>OX411772.1:14954014-16253021 GCA_948252455.1 Acleris cristana | reverse complement strand
AATATGTAATTTGTCATATCAATAGTATAGTGCAGCAGGCTGCGCGGCAAGTTCTCGTCTGAGTTAGTTCCGCCCGCTGTCGTAATTCGCGCTGCCACGTGGGTATATTTATTTATTCTACACGTCTCAAATTATTGATATACTTAAATTAAAACTTTATATCTTTTAAATCTGCATAAATTGGGCTTTTCAATTGTATTTTTTGTAAATATGATGTCGTACATATACTTATTATAAAATATTGTGTGTTGAAACAAAAAACATAAGCTGATGTTGTGAAACTTCTTTATGTATCTCAATACATTTATATGAAGTAGTATAATTATTATATCAAAAATGAAAGCCACATCTATGGTTTATCAGAAAATGACTCCATACTCGAGGTGATAGGTAGGTAAACTGAAGCCGGTATAATTTTTTATCTGAAGCGCAGCGGCGTGTAACTTTGAATACAACCCCCTCCCTTCCCCAAGGGGGTGGCTGATGGCTACCGGGCTAAATCAGCTCAGTTTGTCCTAGGATACATCTGTGCCAAGTGAATTCATCCGATACCAAAATTTTTACCTATGGTCGTTACCGCCCTTACTAACAGTCTGCCTAGGCGGAAAGGGAAATTAATGGACTCTTAATATGGCTTGTCCCTAAGGGGATGTCAGCCAGTTTAGATATTTGGCTTACTGTATCCTTCATTAAAAACAGACTACAATTTAAGCTTAAAATGGCATCAAAATAAGAAGCCATTATAAAAATACAATTCGTATAAATGTGCTAAAAAGAAATGTATTTTTTCATGATTCTTGTATGGGGACCCTTCTTGGGATTTGATTTAGTGTTCATTTTATAATTTTAAACGATAGAGTTTATAATAAGTAAAAATTTCAATTGGTTACTTATTACGGTTAAAAAGATATAGCCCTGTGAACTTACTCAATCATATAAGGGCGCGCACCGCTGTTAAACGTTGACGTCACTCCAGCAAGATGGCGCCCGCGCCCTTTAATAGTATTTAATTTAGTAGGTTTTAAACGTTCGTAGAATCAAAACTATTGGGTCTATTTGAATGAAACAAAAAGGTGTATGTTTTTTTATTCATAAGCTTTACTGTTACAAAGTTTCAAGGGATTTGGCGTACCTACTGATATTCTTCATTGCGTACTTTTGAGTTAATTGTAGCTTAGGCAACTATAAACTTTCCGAAATATGTAAATAAAAACACTTTTTTTTGTTTAGGAACGATACTTTCGTCGTCACACGAGTCGACTGGCAGCGGCAACAGTGAGGCCAGCGGCTTCGCGAAACGACTTTCAGCGTTCCGTAAGACACTGGCCGAGAAAGTTCACGAGCAGGCTGTAAGTATCGCCACATTATACAGGGTTGAACCATCTAAATCAGTGAGCCCGATTGGGAATCCGTATCCAAAATGTCAAAAACGGAACCCTTATAGTTTCGTCATGTCCGTCCGTATGTCACAGGCCTTTTACTCGAAAACTACAAGAGGTACATTGATGAAATTTGGAGTATAGGAGTCTTGTTGAAGCCGCTACTTAGGTTGGGTAGTTAAAGAAAAAAAAAATCTTGGAGTGGAGTCCATACATGTAAAGAAGAGAAGACGAAAAAATTTTTTTCACCATAAATTATCGTGTGCCACATATCGACAATTTTTTTTAAAACATTTTAAGGTTCGTAAGCAGCTTTTTTGATTAGGTGACTATTTTCGGGAAGAATCTTTCCGAAAGTTATATAAATTGTGTCCCACAGGTAACGCTAATTATACTTTCAACGAAAATTATTTTCAACATGATCGGATATAAGTACCGTTTTTGAGTTATTGCCGAAAAACTGCGCTAAAAGAAAGCCAAAAAAAATGGCCAAATATAATGAAGATGTATCATGGCTTTTTAAAAATGGCAATAGTCGTCGTTGGAGGGATTGCTTTACGGTTAATTGTCAGTACCCGTGTAAATAAAATTTGAGCTCTTCCTTCCGCATGTACAAATCATTTGCCAAAACAGATATTTTTTTACGGAACTTCGACTTAAGTTTTAACTTAAATTCTTGTGGGACTTTTTACTTATCCTTTCCAGTACAATACTTCTGTCCACGTAATTGTTTAAAATCCGCAAGCACATAGGTTTCGTCATCCATGACAATGCAACTTTGTTTTGTAAAAAATTCACTAGGTATAAGGTTTTAGGGCACGGGTTTTTGCCGTATAATTTTGTTTTTCATTGCGGTTTTCAGTAGTTTGTACTTTAAAAACCTTCAAACCAGCTCGCTTATTAACTGACTGTACATATGAAGCCGACATTTTCACTTTATATGCTACCTTTCGCACAGAAAATTTTGGTTTTCTTTTAAATGGGTTCCCACTATGTGGCATAAAATTTATTATCCCAAACTCTTTTAGCATGGCACTGGGCATAATCGGTTTTCGGCGAATGGTAATGTGGCAGAAAACTTATTTGGCATAATTTGTAACAAAAACTACTATTTCGAAAATAATATGGCTATATAGATAATAATAGGAGAGCCAACTGAAAAATGTTGTAACGACTTTATACCGCGAAGAAATCCACAATGGTTTCCCATAAAATGGGACCAAATGGGAAGCACCAGCTTTCAAACAAAAAAAGAATCTTCAAAATCGGTTCACCCAGTCGAAAGTTCTGAGGTAACAAACATAAAAAAAAAAAGAACATACAGTTGAATTGAGAACCTCCTCCTTTTTTGAAGTCGGTTAAAAAGCGATGCTCAGTCCGATTTTGATTTTGATTTTGATTTTTGAACTTGCGGAAGTTAAAAATAAACAAGTTATTTCCGGTGCAAAAGAGGGGGTGTTACTTTACCCATCTGATACTGAAATAATAGTTATGCCATCAGTTAGAAATTTACTGGTAGATACAGAAAAGCGAAATCTGTCGGTATTTTTTTTGCCTGAAGTGCTTGGCAGACGCTCTCAAAGGTGACCATCCGGACCCCTAAATATACCCATCTGATACCAGATTGAAACCAATTCCAGCCAATAGCTATGAACCCTCATTCCAGGAATATATATTAAGTCTGCCAAGGCTTTTTCTGCCGAAACACCCTGACAGACAAGATTATTATAAGCAACATCCTTGGAACCCGTATTCTGGAATTGTACATAGTACTTACATTTAAATTGGTTGTGTAGTGTTTAGTATTAAAACAAATGGTCTAATTTTCATTTTACATAACACAAATTGCATAATTTCGATCTCTATAATAAACCAAAGATATAATAATTAAGATGCATAAAACGAAATGCATAATTCTAAACCTATAATGTTCATAAATTAAGAAAAAAAAAATTGTAACGGCTTTCATTACTATTAATGTGGTCACAGTTCTATCCTAACCTAACCTAGTTAGAAGAAATTGACTAAAAATGCATAATAACAAGAAAATGATACTTATACTAAATGAGTGTTATGTTATTCGATCGTATGCCTGATGAAATTATACAATTGGTTTTTATGCTAAACGTTCATTATGCTTTTCGTGGTTAGTTAAATGAAATTATACAAAATGTTTTAAGACTGATTGAAGCGCACCAATTTTAATTACTGTAGGCTCATTTTATTGCATGTTTAATAATTGGGTATGTATGAAGGTCTGCGGTAGTAAGTGATAAATATATCTATAGGTAAGCTTTTTTTCACTAGTAGTTGTAGTTTTCTGAAACAGAAATGAATCAATTATGATCTCGATTTTAAAGACGATATTAAAATATAGTAAGCTGCCGAATTAATTTAAACTTAACTTTAAAATTCTTAAATTCTTTACTTTAAAAGAATAATAACTTACCTACTGCACCTCGCTCGAATCAACATAGTGTGACTTAATTGTACCGCGTTAAGGGTTATATTACAGACATTTGCGCCGCGCCAGTTTCACGCCGATTATACGCCGCTATTTTTTTTTCTATGGCGCGTCTGCGTAAAATGTTGGTGAACGGCGTGAAACTGGCGCGGCGCACATGGCTAGTGGATGCATAGCACTGATACCTGAATAGTACGCTTACGCTCGTCACTGATCGGCTCACACCCACAAATCCAAGAAAACTTTTTCCATACAGTTCGTAGGGTAATTAATTACAAAGTGAAACTTTCGCAGGTTGTTTTTTCGCTTATGAGTCCTTTATGCATAAAGAAACTTAAACAGTATGTAGACAACTAAAGGCAACTTGCACCGAAAATGTAATACTGGGTTAATAAACGTCAGATTTATATGAAACCTGTCATTTTATCAAATAAATAATATCAAATAATTTCAAGGGACGATCTCATACAAATTTACCACAGACCAAAGTATATTTTTATGCTGCAAGTCCCCCTTATAATTTACGTGACGGTTGCGTAATGACAGGCGCGTACAATACTTTATTTACACACATATTATAAGTACTCTTACTGCCGTACACAGAGACGTCAATTAAATTTAACGCTTGATTAAAGTTACTGCTGTCATTTTCTTTGCTATAGCAATAGAATAAGACAACACGTCACTTAACAAGCATTAAATTTAATTGACGTCTCTGAGTGCGGCAGTTAGACGGGTTCAGAAGCCGAAAGGCAAATGACCAGCATTACCTGTTGTAGTAGGTGACAGCGATGACAGCTGTAATGTAATGAAATTACGTTACTTATCGAATATTGTAAAGTAATTGGATCCAAATTTGGAACATCTTCCAAAATTAACAGCTGTCATCGCTGTCACCTACTACCACAGGATGACCACAGGTAATGCTGGACATTGCCTACGGGTTTTGACCGCATAATATAGGACTTATGATATGTGTGTGGATAAAAGAATGAAGATAACAGTAAGTCATGTCATGAGAAATGTTGCTTTAACGAATCTGTCGTCGGATATCTAATCGTGTACCACTCCAAAGCTAAAGACAAGTTTTTATTATTTAAAAAATAGGCTTCTAACAAATCTAACTTCTCTTGATTCGAACCCATTTTTGAATAACAAACACACTAAACAGAACGTTTTTTTCTCATTCCTAATATCCTATTTGTAGTTATCTCCATATTTAATGATCTTTAAGCTAAAGAAAATTTCACTATGTAATTAATTACTTACCCTAAGAACTGTATGGAAAAAGTTTTCTTTGATGTATGGGGGTTCTAGTACTCTAACCTTAGTTGGTCTCAAAGTATACTTTACTCCTTGACAGAAACGGGACCGTCTGGCATTAAAAAAATCACTCAATTCTTCAATTCATTTTTGAATAACAAACACACTAAACAGAACGTTTCAGAAAAAACAAAAATTTAAACAGAGCATGAGATCGTCATCGTTCTTATAGACTGGCCAAGCTAACTAAGCTAACAAGTATGTAATATCGAATATTTTCGCTTCTCTAGGAAACAAATCCTAAGGACGAACTGGCAACGATTTACTTGTAGCTAATCACTTGTTTACGAGAAATCCCCTTGAAAGTTATGTATGTGAGTAATTTGTCCCTTTCTTACTTGGAAGAGTTAATCGAAGAAAGAGACTAAACTGTGACATGAATAGGAAGATGTTAACGTATAAGTAGTTAGCCTAATAAACATAGATTATTTCAAAACAGGATTTAGTAGAATTTTCATTCATAAAAGCTTGTCTGACAAGCACCGTATTCCAGATGCATGTGTGTCTTTTCTTTACACAAGTCGGCGCGTAACATACGCTCCAATTAATTTTGAACATTAACATGAATGAAATAATAGCGACTTAAAAAGTGATGGCGCACTTTAAGAGGCCGTATACGAAATTTTGCCGGTTTTGCTTATTTTTGTGATTTTACAGTTAAAATACTGCTTTTCTATAAGTTTTAATGCTCAACATTAAACGTCATTTTAGTTATGATCGAATAAATGAGCTACGAATAAATGAGCCACTTTTTTATTTTTGTCGAGTATTATAATGCAAGATTTAGGTTGTTTTAAAACATTATTTATTGCCAATTCTTTTGAACTATTTGGATATTTTTCTTAAGTATTGGACTGATTTTGAACTAAAGTTTATTTCTGTTGTTTTAATTTTATGAACGAGAGTTCTGAGTAGCCGAAATCAAAAATCATTTTTGCCCGTTTTCTATAAAAAATTACCAAGATTATTATTTTATTTACTCGAAAAATTTATAAGAAAGTGGTAAAAAGTAATTCATACATTTTTTAGACGACTTTCACAGCAATACATTGTAAATTTTTCATGTCGTTAAAACGTTAATTTCGTGGATCGATTACTAATTTCGTGGATCTTAAGTAGGGTCTTGGTGGCATAATTGGTAATGCGCCTGCATCGGCCCAGAGAGCCAGAGGAGATGTAGGTTCGAATCCTGCCTAAGACCGACGAATTTTTTTCGCTTTAATATAATTTAGAATTTCGTGAACAGACGTTTCTGTTAAATTTAAAAATCTTTAAAAATCTTAAGTTTAGGTCACATTGCAGACGAATATAAACCATAACTGTAGAAGTTATGGATGAGTTGTGCATAATTTAGTTACTTGGGATACGTAAACAGTTGACTTATCTTGCCTTAAAAGTGGCAACGTCGCAATTATAAGGGTCTGTTGCACCAAAGTTTTCATAACTAGTTTATTTTTACAAAAATTGTTATATTTCGAAAACTATACCTACTTTATACGACATTTTTAACTGCAAATTAACTCAGAAACACACTGTTAAAATCCTTCGAGTACGTCCCGGGCACGGTGTATGTACAACGTGTTACAAACTTGAAAAGTACGCATCATTTCCCTATTATAATTGAAGTGCATGATAAAATGATAAAGATATACGTAATTAGTAGGTGGGCCATTCTACTTTCCAACGTACACTTTGGTTGGTTATCGTCCAATAAAAATTATACCAAATTATGAATCCGCCTGCATTAATAACACACAACGAAGGATCCGTAAAAAGTGACATTTAGGTAGATAGCTGAACTCTTCACTTTATTTAAATGTATGCTTTTGTTTTCGTAAGTTTTAGATTAACTTTTTCTATGAGTCGAAATAATTTGAAAACGTTTTTAGATCTAAAATTAAACGAGGAATAAGCAAAAAATAAGTTGTAAAATATCTGCAAAATATTGAGAAAATCGTGTTTTTATGAAAACAAAATGATATTTTTGCAGTAATTTTCCAAAAAAAAAGCAGTTAGGTACTCAGCTATTTTTTTAAATTGGTCTAATATTGTTATCAATTATTATAAACCTAACTAATGTCAATACTATGCATTGTGTTTTATATTTTTTGGGCTGTTAGATCAAAACTTACCGTCACAAGTAAGTGTACTACGCAAACTTTACTAAAATGTTTAAAAATCTGTAAAAAAAACCAGTGGGTAAAAAAAAACCTAGTTTTACCGATAAATTAACCTAAAATTTCAGCCCTTTCAATATGTACAGTTTATCGAGTACCACCCTGTATTTTAAACACACTTATTTTCCCCCCTTTGACGGTATTAATTTTATTACCACATATCAATGGCAAGCTATGGGGACAATACGTATGTTGAGAAGCTTTGGATTTCATGAAGGCTTTTTGTTATCATTTTCGGTTACAAAGTTCCGAAACATTGACGTAACATTACTACACTGCGTATACTTGTTCATAATGTAGTTAGTTACAGAGTTACCACACGGTTACTTCATATTATTCCTAGTTTGTACACTACAGTCTGTTCCTATTCAGACTACCATTGACAATAACAAGTATACGTGACTGTCTTTAGATAGAGGATGAAATAGGTATAGCTCATGCAATTCACGATGGCGAGTGGGCTTTATTAGTGGTTGAACGTGTAGGTACATGCACATTGCGGTAGTGTGCGTGTCTGACGGAGCGATCAGTCGCGAGCGCGCCGTCGCTCGAGTTACTTGTGCATATTGTTTCCACGACGCTTACTGCCACGAACTACCGTCAGCATGTCCAATATCCGGAAAAAACGCAAAGTTATTCATAGCGAGGTATAACGGATTTTTATTTTGAAGTATCCTAAAATAAAAATATTAAATTTATTTAGAACTGTGGGCCTATCCGTGTTAATCGCTTGGCAAAACGGTAATAAAACATTCGACACTTTCTGACAAGTACCTACATACATATAAGTGTGAGAGTGACGGATGTTTGATTCACGTTTAGTCACCCAAGAAACACGGCAATAATAAGCCCTCTAAAATAAAGATAAACCTACAGATAGGTTTTAATTTTAAGTAACATAAAACTGTACGTAATTTTAAGACAGAAAATACGGAGACATTTGAAATGTCATCTTCGCGACAAGATAGAGTTAGGTACATCAATTTCGTAGAAGATGCAACCAATAAGGTCGCTAGTGTCGCTACTACATGTAGTATGACTAAGTAGTTCGCATATCGCATCAAGAACATAAATAAGTAGTTTGTTGTTTTATAATATTTAAGATCAAGCGGGGCTATTCCGACAAAGGGGTAGTCGTAGAGTAGAGTACAGTCGCCATCAGATATATTGGAGCGGCCGAGGTACTCAAATATTTCTGAGCAGCAATAAATTTCAATAAATTCTTTACGGTAAATAAGGTCAATAATATCTGAACATCCAATTCGCCACAAATATATGAGCAGTGGTTTTTCAATTAAATCTGAACACACAACGAGACAATAATATCTGAAAGCACAACTCGTCAAAGTTATCTGCACAGACAGGGTGATCATAAATATCTGAACATTTAAGGAAAATATACCTTAAAGCAATAGGCATACAGTTTAATTCATAGTTCATAGCAAGTAATAAACACTTCATTACACACGTGCAAACTCTTTAGAAGAGTTTCATACTTCAAACTAATACTAGATAATACTCGTACTTTTTTGATTCCGTCGAAGTTGACAACTATCTAGCAATTGTTATCGTCTTGTCATGTCATGCATGAATCAATTGGATCGCATTGGATGTAAATTGCTATACCTATTAAGTGTTAAAAAATCTTTTAAAATGATTACCTATCGCATTGATAGTGAAATGAAAAGAAAAATCATACAACTAAAGAACGATGGTGTGCCCGTAACAGAGATCGCCAATGAAGTCGGAGTAGCGGTGAGTATATTTTATGACATTCAAAGCGGGGAAAAAGAGAATGTTGATGAAGTTAGTATTTTTGAATTTAACACAATGAAAAGTAAAAATAAGTTGTTTATTTCAGAGAAACACTGTATATTTATGGCTGGAAAGATGGCAGCAAGAAGGAAACTTAAATAACCATGTTTCGTATGGACGTCCGCGTTGTACTACAAGAGGGCAAGACGTTGCAATTGTGAATAAAGCTCGCGATGACAGATTTATTAACACAGCACAAGTTGCAAATATACACAAAGTGTCCAGCAGCACGATACGAAGACGTTTAAATGAAGTTGGCTTGCGGAATAGAGTGCCGGCAAGGAAGCCGGCTCTCACTGCCAGACACAAAGCTGAGCGGTTACAATTCGCAGCGACTTATTTGAACTACAATTTTGAAAACGTCATTTTTATGGACGAAAAGGTTTTCTGCTCATCTGATAACGGCCGGATGAGTCTATGGAGACCAGATAATACACGGTATCTCGAGCCAAATGTGGTGCCTAATCGTCATAGCGGGCGTATCACGATTGGTTTCTGGGGCTGGATGAGTACGAGTGGTCCGGGGGAGTTGGTAGAGATAACAGGACGAATGAACGCAAACGATTACAAAGAGATACTGGAAAACTCATTTCTACCAACTGCCAACGTTGTTTATCCGAATGAACACATTACGTTCATGCAAGATAATAGCTCCGTGCATAATGCTAGGTTAGTAGCATGGATTCATGAAAACAGAGATGTGTTGACTAGAATCAAAATGCCGGCTAAGAGCCCCGACCTCAATCCCATTGAGAACTTGTGGGGGAAAATGGTGCAAGAATGGGACGAAAGCCGGTGTCGCACAAAGGAAAACTTAAGACTTCATGCTTTCAACGTGTGGGAGTCGTTTAGAGGCCGCACTACCTGCGAGCATCTCGTCGATTCGATGAGAAGAAGGCTGCAAGCGGTACTTAATGCAGAAGGAGGTTACACCAAATACTAACTTTTGTTACCCATGTAGTAGTGTTTATTATTTCAAACTAAGGTATATTTTCGTTTTATTGCTTACTTTTATTTGCCCTACTCTTAATATTCCTAATGATATCATTCTATGAAAAGAAATAGGATCATGGACTTATTTGCCGTGCATTTAGCCCTTAACCATTTTTTGTTACTTTACGAACTGAAAATGAGAAGGCACTTGTCCCACCGCAGACGGTTAGCGAGAAGCGAGCAGCGTGAAGCAAATGTGTAGTTCCGATAGTATTTTCGGTGGCCTATAAGAGGGTGTTCGATTGCGGCGGGCGTACATTCGCTCCACGACCAAGCTTGCGGCCCTGCACAAATCCGCACACAAGACGCATGTGTTCAGCGGTATTAAAAGAAATTAAAATTATCATTGTTGTGTAAACTAGATCCCAACAAAAACACAAATGTGTACAAAAAGGCCATATTTCTAAATTCGGCCAATTGTTGTATCTGAAAGAGGCATAGAGTCCGGCCGACACATGCATACCGCACGTTTCGCACAGTACGAGTAAGATAAGGACGCCATTAGTATCACGATGACGTCACGCTCTATCTCAGGCAGTGTATACACCCTACATCCAGCAGAAAACTCTTTTTAGTCTTGACATTGATAAAACCGAATGGTGGTTGTGTAGAAAATGTATTCCAGCGTAGTACGTTAAAGAATTTTAAACTGTATGCCTGATTTAATTGAAAAACCACTGCTCATATATTTGTGGCGAATTGGATGTTCAGATGTTATTGACCTTATTTACCGTAAAGAATTTATTGAAATTTATTGCTGCTCAGAAATATTTGAGTACCTCGGCCGCTCCAATATATCTGATGGCGACTGTACCCGTCACTTAATTTTGTTAAGGGAATTCAATTCAACGTTATAAAACTATTTATGCCTCCTTTTATAGAAATGAATGTACTTAAACTACTATAAAAGGACGCAAAAATAGTTTTAAAACGATGAATTCCGTTAAAAAAAATATGTTATGAATGAAAAAAAAATTGGTGACGTATTTACCCCTCTGTCTGTGTGCTTGATCTTATAATTGTTTGTAGGGACGAGCAATGGTCGCCAAAGTCTTTCACTTTCTTCAAGAAGAATATAATTTCATGAAAGCAAATAATATGTGAATCAAGTGACAGCGATACCGAAGAGTTTGAAAGGGGCAGTGACAGTAATAGTGACAGTTTATACGAAGAAGATTAAGTGGTTCATCCTGTTGTGGCATAGTTTTTAATAAGATAACCTAACCTAACCTAACCTACTTTTCTGGTAGCAGCAAATATGTCAAGTAAGTTTCGTTCAATCGATAAACCTACCCTACTTTCTAGTAGCTTGTTCCTCAATTCCTCATGGATCCGCTCATCATGGATCATCACCTCGGAAGTAAACTCAGGCAAACAAAAAAAAAAGAATTTTTGAAATCGGACCATAATTGATGGAGAAATCAAATCGGTCAAACTGATAACCTCCTTTTTTGAAGTCGGTTTAAAATACTTAATTGCATTATTTCTTATCATTATTTGCTAGAGGGTTTGCGACGGTATAATAAGTATAATGTGTCCAATACTTCTCTTTATTTTTTATGCTTACCATACCCGCTCTCGCTGTCACGCACACTTTGACACGTATACAGATATGTGTTTACCACAAGTAAAGCCCACTCGCCATCATAAATTGCATGAGCTATACTTATGGAATATGTTACCTCTAATTAGTTAATTAGAAAGGTTGAATACATATTCATCTTCATAGTATTATATGTCTGAATAATAAATTGGAAGTTGCTTCTCCTCCGGAGACACGAACAGAGAATTGGATTTGAGTACAGTCCGCCAAAAATGTGGTCTACCACCGTACTGTTGAAGTTCATTTGCACGTCATGATACAAAAAGTTCGCTTTTCCCTTGCAATAATATTATGACAGTGACAAGTGTCAACCTTAGCGATAATTAGATCTCTCGGAAACTTGTCAAAACTGGTAGACCGCTTTTTTGGCCGACCGCACCTTAATTGAATTGCAATGTTTTTTTTACAAATCAGTTGTGGTAATTTTCTGGATTAGCGTTGTGTTGCTAGATCAAATAACAAATACGTTTGATGTAATATAAGTATTTCAATTGATAATAATATAGAGTACACTCATAGCGCGTAGCTGAGTAGGATCCTGCGGTAGTGGAACGACTCACTTGTGATATGGCTCGACGCGTCATGGCGGCGGGTTCACCGACCTAGTACATTTGATAGTGACGGTAGATAGTGTATGACGGAACGAAATCACCGACCTTGCTCACTTCACACTTTTCTGATGCAACGTTCCGTCCGTATTTTTTTAAGGTCCGTGCCTATTGGAAGCTGTTTCCTATGTTTAATCTCACCATTTGAATAAATCCCTTATTTTAACAGATTCGCTGAGTTGTTTACAAGACCTAGTTAAACGTCCATTTCATTTCATGCTGGAGACAACTTTTCAGTTACTCTAAAGATTAGGAATGTTTTACACAAATGTCACACGGGAAAAATTGAAGCAGTTCTGGCTTGGATTCCGGGTCACAGTGGTAAGATAACGAGACTGCAGACCTATTCTGTGCAAAAGAGGAAATTACAATTGGAAGTTCTGTGTATGACCGGTGTTTTCCTCGCGATGTTAAAGCTCTAGCTCTCCCAGATATGCGAAATGCTTGGTCCGCTCGGTGGCAATCGTCCCGCTTAGTTGTTGGCAAATATTATGGCAAACTTCAACCAGAGCTACCCACTAAGCCGTGGTTCTTCACCAAGTAATCGATCCCGAAAGATATTACAGCTACGATCATCCGCTTACGCCTCGGCCATATACCGGGTGTCCCTTAAACCAACGATAAAACTGAGAGGGCTGATAGAGCAGCTAAAAAGCTATCGATTTAACCCCTATTTATGTTCAGCGATTTTTACTAGTTTCGGAGATATTGATCATTTTAATATTTTTTGTAATTTTCCCTTATGTCCATATCACGAAAAAGTGAAAAGCAAACACTGGGACACTTAGTACGGAGTAACAAAATTTATGTCATAACTTAAAAAAATGTTTGAATAAAAAAAACGAGAGAACGGTTTTAATAACTTTGCTGATTCGTATTACATTTCATTTAACTCTCATATTTCATTCACAACATGCTACATTTTACGTTTATAAAAAAACACCTTTAATTTTTATTATTTTATGTTAAAGGGCAAAAAATAACGGTGTCGTTCTGTTTTAATAAATGGTTAAAAGGAGTTTTTAAAACAAACAACTTCAGCAAGTCTCATGAAACGGAACGTATACGTCAGTATTTTTTTAATTTTATATTTTGATCGAAATTCACTTCACTTCTCACTTTCTTAAAGTTAAATAGATTCAAAAGTGCTTTCTAGTGTTTCGAGTGTTTGTGATTATTTTATAATAGGTACGACTTGGCCATCCCTGGACAGCGATATTCTCTTATTTTACACGACGACTTGGCTAAGTACTCTTGGACTCCGATGATCCTGCTGTTTGTGATTGATTTC
Source organism: Acleris cristana (assembly GCA_948252455.1). NCBI lineage: Eukaryota > Metazoa > Arthropoda > Insecta > Lepidoptera > Tortricidae > Acleris > Acleris cristana. The sequence continues at coordinate 16,239,368 of OX411772.1, read as the reverse complement.
CGTTATTGCATACCACTTGATCTTCCTGACGAGTTGGTTACCGGCGACAATGTTTAATAGAAAGTGTTGTGTAAAGTGTTATGTGTGTTGCGGTAAAATGGCTAATAATTATTATGTAAAAAGAAGAAAGTAAAAGGACTTTGCACGGATCTTTTGTTTGATTTACTATTCTACTTGAATGCTTAAGGCTAATAAAATAAGAAATAAATGACATTATATATTATTCATTTATTTATCATTCTTTATTTTATTAGCGATAAAAAAATAGGAAATTAAAAACAGAACAGACCCTGTGAGCCTATACCGAGTATATCTATGTATAGGTATGTTATTGAAATCTTTAGTTCCAGACTACGTCGCTAGGCGCGCTGCAGTCGCAAGTCGCAATCCTAGACTGATAACTCTATAAACTATCATTCAATGTACTCTATGCCATACTATGGTGACACTTTTTCTTAATTCTTGATCCGACTAGGCGCTTATTCTATCTATTCGTCTTTAATTTAGTAGGGTTGCATTGACCAAAGAGAAAGTGGTTGCAAGCTGTGTTACACAGAAGAAAAAGGTGGTACGCTTGACGACTGGTTGCAAGGAATCCAGTGTTATCATATATCTATGGTTTCTGTTTAAAGTGACTTTTTTATTTTATATCATGCTAAGATCACGACATCAGTATTCCTAACTTTGTATATACGGCCTTTTTAAAGACTATTTCTTTAATAAATTATTAACGACAAATTTAAGCTAAATAAAGAAAAACCGAGAAACACGGGTAGCCTAATTTTTAACCAGCTATTATAAATGCGAAAAAACAAAAATGCTTCATTTTAAATGTCATTTACGGCACTTTAAAGTGTATACCTAACATTGAAAGGCCTTCCGTATATAAAGAAGTGGTGCAAACCGGGCGAACCATCTAGTTAAGCCCTCTAAATATTCCAAAAAAGCACGACTACACGACTTATTTTTATACTTTTTGCTTATTCGACTATACTGTATAATATAATGTTTATTTGTTTTGGTTGCAGCTGATCGATGACATTCCTGTACAAGGTACTTAATAGTTATTTGTTACCTACCTTATTTCTCATTTGATTCAACAAGAGTTAGGTCTAGAAAAGTTGCATCCTACGAAAGTTAACAATTATACAAATCTGTCAAACTGTGTGGAATACCCGACTGTGCGAAGCCAAAAAAAGGGTAGGTAATGAACTAATGACGTCATACGTTTACCGTATTTTAATGTATATAGGTGATCAAAACTCGGATGTTCCTCTTTTTAACGCATAAATGGGGTGTCATTTGTAGGGTTCGGAAAATCGGGAGCTAATATACCTGAACTTCGGGCTCAGTACCTACATCGCGTAGATGTTGACTAATATGGAAGCGGACTCAGTTTAATTTTACTAATAAATTTTCCGGGATTTCCCGGAACATCGGAAATTAGAATAATAGCCATACCAATGTATGAAAGTATTTAAATAGACTCATTTTATATATGCTGTGATCAAAATTTCATGTAATTCATGTGATTTTCATTTAACTGACAGTACAGTATTAGCAGACATCAAACGAAAGTTGTATTGTTACTTTTCGTAAAAGTAATGGTATAAAGGAACGTATCTTCGTTAAACCAGTAAATCAAAACAAAATGTACATTGTATTATATTAGCATTCACACTAAACTTGTATTCGAATGAATACAGATATGTGAAATTTACGATGTTGGCAGTACTGGCACTAATTTCAATATTTGTTGATGTCATTAAAAAATTAAAGTTGTTTTATTTTCAGTGAATACAGTCATGTTATTAAAAAAAATGATTTGATTTTTCCACCACCCATATAACCGATGTATAAATGTACGTATGTAGTATATGTTAGTAAAAACGATTTATTCGCATATACTACGGTTACTTTATGCATTAAGCAATACAAAAGAACTGGTGATCCGTTTAAGTGGATAACGGGCATCGTGTTTTCGTAAGAAAGAATTAGTGAAGTGAAGAAAAAACTATACCATAATTCTTTTTACAAAAGAATATCTAATGTATCCTAAGACGGTTTTCCTGTATCTCCTATACTTCAGGATTTCCATAATATACAGAAAACTTTAAAAAAAACACGTTAAAAATATTGTTTGTTTGATATTATTATCAATGTTATCATCTTAACACAATACCTATAATTATTTAAGCCCTTATAATATAACGGATTAACACGTGCCTTTTTGATACATTTTGTATGTCGTTAAAACATCTTGTATGTTGAGGAAATTCGCTAAAAAGGCATAACCCAATGACAATTGATACGTATAAACTATTTTCTGATGTTGCATACAATCCCGGAATCCCGGAATTTCAATAAGAGAAAATATTATTTTTGAGAAGCCGACTCCATACTTGCTTAGCTTTTTCCGGAATTTTGTTAGTTGTAGGTATAATAGCTCCCGATTTTCCGAACCCTAGTCATTTGATTTGCACAGACATATTATGATAATATGCTCTCTTTAGTCGGATTTTTATTAGTACCTAGTTCACGGACCTAAAAAAATACGGATGTAACGTTGTATTAAAAATGTGTGAAGCATGCAAGGTCGGCACTTTCGTTCGTTATACACGACTTACCGCACTCCCACTTTTCTTTCTTTCTTTATTTTTTTTAGGTCCGTGTGTTAGTTGTTGAAAGTGACTGTTAGGACCATCTACGTGTATGAAGTTGGTACAGATAGCTTGAGGTGTCGTTGTGTGCACAGCGCGGCGCTCCACGGTGTCGCTGCGCGTGGTGTCGCTCGGGCTGGAAGACCCTGCGGCGGCCGCGGCGCCCTCCCGCGGCGCGCCCTCCAAGTCCCTGCGATAGCCGACACGGCCCTGCTACACCGTACCTACTACCGTACACGGTTGCTGTATGACTCTGTTGACTCGTCAAATAGGTACACATATATCGCCATCAGTGAAAATTAATTGTACGCATATGAAGCATGAATTTTTCAATACATTTTTTAGAAAATAAATATGTAGGTATAAAGCATAGTTTTCTAATTGTTTTATTGGCGGGACATGTTAGTAGGTACGATACATTTTCCGAGTCGTCGACTGAAAAATGTAACGTGCATTGGGGTAATTTCGATACGTTTTTGGGTGAGTTGATAGTACGTTCATGCTTGGAAGGAAAAATCGCAATCTGTGCATGTTTACTTACAACTGATGGCATTTTTGTTTAATTGGATATATTGATCAATGCTTTATGAAATTACTTACTGGTTAAAATGCTGCATTTCGAAAATGAACGTGTTTAGAAAATAAATATTTATGTCACTCTCTTATTTTATTCACGGGTAATTTCGACAATCCGTGGGGTAACCTCGAATAACTGTCAAAAATGTTTTTTTATGAAATACGAACTTGAGGAACAAATATATATTTTGTTCCTATTTACCCCTTTAAAAATATTGTTGATTCATGTCAAAGAACATCATTAAATATATTTTTTGGCATTTTAATTTCGATTTTTTTTGTATAATTGTGACTCAAACGATTTGAATAATATTTTTTGCTGGAAAGGGAATACTCACGGATTGGTAGTATTCCGAAATAACTTGAAGTACCATTATAGTCTACGATAAGATAAGGAAGCTGCTCCACCCACCACCACGTGGGATTAATAATAGCTAGAAGAGAGAGAGACCATTATAATCAACAAAAACCCTCCAAGGAGTGTTAATTAAAAGACCAGTTTCCTTAGAATGGACTATTGAGTAGGCATAAAATGTTTCGTAAATTGAATCGTACCTACATGAAATATACCTATATCATGTATGATTCAATTAAAGATACATTTGATGCTGGTATTCAAAAGTTCATTTCATGAAAACCGGTATTTTGTTTTGCGCACTTTTGTGGGTTTTTGAAGGCGGATGACTTATTTTTTAAAGAAATAACATGATTATTAGGGAATTGGCTCAACTAATAAATCTGAAGCTATAAGATAATAATTTTAAATTTAATAAAATAAATTGAATATTTTTTTTGGCTTATTCCCAGTTGACCGCACCCTAGAGCCGCTAATTCGGCAGTGTGAACAAAGTGGTGCGGACTACTGGGAATAAGCCTTTTTTTTATAAATTTAAATCAGTGATCCACAAAGTAGTCTATATCGACCCCCAGGGATCGACGACAACCTGAAAGGGGCTCAGGTGACCGGAAAAAAATGGATCCCATTTAAGCAGGTCGTGACTTTAATTTTGACTTTCTAGCTAATAAAAAATAATACTTACCTATTTCCTTACGTAATACTTTCTTATAAATAGACCCCGCTATCGGGGGTGCAAATTGGTAGCTGTCAAGTTCTTAGGGATAAGTAAAAATATTAATGATGTCGATATCGATATTCTTACTTTTTCTATACAATTCGTTTTATATGTACCTATACCATTTTTTAGACTACAGTTTAACATGTTTTTTTGGGATCCATGTTAATCATTGTCATCAGAAATGTAAACCATTATCAGTACTACAAAAACACTATGGATGCTATTTTACTTTTCTAATGTTTCGAGTTGCAGGGCAATGCGTGAACGCTCTTGGGATAAACCTTTTCAATAAGGATATGGGCGTTTTCAGAAAAAGTTGTTGGTTGAAAAAAGTCGTGTCCCATCACTTTCATGGCCGATTATTCGAATTTAAAGAAGAGATATCAAATGATTTTTTTTTTACACTAAATAACTTATTAACTTCAGACTGGAAATACAATAGAATTATGCACAAAAATGTATGGTAAATTTAAAATAAAGCTAAAATAAGAAAAAAAGAGGTCCTATTTTGACGTGTCCCACACCGTCCACGCCAAATTCGGAGTTAGATAAAAAATACTAAATAAGACTGTTTAAAAGTCAACGGTTTTTGCTGGTCAGTTATGAACCGAACTTTAATTTTAAACCTTAAAACAAGTGCGTTTACATATAAATTTATTTGAAAAATAAGGGTTTTGTTCTGTCCCGCGAAATAGCCATGAGGAATTTTCCGCATACGCGTTTTCAATATGTTCCTGGCAATAAAACACCACAATACATGAAAATTCTGAATTATGGCAGCATTTTTAGTCTATGGTAGTCGCCAATTGGTTTAAAATGATCGCAGTTTGTTCGTGAAATGTGTTGAGAGTGGTCGCGTGGCGTCTGTACCAAAAATAGCTTTCTTCATACGACACCAATTTTGACGAGGTAGGATAATCCTATGTATTAGATTTTTTATAATGTTATATTTGTTAATTAATGCTGATTCGGAATCAAAGGTAATATTTAAAGAAAGTTCCATAGTTTAGTTGTAATTTTATCTCAATGTTTGAATGGCACGGATACGTCACCTCCATTACCGCCACGGTCGCGTTAATAGAACTAAAAAGTGACTTAAAGAATTCTAAAGCTCGTTTCATAAAGATATAAAGATTATTTTTATAAAATGCCAATTATTTTATTTTACTTACAATGTGTTTGTCTATCTGTATGTCTGTGAGTTTGTTTAGGTCAAATCTTGCAAGTCAGATTTGAGCAGTCTTTTCCGCTAATGGAATGGGCTGCAATTTTAAATAGGTACGTATGTAAACCCGATGATGATTCAATATTATGGATTGAGCTGGTATAAACATGAAGCCGGAAGGTTCCCACAGGAACTCTGAAATTAAACAATGCAACCCTGTCGAGTTTGGGCTCGTTTGTTTTGTCTTGAAAAGTACTCTTATTAGAGACGGTATTCAGGGTCTGATTATGTAGCCAGTAGTTGCAAAGAGATTTCCCGCTTGTAATACAAGTTACAATCATTTGATAAACGGGCCCCTCACGAGATCACTTGTTAAAATTCATTAATTAATTTTTAGTGTAAAAACATCGCAATATGAACGTAGCCATATAGTTCCTAAACGCCATTTCGAGTTTCACTATAAGGTATGTTGGGGTAAGAGCGGACTAAATTTCGACACTTTGGTAAGCCTTCAAAGTTTAATTTTTTTCTTAGCATTGCCAACGATTCGTTGAATTATTATATTTCGTTATAAATAAGTATGATATATTTTTTCAATACATATTTTTGATTTCTTCGTATAAGCAACCGAGTTTGTTTAATTTATGTCCGAAATCAGTGTTTGTGTTATTTTTTTCCCGGGAAACAACGGACGTTCTCGGGGTAACATCGGACTATGTTCTAAAATGAACCGTGAACAGTTTACGCGTATGGTTCATAAATATTTTTATCCGCACTTTCCCTGTTCGCGCTACAAACTCACAATTTTCTCAAATACTGCAAAAATAAGCCAGAAAAACTAAATTGATTTTTTACCACGTCCGATATTTCCCATGTCAAAATTGTATGAGAATTGCTGCATTTTCCCATACAAGTTGGAATACGTCCGATTTTAACCCGAAAGGAAAAGATCGGATTAAATCGTACACGCTAATCTAACCGTTATTCGTGGTTCTAACATACAACGAACACGTATTTTAATAATAATATGTACAAAAAATACACAAAAACAGGTTAAACTTACTTGGTTGTCGAAATACGCGGCCACGGGAAAGTTCGGATTTCACGACCACTCAGAATAAAATTCCGTTTCGACGTCTCTCACTCTTACATGCGACCTGTACCTTTAAAACCACGCGGCTGCCTAAGGTGTGGGGCGCAACAAGATATCCTAGGCAGGTGTGTTGCCAGAAATCGAAAATCTTTGTTAGTTTAGTAGTAATTTGAATTATCCGGTCTTGACCCGATCCGATCTTACCCCAACATACCTTACGTCACTGTCCCGTTATTGCTGTGATTTAAATATCTAATATTATATCAAAGATATTAAGAAGTAATTATTGTTAAACAAATTCTATTTAACTAATTATTTTATATTATTTAACATGTTTAAATAATATTTCGCATTCGTCGCTCCAAAGACAATAATATATAGTACAAAGTACTGAAAGGTAGCGTTAAGGAATTGTTTTGTCATAAAACTTCATTATTTTATAATAATAAGATTGTTAATATTTTTTTTAGAAGACTTTTTCGTTCAAGTTTTATCAATAAAGCTTCAGAACATTTTGAACCTTTCTAGTTTTCTTTAAAACCCGTTCTAAAATGAGTGGCGTAATGGAACTTTTTACGAGCAGAAACGAAATCAAATTAGGATTATTTACTGAAATAGTAATTATTTTATTATAAATTTAGTATTTTTATGCTGCTCATGTAATATATTATCGATTTTACTACATTTTAAAGTAAAACAACTTTTTCTGAAAACGCCCATATACTGACCACTTATATTGATAATAAATTATTTACGTCAATAGATAGTCAATGTCATCTTACAACTCTGCTGTGCTTACCTGTGTTTACGAGCATATTTTATTCGTATAAAATATTTTATATAATAGAAAATGGAGTCACTTCTTGCAGAATACCAAAAAAACGGAAGAAAAAAATTATAAATTTTTAATTAATTTATGAATGGTTCGTGCTATGAAGATAACGATAATTTGTTAGTAATGATTAAAGATAGAAGATTTATATTTAAAAATTAAAATTATTTAACACATATTCATTTTGCAAGTATTTTATAGTCCTGTTTTATAAAATAAACACGCGCCGAGCAAACGTCGACCGTCCAGTAGCGCCCTCATCACTATTACGTTTTCTAATTAATTAACTAAAGAATTTCCTTGCAATCGGACGATGCTTTTTTGTAGCGCAAGTAAAAACACAATTTATGGGATACGTAACAAACTTTGATAACAATTACCCTATGAGTAGTCAGCTTAACGGGAAAAGGTGGCCACTTTTTTCCGTTAAGTTGATAACTCAAAGGTCAATTGTTATTAAACTATGTGATATGTCCTATAAGTTGTGTTTTCATTTGTATTACAAAAATGCACCGTCCGATTTCAAGAAAATACTTTATTTTATTAGAAAACACAATAATAGTGATGAGGGCGCCACTGTACATCCGGCGTACGCTCGGCGTAGTCTTAATTAAAGTCCTAGACTCTCATTACGGTAACGAAAAATTATCGACATATAGCTATAATTATCGACATATAGCTAGTATTTAAAAATATTTTTTACCCATCCCTAAGAACTTGACAGCTACCATTTTGCACCTCCGATAGCAGGGTCTACTTTACTTATAAATATATAAATAAACAAATATCTATCTGTATAAATTGTGTTTCCATTTTCCGCGCTAAATTTTCATTGTAGCCTTTGTCAACCGGCCAGGCCGGTTTAGCCGGCTAGACCTCCAACGTTATTCGTGCAAAAATCCCAAAGATACGTTGGCTTAGCTACGCTTAGTTTTTACGTGATAAAATAAATATTACGTAAGCAGGGGTCCACCCAAAACCGAAACAAATGCCAAGTGGTCTATGAGACAAAAAACTTGAGGACCTCTGATTTAAATTAAAAATATTTAAATTATTAGGAATCTTTTTTAGGATTTAGTAAACTATAAAACTTGCAATTCAATCTGGAAGGATCCTATATATCATATAAGTATACCTACTGGAGATTAGACCAGACTTCATTTTTCTTTTATCCTATCAATAATAGAGAATGTCAACCAGTTTAGATTTTTGGCTTATCGTATTCTTCATTAAAAACAAAAAAAATGTGTAAAAAAATCATTTCGATACGTCAAATAGTTTCCGAGATATTGAATTTTAAACTTCGTATGCGGCGCTCGAAACCCGGCGGCTAGCGCTCACGGATGATGACGTCATCGTTCAACTGCGGTACGCGCCCTTATATGAATGAATGAGTTTACAGGGCTTCTATCTTTTTAACCGTAATAAATAGACAGTTGAAATTTTCACAGAATACGTCTTATTATAAACTCAATCGTTTAAAATTTTAAAATGAACAATAAATCAAATCCCAAGAGGGGTCCCCGTACAAGAAACATGAAAAAAATCCAATTTTTTTTGCTTTTTTATATGGATTGTATTCCAATAATGGCTTCTTATTTTGAAGCGATTTTAAACTTAAATTGTAGTCTAATTTTCATACTTTACGACTATATAGAAATCTTAAGTAAAAGTGCTACAAATAGGTGACAAAACTGATTTTATCAACACGATGTTTTAAGCGGTCACCCATCCTGTTTTAGACTACGCTCGTAGTTGCTTAACTTTGGAAGTCGTAATATTTTTACGAATTCGTTTTGATGTTTCTATGATAGTTATGGTTATCTATTGTTTTGTTTTACATACAGTTTAACTAAAGTAACTGTCTGTTGCTGACCGGCTTTTCTGTTTGTAATGTTTGTCGAATAAGTTGGTTAAATAAAATTAGAATAATAATCAAGCACTTTTAATTTAGGGTTCACCGTATTCTACATAAAAATACCAAAACATTAATGCAAAAAACCGGGCAACAGCCTGTCGAACCATGCTCAGTGTAGGGTTCCGAAGCCGTTACTACAAACAAATTAGACCTCGCGACAAACTTAACCTTGCCGTTGGAAAACTGTTATCCCCATACATCGATATAGGTCGCGGTCAGTTTACCAACACCGCAAATAAGTTTTCGGCAGGTATAAACATTCAAACCGTTTAACTCAAGAGCCAATGAAGTCTACTTAGTCGTGATAGTTTTCCTTTGAAGATATTTTTCATATTTTTTATTTGTAGTTTTGGCTGTGGTTGGGAGGGGACGACGACACTTGACTCTAACAAAAATTTGCGCTTTAAAGCTTTTCATAAACGGATACCTTAATTGAAATATTGTTTTCACAAACCCGCAATATTTTGGAAAGACCTATACAACGACACCCCACACCATGGGGTAGACGAGAAAAAAAAACTTCCCCACGTTACGAAAAAAAAATTTTTTTCATGATTTTAATTTTATTTTACTATGTTGGCGTGACTAATATGTATATTCATGCCAAATTACACGTTTCTAGTACTAAGAGTCTCTGAGCTAGGCTGCGGATAGACGGACACACGTCACACACACACACACACACACACACACACGCACGCACGCACGCACGCACGCACGCACGCACGCACGCACGCACACACACACACACACACACACACACACACACACACACACACACACACACACACACACACACACACACACACACATACACGCACGCTATCTAAGCTATCTTGCATACACGAAATAACAGTAATAAATAATGCTCAAAAACAGTTCAAAAACTACCTACTTGCTACAGCGGCCGCTAATACCAACAACTAGCGAGAGAGAGAGAGAGAGAGGCGGTCTAGGTACCTAACTTATGGCGAGTGAGCCACTTGGCAGCGCCCGCCCGCGAAATTTGAAATCGATGAAATGAATAAGTACACAAAATATCAGAACTACTACCTAGGTCAATCAAAAACTCATGTTTTATAGTTCATTATTTTATACGGTAAGGTAGTGGCACCAATGTTCGACACTTTAAGCTGACATGCACCAATGATCGACACTTGACTCTTAATTCAAAGATCATACGGTCATAAATTGAGTGTTACAAAACAAATGAATGAAATGAAAAACCCTTATCTTCTGTAAAATAAGAATCAGTGTCGATCATTGGTCCCTTGTCGGTTATTGGTTCCTTTACCTTACCTAGCGATATGAATTCTACATTAGACACGACATTTGTAAAGAAAGGGCTATCACCAAAGTTAAGTAAACACCGCTTAAACATCGTGTAAGATTTTGTTGTTTGTTGTTTTACTACAGATTACTGTTTGGTCGTAAGTATGGAGTTTAGATTATTGTGTGATACCGAAATAAAAAGCTAATACAAATACAACCCGTACTTCGGCTTCCAAAGTTAAGCAACTACCTACTTACAAGCGTATTCTAAAACAGGATGAGTGACCGCTTAAAACATCGTGTTGATAAAATCAGTTTGGTCAAATATTTTTAGCAGTTTTACTTGAGATTGTTATTTAGTCGTAAACTATGAAAGTTCGACTGCAATTTAAGCTTAAAATAGCATCAAAATAATAAGCCATTATAAAATATAATCCGTATAAAAATGCTAAAAAAACTGGTTATTTGTCATGTTTCTTGTATGGGGACCCCTCTTGGGATTTGATTTATTGTTCATTTTGTAATTTTAAACAATAGAGTTTATAATAACACGTAATCTGTGAAAATTTCAACTGGTTACTTATAACGGTTAAAAAAATATAGCCCTGTAAACTTACTCAATCATATAAGGGGCCGTACCGCAACGAAACCATGACGTCACTCCAGTAAGATGGCGCCCGCACCCTTTAATATTTTTGACCGTAATTTCATACGTTCGTAGAATCAAAACTACTGGGTCTATTTGAATGAAACAAAAAGTAGTATGTTTGTTTATTTAAAAGCTTTACTCTTACAAAGTTTCAAGCGATTTGGCGTACCTACTGACATTCTTCATTGATTGTATTTACAGTGTCACTTTGACATAGCCCAAAGTGGTCTAAAAATCAATGTACATGGGAACTACCTTTAAAACTCAGAATACAAGACTCGACTCGTTGTTTTTTTGTCCCCCGAAAATGACCGTCATTTAAAAAATATATATTTTGCAAATCTGTTTGGGTCATAAGATTACACCATCCTACCAAATTTCACCTGATTTGGTCCAGTAGATTCGGAGCAAATTGGCTATGACAGAGAGACGGACAGACGACACGACGACACGACACGAGTGATCCTAGGGTTCCGTTTTTTTTTTCATTTTTTGTACGGAACCCCTTAAAATTACGTGACTAGCCACTATTGTCAACTACGTATACATATAAAAACATTTTCAAATATCTTGTTGCGTCATGTCAAAAAAAAGTAGTCTAGGAATCAATTTCCTTGACTGTACATGAGAACTATCTGGATAAACCCAAAAAGCAAGCTCGAATACTTTTGTTTTTTTTTGACATGGCGCACCAAGATATTTGGAAATGTTTTTTTCTCAAACATGCTCGGAAATGTATGCGTTAATGGCACGAAATGAAGACATGAAGTTTCTTGTTTATGGCTCCCTACAATTACTTCTTGGCCTATATGAAAACCCAAAGAAAAAATATTACTGGCCGCTGCTCTAACTTTTTAAATTTGCTTACTAACATTAAACTGACAAAGGAAGAATTACATTCTGCCAACCACCACTAGACTCTGGGACCCAATTCTCGTGAAATCGAGATGATTTTTCATGCGAGATCAACTGTCAATTGCATACATTTATTCGCCATATCTCGCATGAAAAATCATCTCGAAGTCACGAGAATTGGGTCCCTGAGCCTCTACTTTGAAATCCGTAATTCGAACTTCGTCTATTGCTATCCCTTTTGCTCTCGACGCGTCACTAATTCGCAAGAAAGTGACGGGGTGATCCGAAGTTCGAATCACTGATTTCAAGGTCGAGCCCCTGTAACCATATTTGGCGACATTAAAAAAAAAGAAGACGCTGTTCAAGAAGGGGCTAACGTGAGCGGATTATTTTTGACATTCATGGCTTCTTAGCCGGTTATGTAAGAGCATTAAGCCGAGTCTGCGACAAAAAAATATCTATGGTACTATATTAAATTTATGTGCAGTATTGAGGTTGCCGTCGTAAGATTGCAGTACTGAGATTACTATCGTAAGATTGCAGTCTTGAGATTACCATCGCAAGATTGCAGTTTTGAGATTGCCATCGTAAGGTTACAGTCTTAAGATTGTACGTCTTGAGATTGCCATCGTAAGATTGCACAGTCTTGAGATTGCAATTGTAAGATTGCAGTCTTGAGATTGCCATCGTAAGATTGCTCAGTCTTGAGATTGCAGTCTTAAGGATGCCATCGTAAGATAGCAGTCTTGAGTTTGCCATCGTAAGATTGCAGTCGTGAGATTGCCATCCTAAGATTGCAGTCTTAAGATTGCCATCGTAAGATTGCACAGTCTTGAGATTGCCATCGTAAGATTGCAGTCTTGAGATTGCCATCCTAAGATTGCAGTCTTAAGATTGTCATCGTATGATACTCAGTCTTGAGATTGGCATCATAAGATTGCAAGCTTAAGATTGCCATCGTAAGATTACACAGTCTTGAGATTGGCATCATAAAATTGCAGTCTTAAGATTGCCATCGTAAGATTGCAGTCTTGAGATTGCCATCGTAAGATTGCAGTCTTGAGATTGCCATCGTAAGATTGCACAGTCTTGAGATTGCCATCGTGAGATAGCAGAGATTGTCATGTTAAGATTGCAGTCTTGAGATTGCCATCATAATATTGCAGTCGTAAGATTGCAGTCTTGAGATTGCGATCGTAAGATTGCAGTCGTAAGATTGCAGTAATGTACTTTTAATATTTCCTCGCATTGCTTGAGAAAAGTACTATACAATCCTCGGCCGGAACAGGGATTGAAGGACTCGGTCTATCCGGACTCGTCTGCGACTCGGCCGTCTACCCCTAACTCGTCCTTGAATCCCTGACTTCACGGCCTCTTCAGTAATGTACTAAGGTGCATTGGGGTAATTACGATAGAAATTTTGACGAGTTGAGTAAACGACAGCATTTTAGTTAAAAAATAATTTTATTTTTAAATTGTACTGCCTATATTTTCTTATCTCTTGAAAATTGATGAATAGACATAAGCTGGGTACTGACCAACGTTACGAGGTGTAATGTAACATGTTACACAGCGAGCATTCATGCAGTCAGTACGTAGTATTACGGGGAAACCAGCGAGCAATTACGTACTGACTGCATGAATGCTCGCTGTGTAACATGTTACATTACACCTCGTGACGTTGGTCAGTACCCAGCTTTACGATCAGAGGACGTAACATAAAAAAATACGCTGTTGTTTCTTTTTTATGCATATTTATTGTCATGTCTTACTTTTTTGGACATTTGGGGTAAATACGAAATATGGCCGGGCAATTCTGAAATAGTTGAAAAGAGATCGTACTTCTCTTAGACTTATGGTTTATATTTATTTTTCATTCGTTATTGCCCCTTACTTGTAATATTGTAAACTTTGTTAATAGTTTTGCTTTTACGGTAATTTCGGATAGATTACTTCGGATTTACCCCGGTAACAGGAAGTAATGGCGAATGTATATGTGTATCGTAATAAACCCAGAGGGGTTTTTCCGAAAAAAAATAAAAAATCACACGTGGACTTCGTGATCCCCTAAATCAATAGTAAAAAACAATAACCTATAACACAAAAAAAATATATTTTAATAACTTTCCTGGGTTCCGAGAAAAGAGTGTTGGGGTTATTGCGAATCACCCAAAAAGGCGCGAAAAAGTGATTTTCGCGCCTTTTTGGGTGATTCGCAATTTTGGGTGACAGACAAGTGATGTCTGTCGAGATCGCACGTTGCTCACACGCTTACGCCAGCAGCGACGAACGGCGACTGGAGGGTCAAAGCCGATAACAATGGCGTCTAAAGTAATGTTGCCAGTAAGAAAATATCGCTGCGTTTAGTAGTTTTTATAAACTTTCGGAATATACCCAATTTCGCAATTACCCCAATGCACCTTATATATGTATACGTAGTGGTTTTGTAGGTTTACCTTCGCGAAAAGAGCAAAAAAAATGAAACAAAACAAATAGTGCTAGTTGTTACGGTTCGAAAGCTGCATTTCATGATGGAAGCAAGCCGCTTTGCACAGTGTTAGTAGGGACCAAAATAAGCGATTTTACCCGCAGCAGCAAAACTTTCACCCCTTAGGAACACAGATGGCGCCACTTACATTTTTCATTTTTCAAAAAATTCTACAGCCTAAACGGCTGCACCGATTTCAATAATTAGAGTGTCAATCGAAAGATAACTAAACAATTTATTATAAAAAAATATACCATAAAAAACAAAACATATTTGCTACGAAAAACCCCTCATTTTTGTTAATTTTTTTTAGCTATTCACCAGTTTTTTATATATTTACATAAAAAAATGCAAGAAAAGGGTATTATTTTATTAACTCGCATGATTACGCTGTTAATATCAAATTTAATAAAAAAAACTACATGTCAATACCTATAATATTTAGAGAGATATTCACGATTATATGCGACGGGGCGACGGGGTCATTGACCTCGAATACGCGCGTCACCCCAATTCTGGCAAGTAATTGAAAAAAAATTAAACCTTGACAATATCAAAGCTTAAAAATTTACGTTTAGGATACTTCCAATCATGGTGCATGCTAATGACTGATCATATTATTGACGAAATGGGTAAATTTGTTGTTTTTTTTGTTAGATTATTTCAAAGAATGTGTATCGGTTAAGTAGTTTTTAAAATATCAGTAGGTAGGTAGTTTTAAACAAGAGATGTTTAAAACTACCTACTGGGGCATGTTTTATAAAGCTACAAGTTACAATTTTACAGGTCTAAACTGGTAACACTGCTCAAATGGCTGGTCGTCATTGGTCGAGGTTGTGTCAAATGGAAACTTGTAACCTGTAAATTGTAATTTGTAGTTTTATAAAACAGGCCCCAGATAATTTTAAAAACTATTAATACTGTGAAACCGCCCTAGTTTGCCCGATTATTTACTATTATCTTGATTTTCTTTAAAAATAATAATGTTTCGCGATGCTTTTTCAAGGGTGGCATTTTGACCCTATTCTTATTTAATACTCAATACTCAATACTCAATACATTTATTGCATTCCACATAAATTTTACAGATGTAAAATACGACTATATACGACTTCGAGCAACTTATGTTTTTAATGGCGGGCAAATTTACTTTCACTTGCGTCCATGTTTGCCCATACTCATTATCTGCTAAACTATAGCTGTTATGCGTTGTTATTATATTAATTTATACTCCTTCTTACCCTACCTTGGTAAAGCCCATAATTATGTGAGGCTGCTTGGCCTGGTGGCCAAGAACAACACTAAGGACATGCAAGGACTCTCTAACTAAGGTGCAGAGGGTGGCCTGCATGGCTATAACAGGGGCGTTCAGAACGACACGCCGACGGCGGCAATGGAGGTCCTACTAAACCTCCCACCGCTGCATATCGCCATACAGTCTGAGGCGTATAAGTCACTACAGAGGTTGAAAGAAACTGGCCTGTGGAACGACGTAGCGCTTATAAACAGACACAAAAATGGCACATGACGATGGGTGGCGATAAAATGTATTCCGGAGGAACTTCAATGTCCACATTCCGACGAGGGATGAATGGAAAAATGGGTTGCACCTATCAGAGGAAGACAACGCGATATGGTACACGGACGGTTCAAAAATGTGCTCCGGTACGGGGGCGGGTATCCACGCCAAAGACTATAACAGTAGCATCATAAGCATGGGCAACAACGCAACGGTCTTCCGGGCGGAGCTGTATGCGATAATTGCCTGCACGCAGGAGAATATTGGCAAGCCTCCACATGAGAGAACTATCTATATTCTAAGCGACAGCCAAGCGGCACTTAAGGCGCTTACAGTGCCAAAAGTAGACTCGAAACAAGTCTACAATGGAGTCCAAGCCTTAAACAGGCTTGGCAGGCACAATAAAGTGAAACTGATGTGGATTCCAGGACACGAAGGCTTTCCCGGAAATGAAGCCGCGGACGAGCTAGCAAGGGAAGGGTCCAAGGGCGCATACGTCGGACCTGAACCATTCCTGGCGCCCTCATTGGGCACCATATAAGCAGCCCTGAACAATAACGCCCTAGAATATCACTAAAAAGAGTGGAAAACTACGGTAGGCTTAGGGCATGCAAAGCTCTTCCTTCATAGAAAGAGTTAACCAGAGCTGGACCAAAAAACTTTGGAAACTCAGCAGAAGACAACTCGGAGTATATTAGACTATATTATCGGAGTGTTTACCGGGCACTTTTGGATTAAACATCTCCTAGCAAAGATGGGCCTTTATGACAACACACATTGTAGAATGTGCGGCGAAGAGGTGGAGACAATGAAACACTTACTGTGTGAATGTGATGCTCTCGCCGGAGTAACAATGAAAATCCTCGGTTTTGGCTACCCAGAATCAAACGATTTCAAGGCACTGCCATTGCACTCCACTATCCGCTTTTTGGAAGGGTTGGAGGCTGCACTGGATTAAGCGGTTAAAGAGGGGTAACTACACAAAATATCACATAAGGTCGAAGTGTATCCGTAAGGACCCCACCAACAAGATAAGATAAGATAAGATACTCCTTCTTAAACAACAACGCCATAAAAGCTACAGTTTAGCAGATAATGGGTATGGGCAAAAATGGACGCAAGTGAAAGTAAGTTTGCCCGTCATGAAAATCATAAATTGCTTGAAATCGTATATAAATAAGACTAAATTAACAACCTTGAAATGAAAAAGCATAGTGAAAAATTATAATTTTTAAAGAAAATCAAGATAATAAAAAATAATCGGGCAAACTTGGACGGTTTCACAGTATTAGAAGAGATGTTTAAAACTACTGATATTTTAAAAACTACTAAACCGATACACATTCTTTAACGGAATCTAAAAAATCTAAAAACAACAACAAATTTGCCTATTTCGTCAATAATATGATCAGTAATTAGCATGCACCATGATTGAAAGTATCCTAGACGTAAATTTTTAAGCTTTTGATATTGTCAAGGTTTAAATTTTTTTCAATTACTGGCCAGAATTGGGGTGGCGCACGTATTCGAGGTCAATGACCCCGTCGCCCCGTCGCATACAATCGTAAATATCTCTCTAAATATTAAAGGTATTGACATGTAGTTTTTTTTATTAAATGTATTATTAACAGCGTAATCATGCGAGTTAATAAAATAATACCCTTTTCTTGCATTTTTTAATGTAAATAAATAAAAAATTGGGGCATAGCTAAAATAAATAATAAGAAAAATGAGGGGTTTTTGGTAGCAAATATGTTTTGTTTTTTATGGTTAATTTTTTTTATAATACATTGTTTAATTATCTTTCGTTTGACACCCTGATTTTTGAAATCGGTGCAGCCGTTAAGCTTGTAGAATTTTTTGAAAAATGAAAAATGTAAGTGGCGCCATCTGTGTTCCTAAGGGGTAAAAGTTTTGCTGCTGCGGGTAAAATAGCTTATTTTGGTCCCTACTAACACTGTGCAAAGTGGCTTGCTTCCAACATGAAATGCAGCTTTAGGCCAAAAATTCGCCATAACAACTAGCACTAAAAATGTTTTTTTTTTTTCATCTATGTTTAAGGACAGGGACGTCTGTAAAAGTTATTTTATTTGGTTACTCTCGCTTGCACGGTTT
Source organism: Acleris cristana (assembly GCA_948252455.1). Lineage (NCBI taxonomy): Eukaryota > Metazoa > Arthropoda > Insecta > Lepidoptera > Tortricidae > Acleris > Acleris cristana. The sequence goes on along the minus strand of OX411772.1, from coordinate 16,221,150 downwards.
GGATAAAATAACAGTTTAAAAATTACCTTGATTTTTTAGCATTTTAGTGAATAAATCAGAAAGAAAAGAAAATCGAAAGCTTACAGTGTTCAATTAAGCATACTTACTTACAGTGTTTTTAGGTCCTGCCACTTACTCCACCTAAAAGTATAACCAAATCCCTCGTGGGGGGACAATTTTGTTAGCTTAGCCTGCTAGACACTTTTGCAAATTTTTGAAAAACTGTATCTTACAAACTATTTGGATTATCGCCTTCTCACTTTAACCTACTTTGTTGACAATTTAGTCTTCTTTAAAGTGTACATAGTGATATTTATTTACCGTAAAATAGGTCCCTGTCGGTAAAAATTGGTAGAAACTGAAAAAAGTCTGACAATTTAATGGTTTTTCAATAATTTGACAATGATCCGGAGGGCTTTCGAAGTCGAAAACTTGGATTTGCCATAACCACTTCTCTGCAGGCAACATATAAAAAAATCAGAACTACCCGATTTGATGCAAGGCATCCCCCCTTTTAGGGAACGATTTCCATGGACTAAGCTCTTGGATCGGAAATTTTATTACGGCACGCCCGCACTTACACTACTTACAGCTAGCGACCGGAGCGAACTGAAGCGGGGGAGAAGATTTACATGAATTCTTGGTAGATGTTGCCTACGAATTGTATGGAATAAGTTTTTTTTTGATTTGTGGGTTTTCTAGTTCTGTAACCTTAGTTGGTCCCAAAGAGTGTTTTAATCATTGATAAAAATGGAACCGATTGGCATTTAAAAAAAATTGACTCAAATCTGTCGATTTTCTCGCTGACTGTACATTTTATCAAAAATCTGTGAATGTCGATTTCCATTAGGTAGGTACTTAAAAAGTTAGTAAAGGTCTCTAGCAGCAAGGGATCTAGTAGCTGCCCTTACTGCCCCATCTCAACTTTCCACCCTGTACAGTTGCCTTAGAAAAAGTTTTTTTTGATTTGTGGGTATAAATACGAATATATCTACTTAAGTAGGTACATTAATAAAAACTAACACAGGTGAGTCAAATTAAAGAGTGTGGACAACTGGGAATTTTTATTTCCAGTTGTCCACACTTGTTTTCGAGGGTGTGGAAAACTGGGATTTATTATTCCCAGTTGTCCACACTGTGGAAAACTGGATTTTTTTTCCCACGGGGTGCGGACAACTGGGAATAGGCCCCAACGATTTTCATGAAATTTAGTATGCAGGGGGTTTCGGGGGCGATAAATCGATCTAGCTAGGTTTAATTCTTAGAAAGCTTACCAAAAAAAATCACGTCATCCACGTACTGGTAGGTACTTTGTATATGACGCTGACTGTACATTGGCATACACCCGCCGCCCTAACAGTCAGGGTGGCGGGTGTTCTTCCTCTTAGTAATAACTTTAAGTACGGGGCGGTACAATTATTTTTAAAATAGTAAATTTTGAGTACATTTTTTAGTAGCGGTTTTTTATAAGTATTTGTTTAGGTACTTACACCCGCCATTTGGACTCTCACACAAGCGCTGTCCAAGAGAAGAGAGGATAGTGACCGCTCAAAACACCATGTTGAATACCTAAATTCGTTTTTCCTACCAGTTTTACTTTAGATTTCTACCTATTAGGCCGAAAATTATAAAATTAAGACTATTATTTAAGACTACGCCGAGCGCACAGTGGCGCCCTCATCACTGTTATTGTGTTTTCTAATAAAATAAAGTATTTTCTTGAAATCGGACGATGCTTTTTTGTAGAGCAAGTAAAAACACTATTTATGGGATACGTAACAAACTTTGATAACAATTACCGTATGAGTAGTCAGCTTAACGGGAAAAGGTGGCCACTTTTTTCCGTTAAGTTGATAACTCAAAGGTCAATTGTTATTAAACTATGTGATATGTCCTATAAGTTGTGTTTTCATTTGTAGTACAAAAATGCACCGTCCGATTTCAAGAAAATACTTTAGTTTATTAGAAAACACAATAATAGTGATGAGGGCGCCACTGTGCGCTCGGCGTAGTCTTAAGCTTAGTAAGATTCCTAAAAAGGAAGCCGTTATAGAAATACTAAGGGCCCATTGTTTGATCAGTAGTGTTAAAATTCGAAAAAGGAATCGAAAATTTGACACAATATTTCCTTGAGATTTAACCATTAGTTACGATTTTTAACGATTAGTTAGTTCAAAATGATCGAGCAATAGGCCCTAAGCCGGTATAAAAATGGTTAAAAAGATACAGCCCTGTGAAAGTACTGAATGAATCAAATAGGAGCGCCAGGCCCTGCAATGTTATGACGTCATACTTAATCCGCGTGCGCTGGCCGCATATCACATTTAAAATGCAATATCTCGGAAACCACTTACTTAATATCAAAATGATTTTAACACAGATATTTTTTGTTTTTAATATGAATATAGCGACCCAAAGTCCTAAACTTGTTGACATTCTTCAATATGCATGAGCATTCAAGTTGTTATACCAATTCTTAGAACGTATATTATTTTTAAATTAATTACTAAACAAATCTTACTAAAATATTTAGATTGGCAATTTTTAGTGTTTACAATCCACGATGTCGTAAAATTAGGAAGTGTGGGGCAACTCCATGGATTGACAACACTATACCTACTAAGGGCCCGTTTCATTTGCCATTGTTTTTAATAATATATTACAAAATCAATAAAATACAAGCATTTACTGTGGGCACCTATATAATACCTAAAAAACCACTATTGTATTTATCATAACATCTACAAAATAAATATGCTGAAGGCACAAGGACTGCAGCCTCTAGCCAAGTGATTTTCTAGTTAACAACAGATTACCCTTTCCAAGAATATAATTGTCTGTACCTAAAGCCACACACTGTTTATATTGCTAGAGGTTCCAGGTAAGCGACCATTCTAAGGCTACTTGGTCAATGTCAATTTAGCGTACCCCGGAAAGGTACCCTGGATGTGGCATAAGCAAATAGTAGTACCTCGATTGATCCTGTACAGTCAAACTGTGGTTACGCAAAGTTTCAAAGTTATTTCAATACTCTAGTAGTTACACTAAACATCTGGGCTTCTGCGCCATCGCCGCCTCAATATCAACTGCAAATTTGCAGTTTTAATAATATTCTTAAAGCCCTTAATTTTACCTGAATAGTCCAAGACCCTGTTTGTCTGTAGGAAAGAAATAAGTACCCTAGTACGTACAGTCACAGAATAATAGTTTGTCATTTTGAACCTTTTAACAGCATAGAAATAGGGTTAAAAAATGACGAACCTTTTCATTCCTCTACTGGTAGCCCCATTTTCTAAAAGCACAATGGTAGGTATTATTCTATGGCATCACATCTACAAAGATTTATTTTTAGGGTACGCTATTTTGACGCTTATAGCTATCTACTATCTCACATTTTAATTTTCATAACTACATGTAAAGCACTATGTAATTTAAAATATGCATTACATTTTTAAACATAAGTCACCAATATGGCCCTTTCTCTAGATTTAAATTTAAAGAAATTTGTATGTTTGTGTGTTTTTATATTTAAAGATATAAATATCGGGGACGATCTCACACAAATCAACCTAATCCCAAACTAAGCTCTAGGCTTATACTATAAGTACTAGGCAACGATGAATGGAGCTGCATTCCAAGAGCCAGGTAAAAAAACCACTGATATGTGTTCAAGTGTACAATGACTAAAACTAGCTAAGAGATAAAACAAATTAGCTACAATAATTATATAGACTACATTTAATGTACAAGATGGGACAGTGTTGCTTAGATTAAAAAAAATATTCCAAAACATGAGACGCTGACAGATGATTTTCTAGACCTTAATAGAAACTAGTTTTTTGAAAACTATGGCTGGTCTCAACCACTGCAGTAGGGCTAACATAACAAAGTAGAATTAACATTTTGTTCAAATAAATGTTGCGAGAGTAGAAACAAAACAAAGTAAACACTTGTCTTACAATAAAAATCCAATTTGGGTATAATTCAGTGTCCCCAGTTATAAAAAATTACCACAAAATGGCGTACAAAGTTCAAAATGCAATGCACTTGAGACTACTCATATTGTGTATGTGCATTAAAACACTAATACAATATTTGTATTTTTTTTTATTCTTCACATCCCAATATTTACTTTAGTAATAATACAGTACTTACATAATTATAATATCTGTCTAATTAAGACTATCAATGAGGTTTTGGAATAAGGTATTTAAATTAACTTTGCAATACATAATTTATCTAGTAATATTTTTTTGCTATTGCAATTTATTTTAACTTCATTTTATAAGCCAACATTATCACGTCTAAAAATTGTTCACAATATTCAATTTTTTTTGCTGTATTTACTGATAAGACTTACTCCACAAATAGAACACAATGACTGGAATAGGAGCTGCCTAGACAGAATAACATGGGAAACTCAATAGTGATGGGGCCATGTGCTGAAGGCTTGCTGCATGTGCTCTTCAACATCCTGAGGACCCGCCTACGTCCAACGTCTCGCCGCCAAACTGGCCTGTCACTTACTTCAAACAGTGTCAAAATATCAAAGCGTCATAAGTCGGGAAACCGTAAAGGGTCTTCTATGTAGTCATTCGGTATAACAAACAAATCTTGTGTTATGTCATCTTGGAACTCGAACTTTTGAAAAGTTATTTTAGCTGTGACTGTGGGCAATATTGGTATATCAATTTTAACAGGAAATCCATTAGGTAGTTTCATAGCAACAAACTGACGCAGCTTAGCAAAATGTTTAAATGGAGCAATTACTTCTAAAACATTAAGCAGCATATCAACACTAAGTGGAAAGTCATCACTCATTGCTATAGTCGCTCTAAAGTTTCTTGATGATTCCTTATAGACAAGCTCTCTGCCCAAGCTAGGGTACTGGCCAGGTGGAGATGCAATGTATGCTGCCCAGCTGACACCACTGTCGGGTGGAGGATTTAGTGATGCTCTTCTAGTAGGCTCCCCATTAGTGTCTAAATTTTGTGTATTGCCTTTTGTGAGACTTTCAATGATTGCCTTATTTTTTTGCAAGTCATCTGTAGATAAATGCTCTCGTCGTTTTCGAGATTCCAGAACTAAGCCTGATATTGTGTAAATATCACTTTTGTAAAGACCAGCAACTGTTTCTTTGCGGTCTTCACGAAAGATCCAACCAGACTGAGCTCTAAGAAACGCAATACCTTTAGTGGACATTTGAGCAGCCAATATATCACTAGACATGAGGATGTCCACCTCATCTTCTATTTCATTTTCTGTTTCCTCATATCTTACTCTCTGATAAACCTTGGCCTTATTATCAAGTACTGTAAGAGACTGACTAGGCTGCTTCTCACCTTGAAAAATAAATGATATGTCTCCTCTTTCCCATTTCATATCAGTGAAATCAACCAAAGTGGTATCTAATCTAATACCAGAACCAGATTTGTAAATCTTACATACATCAGATGGCAAAATTCTAGACACAAGGGGAACCCACGAATGAAAATCCCACTTTAACTCCATATAGAAATCTTGTATTTGAGCAAGTGCTCTGATGAGATCAGGTCTCCTACGTTCCATTTGCTCACGGGCCTGCTGCTTGAGCTTGCGAACTAGGCTCGAGATAGTCTGACGGTCGCCGTAGCTGATGGCCTCGGCGAGCGGCGACCAGCCGGCCAGGTTCTTGAGCTTGACGGGGGCGCCGTGCGCCAGCAGCAGCTGCACGCACTCGCGCCGGCCCAGCATCACGGCAACGTGCAGCGCCGAGTTGCCGTGCATGTCGCGCCGCGCCACGTCCTCAAGCCGCAGCAGCGACGAGAGCTTGCGAACGTCGCCGCTGAACACGCACTCGTGGAGAGGGTACACCTCCTCATCACTACATTTCGAATTTGACATGTTTCTATAATCACACCTAAATCATCACTAAAAACTCTAATACGCATCCACTAATAATGACTCACAATTACTTAAAATTTGCCACCAGTTATCAACGAGATTAGATTCGTTTTCACTGAGAATGTGTCTGGTAAGTACATCGTACCTAAACGCTTTCTGACTTAAAGCAGTTAATACATGACCTCTAGTTTTCTGCACCGCTATCAGTTATTTTGACAATTTTGGAGCATTATAGCTGTAGATACTAATCAAACGTTTATTAATATTCAAACGACATTTTGTTGCAATATGCCATAACCACAGATTATAGGATATGTCTGCCATAACAGCACATAACAGCGACAGGCCACTGGCAAAGATTTTTTTTTTTTGTTTAATTTACCCCACTTTGTGAAGGCGAAGGGATCTTAGCCCATGCAGCCAAGTGTTTTGTATTGTTTTCGGGGCCCGTTTCACGAAGCTACAAGTTACAAATTACAAGAGGAAGTCTCTTTCTAACTCCTTTTGCTAGAATTTCCCCTTGTAATTTGTAACTTGTAGCTTCGTGAAACGGGCCACTGTAAGTGTTTTGTATTTTAAGGCAGAATCCAATCTTTTTTACTGGCAAAGAGAAGAGAATATAACATGAAGTTACTTATAGATAAAAGTGGAGGCCACACTCTCTAGACCTAAATGAAGCGTCCTTGACTGGACCTTGACGTCATTCTATCTCGCTCACTTAGGTCCCCCTCCTCTCTTTCTAACTAGGGCGTCCACACAATTATTAAGCAATGGAGACAAGTTAACAAAAAAAGAACATGAAAACCTGTCAATATGTGTTTGTGCTATAAATTCGACAGTACTATTATAAAACTGCTAAGCAAACGTTTTAATGAAAATAATAATATAATTAATTACAGTAAGGTTGGTATAACATAAGCAAATAGTTTAACACTAAGTATTCAAAATATCTTCATATGGTATTACCCACAGGTATTACCGATCAATGTAGGAATAAACGATTTTGATACTTTTCTTATTTTGTTTACTTTGGTGGGCACAAAGGAAGAGGAAACGCGTACTTTTCACAATACTAAGGCCCGTATTAATAAACTATAGGTACTCAAGTCTACTAATACCGCACTCAAGTGTCCGTTTGTCCATATTAGGACCACACGCGGTATCATATTTTAGTACAGTTTAGCCCAAGAGTCTTACTACTTAATACGTATGGGTGGATCAACTTTTTTGTTATTGTTATTGTCCCGTAAGCCAGGAGACAACAGTGATAGAGTTTCTTAGAAAAAATGTTATAATGTAGTATCATCAATCATCATCATCATGTCAGCCGAAAGACGTCCACTGCTGGACATTAGGCCTCCCCCAAGGCTCTCCACTCAGACCGGTCTTTTTCGCGGCATCAATTTGGCTCATGGAATCCTTATTGTTAAAAGTGTTATGGAGGATGTTCCGCTTTCTCTTGGTCATTTTCTTCGCTGGTTGGCCACTGCCAGTTTCGCGAATGGGTAGTCAAGGATGCCAGAGTTTTATTAATAGTAGAAACTAGTACCTTTTCTTTACAAAAATGCCCCCCTCTGTACCTTTTCCCCAATTTTAAGTTTGATTTATAAAAATGTACAATACGCTCTCTCAGAGTTAACTGTTTCGAGGCCATTTTTAATAAATATAAAATGCGTTAAGAAATAACAATAATTATGAAGTGCAACATTCCGAAAAGAGGTAGCAACAACTCCCTAAACAACTTTTTTTCCTAATGTGAATAAAAAAAATTAAGAGATTGACGAATATATTCTCATTTTTTTGTTATCAACCGTTATAACAAATAACTATTATATTATAAGGACTTTACTTTAGGGACCATGCCGCGAGCGGACCTGCTAGAGGGGGTGTTCTTTTTATAGTGGTGATTATTATTTACGTCTTTAATATTTGAGTAGCGTAGTTTTTATTTTAATTTAAATAAGTTTAGTTTTAACTTTTAATTTGTATTATATTAAGATCATTACTTTGCTTTTTATTTAAGTAAATAAACTAAATAAAATAAACGTAGTGATCAAAAGTAAAATCTTAGTTATCTAAGGGCCGATTCGACCAAACTGTAATAATAATAAGACTTAATCCGAGATTAGTCCATACAAATTCGGCGTAATCTAGGTACCTATAAGACCTTAATCCAGTTTGGTCGAAGCCGTCCTAAGAAGAAACGGCCTTACTGTTTCAGAACGAATAAAGTCATCATCATCTTCTTATTTTTTCATTTATGGCTGTTTCGTAATAAGTGAATGGTAAGTGATTTCGCCAATGTCAAGTGAATGAGAGTATAATCAGTAAATAATATTTATAAATCAAAAGTACTTAGCTAAAAGCCGGACAATTTTTAATCGGACATTACTTTGGACTACTGGGCCGAGTTCACCAACCAATTTAACAGACGGTTAAGTCTTTATCAGCTGTTAGTCAAAATACATTTGGTAACCGTTAAACTGCTAACCGTCCGTTTAATTGTTGGTGAACTCGGCCCTAAGTATGTTTCTGAACATGTTTTCAAGAAATACAATTATTAAAACTTGTACACTTTGAATTTATGTTCAAAAACTCTTCAAAGTAAGTATAAATACTTGTAATTATATTATAATAATAAATAAAAAAAAAGAATATTTTAAATCTGCCTCGGTCTCCCATGACAGGTACCTACACTCTGCCTAATTTGGGGCACATTTGGGGGCTTCTGTTTGTTTTCTCCGCAAGTCAAATAACGCGTGTGTAGGTACCTCTTATGGCCGTATTAATAAACTCGTCTTGATTGAGATGCCCATCTCGAGAGACGTCAAAATAAACGTCAACCCATAGAAAGCTGTCATTTTTGACGCGTCTTGTGACTGACATCTTAACCAAGATGAGTTTATTAATACGGCCTTTAGTGTACCAAGATTTGATGTAGGTATCTTCTCAAATGTAATGGTGTACACACACAGTGTACACATTTACATAACGATTTTTATTTTATTTTATTTTCATATTTCCTACCTGATGGTTTCCGAAATTAACGACAACGATACAAGATGGCGCTGGCAGTATTGTTCTTGATGTTTTGGTCGAATCGTATGAAAAACATTGACACTATTGACAGATGCGCACACCGTTGATAGCGTAGTCGAAGTAGCGGAACATCTTTTTAGTTTTTAGATGTTTATCGGAAAACGTACCAAATCGTTGCTGCTCATTGAAGAAACTTTCTGATAGTGGACTGATATCAAGTGAATCTATATTTGTAGGGTCGATACTTTCAACCAAGTGTTAAACTTATAAAATATCATTTAAATCTTATTAGTAAACATCTATCCATAGTTGTTTTAAATCTTTTTCGTTTTAATATTATCCAATTCATTGCTTCAGTTTATAAACAGTTAAAAGATATCACATTTACCGTATTTACTAAAAGAGGTTAAATTATTAGGTATAAAGTTTTCCAACCAAGTAGGTACAGTAAATTTAGTCGAGTAAATAATACTTGTTTTCTGAATTGTCAAATTTTCTTATCAAATTTATGTTTTACTTTATTGTAAAAAAAGGTATCATGTTTTTTTTTATCACCAAGTAAATACGATAAATTAATTGTTTAATAAACTGGAGAAGAAGTGCATTAAGTGTTAACTTGACTTTGAGGGGTAGTTGTTTTAGTGTTGCACTAAATTAATTAAATTATTCAGTTTAAGATTTGTGGTCCCTGTTGATGGTATGGTCTTACTTTAGTGGACTCAACCCATTGAGCGACACCATTACCCGCCATGTGAGTATTGCTTTATTTATTTAATTGTTAGAGAGGTTTATTGCATGATAAATCTTGGTGTGGAACAATATCAGTGTAGTTCATTAACATACATCTGCAACCCACATATCCAAAATACTTTTTGTTTTTGTCTAAACATGATCTCCCAATTGTAAATATGATTATTATATATTATAATATAGGAAATAGGAGTGTATGTTTAATAGAAACCTTTAGTGAATAATACTTAAAAATAGGTACCATGAAGACAAAGTGACTAAGAATATAAATATTGCACTTAACCCCTCTTATAAAATAGCGAGTAGCGCAATTCCATGGCAGACAGTAACGTAAGTTACCAATTTATAGCATTCTGCTTGTTGTTTTAGTTATATTTCAAAATGGAAGAGTTCATTTATGTCTATGTACGTGATTAAATTTATATCTAGAAAAATATAACCATTAAAAGTAAAAAAAAACATGCATTGAAATGGTAACTTTCGTTACATTATCATGGAATTACCCAGTAGTAGTCTCCTCATATTATGTTCTAAAGCAAGAAGTTAAGAAGAAATATGGGTTGGCATGCATTTTCAGCCTTCAAGTGTGAATGAGGATGCAAAACTCTATGGGTCTCAGATCCAGCTTTCCATCAGGTTGCCTGTGTGCTCTTTTGTCTCCTCTCTATATCAAATAAATCCAGAAAAATATCCAAAAGGACATGACCCGTTTTATGTCATTTAACATATAAATCAGAGTAGGTTAAATTATATTTCTGTAACATTTTGCACACATTTAAATTGCCACCTACTATGACATACTGTAAAGATAAAAAAAAATGTTTATTCAGTAAGAAGGCCACACCAGCACTTTTACATGTCAAAACTCTACCAGCCCTTTCTAAGAGGAGACCAAGAAACTTAATAGTCGGTCATTTTCTAACATAGTACATAACAATGACAATGGATAAACCTAGCATTATGTAAAAAATAAAAATATATACTTAGTTATATAAATATGACTGTGCCAGAAAACCCTGTAAAAATATTTGATGGTCCCCTAGACAAACAATGTTTACATGTTGTTATGAATAAGTTATTATATAGTACTGGACTCTATAGTAAGCTTTAAAAATCAAAAACTTTTTCAAGTAATTTTCAAGTGCTGAAAATGGGCACTTGAAAACTACGTCAGGTAATTTATTACTGAAATGAATGCATTGACCTATAAATAATTTTGAACTTTGCTGACAAAAAAAAATCAATTCCATGTATGTCAGAATGCTTAAAGACATAAATTGTGGCAGGAATTGAGACACTACTTAAATATATATTATTTAAATTATTTCTCTTAGGGTATCACGGGAGTTTAAGGTTTTATCCTTTTCACACAGGCCTAGTGTGAAGTGAAGGTCAAAAATAAACCATATTAACGCTTCGTAGTGCTATGGATGGATTTAGCCATATTTTATTGAAGTACAGAATTGATTTTTTTTATTTAATTTTTGGGGGTTTAAAACACCAAGACAAGGAGACTGAAAGTTGGTATCTTTTTAAATCCTTATCTGAATATATAATATGGCAATTAATAAAAAAAATAAAAAAAAATAATTAAAATAGGAAAATTACAGTCATATTTAATTTAATTTAATTACAGTAAATATAACGCTGAAACAATTTTAATTAATTTGGTATGTAGGATATTTTCGCTGTAAAAGCCCAACAAACAACCAAACAAATAGTAGAAGGTATGGATACACTACACCAAACTAAAACAGGTTGTTAGTCTATTTGGAAATAAGACAACACTGAAGGTTCAAATTGAGGTGGAATTAGGTTTTGCAACATCGGATCGGACCTGGATAATTCGGATTTCAGATAATAACGGATCCCAGTTTTAAATAAAACATATTTTGATTAAGTAATAAGATTTATTAAGATTTAGATGCACGCACGATGCACATAGATTTTAAACATATGAAATCACCAATGCAAAACTAAATGCCTACTTATTAATCAAATGTTAAGTAATCTAAAGATTACCAATATTTTTAGGTACAAATATAACCACAGCATACCACACTTTAAATTACCTGTATAAAATCAACATACATATTGAGTAATCTAATAAATAATAAACATTCTAGGGTAACTCCTTTTTCTGATGGTTTTGCAAAAATGCAAGTGTATAATTTATATAAATCAACCAACACAATTAACTATCTATTAAAACCGCGTCAGGCGGTCCTGTCTAGCCGCAACTGCCGCGAGAAAACGAGAGAAAACTATCTAATTAACTTATTAAAATTTATAATAACAAAACAATGTAAGATATGAATTTAGTTGGTGGGTGTTACTGTGAATCACACATAAATGAATATACATTTAAGAACACTAAAGATAGACTGGTATTGGTCATGAAATCACGGTTTATATAATTTTATTGCAAACTTTAACCCTTTGAACGCCTTTGACTTAATACAAACGTTGTCCTCACACGCCAATGACAGCTGAAAACCACAACTAATGTCAATCTTACGTCACAAATAGTCTGGTCTATTTTACACTGAATCTGTGACCACTAAAATGGTCGATGGCGTGGTAGGCACGACAGTACACGACCACTTTATATCGGACGGATCCAAAGGGTCGTCGAATCCGGATCTAATTTTCGACGTATATCCGGATATTTTGAGTATCCGGGTATTCGGATTACAAACTCTCGGTGAAATGTATAATTTAAGAATTAGATGACAGCAACTTCATGGTTTTTAGAATCACGGCGTGCTACCAAAATGTCTTATGCCCGTTTACACTAAACTTGGGTTAGGCTAGCCCTAGTTAAGATACGCCTAAGCTTAAGAGCAGCCTAGATAAAAATTTGGTTTGCACTAACAGTTCTCTCTTATCTGTGACGTGACTTGGGAATTACCTAGTAAAGTGAAGGATTGAACGAATGAAATTATTGATAGTCTATGGCCTATTTATTTTTGTGGAATCCGTCAACGTAATATAAGTATGCCACATAATAGTTTTTGTCTTTATATTTCCATTGGTTCAGTTGTGAGATAAAAAGAGACCAAAAGTAAGGCGTTGGTTTATTTTGTTTGGTAAGGTGAATATTACAGTTACTATAGGTCGATTGTTTGAATCTGTCAAGTCAACGTCTTTGTTTTCGTCTAACCTTTCGTCTGTGTTTGTTGTTGTCATTAAAACAAGATTCGTTTGGAGAGTGTTTGTTGTTTGGGATCAGTATTCAATATTTGATCCTGTCTTAGATGATTTCAGTAGGTATAAACTCTGTCTTTTGTATCTCAGGAACCAATCAAGTTTAGTTTCGTGAAAAATTCGGTATATGTGCTTTCATTTAAGACATTTTTCAGATTTTTTCTTACCCGACTGCCGAAGGATATACCTAAGTATGTTTGTTCCTTTTTGGCGTTCTAGAAACTAAACGCGTGGATCGATTTTGATGATTCTTATATCAATAGATTTGTCTTAATCTTGTGAGTGTCACTACAGATATGACAGTAATTAAAATTCAATATGACGGCAACTAGACGCCATATTATAAAAAAGAAAAAAATAAAGTATACGAACTATGACAAATGGGGTATAATTGAATAGGTATTTAAAAATCATCTTTAGGTTTCTTTAATCATTTTGCATTTTGGTTTTATAACGATTTAAAGTTGGTTAGCAACAACAGTCCGGTTTTTTAGCATTAGATAGACCTTTAAAGAAGTAAATTTAAGGTTTTTTACTGGGAACGTTTTACGGTAGTATGACGGAATTACTGGAAAATTATTAAAAACACATGTCAGAGCATTTTGCATCACAATAGAAAATCGCAAAATGTGTGGTTTGCTTTTACGTTTAAAGATTATTCAATAATTTATTATAATATAATGCGTTAACATTTTTTTTGTGCTAATTTAAATTTATCACAAAATTATTGCTTGATAAAAAACCCAAAGAAGCAGATGTCACAAACAAGCGGAACGTTTTAAGCTTATAATGCGGCTAAATTATAGCCTGACCAGAAAAATAAGAAAAATCGGACAAGGCGAGTCGGCCTCGCCCACCGAGGGTTCCGCACATGACACGGTTAACTCAATTCAAAATTTGCATCGCCGCCGATCCTTGCATAAAAATGTTGGGTTTCAGATTTTTTCCTATATTTGTAGTATGAGACGGTATTACTTGCCAAATTTCATAGTTCTAGGTCAACGGAAAATACCCTAATTTTGATTCCCTTGAGAGTGTCGAAATATACGTTTTTAGCAGCATAAACGGTCGTATCTTTTTTTTACAATAACTTAGAAGTTTGATTTTTTCACAGCATCAAGAGACTGAAGACTTGAGTATATTGTTTAAAGGGTCTGGCCGGTCTGCTATAGTAAAATCGCCCCTGGCTGAATATGAAAACTGAATATGCACGTTTATTTGCCTCATTGTCAAATATAATTTTACTGAATATTAAGCCTTAAATACTTACGACTAGCGAAATATAAAAAAAAAAATCAGTTTTTAATTTATATTGGCCAAACTACTTTATCGATTGACACGTCCTTCGAATATTTTATACATGTATTTAAGATACATTTATAAAATAAAAAATCCTAGCTTCTTTTGAAGTCAACATTTTTGTCTGTTTTAGTTTTTCTTTTTTCTTTTTTTTAGTTGCAAGTTAGCGACACCTACCATATTTTGATATTATATACACAATTTAATATTCTATTACATATTTTTTTTTCAAAAATATTAGTTTGGATCAACAAAGTGGAAATAAGCTATTTGTATAGGAGTGGTATTCAAATTGATTCCGTAAACGTAAACAGAGAAAGTAAGTTGTTCCACCGTGTTCTAAATTCAAAGACTCGCATTTTGAATTTCGAACACGGCGGGCTTCTTATATAATTCTTGCTTTTTATTTCAATTTTAGAATGCACCTCTGTGGAGAAAAATGTAATAAAATATATTATCTCTTCTCTGTATACATTAAAAGTTAAGATATACGAGTATCTGCCCGTGTAAAATCAAAAGCTAGCGAACGGATTTCAGAGGTTTTCACGGAGTTTCAAAGGGAGTTTTGTGAAGTAGGTTTCCATTTCTAGAGCGATTGTTTAGATCCCGTTTCTAGCATCCTAGGTATGAATTTTTTAAGTATCAGAGCGAATTACAAAAGTATTTAATGTTTCCAAAAATAAAAGTTTTTTTGTAGAATTAGCTATTTCCATTATTTAAGGAAGATGGCGTTCATGGGTGTTCTTTTTTTCCACCCTTTTACACAAATAGCTTATTTCCACTTTGTTGATCCAAACTAATATTTTTGAAAAAAATATATGTAATAGAATATTAAATTGTGTATATTATATCAATATATGGTAGGTGTCGCTAACTAGCAACAAAAAAAAAAAGAAAAACTAAAACAGACAAAAATGTCGACTTCAAAAGAAGCTAGGAATTTAATTTTTTTTTATAAATGTATCTTAAATACATGTATAAAATATTCGAAGGACGTGTCAATCGATAAAGTAGTTTGGCCAATATAAATTAAAAACTGATTTTTTTTTTAAATATTTCCCTAATCGTAAGTATTTAAGGCTTAATATTCAGTAAAATTATATTTGACAATGAGGCAAATAAACGTTCATATTCAGTTTTCATATTCAGCCAGGGGTGATTTTACTATAGCAGACCGGCCAGACCCTTTCAACTCGATACCTCCACGCGTTCCCGAGATAAAGGGTCTTGACACACAGACAGACGGACAGACGGTCAGACGGACAACAATGTGATCCTATAAGGGTTCCGTTTTTTCCTTTTGAGGTGCGGAACCCTAAAAAACCTCTAATGGGGTAGCCAGTAATACTTTTTTCATTTGTGTTTCGTGAATTAAAATTTGCAAAAGGAATGTCAGTTCATATAATTTCCGCAATATGGCGAGGTTTTTTTTTCTGGTCAGGCTATAAAGAGATCACGTCCCGTAAAAGGGTCCATATTGACTCTCATAATTATTTTTACTCCTAAGGTGTCATAATCATCCGAATTCATAACTTTGTTTGACTTTCCCATACATTGAATACACAGAATTACTCAGCTATAACCTAGCCTTACCTACACGTTTATGGTTTAGGGTTCCAGCGATAATTAAAAATGATGAATAACAATTTTATGAAAACTAATTGATTATGAACAAAAAAGTTACGTGAAAAAATTCCCTCCCCCCCGTAACAATACGGATTGGGCATTTTTAACCGACTTTAAAAAAGGAGGAGGTTCTATGTTCCACTGTAGGTATGTTTTATTTTTGAAATTCCAGCTAGGCGCATTTTGAGTTGTTGAGTTTAATTTTCCGTTAAAGTTTGTTGTTATTGTTATTATTATCATATAATATCTTCCAAACAAAAAAGTTAACGACACCTGCTTCTTTGTTTTCTGAATTTCTAACTTCTGGTTAAAAATTTGAAATCTTAATATTTCACAAACATCCCATTGTCGAAAAATGATTTTCACAAACCGCAATATTTTTGAAAGCCCATCTCCTAAACACTTAGTTGTCTTTTTCTTATTCAGGATCTTTCGGTAGGTATTCGTCATCATTTTATTTGGGCATGTTCAATATTAGTCTCTATATTTTTTAGTTTCATTCGTTATACGTCAATTTTGTTTCGACACTCTCGATGTTAGTCCCATTATCAATAAGATACTTTCGTTTTAGCTCGATTTACTATGGGACTTGTTCGTTTTTAGCTCGATTCACTATGCGTCTTGTTCGTTTTTCGTCTCAATTGCCATTTTACTTTATTATTATTAGATCATTTTAGGATTTTTATGACAAATAATAAAAACGGAGGGATTGTTTACTGAAAGAATTTGAATTGACCGATAAGATGAACTATACTTATAGACCAAATAGACAATAGCATCTGAAATTGATAGACGATAGGACGAATAACGAATGACTCTAAAAAATAAAGAGACTAACATAAAATATGTCCGAGGAAGATGATGACGAATACCTACCGGAACGAGCCAAAATAAAAACAACAGATATGACCATAGACGACAGAGACTACCAACGAAAGTGACGAATGAAGAATGGATAACGAAAGCAGAATGAGACGAGTTAAGAACTTGACAATAAACTAATGGGACGACCCAAGACGATACCGCATTGTCATGGTTTACAACTATATTCCCAATTTCAGCCCATTCCAATAACGAGATCTAGTTTAAAATGCAAGCTTTAATCTAAAAATACTGAAAATCCCAATTGTTAAATGGCGGATATAAATAACAATGGATGGCACTTCAACCATCGAGCCTAAACTTGACCCTAGTGACCCTACCCCTCTCGCGGCGGCTCCGACCAAGGTGGACGCGGATGGTGTGACGGAAGCGCTTAGGAAGACCTAATTAGTGTTTTTGCTTGGTTCGGTGTCAGGAAACAAAATCATAGTTCATCATTATAAATATTATCTTTCATTTTTATGATAAATGGTATTATGGATGGAGGTTGTTATTGTATTGAAAATATACTTGTTTGTAACACGGATTTATCCTTATCGGCTGACGGAGGTTATCAAATAAGGCATAATCGCTATACTTTATTGGGATAAATTTTCTTTCAATTACTGTTTGGGAATACATGGTAATGTACATCCATGATATTTAATTCATTATCATATCAACTTATGTCTAGTGTTTATAATAAAAGCCTGAGCCTGGGCCTAGAGTTTGAGACTAGGTAGCACTCCATAGATGATTCCATAACTTCTTCCCTGGAGGTTAAAGAAAATAAAATCGATCCAAAAGTTATAGCAAATGTTGTTATCTAAAATATTGTCTAACAACAGTTTGCGCTAAAATGCACTGGAACGTAAATATGGAAGAAAAACTAGATGTAGCAATTTTTTATGCTAGCTCCCTATTGACAATTCCATATCTTCGTCTCTAGGTGTCCTGGAAAAAATCTGTGAACCCAAAAGTTTTAGCAAATTTTGCATTCTACAATATTCCAGAACCATGATTAGCACTAGAATAAACTTAAACGACATTAAAGGTAAAAACCAAAAAAAAGTGACAGTTTTTCCAAGATGGCGGAGAAAGATATTTTATAGAGCTTCGCCTCTATTCTAGGCGGTATAAACGATATCTTAGTTTAGCTGTTAAGGTATTGTTATGACGTCAGCCGTCATTACTGTCAAGAAAATAAGAGCTATCAAAACATTGACAATACGATAACAGGACAAAAACGATATTGTTTTTACAGTGTTAAATAGAGGCGCTGGAGGGACGAAAAATTTGGGTAATTATGACTATTGTGGTCTTTTACAACATCAAAAAACCATAAATAATGGATTTTATTCAGGGTACCGGAACAACGATTTACTAAATGTACGACGAAAGGTTTTGTATGGGCTGCACCTTTTGCGGTATATTGTACTTCCGGTTCAAATTTCGGAATGGCGACAGGCAGATCCGTATTCTGCAGGGTCAAAACCCTCTGATAACGTTGTCATTGTCACCCCACCTGTTACATGATTTGCCGCTTGCAACCTACTTTTTCAAAAATGGTTCTGGACTATAAGGTGCTATAAGTACCTACTTGCATAAAAACCGGACTGTAAGAACAACAAACGACGTATATTTGACCTTTTTCTATACATGGCATTCATAATGAGTTAGAAAGAGATGTGCTTATAGGCAGGGCTTGGAGAACCGAAAAAATATCTGTTAAAACGGTTAGCGGTATGACGTCATACTATTAAATTTAGATATTTTAAAATAACGGTACCTCTATTATTTGGTAGCGCGAAATAACGGTATTATTATGTTTTTACTAGATGAAAACCCGGCTTCGCTCGGGTAAAATGTAGGCTCATAATAATATCCCACAATCAAAAATGTCAAAATCAATCAGTCTTGTACAGACCACGATATTCCCCATACTGTTCCCGTCCGGTATTAATATCATGTACCTACCAAAATTATTATTTTTTCGACTAAGACCTAAATAAACTACTAAAATAAAAATTATTCATTGGAGTCCGTGTCGTTCGACATCCTGACGCTAGCTGCCGCCGTCCCGCTCGCGCGCGCGCCGCGCAACATGTCATTCCGAACGCGACGCTCACGAGACGCGATTGGTGTGTCGGAGTCTTAAATCTTATTTACTTACCCAAGTCTCTGTCTCACAATCAAAGTAATAAGATCTTAGAGGTCACAATGGAGAACGAAATACAACCTGTGACACCTGTGACACGTGATGACGTGACACCAATGCCACATTGATGACATTGATATGTTTACTTCGCAACGCGATAATATTATAGCAATTTATTCATTTTTATATTGAAAATACTCGATAATCCGATTTTTCCGCCTATAAGTTGTCGACTCGAATCTAACTAAC
This sequence comes from Acleris cristana, assembly GCA_948252455.1. Lineage (NCBI taxonomy): Eukaryota > Metazoa > Arthropoda > Insecta > Lepidoptera > Tortricidae > Acleris > Acleris cristana. Next base: position 16,202,078 of record OX411772.1, on the reverse strand, counting down.
TTTTTACGCTCTTCAATTTCATGTGCATTTAGTTCGAGTCTACCGTAGACCGGTACGAAATGATTAAATATTAATATAGATGATACCTAAATGATTGAATAACAAGTTTTCTTTTTGGACACTGAATGCATTAAAACAGATTTCGGAACGATCCACAGTGGGACGAGCCAATACAAGCCGTTGGACATGGCTACCATGTTTGATTATTCTAGTATAAGTTGTGATCCATACCACCTAGCTAGAGGCATGTTTTTTTTTTGTAGAAGTATATTGTTCATTAACTATTCTATACATCACTGTAGACAATTAAAAATAAAGATAACTGAAAATATTAAAAAAAAACTCAAATATATCGTTTGTTTAAATAGGTTTTTCTACTCGCGTACTATAAACCGCTAATATTGATATCGTTAATGGTGTCAGAATACCACCTATAGCGTAACCGAAGAGTAAAAACAATTGTATAATGAGCGTTGCCATGGTAATAACAGTTCTATAATTTATTATAGCATTGTTATTACCATGGTAACGGTCATTCCGGATATCAGTCTTTGCGTTTAGTTAACACTTGACATCCTAATAATTTGTATAAAAACCGTTAAAAACATTTTAACACCAATTAAAATTACGTATATTAAAAATAATATTAATTTTGAGACTAAATATGTGTTTAGAATTACATTTTTATTAAGTTACTAAAAATAGATGAGTAATATTCATCGATTTGTTACTTGGTTACCATGGTTACGTTCAATATGGATATCAACAAAATGGCGTTGTGTTTGGCATTCCAACTTTTATGATAAATTCTCAGAACTGTTTTAGTACCTAACTATTAAAAACTGCATGAAAGGGTCTGGCCGGTCTGCTATAGTAAAATCGCCCCTGGCTGAATATGAAAACTGAATATGCACGTTTATTTGCCTCATTGTCAAATATAATTTTACTGAATATTAAGCCTTGAATACTTACGATTAGCGAAATATTAAAAAAAAAAAACAGTTTATAATTTATATTGGCCAAACTACTTTATCGATTGACACGTCCTTCGAATATTTTATACATGTATTTAAGATATATTTATAAAAAAAAAATTAAAGTCCTAGCTTCTTTTGAAGTCAACATGTTTGTCTGTTTTAGTTTTTTTTTAATTTTATTTTTTTAGTTGCAAGTTAGCGACACCTACCATATTTTGATATAATATACACAATTTAATATTCTATTACATATATTTTTTTCAAAAATATTAGTTGGGATCAACAAAGTGGAAATACGCTATTTGTATAGGAGTGGTATTCAAATTGATTCCGTAAACGTAAACAGAGAAAGTAAGTTGTTCCACCGTGTTCTAAATTCAAAGACTCGCATTTTGAATTTCGAACACGGCGGGCTTCTTATTTAATTCTTGCTTTTTATTTCATTTTTAGAATGCACCTCTGTCACTGAAAATATATGGAGAAAAATGTAATAAAATATATTATCTCTTCTCTGTATACATAAAAAGTTAAGATATACGAATATCTGCCCGTGTAAAATCAAAAGCTAGCGAACTGATTTCAGAGGTTTTCACGGAGTTTCAAAGGGAGTCTTGTGAAGTAGGTTTCCATTTCTAGAGCGATTGTTTAGATCCCGTTTCTAGCATCCTAGGTATGAATTTCTTAAGTATCAGAGCGAATTACAAAAGTATTTAATGTTTCCAAAAATAAAAGTTTTTTTGTAGAATTAGCTATTTCCATTATTTAAGGAAGATGGCGTTCATAGGTGTTCTTTTTTTCCACCCTTTTACACAAATAGCTTATTTCCACTTTGTTGATCCAAACTAATATTTTTGAAAAAAATATATGTAATAGAATATTAAATTGTGTATATTATATCAAAATATGGTAGGTGTCGCTAACTTGCAACTAAAAAAATAAAATAAAAAAAAACTAATACAGACAAAAATGTTGACTTCAAAAGAAGCTAGGACTTTAATTTTTTTTTTAAAGATGTATCTTAAATACATGTATAAAATATTTGAAGGACGTGTCAATCGATAAAGTAGTTTGGCCAATATAAATTAAAAACTGATTTTTTTTTTTTAAATATTTCCCTAATCGTAAGTATTTAAGGCTTAATATTCAGTAAAATTATATTTGACAATGAGGCAAATAAACGTGCATATTCAGTTTTCATATTCAGCCAGGGGCGATTTTACTATAGCAGACCGGCGAGACCCTTTGTAAACATTTAGCAATAAAATTTACAAACTGTTAACGCCAATCGGAATAATGAAAATGACTTTGCTAACAAGTAATTTGTTAGCAGAAAAATCGAGTGAAGATACGAGAAAAGTTAGCGATTGTTTATTTTTGTCATTATCATTCTAAGCTTGTAGAAAAAGTTATGTATGCAACGGAACATAATTAGCTCTTAAGGTACTCGTGCCTATAATTAGAGCGCTCGCAAGCTCGCGCTCTAACCTCGGCGCTCGTACCTTAAGAAGCATCATTATGTACCAGTTACATAAATAACTATTATTGAAAGATAAAAAGTGTTTTGTAAGAAATATTGCCTTACTTACATTGCGTATAGTCTAAATAACTCAATTATGTACCTACTTACTTAGACGTCTTTTGACGGTTTTGTTTTTTTGTAAAACGTGAAAAATATTTTGAACATCAGCTTATTTCAAGGCGTTCTTACTGGATGTTACCTTTAAACAACTAATTAATTTACTTTATTATATTATTAAATTATATTACCTACATTATTAAATCATATTATTAAAATTACTTATCCATATATTCTATAGAAGTATCACAACTTTGTATTAATGGTTTAGCTTCAGGCAAAAAGGTAAGTTTTTCACTAATAATATTTTTGGTTGATAATATAGGATCAGACGATAAAAGTAATGTATAAAGAAGATCTAAATTACTCAAGCTCCTTGAAATTTTGCGACTATGGTGCAGCCTAGCATGTCTTATTACTTACCGGTCATCACATAAACACAATATTTGCTATTGACACTACACAGGCGTTTTTAATATTTAATAACGTTTTTTAGATTTTTAGATTAATCGTGGACAAAGGGGGATATATAATGTTCTAGGGAAATTTTCCAATCCTATTAAGGTTTTCAATAAATATAATCTGCTTCAACAAAATCGTTTCAAACAACTAAAATACTAGTTTTTTGGAATATTTATCTAACTATTATAAGGAACCGTTTTTTTTAAATAAAATGACTCATAACTTTTTAATAATTATTATTTTGAACAATAAGCATGTACTTTTAAACCTTTAAGTTACTCAATAATAGCATATACAGGGCGAACGATATGAAGTGTTACCAAATTCAAAAGGCTACGATTTTTTTTCTGTTGTAACCAATAATTTTTTAGAAAGAAAAAAAAATCAAAATTTAAAAATTAGTTTATTTTAACTCGATATGACCACCATTTGCCTTGACTATGGCCTTCAGACGGTAGAAAATTGAAAGCACGCTGCACGAATGTGGTCCTGCGGTATGTTATGCCAATTACATACGATCGCTTTCTTCAGTGCATCCATACTGGCATGTTTTCTTCTCCTCACCTTGCTCTCCAAAATGGACCAGATAGAACAGTCCATCGAATTCGCGTCTGGGGAATTCGAAAGCCATTGTGGGGACAAAATGAAATATGGAACGCGGTTTTTCAGCCATTCTTGGTTCACACGAGTAGGGTTGCCAACCATACTTTAGACATCGGTTACACGCTCAGTATTTCATCAGTCTGGCGTCAGTTCAATCATGATCGAGGGGGACGCAGCTATTATGTTAATATAGCTGCGTCCCTTTCGAGCACGGACTGAACTGACGCCAAACTGATCGTGTAACCCTTGTCTTATAATAACTTATCCTACGTTATTTTGCTTCATTATACTTTATACTTTTGAATTAAAAAAAAGTATCAAAAATACTTTATTTCTGACTTATGCGTGGAATGGATCGAAATTGATGAACGGAAAGCAGAATCAAGACTTTTGCGAAATTTCTGAACTTGCGTGAAGTTTCATTACAGTACAGTGTGCTAAGACCACGTATGTTTTCAAACAAACATAAATAAATAAAAAAGAAGAATACCTACTTTTTTATTTCGAAATACTTTTATTTTTTATTTGTCAGACAGGTATATACGCTATTATCTTTAAAAAAAGTTGGCAACCCTACACACGAGCTTTATGAGCCGGGGCCGAGTCTTGTTGAAATGTGCACGGTCTACTACCGAAATGTTTGCGTGCCCAAGGCTCCAATGCAGCTTCCAAAACAAGCCCCGTCCAGTCCCGTCTCACAAATCCAAGTCCTATTCTAATTCTTTTTCGGTGCACTCTGTCACAGACTCTGTCAGGTTATGGAATCGGCTTCCGGCCGGCATTAGACAATCACAATCAGTTGATTCCTTAAAAGACAAATTTAAGAATTTCTGGCTTGACTCTAGCTCCTAAATATTGTATCAATCAACTGTCCTGTACATAATTGTAGTTTATATTATTTAGTTTATGAAGTTTAAGTATGTATATGTATAGATGTATAAATAATAGTATATTTCTTTTATCTATTTATGTAGATATTTGAATGTAAGTATTTTTTATAGTTAGGTTTTATTTGTTAATTAAATTTTTATGCTAATTCCTAAATAAAGTTGTACACTTGCATACTCGATGAACAATCTTTCACTTTTCTCAATCTCTCAAGGGTTAGCTGGAAGAGATCCCTTAAAGGGATAAGTTCGCCTTTGTACATTTTTATTTTATTTATAAATCTTCATTGTATTGTTTTTGTTTTGTACAATAAAGTGTTTAAATACATACATACATACATACATACGTACAAGCATAGGAAAAAATCTGAAAAAAAAAAATATTTTTATATTAAATCACGAATAAAAACATGGTGGTTTTAATTAAATAGTGTGGCCAAGATAGCGCTTGAACGTGTTCTACGTTATTATTAACACAAGTGTCACAGGGTTTTGCCGTTAAATTAGATCCTCTATCCGATGTTTCTTCTTGGATACCCAAACGCGTTAAGAATCTCCGGGGCTTTTCGAAAACCCCAGTGGACTTAGACAGTTTTAGAAGTTTGGCTTACAAGTACTTTATTAATACCTACCGTAGTCTATTAACCCGTCAGGTGACATGCGCACAACAGTTGTGCAAAAAAAATTTGGACGGCGCTGTAATTAGAGAATTTTAATTACATAAACGAAGACCCTGCTAGTGAAAAAAAATTATCCTTATTTTTTATCACTTATTTGGCAACATATTGTTTTTTTTTTCCAAAATCCAAGCATCTGAACAAGCGAAAAAATAATAAAAACGAAATTATTGCCCAATAGGATGTGCTCGTTCGCAATGGCCGCCGCCTGCGCCGCTTGTTACGATTCCGTAAACAAATATTTTTTGTAATGTTGTTTATTTGTATAGTGATAATCAGTGATAAATAAATTGATGAATTCGGCGCGTAAACTTATAATGGTGATAATTTAACAATAGTTCAGTTTTTAGAGATGCCTAAAGTAGTCTACTTTCTTTCCGATGCGGTAATTATTATTGAAATTGTGTGAGAATATGAATGCATTATATACAAGGTGTTACAAAAATACCCGTAAAGCCGAAAGGGGGTTAAATGGTGCCTTATAACAAGTCCATTTACAATATTTGAGAACCGTACTATCACCGTATGACTTACCGGCAAAAACAATAGAGTCATTATTTTTTCATTGATGTGCCAACCCTATTTCAGTAAAATTAAAGATTAAACTACGCAGAATGTTTATGTACATTTTTACCTAATTCGTGAAACGATCAAGAGACATACTAACAAAATGTACAGAATTCGATCAGATAGATATTACAAGTCGAGTTTTGGAGTCGTAGTATTCTGAGTTAGAAAACATCGTCATTTTGGAAAAAACACGAAACAATTGTAGAGAATCGATAAGAAGATTTGAAATTGACAACATAACATTTTTTCCGTTTTGACGTTTTTTGAAGCCAGTACTTAAGCATAATGACATCATAGTATTGAACCTTTGTGGATGAAAAATGAAAACCAGAAAAACCATTAAAGTTGACAAGTTGGCAGCTCTCTGCAGCATGCGTGGCGTCGACGTGCGCGTATACGTGCGCGTAACCCGGAATGACAGGGGTGCTGCACTCAGCTGCGTACTTCTACGCTGACGTCGACGCGTGCTGCACACGCAACCGATTCGGGTTCCTTTTTTACCATTTTGGTACGCAACCCTAAAAACGCGCAAATTGAAAATTGAAATTGGTGGGAATGGTTAGATAATAAAAAAACAAAAAACCGCCTTCAAAAAGCAAAAAATAACTTCATTTAAAATGGTAGGTAATAGGTCAGTCCAACTGAAGTCTGCTTTTGGTTAAAAAAATATTGTTGGACGCCGACTTCAGTTGGACTGACCTATTACCTACCATTTTAAATTAAGTTATTTTTTGCTTTTTGAAGGCGGTTTTTTGTTTTTTTTTTAACTTTTATTTTATTTTATACTTTTTAGTGATCATAATTATGCTGTTATGTAGTCCCACTTTAATTAATAAGAATTAATAAGAAACTATAGAACATTGAAATTCAATCTCGCCGCAAGCAACGCCGTGGGAAAGTCATAGTCATATATTTAAACGTACATATGCTTCGTCATAGTCGCTCAACTATCTTAATCGAAATATCTTGTCGCCACCCTTGAAATATATACCGTTTAGGAGTTCCGGTGGCCATCTGTGGTTTTCATCATCAGTTCCACTTTACCAAATAGTGTTTTCCAAGAGCAAATACACAAGTTACAATGAAAAATACCAAAATCGCTATAGGTGTGCCTATAAATTTTGAAGAGTTCCGTCGATTCCTCATGGATTCCATCATCAACTCTTCATTTTGATAAGAATGGGACCAAATGGGAAGCACCAGCTTTCAAATAAAAAAAGAATCTTCAAAATCGGTTCACCCAGTCGAAAGTTCTGAGGTAACAAACATTAAAAAAATAAAAACATACAGTTGAATTGAGAACCTCCTCCTTTTTTGAAGTCGGTTAAAAAATGTTTAAAGGTAGTATGTTAGTTAGTTATTTATCTACGCCCGAAGGGCAATCCGCCCGGGAAAACGGGCCCCGTCGCCTCAGCGGCCAAGTCATATAATAGGTGTGGTTAAAAGAGCCGGTCTTTATGTCCTTATTTTGGTAAATTTTTAATTGGCAAATGTTTACCCTAACCACTACGTAGGTACCTGCTTGAACATACAAGGAATACATTTTACCGCTTAGTTATTAATACTGAATTCTCAATATATTTATTGCATTCCACATTTTACAGATGTTGTTGTTATCATAGGTTATAAAACTGTTCAAATTATAATATAAATTATAATAAAATACACTATAAACACAGACTTCTCAGTACATGTTATTGACTCGATTGTAGAGAGTTGACATTGACAACATTGTTTGTTTGCCCAACTTTGGCTCTAAATAGAACCGAATAGAATGAAATTTTATCATTCGGTTCTATTTAGAGCTTTTCTCATCCATTTTTTCCCTGCTGTTGCGTTTATTTCATTTTCCCACATTCGAAACTACTTCCCCGTTTTTCTTTTCGTGTTCCTGTGGTCCAAAAATTTATTGCTACTTACTACTTATATTACTTTTATTCCATTTCTCTATGCATAGAGAAATAGCATGCCTTATGACCTGTCAATTTTCATTTAAGTTTCCTTGTTATTTTTGTACGTTTCCTGATTATTTTGTTTCTTATTTAATCGGTTTTTCTTATATTAGGCATGCTTCTCTCCATTGCGGTCTAGCAGGTTTCTGACTTTTTTGCATGCGCTTTTGTGGGAGCCCAAGTCTGGCAGCTGTATGTGCGAATAGTAATACGCAGGTGTTGTATAACTTCTTCTTATGCCCGGTTTCAATATTCAAGAAACGAATGGTTTTTCTTACGTTTCGTTAAAATTTGACACATTTTGTACGTACGCAAATGTCAAATTTTAACGAGACGTAAGGAAAACGATTCGTTTCTTGAATATTGAAACCGGGCATTAATCAACATACATAAACCGCTTTAAATCACTGCCCATGTAAAATAAATAAGAAAGTTCGGCTATGGCTATCTGCATTTGTAGCCTGTCATTGTACAGTCAACATCATGAATAAGTGATCATTTTTGTACCTTGTCACTTCAACGTCGTGTTTGAAATTTTATTCAAAATTGTGAAACGATTGAAAGCGACAAGGTACATAAATGATCACTAATTTATGACTGTACCTACAAATAAAACGACCCTTACAAACTGTTTATGGGGAATGGTTTTTGCTAATATATTAAAAATCCGTTATTGAAACGTTCTTAATATCTCTGAAATGTCTGACCACTATCAAATAATCTAAATTAGGTTGTGTTTTATGACTATCGAGCGTCTCGGCTGTCGTGATAATAATTATTATCTTATATATCTAACTGCCGCACTCAGAGACCTCAATTAAATTTAACGCTTGTTTAGTGACGTGTTGTCTTATTCTATTGCTATAGCAAATAAAGTCACAGCAGATACTTCAATCAAACATTAAATTTAATTGACATCTCTGAGTGCGGCAGTTAGACTTGATTCAATGGCAAAATGACTCGCTTTTGAAACCAATTAAGTTCATAAAAATATATTTTGTTTGGAGATGTTTGAAAAGTGTTTTCCAATTAGTTATGTGGTGAAAACTTGGGAATTGCCGGCGATGGAATAGGTGTCGCGGGGGGAACCCTTATTAGCGGGGGCGGGCGGGCTTTCGGCAGCGCTCTAGGCGCCGCCGCACGCCGCCCAACCGCGCACCCGTCCCTGCCCGCGCCCCTATCTCTACCTACCATCAGTTGCACGCTTCCAGCCTACGAAGCAGTCCGCCCGTGTAAGCGTTATGCCGTACTATCTCCAGCCAGCGCTTCACTCAAACCTTGTACATCCTCTTCGGTTCGTTGCATCGATGCATGGACCACATTAGAAGCTTGAACTGCACTTCATTATTCATTTAATCATGCCGAAGACAGCGATTTGTTAGTGACCCATAACGCCATGTTTTGTCATCATTATAGGGAAATTAGTTCCATATTCATTAAACTCTCAGCCAATCGTTTTAATGATACTAATTATTGCATCAGTTATCATTTTGTAGTAAATGCTACATTACTTGCCCCCTCACCCGTAAACGCTTGATGAGCCTTTTTGAGTTACTATTTGTTTGTTCTCATTTCCCTCTGTAAATTTTTAAATTAGTGGAAAAGAAAGATTATTTTTTAACTTATTTAAACCTTATCAAGTTTTGAATACGAGGGATTAGTGTTCTGTGACATGGTGTATTTTGATAAAATAGTTTAAAAAAAAAATATTTCAAAGTTGAAGTTTACATTGAGCTTACGTTTTAAGGCTTCATATTTCAAAATCTAGTTAATCCTAAAGTACTGGAAAAAAATACAAAGTGCAGTTAAAAGAAAAATGTGACGCTAATTGGACGAAAGTCGTAATGTTGTGATGTTTATGCATAATTTAAAGTTCCAAACACATACGAATTCCGTGTTTACGTTCTATCAAAAAAAGGTTCGTAGCGTTGGCGTCATAGGAGGGCGGGCATGAGGCGAAAAACATGAGAGTTGTGTTTTGTTGACTTTTGGAGTCGCGTGAGTAGGTATCAGCTGATCGGCGCGGAACGCGGGGCGGCGCAGCGAGCAGGCGCGCCCAGCCCAAGGTCGCGCGGTATCGAGCGGTGCGGGTCAAACATTTAGCACGCAATACGCGCCCGCCCCCGAGCGAACTGTCTAGCTCGCGACTCGCCATTCTCCTCTGCTAAATGATTGAAAAAGTATTTATGTCAACTGATACCTATACCTATTTCCCAAATTGTTTGATTTTATCCAGGTCAGTACGAAAGTTCAAATCCATAGGAGATACAGAGCAACTGTCGTAGGAACGATTAGGGTTTTTACTTCTGAGACCCTTATGGTACTTAGGTAGATAGTTAGTATTGCTAATGTTGTCCTATTACTAACAAGCCAGCGCCTGTCTGTTCATCCGTCCGTCTCTACCCCATTTTAGCGGTTATATTTTTAAACAAGATAATGCGTTATTAGATCGTGCGTGATCCATAAATTGTGTTCCCTTATAGAGTAGGACGTCACAACAAAATTGGGAACGATCTCGGAAATGGATTATGGTAGGCGGACAAGATAGAGGGCAACTCCCTGACTCCAAATATGTCGGTCTGCCTGCGCACAATGGTTGCGTTATATAACTATATATGGCAGCTGAAAAACGTGTTATCGATCCCAATAAAAACGATCATTGAAATGGCTGAATGTTGTACATAAAGTGAGTACTAGTTGTGCTACGACCTTTCAAAGATGGGTTATTATTAGCAAAAAAAAACGATAACGGAAATTTCTGAATGTTGTACATAAAGTAAGTACTAGTTGTACTCATGTCAAATATGCAAAAACGGACCAAAATTTTGGTCGCGTTAGTAAGCAATTCACGTTCAAAGATAAATTTGTGACCAAAGAACCGATAAGGGAAATGGCTGAATGTTGTATATAAAGCAAGTACTAGTTGTACCACTACCGAATATGTAAAAACTGACCAAACTTTTGGTTGCGTTATGCCGCTATATCCGTTCAAAGATACTTTTGTGACCATAAAAATGGTAAGGGAAATGGCTGAATTTCGTTTCTTACTAAATTTTCTCCTGGCTTGATTTTAGTACGCCAGGCATGTCAAACTCAAAGTCATTGGTGGGCCAAATGCATAAAACCGTTGGAATCAGTGGGCCGCAAAACGAACCATACTGAAAAAAAAATCGCTGTACGTACTCGTTTAATAATTAAACTTTACTTAGGGCTGATTTTTCAATCCCCAGATAAAGCTATCCGGAAGGTAAATTTAAGCTCTGTCCTTTTCTTTCATATGACTTCAGAAAAGAATAGTAATACATTTAACTGACGGATAGTTTTATCTGGGGATTGAAAAATCAGCCCTTAATAGTTATTAATTACAATTATAAAAATAGTTACAATCTTTTCCCAGAAATTTGACATCTTTTGTCTTTAACTAAATTATCAATTTGAGGGGAAATTTTATCTGCAGAAATTTATTTTAAAACTGCCTCCTAGTGTGCGTCGGTCAATCGCGATCTCGCTGGAGATTTGTTTCCTTTCATTAGGGAAAATAATTGCTCACACTTGTAGGTGCTTCCAAACATTGATATTATTTTGCAAGCAAACTGCCGTATTTCTTGGTACTGCACCAACACTATCCAATTTTTGATTCTAATGGGTCTGACATTGAATTTCAATGACATCCATCTGCAAGTGAGTGGGGACTTTATCGATGTCGATAGAGAAAAGACCAAAGACCACTTTGAAACATTTTAACCACACACTTGCGAGCCGCATCAGAAGGTTTTTCTTAATATCGAATCGGGCCGCATGCAAATACGTAGCGGGCCGCATGTTTGACATGCCTGTAGTACGCTCATAAGTGTACATGTCTTAAAAACCAAGTTCAATCCTTATATTACCCGTATTATTATTTTCTTACCTCGTATTTCATTTCTTACCTCGAAGACTTTATTTCAGTAATATAATCGTTAAAACTTGAACTAGTGTGGTATATATTTATCGTGAAGTGTTGACATGAAATATACAAGATTTTCTAGTAAAACGTCTTTTTTAGGAGCTTCTCTCAATTTTCAAAAACTATTTATTTATTTATTTCTTTATTGGAGAACAAACAGAAATAAGCGTACAAAGATACAAATTTTACCAAATGGGGTATAAACTAACATGCACTTATTACCTAGACAGCTCCCACTTAAACATGTTTTAATGTAATTAAGCTGCATTAGCACTAAGACTGCGATTGACAGTAGTTAACAAAAAAAAAAAACAAGAAATAATAATAAAGAAGAACAGAAACAATTAAACACGAATAGATGACGAGACATGACATTCCTTAAAAGTAATAAGTGCGCAACTTTTTGCGCACCAACATGGTATAACACATAACGTTTCTATTTTACAATTTTTTTAGATTGCTGTAGAATTATGCGATTAAATTTTGTTATCGTTGTACTAAACATATCCACCGAGGAAAATGATTTGTTGTACTGTGTACACATACGGCGCAGGGGCGCGCGGAGCCCGGCGTTGCCGGACGAGGTAGGCACGGCGAACAGGGCGCTGGAGCGCGATCCGAGGCGGGCGGGGACTCTAAATCGAATTTGCTCGATCAGTTCATTACAATTGTACATATCCCTACAGATTTTAAATAGGGTGATTTGGTCAGCTACCTTGCGTCTACTTTCTAACGTTGTAATACCATAGAGCAATAGTAGATTAGAATATGATATTCTTTTACCCGTTAATCGTCTATGCATAGCTCGTAGGTACAAACTTTTTTTGAACCATTTCTATAGATTTAACATATTTGTCACAAAGTGGGTTCCAAACTACCGACGCATATTCTAAGTGTGGTCTGACGAGGGCTTGGTATAGCACTAGATATGTAGTTGAGTTTTTAAAAACTTTAGCTGTTTTGTGACTCTGTCGTGAAATTGGCTGTTGGCCAATTGGCTGTCTCTTCGTGAGACTGGCTATCTAAACTTAGCGAGGAGCTTGTTTTTAAGCAACATGAATGGTAATACAAGTTTTTTGTGTGATTCACTTTAGAAAAATATTTGTATCGTAGCGTTAGAGCTAGCGGAAATTGAATTAAATGATAATTCAATTTCCGCTAGGTCTAAGGCTACGATAAGAATATTTGTATACCTATTGATTTAGCCCCTATGTATGTTCAGCGATTTTTACTAGTTTCGGAGATATTGATCAGGTGTGTAATGATTTGCGTACCGTCAAGTCTGGCAACTTTGCCAACGTCAAGGTCTATCCAAAGTTCAAGATGCATTTTCTACAGACAAATACTACTTCAAACAGTTTCAAGTCGACTTGTCGTTATATAAATATGTCAAAAATTATTTCAATACCATTGGAAATGAAATATACAAATGATTTATTAACTAAAAAGATCAAAACAAATTGTGGCAAAGAAGGCACTACACTGTGGTAACTTTGCCAACTAGATTTGTGTTTATAAAACGACAGTGTTTCTTCTTGCTGTCCATAAATGTAATGTTACTTGTTTCGTATACAATAGACCTAACATCTTGTAAAATATTTTTCTTTTAAAGTACTATGAAAAACAAATAAGTGGCAATGTTGAACACCATTATATGCAATTTTCATACAATGTTAAAGATTGTCGTCAGGGTTGTCACTAATTGAAACATTTAATGTTATTTTATCAGCATTTTTTATTGCACACCAATCTTAATTCTCCGTTTTAATTAAATGATGAAAGTAGGTTATAACAAAAATAGGTCAAAAATAAAACCTACTTAAAGAAAAAACTTTTCACAAAATTAAATCGTTGCTCTTCTGAAAAACTTTGACAACCCTAGGTCATTTCAAAACGTGGCAAAGTTGACTTTCCATCCTTTCTGCACCGGTATGGTAACTTTGCCAATGCAATTTTTGAAGGGTTTAACAAAGAATGGATCAAAATCAATGGCAGTATTTGAATCAATGGGATATTAAACACGTTGACAAAAAAGTGTACACAGCTATATCCAGTCCATAAGCACAAATTCGTTGAAAGTTCCAGACCACTAAAAAGTTAGGTTAACTTACCGGCGTACTTTGGATGTCAACTAAAAGTTTACACTATCCGTAGGGACACCATACATTAAACAGTATTGTCAGTTAATAATCCGATTTTCTACTCAGGGTGTCCAACGATGAAAAAATATTGCCGTACCTATTTAAAATATAGGCGTTATTGTAATAGCACACAGCAGGTGGCAAAGTTAGTATCCAATTGCAAAGTTGCCAGACTTGACGGTAAACATAATTAACATAATTTTATCTTCTAAATATATAAAAGGAGAAACTGACTGACTGACTGACATATCAACGCACAGCCTAAACGGCTAAACGTAGGCACTTGAAATTTGGAAGGGACGTAGCTTAGGTACCGTAGAGATGCACTAAGAAAGGAATTCCCGAAATTCCCTCGGGAACGGGAATTAGCGGGAAAATCCTTTTGTATGAAAAATCTTAACCGCGTAAGATAGATGATTGAAATTTGGCATGCAGGTACCCTAATGAACGTAAAGCTTACTTGCAACGCGATATTGCAAAATTCCCACGGGAACGGGAGTTATTGGGTAAAAACTTTTGTATGTAAAAATCTATCTTCTATTATATATCTATAATCTTATATATATATATATATAAAAGGCTAAACTGACTGACTGACATATCAACGCACAGCCGAAACTACTGTACCTAGAAACTTGAAATTTGGTACATGGGTTCCTTTCATGATGTAAGTGAGCACTAAGAAAGGATTTTCCGAAAGTCGACCCCTAACGGGAAGAATGGGGGGAGTAGCGGGAAACTAATTCTACGCGTACGAAGTCGCGGGCGTCCTCTAGTAATAATATATATAAAAGGCTAAACTGACTGACTGATGTATCAACGCACAGCCGAAACTACTGTACCTAGAAACTTGAACTTTGGTATAGGGGTTCCTTTCATGATGTAAGTGAGCACTAAGAAAGGATTTTTAGAAATGCAACCACTAAGGGGGTGAAATAGGAAGGGGAAATTTATATGTAACTTTCTCATTACTGGACTTAGAAGTATGAAAATAGGTATAATAAGTTCTCTATTACAATTAAAAATGATCTGTGTAGGTGAAATTGACAAAATTCCCCCCTAAAGGGGTAAATGGGGGGTAAAGTTTGTATGACATTTTTCTCATTTCTGGACTTAGAAATATGAAAATAGGTATATAGGGTCCTGATTACAAATAAAAATGATCTGTGTAGGTGAAATGGACAAAATTACCCCTTGAAGCTGTAAAATGGGGGGGGGTACAGTTTGTATGGAAATTTTCTCATTTCTGGACTTAGCAGTATGAAAATTGGTATATACCTATGTAGGGTCCTGATTGCAAATAAAAGTGATCTGCGTAGGTAAAGATAAAGAAAGAAGAAGTTGCTTTCTACTTATTAGGGGGGAGTTTCTATGGCCTTCCTTATTTCTGGACTTACAAATATGACTGGTCACAATTTAAAATGATCCGTATGGCGAAGTTGGCGACTACAATGGGGGAGAGGGTTTTTCATACAAAATTTACAACTAAAATGTGGAAATTAAATTGATATTTAAAATGAAGTGTGAAATAAAATTGCTAATAAGTATGCAGGACCTAACTTAAAGATTACTTATCATCAGTTTGTGCATAATAAAATCAATAATATTAAGGTTGCGTATTTTTTGTCCGATTATCCGTTCTTATTTATCTTTAACTTAATTTACAAAATATTATGTACAGTGCAATCTATTCGGATTCTAGACTAAGATTCGGCTTTCGCCGGAAGCACAGGAAATAATTAATTTACTTTCGTGCTTAGCATAAACTTTTCATAAATATTTCGAAACGTTGTTGAGTCAATGTTATACAAATTCCTAAAATAGCCCTTACCTCATTGCATTATTGTCGCTTTATGATTGTTTCCATTGGTATAACTTTATATTACAACGATTGTTCGATTGCCATTCAATTCTAAAATTCTAATAGAATGTCATTGGCAAAGTCTACAAGGTACACGAATACAATCCGATTTTAGATGACAATATATTAAAATAATAATAAAGCCAATGCCTAAATTGGTAGCGGTTATTTGATAAGCATGTCACAATTATAACGGGGCAAACATAATTGCTCTGATGACTAACTGAGTTCTACGCGGACGAAGTCGCGGGCAAAAGCTAGTTTAATATAATAACACTTCATATAATTTCAGAGGATTAGTATAGTATCAAAACATTTTATATTATTTAATTATAATATTATATGCCAAATATCATTTATTTCTTAAAATAAACACCACTTGGTATAATCATCATCTGAATTAAAAAATATATTTTATAATTATCATGTGGTTGGTAGGTATATATTTTTTTATTACCACGTGGGTGAAATTCTAACCTAACCTTACCTACATTTCTGGTAGCACTTAGTTTTGGCAAGGGGTTCAAGGGCGAGTCGACGAAGCCCTGCGATGGCTTCTATTTTCGCTTTGTGGAGTCACAAGGTAACTAACGAACCTACCCAAGTGGTTGTACGAATCCGTATAGATAGTTTTTTTAAGCATAATATATCAAAATGTGGTAGGTGTCGTCAATTCGTAAGTAGTTAAGTATAAAAAAAACAAAAAATCTTAAATAGGCAACATTTTCTTTAGATATATTTATAAAATATCCAAATAACAAGTAAGTCGGTTTAGTAGTTTAGTTAAAAAAACGCTTTTTTACTTTTTTATTTTTTTCTCATACCGTGCGTTTTCAGCCAGGGGCGATTTTACTATGACATTTCGGCCAGGCCCTTTAAATCTAATTCCGCACTTGAGCCTGGCAACTTGTCCTGAGCTGAATCTTTCGTCATACCTGTCCATAAACTTGGTAGTGTGTATTCTTTTGCTGGATCTGCATCTTTGGATGTGCTTGGCAAATAGATACAGTAGGCAGAATTTCTTGAAGTGAACAATCTCGTGTAAAATAAACAAATATAAAATGCCTTTTGTCACCTAACCATAGAATAAGAGCAAAGAACTTATTGTATGCACCCAATCCGTCACATTTCGAATCGTTTTTATTATGGTCATAAAAGTATTTTTGAACGGGTACAACGCCATAACGCAACCAAAATTTTGGTCAGTTTATACATATTTGGCAATGGTGCAACTAGTACTTGTTTTATATACAACATTCAGCCATTTCGCTTATCGTTTATTGGTCACAAATTTATCTTTGAACCTGAATTGCTCACTACCGCGGCCAACATTTTGGTCAGTTTTAGCATTTGACATGCGTACAACTAGTAATTACTTTA
The DNA here is from genome assembly GCA_948252455.1 of Acleris cristana. Classification (NCBI taxonomy): domain Eukaryota; kingdom Metazoa; phylum Arthropoda; class Insecta; order Lepidoptera; family Tortricidae; genus Acleris; species Acleris cristana. The sequence goes on along the minus strand of OX411772.1, from coordinate 16,185,046 downwards.
TGTACAACATTCAGCCATTTCCGTTATAGTATTTTTTTGGTAACCATAAACCATCTTTGAAAGGTCGTAGCACAATAACGCGACCAAAATATTGGTCAGGGTTTGCATATTTGACATGAGTACAACTAGTACTTACATTATGTACAACATAAAGACATTTCCCTGATCGTTTTTAACACGTTTTTCAGCCGCCATATTAGATAACGCGACCATTGTGCGCAGGCAGACCGACATATTTGGAATCAGGGAGTAGCCCTCTATCCTGTCAGCCTACAATAATAAATTTCCGAGATTGTTTCCAAATTTGTCGTGACCTCCCGTAATATTATGTTATACTTATTAGGCTACAAAATAACATACAGTTAAACTAAATTGAACATTGTTGCAAGGATTACTAAAAATAAAATGGTGGTTAAATGTACAAAAAGTACTAAAACATAGTAAGATCGATTATTAGGAATACAGGGCCTCTATTCTAGGAACTAAAATCTAAATCGTATTTGACCATGCCCGGTATTCTACGCGGTAAAAACCATATCATCTTTGATCTGTTATCGTATTGTCAACGTTTTGTTAGCTCTTATTTACTTGACAATAATGGCGGCTGACGTCAAAACAATACCATAACAGGTCAAAGACGATACCTATCGTTATAACCGCCGGGTATAGGGGCCCTGTTATGGTATTGTTTTTAAGAGCTACATAGATAAGAGATATTAAGTACCAATTTCACCAAACGATGTTAATCCCTTAATAGACGATTACAGCGTTAACAGCTGTCAAAATGTATGAACTAACAGTCGATTAACATTGATTAAATTTAACATCGATTGGTGAAATTGGTAGTAAATGTTCTATAATGCTATTATACACAACAGTAGCTGAGTGGTACAGTTACGGAAATATTTTCTTTTACAGCCTCGAAAGTATACTCTATATACTGAAATGATGCATGGCAGACATAACGAAAAATTTATTGGCTAGGTATCTAATAAAAGAAACCGGAACTCGATCGGATGATAAAATGTTTAAATTTATCCGAGATGATTTTTTTATATAATTTAAAATATTTCCGTAACTGTACCTACTACTCAGTTGATGTTGTATATTAAAGAATTAAGTATAGAAAATTCATTTCCCGTTTATTTTATACCCCACACACGTATATAGCGTTCATATAATCAGAATTATTCGCAATTTTTAAAATACAGCGGCCGCCATTTTGATGTCGTCATATCTCCGGATCCAGGCACTTAACACAGATGGGGGTCTCCACGGTTTTTAAGATATAATAACATGTTTAGGAACATACTAAAATTTGGTGCTGGTATCACAAAGTGAACTATGTTAGCAAAGAATTGCGAGGTTTGAAAATATATGATGAATTTTGAAAAGCTTTATCTCAACTCTAGTCTCATATGCTAGCAAATTTAGTCTGCTTTAAAAACGTCCTGAGAAGGTACTAGCAAAAACTAGTTCTTTAGGGTTATAATCGCCAAAATCTGAAAAAAGTCCGTCACTTTCGCAGTTTTTTTTTAATTTTGATAAAATTGCGTTCGGCGCTCGAGGTCACAAACTTGGATTATTCATTGGGCCAACATCCTAAACAAGTCTGCAAAAAATCAGAACTAACGGATTTGACGCATACTACGCCGTACTTTGAATCTCCAATTTTACTGGAGTATAAAGGACACCGCACAGAAAGAAGGAAAAAGAACAAAGTGTGAATTTTGATAAATTTAAACAAAGCAGGGTTTACTGACCTTTCCTCCTTCACGGGCAAAGAGAAAAACGTTTATTTTTTATTATCTTTAGTTATTATTATTTATTTATTTAATGGCGTCTACATAATAACGTAATTTTGCCAATGCCAAGTATATATAAGCAACGTTGTACGGGGAATCCTGTCCTGTCGTCGAAGTCTTCCAGTCATAGTCGATGACCCTTGAAGATGGCGAGCATCCACTTCAATGGCTTGGTGTGATCTTGACCGCTTACTCATTTGGAACTATCTTTTCACTGTTATTTTATTCAATGCAAGTTCTTCATCAATGTTACAAGTTGTCCCACAAAACTGCTCTGGATTTGCGAACCAAAATCAACGATAAAGTAATTTACAAAAAAAAAAAAATTGGACAGATGTTTTCAGAATGACAGCCAGCCATAGACCCCTATCTTTAGTTCTCTTGTTTAAACATCCACTCACACAGCAATAATAAGTCATTTTTTATAATATAAATTAACAATACAACGAAAAACAACAACACATCTAACCCAACTTGACGTAATGAACAGAAAGCACTACTCGCCTACATGCATCTCGCTTGAAAAACCGGTCGAGCGAGCTGTCATCGGTTCGCGCGGGCATCCTTGATGTATTAGCATCGGCAGCTATGTTCCGTGAGGCGGTGATTATCGCCCGTACCTCGCGCAGAGGAATATCGGTTACGTAGTAACTCCTATTTAAACTGTGGTATAAGTCAGTCCAACTGAATCCGGCTACTCACAATATGTTTGACCAAAAGCCGACTGCATATGTACGATAATAGGTACTTGATTTAATTGAAATTAAATCGTAATATCGGGTGTTCCAAAAAGTATAAGCATGAGCTATATAAAATAAAATGTTGCAATTTAGATTTTTATAGTTTTTTTTATAATAATTAAACTTTCAACTTATTATCTAATGAAATGATGTACATTTTTTCAACACCTTTAGGGGTATGCCATAGACCGCACCTTGGACCTGACACTAGACATAAGTTTCAGCACAGAACTGTTCCCGACGACTTTGGAGGCTTTCAACCAATTTCTTTTAAAGGCCTCAATGGAATCCACTGCCTTAGTATTTTTCCAAAGATATGCTTTGGTAGTGCCCAAAAAGTTTTAAGGCTTCTGGGCAGTTTGGAGGATTCATATCCTAAGGCACGTATTCGACTCTGTTGTCTTTATACCAAGCGAACGTGGTCTTCGAGTAGGGCACGAATGCCAAATCCGGCCAAATAGAACAGGTCCATCATGCATGCGGATCATAGGCAGTAGGCGACGATTTAAGCACTCGGTGATGTAAGTATCGGCCTTAAGTGTTAGCGTAGTGACAAATGGCTTGGATAACTTGCCTCACTCACAAATGACTTGCCACATCATTGCTTTTTAAGGTTTTTTTCCGTGTAAATGGCTTTGTGGGCATCATTGATATCCTGGCCCTTTTGTACGGTATAGAATTGATCACCCGTTAGCATTTTGTGATCAAACTTTATGTATGTCTCGTCGTCCATAATAATACAAAATTTTAACAAAATTTTCGGTACAAAGGGGTTGTCGTAAAATTTTGGAGCTCTTGGTTTCACGCATGCGGCCTTCTTATCATTTCGTTTTGTTTTTATCTGTTTTTTGTAAGTTTTAAGACCAATTCGTGAGTTGGCTCGGTGGACATTACTTGCCGATATTCATAGTTTTTTGGCCACATCAGGTATCACTAATTATTATGTATAATACAATAGGAGTAAACTACATAATAATTTATGTGCTTTCAACAGGAGATAATAAGATCTGTTTAGGCGCGTTCGGTCCGCATTGTAGATATGTTATGTATGCCTTTAATAATTTGTAGGTAATAATCATGTACTCTGTCGTTTTAAATGGGAGAGAACTATCTGTTACGAAGTATCTACTCGTAAATCTTATTCTAATCTCTATCTGTGGCAAATATCGACCAACCACGAAATTACATTCAATCTTCCTTCAACAATACCAACTAGATAACGGGTCAGCGCCAAAAATACTTCTTGGTTAATAACGGCTCACTTGCGGCGTGAGGTCCTGATTTTGATTATTTCCGTTGTCAGACAGCCAATGTTAACACGCATCACAATGCCACAATGTGCATTAAAAAGATGCAAAAATAACTATCGTAAAAGAAATGTATCGGTTGGAGTGTTTTACTTTCGGTAAGTACATGAACATATTATACTCCAAACAAGTCATATTTCCAACAAAATAACAATATTTAAACCTCTCAGCTAAGAATGTTTGGCCTAGGTCGGCCAATATACGCGCAAGCATTTGTTTAACGCAAAGAGATTTAATAGTATGGGTAATAGAGTGGCTTCAATTGACGCACGACGATGATACTGATAACGGCCACAACTTTTGTAAGAATTCTTGTAGAGAGTTCAAATTTGCGTGACATATTGATCGACTTTTAGCTTTAAATTCTGATACAAACGTATTTCATGCAACTAAAGATCCGCTTGTACACATCCGTCAATCTTGATGTCTCATTAAATCGACTTTACGATTTCACATACTTAATACGAAAACACACCAAATCTCTTGCTTCACAAGTTGGAATTGAGTCCTGTTGAGAAATATATAATTTTGATCTCTAAACATAATTATACAGAGATAGGAAGTTTTATACTATTAAACAAAAAAGTTCTTTGGTAAACAACTAAGACTAACTTTTAAGCGTTTTCAAAAAGTGAAATTTACAGAAAAGTTATGCGTAATTTCATCGATGCCGGCTGTGAATGTTAAAAGATCGTCTCGGAAATTGCGGCAACTATATAAACCCTGTTCACACTTATGTACATGTATTATATGGTAAACAACTTTCTAACCTCAAAATGAGACTTTTTGGCTAAAACACCTCTTTTATCGTGAAGAAAGTAAACTGAGAAAACTTTGGCCATCATTTGGCCAATGTATTGTCCGTGATTGCTTTATTTTGGGTATAATTTAACCGATCAGCAAAATATTCTTATTTTGGTAAACAGAAATATGTATTTGATCAGCCAGAATAGCTAGTTGGTAAGCAACTTATGGTTAGCAAACATTTATAAATCTGTCTGCAATTAATGATATACTGAACTGATCTAAATTATTTTGGTCAGCAAATTAAATATTTTAGCTGCATTTAGCGACCCACAATTAATCAAATTTTGGTAAGCAATCAGTAGGTAAGAAAAATATTTCATTTTGTCCAGCAAAAAAAAGGGGGCAAATTTACTGCTGTGCCGGCAACACACATATAACGCGGAGCTCCTATTTCTGGGTTGTTCTGGCCCTCCAGGCCTGATATAAAAACGAACCTAACCTAACCTACCTCATATTTATTTGCAACCAATATTGGTTAATCTAGGGTGTGATTGTGATTTCTAAATTTGTGTGACAAAACATAACTTGTAATTACTACTAGCCTCAAAAATACCAATACGTGGTCTGATTTCGCTCCGCCCACAATAACGAACACTGCTGATTTTTTAAACTAAACGCTATCCACTTATTTATTTAGATGACCATTATTTTAATATGCACACCTCTCAATTAAACTGCTTACAGACATGTTTTCTCTGCTGACCAGTTGTAAAATCTTGCTGCCCAAGTAATTATTTTGCATCTCAACTGTTTATTAGGCAGACAAATGATAAAAAAAGCAGATTGATATTTGTTAAAATATTAACCGTTTGTAATTTTTTTGCTGAACAAGAGATGGAGCCAGATTTTTATTCATTGCCAGCCAAATCTTTGTATGCTGCCCAAGTGAGTTAATTGCTTTTTTTTTTTTGCGAATTAATTTTAATAACGGCTGACCATTTAATTACTTCCCCTTTATTTTATTTAAAATAGCTGTTTCATACAAAAAGTTGCATTTTGAGGTTAGAAAGTTGTTTACTACTTAAGACAAGTAAGTCTGAACAGGGTTTAGAATTATAATATATTCTTCAAAATGTACATTAATTGAGCTTTTAATTATTATACGTATTGAACTAAAAAAATAAACATTAGTTAGTTTTATTTGACTCAATAACAGAACTTATGGCCGGACTAGGTATAATATGCTTCAAAAAAAACATTGTTGCGCGGACGACTAATGTTTAATTTCCTAACCTACTGGTAAAACTTTATCTCTTCTACAAATACTCCTTACAAACATGCCTGACAATATTTTTTTCTGCCGAGTTATATTGATAAACGTAAGTTCTCTAAGAAAAACTAATGCGCAGAGGTAAACTTTTCGCGGGATAAGTACATCTTAATACGCTCTCCTGTATACTCCTCACATATAATGAAAAAATATATCGGTTTCTAATTCATGCAAGGTTGGCCTAATTTTCTGTTTAATTTCCCCGTACTATAAGTAATTAGTAAATAGTGGTGTTTCAAGCAGACCCCTGTTGTGTCATTTTTACCCTATTCCCACTCAAGTGCAAAATGTATTGTTAGTTAGTTGGAACTTTGGTAGGATTCATTTTGAACTGTAAACTTCTTAGAGAACACATCGAAAAGACAGACTAAAAAGCATTTATCGATCGGCCCTTAGCCCACCCCCGCTGTACCCGCAGCCCGCCCCTCTCCACCCACCCCGCGGCCCTTACGTAAGCTCAGCTGATCGTACCCACCCTGTAACCTTGGCAACGAGCCTTTGCTGGGTTCCTAAAGGGCTTCAGCCTAAGGCTGTTAGTTAAGAGCACAACATTGTGTATCGTCGGTAATAATTTCCCTATCTATGGAAAACTTTAATGAAAATCAGAAGTTAATACAAACCTCTTTTAAAATTCTAGATCTAATGTAGAGCAGGGCCTCTATTCAACTCGGTAAAATCATTAATGTCGTAAGTAATGGGATCCGAATAAAAAACAATGCCATAACATAATATATCAAGAGCAAAATGGTTTTACCTAATAGAATTTGGCCCTAGAATTATTTAATTCAGAGCTATATCCGGTAACGGAAGGCACGGATTATATTTCTGATATGCGAATACGTTTAAAAAAATGAATAAATTTCAAGGGACAGTCTCACACAAATTGACCTAATCCCGAACTAAGCTCAAGGCTTCTACTATGGGTACAATATGACAACGATGAAAATACTTATGTAGAGAAATAAAGCGTTAAATACTTAGAAAACATCCAAGACTCAGGAACAAATACTGATCTCAACAAATGTTTACCCATACCGGGAATCGAACCCGGGACCGTTAGCTTCGTAGGCAGCTTATGGCCAATTAGACTAACTATTGATGTTGACAGTGGTAAAGATATATAAAGTACATTACTGCAGACACCGGGAAAATGGCTATTGCAGGACTAGTATGAGTTCCGCCCTTCCCGGCTGAGGCTTGCATAGTGCTTTTCCCCAACAAAATGCGAGAAAACATAATTGTTAGTCCCAAAATTTTCTTGAAAAACAAAGAACATTGTCGCCATTATTATGTCTGAGTTACGTTGACGCATTATTCATAATTTTATTTTCATTTGAAACAGGAACGATTGAGTATGAAACTCAAATAAAGCATGATGTTCTCACCTTGCAGAATTGAGTGCTTCGTACACTGGCAGGTGTAAAACAGCGACACTCATATAGGGGACTGTTAAAAAAAAAATGGAATAATGACGCACTATTCACAGTATGTACGAGGGTTGATCAAAAAGTTTTTAGAATCGGTATAAAAAAATAGGAGATATGTAAATCAATATATTTTAATTGAAATATGCACACATTCTATATTTGCAAACATTTATTAACGTCATTTAAATGTTTTATTTTACCCCTATTAAAATATGTTTTCTTTTGGAGGTCAAATTTTATACCTTCACTAAGTCATCATCAGCTTGTGATTTTTATGTAGTTGTTTTTGAACATTGGTTAATGAGAGATAGTAGTCTAAGTTAGGGCTAAATAACAGGGGGAGCGGTTATCAATTCTGAACTTAGGTCGGAGAGCAGCACCCTTGTGAATTAGATGTCTCTGAAGCATAATTCCTGCCGAAAATTCGTTAATTTTATTCATCAGTTTTTTTTTTTCCCTAATTATGTGTCAGAATAATGTTATATAATTATCCTTGGTTATTTGATAATTGCTAAAAGCTAATATCAAAGTATTTATTTGTAGGCCTCAATAATCTCGGAAAAGGCCGAAAAAGCCACCCTACATTTTGGTGACCGAGCTGGAAATAAAAAAGTCCACTGCAAACATAACCTGTTTATCCTTTAAATTATAATGATAAACTAAGGTTTCATTTTCAATAACTTTTTTTTTTATAAGATCATCAGAACTTTCTCATCACCGCTACAAATAATTACAAAACTAACTCTTATTTTTGCCGTCTTGTAAAATTGTTGATACAGATGTTTTTTGTTTAGCTGTTACAGAAAAACAAATGAATAATGTAAATATTTTTTTCTCTAATTTAACGTTTATTAGTGCCATGGCATAGTCCACATTAAAATAATATTATTATGAGGATGGTTCATACCGATTCTAAAAACTTATTGATCACTCCTCGTAGGTATTTCACATCATACTGTATACTCATCACATCATAAATAAATTACAAAAAACCGCCTTCAAAAAGGAATGAAATCACTTTTTTAAAGTGGTAGGTAAAGGTCAGTCCAACTAAACTCGGCTTTTGGTTAATAGTAGATTATTTAACAAGGGACTAGAACAAGCCATAATGACACGACATGTTTAGCCACGCGAGCAAGCCAGCGAACGAGAGTGGCTATAGTTCGAGTGTCATTATGGTTGTTTAGTCTCGCGTTAACACTCTACTTTTCACTTTGAATGCGAGGAAAAAAAAACGTTTTATACAAAATTACAAATTTGTTCCGCGGTTTTTTTTTGTAAAGTGTCGCTGTATTTGCTTGCATATTTAGCCAGCAGGTTTAAACTTGAAAACTACTTTAAAACTAATTGGACCATGCATACATAAATGAATTAATCCTTAATATAATTAAATACATTGATATTCGTGTCATTCCTTAATCGCGTTTCACGAATATAAATAGTTTTTTTTTATATTTTTGCATAGTTTTTTTTGCATTTTGAGGTTATTTTCACGCCCTGAAAACTGTCTATACACAATAACTGAAAATGGTGATAATCCTCCATTCAGAAACACCGTGATTGGCTGTTTAGGGGTTTCCAAAGAAAATAAAAAAAAATACTTTAATCCCTAATGATTAATAAGGAGAGTCCCGATGTGCAGATTTTAAGAGCATGAGAAGTGAAAAATGTATTTTATTTTATAGGTACTTTTTAGTGATCATAATAAGCTATTACGTAGTCCTATTTCTTAGTTGATATGAAACTTCTAGCTAGCTGTAAGCAACGCCGCGGGAAAGTCATAGTAATATTTAAATAATTAAATTTTCTTTATACACCTTGCCCGGGACGTACCCGAAGGATTTTAACCATTGATTCTAGACCCTATTTGGAGTACATAATGTAGTATAACATGTAGTCCAATATCGCATAGTTTCCGAGATTTTTATTATTTAAAAAACAATTCCATAGTTAATTTAATTTGAACTCTGTCACCTTATTAGATTATCATTTTCCCTACAGAGTAGGCATTTTCTATTTTTTTATCAGGTAGGGTTTTTTGCATTCGGCCACCGGACTATTAGGTTGTGGAGTGGTTGTGGAGTATGTGGACGAAATTTCTATCGTCTATCGATAAATGGCTTTTTGTACAGCGATCAATAGAATAAAACGTGTTAAGAGTTCAGGTTACTTATCATCATATCACACGTTTAAAACTAAATTTCCGTTATAATATAACGAACGTTAAGTATGAAAAGTTTACACTGTAAGAACATGCTCTGAATGACGTAAGTAAATACTTACTAAAATCTGGATTCGGTTCAACTGTATTGCAGATTAAATCCATTGATTGGATTTTAGATAAAAATACAAATAAGCTGGACATAAAGTAACCAACGACAAAGGCAAAGGGCTCGGTAGTGAGCTGTGCTTGCACACAGCGCTGATTATCAGCCCGCGCCGACTCACTGGGATAATAACTAAGAGATCATGTTAAAAAAAAACATGTTCAAGGCTAAAGGTTGACTGGTAGAGAATGCCCCAAATTATTAAGTCTATCTTTCTGTTTTAAGTTATTTGTACGATTTATAAAATAAAGTTTACATAAACAAGTACGACAAACTACTGGTTCGTCCCAAACCGAGATCTCGTGACGTGACACACAACCGAACCCATTTTATAAGTGTATTTGTATCAACATCTTAATATCCAAGCTTACAGTTTAGACTTTTATGTACTAAGTAATCAAGTAAATTCAACACATAAAAATCTCTAACAGTTTCAGAAAATTTACCACAGAAATGCATATACATATAATATAGGTATGATTCCCGATTTTAAAAACTTATGTATCAACTTTATGTAAACCGTATTCTTGTGAATAAAATATCATTATATTCTAACATTAATGTAATAAGTTTAAATGATGTAAATATATTATTAACCTAGCAGTAAAATAAAAATAATAGTAAGTACTTATTGCGTGACCATTGAATAGTACCTATATTAAAGTTGCAAACAAGTTTTACATGGTTGCATTCCTCAGTGGACTGCAGGAAAGAGACGCACACCTCTTGAAAAAAGGATCACTACATGTCGCTGTAAGAGTAGCCCTTAATCTGCTGAAAATAAAGACTAGTATCTTGGCGCCATCTAGCGCTGAGTAATTAATTAATTACTCGTCGCTAGATGGCAGCTAAGTGAACTAGTAAGCGCTACCTTACGTTCAGTAACTGAACTACGATGAAAAAAAATACAAAAACTATGTTACGGCGTTTTTAGTTCGTAAGATGTAACCAATTATGAGGAGGTTGTATTTGTAGTAAGTAGTTATATTAATAGAGCGTAAGCGTAAGACGCACACATGTTTAAAAGTGGCGACACCGGGTCTTGTACGAATTTGCGCTCATGACATATCTCCCTTGTTTTTGTGATTTGTGGTTGTTCATATATGTATAGAGAAAGCCGAATAAATCTGCCGTACTCCCGACCTGAGATTTGGATCGAGATACTTTAACAAAAAAAATTGTTAAGTATCTCGATCCAAATCACATATTAATTATCAATTTTAATTTTATGTACAAATTTTGATCTATTATTTTATACAAGCTGGAAGAGGTCTGTCATGAACTAGGTTTGTAGGTATCACTAAGACTGAATGAACACTCTTTAATGACTGATAGAAACAAGATGTATTTAAAACAATAATACAAAGTAAACTTTCGCAAGCAACTAATGTACTAAGATTTAAAACGAACACGGCCAAAACATAAAACAAAATAAAAGTAAACACTAAACATAAAAATGAAAAACACAGAAAGATCACTCTCGTGACCGGAAAGCGAACCAACGATTGCGTTGCCTATTATATCGGTTATTAACGCCGAGGATGCCCTTACGAAGGAATATGTCCTGTAGCCCGTTATCTCATAAAACGAATGAGAGAAATTATTAGCATCCTTGTCCTCCAATTAAAGGCGTTTCCGTAAGGTGGGAACAAGTGAGACTAAAATAAGTAAACTAAGTGCTTTGGAAAACATTCCTAAGGGCCCGTTGTTTGATTAGTAGTTAACTCAACTAATTGTTAAAATTCGAAAAAGGAATCGAAAATTTGACACATTTCCTTGAGATTTAACCATTAGTTACGGTTTTTAACGATTAGATAGTTTAACTACTGATCAAACAACAGGCCCTAACTATGGTTGACACTATTATTTTATTTAATCACGTAAACACTTTCCTCGTGACGTCTTACTCGTGACTGAGAAAGACTCAATAACCAAATATTACCTACATATTTTATGGGAAATTCCACATAATATCCGAAAACTCCATAATTTTACTCGGCCTGCTCTTTGTTCCGCAATCACTTTCTTTTATCTCGGTTACTCGGTTCCACAGATACCTTCAAATGTATCATTTAAATTTACCTACCGTCTTCTTGTCCCTTGAGAATTATACAGGTCTAAGGCGATTGTCACACTGCCATCGCATCACGTTGCGGCGTGCGGAGCGATAAATTCGCATGCGGCAACGACGCATCTCCGTACGGGTTTGCTCCGTATCTCCGTCCGGAACTGCGGTGCACGACGAACCACATTGACTATGGAGCGAAGCGGATTTACTATGGAGTTCGGTATGGTATACCTCGCGTCCCGCACCGCACCGCATCGCCGTCCGGAAGTACGAACCGCCGTGCGATTCGCACCTCCGCACGGAGAGCCGGAGCCAGTAAGACATACCGTGCGGTTTTTGCATACAAGTCAAGATTCTATAGTACAACGTTAAAAACCGCAGCACCGGACGCCGCTGCGATGTGCGGAGCAGTGTGACAACCGCATAACTTTGTTCATAGGATTTTATTGGAATGACGTTATATACCAAGTGCTGCATACGTAGGACCCTCTACAATAAACTAAAATCTTTTGACACCTTTGTGTCTTCTTTAAATTTATCGTTAAGAGTTAAAACTGAACCCTTTGAACAATTGGTGGTCTAAATAAGCTTAACAGTTGAAAGTGTAGGCTTTACTTGAGTGCCTGTTCTTGGTAGGAGCATCGTCGTGTCCCAGGGCGGGACCACTGTCGTATAAGCCATAAGCCATAAGCCATATGTAGTAAGCCATAAGTAGGTCAACAAAAGTACTATTTGCGAGCTTTTGTTTTACCGCCATCCATGGACTTAATTCTTTTGGTCTTAGTTTAAGTGTTGCACAGTATTAACTTCGGGAAGCAACAGTGGATGAGTTAGTTTGCATTGTTGCCTTCTTTTCACTTTTTTTTGGTTATCCCTCAAACAATGATCTAACTATAAATGTCTTCATCGGCCCTCATACAGCCAATCAAAGAGATTATATTATAGGTAATATAGTGGGCATTGGAGACATTTTCATAGAAAAACTTTGATCATAAGTATCATGAATGCCATCTAGCGTCTAGTAGCGAAATACGCATGACAATAATAGGAACACTTATTTAACCGACTTACCGGTTTATACCTGCCTATGCAATAGTTTGACGGGAAAAAAATAGTCAACCTAACCACTAACGTTTGCAAGTTCTATAGGCTTCATACTTTCGATTGGTATGTAATTTGTCTATTAAACAAGCAATAGAATATTTTTAAGCCAAAGTTAATTTTTATTTTTTTAATTAATTATATACTGGACTGAAATTTTTCAGGCAACCTATTCGCCACATATTATTTAGCGTATCAAATTTGATATAAAATACTTTTGATTGAATAAGCAGCCCGGTGCAAATCGTCTCCTATTCGGATCTCCTACTACCACGCAACTCGGTATGTTTCCATTAAAATAGATTTTTCTTCTATGACTCTTAAGATGGCACAGATACGACCTCACATGCGGGCGTGTCAAAGTAGACTAAACGACTTGTTACCTCGAGGTAACAAAGTTTTGCATCACACTTTTGTTCGCTATGCCCCGTCTTTTAATACTACACATTTAGGACCTGTTTCACAATCGTCTAGTAATGCATATCTGACACATAAATTTAGCCCTTTCCTTCTATTACACTTGAACATAGACAAGGAGAGAGCTAACTTTAACTGGCACATAAATTGACTTGTCGATTGTGAAACAGGCCCTTAATGTCTTTGCAACCAATGAAGCAATAAATAAAAAATAGGTCAAGTGCGAGTTGGACTTGCGCTCTGAGGTCTCCGTACCGCCGCATTGTACCTACGCCTACGTAGAGATACTAATTATATTCCGATTCCGAATCGAATCAGCGTGAGCCCAACTCACATTTGATTTTTTTTGTACTATAATTACGAGTATATCAAATTCGACGCTAGTATACTTATTAACCGTTTTTTTTCTACTCGCGTACGCTAATATTGATATTGTTAATGGTACTTATCAGAATATCGCCTATAGCGTAACCGAAGCGTGAAAACAATTCTATAATGTGCGTTGCTATGGTAATCTATCTATAATAATTATTATAGCATTGTCATTACCATGGTTACGGTCATTTCGGATATAAGTCTCGGCGTTTTGTGAACACTTGACATCCTAATTTGTATAATTTACCGTTAAAAATATTTTAACACCAATTAAAATTACTTAAATTAAAAATAAAATTCATTTTGAGACTATTTATGTGTTAAAAATTACATTTTTATTAAGTTACTAAATAAAAATAGATGATTTATATCCATCGATTTGTTATTTGGTTACCATGGTTACGTTCACAGACCTAGATATCCTAGATACCGCTAATGCATGTACTTTGCGTGTAACTAAGTAGTGCGGTGCGCCATTTGCCGGCCAGTCGCGCTCCTGTCGTCAGACGTTTGTGCAGCACACTAGAAAATGCCTCATTGCGCCGTCATTAACTATTTAAATTCAATGAGAGTGGCAAGTCGAGTAAACGGTATTGGACATCACTAAATTGCTTACGTGACGTCATAGTTGGCATATAAAAATATTGACACGCTCGGTTTCCATACTATTGAGCGCGTTTGCGGCGTCTATATGGTCTGTGGTTACGTTCAATAGGAATTCAACAAAATGGCGTTTCGTTGGCATTCCAACTTTTATGATAAATTGTCTGAACTGTTTTAGTACCTAACTATTAAATATTGCCTGAAATTTGTAAAAATTTAGCAATTAAATTCACAAACTATTAACGCCTATCGGAATAATGACTGATAAGTAATTGAATACCAGAAAAATCGAGGAGGATTGTTTATTTTTGTCATTATCATTTTAAGCTTGTACAAAAAGTTATGCATACATGCAACGGTACATAAATAGCTCTTAAGGTACTCATGCCTGTAATTAGAGCGTTTGCAAGCTCGCGTTCTAACCTCGACACTCGTACCTTAAGAAGCATCATTATGTACCAGTTACATGAATAACTATTATGATACAACAGAAGCAAAAATACGTTACCTACCCCCTATTTATTATTACACTTTTCATATTTGTCAGTGAATCCGGCGTAATAACACATATTCTGAAAAAACTGAATCAAGCCGCTATCTATTACGGTTCAAAAAATACAGCTCTTTAAAGCTAGGACGGACGGATGGACGGATGGCCGGCCGGACACTGCGTAGGCATATTAATAGGGTCGTCCCGTAGGGCTTCCTGGGTACGGAGCTTTAAAAAAAAGATCACTGTAAAGGTGTCCATCGAAGGATTGCTTTTCAAGGGCAAGAGAAACAAGTTTGGAAGCAGAGCCATCAACCGAATTACTCGTGTTTAAATATATATTTCAAATTCATTAAATAAATAAAATAACGAATTACGAAAAAGTGCCTGAACAACATTACTTGCTACTAGTTTACTCACATTGCTCTTGTTAACGCTTAGGCGTCGGGAAGTTTCATTGTTCGCATACATCGCATCAAATCGCATGGTGCTTTTTACTGCTTATATATTGTGTAAAATATTTACGTTATGTTTAACATTTTTATGTAGCTTTTTATACCCTTACACTGGCTTGCAATTTGTTGCAATGACGCTTGGCTTATTTAAATTTATTTGGCTCTGGGTGTATCTGTCCTGTTGCAGCGCGCGCTTGTAGTGGAGAGTGACGGTGCGTGCAGTGTGATGTTATTGTGATTGGGAGGCTGGTAGTGCAACCGCGCCGCGTGACGCAGCAATGTCGTCGCCGGCCCGCGCGCCGCCGCCCGCGCCGCCCGCGCTCCCCGAGTTGCCCGAGCCGCGCGCGCCGAGCGCGCCGCCCGCGCCGGCCGGCCCCGGCATGCTCCCTCCGCCCGGTCCGGGGCCCTCCCGACAGCGCTCTCTCAAGGACCGCCTGAGAGACGGCATCACTAGCCCTTTTCAATGGCAGTAAGTAATATTTTCAGTGCGAACACTACCATATTGACTCGTACGTAGCAAAACATTTATAGCTCGAGTTCAAAAAGCACGATTTCTGATTGAATGTAGCAGTTGAATGTATATTTTTTGAATGGTTCATATAATTTATTTACCAGCGTAAAGCAATCAAAATATTTAATCTAAGTAAAAGTTCTCGGATTTTTATCGCGTGTAATTTAATAAGATTTAACGTTTTAACGCCTTTCGACAATACAAAACTCAAAAACCGAACACAACAAAAAAAGGTTAACATTATCTTTTCTACTACTAAATTAACAGTAATTTAAGTCCATCGACATATTTTTTATTGGTAGTTTATAGTTGTACTATAACGATCAAACCAAATCGGACATATAATATTAAAAAGCCCGACCAAATGTGAGTTAGACTCGGTTTCACACAACATGAACACTACATAATGGTACTTAAAGGATAAAACATAACAATAATATAACCTAGAACCTAGTGAAGGTTGAGAAGGACGACTTCAGCAAGAACCTTGACTTATATAGTCGGGACCTTCAATTTACCAGTAAAGTCGCCGTCAATAGAACTTGTGAACGTTGTAAACAAATTAGTACTGTTTGACCCATAACCTCAAATATTCACCAAGCGTGTTTTTATTAAAAATAACTTATAATTAATAGTTTTTTCATCTTAAACTTAATATGAAAATAATGATCTAGTGTATAAAGCATTGCAAAGACCTCACTTGATCTTTAAAAGTACGTGATTAATGATTATCGAGTAATCATGGTGAATTGGTACGTTTGGTTTTGTTTACATCTTTTGCAAGTTTTATTGACGGTGACTTTATTACTCCATGTCCTGTCGTGTTATTTATTTATACACTTCATCATTATCTTCATGGTTTTTTGAGGTAGTAATCTCTATTGAACCCTTAGCCAGGCCTGGCGATTTACTTTCTTTTGAATATGGATATTGGTAGATCAAAGCGTTATACAAAAGTAATTTTAATGTTACTATGTGGTCTCTATCTGAGCACTGCCTGGCTAAGGGTATTTTTCGATGAAAAGGACTTTCTTTAAAAATATTAAACAAACAAAAAACCGCCTTCAAAAAACAAAAAATAACTTCATTTAAAATGTTAGGTAATAAATAGGGCAGTCCAACTGAAATCTGCTTTTGGTTAAAATATTGTTGGACGCCGACTTCAGTTGGAATTCAATCTCGCCGCAAGCAACGCCGTGGGAAATTCATAGTCATATTTTTAAACGTACATATGCTTCGTCATAGTCTCTCAACTATCTTAATCGAAATATCTTGTCGCCACCCTTGAAATATATACTGTTTAAGAATTCCGGTTGCCAACTGTGGTTTTCATCATCAGTTCCACTTTACCAAATAGTGTTTTCCAAGAGCAAATACACAAGTTACAATGAAAAATACTAAAATCGCTATAGGTGTGCCTATAAATTTTAAAGAGTTCCGTCTATTCCTCATGGACTCCATCGTCAAATCTTCATTTTGATAAGAATGGGACCAAATGGGAAGGACCAGCTTTCAAATAAAAAAAGAATCTTCAAAATCGGTTCACCCAGTCGAAATTTCTGAGGAAACAAACATAAAAAAAAACATATAGTTGAATTGAGAACCTCGTCCTTTTTTTGAAGTCGGTTAAAAATAAGACTGTCAGATGGCTGTTATTAATATTATACTAAAAAAACGAAATATTTTTGGCGTTAAAAATGTAGTCATGTATTGATAGATCAGATTGATTAGTTAATGGAGGTTTTTACCCAGCAGCTTAGTGCGACAGAGACGAAATACGGTTACCTATACAGGGTGGAAAGTTAAGATGGGGCAGTAAGGGCAGCTACTAGATCCCTTGCTGCTACGCGAAAATGCTCTTAGAAGACCTTTACTAACTTTTTAAGTAATGAAAATCGACATACACAGATTTTTGATAAAATGTACATTCAGCGAGAAAATCGACAGATTTGAGTAAAAATTTTTTTAATGCCTGTCTGTCCCGTTTCTATCAAGGATTAAAACACTCTTTGGGACCAACTAAGGTTAGAGTACTAGAAAACCCACAAATCAAAGAAAAGTTTTTCCATACAGTTTGTAGGGTAATTACATGTTGTTTTTTACGCATTTTGCATGTTGTTTTTTACGCTTATGAGTCCATTATGCTTAAAGAAAATTAAACAGTATGTAGACAACCAAAGGCCACTTGCACCAAAAATTTAATACTGGGTTAGTAAACGTCAGTTTCATACAAAAACTGTCATTTTAACTCGCTAAGGGTCCGTTGTTTGATCGATCGAGTAGTTAACTCCACTAATTGTTAAAATTCGAAAAAGGAATTGACACATTTCCTTGAGATTTAGTTACGATTTTTACGATTAGTTAGTTTAACTGCTGATCAAGTAACAGGCCCTAAACAGAACGTTTCAGAGAAAAACGAAAATTCAAATGAAGCATGAGATCACCATCGTTGTAATTTCAAAATTTTAATTCAGTAGCTACATTATTTTTAATTATTAACCTGTTTCATCCATGACGGCCAGCTTTATCTGTGTAGCAAAATGTTAGAATTTAGAGTTCTCTTTCACAGACTCTAGTTTTTTGTTACAACAATACAGATTTCTCTCATTTCTAATATCCAAATTGCAGTTTTCTCCATATTTAATGATCTTAAAGCTAAAGTAAATTTCACTTTGTAATTAATTACCCTACAAAGTGTATGGAAAAAGTTTTCTTTGATTTGTGGGTTTTCTAGTACTCTAACTTTAGTTGGTCCCAAAGAGTGTTTTATTCCTTAATAGAAATGGGACTGATTGGCATTAAAAAAATAATACTCAAATCTGTCGATTTTCTCGCAGACTGTACATTTTTTCAAAAATCTGTTTATGTCAATTTTTGCAAGCATTTTCGCGTAGCAGCAAGGGATCTAGTAGCTGCCCTTACTGCCCCATCATAAGTTTCCACCCTGTATAACAAAAAATTAAATGGTGCTTTTAAATATTTTGAAAGGCTTTTTGTTTTAAAATCGCGGCGTGTTATCCTCAAGTTAAATTCGATGTTATGTTAACCCTGTCAGGACAACAGGTCCCCCAAAGTTTTGTTAGTGTTTCGGAGTAATAATCCAGTAAAATTGGCAATTGAAAGTACGGGGTAGTTTGCGTCAAATCCGGGAGTTCTGATTTTATTGGCGACTTGTTTATGATGTTGGTCCAACGAATAATCCAAGTTTGTGACCACGTGCACCGCCGAACGCAAATTTGTCAAAAAAAAAACCGCGGAAATTTCGGTCTTTTTTCAGAATTTGGCGATTATAAGGGTTATAATCGCCAAAGAACTAGTTTTTTGATAGTACCTTCCTTCCCAGGATGTTTTTAAAGACTAAATTTGGTACAATATGAGACTAAAATTGTCTCTGTAGACCCAATAGTTTCTGAGATAAAGCTTTTCAAAATTCATATTTTTTTCGAACAACATTTACGAGCTGCGGTACCAACTATTCGCCAGGGCTGCGACGAAAACCAGCTTCAATGTAGCCAGGTTACCTCCTACACGGGACTTTGCTCGATTTAACTCCTTTCGGACATACGATCGGGTGAAAACTTGTCCTTGCATTACTAATACTCGTTTCAGTTAAAAACATTTATATTAAATCATATTGTAACTCATTTTGTCGGTTTATATTGTCATACGCAATTATACCAATTCAATGTACTTAGGTACACAGTTGTAAATATCGTAATAGATATTTCGTTACTATCAATCACGTGTATACCGAGACAGTTCTGTTACGTCACTGTATCCTCCCGCACCCGCGCACCTCTGAAACGTAGTCAGTTATGCGCTATTTATTATCTACAGTACCCTACTACAGTTATTATGACCTAATAGTACATTATTGCCTAGGCAGGGAAGTAGGCAATTGCGGGCCGAGTATTGGTTTTATTAAATATACGAAGCAATTGCGCTGTTCCTGCCAAGGCAAATGAAGTGCTTTCCTCAAAAATCGCAAGAAAAAAATTGTGTGGGAGTAAAATTTTCATCGCTTGAACTCATTTTTAGGGTTCCGTACCAAAATGGTACAAAAGGAACCCTTATGGTGAGACTTCGTTGTCTGTCTGTCTGTCTGTCTGTCTGTCTGTATGCCACAGCAGGTTTTCTCAGCAACTACAAATGCTATCAACTTGAAATTTGGCATAGTTGTACAACTTGCTTGCCCGCATCTATTTGTAGTAAAAAAAATATGAAATTAATTTTATTAATAATTGAAAAGGGGTCTAGAATGGGGGGTTAAAAAATGAAAGTGGTTCGATTATAGCAAATGGGGTGTCATATGAAAGGTCTTACTTAATCTGCACATTTCAAAACTAATTTTTTTTTAAATTTTCTGTTATGTACTTTTTGATTTATAGCCAAAAATGTACAAAAAATGACCGTTCCTCCCCCCTTATCTCCGAAGTTTATTAATCAAAAATTCTGAAAAATATCCTGACGTATAGATTATTACTTATATTTTCTGGGAAAAATAAAATAAAGTGTTCATTATTTACAGTTTTTGAGAAATAACAAAAAAACTAAGAAAATCTGTATTAAAATTTAGCCTTGTCAAAATCGACCTTATTGCCTGGAAAATAAAGCTTATAACAAAATGAGTATTTTCTTTTGCGGTCACCAAGCATATTATCTTCAATACGGAACCCTCGGTGCGCGAGTCCGACTCGCACTTGACTTTTTTTTTTAATTGAATACAAACAGAAACTTTCGTGAAATAACCATCACTCTTTATCGCCTTTTTGTTTATGACAAGGAGAAACGAAAGCTTTGTTTAAAAAAAATACAAGCCATTCCATGCACAGATACAAAAGTTATGTTTCGAATAAAATATGGATACAAGTCTTGTGCCCTCATTTTATTATAGCTCTTTTCACTTTTTAATAGATAGTAATGGAATTTTGATGTGACATTGCGGGCTAGTGTAGCGAGCACGCAATGTGTTTTTTTTTTTAATTTTTGTACTGTCAGTAAACTATGTACGGTCAGCTACAAAATTGCATGGACACCTTAACGTCTATAATTCCGTGAACAAATGAGGCCACGTTCGTAAGAAACAACCTAGATGGCGTTGTTAACCGAGGTAGTTCAATTGTTGTTTGCTACAACTTTTTGACGTTTTAATATAATCTATAATTTCGCCAGTTCACTAGAAGAGCTAATGGCTTAGTTAGTTCACACCCTGGGACCCAATTCTCGTGACTTCGAGATGATTTTTCATGCGAGATATGTCGAAAAAATGTATGCAGTTGACAGTTCATCTCGCATGAAAAATCATCTCGAAGTCACGAGAATTGGGTCCCTGTTTATTACGCGGGGTCGGTCCGTGGGTGTCCGGGAGATCGATTCTGTCTAAGTTTTTTTAATTAACGTTGTTTTACAAAAAAAAATGTATTTTTTTATTTTAATTATTTTCTTTTTCAAGAAATGATGCAATTTTTGTTACCTATTTAAAATGTTAAAACTTTGTTTCTTATAAGTATAATATTTATTTCTTATAAATTTTAAATTAGTAAACAGTAATCTAAGATTGTTTATGATATTATCTTTGTAACAATAAAACGACTACCTATCTATTATCTACCATATATTATTGAGGTAATAGCTTAAGTATTCTTTTCCGAAATTGGAAAGAAGATTGAAGCCTAACCACAATAAAATAGTAATTATTAACAGATATTTTTTTAAATTTGACCTGGTTACCTTAACTGTCATACGCATGATATTTAACTAAGGTATACAGTTGTGACCCCTTAACTATACGTAATAACTAAAAGGTCGTGTATAAATTAATGGTGTGATTTGTTTGACCTTAAATATTTAAAATAAGATAATTATGTGTTGTCACAAAATAGAATAGAACGTAAAAAAGCGAAAATAATGTTTAATTTTGTATTTATTATTTTTATTAACCCGATCTCCAGTTGTTCCCTCGTATTACTTATATACTAAACTTTGATACCTAGTGTAACCCCCACTCTGTTCGATTACAGCTTGCATTCGGGAACGCATTGAATCGATAGGATTCTTACAGAGATTGGAACCACGAATACTATCCCAAATATTTTAACAATGATCTTCTAAGGCTTTCGGAGTTCGTTCATTCTGGTGATTTTGTTGGACAATAATACCCATACATTTTCAGTTGAATTTAAATACGGTGACCTAGCCAGGCTAAGGAATAACCCTAATATCATTGTGCTGACCAAACCTCTCCCGCACACTACGTGAACGGTATATGGGGCAGCAGTTATCTTGACGAGCGTTATCACCGGCAACTCCTTCTCTAGATACACATTGCGAACGGTAACATGGTTTCCTCCAGAATTTCCACATAATGAACACTGCACTGTTAAATCCATTTTGCTCATAATCCCTCACCATGGCTTGACACTGGGTTGTGCTTATGAGTCGTGGTCTACCCGTTCTTTAAAACAACAGTTTTCCTCTGTAAAAAAAAAAACAGATATTTGTAATAACAATTAAAGATATAAGTAAAATAAAGACGAAAAAGAAATTATTTTTATAAAAAATTGAGTAAAAAAATACTACTTTCACACCGGTTACTCTAACAATATCTGACGAATTTCTGCCTTCACTGTGCAAAGGAATTATTTGTGATCTTTTGACCAGGTCAATATTTCAACGAGAAGTCATTTTGTCATCAAAAGTAAAATCTTAACAAAAGGCAGTCGATTAAGCAGCTAACGAACGGACGAGCGTAAGTCTTTGTAATAATAAGTCTGGTATTTATAAATCTTTAGTCTACGCTCTTAGTAGTGATACAAAACGTGTTACTGTTTCTTGCAAAAATAAGCAAATCATAATAAACTACTAAAGTAAAAGGTACGATGGTCCAATGGCCCACATTTGCCCCTCGGGTGGGTGGGTCCGGGTTCGATCCCACTACGTGGATGAAAAGTGTTTTTGATAATTTAACCTCTTAAAATTGACTAACACTTCAAAACTATTTAAATCATCAATTATACTAAAATATACAATCTACAAAGAAAGAAAAAGTGTTTGGTTCTAGTAGGCGGAAAAAAATATTTTTCATATTTTTTGTAAATTACCTGCAACAACGCCATCTAGTAAGATCTTATTGAACCACTACGAGCAGATAGATGGCGTAAGTTTACTTCAGAGCATTTATCTTTCTGAACTGTCCATGCACTTTTGAAGCCCACTGTACTTTGCGTCTCAATATGTAGATAGTAATGTCAACATTTCCGGTAATTTTTGTGAAAAAGACTATTATTTCAGACGTATTTGTTATTGTACACACGTATTTGTACACATAACACTAATCAACACAATTACCATCACATTTTCGTAAAAAAAAAAAAGTTAATTCAATTTACTCAAATCCAATTCTCTGTTTGTGTTCGGTGGAAAAGCACCTTCAAAATTACCATTCGGACATAGGTATACTATGATGATGATGATGATGACGATGATGATGATGATGATGATGATGATGGTGCTGATTATGATGATGACATCACTAGGTACTTCATTCTCTATCTAAAGACAATTAAAGTCGGGTATACTTGTTATTATAATTGGCAGTTTGAATAGGAACAGACCGTAGTTGTTTCGGCGAACAATCTCAAATCGAACAGTCTCGACCAACACTTTAAGAGACTCTCGCTCGATGGCTGGATCAAAGGCCACGGCACGTATTCTAAGGCTGTCCTCTCTGCAGCCCTAACCACAGGTAGCTTGAGCCCTGCCCAGTAGGTTTGGTTTCTTTTAATATATTTTCTGTATGTTAATATTGTAAAAACCTGAATCTACTATAAAATAAATAAATATTTGAATAGTACACATAACGAAGTAGGAAAACGTAAGTAAACCAGAGTTAACGAAATTAAGAAGACGGATGATCGCCTAAAAATGTAGGTACCTAGTGTTGTTTTTTTTATAATTATCGGGCGTTTAAAGTATTCTTAAACTGAACGTTATACCTAAATAAACAGTCGTTGTAGAATTCCGTGAGTACAAAAAAGGTAAAAAATAACAAAATGTCGAGGACTGGTTGTTTTTTTTTTGTCGTGATGTAGGCGTGACAAAGTCAATCTACCAAACAACGGTTTAAAAAGGTATAGCTCTATGACCAGTGATCGGAAATAGGTGAGCTAATTTACCTAAACTTGATGCATGTTCATTCAATAATGTATTCCCATCTCACTCACGCATGAATGAATATGCGTCAAGTTTAGGTAACTTAGCTCACCTATTTCCGATCACTGTCTATGACAGTTAACAGAGAGATGGACAGGCGACGGATGTCATTTAGACTTGATATTACGCAAACGGCAAATTAAATAATATGTATAATTTTTTGGAATATTATGAAAGTGATGTCAATATTAAGGTATGTTTAAGAAAAAAATACGTTGAACTACAGGTATCGCTATATTACAGTAGGTAGTAGCTTTTATATGTACGAGTTCTGAACAGGTTTTCTTTTACAATCTACTTATGTAATTTTTTGAGAAAAGCACAATACATGGTGTGCTTTTCTCAAAAATAAAACAAGTAGATTGTTGATTGCTTTTTTGAAGGCGGTTTTATGTTTAACAAAACATTTATTTTATTTATTGTGGTATTTGGTCTTCTTGGTCGTCTATGTATTTAATTATGAGCAAAATATTTTTAGTCGCAGAATTTTTTTTTAGAGCAAAATATTTTTAGTTCGCATGTTTTGTAATAGTATTTCGCCGCGATCGTTTTATTTCATAAAACTATAGCTACATAAAATTGCAAATAGCAATTAACGCGTCAAATAAAACAGCGTTCCAAACGAAACTCGATCGCGGTGAAATGCGACTATGGTAAATCACTAGTCGGGATATAACATATTACACAAATTAAATATTAATGTCAACTCTGCCCACACCTCACTCGGCCCGTGGGCCGAAATGCCCACTACGAAATTTATTTAAACTCAGCCCACGGGCCTAATCGACCACTTTGAAATGTTTTTTACGGTCTTAAATTTTTTTTTCGTAGTCGATCCATTATGACTATTTCGTCGGTGGAATGTATAGATAAATTACCCAAAATTATTTATTCCCAATATTTTTCACGGAGTCGACGGAGCTCTTATTTCTGGATGCTTTGGCCCTTCGGATCTGCTGCAAAACTAATATAACCTTAACCTACCCACCTATTCCATTGTATTAACAATAGGAAAATATTTGACTGGATACTAGCCCGGGGGCTGAGTTAGGTTTGGGCTAAGTTAAGAATTTTAAAGGGGTCGATTAGGCCCGTGGGCTGAGTGAACTATAAATATATATAACTAGAGGACGCCCGCGACTTCGTACGCGTAGAATTAGTTTCCCGCTACTCCCCCCTTTTCTTCCCGTTGTGGGTCGATTTTCGGAAAATCCTTTCTTAGTGCTCACTTACATCATGAAAGGAACCCCTATACCAAATTTAAAGTTTCTAGGTACAGTAGTTTCGGCTGTGCGTTGATATTAAGTCAGTCAGGTTTGCCTTTTATATATAACTAGAGGACGCCCGCGACTTCGTACGCGTAGAATTATTTTCCCCCTACTCCCCCCATTTCTTCCAGTTGGGGGTCGATTTTCGGAAAATCCTTTCTTAGTGCTCACTTACAACATGAAAGGAACCCCTTTACCAAAATTTCAAGTTTCTAGGCACAGTAGTTTCGGCTGCGCGTTGATATATAAGTCAGTCAGGTTTGCCTTTTATATATATATAGATATATAGATTAAACTAGCGGACTCCCGCGACTTCGTACGCGAAGAATTAGTTTACCGCTACTCCCCCCATTTCTTCCCGTTGGGGGTCGATTTTCGGAAAATCCTTTCTTAGTGCTCACTTACATCATGAAAGGAACCCCTGTACCAAATTTCAAGTTTCTATGTACAGTAGTTTCGGCTGTGCGTTGATATATAAGTCAATAAGTCAGGTTTGCCTTTTATATATATAGATTTCGTAGTGGACATTTCGGCCCGCGGGCCGAGTGAGGTGTGGGCTGAGTTGACCACATTCCGGAAAAAATTGCTCGACTGTGTCACGGCCACGCCTAACTCTACTTGTTCCGTAACAGACATTTTCCCGGTCTTTGGAGTAATGTACTACTAATGTTTATTTTGAATAAATCATAACGTACCACTTAAACGAATGACCGCTTACCTTAAATAATATATGACCAGTGATCGGGGAAAACGGTGCAAAACTTTACAAAATTTGTAAAGCTGACCATAAAGGAGAACTTGCAACCAAGAAAAATAAGAATATTATTGAAAAATATGAATATTGTTGGCAGATTAGTGTTCAATTTAACTCTATATCAGAGTCTCGGATTTGGTATAAGGATATTAATAGTTTCATGGCTGTATTGTAAGTTTTGTTAAAGTTTTGTATCGTTTTCCCCGATCACTGTATATGACTAACAAACAAATTACAACATTCACAACCATTTCGTATTCGCCCTATAATCATAATCACACGTGATTTGACGTATTACTGTTTATTTCGTTTTAGTATTTTCTCATTTTAGTATGTATGATTGAATCTAATTCAATTTTTTATAAACATGTATGTAGCATTTATTATTTATTTATTTAATGGCGTCTACATAAAGCTGAGACCACACCGGTGCTTAAAATACGATGACGGTACGGAATCGCAGTGACGCGTCGTATCAGCACCGTTTTTGACGTACGCCAACCGGTGTGGGCGTAACTTAATAACGTAATTTTGCCAATGTCAAGTATAAATTGCCCTAAATTTAACAGAATGGGCAGTCCGCGTCTGTGTTTGTCGCTATAAGTAACGTTGTACGGTCAATCCTGTCTTGTCGTCGAAGTCTCCTTGAAGATGTAGCCAGGGACCGGACCCGCTTACCGTAACCTGGGTTTTTGAACGGGTTTTTATTAAGCTGGTTTTTAAAAACCCCCTGTTTTGGTAACCCTCTAATCAGCTTACCTGCTATAAAGGCTATCGCTTCAATTGAATTAATTCGGCTTACCGCTTACCGATATCAATAAGCCGCGAACGGGTTACCCCTTGTTGCGCTTATTGAACCTGTCAAGATATTTTAGTTCTAACACATACCACGTCGTGTGCGGTGCGAGAAAAGAGGGGATGGAACGGGTTACCGTAACCCGAACGATAAGCGGTTAGTTCAAAACCTATCTGATTCGGTAAGCGGTTACCGGTTGTTACGGATCGGGTTACCCGGCTTGAACGGGCTATCGTAATGAATGGCTAAGCCGATGAAAGGCTTACCGAAACGTTTGGGTTATCGTATGAAAGGGATATCGATTCGAACGGCTTAAGCAAACGAACGGGTTTTCCGGTCCCTGGATATGTAGCATTTCATTTATTCAATAAAAGTCACAGTGACAAAAATGACAGCAAAAAACCAAAAACAATCGCATAGACACGACACCCTTAATACCTACTCTTTGGGTACGGCACCCCAATACTCGGTCTCATAATAGTAATCGTTAGAGATATAATTGTAAAGACTAGTAAGTAGTAATGACAACAACGGAGATGAGTGCGTCATAAAAGGCAGGCGGGGTGTTACGGGTCGGTGTCGTGACGGCGGGAGCGGCGAGGCCGCGCGTCCGTTGTCGCATCCAATGTACCCAATAACCCGAGAGTCACGCGCGCCTTCAGTCCTACAATACGCACTGCTTTGTTGTCAACGTAGCGCGCAAATCCATTCCGCACGGACACGTTCCTTACAAGTGCTATACTATTGCTCCGTAATCTTTCTTCTGCGGAGTTAGATGTTCACGGCTATTCTGTATTCATAAAATAACGTTACGTTACTGTACCAACCGGCGACCATCCTTTATTCGGTACTGTAGTGATTTAATTTAACAAAAAACCCGCTCAAGAGAGTGTCAGACTAGCGCTTTTAAATATTTTGTGCTCGCGCTCTGAGGGTTACTTACAGAACTGTAGAATTACAGAATATTATCCTTTATCGTGTCGTAGATAGGTACCATCTATGTTATCGTGTGTCGATGTCACTCATTCATAAGCATAAGTACATAAACTATGTCCAACCAGTAAAATTAAGCAACAAGTACAGACCAGAACAAAATGAGTGAGCTCTAAAATAACATCTAAGTTGATTTGACTTGGGTCTATATTGTTTCTCATAAAATTGAAGTTCGGTTTTTTACAGTCTATAACGTTTTTCATCATAATTCGTGTGAGTCATAATGTTAAAAGTCATAATATTTATTAGAAAGTATCATTTGCAGTTCCGATTTTCGCGAGTCATATTTGTCATATTCATGTCGTAATGTATAACATGTCATATTGAGAAAGGTGCCATAGCAGTTGTAAGGAGTAAAGTTGTTAAACATGAAATTTAAATACCCATCGTTGGCAAAGATGTCATAGCAGTAACATTGCTGTGGGTAAATAAAAAAAATCTAACATTGAAGACTAAGGCGGGAGTTTCGCTATTCTACGCTCCCTTCCCGCCTTAGCCGTCTGAACCTAACCTAACAGAGTCGGTATTCCATCAGGGGCCCAACAACCCCTCCCCAAAAAGCCTTTCAAAAGGTTATTATTATTACTTCATTTTGATTACCCAAATAACTTGCTTAACCCATTCAATTAATAACACTCGTTTGACTTAGCTTATAGTTCGAGCAACGAAGACCAAATACTGCCTCTCGGGGGAAATAATTCGTGTATAAGCGAATTTTGGCATAGTTGTAGGGAATGGTGTTTTAAACCACATACTAAAAGTACTGACGGGTGGGGGTGGAGCGTTCTGGGTCTAAAGGTCCCTTTTTTTAGTTTTTCGTAAATAACTCGTAAACGGTGGCCCATAGCAAAAAGTTTTCCATTACATGATTAATCTGCATAAAATTCTGTACAAAAAAGTTTTAGACATTGTTTCTCTGGGATCAATATTTAATGAGATATGGAGGGAAGAATGATTCCCGAAAGGCCATAATCGGGTTTCCATTGTAAGTCGGCCCTTATATCAAATGGGCTCGGGCTTTTTTTGTGGGTGTCTCTTATAGTGAAAATTATTTATGCTGAGTATCAACATCTTAATTGTGACAGTTCGCGACTTATGATTTTTTTAAGTTTTTTTTTAAATTTCCTTTTTTTCTGGATGTATTCAAGTGATTTGGTTCAAACTTTGGGATGATGTTCTTTTTATAGATTTGCATCGCCTCCCAAAAAACAAATACTAGTTATCAAATAAAAAAAAGAAAATAAAGACCAAATAAAAAAGATGCATTTTTTTTTCTGTATTCAATAAACTCGTGAATAAGCGAATTTTGGTATAGTTGTAGGGGATGGTGTTTTAAGCCACATACTAAAAGTACTGATGGGTGGGGTAGAAGCTAACGGGTAGGGGGGGGTGTAAAGGTCCCTTTTTTTAGATTTTCTTAAATAACTCGTAAACGGTGGCCCATAGCAAAAAATGTTCCATCACATAAATAATCTGCATAAAATTCTCTACAAAAAAGATATTTACACTTTTTTACTGGGATCAACATTTAATGAGATATGGAAGGAAGAAGATGGACAATAAAAAACAAACTTACATTTCTTTAAGTATGGCAGGTATATAAATAAAATTAAAAATCCTAATCCTAGTAATATTATAAATGCGAAAGAGAGTGTTTTTCTTGACCATACAGAATCCAAATAGGCTTGGTTAGGTTAAGTTATTTTTTAACCACCCAGTACCGAAAATTAACCATGTAAAAATTAAACAGGTACAATAATTATTTTTCGACCACCCAGTACTAAAAATTAATCATGTAAAAAATTAAATACCGATGTACACTAACTATTCTTAATTACCTATTCAACTTTAGAAGTAAAAACTAATTGGACACTTACATCTACCTACTTTACGCACTAACATCTAAATCGTAAAATTCGTTCAGTGTGAAATTGTGCGACTTTAGTTTATACATGGAAGTATAATATACTGCGACAAAGTTCTTTGCAGGGAGTGTAAATAGGAGCGGCAAAGCCCGCTCGCACTCAATGATCGAAGACCTTCGTCCTTCTTGCTTTGTTTAGGACATTGTCAGTTTGTATTATTCAATACAAAATTAAGATAAAAAAAACATTTCATTACAAACGATGGTAAAACACACAAGCGACAAATTTGGCATGATTATTATGTACATAGTACTAACACTAAAAAAACAAAAAAAAACTGAAAACCGGTCAAGTGCATAATGATTTTTACGCATAATGTATCATTACGCATAAAACCTTTTGTCATAAAACGGTTTTTACAATAGAAAGGGTTTTGTTTTAATTATTATTATAACCTAACCTTACCTAATTTAACTTAATCTACACAACGGACGTTTATTAACTTCGGCAATGTCAGCCTAAAAGGGTGTTATGACAAACGATTCTATGCGTAATGATACATTATGCGTAAAAAAATTATGCGTGTCAAAGGAGTCCCGTTTAAAGCACCGGCGTCCTCTAAAACTATGCTAAAATTCGCTTATAAACGAGTTTTTTCCCCTGATTTTGCCTTATTGCTTAGGGTATTGGCCACACATATTGCTGATTTTTGATAGGAAGTACCGCCTGGAAAATTTCGTTATTTTGGCAAGTAGTAGTGCCAATGTATGGTCTATTCTGAGAAAAAAATCTAGAGGTGTCACTATTTCACAACCACATAAAAAATAATGTTTATTTTTTATTTGGTCTTCATTTTCTTTTTTTTATATGATAACTAGTATTTGTTTTTTGGGAGGCGATGCAAATCTATAAAAAGAACATCATCCCAAAGTTTGAACCAAATCGCTTGAATACATCCCGAAAAACAGGAAATTTAAAAAAAATCTTAAAAAAATTATAAGTCGAGAACTGTCACAATTAAGATGTTGATACTCAGCATAAATAATCTTCACTATAAGAGACACCCACAAAAAAAGCCCGAGCCCATTTGATATAAGGGCCGACTTACAATGGAAACCCGATTATGGCCTTTCGGGAATCATTCTTCCCTCCATATCTCATTAAATATTGATCCCAGAGAAACAATGGCTAAAACTTTTTTGTACAGAATTTTATGCAGATTAATCATGTAATGGAAAACTTTTTGCTATGGGCCACCGTTTACGAGTTATTTACGAAAAACTAAAAAAAGGGACCTTTAGACCCCCCCCACCCGAACGCTCAACCCCCACCCGTCAGTACTTTTAGTATGTGGTTTAAAACACCATTCCCTACAACTATGCCAAAATTCGCTTATACACGAATTATTTCCCCTGAGTTTGCTTCGTTGCTTGAGCTATTAGCTTAGAAAGGATTACCCGTATAGTCTTACCGGTAACCTTTAATATTTCCATAAAAATTAGAAGCCAATCAATTGGGGCACGATCACTAGACCCCGTTATCAATTGCTCAGTTTGGGGGCAAACGTCACAATAGGGTAGTCTGGGGACTAAATGGAACAGTGTTCATTAACACGATTTATATTAAACAATAATAATAAATAAAAAAGAAACCGCAAAATTTCTTGTGTTTCTTTTCCAGCTTTTTTGTCTTCCGTTCATAGCTGGGCCAGTCTAGTCGGTAAAATCCTTTGCGCTTTGCCCTCAAACTACATGACTGCCGACTTGGAGGAAGCCAAAAATGCCTGGAGACTTGCCTACCCAAGCCGCGATTATCCAGAAAATTTAAAGTCTCAGAGGAGTTGGGATGACAACCTCTAATTTAACTCATGACACCCTTGTAAATAGCAACTCAGGATCTGAGCGTGCCAGGCTTTTGGCGGTGGGAACCAAAGAGGCTGGCTACTGGCTTCATATGAGCACACCCATCGCCAAATACTGGTACTTTCTTAGATCCTGAAACTCTCCGAATTTGTACTTGTGTGCACCTTTGTGTCCGGGTCCGTACTCCACACATATGCCCCTGTGGCAACGAAGTTGATTATCAGGGTCACCACGGACTTTCATGCCAAAAAAGTTCAGGCCGCTAATCTAGACACGCCGCACTCAATGACATTATCCGCCGGTCTCTTGCCTCCGTCAACGTTCCCGCTTTACTGGAGCCAACCGGTATCGCTAGGGACGATAGCAAGAGACCTGACGGTATGTCTTTAATTCCGTGGAGTATGGGGCGAGTGCTGGTGTGGGACGCTACTTGTGTAGACACCCTAGCCTCGTCACACCTCCGCGGAACCGTAAATAACCCAGGTTCGGCAGCTGAGGCGGCTAAACTATGAAAAAGAATAAGTACAAGGGTCTCGGCGCAGAATATAACTTCGTTCCATTCGGCGTCGAGACCCTTGGTCCGTGGGGACCCGGTGCTATCAGCCTTTTTAAGGACATTTCGAAAAGGCTGATAGAAACAACCGGAGACTACAGAGCTGGAAGCTTCCTCGGGTAACGAATTAGCATTGCTATACAACGTGAAAATTCTGCCAGCATCTCTCTTTTTTAGTTTTTATTTAGTTTTAATTTCGTTGTACTATTTAGCTTACTTATAATTTTTGGTTTAATTTATCTTTTATTTTGCCATAGTTTTAGTTCGTAATTTTTATGGATGCGTGCGTGTCAACGGCCGCGGCGCAACTGAACGGTAGTCAAACGGTAGTAAGGCAATTGCCTTCCTTTTTAACCGACTTCAAAAAAGGAAGAGGTTCTCAATTCAACTGTATGTTTTTTTTTTCAATATTTGTTACCTAAGAACTTTCGACTGGGTGAACCGATTTTGAAGATTCTTTTTTTGTTTGAAAGCTGGTGCTTCCCATTTGGTCCCATTCTTATTCTTAAAATGAAGATTTGATGATGGAGTCTATGAGGAACTCTTCAAAATTTATAGGCACACCTATAGCGATTTTGGTATTTTTCATTGTAACTCGTGTATTTGCTCTTGGAAAACACTATTTGGTAAAGTGGAACTGATGATGAAAACCACAGATGGCCACCGGAACTCCTAAACGGTATATATTTCAAGATGGCGACAAGATATTTCGATTAAGATAGTTGAGCGACTATGACGAAGCATATGTATGTTTAAGTATATGAGTATGACTTTCCCACGGCGTTGCTTGCGGCGAGATTGAATTTCAATGTTCTATAGTTTCTTATTAATTCTTATTAATTAAAGTGGGACTACATAACAGCATAATTATGATCACTAAAAAGTATAAAATAAAATAAAAGTTAAAAAAAAAACCGCTTTCAAAAAGCAAAAAATAACTTCATTTAAAATGTTAGGTAATAGGTCAGTCCAACTGAAGTCGGAGTCCAACAATATTTTAACCAAAAGCAGACTTCAGTTGGACTGACCTATTAGGTACCTACCATTTTAAATGAAGTTATTAAGCTTTTTGAAGGCGGTTTTTTTGTTTTTTTAATTGAGGAACGCTTTTGCGCGCAGATGACGTATATTAATATAAAATATCATTGATTAAAAATAGATTCTGAAAGCTCTAATGAATCAAACTATTATAAGAGAGGCAAAAAATACAATATTGAAAGCAAACATTGAAAGAGAATTAAATTTCATAAAAATAATCTCGTGTGCTTTTCACAATCTATTTTGATAGCGGATAACATGCAGAGCGAGCTATGAAAATTAATTCTGCACGAAAGAAGACGAAAAATATATGAAAAGTTGATATTTGTATTAAAAAAA
This sequence comes from Acleris cristana, assembly GCA_948252455.1. Classification (NCBI taxonomy): domain Eukaryota; kingdom Metazoa; phylum Arthropoda; class Insecta; order Lepidoptera; family Tortricidae; genus Acleris; species Acleris cristana. Next base: position 16,151,664 of record OX411772.1, on the reverse strand, counting down.
GGGACGGATTTGCCACGTTGCGTAACGTTAACGATCTTAATGCAGGTCCAGAAATACAAATAAATCCAAGCAACCGTTACAAATCCTGCCTTGATAACCGCTAAATTATAATTGATAATTGACTTATAAGTGAATCCCTGATTATAAAAAAAAAAACCGTTGAACATCAATAGGTACACTAGGTTGTAGTGTTCATGAACACCGTTTCATTTAGTCCCCAGACTATCCTATTGTGACGTTTGCCCCCAAACTGAGCAATTGATAACGGGGTATAGCTTAACCTGGCCTTTTCTAACATATTCGATTCACCAAAAAACGTGTCAATTTGAGAGACGTTATTTGTTACAGTTTGGATATAAGTATAAAAGAGACAAAATATTCTAAGCAACTATGCGATTATTAATCATTAAATCACTCGTGTGCTGCTATTACAAAATTCGCCGTACATACAATGTATTGGTTTAATTTTCATATATCTGGCTGTAATTTTAATCATGGTTTCAGACATCACTATGACAACGATTTTGTTGCAAAATGGTAGTAACAATGTGTAAGCATTATAATTATAACATCGTTATTACCATGTTTACGCTCAATTATTTAAAAAACCATAAAAGAATACATTGTTTTATGGCCAGACATACATAGAAGTTTGTGGCAAAAACGTCAATTAACTAGGGACTTCCTTCCGAATTAAATTTATAGATAACTGTTTCAAATACATATTTCAAAGTGACAGTTCGTAGTAGATAGGCATTAAGTTCACCCTTAGAGGATTTAGAACTGGAGCACGCATTGATACAATTTCCTAAGCACAAAAGTCTGTCGCTTTTAGGGGGAGGTGAGGTAACACTACATACACAATACTCAACACAAATGCAAAATTCGCTCTCATTGCTACACACCTACACAACTAAGAAACAAAAACATTAGCTTAAAATTACGCACACATGCACATTTTTTTTATTACCACCATGTGCTTACACAATTTTAAAATAAAGACGTGTGCGTTATCTTACCGATTATCACACTATTATTAGAAATGAGATGCATATCGACATTGTCGATATCGATTAATTTTTAAAGTTGTGATATAGATGGCAGCACATTACAAGTTATTTAACTTGTGTATTATGTATACGAGATTTAACAAATATGCGCCATCATAAGGTAAAAATACCACTTTGAGGAATAATACTAAAATGTATAGGTGTTCAGTTTTACCAGCATATAAGATAAAAAAAGATAAAACAAAAGACATTTATTCAGTAAGTGATCAGATCAGAGAGCCGAGTACTATAAATACTATAGTTTTATTCTACTACGATTACAAACAAATAGATTTGATTCTGAGATAAAAACGATGAAAAACTTAACTGGAAAAATCACGTACATTATCTCTGCACTCTGCAGAGCAGTTTCACTTTTGCGCTACGAGCTTTAGGAAAAATATCCACTAAAAAGGCGGCGATACAATCTTATTACATAATATGCTTTTTTCCAGTACCAAATCCTGTTTGGTCTGGCCATCTGGGTAGTTGTGTGGATTTCGAGCGACTGATTATATTGCAAAAGAAGTGTGTGCGTAAATTAAATGGGTAGCCGTGAGTCGTGCAGAGAATCCTCCAAAGAATTAGGTTTGCCTACTCTGTGCGCACTTTATATTTTAGAACTATGTAAACTCATTCGACCAAATCCGGATATATATCCCCTAAAAAACAATTTTAACAGTCAAACACTGTATACCCTATTTGCGCTTACGTTAGTGCCCCTTGTAGTAAAACTGCAGCGTTTCTGAGATGCCACAGGCGGCATGTCGCTGTGAAGGTGTATAATGCGCTACTATTTGAAATTAAGTCCTTACCGAATACTACATTCCTGGTTTTCTTAAAAAGGTACCTTATTGAATTAAGTCCATATAGTTTAAGTGAATTTTATAATGCAGAATATTATAGTTGTAATTGAATACTTACGTCAATAAAAAAAAATAAGTATAAGTTTAACATGCTACAGCTACACCAAACTGGTAAAATTGTATTGAGTCTATTTTATATCAAAAAATTATACCATCTCATGTACATATGTTCATAGAATTTAAGGCATATAAATAAATAAATAAATAAATAAAAGGTTCACCGAAACAAATCGGCCGTGAGTTTGACGAAGAGTTATGAACTGACGAGCTTTTGTTTGTTCTACGATCTCGTAGACATAAGGCTGAGTTACACTACCGGTCAAAAGTTAAAAAGTAAAGTTTTGCACAGGGTAAAAAGTGATCGCTGAACATACCTACATAAAGAAAAAACAGATTCAGATGATTTGAGAACCGCCTTCTTTTTTTGAAGTCGGTTAAAAAGTGTGTCAATAATATACATAATTTAATGAACATATTATTTCCTAATCTAAGCGAATAATAAGTTTCTATTGCAATTGTTAATTATATTTATTTAAATACTTTATTGTTATTACACAAAAAAGTGTACGAAAGGTGGACTTAATGCTACAATCATTTTTAACCTTTTTTATAGGAGCATTTTATCGATATATACTAGTTTTAAATGTATCACGACTCTATAGTGCGAGTCTCGTGAGGAGTACGTATATTTCAAGGCAACGCTGTAAATTTGCTCACCCCATCGAGTTATAGGAAAATACCACCTTCCACAAAAATAACCAGCGGACCATATATCTTTTCACTGCGAATTCCCCCCCCCCCCAGTTGAGCCCCGGAAGATCAAATTTTTTACCTAAAATTTGTAGGTGTTCTTTCGTGGAAGGTGGTATTTTCCTATAACTCGATGGGGTAAGTAAATTTGCAGCGTTCGCCCGGACTATTAGACATGGTCAACAAACACAGACAAGACACTGTACGCAAACAGACATATTTAAAACAAGCGATTGATTATTGATTTTACGGTCACTCTTTTAAGGTTCAATATAGCATGAAGTTGTTGCGAGTCTCGCTAGGAGTACGCATTAATTCTAAAACGAATAGTATGCTGAACGTTTTAAAATCGATTAAAGAATCGAATAAAGAATAATGTTTTTTCATGCGATGTAAATATACACAAAATGCTTAATTACAATCAAAATCAACAGTGAAAAGTACTTAAATGTGAAATATAATTCCATCTTTCTGCAAACTTGACGTATTGGATCGGTTTTTGCAATAAAACACGGCACAACAAGGCATTTTTCTGGAGGTCTTGACTCTTCCAAAACGACTTTGGTTATGTGAGTATCGAATAAAAACGGCCGGTTTTATTCACGCACAAGATCTCATACCTCGGCAGAGGGGAAAGTCTGCGTAAGGCGCCTCCAGTTCTAAATCCTCTAAGAGTTCACCGGATACCGGATAAAATAGAAATTAAATAAAATGCTGATTACTACCCATCAATTATATGTAATGATAGGTAATATTTAAGTAATTCATAGGCATACTTTTGAGGGATTTTAAAATTCAAATAAACATCAATTTCAATAAATAATAGTACATTATGCAATTAGTGAATAAAGGATGGATTTAAAGCGAGGGCCAAAGATGACTCACGAGCAAGTGAAGGATACTAACGATTGAATCACGAGCGTAGCGGACGGAGTCGCGGGTAAAAGCTAGTACTTAATAAGTTCAAACTTTGACACGTTGTTACGACCCCTAAAACCTAATCTAAATCAAAGAGTAAAATCATAGGTTCGTTTTTAAGGTAATAGAAGCGAACGGCGGGTTGTCGCGACTATTTTTCAAAAGTAGAAAAATAAGGACCACCCTATTTCATATACAGGGCGTCCCAAGACTATGCGACATGAAGGGAAAGGAATTTTTTTCTAAAAAATCCTGGCTTCGTTTGGGAATCGAAACGACTTAAATGAGAAAAAAAATCACCTGTATTTTTAAGATATCGATCGAAAGATAAAAAATAATAAGTCCTCTTAAGTAACATAGTAACTTAAAAGATAGGAATAACGTAAACTTAATTATTTTATTCAAATTATTATTCACAAGTCTTCTTAAAACGTGACGAGACGGTTTTTGTCTGTCAGGATATTTTACGCTATACCACCGCAAACTTCGAGAGATGTTTTTATTGTTATAAAAGTATACATCCATTAAATAAAAACTTACTTCATATGCCATGTTCGCAATAAATTCACACAATAACACGCGTGCAAGTGAATAAAGACTAAAAGGATAAAAATCCGAAAAACAAATTCATGTTCCCTTTTCAAATTTAAATCACTTTTCTTGAAATTTGAATCAAACATTACGTTATTCCTTTAATTTCGTGTGATTTTTTTCCACATTTAAGTGGGTTCGATTCCCAGACGAAGCAAGTAATTTGTACAAAATATTTGAATGCAGTATTACTAACTTTTAAAAATAACATAAAGTCTTCTTTCGGCAAAATATACTATCTACGATATTTAATAAGTCGCATAGTTTTGGGACGCCCTGTAGGTATACTACGTTTAGTTACATTACACCAGCGCCTCTATTCCCGACGGTAAAAACGATATCGTAGTTGACCTGTTATGGTATTGTTATGACGTCAGACGCCATTACTGTCATGTAAATAAGAGCTAACAAAACGTTGACAATACGATAACAGATAAAACACGATATGGTTTTTACCGTATTGAATAGAGGCCCTGTTATTACGCTGGCGCAGGATTATTAATACGGTCCCGTTATACTTTTGTAAGGAACCCTAACACTGTAGATTTAGATTATTGGTGAGAGAATATGTAGCTGTGTGGTCGGGTGGGACCCACTTTTAATACTTAGTTCGTGTATTATCATCATTAATCATCAATTACTCGTATCTATGCATAATCTACGAGAACCTCTTATCAGGTAAGTGACCTGATATTTTAAAAGTATGTCATTTGCGTATTGCTTTAACATTTCCACCGTGTTAATTATTATTGGAAATCGTTTTTAAAATTTGACTTTAATGTTGCGTCGACGCTGCGACATTTTTGATCCCGATAACTTTCTACTAAATATTAGAATGGTTTGATCAAAACTTGGACCTTTTCTTTTCCAGGACGACACATTGCCACAATTCTTACGCGCAAAAGTCTGTCGTTTTTTAGGGAGATGAGGCATAACCTACATACACAATAGGTACTCAATTTAGATGCAAAATTCACTCTCATTGTTACACAATTACAACACTGAAAAACGAAAACATACATACATAAGAAGGCTGTTTGATAGGTACCAGCTTTAAGAAAATAAAAACAGTTATCATTAAAATAGGCCTAGGCAATGACTTCGACATTTGATCCAAATCGCTTACAACCGAGCCATTTTTTTCAGGTGGGGAAACAAACAGGAATCGCATGGGGCCAAATAAGTTCGTAGCGTTACTGTGTTAATTTAGCCGTCACCACTCTAGACAAATGAGCTGGTGCGTTCTCGTGATGAAAAAGTATTTTTTCTTCTTTTAATGAGGTCATTAGCCCTTCAACACAGCGTCAAGCATATCTTATAATAATTTATTAAGTAGTCAATATATATAATGCCCTGCGAATCCCAAAAAACGGTTGCCATGACCTTTCTGGCCGATGGGACGGTTTTTACCTTTCTTTGGAGCAGGTTCGGCCGGTAAAATCCACTGCTTTGACTGTTCTTTCATTTCCAGGGTGTAGCGGGAAACCCACGTTTCGTCTACGGTCACGAAACGAAGTAGGTAGCAACTTCTTCGGGTTACGTTTGAACACGGCCAAACACTGCTCCAAAGTCAGTCGGTTCCGGTTTTGTTCCTCCGTGAGTAATCGCGGCACCCATCTCGCCGATACTTCATACCCAACTTTCTTCCAAATTCTCCTCCTCATCAAAGACGGTTTTTGTCGTATAGGAACATATTTTCGGCCAGTGATATCAATACATTTAGAAAACGGGTACTTATCAAACAGCACTCTTACATACAAATACACTCACGCCCTCATTCCAAGACTGGGGTAGACAGAGCTACAGAATTACCGACAAGTTAAAAAAACAGGTTAATTCTGTAACCACTTTTTGCACAATCAGGCTAAGATGTTTTTGCCAGTGTATATTTAGTGACAGGTTGCAAGCCCATCGCCTAACAATATTACAAGCCTTCATTACATGGAGTGGGACTATTCTAAGCCGGCAGAACCACAAAACTATATCGAGATAGAAGGAAAGAGTTCGTCGATTTATATGAGAACCGAGCGTGTAACATTTTGCGTAGGTACTTTGACGTCATGCTACTCTTTTAGTGATGTGCAACACATAAACAGAATCGTTTCCAATCGTGTCATCGATCGCAACCACAAATCGCAACGAACGGACAACGGCGAAGAGTGTCAGTGAGCCAACAAACTTTAACGGGAGAAGACGCGCGACCCGTTGCGTCTACCCAAAAAAAATATATGAGAGGATAACTGAAACAAAATTGCAATATAGTAAGTAACTATATTTTAAAATTATCGATATACTTAGATATAATTATTATCCTTTTAGTAATCATATTTCATTTTGACTACTACTTCATCACACGGCTACATAATAGTAGGTAGGTCTAAATATAAAAGCTTTTGTTGCCGACTGTACTTTTTTTTTGCAAAATCTTTATCTGCTTATCGAGACCAAACTATTGAGTTCTAACACGGTGGGTTTACGTTAAGAATAGCGGAGATCCTGTCGCCACCTTCCGACTCCATAATCAGATCACCTCTTAGATAGCATAATATTGCATTGTCATCGAGTTTACATATGTGGTCGAAATTTCAGCGCATTCGGTTAACGGGAAGTGGGTCAAATTTAATTTGCAAGATTTAACCCTTACATACATACAAACTTACATACATACATTGCAAGTTAAATAAAAGCTTGTAAAAAGAATTATCATGTTTTCTGTCTTCAAACTAGATTTTAATCGACTAAGAAATCGGCATTGAAAATCGCTCGGTACAACATTATACCTTACTTTTGACAGAAAAATGAGAATTCAACCTTGAACGCGTCTCGGCAAGTGCTCAACAGTTTGGATTTTTTTATTTTCGTTGCTGGTTTTCAATGCATGCTAAGTCTGGCGCGTCAAATTAAAGCCGCAATGAAAAAGTAGCATTAGACACAGAGTCGCCCGCTACTGTTTGTATGAAATAAATACGGAGCAACAAAATAAATTGTTTTATAAATAATAACAGAGATTTTAGGACAAAGAGTACTTACCGATGAAGGAAAATAATTGTCTTGATTTTCAGCTCCTAATTTTTTGGTGGTGTTTGAACAGTTGACTATCGAGCAAGACGGCATTTTGTTTTTATATTCGAACGTCACACGCGGAAACCGGTCGAGAGCGGACTGAGCATTTCGGCGAGCAATGGGGCGCCTCTTTTCGGCACGCGAGGTACATACACTCTTTCCTTCTATCTCGATATAGTTCAACACGGCTAGCACATGTTGTCCGCGACTTGTTTGTCGCTCGGTTCTCCCTTTCATTTTAGTCTGTAAAGATAGAGACGTACTGAGCGACAAGCGAGAAAATACAAGTTGTGCTACCCGTGCTGGGGGCAGAACACTACCTAACTTAAAATTACGCACAATTGCACATTGTTTTTTATTACCGACATTTGCTTAGACAATTTTAAAATATTGATGTGTACAGTCTAGTTTAATAATTATATTATTGCTGGTGAGTATACTCGTACGTTATCTTACCGATTATCAAACGATTATTAGAGATAGGTGCATGTCAATATTGTCGATATTAATTTAATTTTGAAGTTGTTTATATAGACGGCAGCACTTTACACGGAAACATTTGAATAAATGTATTTATTATACGCCATTTTATATTTATTATCATATTTATTGTACGAGGGGCACACCGAAATAATAGGGAAAGCAAAAAACCGGGCAAAAGCATGCCTGACAATGCTCATTGTAGGGTTCCGAAGCCGTTACTACACAAAAACCATCTCAAAAAACAACAAGTAGGAACTAATTCTCTATTTAAAGTTATTTGGTGCTGTCTTAGTGCGGATTCAACCAAAGTGGAATAAGGTCTTAAACCTAGATTAAACGGAGAATTTGTATAGACTAATCTCGGAGTAAGTCTTATTCCAGTTTGGTCGAATCGGCCCTTAGACGATTTTAGTAGGTAAACGAGAGTCAAACTAAAAGTTCTTAAAAAATAATAACTGAGCAAAGTATGTAGTGTAAGTTATTAGTTTTATTATATCTTTTCAAAATAGTGTCCATTCACATCAATACATCGCTGCATCCGATGGAACCACTGAGAAAAGCACTTTGCCCACTCATCATTAGGAGTCTCTTTGACGGCCTTTTGAAACTCGGCCACTGCCTCCTCGGCGTCCATAATACGTTTTCTTTGAAGATTCTCTTTTATTTTCGGGAATAAATAAAAAATTGCAAGGTGCCAGATCGGGGCTATACGGCGGGTGAACCAGTAATTCCACGTCCGAAGTCGTCAAATACTCGATCGTTCGCCTGGCGGTGTGCGACGAGGTGTTGTCGTGGTAAGGCAGGATCCTACTGCGAAGTCCCGAACTTTTTCCAAGACAAGTGGCAAACAATTGTTATTGTTCCACTCTGCAGTAACTGTTTTTCAATCTTCTAAAACAAGTGTCGCGTAATGACCTGTCCTTCCGAAGAACGAGGCCACCATCTTTTTTCCCACGCTTCGACCTCTCTTCACTTTAATTGGCAACTCCTCGAAAGGAAACACCCACTGAGCAGACTGTCTTTTGGTTTCGGGATCATAACAGTTAATTCAGCTTTCGTCACCCGTAAGTAGGTATGTTGAACACAGCATTTGAGTCACATCCGTTAAATCTTTGAACCATTTCACGGCACCAATCAACACACCGCAGTTTTTGGGCCTCGATCAAATTATGCGGTATCAACCGGGGACAACGTTTCCTGGCCGCTAAATGTTCATAGAGGATTTCGTGGACTTGACTCATACCGATGCCTAAGCTTGTCCGAGTCTGCTGACAGGTCACTCTTTTGTCAGAATCTATCATACGCCGCACAACACTTATGTTATCGGTGACATTAGTACGACCAGGGACCCAATTCTCGTGACTTCGAGATGATTTTTCATGCGAGATTAACTGTCAACTGCATACATTTTTTCGTCATATCTCGCATGAAAAATTATCTCGAAGTCACGAGAATTGAGTCCCAGGTTTAAACTCATTAAACCAGTTGTAAACAGTGGCACGAGATGGGGCTTCATCGTGAAAGACCAATAAAAGTCTATCATAACTTTCAATTGTTGACTTAAATGACATCGAAAGTCATAAAAAATAATTGCGCGATAATTTTCTCGCATTAAAGTCATGCTAACGTGAGACGGATAATTTTCAATTTGCCGCCAAATCGTAAAACAAATGGCAAATGAATGAAATACATACCCTCAATAATATTGGCGAAGAGCTTCATTTTCAAAATTTAAATTTATTTTTGTATTATGTTAGATTTATTTTATTTTTTACTATAGCTACAGATATGACGTTGTCATTTTTACTTACCAGTGGTCGCTTAAACGAAAAGTATGTGAGGATATGCGATACCGTTCTGAGGGCCCTGCCAAGATGCATTGCGCTAACTAGCGTTTCTATTCGTTTCGTTCTTAAACCAATCGCGTCCCTGGTAGATCACGTGACTTTTCGTATCACGTAATATACCAGTGACGCGATTGGTTTAAAAACGAATCGAATAGAAACGCTATGTAGCGTAATACATCTTGGCAGGGCCCTCTATTCTGTGTTAGTTACCTTCGAACAAATAACCGGAGACAAGAGGGCGTGATACGCCGAAGCGGATCGTTGTAGCCACACCAAAACTAGAGCACAGCATTTACACTGGACTTGAGCGCAGTATTTAACGATATGTTTGCACGTAGTTTGACTATAGTATTTAATTAAAATTCAATGAAGAAAAAATGCTGCTTTGGCCAGAACGAACGACATCAAACGGAGCGTCAAAGACAGTTCAAAATTTAAACATGAATTTATGATACAAAATCGGAACGTAAAAAGGCGGAACCGACACGCGATTTTTATAGCGATAACTAGGGTTAGGATTTTGGTGGCAAAGCGTGGTTCTATCCATGGAGTCGCTATTTCCTTATTATTATTACCTACACATATCACTTTGATTTTGGCCTTTAGTTTTGCATTATTTCTAAATAAACTAAATTCATTTTTAGTTCAGTTTATCCATAACTACTAATATTTGTTTTTTGTTACGCTTTCACAGCGGAGATATCCTCCATACCAAAATTAATTTAAACTCGTTTAGCGATTAAATGAAAGATTTAATTTTAAAATATGACAATACTGAAGGTCAAAATCAATATGTATTTATAATAATCAGGATACAGCGACTCCATGGATCCTAAAACCACGGTTTGCCACCAAAAGTCCCAACGGTAAGGTGAAGTCTTGTAATTGCAACTATCTGGTTATTGCAACTAACTTAAATAACTCCTTCTAGGATCAATGTTTTGAACAACGACAGGCGAGATATTGTATTTCTTAGTAAGGAAGAACAATATCACGCCTGTCTTTGTTCAAAACAGTGATCCTAGAAGGAGTTATTTAAGTTAGTTGCAATAACCAGATAGTTGCAATTACAAGACTTCACCTTACATCCCAATAACGGTACTAGGTAGGTACCTACCTTGACGACTGACTTATTTACTTTGACAGTTTTTTTGTTTTTACCGTTTCAGCTTAACGACTATATATTTTATTCTAAATCATTGACATTATTACATGTGTTTTATGCAATAAAGTAATACGAATGTAACAATGTAAATCTATAACTTAATAAAGAATGATGAATAAGATTGATATCTATACATAATACGCAATATATGCCATAGTAGGGACTAAATTCTTCATACAGATGACGTGGCACCTTATAGGTACACAGTCCTATTTTTAATTCGTAATACTATATACATATGCCTTGGCCTGCCCAATATCAGAATAATGTGAGAACAGCACGAAAAAGGAAAACAATTATTGTTAGCATGGCGGAATAAACAAAAACTCTAAATTACTTGAATTCCAGCAAAAATATTTTAATATTGTCCTATGTATTGTAACATTTTGTAACTAGATTCTTGCCCAATCGTCTGTCGCCCGCTTTATCAGTCTTGGTTAGAAAAAATTTGCCATAAGCCAAAGGGCTGTCAGCCTGACATGAAGTTGTTGAATGTTTACTACATATATGTGTCGTATCGTGAAGGGAGAGAGTCAGTTTGTTAGCAAAGACCATTTTTATCTTATCCATTTAGTTCTCTCTGTTGATTAAACATTGAGAGTAGGTAAAGATACAAACAAAGGCAGGGGGGCTCGTCTACGTCTTATCTTAGACACGAATCTGTCCGATAACTTGCAGAAACTGCGCAGTACCTCCTTCATATTCTTACTAGTGCGCATATTTATTACGATTGGTGCCAAAACACTTAATAAGTACATTTTAATACAATAAAAAGCAGGCTTTAAAAACCCGTCTGCATTTTTTGATTCTGTCGTCTACATATGAAAAAATAATACATAGATTTATTATCACTTTTATTGAAATACTTTAGTCCCTATAGTTATGTCACGCCCACAACCAAGACGAATCAAAAAACACCTGTTTCTTTGACGTTTCATAAATAATATTAATCAATACATTTAGAGAGATATATAAGAAGAAAACATCTACTTATTTTAGCAGTTGAAGAAAGTGTTATTGGGATCTACACATTAAAGGTCTAGATATATTAAATATCGTACTAAACATAAACTGTTATAGCAGAAGCATTGAATCCGCTAGGAAGAGAGGAAAAAACAAGGGAAAAAGTCAGTTTTATCGTTCGATTCGTCATAGGAAATGATGTAGTATTGCACTATTAAAGCTGATAAAAATTTCTACAACTTTGACATAGTATTGGACGCCATAACAACAAGTATAGTTTTAGAGAAATATGGCTTCATTTAAAGCGCGGCCTCCCCCACTAAATGCGCGGTGGCTCTCGATGGCTCCCGGTCTGAATTCACTCGAGACCACCTAAGGATCAACTGTGCCATGTTTCAGCGCATAGTCAAAAAGTGCCCCATACAACGGATGCACTATCAAAAAAGCTATTTTGACCTCACGTTTTTTGTCATACATTTCTTTCTATTAAGTTGAGATCAGATAATGGCAATCAGGATGCTTTTATTGTGACTGTAAAAATCTATGGTGCTCGAATAGCTTGTTCAAATGGTATGTTACTTGATTACCTGGTAGTTATTTTAATTTTAATATATCCTCACATTGCTTGAGAAAAGCACTATACCTACAATCCTCGGCCAGAAAAGGGATTGTAGGACTCGTTTTATCCTAACACCCCAAACTCGTCTAGCTATCCTTTACTTAACGGCCTCTGCAGTAATGTAGGTACAATTGAATAGATTTTATGTGGTCCACATGGATCCCTTGCCTGGTTAAGGGTTACTTTAGACAGAAACTTTGTCAAAATTAAAATTAATTATATTGGATTCTATGAGATTTCTTATTTATTTTAGTTATGTACTGTTTATAACTAAAATTAATATAAAATTATATTTCGACAGTTATGCCAATGTGTTTTTTTTACTTACATTTTGTGCTTAGAAAATAAAATAGCGTAATTCTAATTTTCGTCACTGCCGTCATTAAAAAATGAATTCTAAAATTAATACTATTTAAAAATATTTGCCTAATATCTTTCGGCCCGCCGAAACCTTACCCAAGTAGATTTTTTTAAAACACGTATTCCGTGTTAGTGTTGATGAAGACAGCGATGAAGATAAGATAATTCTAATTTTAACAGAAATAAGGAAACTATTTAATGCGAAATATTTTAATACTAATAAACGGGAACGATAACAAAACAACGGATAGTGTTTCCATTTTAAAATGTGCTCTTTTTTGTAGAAGCTATGTTTGCTAGCTCACATCAGGTAGCCATGTACACATATTATGAAGTAAACCTGTCAAGATAACAGTTGATTGTTTGTATAGTTCGCGCAGCCATTGTTCGATATGGAGACAAGATTGGTTCACCGTCCATGTTTTGTTGTAATACGAGTACACTAATGCGGTATCGGAAAAAGGACGTTACTTAATAATTAATAAGGGGTTTATTTTTTTATCGTTGTTATTAGCTTGCTTTCATGATCGTCTGTTTGTTTGTTCGATTGTCTGTTTAGTACAATCGCAATCCATTCCTCCTTCCCGATAAGTTGGATGACAATGCAATAACCAAAATGGTAACTAGGGTTTCATTAGCATAATCTAACCCAGGTTGGATATTGGGAAATTACAGAGCCATCTTTCAACCTGCCTCAGGTTGGATAGTGGAAATATTATTTATTTTTCTTCTCATCTTCCAACCTATACATTTGTACAGGCACGAACAAATAAAAATACAAATAAATAGTATTCCATTCAAAGTACTTACATTAATCTTTATAAATATGTGTTTATATTGTGTGCCAAAATTATTTTCAGTCATAATGTGGTCATAGGTAATTATCGTAAGTCATAATCACAACGTATTTTATTAAGAAAGTTTCTCTTAACATACTTATATAAAGCCAACGTTGCAAACCTACAAATCTAGAAACAGACAAATATACAAAACCTACGTATATTTATATATTTTAACGATTTTCGAATATGTTTAGATATGAAAAACTAGGTAAGTATGTACGTTTACCAAGAAAATATTTGTATGCATGTTAACTCTTTATTGCACAAAAATATAAATGTCACAATATTGTTAAACTAATGAACACGTCTACAAGCTGTTCTCGAAGGTCATCACAAATGGGCTCACGCAACGGCTGGACGACTTCCAACCACCAGAGCAGGCCGGGTTTCGCGGAGGATTTGGCACCATAGACCACATACACACTGTGAGGCAGATTTTATACAGAAGACCCAAGAGTATAATCTGCCTCTGTCTTGTTTTTGTGGACTTTGAGAAGGCCTTTGACCCCGTTGAGACCTGGTCTGTTCTGAGCTCCTTGCAGCGGTGCCAAGTTGATTTCCGATACATCGAAGTGCTGAGAAGTCTGTATGATCCTGCCACTATGTCCGTCCAAGTACAGAACAGTCAAACAAAACCGATTCCATTGCATCGAGGAGTAAGACAGGGGGATGGCACATCCCCGAAACAGTTTACGAGTGCATTGGAAGACGTTTTTAAGACTCTTACCTGGAGCGGGCGGGGCATCAATATTAACGGCGAATACATCTCGCACTTAAGGTTTGCCGATGATATCGTAGTGATTGCGGAATCGCTGCAAGATGCTCAAGAAATGCTGTACAGCCTAAATGAAGCCTCCAGACGTATTGGTCTCCGGATGAATCTGAACAAGACGAAGGTCATGTTCAATGACCTCGTCGTTCCAGGACCAGTAATCATCGATGGCACGCCTCTCGAAGTTGTCAAAGAATATGTCTACCTCTGGCAACTAATGCAATTGGATAAATACAACTTCGAAAAGAAAGCCGGTAGGAGGATCCAGTTGGGCCGGGCAGCGTTTAGGAAGTTGTACCACATATTTTCGTCGGATATACCTACCGCAGAGCCTGAAGACAAAAGTCTTCGACCAGTGCGTCTTACCTGTTATGACGTACGGAGCCGAGACGTGGACACTGACTTTGGGGCTAATCCATAAACTTATAGTAGCTCAACGTGCTATGGAAAGAGCTATGCTCGGAGTCTCTGAAGGACAAAATTCGGAACGAGGTGATCCGTCAGAGAACCAAGGTGACCGACATAGCTCAGAAAGTTAGCAGGTTGAAGTGGAAATGGGCTGGTCACGTATGTCGTAGAACGGATAACCGCTGGAGTAAGCGTGTTCTGAAGTGGAGACCGCGTCTTGGCAAACGTAGCGTGGGACGCCCTCTGGCTAGATGGCGGGATGACTTGCATAAGAGGGCCGGCAAGGACTGGATGCATAAAGCATTAGACCGAGCTCTGTGGCGGTCTTTGGGAGAGGCCTATGTCCAGCAGTGGACTGCAACGGGCTGATGATGATGATGAATGAACAAAGGCGAACTTATCCCTAAATGAGATCTCTTCCAGCTAACCCTGAAGTAGATGAGTAAGGACAATGCATGGGGTTGGACACATACAAAGATGATACTTATTATAAATAAATAAATATTAAACGAATAAACTAATATAAACTTACATGTATACATATAATACAGACACATATCTAATATATAAAATTCTCGTGTTTGTAACAAAACTCCTCCGAAATGACCGATTCTTATGAAATTTTGTGTGTATCAGTAGGTCTGAGAATAGGACGTAAAGTATATTTCTAAGGTTTGTAAGAAAAAAATTACACCCAGGCAGCGCCGGGTGCGGACTGCTTTATATATGTACTAGCTTTCCGCCCGCGACTTCGTCTGCGGAGAGTCAGAACTTCTGTTAGAAGTACAGTCAACAGCATAAGTGATAATTTATGTACCTTGTCACTTTAACCTCGTGTTTGAAATGTTATACAAAATTGTGAAACAATTGAAAGCGACAAGGTACATAAATGATCACTTATTAATGCTGGTGACTGTACAGGGCCTCTATTCAATTCAACACAGTAAAAACAATATCGTTTTTGATCTGTTATCGTATAGTCACCGTTTTGATAGCTCTTATTTACTTCACTGTAATGGCGTCTGACGTCATAACAATACCATAACAGTCAACTACGATATCGTTTTTACTGTCGAGAATAGAGGCGCAGATATAAAGGATTTTTTTAAAGTCTAGAACCTGAACCTATACAACCCTAGATTAAATAGATATTTCAGTCTGATTACAAAATTTCTATACCTACAAACGATTAACCAACTTAGCGGAAGATTTTCAAAAACACCATTGCACATTTTAAGATGCTATCATTCATGTACTCGTACCTGGCTAAAAAACTCGTATATAAACTTTCACCCGCTTTTCACACTGATAAGGGCGTTTTTATTTCATTTAATTGGTGTTGATACCGAGTTTCATGTATCTAACTCGTTTAGTCATAATTTTTTTAGGTAATCAATCAGTAGGTAATCATAATACCAATTTTCACATTTTTTACTTTAAAAATTATCAAATTTCTTCCAAACTGCTACCCCCCACTTCACCCTTTTTTAGGTTTTTTTTTATTTGTATCCCGAACAACGATGTTCACGATTCTTATTTCAAAAATGACCGAACTCTCTTACAAACTTAATTTCACCTCCTTAGGCAAATATAAATTTACATTAACATTTATCGCTTCAAAAATGATCGTCCACACCATTTTACACGTTTCTCACTTACATTTCTCACTTCAAAAATATATTCCTCTAGGGGTTGAATTTTACTAATCGCTGAAATACGTGTCTCATTTAATCAAATAAATTTGATCATAAAAAAACTGATCTATTCAAACTTTGCAACCCCAAGGGGTTATATTTTAGCTATCGTTGAAATACGTGACTCATTATTTGCATTGAAGAGCATTTCTACCAAGTTTCAAGTAAAATCGATCATAAAAATATTTGATCTATAGAAACGTTGCAACTCCCTTTCATCCCTCAAGGGGTTGAATTTTAGTTATCGCTGAAATACGTGTCTCATTATTTGCATTGAAGACCATGTCTACCAAGTTTCAAGTAAATTTGATCATAAAAATATTTGATCTATACAAACTTTGCAACCCCCTTTCTTCCCCCAAGGGGTTGAATTAAATTAATCGCTGAAATACGTGTCTCATTATTTGCATTGAAGAGCTTTTCTACAAAGTTTCAAGTAAATTTGAGCATAAAAGTATTTTTTACCATACAAACTTCGCAACTCCCTTTCGTCCCTCTAGGGGTTGAATTTTAGTAATCGCTGAAACATGTGTCTCATTATTTGCATTAAAGAGCATTTTTACCAAGTAAATTGGACCATACAATTTTTTTTTCCCATACAAACTTTGCAACCCCCTTTCATACCTTTAGGGGTTGAATTTCGAAAAATCCCTTCTTAAACGATGCCTCCATTACAAAATCAACTTCCCCTCAAAATTCCATTTTTTTATCTTTAGCGGTTTAGGCTAGGCGTTGATGAGTCACCCGGGATATTGCCTTTTATTATATAGATATATAATATAGCTATATCTGTATATATATATATAATGTAATGCTAAACTGATTGTTGATATATCAACGCACAGCCCAAACCACTAGACCTAGCGATTTGAAAAGTCCGTCAGTTTTGAAGTCAGACCCTTAAATTTTTTGTGTTTAGGTTGTCAATTGAAAATTAATTTATACGTTGTAACAATGCAGTTGTTACGCTCCTTACCTGTGTGCATTTTATAGACAAACTAGCTTTAATATCACTTCATTTTCACTTAAATTCACTTTAATACAACAGATCTTATATTTGTTTTTACTAATAACTGATAACTGTCAAAAAGACAGCCATAGATTATTGAAGACGTTTTCATAAATCGATTTTTGTCAAATGTTAGCGGCACTTAGCCGACAGATGGCGTTACTAGACATTTTTTTGTTAGCTTCACTAATGTTTAAATATTTTAATAATTAACAGTCAACTTTAATCTAAATAATCTTCTAATAATTAATTCATTGTAATTGTAAATACATATCGTATTGAATTATTTTCATTCAGCGCTTGAGGAAATAATTGAGGGTATGTTGGTGTCTCACGTACACGACTCAGTTATTTTCCACTCGTGACGCGAGTTGCTATCTAGCATTTCTTTGTTCGCCCTACTCAAATTCAAAATTAACCGAAAGGGGCGAAAGATTATAAATAGGCCACGCACCTTTCATTCGGCCTCTTTGCCGCCTCAACTACTACTGTGAAACAACTTGTCGTGTTGACGTAATAGGTACTAAATACCTAAGTACTTATTAAAATCGGTACAATCGGTGATATGTATTTACAATTACAATGAATTAATTATTAGAAGATTATTTAGATTAAAGTTGACTGTCAATTATTAAAATATTTAAACATTAGTGAAGCTAACAAAGAATGTCTAATAACGCCATCTGCCGGCTAAGTGCCGCTAACATTTGACAAAAGTCGATTTATGACAACGTCTTCAATAATCTATGGCTGTCTGTTTGACAGTTATCAGTTATTAGTAAACAACAAATATAAGATCTGTTGTATTATAGTGAATTTAAGTAAAAATGAAGTGATATTAAAGCTAGTTTGTCTATAAAATGCACACAGGTAAGGAGCGTAACAACTGCATTGTTACAACGTGGCTCAGCGTTTTTGATAATTTCACCCCCCAAGGAATAAAAAAGAGTAAAACTGGGGTTGAAATGTCTAAATATAATGTCGTTTTTATGGTTTCGGAGCAAATCGGCTGTAACAGACGGACAGACAGACCACAACACAAGAGATCATATTGTAAGGGTTGATTTTTTCCTTTTGAGGTATGGTGTATTCTAATAGGCTTTTAAATTTGTATTTGGTACCATCTCGATCGTCATCAATCGGTACCTAGGCGAGCGCGGGCAGCGCGGCAGGACGGGAGGAATAGTCATCGGGAAACTTTCTGCATCCAATACAATTCAAGGTCGTGCACGAAGGTGGTTGCCTGCTTGCTTTTTATAAGTTTAGGCTTGTATTAGATCTAAAATGTAACATATCGTAAGTAACACTATATTTCTGTCCTTCAAAGGACTTCAGCCTTTATAACCTCTGCTTGGTCATTATCATACCTTCTACTGTTGCTACTGTAGTGTAGGTACTTTTACTAAGGGTCATTTAAGTCACGCTTTTATTTCATCGACACGTTCCCCTTCGGCCTATCGGAAAAGTATTATAAAATTCTTCGATCCTTATTTTTGCCAAAACAAAATAGTTCTCTCTTTTTACTGGCCATAGTACTTCTATCCTTGTAGGTTATACATAAATACCAAGGTTTTTTGTTCTGCTCTGAAACCTACTAATTTAAAAACAACGTCCGGATATGTATAGGTATATCTTTAAAATTCAGCTGGATCTTGAATTGTACTCATTGTTCTGCACAGGGAACGACCCGCTTGTACGTACGAGGGGTGATCAATAAGTTTTTAGAATCGGTATGAACCATCCTCATAATGATATTATTTTAATGTGGACTATACCATGGCACTAATAAACGTTAAATTAGAGAAAAAATAAATTACATTATTCATTTGATTTTCTGTGATAGCTAAACAAAAAACATGTGTATAAACAATTTTACAAGACGGCAAAAATAAGAGTTAGTTTTGTAATTATTTGGAGCGGTGATGAGAAAGTACTGATGCCCTTATAAATTTTTTTTAAATTGAAAATGTGACCTTGGTTTATCATTATAATTTAAAGGATAAACAAGTTATGTTTGCAGTTGACTTTTTTTATTTCCAGCTCGGTCACCAAAGTTTAGGGTGGCTTTTTCGGCTTCTTCCGGGATTATTGAAGCCTACAAATAAATACTGTGATATTAGCTTTTAGAAATTATCAAATAACAGGAGAATTATATAACATTATTCTGCCATATAATTATGGAAAAAAAAAACGAAAAAAATGATGAAAAAAATTAACGAATTTTCGGCAGGAATTATGCTCCAGAGACATCTAATTCACAAAGGTGCTGCTCTCGGACCTAAGTTCAGAATTGATAACCGCTTCCCCTGTTATTTAGCCCTAACTTTTGACTACTACCTCTCATTAACCAATGTTCAAAAACAACTACATAAAAATCACAAGCTGATGATGACTTAGTGAAGGTACAAAATTTGACCTCTAAAAGAAAAAATATTTTTATAGGGGTAAAATAAAACATTTAAATCACGAGGATTGACAGAGTGCATAATACATTAACTGTGGAATTTCTCTGGATGCTCCGTTTCTCAGTAGCTTCATAACATAAATGACCTTTTTGACCCTCAGAGTTTCAATGTGTTGCCTGAAGGACTCTCACTGTTCGATAGTAACGCCGAGGTATAAAATCTGTGTGTATAGTATCTCAGCATACTCAATTGTTTCCTGTGTACCAAAACTACAGAGGTCCAGAAGAAAGACTTTTGTAAAAATGTAGTTTGTTTTTGTTTTTATATTTAGTATGAGTAAATTTTTGTCCAGCCAATCAGCTATACGTAACATTCCGGATTCCGTGAAATGAGTCACCTCAACCCAGGAGTTTCCACTGAAGAGGGCCACTGTATCATCGGCGTAACAAATTAGATCAGAATTGTGCGGAGCTAGGGCAAGAATATCGTTCATGTAGACTAAGACTAGAGAGAATCCGAGAATGCTTCCCTGCGGAAAACCGAATTCGATAGGCAATTCTTTGCTGATACTATCGCCGACTCTAACGTGTTGGCTGTGGTTTGTAATATAGCATTTAAACCATCCCAGCACCGACCTTCGTACTTCCAAAAGCTCAAGTTTCTTTAGAAGAATCGGATCTGAGACGGTGCCAAAAGCCTTTGCCAAGTCGAGGAGATCCCGATACAATGCCTTCCCTGATCAAGTTGTTTAGCGATTAGATTAGACAGCAACAGCAACTGAACAGCGTCCTCCGTAGATCTCCCCAGCCTATAACTAAATTGGTTATCTGAGAGAAGCTTGTGTTTTTGCAAGAAGTCTGTAAGGCGTTTGTTAACGACTTTTTATAAAAGCTTTGAAAAAATACAGAGAAGCGAGATAGGGCGATAGTGATCTCGGTTGTTTTTTTGACCGGATTTAAAGATAAGGGACACCGATGACCTCTTCCAAGCTTCAGGGAAAGAACCCGAAGACAAATTTAGATTAAATATGTGTACGAGAGGAATACAAATAAAATCACCTATTGCTTTAATTAAAAGAGGGCCTGTAACCGTCCGGCCCAGGCGCACTGTCACACTTGAGCGATTTTATAAAATCACCTACCGCTTGAGGATCGGTTGGTATAAAGATTAAGGAGTGAAGAGGCGTACCATTCGTTATTAGTTCCTCGCCAGGTTCTCCTGCGTAGTTTTAAGCCTGTACGAAGTACAAAGTGAGGGATTACTGACTGTCCTGGCATCAGAAGTAGGACCACTATACTCACTAACTTATTTTATACAGTTTCATAGTTTTTTTGGATTATGCCTATTGCGAGCTAGTTGCTATCGTAAGGAGGAGCTGCCGATAGAAATTTATATACCCCGTATAACTGACTTTTAGAATTTTATTGTCCCTTACCTGCAAGTGGATGCTGACACGATGTTACGTACATCTCATTAAGCCATGTGTCATCCATGGCTTTAAATTGAAGCGTCTGCGGCTCCGGTTACCATATAGGTGTAAATATCATTGGTTACAACTACAAATTACTGGTACTATAAAGACGTGCAGTGTGAAGGAACCCTGTTTTGTTATAATAATAGCACAATTTTAAGAAATATCACTGTTTACAACTACAAACCGCACTATAAAGACCGTGTTTCCAGCAAAACTGTGCGTGACAGCTAAGCGGTGCGCGAGGATAATTTCTACCAATTTAACCAATTTATACTACTACTACTACTACTTCATTTTCCTAGCCTCGCACGACGCAGCTATCATACTCGTATTAGTGATATTTCCTGGCGCACAGCTTAGCTGCCTCGCACAGATTTGGTGGAAACGATTGCCATCAAAAACAAAATTGGATTGGATAGCTTTGGTGGAAATGCAGCTGTAAAGGGTTTTTCATCTCTTGTACTTTTAGTAGGTGAGAGCTTATACAAAAGGGGAAAAAATGATCCCTGAAAGGTAGAATTATGAAATTTGTACCAAGAATAGAATGTCCTAAAACGATAATTTCAAGATGGGTAGGGAAGTCAGATTCGATACGGGGGCGCGGGAGTCGAAAGAGGCACCTCGGTCAATTGTTTGCTGATCAGTAAATGCTGCTAGAGCAGCTTTAGCATGTGTGATGTCGTTTTCGCATAAAACGAGTACTAGGAATTCATATGTAATGGGTATGTGTTCATACAAAAAACTGTTTTAACAAAAAGTATTAAAACAATATAGGGTATTTTTTAATTAAAATCGTCATATCTTTCTAAAATCATGATTAATTGAAACAAAAAATACTATAGGAAAGCATATTTAATGTAGTTTATTAAAATATACACTTCTTGGATATTTGTCATACAAAAAGTTTGCAGCAGCGCAACAAACATTGTAACTATGCACTCGCAGTACTTTGCTATTATTATGATGAACGATATCAAACTCACAAATATTTTAGTCATTTTAGTTAAGTAATTTAAACAGTGAATGGAAGCATATTTTTTTTGGAAAGAATTCTTCAAATTATTTCCAGTTTGAATTTCACAACTTTGTTTACACAAGTTGTATAATTTTTGGCGGTCTTAAGGAGTAGAAAGTGATAAACACGTAGATTATGTACAGTCAAGGGTAAAAATAAATATCCGCACAGAGGTGCAGAATATGCAATGTACACATAGACCTTATTGCCAACATATACATGCATATTTTTGAGACTTTGGGGTGTATACATATTTATGCCCTTGACTGTACAAAAATCTCATGTCACAGAAATTAAATGAAAATTTGTGCACCCTTGGTACTTTTCGGCTCGAAGTAGCCGAGACCTTATGTCAGCTCGGTAAGATATCTCATGACCGTAAGAGAGGCAGACCAGAGACGAGTAGTATGCGAGATCATCTCTAGACATTAAGAGAAACAGATCGCAAGTAGCACCACCGAAAGTTAGGTACGTCTCGATCAGCTAGGCCACTGGCCATGTTTTAGCGAAATCAGTAATAGCTTTAAAATGCCAGGATGCACAGGGTTCACTCAAACTACCTGTGAAAAATGTCACCAATCAAAAGGAACAACTGCTTTAGAAACCATCATTTTTAATGTAAATAACTTTATATTTTGTAAATATACCTAATACTTTTATCTCCATGATGCGTTCAAGAACCGCACATTATGACCACCATAAAAATAGACTGTTTTGCTAGAAAAAATTTCTTATCTGTAAAAATGTTATTATTGCTAAATAATAACATCGCTTTCGATAATATTATTTCATTCAAATTTCGAACATCTCCGGAAAACAAATAAATTTGATTTGACCTCTGTTCTAATATCAGTCAAGATGATGTTTAGTTCGAAATGAATTGTCAATTTGCAACAACTTGACAAATGTCGCACGTAAGTAAGATATCGAACGATATGATAGTTGGAGCCGACACTCTAGTTTGCCTCTGAATTTTAAAAAAAACTATGACGGTGCCAGAAAACTTTTCAATCTTTTCATTACCGCCATTACCGGTTTAAATTTGTTTTGTTGTATGCGGCTCCTGAATGCATCATGGATGTGGGTAGATAAAGTAGTGTATGTAACTGTACATAATTAGGCATTAAAACACTTGTGTGATGTCATTATGAAACTCTCCTACGGCTCGTTTCATAAACCCACACTCGTGTTTAATGCCCTTTATTATGTACAGTCACATAAACTACTATAATATACTTACAGGGTTCCGTACCATTATCTATAAAAAATCACGTTTGTTGTATGGGATTCCCCGTTAAATATTTATTTTATTTTTATTTAATTATTTAATTATGAAGTGAACTTACAACTAAATATTCTGTGAATATTTCAAGCGTCTACCTGTTGCCGTTATTAAAATCGAGCAAAAAACGGCAAAAAAATCACGTTTATTTTGTTCTGACATATTTTGTTTTATTCTGTCTTTAGTATTTGTGGTTATAGCGGCAACAGAAATACATCATCTGTGAAAATTTCAATTGTCTAACTATCACGGTTCATGAGATACAGCCTGGCGACAGACAGACAGACATACGGACGAACAGTGGAGTCTTAGTAATAGGGTCCCGTTGTTACCCTTTGGGTACGAAACCCTTAAAAAGGGGCTATCGTAGCTGATGGTTTACACTCTTTCCCGTGGCTTTTTGTAAACAGAGACATACAAAGGTACATGTGAGGATAGCTAAATTAAAAATTTCTCCTCACTTAGGTGTAACCTTCCACAAAAAAAACTACGAGAAAGAAGATAAACACTACAGCTACAATAACCCTGAATTACCTTAAACATAAGTATCTACTGTGTATTACAGCAACACATTTCGAAAAATATTTTGATTCAGGTTCAAAATCAACGTTTCAGTCGTGTACGTAGCAAGATCAATTTCTTGATCTAAGATGTAATTATAATAAAATAAAAAACTAGCCCACATACGGTGTTCTGCTTCATAGCAAAAAATTAAAACTTTAGAGTTACTAAGTACAATAATTAGGGATCCCTTTGCAACGCATAATTTTTTTTACGCATATTACCCTTATAGCACAAAATAGATAGGTACAGAAGTCAATCTACATACAAAGTGCGCTCGAGCAACGCACACATAGACACTGCTCACGGATACGATATCTCGGACCGGTTGGGACCAGTGCGAGCGCGAGTGCCATCCGCTTGAGACACGCGTCTGTGAACTTTTTTGTGCAATAATGGAGCAACAAAAAAAAGTAATTATAACTGTTCAGTGGACGGTTGTTTAAATTCAATATTAAACGGTGTAAGATCGATTTTTATATAATAGTTTCCTATTTTGAATCAGTATACGAAGTAACAAAATGTTTGTTAGGTAAATCCACGCCACCTTACGTAAGTTGAAAACATGTTTTTTTGTTTGTGTAGATATTGTGTTGTTTTTAGTGTCATTTGACAGGTTTAGGTCTAAAACGTATAGGACAATAGAAATTGTGTTACTAGAGTAATCCGTTTAGAAGTTATTAGGGATTTTCTGTAGTCAAATTTGTATTAATATAACAATGACATTAAAATAAAAATATTTTAGTTATTATTCATTTATATTTACATCTCCCGTTTAATTCTCAACGAAAAATCAAACAACTAGATACCTACGAGTGCCACTACCACGATAGTTTTTTGTGCATAAGCCATAGTTGACAACCATAGAGCGACCGCCGAGCGTAGGTATGAAAAGTGAAGTACATACATGTGATTGACTTCTGTACCTATCTATTTTGTGCTTATAGGCTTACATTTCACAATTTAATAGACGTCTATTATGTAGATTAGGTTAGGTTAGGGTAGGTTAGTTTTTTATAATAAATAAAATAAAACCATTTCTATTGTAAAAACCGTTTTAGGTCGAACGATTTCATGCGTAAAGATACGTTTTAAGTAAAATAAAATATGCGAACCAATAGGGAACCCAGTAATTATACCCTTAGTAACTCGAAAACAATATTCAAAACTGTACTAAACGTTGTTTTTATATAATACAATAAAAAGTCTCTTGTATGTGTGACAACAAAATTTATATTCCCTTTTACAATTATTATAGTGTACATTGTACGTAGTTAAATACAAATAATACAATTTTAAATGTTGTTTTCGATTTACTAAATTTCTAATTATCGAAGTATTTAAGTAACTCGGAAATTTTGTATTTTCTTCTTTTAAAAAGCAAAACTTTGTATAAGTATAGGTATACCCACAGTTTTTATTTTATTATTTTTAAATACATTTTAGATTAAGAAATTGATATCCGAATCTAACAAATCTTGATGTCAAATAACCACACTTTTGATTAATTAAAGTCTTTGTAATTTAAATCTGACCGTTTTATTTTAAACCTTCCTCATTGTCGCTAAAGACACAATCAAATCAAAATCGATTCTCCTGGCCCGGTATTCTATGCGGCAAAACCCATATTGATCTGTTATCGTATTGTCAACGTTTTGATAGCTCTTATTTACTTGACAGTAATGGCATCGCTGGCGTGGCTGACGTCAAAACAATCCCATAACAGGTCAAAGACGATATGATTTTTACCGTCGGGAATAGAGGCCCCGGGCCAGTTATTCTTCTCAAGCACGGAATTTACAACCCCTTCCACCGCCTAGCTAATATAATATGGAGCACAATAGGTACTGTAAGTCCGGACTTACATTGAAATGCCTGATAACATGATACAGTGATACCACTTTGATCAATCATAACACTGTAACTCCGGACATACTATAAAATGCAGTTTATACATTGTTCAACGAGGGACTAAAACAAGCCATAATGATACGAGATGTTTAGCCACGCGAGCGAGCCAGCGAGCGAGAGTGGCTATAGTTCGAGTGTCATTATGGTTGTTTAGTCTCGCGTTAAACACTACTTTTCACTTTGAATGCGAGGAAAAAAAACAACGTTCAGTGCCGGATTAGCCACGTACCTAGCAAGACTAGCAAATGCTACGGGCCCCGCGTATCCACGTCTAACCTCTAAAAATGCTAGTACTTACATCAGTATGCGTATGCGTGTACTTGGTGTACTCATATCCATCAGGGTTGACGATAGGACGAATAATCCAGTCGATATTCTTAGTGGCGTGCCTACGGTTTTAGTATAAGGCAAGCCGAGAGATATGATTTTGTAGTTTTTAAGGTTATTGTGGATAAATGTCTCAATTCCCTTTTTATCAAAATTACTAAATACGTTCGTGTGTTTTTGGGCCTTTTAATGGCGCCAGCTAAGTTATTTGATAGGTATAAGCTTTATGTCGTTAAAAAAAATACAACACCAGCAAAATTGATTTTTGTACACTGATCTATTAAACTGTCTTTTATAAGAGAAATACACAAATCAGGCGTAGGTTTTGGCGAAGAAATGTGATGTTTTTTCAGCAAATTTTAAAGAGTTTACCTTTCACTCGCCAAGCAAGATTGGGCTCACTTTAAATAATCACAGTCACAAGATTCACAAGGGAATACTTCCTCCATTGTCACTCCAATTGAACAACAACACAACAAACAAAATACTTAGTGACCGCACTGACTCAAACAAAACAAATTCACAACAAACAAGTAAAAGTAAGCAAATAAATAGAAGTGAAGAAGTCGACCGTCAATGCGGCACAACACGCGCATGCGCGAATTTCGCATTTTTAGAGACTCGTGTACAACTTCAGACCCAAGCAGGGCTTAAAATATCGTACTATTTGCTATATAAACCTATGAATAGTTATATCTCATTATAAGGCAGTTCTATAGTAATGCGTAAGAAAGAGATATACCGGTTAAGATAGAAGTCCGCTTGCAAGCCAACGGCCTATTCCCAGTTGTCCACACCCCCTTTGTCCACACTGTGGACAACTGGGAAAAAAAATCCCAGTTTTCCACAGTGTAGACAACTGGGAATAAAAATTCCCAGTTGAGTGTGCAACGTTCATCTTATTGCACGGCTTCTATTCCTTTAGTCTTTATTCTGTGATATATACAAAAACAGGAAATTTTGTTGTAATGCATTATTACCTACAGCTCATAAAATTCTCTACAACTTTGATTCTATACATTTTTTACCCATTTTCAATCGTTGTCTAGATATGAGCTCCAATAAACGGTTGATTTTCCAGAGTTGCATTTTTTTTTAAATCGACCGTTTGTTGGAGCTCATATCTAGACAACGATTGAAAATAGGTAAAAAATTATAGATTCCAAGTTGTAGAGAATTTTATGAGCAGTAATAATGCATTACAACAAAATTCCCTATGACCCCCTAGGGCTCAAATCCGAGGGGCGGGGACTTTTAGTAGGGTAAGTGTACCAGTCAATGAACGAATAAGGACTAGGGTGACTTTGCCCTTAATTTTAAAACAAATCTAAAAAACAGACATATTACTTTCTATTTTTACTTTACATGTGCATATAGTCTTTTATCATTGAAGCATAATTCTGACCTATTTTTATTTATAGTTTGAAAAATATAAATAATTTTCTGAAAAATTGCCAAAATCACCTATGAATGAACAGGCAATCCCAATAAATGAACGAAAAAGAACCTGTGAATGAACACACCATATTTGGCAATAGAAGTGAACATGGTTTTTTGCCCCGATAAATGAACAAAAATATAGTTTTGATAAAATCTTTGTTAAGTGAATCAAATAAAACTATTCCACCTGTGTTTTATTAATTATAATAACTTAGTCGTAGAAAAGTAATATATCTAACTCTTCTATCAAAAAAATATGAATGAACACTGGTAAATTTTAAAGTTGTTCGTTTACTAGCTCCCAGATCTAATAAATGAAGTAAGAAAATAAATCCCGTTCATTCATTGGAACAGAAAGTTAATGAATGAACGACGGCAAAATATTGTAATTTATTTACTGGCAATTAAATTCCAGTGAATGAACTAAGAAATGTATGTTTAATACAAAACAGTTTAAAAAGATTTAAACATAAATTTCTGTTCCAATACTGGACCAGTGATTCAAAATGAACGTATGTTAGTGTTTATTGAATAAATATAATCATTTCGTAACAAAAAATGCATAAACTATGTTAAAATACCAAATCCGATATGTCCTAGTGAATGAACATTTGTTCATTCACTGGAGTGAGGTACTTTTATGGTTCCTTTCTGTAAACACCTTAAAATAAATCAAAGGGTTGGAATTTATCAAAAGCCGACACAGCCTATTTATACTTTACCCTTTTCACCACAACATACAAATATGAAACCACCATTGAGCATGAGATAAATAGGAATAATATCAAACTTTCCAAACCGGTACTCACCTTGTTCCTTATATTTTTTGCTTATATTTCGAGCCACACCGACCCACTATTTTTTTACTACGACGCCGAGACGAAACGAGATTCGAGCCATAGATTGTATAATATTGCTATCCTAAAGAAAGAGTTGACTGACTAATAAAATGCAACTTCTTGGACTATTCTCTATTACAACGCTTATTTTTTGATAAAAACCGCGCTTTGTTCATTCACTGGGGGGGTGTTCATTCACTGGTACGCTTACCCTATGTTTATCTCCTAAACAGTCCAAACTAAGTTCCGAAGTCAAACTTTCTGCTTTCAACTTTTCCATCCACACCCCCCTTTTAAGCATTCATTTACCAAGCTATATATCATAATTTTAATTTTAATTTTCCTTATTTCATTTTATTATTACTTCATATATCTACTTGTATATGTAGAATAATGTTTTAAAGTGAATGCGTCCCTAATACTAAATCTGACTGCGTACCTACTTCGACCTGGACCGCCGCGCGGCTCAAAACTTTTATTTAACATAGATATTAGGCAAAAAATTATGACAGATTTATTTTTCTAAGTATATATACGGATAACAGGGCTATTTACTAGTTTTTTTTTAGTAAATATTTTTCATCACAATTCTATTTTGACTAAATTCACTTTGAATACTCTTACTTTTGATCCAACTTCCAAATGGTCATTTCAAGTGGACGATTTTCCATTTGTACCAGGATAGTAAATCCTAAAATCTTATACAGCCACTCTTTTGTAAAACTATACTAATCTTACTTACAAGTTTTATCATCAAGTTTCATAGTCGACATGAAAAGTAGAGTGTTTTTAGTTTTTACTTGGGTTCTCGACATAAAAAGTACTTAACTCGGGCTCGCTTTGCTCGAGCGCCAAAATATCTCGTGTGAAATAGTTGATTGTTTGAAAGTTAGGCCTAACTATTTATTATTACTAAGTTTTTGATTACATTCTAAACATTATCTGACTTTGATTCTAGTGCAAAATACCAAAATGGATAATGTTGCCAAAATGCACCAAGCGGCGCTAAAAGTTTTCCAAAGCCAAGTTCACCCAGCATTTTGCCAAGTTCCATTGTTATTTTTTTATAAAAGGGATATACAATAATTAGGCTTTATTAAATATTTATAGTAAAAGATAAACAAATGCAGTGCAGACGCGCAGATGACTCGCACCTGTTTTATAAACATCCCTGATCTAGTCATTCTAGTCGATGTCGGCACTTGCTAGCAATGTGGACAACATGGTTCGGATGAATGATGTTTTGATCATCGTGACGTACAGCTGTACTGTATCTAGCAATTTAATTTATTCTAAATAAGTTTTGTGTCAGTACTATAATTAGCGTAGCCATGGTAATATCAGGTACCTACTGTGCTGAAATGTACTTAATGACACTAATGACCATTAAACCTTTTAGCCGCCGTAGTCTAGGGCATTAGCGGCCATCTTGCATTGAAGATGCCAAAATTGGTGCATTTTTAAATAAATCTGCAACATTTGACTTTACGACAAATGTGTCTGTAATAAGTAATAGGGTGAATCAATAGAGATGGGCAAAAACTATCACTAAAAAGAAATGATTGATATGTATCTTTTGATCACTGGGATATGAATCACTCTTTTGTATCTTTTTATCCTTATGTATCAGTAGCTCACGCTCACGCACACGCGCATGCACAGAGCTAAACTCAACTCTATCCAAATGATCCAATCAATCAGTTTATTATATATGCCGTTTTCCGTGTTTCAGTTGTTTTCATTTTGCTTGATCGTTACATTAGATTAGGTATCTCTTTTATTTATAGGGCGAATGTTTCTGCCTAATATTAACAATTTGTCATGATTGATAAATAATAATCACTTGAAAAATGAACTTGATTTTTTTGTTTTAAAATCATTAAAAACGACGTCGTGAGTGAAGATACACTGATACAGTGATACATTCGGATTTGAACGGATACAAAGAGTGATTGATGAAAACGGATTGATTCATATCTTTTTTTTCTATCTCTCCTGAGTTACCCATCTCTGTGAATCAATGATATCTTATATTAAGATACATAGGTAATCTGCGCGCAAAAGCGTTCTTCAGAAAGGAAGGTAAATTGCCTTACTAGGTACCATTCGATTACGCCGCGACCGCTGACACGCACGCGTCAAAGACTAAAGTTTTATTACCGAAAAGTAACAAATATGTACTTACCTATATTTCATAAAAAAATGCCGTCTTGTGTTTTTCGAGGCTGCCGAAATTATACTATAAGTACTGTAACTATAAAAGGAAGAAAGGATGTCTCATTTTATTCGTACTCGTAAGTACCGTAAATATTTTTTATTTCTTTTACATCGCCAAACTTTGTTTAATTTGCACCGGCGCGCGGCGTCACTGTCACCTGTGAATCATGAGAGAGATTAGATATCGCATGAGTGTGATAAAGACGGGTAGTCATGACGGGGTAGCGGATGGGGGCCATGAGCGGGCACGCCGCGTCATTCGGGTACGCAATTTGAAACAACTATTTATCTCTTTCTAACAATAGCGTTCGCTACGGATTGCCGTGCGTTTAGTATGCGTATCGTATCTAAATATAAAATATCATTGGGGCGAATCAAGTTGATCCACCCCAACCCGAGGTTTTTGCGATATTAAAAGTTTCCTGGTGACTTATGATTAATAATAATGTATGAATATTAAAATCAGATCACCTAATTTACAGACTTAGGTACACGTTAAACACCTCAAAATATTTTTTTATATTCGAAAAAACCTGGTAACTCGGGGAAAAATGCACATTTTCCATACAAAACCTAGGGACAACACCATCCCCTGCGTTACCAGTTATAATATTTTTTTAAACTGTACTATTTTAAATCAAATAATTTCAAATGTAAGCCTATTTGTCTGATTTAATAAGCGTGTAAGCCACGTCGTTAGCAAATAATATATAGTTTTTCTAATACATATAGTTTGTGAAACCTGTCGAGAAATGGGGAGTAAGTACCTTAAATTAAAAGTTGATTCACCAATAAACATAAGTACATAATTTCGCACAGTTTGTGAGCACATGTTTATTTTGTATATCTTCCCGATAAAAAGTTACGAGCGACTGAATTAAATATTTTTACAAAAAACCGTTCAAGTGCGAGTCGGGCTCGCGCACCGGGGATTCCGTATTTAACATAATATTTGGGTTGGAAAACGCAAAAGAAAATACTCACTTTGTTATGAACTTTATTTTCTATGCAAATAAGGTCATAATTTTATTACCTACAGTATTTGTCCAAAATTCGACAACTTTATTTTATTATTTGCGTAAAATGTAATCTTTACATCAGGAATTTTTCAGATATTTGGTCCATAAATTTTGGAAAAAAGGGGGGGGGGGGAGGTTTAAGCGGTCATTTTTATAAATCAAAAAGTACGTCACGGATTTTTTTTAAATTCTAATTTACAGATTGAGCCCTTTCATTAGACGCCCCGTTTGCTATAATCCATAATCAAATCACTTTCATTTCTGAACCCCTTTTAAAATATTTAGAAAAGTTATTTCATACCTTTTGTTGTTACTAAAAACAGATGCGGGTAAGCAAATTATACAACTGTTGTCGTTAAGGCCCTATGAAGTGGGGCGAGTTTCATAGTCCTTATCGATAGTACAATAGAAAACAATCATACCTGACTGTCCAGGTTCCAACTTGATCTGCTTCGCCTTATTGTATATTCTTTATCACGGACACCTTGTCATGCACCATCTGTAGATTGTAAAGGCATATGATACCAACTGAATGGTACCACATGCCCAGGAAATCAGCGCCACGAATATAGCACCAATTCCAAGGAGTTTCTTGTGTCCTAGAAAATATTTAACAGTTAACTCTTACACAACATCTAACAGCTCCAACCCCCACCGGACTCTCTAAGGTCACCCAGCACACACATGTCTGTTATGATCAGACGGTCTACGATATGCACAACCCTGGATGACCCCAAGATCACCCAGCACACACATGTCTGTTATGATCAGACGGTCTGCGATATGCACAACCCTGGATGACCCCAAGATCACCCAGCACACACATGTCTGTTATGATCAGACGGTCTACGATATGCACAACCCTGGATGACCCCAAGATCACCCAGCACACACATGTCTGTTATGATCAGACGGTCTGCGATATGCACAACCCTGGATAACCCCAAGATCACCCAGCACACACATGTCCGTTATGATCGGACGGCCTGCGATATGCACAACCCTGGATGACCCCAAGATCACCCAGCACACACATGTCTGTTATGATCAGACGGTCTACGATATGTACAACCCTGGATGACCCCAAGATCACCCAGCACACACATGTCCGTTATGATCGGACGGCCTGCGATATGCACAACCCTGCCCAAGTAACATTTCATTCGGGCCTAGGTTGTAAAAAATACCTTTAGGTTCTAAAAAGGTCATAAAATGGTTAATGCTTTACTATCTGGTCATATTAAGTACTTGAGAATGATTAATAAGTCCTAAAACTAATAAATAGCCTATTATAACAACCTCAGAGCCGCTGACAATAGGTTAAATTAACGTTATTTTGACTTGTGTTTCAAGAGCATATAGTCCCAGGATCTTATAGTTGTCGTAGACTACTGATTAAGTTCTGGAAAGGCTAGCTTAATGCTAAAGTGGGATCTAAAGGTTTAATTTTTAACTTGGATATAACCTTAAAGTTATGGAATGTTTAAATCGCTTATTAGTAATTTCTAAAACCTACTTAAATCTTTTAGGATGTATTAGAGTTGTCTTGGCAAACAAGTTAGGACTCTGTGGTGAAAACCCAAACCAAACGCTATTGTTTAGGAGCTGAAGGCATGATTAAAGTACTTTAAGAATATTTTAAAGCTTTAGAGGCATCCTCAAAAATTGACAGTTGTCTTAGCGACTTCAAAGCATTACCTCGTCGTGCGTGTAATATGGAGCGACACAGGGTGATATCAAAAAATCGGAGTGGAATTTTTAAACGTAATCTAGTAAACGTAAACTCTTCTTGAATACCGGGTATTCGATAATTTTATTATAATGGGTATTAGTCGTGATGTTAAACATTACATGTTTTACTTACAGTACGGGTTGTTTTATGTTAGTTTGTAGTACAAAGGGCTAGACATAAGGTTTATAAGGAAGGAAGGAAAGTGCGAGGTATAATTTTTGTCTTCATTATTTTCACATAGCACAGTGGTAGGTGATTTCACCCAAGGACGAAACATATCGAAAGATGTAATATTTACAATTTGAAGTTTAAAAAACAACTAGAAATAGTTACCTACAACTTTCCCGTAGGTATTGTAAGTAAAAACATGTATGTTTAATTTAACGACGAATACCCGATATTTAAGAAGAGCAGCCTGTAGCTGTTTGTTTTCGAACCGTCAACCAAACAAAACTTGAAAGCAACTAATTGTGCGCAGAGGTTGTTTTCGAGCTTAGCAGATCTTAAACTACTCCTGGCGATAACCTTAAAGCTGCAAAAACAGCCTTGTCGTTTTAAGTAGCTCCGCGAGATTACCTTTAGCTCATATTTTGGCAAACATTAGGAGCTTTTAGCTGTTACATTTTTGAAAAGGTTAATTTTAATGCTTTCTAGTAATATCCTAACGCCCGCCATATTTTTTCACTAAAATAATAAAAAACAAAACAAAATGCAATATTTAAATTCAATAAGGCAAGATTAGGTACGTATTGTGTGCTATAATTATTTTAAAATACTATTTTTATATGAATAGATGTTTTGTTTCTAATGCGATTTACCATCAACCACCTAATTTTATAATTTTTATTTCATTAAAATATCTTCAAAAAAATTAACTTGCGAATGGCCCGTCTCGTATACAGTACTATTATCCTAAAGTATCACGGTAAAGTGCCAGTTGCACTGTTTTTTAGTTTTCCTGACTTTAGCAAGCCAATTATAATTTTTGACAATACAAGTTTACTTAGCCATTTTGAAATTTGGTATAATGACAGGAAATGGCTCCATTATAAATAAATAAGTATCCACGATTGCTGTCACTGTGTAAAAAAATCTTACACAGAACCATTCTAAAACCGGTGAGTCCTGGAAAGGCATTTCTTTATGTACATCAAAAAGGTTTTAAGTTGTTATCGAGTTAAACCCAATACTAATTTAGAACTTGAAAGTTGCCTTGCAAGGTCATAGTAACGTTAGATTAAGGTTGTGAAGGTTATATTTGGGTTCTGTGTAAGTAGTTTGAAAGGTTCTGGATTTGAGCTATAGGTTTTGCTGCAGCTCTCAGGAAGGTTCTAAAACCTGGGCCCTTTTAGCACTCAGGAGGTTAATATAAGGTTAATATAACGTTAGCGAGACTATTAAGACTTACGAGCAGATTTCCATACAAAGGTCCTAGAACCTTTTCAAAACCTTTCTAATACCCAAAATGTTACTTGGGTGGATGACCCCAAGATCACCCAGCACACACATGTCCGTTATGATCAGACGGTCTGCGATATGCACAACCCTGGATGACCCCAAGATCACCCAGCACACACATGTCCGTTATGATCAGACGGTCTGCGATATGCACAACCCTGGATGACCCCAAGATCACCCAGCACACACATGTCTGTTATGATCAGACGGTCTGCGATATGCACAACCCTGGATGACCCCAAGATCACCCAGCACACACATGTCTGTTATGATCAGACGGTCTGCGATATGCACAACCCTGGATGACCCCAAGATCACCCAGCACACACATGTCCGTTATGATCGGACGGCCTGCGATATGCACAACCCTGGATGACCCCAAGATCACCCAGCACACACATGTCTGTTATGATCAGACGGTCTACGATATGTACAACCCTGGATGACCCCAAGATCACCCAGCACACACATGTCCGTTATGATCGGACGGCCTGCGATATGCACAACCCTGGATGACCCCAAGATCACCCAGCACACACATGTCCGTTATGATCGGACGGCCTGCGATATGCACAACCCTGGATGACCCCAAGATCACCCAGCACACACATGTCCGTTATGATCAGACGGTCTGCGATATGCACAACCCTGGATGACCCCAAGATCACCCAGCACACACATGTCTGTTATGATCAGACGGTCTACGATATGCACAACCCTAGATGACCCCAAGATCACCCAGCACACACATGTCTGTTATGATCAGACGGTCTGCGATATGCACAACCCTGGATAACCCCAAGATCACCCAGCACACACATGTCTGTTATGATCAGACGGTCTGCGATATGCACAACCCTGGATAACCCCAAGATCACCCAGCACACACATGTCTGTTATGATCAGACGGTCTGCGATATGCACAACCCTGGATAACCCCAAGATCACCCAGCACACACATGTCCGTTATGATCGGACGGCCTGCGATATGCACAACCCTGGATGACCCCAAGATCACCCAGCACACACATGTCCGTTATGATCGGACGGCCTGCTATATCCACAACCCTGGGTGACCATGGAACACATACAGGTTACATGACCTATCCATCGATAGGCCTAACACTATGAGTACTCATAATATAACCTCTCTATACTTGATACTTTTTCCATACTATACAATTACACATTACAATAAGGGTTACCTACTTCCTTCTGTTACCATGTAGGGTAGCCTCGTGATCTAAAGGTAGTTTATGCTGATAAGAACTCACGCAGCTCCCTACCTAATGAGAGTTAGAACTGATAGTGCTCTTTACTTCAGATACTTGATATATATATATATATATAATTTCTAAGACACAAAGAATGTTCAAACATACTGAGAATACTATGATGCTCAAATACATATTATACTTAGCTCATAAGGATGTGACCGCTGGCACAAACACTGAGTTTACAAGACGAGACCTTTGCCGCCATACCTTTAACTATTCGAACTGAAAGTGACATCTGTCAAAGACAACTTACCACAGACTCCACATACATTCAGGTGCTAGGTGTTTCGCGACCCGTACGTCGCGACAACTGTGTCAAATTTCAATGTGACATACAGACAGACAGACACCAAAGTCTCACCGTAAGGGTTCCTTTTTTACCAATTTGGTACGGAACCCTAAAAAATCCGCTTTCCTGGCAGGAAATAAAACAGCAGCATCATGAGTTTTATGCTGTGACGTTACGACTACGGACTAAGCTTTTTTTTACTTCATTGTATGTTAGTTAGTAAGTATTTATGTTTGGGCACAGTATAAAGAACAGTAGCTCGACTTCAAACAAAGGTACTATCAGCCCAATGGAACCCTGACCCACCATAGAACGGTGTCAAAGTGACATTGTGAAACAATTTGTTTGACACTTCTTACGACTTGAGTCATAGGTTTAGGTAACATCGAGACGCGACGCGACGCTGCGCGCACATTTTGATAGGGCGACTCAAAATATACTTTATTAACTACACGAAAAGGTACACATTTCATTCAGAATACGTTGTACGAAAAGTTGCGCCTCGGGATGTAGAGCTATGCATCGCGACGCAACGGTGCATCGCCGGTACGCGCGTCGTGCAAGAGCGGCGCTGCGCCTCGCGAAGCCGCGTGACGCAGCGCGACGCCGCGAGGCGCCGCTTGCTAATGGTAGACTACGGGCGGACGCGGTGGGGCGGGTGCACGCGGCGAGTAGACACGTTCCGCTGCACCGCGCGGCGTCTTGCTGCGCAGCGAGGCGTCGTGCTGCCAACGATTTTACGATGCGCCTCGCGACTTTGCGATGCAGCGCGAAATCCCTGGCCTCTTCGGCCGCGGCCGCACTGGTCGGGCGATTGGCTACGCGACAGCGACAAGAATTGTTAGGCCGGGGCCGGACTGGTAAGGCGACGGCGATGCGACGGCGACGACAGTAAAACAAACACCTCAAGCTATGATGGCGGCCGCATTTATTAAGCGACAAGCGACAAGATTTTGATCTCATTTTGATTTAGTCGCTCATAGCATTCAAATGTTTAGTAATGTAGTAACATGTCCGCATTGCATATTTAGGAACAGCGACAAGCGGCGATATTTTGATTTTCGTAAAGCGACGGCGATTCGCGGCGATTCAACGGCGATCAAGAAACAAATGTAAAACACCACGTAAAAGCGGCCGCACTGCAACGTCGCTTGAGCGACAGAGCGAGAGCTATTTCGTGCGACTAGAGGCGAATGAGAAGCTTCGCGACAAAATCAAATAAGTTTGAATTTGTCGCTCGATCGGGACGGACGCCATGTCGAAAATAAATATAAACATTGAGGAATTTATTTCTAGTGTGCAAGCTAGACAACCCATCTGGATGTCAAAGCATCCGAAATGCGTGTACCCAGTTTCTTTTAAGTTTCAAAGAAGAATTTTCCAGCAGAAACATATTGATTGGGTCAGAAAAATCCATGATCACAGTCTGCTCAAAATGCGTGCTGTCGCCTTGCTGTTTACCGAGATACTGCCCGCTGCTCGTCGTCGCGTCGCGTCGCTGCGTAGGTACGGACATCATTTTATAATCCATCGCGATGTCAAAATCGTATCGCCTGGTCAATGCGGCCAGACAATTCGCGATGTATGAGCGAATATGAGCGATTCGCTTGTTCATCGCTACTGAATGCGGACACCAACCAATTCGCGTCGCCGTCGCATCGCCGTCACCTTACCAGTGCGGCCCCGGCCTTAGGCATCATACATGATACATCGCGAATTGGCTGGCCGCATTGATCAGGCGATACGATTTTGACATCGCGACGGATTATAAAATGATGTCCGTACCTACGCAGCGACGCGACGCGACGACGAGCATCGGGCAGTATCTCGGTAAACAGCAAGGCGACAGCACGCATTTTGAGCAGACTGTGATCATGGATTTTTCTGACCCAATCAACATGTTTCTGCTGGAAAATTCTTCTTTGAAACTTAAAAGAAACTGGGTACACGCATTTCGGATGCTTTGACATCCAGATGGGTTGTCTAGCTTGCACACTAGAAATCCTCAATGTTTATATTTATTTTCGACATGGCGTCCGTCCCGATCGAGCGACAAATTCACACTAATTTGATTTTGTCGCGAAGCTTCTCATTCGCCTCTAGTCGCACGAAATAGGTCTTGCTCTGTCGCTCAAGCGACGTTGCAGTGCGGCCGCTTTTACGTGGTGTTTTACATTTGTTTCTTGATCGCCGTTGAATCGCCGCGAAACGCCGTCGCTTTACGAAAATCAAAATATCGCCGCTTGTCGCTGTTCCTAAACATGCAATGCGGACATGTTACTACATTACTAAACATTTGAATGCTATGAGCGACGAAATCAAAATGAGATCAAAATCTTGTCGCTTGTCGCTTAATCAATGCGGCCGCCATCATAGCTTGAAAGGTGTTTGTTTTACTGTCGTCGCCGTTGCATCGCCGTCGCCTTACCAGTCCGGCCCCGGCCTTAGTGTCCACATTAACAGTAGCGACAAACAACCGAATCGCTCTTACATCGCGATATGGCTGGCCGCATTGACAAGGCGACGCGATTTTAAAATGATGTCCGCACCCACGCAGCGCCGCGACGCGACGACGAGCAGCGGGCAGTATATCGACAGTGCCTAGAAACTACAAAGTGATTCTAGTTTATAGTACCAATATACAATAAAAATTACTTGTGAAAATTTGACCACAAGATGCAAAAAAAACAATTGACGTATTGTAAATTATTATATTTCCCTCCATAATCTAGAAATCCATAGTCTATCCTTATGTTTCGGATGCTTGGACATGACGTAATGAACGTCCCGGGCGTCCTGATTGAGTGAAAAATTCAAAGTAATTTGATTTTGTCGCGAAGCGTCTCTTTCGTCTCTAGTCGCACGAAATACCCGCTTAAGTGATGTGGCATTGCGGCCGCTTTTAAGTGGTGTTTTGTGGTTAAAGAACTTTATTTTTTTCTCTAAGAAATTTACATTTCACTTACACAGAGAAAAATATACATACTTACTTAAAAAAACTAAAAGTATGAGTGAGCATGCAGAAAATGTAATTTGAATGTTTGTATTAAACAAATATCAAGTAAGAGGGTACATACACAAAATAAATTCTAAGTCGTTTGATAAACAAGTTTAGAGTATTTGCAGCTCATGTTACACGTCCAGGGCCGGACTAGATATTATCGATTACATGTTCAAATAACTAACGCTTAAAAATATTAAAACTTGTACATTCTTTAATGGTTGTAGGTAATTTATTATAAAACTACTCCTTCACAACTTATATTTTTTTTGCCGAATTTAGTTCGCGCCGGTTGAAGGTCTAGGTCATTAGCGTTACGCAGAGGACCTAACCCTTTTTAGGGTTCCGTAGCCAAATGGCAAAAAACGGAACCCTTATAGATTCGTCATGTCTGTCCGAAACTGAATAGTTTGCGCGAGAGACGCTTCCAAAGTGGAAAAATGTGTGCCCCCCCCCCCGTAACTTCTAAAATAAGGGAATGATAAATGTAAAAATAATATATGATGTACATTACCATGCAAACTTCCACCGAAAATTGGTTTGAACGAGATCTAATAATTAGTTTTTTTTTAATACGTTATAAATCGTAAACCGCATTTTACCTTTCATTCAATCAACTCCAATATAATAAAGAATAAAGAAAAACATTTATGTAGATTTATAGTGGTACGGAACCCTACGTGCGCGAGTCCGACTCGCACTTTGCCGGTATTTTTCAAGTTTTGTTTTAAACGTTAACTAGGAATGGATTTTATTACTTATTTTTTTAATTAAAGTGTACGTCACGTATTATTGAAATATAGTTGATTTAGATTTAGAATTTTAGTATCTAAGTAACTCTTACGGCTAGGTGTCAGATAGTCGTACCTAAAAAGTGTTTTAATTATTTTGTTTTGGGTTGTTTGCACACTTTTAAGTGTTTTATTAGCGCTACCCCATATTTCTATTAGGTAGTTAAGTTTAGATTTTACAAGCGAGTTGTATACACCGTGGGTGTTAATAACCCGAAATATTTTAACCATCGATTCTAGAACCTATTTGGAGTATTTAATGTGGTGTAACATCCAATAACGCATAATTTCCGAGATTTTTATTATTTAAAAAACAATTTCATACTTAATTTAATTTGAACTCTGTCACCTTAACCTAAAGCATTATTTACTAAGAAAGATTCATGTTGTAATTAGTAATATCATCAAATTCATCAACGTAGGTACATCATAAATTTATTTGATCAATTTCTTAGTAAATAAGCTTTAAGTTAAGGTGACAGAGTTCAAATTAAATTAACTACGAAATTGTTTTTTAAATAATAAAAATCTCGGGAATTATGCGATATTGGACTACATCTTATCCTACCACATTAAATACTCCAAATAGGCTCTAGAATCGATGGTTAAAATATTTCGGGTTATTAACACCCACGGTGTATAGAATAACGCACCTGGCGAGGAAAACAGTGTGCTGTGTTAAAAAGACGGCCACGCAATGATGAAAGTTTGGTACGAATTTTATTTATGCGTGGTTTCCATGATAGTTCGCTGTCAATGGTTAGTCCGAGATACTTTTCTTCATTAGATTGTTTTATTGTTATATTAATTATTTTAAGTGGGGTATCGTCAAAGATTTTTTTATTTTTCGACTTGAATATTATGTAGCTAGTTTTAGCAATGTTAATCGTTTGCAGATTAAATTGAAACCATTCGTGGAGATTATTAAGGTCGTCTTGTGCCTTTTTTTAAATCTCATCTATAGAGGCGCCAAAATAAAATATACAAGTGTCATCTGCGTACAAACTTAACTCACCATGCAATGATATGTGACTGATGTTGTTAATATAAATTAGGAACAAGAGAGGCCTAATTATAGATCCCTGGGGGACACCGCTGGTAATAAGTTGAGGGGAGCTTTGTGTATTTCCTATTTTTTTACAATTTGGTAACGATTGGCCAAATACGATTCAAACATTGAGTAAGCAACATCTGTAATACCTATATTTCTGAGTTTTTCCAAAAAAAGCTTATGGCTTACGGTATCAAATGCCTTTTTAAGATCGATAAATATTCCAATTGAAATCTTTTTGCTATCTATATTTGATTTAATTTTTGTTACTAAGTCGATTACCGCCGATAATGTACTGGATTCGGAGCGGAAACCGTATTGGCTCTTAGAAAGAAAGTTTATTTGCGCCAAGTAATTATTTAAACGGTTATGGATAACTTTTTCAAACACTGGACAAAATCGGAAGTACCGATACTGGTCGATAATTTTCAGGGTCCATCTTACTCCCTGATTTGAAGATGGGCGTTACTTTGGCTATTTTTAAAGAGTCTGGAAAATAACCTGTTTCTAAGCATCTATTAATGCATCTATTTTTGGTGTCGCTGGTCGCCGTTAAATCGCCGCGAATCGCCGTCGCATTAACGAAAATCAAAATATCGCCGCTTGTAGTTGTTCCTAAACATGCAATACGGACAGGTTACTGCATTAAGACATTTGCATACTATGAGAGGCATAATCAAAATCTTGTCGCAAGTCACTTAATCAATGCGACCGCCAACATAGCTTGAAAGGTGTTTGTTTTACTAACGTCGCTGTCGCGTCGCCATCGCCTAACCAGTGCGGCCGCGGCCTTCCAGTATCGTCGCTTCGCATCGCGTCTCGGTGTGAACTGACCCATAACGTCACTGTGACACAGTTCTATGGTGGATCAGGGTGCCATTGGGCTGATGGTACATGCGTGGCTTGCCTGTGTGCGTACGCGTCCGTACGGCTGTGGTCGGGGCGAGCCACCCGAAACTACATCTTGGGACTGATCCTCGTACTGGGCCGCGGCGTCATTGGCGTTCGGTCATGTTTGGTTGAGGTGCGCGTACTTGTTCAAAATGGTAGGTATACTTCCCAGAATTTCATATGCCCGAATTTCACCTGCCATAATTTACAAATGGCATAATGTTACATCTTATAATTTCATATGATATACTGATTGTTTATCATAGTAGTCAAATAACAGAATCTTTGTTTCCCATAATATTAATTTCAATAATTTCATTTTTCATAATCATTTTAATCCATATTTGTTACATGCCATAATGTCATTTGCCATACGTGTAAATGGTGAATGGTGATGTTTGAATTAGGCAAAATTTACCTACATAGGTTAGGTTAGGTTAGAGTTGCAACAAGGCGCGAAGCGCCTCAACTACGCGGAACAGGAGCTCCGCGCAGCGGAGCCCCGTCGATATTACTTCCGATCATTTATGTCCATATCAGTCGTGAATGAACACACATATGTTAGGTTTAATTACATTAGTAATATAATATAAAAAAAGAAGTTATTTAATCAATATATTTATTACAATATAACCAAGTGTTACATAAATCTTTAAGCAAATGCATAGAGCCAGGATGGATTCGGAAATAAACTTTTTAATATGGCGTTTAAATATTCTATTAAATAAAAAATTTGCACTTAATAATATGGAAAACATTACGTATGGCATCAGTATCATTATGGCATCTAACTTTCGGGAAAACAAGCGTATGTAAGATAACTTTTCTGGGAAATGTAACATCCGGGCATATAAAATTCGGGAAAAAGAAATACGGGCAAGTGAAAATTATAGCATATGAATTTCGGGCAAACAATAGATAATTTACGATTTAGCTGTTAATACGTAATGTATTATAGTAGATGTAAGTACCCAATTAGTTTTTAATTTACCTACATGTTTAATTTTCGGTACTGGGTGGTCAAAAATTAACTTAACCTAACCAAGCCTATTCGGATGCAGGATGGTCAAAAAAAATACTTTACCCTAACCACCTGCAGTCGGAGTACACCGGGTCACAACAAGGTGATAAAAAAAAAAACCTAACCAACTGTACTTACTCCCAGTACATTACAGCTATTTATTATCAAAGCTCATAGCTATTACTTAGTTTATTTAACTTCGATACATACTTCTATCCCCTAGGATCCCTATTAGGATGTTTTTTCAAAATCGCCATTTATTAATTTTTTTGTTTGTTTGTATTTTACTGGTTTTGGGTGATAATAAATACTTCTTATTCTTATTCTTAAAAGTAATATTTTTTATTTATGAGTATGTAGTAATACCAATTATGTTTCTAACTACAAAAATGAAACTCTCATATAAAATTCTACATCCCCCTTTATCCCTTGGGTGTAGTTTTTCCAAAATCGCTGAGAGCTATATATTTGTCCTTAATTCCGTGCTAAAATGTGGCTCCTGATTTAATTCCGGAAAGCGTTGTACGTAATTCCGTGCTATATCCGTTTTTAATTAAAGTTAAAAAAAGTGCCTTTAAGAATACTTATACTTAAATGGATAAACCTACATATAGTACAAGTATTCTTAAAAATACAAATTTAAGAATACTTGTAGCCACATTTTAGCAC
The DNA here is from genome assembly GCA_948252455.1 of Acleris cristana. NCBI lineage: Eukaryota > Metazoa > Arthropoda > Insecta > Lepidoptera > Tortricidae > Acleris > Acleris cristana. The sequence continues at coordinate 16,107,595 of OX411772.1, read as the reverse complement.
GGAATTAAGGACAAACTAGAGGTTCCGCAAAATAACGATTATTTCTACAAATTAAAGGCTACGACGCGAAATAAGGTCCTACGTCCATCTTATAATAACAGTCTACAGAATAAAACTATTTCCAGTCCTATCACCTTCCAACTTTTTCTAAGAATCATCCCTAAATTAGAAAATGCCTTAATATGCGGTAATATAGTACATTTACCTTAGTGCCAATGCTCAAAGGAAGCTTTGCGCGAAAGCGGCATTAGGTATCAACAGATGACGAAACAAAATGTACATATTACAGTAATCACAACTATAAACATATTATTTTGTGTCAACCGGTAACAAATACCTATTTAGGTAATTAACTAAAATAATTAAAATTAGGTACTTGTACCTAAGAATTTTAATTTATACTTACTTTAGGTTCTTATAATTTATAAAAAATACTATGATTATAAATCATAGATCAAAGTATGGCCAAGTAGGTGACTAAAATAGTAGAGCAAGTTTGGACAACCCTAGGCACCCGAGTTGCAATAGGTGTCAGAATCTCCTAAAAGGCCCCAGTCGAACTACTTTTCTATAAACTTTGGTCTGGGTCACATCTGGGTCACAACTGGTCAATTCAACTTTGAAGCAGTTACCTACGGTTATTGGAATGGGTTGATATTTGAAATACTGTAATGCTGTTGATATCCCAAATAAAAATAAATTAATAAATATGTACCCCCGATACTAACAATTACATATTATGGTGTCTTAGAGCTGATCCCGTGGTGGAGTCAGAAGGAAAAAAATCTCCGCTGTACTTAACGTAGACCCACGAACTTCTAAAACATTTTAATCATAGTTGTGGTCGCCATAATCTTTCATGTCCTAGTTTTGTTAGTATTAACATGTGACACCTAATAAATTAAGTCATACATTTGCAGGTCATAAAGGTTAACAACACTAATTTTATTAGTAAGATGGAGCTTTATTACATTATCGATTGTCCTAACAGAACCGAACCTGCCAACCCAGATTCCACGTGGTCCTATATCTGCCCTACCCCTAGAGTGTATATAAAAAGCCGGAGGCGCGGAAGGAGCGCTGTAACCAAACGCAGACATGGTGTGAGCCGTAGCGGCTGAGGCTGGTCACCAGAAGCAACCAAAAAGCCGAAGCTGCAGTGACGAGCACAAGTGTCTGCGTTCGGGTACGCAAGGGCGGAAGTGATGCACTTCCCCCAGGGCCGGATCAGTCGCATATGTAAGGTTTTATTATTATTACATCAATTTATGAACATAACCGGAAAAAAAATTGCATTGAAAATGAAATGGTTCTTCCACTTTCCCCTTTTATGAGGGCTTTCCTCTCCCATTAGATACATAAACATTATGTCACGTTATCATTAGGACAAATGATAATTAGGAGCAAGAACTTATGGCAAGTGTAATTAGGATTACAAACGTTATGGCAAAAATAAGAAAGCCCAAGTTAATCATTAGGAAAAACGATTATTAGAAACAAAAACATTATGTCAAGACAAAATAGGTCGATGAACATTATGTCAAGTAATCATTAGGACAAACGATTATTATTACCACAAACATTATGGCAAGTGAAAGTAGGATTACAAACGTTATGGGAAAACATAGGGAGCCCAGGTGATGGCTGTGTGTAATAAAAAGTACAGTCAGTAACAACAAAATGCATGTGCACAAAGATGACAAAATTTTATCACTCGAAACCCATATTTATAAAACTACCGAGAATGAAACTGATAAATTTGTTGTCAACTCTAAGCTACCCGGGTATCAAAACGAATAAAAATTATTTAGATATATATATTTAGGTTGCTTAGTAAACTTTTACAGCTCCATCTTTTGTAAAAAATTGGATGGACTAGGTACATTGGATTCCGTTTATATTTACACTAGGCCCACCCGCCAGTCTATAGTAGACATCAGTGATGTGACGATGACGTGTGGAATTGTAATAATTACATAGACTTCCTTATTGATTCGCATACGATTGATAAACTCGGTGAACTATTTTATTTTTGAAATTTTCTCTGTAAAAGGACTATGTAGGTTCTGTGCCAATTTAGAATAACGTAAATAAGCTATCGGGCGTTTCTGGACATAACTGCACGCATTACAAATGATGTAAGTACGAGTAGACGATTATTACCATAACGAAATTATACTTATAGTAATTATACCTAATGTCTGATTTTTTTCATTGGAATTCAGTTATGATCCTAATCCTGAATCACGATTAATGCTGCTGCGTAACTAAAAACTGCGTAAATACCTAATTAATTAATTGAGTTATTTATTACTCTAAAGGATTGCAAGTTAGGGTTTAATAGTTTCCTTTATTTGGTTCAGGATGACTTCACCCACACTCCTTTTTGGTCACTTACCTATGTCGTCCACAATTCCATGTCGTCTGCATACAATTCCCTAATTGTCATTTTCCTTACTGGTTCACTGGGCTATTTCGACAACTTATCTCACCTACATTTCTAGGTGATCTACAGTGCTAACTCGTCCACATGTTTCAAACAAGTCTTACTGATGCCACGGATATATTATTTAAAGCGTTAAATAAATCCCGTTTTATAGAGCCAAGCTAAATTCAAAAAAAGTTTGGATGCGGAAAGCTATTATATAAATAAACTAATACGGATCCGCAATGTTACCTATCTAAATATCATATAGAACGTGACAAGAGAGGAATGTGGACGAGTAAGGACAGTGGACCATTTGACAAGACAATGAGAACAAGTTAAATCAGGACAGTGGACCATATGAAATTGTGGACGACATAGGAAGATGACAAAAAGGAATGTGGGGAAGACTTGGTTGATGTAATTTTACAACAATTTTATAACAATTTTATAATGAAAACTAGTTGTAGGTCTAATACCAAGTTTAGTGAATGGGCTACTTACTGCAGGCCTTCCTAAAAGTAGAAAAAGGGTTTATGAGTTTTATGACCTTATATAGAGAGAGGGAGGACAATACGAACGCTGAATTCCTGAATTATGTTAAGAATTATTCGAGGACCTTTAAGCAAGTTAGCTAACTGCTAAGGCAAAATTTATTAGTCTTAAGAGGATTGTGAAGCGCCGCGAAAATATCGTAGCTGTCAAAAAAAAACCATACAAATTTAGCTCCGGGCGATAACGTTTCTCACCCCATAAATCAAGTCCGATTTCCACGATTTTTGAATATGTTGTAGTTATTATAAAGAACTAGGTCTCTACGTTCTGTTTTTTGTTTTTTTAATGTTTCATTCTAAGAAATATTTTCTTGGGAAGTAAAACGTACAGAAAAAGTTTTTTACGATATCTACAACATAAGTATTCAAAAATCTTAAAATCGTACTAGGTTTTATGAAAAGAGAAAACTTTTCGCATTTTGAGTGGGAATTTTTAGCTTTTCAATCCTTTTAAACTCAAAGCATCTGACAATAAGGGAAAATTGTATAGAATTTCATAAACAGAGAAACGGGAAAATATAAAACTCGTAATAAGTAATAAAGTCGCCCTAAAAACAGGTGCGCTCTAAGCACTTCAAATAAAAACGTTGCCTTAGCATTCGAAGATTAATACTACTAAATGTCTTCAATCATCAGCGGTTAAAGCTCAATCATTACTTTGCGCTTATGATAGTAAATGTAATAAATATAAACTTTGAATTCAGCCCTGTAGATTCAGATTCAATAGTCAAGGTATTTAAAACGCTCAGTAAAATGACAGGATTTGTGGGGCACATAAGTTAAAGAATTATTTCATATCATAGATGCAATTGGTATACACCCATTTTTAACAATGTATGAAAATTTTAAAACCATTTCGTGGAATAGGCTTTTCGAATTAATCCTAGTAGTTAGATTTAAAAAATATGTTACAATGAATTAATTATATTAAAATTAAGAAATGACCTTTATTTGACCCCTAAATGCCCGTCCCAATTGCGCTGTATCAAGCACTTTTGTGGTTTTACATAAAACATATAAAATTTTATTTTATATGCACAATTTAGATATCTAGCTGATACCTACGTTTGAAGACAGCTGTTGTCATGTCAAATTTATTTGTTTACAAATTGAGTGTAATTCTTATGATGAAATTAATATATTAACGAGACCATATCTCTTTTGAGTTATGTGTGATAAATGTTAATAATTTGTGTGGTAAGGTTTTACAAGAGTTTCAAAAAGACGGCATCAACATTTATTGTAGAAACTCATGATTGGAAGTATGGAATCCGCCTTTTCAACAAATTTAATGTGATTGTGTTAAGTAAATCTAGTCTAGAAATAAGCAATGGTTGAATGCTTAGATATGTACTCCTAAATAATAAATTATACCATATTGCGATTGTTTGTTTACATTATGTTTGAATGACGTTCGTCTATTATGACTTTGAAAACAGATCACAGATAATAAAACATCGTCTTTCTAAATCTTAGACGAAGTATACCCGTTTTTTATAAACATCTACGTCATCTTGTCGTTACAAGTAGGTAAGGTTAATTTAATTTAATAAATTAATTTAAATATCTATAATACATTTAATCATGAAATGCTTCAAATTAGTTTCTTAAAAAAGGCTATTCTTTCGAAAAAAAAAATCAAGCAGTTATTTTTTTTGGTGTATCCCAATTGCACCCCATTTAGCATTAATTTAAAATAATTGCATAATCAGATTAATCAGAGGGGATCTTTCCAGATCTCGTGAAACACGAGTATAGTTAAGTCACACCTCTTTTTAAATCGGTTATGAGTGATTTAACGAACTTCTTTTCCATTTCCATATTACCAGTTTTAAGTAAGGTTTTGAGAAAGTAATGCTGAATGATATGTTAAGTCACTTTAATAGAAATAAACTACTTAGCAGTAACTAGATAGGCTTTCCCAGAGGTCGATCAACCATGTGGGAACCGGGAGGGAATGGTGGGATGCACATAAAAAAATAACTCCTTGCTTTTACATTTTTATTCGAAAGAAAAGCCTTTTCTAAGAATCTAATTTGAATCATTTTATTATTCAAAGTGTTATTGTCATTTAAAATAATGTATTAAATAAAATTAACTTCGCCTCCTTCCTTTGCAAAAATGGCGGAGCTATTTAGAAAGACGTTTTTTTTGGGTGCTATTCGCGATCCATAATTTCTTTTGTCCTAATCGTCATTTGTACTAATTTATCGTTTGTCCTAAACTGGTTTTCAGACAACTTTTTAAGCTTTCCAAAAATACCTGCGGTTAGTTTAGGTTAGATTTGTGTTATAATAACACTAAAAAGTTTTAAACATCAGGCGGAAATGGCTTTTAGGATAAACGATATTATGGATTCCAATATAGACCCATTTTTTAACTATCTGTAATCTGTTTTTAAAGTCATAATACTCATAATAGACGAACGTCATTCAAACATATGACCGCTTAAACACTCGTTTTAAACCACAGTTTCGAAATACACTTTTCCGAAAAAGCGACATGAAGCATAACTCTTTGCCCAAACTTGTGTTCACATTTGTGTTTTATATCCTCAAGTATACCTTTTAGAGCTATTGCTAGTGTAGTATCTGTCATTTCCAGGAATATTGTTTTGCCAAGAGTAAAAGAACTTTCATCCACCAAAATGAATGATTTTCCTTTGTAATTTCGGGTCATCCAGCGACATTGTGGCACAATTAGTAGATTTTTGCTGGTCAGTGTATTCCAGTGCTCTCACCTTCTTTTTGCATTCAAGACCTATCTATTTTAAAGTTCGGGAAATGTACGGTTGGGAACCCTTAAATTTTTTCGCGGCATCAAGTTGGCTCATGGAATCCTTATCGTTAAAAGTGCTATGGAAGATGTTCAGCTTTCCCTTGCTCATTTTCTTCGCTGGTCGGCCGCTGCCAGTTTTGCGAATGGGTAGTCAAGGATGCCAGAGTTTTATTAATAGTAGAAACTAGTACCTTTTCCTTACAAAAATGCCCCACTCTGTACTTTTTCCCCAACTTTAAGTTTGATTTATAAAAATGTACAATACGCTTTCTCAGAGTTAACTGTTTCGAGGCCATTTTTAACAAATATAAAATGCTTTATGAAATTACAAATGAAGTGCAACATTCCGAAAAGAGGTAGCAACAAAACCCTAAACAACTTTTTTCCTAATGTGTTTTTTTTAAGAGCTTGACGAATATTATTCTCATTTTTTTGTTATCACCCATTATCATGCGTAGTTCAGCAGCAAAATGTGTCAAAACTCGGAATTTTCACAACAACTCATAAAAAGTAATAAAAAATAGTACGGGCGGTAGTGTCACCCGTTGTATGGAGAGGTCAAAATTTGGTATCGGATGAATTCACTTGGCACAGATGTATCCTAGGTCAAACTCAGCTGATTTAGCCCGGTAACCATCAGCCATCCCCTGGTGGGTAGGGAGGGGGGGGTATTCAAAGTTACACGCCGCCGCGCTTCAGATAAAAAATTATATCTGCTTCAGTTTACCTACCACCTCGAGTGTGGTATCATTTTCTGATAAACCATACATGTGGCTTTCATTTTTGATATAGTAATTACACTCTTTCATATAATTTTATTGAGATACATAAAGAAGTTTCACAACATCAGCTTATCTTTTTGTTTCAACACACAATATTTTATAATATATGTACAACATCATATAAAAAAAAATACGGTCCAATAGCCCAATTTATGCAGATTTTAAAAACATATAGTTTTAATTTATACCATTTATTTGAGACGAGTATAATAAATAAATACACCCGCGCGGCAGCGCGAATGAAGACAGCGGGCGAAACTAACTGAGGCGAGAACTCGCCATGAAGCATTAAAATTTATCTACTACCTCGTGTGTGGTGTCATTTTTTGATCAACCAGACATGAGGAATTCATTTTTGGGACATTTAGTATACAGTTTTCTAGAAAAAAAGTAAAATGTTGTCGAAAATATCAAAACCGATTTCAAATTTTTTTTTATTAAATAGTCAGTATGTTTGAAAATAATAAAGTTTTAGCAAAGAAAAAAAATAACATCTCAAAGAACAATTATTCAGCTTTAAAAAAATATATATTTTATATATAGTTATGATACAATGTCTGTTTGAAAAAAAATCGAACATCCAAGTCAATATTTTAAAATTAACTATTCTATTTATCAAAATTTTGAACATCTAACACTCACGAGTGGGTCTCATCTCAAGCAACCCTCCCCGTAAAGTACGGTGGGCTTGGCATAGTGCTTCTCCGTTACAGAGGATGCTTGACGTGTCTGTGACTCGGGTGAGAATTTGCCAGTCGAAAAAGCTAACCAAGCAGCATGGGACCTCATTTCGGTCTAAATTCATCCGAGAAGGCCCGTTGCTCCCTTCACGAGCCCTAGGAGGGACTCTTTTAGATTCTAATACTTTAAGGATAGCAGTGTGCCTCCGCTACGGTCTTAAAGTCTACGAGCCGCATCCTTGTTGCCGTTGTGGAAATGCAGTCGACGACCTAGGACACCACGGTCTGTGTTACCAATCCAGTGCTGGTCGAGTTTAAAGACATGCATCGATAACCTTTTTGACCCGTCGGGCTTTAGCACAATTTCATTCCCGTCTTCGCTTGAGCCCACTGGCCTGTCTGAAAAGAGACCCGACGAACGCACTTTAGTACCGTGGCATCTTGGTCGTCCCTTGGCGTGAGATGTTACTTGAGTTGATACGCTAGCAAAGTCTCATGTGCAAGGTTCTGCTCGCAAGCCAGGGACCGCCGCAGAACACGCCCAAACCATCAAGTGCTGCAAATACGCTTTTTTAAAGTCAAATTATGTAGTTTTTTGCTAGAGAAACTTGTAGGCCGTGGTCATCTGACACAGATAAATTTATAATAGAAGTGTCAGATAAATTAATCAGCGTCTCTGGCGACCACAGGCAAGGCTCCTTTTTTGCCCCAAGACTGAGCATCGCGGTGCAGCGGATGAGTAACGCTGCGAGTGTCCTCGGCACGATGCCGCAAGTGGGTGCAATGGAGGGCTTTACTAAAAGGGTCGTTTTCAAAAAATTTATACATTGTTAAGGCGTTTAATTAAAACAAAACTTAATTCATTCCTTTATGTAACGAAAGTTACCCATATAGTTTGTATGCCCAACTTTCGTTACACAAAGGATGAATCGTGATTTTGTAGCGGGAAACTAATTCTGCGTGTACGAAGTCGCGGGAGTCCTCCTAGTAATGCCATAAATTACAATATGAACCATAAGGACCGAGGCATAAAAATGTAGGTATCTTAGAAATGTAAACTATCGTCACAGTAGTATTTTTATATAGATATTACTGCGTTTATGCCATTATTATATTTTCCATCACAGTGGCATTAATTCGGTATTAGTTGTTATTACATAAAAAAGTGTACGAAAGGTGGACTTAATGCTACAAGCATTTTTAACCTTTTTTATAGGAGTATTTTATCGATATATACTAGTTTTAAATGTATCACGACTCTATAGTGCGAGTCTCGTGAGGAGTACGTATAGTTCAAGGCAACGCTGTAAATTTGCTCACCCCATCGAGTTATAGGAAAATACCACCTTCCACAAAAAGAACCAGCGGACCATATATCTTTTCACTTGCGAATTCCAAGTTGAGCCCCGGAAGATCAATTTTTTTACCTAAAATTTGTAGGTGTTCTTTTCGTGGAAGGTGCGGTATTTTCCTATAACTCGATGGGGTAAGTAAATTTGCAGCGTTCGCCCGGACTATTAGACATGGTCAACTAACACAGACAAGACACTGTACGCAAACAGACATATTTAAATCAAGCGATTGGTTATTGATTTTACGGTCACTCTTTTAAGGTTCAATATAGCATGAAGTTGTTGCGAGTCTCGTGAGGAGTACGCATTAATTCTAAAACGAATAGTATGCTGAACGTTTTAAAATCGATTAAAGAATCGAATAAAGAATAATGTTTGTTTCATGCGATGTAAATATACACAAAATGCTTAATTACAATCAAAATCAACAGTGAAAAGTACTTAAATGTGAAATATAATTCCATCTTTATGCAAACTTGACGTATTTGATCGGTTTTTGCAATAAAACACGGCACTACAAGGCATTTTTCTGGAGGTCTTGACTCTTCCAAAACGACTTTGGTTATGTGAGTATCGAATAAAAACGGCCGGTTTTATTCACGCACAAGATCAATTGATCTCATACCTCGGCAAGTCTGCGTAAGGCGCCTCCTGTTTAATCAATTCACCTTAAGTTTATCGTTTTTTTTTCACATAGACGTTTTATGATAACTATATATAAAATATATATTTTTTTAAAGCTAAATCAATTTTCTTTAAGATTTTATTTTTTTCTTTGCAAAAACTTTAGTATTTTCAAACATACTGACCATTTAATAAAAAAAATAGAAATCAGTTTTGATATTTTCGTCAATTGTTTTCTTTTTTTCTAGAAAACTGTAAATTAAATGTCTCAAAAATGAATTCCTCATGCCTGGTTTATCAAAAAATGACACCACACTCGAGGTGGTAGATAAATTTCAATGCTTGGTGGCGAGTTCTCGCCTGAGTTAGTTCCGCCCGCTGTCTTAATTCGCGCTACCGCGCGGGTATATTTGATTATTCTACTGGTCTCAAATAAATGGTATAAATTAAAACTATATGTTTTTGAAATCTGCATAAATTGGGCAGTTCAACCGTATTTTTTGTAAATATGATGTTGTACATAGGTATATTATAAAATATTGTGTGTTGAAACAAAAAAGATAAGCCGATGTTGTGAAACTTCTTTATGTATCTTAATAAATTTATATGAAGGAGTGTAATTATTATATCAAAAATGAAAGCCACATCTATGGTTTATCAGAAAAAGATACCACACTCGAGGTGATAGGTAAACTGAAGTCGATATAATTTTTTATCTGAAGCGCGGCGGCGTGTAACTTTGAATAACCAGGGGGTGCAAAATGAAAACAATTGCTCCACTTTGAAGCCAGTTGCGATTGCGAGTGCGTTAAACAATAGAACATCAGGTCTGGTCGTCGATAAAGTATCGAGCCCTACCTACAGTAACTTCTAAGTCTTGTAACACAGTAGACCGATATTTGGTTAAAACTAGGCTCTAAAATCGGAATCTAACTGGAGCTGCACTGAGATATCAATTTCTACGCATTGGAGGAAGCGATTCATGTCATTAACTGTGAGGTGACGACTTGTATTGTAAGGATAATTTTAAAACAATTGAGCAAAAGACCCTAAACTGGAAAAGTTGCATACGGCAGCAAGTCGATACTTGTATGGGCTGAAACTTCTTAAAAGAGTCTTAAAGATCTAGTGCTGATCGAAAATGGCACTTTAAATGCAAGAAATTTTAAATGAGCATGTCGGTCCATTCGTGATGACAAGCATAGACGGCAGTGTTGGTTTTATGCATGACAATGCCTGTCCCCACACAAATCGCATACCTTCAAGATGTGGTTATTCATCACGTGGAGTGGCCAGCATTCAACCCCGACCTTTAATCCTATCGAGCATGCCTGGGATGAGTTTGGGAGATGTAGAACGATAGGGGTATGGGACCCGGATTTGTTGGTCTCGATGTTGTACTTGACGTATTTTTAGACTATAGACGAGACCGTAAGACCATTTCATTTGAAAGTATAGTATTGAGCGTGTCTGGTAAAAGTAAGACAATAGTTAAGTTGGACTCACTTAACTGTATTAAAATATTAAAAGATTGTTAATATATTGTTCAACTAAAGGTTTAAGGAATAATAATTGGAATCAGTTTTGAGGTCGACAGTACGAGTTATAAATCGGCTTGACCTTTGCTTTAAAAGTGTACCATATGCATGCTTGCTGACCTTTTTTAGTATGACTGGACCATGAACTTGCCAAATAATTCCCTTGTATCTACCGCTGATTAAGATCGAGGTGGTATAAAATTGCTTATATACAGGGGTCGCGTTTTTCGTGCCGATGAAATCAAAATGACGAAAGTTTGCCAAGTTTGACAAGTTTGTTGTTTGTTTGTGTGGTGTTCAGACATTAACAGGTACAAATAAATAAGTAAAATAAAATAAGAATGAAAATCTATCAGAATAAAATACAGCTTCATCGCAATCACAATACCTACCGATCACAGCAGCAGCATATTTTTTTACCATTTATTACCAAAAATGGCAAATTAAGTTAATATTATCATGGTTTCAGCAGAAAACAGCGTTCTATATTAAATTAAATTCGATGAAATGATGCAATCGATGAAGTGGGATTTGATAAATTGATGGGTTACTGTTTAAAATAATTAATTAAATAATAATAATTAATTAATTATACCAGAACAACAGCTTTATTTTAAATCATAATGTTATCTTGATGATTTTGCTAGTTGTCCATCTCAATGTCAGTATACGTGAACTCGGAAAGTTTAAAATAAGGGTCAAGCAGAACCCGTTCCGCGATACCTCCATCAAATTTGAAACTTTAATTACGAGTCTTTAATTTTTAATCAACCTATATGCAAATTGACTTCATCGGCACCACAAGTGCAACCCCTGCTTAATATCTCGTTCGTTCCCTAAATATACGAAATTTACCCGATTTCTGAAATATCAAATTGCTAAAATACCAGACTTTCTTTATACCGCGTTTTATTTTATATCGGATTGCCGAAGGATTTTGTTCACAATACACCATGTTCCCTTTCGAACTGAATTCCCAGTATATACCAGATTTTGAAAACCGCAAAACACAATGTACGTGAAACACCCAGTTTCTTAATCTACAGGAACCGTTACCATGAGTTACAATTACCGTACTCATAGTCATAGTCAAAGTTAAGACTTATATCATTTGTTGCATTTATGTATTAAAATGGTGTTACAATTATTAGAATAGTCCAACATAAACCCTGTAAGGGCACAGCAATTCACAAGTCAGCAACTCCGCCGATGTAACTTGGACATTCATTATTGTACGTGTAGGACACATATTTTTTTGCTATTTAAACAAGTAATAATTAACCTACATTTACTTATTTAGGAAATATTAGACTAACCTAAGTAATTGGACTAGATGCATTATACTTAAAATTAAAATGCAAAATATTAAATACTAGAGGACGCCCGCGACTTCGTACGCGTAGAATTAGTTTTCCGCTACTCCCCCCATTTCTTCCCGTTGGGGTCGATTTTCGGAAAATCCTTTCTTAGTGCTCACTTACATTATGAAAGGAACCCCTGTACAAAATTTCAAGTTTCTAAGTACAGTAGTTTCGGCTTTGCGTTGATGTATAAGTCAGTCAGTTTTGCCTTTTATATATATATAGATTAGAAATCTCAGGATCCAGCTTAGCAAAAATCCAAGGATACAACTTCCTTCCAATTGGTCGTGTCCAACGTACAATTTAAGTACGCTGTCCGAGGTACAACAAAGCTCTTTTTTAACCAACCTTCTTAAACGCACTTCGGCTTAGACTAGGTTAAAACCACGTCCCGATTCAATAGCTATACCTACATAATTGGGATACACCCATTTTTAACAATGTATGAAAATTTCAAAACCATTTCGAGAGGCTTTTCGAATTGATCCCAGTAGTTAGATTTAAAAAATATGTTACAATGAATTAATTATATTAAAATTAAGAAATGATCTTCATTTGACCCCTAAATGCCCGTCCCAATTGCGTTGTATCAAGCACTTTTGTGGTTTTACATAAAAGTTATAAAACCTCTCCAATATTTCATTTTATAAGTACAATTTAGATATCCAGCTGACACCTACGTTTGAAGGCAGCTGTTGTCATGTCAAATTTATTTGTTTACAAATTGAGTGTAATTCTTATGATGAAATTAATATATTAATGAGACCATTTCTCTTTTGAGTTATGTGTGATAAATGTTAATAATTTGTGTGGTAAGGTTTTACAAGAGGTTCAAAAAGACGGCATCAACATTTATTGTAGAAACTCATGATTGGAATTATGGAATCCGCCTTTTCAACAAATTTAATGTGATTGTGTTAAGTAAATCTAGTCTAGAAACAAGGTCATGTAGGATGTGTTGTATTAATTGAGGACTAGGTAATAAGCAATGGTTGAATGCTTATATTCTCTTAAATAATAAATTATATCATATTGCGATTGTTTGTTTACATTATGTTTGAATGACGTTCGTCTATTATGACTTTGAAAACAGATCACAGGTAATAAAAAATCGTCTTTCTAAATCTTAGACAAAGTATACCCGTTTATTAAAAATATCTACGTCATCTTGTCATTACAAGTAGGTAAGGTTACTTTAATTTAATAAATTATTTTATATATCAATAATACATTTCATCATGAAATGCTTCAAATTAGTTTCTTATAAAAGGCTATTCTTTCGAATAAAAATGTAAAATCAAGCAGTTATTTTTTTTGGTGTATGCCAATATATTTTTTTAGCCTATTTGAGTGTCCCACTTCTGGGCAAAGGCCTCCCCTCTTTTCCGCCATTCCCAATTGCTGTATAAATGAGAAAGTTTGGATATTTGTTACTCAATCACGCTTCAACCACTGAACGGATCGGGATGAATTAGTTTAAATAGTACAGTACCCCAACGAAAATGTTAAGCACTTTAGTGCACTGTCACAATAAACTTCAAACTGAACATGACATGACAAGTATGACAATAACAATGGCAGTCACAATGACAAGGTTCTAAGTATGCTCAACATTTTTATTGGGTGACTGTAACTTGAAAGACAGTTTTAATTAAATTTAGGTACCGGGGCAAGATTTTCACAAACTTTTTTCTTGCTTTCACTCATTGTCTCCTTTCTTTTAATACTAATCTATTAGCGGGTTCGCCAATTTGGGCATACTCTTGAGTTTTAAATAAAATCATAACGGTAAACCTTATTTAAAACAACGAACGGGTCTTCCTTAAACATTTCATCATCCATCATGTCCATAACATGGTCCAAGGTACACACGCTGCTTAAATAAAAAAGCGGCCAAGTGCGAGTCGGACTCGCCAATTAAGGGTTCCGTGAAACGTAAGTTGCGGTTTACGATTTATGACGTATTAAAAAAAACCTACTTACTAGATCTCGTTCAAACCAATTTTCGGTGGAAGTTTGCATGGTAATGTACCTACATCATATATTATTTTTACATTTATCATTCCCTTATTTTAGAAGTTACGGGGGGGGGGGACACATTTTTCCACTTTGGAAGCGTCTCTCGCGCAAACTATTCAGTTTAGAAAAAAAATATATTAGAAACCTCAATATCATTTTTGAAGACCTATCCATAGATAGGTAACCCACAAGTATGGGTGTGATGAAAAAAATAATTGAGATTCAGTTTTAAGTATGGGGAACCCCAAAAATTTATTGTTTTTTTTCTATTTTTGTATGAAAATCTTAATGCGGTTCCCCGAATACATCTACTTACAAAGTTTCCATAGTATAGCTCTTAATAGTTACGGAAAAAAGTGGCTGTGAGATACGGACGGACAGACGGACGGACGGACACACATGACGAATCTATAAGGGTTACAAATATTAATTGATTTTAAACATAAATTAAATAGCATTCCGAATTTAAATGCAACACAAACACATTTTGATTTGTGTCGCTTTTGTATTTAAGTAACGTGTGTACATAACACAAAAATTCGCTTTTTAATGTCACTGTCAACTATTATTTTCTTCGTAACAAGCCACTCCAATCCAAACATAAGTGGCAATGCTAGAGGTTTCTAGTCAAAGCGAGCAAGCACTGTAATTGGGTATATTATGCAAACCAAAAAGTCCCTCTATGTCTAGTACAGTGTAGCGGGCTAAGAAGTAACAATTAAATTTCTTAAGGCCATTTTTTTACACTCATCTTATTTGGGATGCGTGGATGCATCTGACCGTACTTGTTTGATTTTTGATATTTTGGGGAACTGGTGGTTGGAACGCGAGATATCAAACATCTAGGCTGGTTTATCGGAAATCTGATATTTGAAAAAAAGAACCGGTCAAGTACGAGTCGGACTGGCGCATTGAGGGTTCCGTATTTAAGATAATACGCTTGGTAACCGCAAAAGAAAATTCTCATTTCGTTATGAACTTTGTTTTCTATGCAATATGGTCCATTTTGACTAGCCTAAATTTAAAAACAGATTTTCAATGTTTTTTGTTATTTCTCAAAAAAACAAAAAACCGCCTTCAAAAACGCAAAAAATAACATCTACTACTACTAGGTACCTACTACTAAGTACCTATCCTATTAGGTTAGTCCAACTGAAGTCGGCTTTTTGTTGAAAATATTGTGGTCGCCGACTTCAGTTGGACTAACCTAATAGGATAGGATTTAGTAGTAGGTACCTAGTAGTAGATGTTATTTTTTGCGTATTTGAAGGCGGTTTTTTGTTTTTTAAAACGTTTATTTTATTTTACTCTTTTTAGTGATCATAATAAACTTATGAAGTCCCACTTCTTAGTTGATATATAAAACTTTAAGACATTTCAAGCTCGCCGCAAGCAACGCCGCGGGAAATGTTCTTCGTTGTAGTCGCTCAACTATCTTAATCGAGATATCTTATCGCCACCCTTGAAATCGGTACCGTTGAGGAGTTCCGGTGGCCATTTGTGGTCTTCATCATCAGTTCCGCTTCACCAAGTGACACTTTCTGAATGCAAATGCTACACTTGTTACTAAAAATACTAAAATCGCTATATGTTTGCATACAATATTTGAGGAGTTCCCTCAATTCCTCACTGATCCCTTCATCAGATTCAGATTTACTGACAATGGGACCACCTCGGAAGTATACTGTATCAAACCAAAAAAGAATTTTTCAAATCGGTCCACAATTGACGGAGTAATCGGTGAACATACATAAAAAAAAATACATACAGTGGAACGTATAACCTCCTCCTTTTTTGAAGTCGGTTAAAAACTGTATATAACCAACACTTCATTTTATTTTTTCCATAAAATTGAAATAATTTTCTATGCGCCAGGATATTTTCAGTTTTTTTTATTTATAAACTTTGAAGATAAAGGGGGAGGGGGAACGGTCATTTATTGTTCATTTATTGGCTATAAATCAAAAAGAACACATCAAAAAATTAAAAGAAAAATAGTTCTGAAATGTGCAGATTTAGCCCTTTCATATGACACCCCATTTGCTACAATTAAACCACTTTCATTTTTTAACCCCCCATTCAGTTATTTATAAAATTAATTTAATTTTTTTTTACTGAATACATATGCGGGCAAGCTAGTTGTACAACTATGCCAAATTTGATAGCATTTATAGTTGCTGAGAAAACCTACTGTGACATACAGACAGACAGACAACGAAGTCTCACCATAATGGTTCCTTTTTCATCATT
Organism: Acleris cristana; assembly: GCA_948252455.1. Lineage (NCBI taxonomy): Eukaryota > Metazoa > Arthropoda > Insecta > Lepidoptera > Tortricidae > Acleris > Acleris cristana. Next base: position 16,091,232 of record OX411772.1, on the reverse strand, counting down.
TTAGTACGGAACCCTAAAAATCAAGTATTACATGATCTGATCAGTGATCACGCTAAGGTGACATCAAGTCGTTTCTAGAAAATGATGTTTTGCAAATCTGGTTTGTTATGTACGAGTTTTTCAGTGTTTTATGATTCTTGTGATTTGGAAATTTGATATGTTGGGTATAATAGACCGGGAGATAGTGGCACAAAATTTCCGGTCATTTGTACCAAGTATGGGGTCTAATTACGAAATGACGAAAAGGAAAATGATCGTCATATCGCTGGTACCGGCGGCCCAGTCGCGTGGGCGTTAATCGAACGTGTCGGATAAGTTACAAGTGTCGAACGCTTTGTTACACAAAATTCTTGTATTTTTCAATAGTCGATGAAAAAAGAAGTAGGCGGTAGCGTAATGCCATACTTCTCCGGTGTGACTTACAGCCGGCAATACCGACGAAAACACATTAATTAAAAAAACCAATTCAACCATTTGTACCAGGCTAATGTTTGCACAGCTAATCATCGTCGAGTAGGCATTCAGAAAATCACCATGCCATGTTGTAAGGCACAATGTAATGGCAACGCAGGTACATGACAGCTGCTTGTCAAGTTTTTCAAGTATGGCACCACTTTTTCCTACTACTACAAATATTCGGTAATAACGGTCACATTGTATCAAATAATTTCCAAAAATCCAACTGCCATACTGGTACAAAACGTTAAAAAATACGTTTTTTTCTTACATCTTGGCTCAAGTGTGACAGTCTTCTGCCACATGATTACAATATGGGTTTTTTGTTTTGGTAGAATTGTGTTCAATCGAACTGTTTTCATGATTTTATGTATTGTACAGTCGTATTTTAGAAACATATCAAATAAATAAGTTTTTCAAGTATGGCACCACTTTTTCCCAATACTAGAAGTATGAGAAATATGATAACGGTCACATTGTATAATTCACTTTCCACAAATCCAAATGCCATACGGGTACAAATCATTTCGCAAAAAAAACAAAAAAATACTCCTAGCTTTGCGGCGTCATGGCGGTCATTTGAAACCGTCGGAAAAGTATGGTGATTTTCGAGAATGGCTGCTCGACGATGTTTAGCTGTGTAAAAATTAGCCTTGTACAAATGGTTGATTTGTTTTTTTTAATGGTGTTCTCGTTGGTATGGCGGGCTGTAAGTCACACCGGAGAAATATGGCATTACGCTTCCGCCTCCTTCTTTGTTCATCGACTATCGGAATATACAAGAATTTTTGTGTAACAAATCGTTCGTAACTCGTAATTTATCCAACACGTTCGATCAAAGCCCACGCGATTGGGCCGCCGGTACCAGCGCTATGACCATCATTTTCCTTTTCGTCATACGTGATTACAGGGTTGGACAGATAGTGTCATAGTTTAAAATAGTCATAAAATCAAAAGAAAACTTTATATGTCAATATTGAACACGTTTTTATTTTAGGCATACTCTAAATTTACAAAATTGATTCATCAGCTCCAATCGCTCTCCTTTAGCTTGTATAACTTTACGCATTCTACTTGTGTAATTAATTGCAGGCGGCACGCACTACCATATCGGGTATGTCATCCCATATTATGACTAACCGATCCTTGAATGAATTAAAATTCATACCCCGTGTGCTTCTAATCTTGCTAAGCATAAATCCCCATATCGAAAAGTCCAATGCATTCAAGTCGGGAGAAGAAGTGGCCAATCTTGCCAAGGTATAAAATCCATCAAATTTGTTCGACACCAGTCTTGAGTACGTTTAGATTTGTGAGATGGGGTACTGTCTTGTTGAAAGCTGTAATAGTCGTTTCCATACAATTTTCGTACATTTTCTAGCCTATAACCCTGCAACACGTTCTGAATATAGTAGTCTTGATTGATTTTGACTCCCCGATCAATGAACAGCAGTGGTAGCTTGCCTCTAGGCGATATCGCACCCTATACTATGACAGCTGACGCACTTTGAAACCGTTGTACGGCTAATTTGTCCACTGGAATGTCCCTCAATGAAGCACCATAAAGACGATCGTTTTGATGATTGTGACTGTCTTGCAATTGGAACACCTAATCATCAGAAAAAATAATTTCATCGCTCACATGCCAAGCTTGCAAGTCCCTGCATTTTTTTACTCTAGCTTTTTCCTGAGCATCTGTTAATCCGTGAATTTTTTGTTTTTTGTAATCATATGATCATGTGATTATATCGTAATATACGACTCATTGATCTTCGGAATATTTTCAAATCTTTAGCGAGTTTACTTGCACATTGAGCTGGATTTCGCCTAATACGCTCATGAACGTTTTTAATTATATTTTTGACGCGAACAGATGGTTTTTGACCAGGTTTAGGCCTGATTCGTGAAGTTCCCGTTTCCTTGAATCGCTTAATGGTCCGCTATATGAACCTTACATTGATATCTAAATGTTTTAGCTTCTTAAATATCTCGCACGGTCGGAATTTTTGCTTGAATAAATTTACAACGAGCTGGCGTTTCGCATCCACTGTTAAAAACAATTTAAAAACAAAAGATATCAAGCTCAGGTCTAGATATCATAAAGACGAATAGATTCTCAATGAAAAACTGGGCAAGAGCATGTCGGACCATGCTCAGTGTAGGGTTCCGAAGCAGACCTCGCGACAAACTTAACTTTGCCGTTGGAAAACTGTTATCACCATACATCTATATACGTCGCGGTCAGTTTACCAACACACCGCTAATAAGTTTTCGGTAGGTATAAACATTTAAACCGTTTGTAACTCAAGAACCAAAGAAGTGGTAGACTTCTTAGTAGTCGTGATAGTTTTCCTATTAAATTCATTATATGTGCTTTCATTTAAGATATTTTTCAGATTTTTAGTATTTGTACTTTTGGCTGCAGGGGGGGGGGGACACTTGACTCTAACCAAAATTAGCGCTTTAAAGCTTAATATTTCATAAACGGATCGCTTAATCGAAAAATTGTTTTCACAAACCCGCAATATTTTCGAAATACCTATCCAACGACACACCACACTTTGGGGTAGACGAGAAAAAAAAATACATCACCACGTTACGTGAAGGGGAGGTAGACTAAAAAAAAATTTTTTTCAAGATTTTATTTTACCACTTTGTTGGCGTGACTAATATGTATATTCATGCCAAATTACAGCTTTCTAGTACTAAGAGTCTCTGAGCTAGACTGCGGACGGACGGACGGACGGACGGACATGGCGAAACTATAAGGGTTCCTAGTTTGACTACGGAACCCTAAAAAACCATAATCATGTGAAAAAAATGCCGTTATATTTAAGTAAAATGACGATACAAAACTAGGACACTTAATCTGCCCAACCCTGTAGATCCCTGAAGGGTCGCCATACTTGGAACAAATGACCGGAAATTTTGTGTCAGTATCGCCCGGTCTAGAAGGTTTTATAGGGAACATTGTGTATTGAGAACATGGTATTTATGAAAGTGATACGAAAAGGAACAAAATAATATAAATAAAATCGGATATTTTGAGGGTTTTAAGGGAACGAGAGATATCTCTTAGCATTACTTTACTTCCCACTCTCTACTTACTAGTTTAGAAAATGCTGCCGAATTGAATAAAGCAGTTATCATTTTCTTTTTGTAGCTGCCTGCCTCATCTTCTCTGTTTATAAATAGTATTTAAAAAAATCGCTATATGGGTATTATGTCTGCTAGGCGCCGCCGCTTACGTACTTCTTAACTACGAGTATACAACGGAATTTGATGCGGTTCTGACTGTCACCTAGAGATTATTTTCCGCAGGATTGTTATTACGAGGGTGATCAATAATTTGGTATGGGTCAGACCTTCAATTAGCGCTATTTTACGATAAAGTTATGTTTAAATCGTCATTCTCGCGCTAACGTTACAATAATAAGGTTATATCGCGAGAATAACGATGTAATTCGAACCCATAAAAATGTAAACTTACATCAATACCTACTTTCTACAACGATATATTAACGCTATACGTCACCTCTTTTACTGCACTTAATTTCCTTAATTGCCGCCCATATAATGTGCATAATTTTTAGATGCGGTTTTTATTTGAAAGCAGGTTTTCTGGCGGTAGTTCTACCTAGGTTTCATTTATATCGGTTGGGCCGTTTAGGAAATATCAGCTCTGAAAGAAGGGCTTCACCGTTGTATCGGGGGTTTTTATCTATCGAATAGTTATTTCCTTGATCGCTTCTCTTAGCCATCTTAATATATTTGCATAGTACCCTCTCGAAATATTTACACACTAATCTTTAGAGTAAATTATCAAGACCACTTTGCAATCCCAAAAAATAGTGACCCTGACCTTTCCAAACGAAGAGCTTTTTTTGGGAAAAAGCCCTTGAGTTTTTTGGAAAAAGCTGTGGCTCTTGCATACCACCGCATCGACTCTTTGTTGCTTTCCGGGTTCTGGGTCATAGTGATGAAGCCACGTTTCATCCCCTGTGACCCTTCTGTTGATTACGTCATCAGGATTTTTGCACAAATCGGTAGAACGTTCAACACGTCGTATGGTCAAGTTAACGGCCGGCAACCTCGCAACAATTTGCGGACTACTTAATGTCCGCAAATTGTTGCAATCGGTGTACCGTTGCGTATACTTTCTTCGCTCATTCGTTTTGTCACACCGTTACGCTAGTCACAAAATGTAGCAAGCTACCTAAGTAAGATTCCCTAGACTGTGTGAGGTTAGATGTGTTAGTGTGGCATGTTACCATTTTGCAGACAGCAAAATAGTAAAAAAATGTGCTTCTTAAGGTGGTCAGCGATAGCCTTATGACTCGCGCCATAATTTTTAACACTCAACATAAATTTCTTTTTTAAATTTGTTTCTATATTTCTGTCATATGTAAATCGGCGTGTCTATCTGTGGCATCGTAGCTCTCATACGAATAGACAGATGTGGATGCTTTTTTTTTAAAGAAATCTATCTTAATTGATTATTCTTAGCTAGAATAACTAAATGTTGGGCCGGACGGATCGCCATTATAGTACGGGGGTTTTATCTATTTGATAGTTGTTAAAAGTTGGACTACAGCAAGGAAATAAAGAAAAATCATTTTACCTAGCTACGTGGTAAATTTTACTGTATAGTTAATGTTCTAATTATCAAAGCAATAAGAAACCTCATAGAGTAAGGTTTTAAGTTTGTTAAATCGTAAATTTTGCAAAAAAATATCTAAAGGTTAGTTTCGTGAATAACTAATTTTAACTCGTTGTAATTTTATTTTTATAGAAACTAAGTAGCAATATTCCGAGAGAATACCCACGCCATGGACTACATTTGTTTTTTTATCTAATGTTATTAATTTTAGGTTGCTATTCTCGTGGCGATCGAGATGTAAGTAAGTGTCATTCAAGACGAAAATCACAACTGCCTATAAAATAAAAAGTGGTGTTTTGGGACCCCAAACCAATCTTTGGCGATATTTCCGAGCAGTGTTGAGAAAAAGACTTTTTCTGTCTAAAGACTTAAATAGAGGATGATAAAACCGTTTTTTTTTTCATTAGTGAATATACTGACGCGCGAACGAAGTAGAAGTATCTTGAAGACTAAAAAATCTTATTGATGCCCGTATAACTCGACTGGCCTATTAATCAGTTTTATTATTATCTCCAAATGATTATTAATCATCGTGCCATGTAGAACTTGCTTTATTTCAATTCGGTACAGGGCCCATAAAGGCGCTACAATGACTCGCACTTGGCCGGTCTCCTAATTTGAGTTAAATCGCTGCCGTGTCAAACTTCAAGATTTCATCTGGGTCAGTAGAAAGTAATCATATAGGTATGCGTCTCTTTGAGTGAGCCAGTTACGAGTAGTAACCAGTATAGATCGATACTGATTTTGCAGGGAGTAGAAGCTACGCAATATAACAGCTTGTATGTTTAGGTACTATAAGTTTTTTTGCCGACTTTGTAAGAAAACATTGAGTTCTCACCTATATTAAAACTTAATTAGATTAAAAGGTGCATATAAACTTTCCTCTTGAATCACTCTATCTTTTAAAAAACCGTAGTTGCGTAGTTTTAAAGATCTAAGCATACATAGGGACAGACAGACAGATAGACAGCGGGAAGCGACTTTGTTTTATACTATGTAGTGATAGTGATGATGATACGTAGAAACTAAATTCAAGGATTTTTAAAAATTGTATATTTAATGTAAATTAAATGAAAAATTAAATGTGTATAAAGAAGCAAAATGTATTATTCCAATTTGTTGTTACGAGTACAAATTTGACGACATAATGATGTGACATCAAAGAAAAGGACAACCATATCCCTCCCATAACTGGAGCGATCAAGACAAAAAAATCACGCGATCATAACGTTGTTGCTTAAAAATATTGTTTTACTTAATGCGTAATATCAAGAGTTAAAGTTCGAATACATATTAAGGACAATATTTGATCAAACAAACTCCTATTTTTAACTTAGCTTGGGTTTTACAATTTTGATCATTAATTATTCTCGTCTTTGGGTTCCTCAACATTTTAGTAAAAAGAGAAACTTTACTAATGAGTCATGTCCATCTACCTATATAACATATGTCACAAATACCTACCTTGAATTTTTTGAGTGTTAGATGTTTATCAAACAGATTAAATTATGGAAAAAAATCGTTAGTAGTAAAAAAAACAGTAGGTACTGAATAAAGTAACCGTTATACCGCAAACTTTTTGTGAATTAATTCATTTATTTCAGGATAATATGGTTCCATAGATTGATAGTAACATTAAAACTTATTCAATAATGAAAATCCGTAATTGGCCCATGATTTGTAATTATGTCTGAAATAAGCCTTTTTTGTAATTTGTGCTGTGGATGTATTGTTCCAATAAAATAAATAAGATAAATAAATAAATAAAATAAGTAATGAAAATCCATTCTAATATTAAAAATGAAAGTTCTGTCTGTCTGTGGCCTTTCTATTTGTTACGCTTTTACGGATAAACCGTTGAACCGAATTAGATTAAATTTAATAAGGAAATAGTTTAAGTCACAGGGAAAGACATAAGATACTTTTACCTCGAAAATCATACCCTAAGGGGGTGAAATTAGGGATGGAAGTTTGTATGAGAATTTGATCATATGTTTGGTAGTTCAGCAATTTTCAATGTTATATTCATTAAAATTGGTTTTATAGACTAGGAGGTCACAACAAAACTGGGAACGATCTCGGAAATGGATTATGGTAGGCGGACAGGATAGAGGGCAACTCCCTGACTCCAAATATGTCGGTCTGCCTGCACACAATGGTCGCGTTATCTATATATGGCGGCTGAAAAACGTATAATCGTACCCAAAAAAAGAACGATCACGGAAATGGCTGAATGTTGTACAACTTGTACATAAAGTAAGTACTAGTTGTTCTCATGTCAAATATACAAAAACTTACCAAAAATTTTATTGCGTTAGTGAGCAATTCACGTTCAAAGATAAATTTTGACCAAAAAAACGATAAGGGAAATTGCTGAATGTTGTATATAAAGCAAGTATTAGTTGTACCATTGCCAAATATGTAAAAACTGATAAAAAATTTGGTTGCGTTATGCCGCTATACCCGTTCAAAGATACTTTTGTAACCATAAAAATTATAAGGGAAATAAATGAAAGGGTGAAAGGGCTGAATGTTCTACGAAAAGTGAGTACTAGTTTAACTCATGTCAAATATGCAAAATATGACGAATATTTTCCTGCTATTTTACCACTTGCCTGTCTGGTGTGGATATTGAGGGCTGATAGGGTAGATAGGATAGGAAAATTCAATTCGCGTAAAGCACAGATGATTGCGCAATTATCGCGAATTGAAATTTTAGGTATTGAGCATTATTTATGCTTGACGCGAATTGACATACGTTGTGAAAGTTATTTTTGAATCCACAAAAAAATCATACCCGAAGTTGGTGGAAAAAGTTGTGCCCAAAAAATAGGTGTAATTTTGCAGCAAAATTTGTGTGGTAAAAATTTATGCCTTTTTTTGAAGGTTGTTAAAAAATATCACTTTAGTCTGCTTATAAGTACATGGCTTTATGTAGGTTTGCGAAATAATGATTCATCGCACAATCACCGGCAATAATAAATTATCCATCATTGGGCTCAAAAATATATAATACGTCTTTATTGCTAGAGGTATAAGAGCGTGTTAGATATTTTTGAACGCACTGTTGGATAATATATTATTGCTGGTGACTGTACTTACACTACCTACTTACATCATAATTTTCATTGTTGAGTAGCACTTTTCTTACACCGTTTATCTTTTAAGGTTTGTTTCAAAAATATACCTACTGCGTTGAGCAACGTTGCATAACTAGACCTGAAATTGATGATAAGTAAATAGAGGACATCACTGATTAAGTAGGCAAGTTATGAATAGTGATAATGATAAGGCGCGTACGTGTATACGTAGGTATGGAGGGTTGATTTTCAGAACGTTTGTTAGTCACATGCTGACAGAAGTTGCCCCACCATCGGCGGCTGCGGCTGCTGTCAACCCACCCAGTAGCATTCGCAACGCCGCGCGCGACGCACGCCATTTTTGCGCAAGCGCCCCGTCCGCATAGTGAAAGTTGCGCGTGATTGTACGTTCCGACGTCTTCGATTAGTTATTGTTTGTTCGTTGCGCCAGTACGGCGAGGAAAGGAGGTCGGTGTGTGGCCACAACCCGTAAGAATATTTATGATCCCGGCATCCGTGTGACAACAATAGCCTAGGAATATCTATTGGCAGTTTCAGTGCGGGTTTTATTTACTTATATAAGAAATCTATATCTTGGAAATTATTAGTAATTGAGACAAAATATCAAACATTAAGGGCCTGTTTCACAATCGTCAAGTAACGCGTATCTGACACATAAATTTAGCCCTTTCCTTTTCTTACACTTGACCATAGCCAAGGAGAGAGCTAACTTTAACTGGCACATAAATTTACTTGTAGATTGTGAAACAGGCCCTAAGTATACTAGTAAATTAATTTCCCGAATAATTTGCCCATTTTATATTTAGCCCGTAGGACCTATCAGTGTTTCACTGCAAGGAAAAGGTCTTCTCTCGCCTTTCGTCCCAAGTGTAAGTTCCCGCCCATCGCTTTGATCGATTTTTAATAAAGAATTTAGTTAGGTACTCTTCTTATAATATAAGATGTAAATATTATATTTTAAAAAACAGGCGACGATATCACACAGATTCACCCAAACTAATCTTTAGACAACAAAAAAATAATATTCGCACTCATCCATCACCCAAGTTTTTGCCCTACTTACCGATGACTAGAACCCGGGACCGTCAGCTTCGTCAGCAGGGGGTTTCGTATGATTCCTACAGATTGAATAGTGCGTTTACGGTCTAGGAATAGATCTGTCTAGGTAACATCCTCGGGAAAACTCGTTTTAATCTGAGCTAAGTATAATCGGGCTTTGAGTTATTGTTTATTATCTATCCGACCCACAGATTTTATTAAAATGTTCTAAATCATGTACTTAGATTGTTAAAGTAAGTAACTTTTCGTCAATATTTTTAGCTCATTCTTTAACCGACTTAAAAAAGAGTAGGAGGATTTCATTTCGTTGGGATCCGATTTTTATTTTTATTGTTAGAGCCTGATGATTGTAAAACCGTTTTTACGGTTCCGTACCAAAATGTGAAAAACCAGTCAAGTGCGAGTCAGACTTGCGCACCGAGGGTTTCGTTCCGCCGCTCAGTAGGTAGATACCTATTACTATATTCCAATTTCAATTCGATTTCGAACCGAATCAGCGCGAGAATGACCATTTTTAGGGTTCCGTACCAAAATGGTACAAAAGGAACCCTTATGGTGAGACTTCGTTGTCTGTCTGTATGTCACAGCAGGTTTTCTCAGCAACTACAAATGCTATCGACTTGAAATTTGGCATAGTTGTACAACTTGCTTGCCCGCATCTATTTGTAGTAAAAAAAATATGAAATAATTTTATTAATAATTGAAAAGTGGTCTAGAATGGGGGGTTCAAAAATGAAAGTGGTTCGATTATAGCAAATGGGGTGTCATATGAAAGGTCTTAATCTGCACATTTCAAAAGTATTTTTTTGAAATAAAAATATGTTGTACTTTTTGATTTATAGCCAAAAATGTACAAAAAATGACCGTTCCCCCCCCCTTATCTCCGAAGTTTATTAATCAAAAATTCTGTAAAAAATCCTGACGTATAGATAATTACTTATATTTTCTGGGAAAAATAAATAAAGTGTTCATTATTTACAGTTTTTGAGAAATAACAAAAAAACTAAGAAAATCTGTATTTAAATTTAGGCTAGTCAAAATCGACCTTATTGCCTGGAAAATAAAGCTTATAACAAAATGAGTATTTTCTTTTGCGGTTACCAAGCATATTATCTTCAATACGGAACCCTCGGTGCGCGAGTCCGACTCGCACTTGACCGGTTTTTTGAGTATGTTGTTTCTCTTTAGGGGTTTTTCTATAATTTGACGCATGCATGTTTTACCGTTTTAAGGATACCTACAACAAAACTTAAACTAAGTACCTAAATTACAAAAAACTGTCTTGTATGTGAACCCCTTTATTATTTTAATTTCTGTAAAGAAAATTTTTAGTACCTATTCGCCGAAATAAAATATATTTTGACAAAAAAACCCGCTATCTATTACGGTTCAAAAGATACAGCTCTTTAAAATTTGGACGAACGGACGGACGGACAGCGTAGGCATATTAATTGGATTGGGCTCCCTTCGGATACGGAACCCTTTAAAAAAAGAAGCCTTATGGTAGTTATGGTGAGACTTCGGTGTCTGTCTGTCTGTTGGTCACAGAAGTATTCCTCAGCAACTACTGAACCTATCAAATTGAAATTTGGCATAGGTATATGTTTAACTTGCTTGATGCAGCATAAAAAATAAAAAAATGCAAATGGGAATAGTAAAACTAATTTAGGAAATGGGGTATCATATAAAAGGGCTTAATTTGCAAATTTAAAACCTCCGTTTTTTTTTTTAGTCAGCGGTCTTTGAGATATTAATAAAATTTGCTAGGTTTTGCTATTATGACGACAGATGGCCCAAGCTGTAATTACTCATTTTCGATATTAAACTATTATTTAACATGGTAAAATTCCCATATGTTATGAATGTTATTTAGCTACTTACTTGACGACAGATGGCGCAAACTCTAGTGTCCAAACAACCAAAACGTTGGTAGCTTCCAAATATCAATAAGTTAACAACAATTGACGGAACAATCTTAGATCATACCTATATTTTCTAATGTAGATAATTTTACTTACAAGTCGGTGTCATTGAAACGTGCTTTAGCCATCATAAGCAATTATGGATAAGACTATCTACCTAAAATATTGAACTTTCTCGTTAAATTCCATGTGTACATAGTACATACATATTTTGTTTAAAAAAAAATGACTCCTGTCTTGGGCTCGACTTCTTCCGCCGAAATATTTATACTAATAAGTATTAATATCGTAATATGTATTACTAAAATCTCAAAAATAAATGTAAAAAAAATAAACAAAAGGCCGCCTTAAAAAACGCAAAAATTAACTTCTTATAAAATGGTAGGTAATTAATAGTTCAGTGTCAGGGCCTCTTTTCTAGTTAGGCGGTAAATTGCAAATCGTATTTGACCTATGGTATTGTTTTTAACTCGGCCGCCATTACTGTCAAGCAAATAAGAGCTATCAAAACGATGAGAATACGATAACAGATCAAAAACGACACAAACAACAGTTTTTTGTTTTTGGAAACATTTATTTTATTTTATACTTTTTAGTGATCATAATGTTATGTTATGTAGTCCCATAACTACCCAACTTATACTTAACTAAGGTTCTGAATGCTGAACTTGTTACTAAAAATACTAAAATCGTTATATATATATATACTTATATATGCCTATAATGGAGTTCCCTCAATTCGACACGGATCGCCGGAACCTCTGAATCCGCAATTGAGGGAGAAATCGATGAACATACATTAAAAATAGAGTGGAACGTAGAACCAGTCGATTAATAACGATTGGGAAATAGTTTAGATGCCACCATATTAAAAACTGAAACATCGGTGCGCGAGTCCCACTCTAGCGTCTAGGAATCATTTATTATTATTGCAACTTTTAACTTTTTCAGTTGATTTTCTTGAGGATCCTGTAAACCGAAATTGTACCTAGTTACATAGAGCGCCTGGGCCCTTGTTTAAAATTCGAAGTTCGAACTTAGGTTGATTCCATCTCTCAGGTCAGGTGGCTTGTGTGCCCGTGTGCCTTCTCCTTGATATAAAAAGTCTTTCTCTCAACTTAGTCTCGCATGAAAGTGAAAGGAATAGGGCATTCGAATTTACGAATTTAGCGCTTCGCATTGGAATAGTGGGTTAGATGGAACTTGGAGTATTTGACATGTAACAGTAAGTACGCGTCGTTAGTCAACGACCTCGCCTAAGTTGCACTAGAGAATTATACCACTGCACCACTGTTAGGATAGATCTTAAGAAACCAGTGCAAGTAAATGTCATTACCGCATTTTAAATTAAATTCCATTTTAATGAGGTGAAAAGTGTACTTAAACGATGTAAACAAAGCGCCATATTGATATTGTCTACGGTTTTATGAGTTTACTAGTGATGGAAAAGTAGACTAAGATTAAAAATCGCTTAAAATGTATTTTTTTATCAGAATCTCTAGAATCGATTGAGGAAGACGTGTAAATTTGTATTATAAATTTCGATTTACAATTTGTAGCCCTGGCAATAATGCCGTCTAAGCTTTTCATGTTGTTTTCTTCATTTATGACATGAGCCACGCATTTTTTCCTTTGCTCCGCCCCGAAATGAAAATAGTTTTAACACACTACTTCTCGTTATAGTCTTAATTTGGCCAACACTAGTCAGCCATCATAAAATCATAATAGACAATTGGTGACTTGAAACGAAACAAATATATCATTGCAATATGTCGGAATAACCTCAACTGCAAAATAATTTCAAACTTTTACTAAAATATCGAATTTTAAGTGATACAACAAATGGTGAAATAGCATATGGATTTAATAGTGATGGAGAGCTGGTATAAAAATTACGAAGAAATGTTGCCTAAAAGGTTTGTTTACCTACATGGTTTACAAGTTCTATTGATCGCGACTTTACGTTCTTACATATCTTTCTACTCGACTGTACCTAGACTTGATTCGTTTGCAAAATGTAAAACTTAATAGATTCCAATTTGCTAAAACATGTAGGACCTCACTTCTTTACCGCTCGCAATTATAATTATTAATAATATACTCAGTAGGATCACTTAAATATGTTCCCCATCAATCTCTTCACTAATGGTTCAGAGTCCAGACTTGCTAGAACCTTAGCCGGCCAAGCGACAAGACGCGGCCGCATTACCAAATGTAGATTTTGATTCTTCTACACTACGAGTAATATTATAAAAAGGAAAGATTTGATATTTTGTTTGCATTGAATAGGCTCCGAAACTACTGGACCGATTTTAAAACTTCTTTCACCATTGGAATCTTACATTATCCATGATGGACATAGTCTATATTTTAATTTTCTGCGCGAATGGTTTCGCGGGCAACCGCTAGTTATTTATACACACCTTATCGGGAGCGCCGTTTAAAAATCTTTGCACTTTTTGAGCTACAGAGGGATCATCTCAGATTGACCCAAATTTAGCGCGATAATCAGAGGATGACACTATTTTTTAAGAACTGTAAGTAAGCTTCCTTTGCTGAAAATAATAAAAAACTTATAGGGGTGCAAAGGGGGCTCAGTAAAAAACAAAGAATCGTAACAATTGTATTATGGTACGTTAGGTTAGGGTTAAGTTTATAGTTTTCCTCTTATTCTGTCATGCTGCCGTAAAACGTGTCCAATAAAAAACCTTGCACTTACTTCTGTAAATGTCTTTCTAATGCTAAAAAAAACGAAGTACTTATAGTTTGATGACGAACAGAAGTAATAATCCAAATTAAAAATGGAGTTAATTCTAGAAGGGTCCAGAGGGCTTATTGTCTAACGCACTCGCAATCACAACGGGCTTCAAAGTGTAGCAATTGTTTTCATTTTGTATGCAGACAAGCCTTCGATTTTCAAAATGAAAACGATCGTGATTTCGAATGCGTTAGCCAATAAGCCCTCTGGTTATGATATCATCTAGTTATTCGTAGTGTTTGGACGTGTTCCAGCGAAATCTGCGAGTTGGCTGTTGCCGTTGTATGTACTTACTCGTATCAACGTGATCGTGCGAGCCACTGCGATTCGACCTGATTGATAAAACGCTGTATTTCGATAAGTCGCTAAGTTATAAAATCAAAACGGGATTGAATGCTTTATCTTATCTCCAGGTAATCGACAGTAAATAATAATTATGCTGTGCATAAAACAGCCGATCACGTGTTACCCTTCATACTTATTACACCCATCTTTTCCGGTTGACAAGATTGATGCCCGAATTCCTTAAAATTTAATGAAGTTGAATTAGTTCATATTTATTTACGCAGATAGATTTAAGACTTTCCGTCTGTTTAGATCGTAATGAATACTGTAAACTTTGATAATAGCCTCTTAGTTAATGTGTATCTAACCACGATACCTACTCTACTTATTTTCATTATGGCATTAACAAACTGTTTGTGATTTAGAATGTTATATTGTTTTATACATGTACATGTACATTAGAGGTATATTACTTATCTTACTCGGTACAAATAAATGCACCAATTACTCTTCTGTGTTTTGCAAAGTTGGTCGCAGCAGAGAACAGGAAGAAAACCGTAATTTTTGTTCAAATTTCGTACATATTAGTATGGTAGCGGTTAATATGCCATCTCTTTTAAAGTAAACAGACACCGTAAATGCCGTTTCTGTACTTTTTTCTTCTTTGCCGATAGACTCTATTTTACCAACCTCAATACAAAGTTATTTTTGCAGCAACTTTTACCTTAGGGTGTTTTGTTTTAGTTACTGTTTAATTACCTAATACTATATCAAAAGTATTTATTACATGTAGCTCAATTTTTACATAAACAAATCATTTCTAATTTCAAATGGTGAGGCATTGTGTGGATCACTAAATACTATTACACCTATTCCAAATTTCAGCCATTTCAAAGAAAAAGTGTCTTAACAGAAAGGCAGACAAACGGACAACAAAGTAGTACGGAAGACTAAAAATTAACAAAATATAATTAAATAGTCGATATTCCAAATTGTTTAATAGCTTCGAGTTTTTTTGTAAAATCGTTGAGAAGTAAAATTAGGTTTGAAATGTCAGTATTGTTTCTTCGCGTGCTTATAAATTCATGAATCTTGTATTAATAAAACAACCTAAACTAGTCCTTGTATCCACGTATCATTCTTATTTGGTACATAAGACGTCACAATGTTTAAGTTATAGTCAAAGTTGTTATGAAATAAAAGCTGCATTTTGTGATAGAAGCAAACCCGCAGCAGCAAAACTTTCACCCCTTAGGAACACAAATACAAGAGAAACCCCCGCTATGTTGTAAAAAAAAAACTATTCACCAGTTTTTATTTAATGACATTAAAAAATGCAGTGATAAGGTATTATTTTAGTAACTCACATGATGACTTTGTTAATAACACATTTAATAAAAAAAACTGCAAGTCAATACCTACCTTTAATATTTAGAGAGATATTTACGATTATATGCGGTGCGGCGATGGGGTCATTGACCTTGAATCCGCGCGCCAACCCAATTTTGGTCAAACACTGATTAAAATTGATCCTTTTGACAACGTCGAAAGCTTAAAAGTTAGAACATATATTTTCATTTAGATAAAGACATTTTAATCTAGTAATTAAAAATTTAAAACAGAATTGAACTCGGATAAGTCGTTTTTAAAATATTCATTGCAGAAGTTGCAACTCTCCTCTAATATGCTTTTTGGTAAGAAATCTGAAAATGACTACCTAGTTTAAATAAGGAACTTAAGTTGTATTATGTTAGTTAAAAGGGTATTTTGGAATTGAAAAATTAATTAATAAAACAATTAAAGGTCTTTCCCCGTTACAAAGGTATTGGATAAATTGAAAAAAAAAAAACAAAATATCGTTACGATGTACCAAAATCATAATACTCGTACTAAATTACTTTAAATACTGCATTTAAAAATAAATTTTCTTACGTTTGATAACCACGGGCGCCTTTACAAGAACTACACTGCACAGTGCATGGTACGATGATAGACCAACGTGATGGACATGGGATTGGAACTGCTAAATTTAAAGCATTTTAGCATTGCCCCATACTTGGTCTGCTTAGTAAGCTACAAGGAGGGCATGTTTATGGTCAGCAGCTGACGTAGGTCGACCAAACGCCATGTTTGGTAAATAAAATTAACATTCAAATTCTTATACCTACTTATTTCTCCGAAGTATTAAAAAAAGAAATGTGTCAATTTCACCAAAATATTAATCAAAATACAAACCAAAAGCTTAACAACGAGCATCATGTTAATAAAATAACGTCGACAATGTTTTTTTTAAGGATTTTTTGGGACTGTGTTTAATATTATTAACGATTGTGTTAAATTTTCTCGCATTGTTGGAGAAAAGCACTATACAAGCCTCAGTCGGGTAGGGCGGTTGTAATTAAGACGAATAGAATGAATGCGGAGACAAGCAATGAATTACAAAACTACTACTACTTATTACATTTGGACTAGCTTGTCCCCGCCTGGAACACCTTTTCCAATATTCAAGTTATATGTATAAATAAATATGATAATATATATTGTATTATTTATTAAGTACTTACATTGCTCTCACAATTTTCTATAGATTACAGACAGAGCTTGTTTTTTGCTTTTCAGTTGTTTTTTAATGCAGTCGGGTTTTTGTTTTTTTATTTGAGATAGTTTTTGTGTAGTAATGGACTCGGAACCCTACACAGCACGGGTAGCACAAGTTATATTTTCTCGCTTGTCGCTCAGTGCGTCTTTAGCTTTACTGACTAGATAGAAAGGGAGATCCGAGCGAAAACCAAGTCGCAGGCAACTTGTGCTAGCCGTGCTGAGCATGGTCAGACATGCTCTTGCCCGGCTTTTATATTATTGTATTACTTGTTTAAATTTTGCTTTTCGGGCATGACCTAAGAAGTTACGAATTTTAGTTCATTTCATGTTTAACGTAAGATTTATGGTACTCTATTTTTAGTAACCATGTAACTGTTGGTTTTGTTTCGTATAGGATGTTATTGTACACCGCATGACACCGCTTTGAATGTAACTACAATATCCTTTAAAGTAAGCCGTTGTTATGGATTCTTTGTTCTGTGCAATTGATTTAATGAGCTTGTCATCCTCTTTGTCCTGCGAGCGTAAGCCTATTTGTCGTTAACACAATTAATCGGTATTCTGCGCGCGATTCCTCGCCGCCGCTGCCGGGGAGTTAACTATGCGCGCTAATATAAAACACTTGGCCATTGTGTGTTGCTGTGCTCTCGATGAAGCATTCCGGAGAATGGCCTGCTTATTCAAATATCAAAGCCGATTAACTTTAAACTTAACATCAATTACTTTGGATTTGTGAAGCTTCATTATTGGAGAATGTCATAAATACATGTATAGTTTGTCACACATTTATCATACATGGAACGACTCAGTTCAGCATTTTAAAGGGAGTAGGTATCTGCACGGCACTGTGAATGGCATCCAACCGCGTATACTGCACGGGATCATCTCAAGGACAACGAATTACCTACGATATTAGTAAATAACACGGAAATTTATTTAAAATGTAAAAAAAAACATAAAATATCTTAAACTAAGTAATTAGTTTAGTCCTAGACTTTCACCAATTTCCACCAATAGGAAAGCTGCGCTAAGCGAGGCTAGGAAAATTGAGTAATCCTATTGGTAGATTTTATCCTCGCGCACCGCTTCGTTACCTTGCATATCTCCGGTGGATAGTCACCCTTAGAGGGATAGATAGGGTTTAAGAAATCTCAAGTTCTGAAAGCATCAATTTGTAAATCAATTTTACAACTAAAAACATTTTGAAAATACGACTAAATTAATGACATCGACAAAGTATGGAAGTAGGTATAGATTAGGTTTGATGATCGAATAGTTAACGCACCTATCCCTCTTCGCAACATAAAACGTTCAGGCGCGTGGACCTACGGAACCAATATGCAGGAACACTCTGAAGTTATCATAGTTATGCTTATGTATTATG
The DNA here is from genome assembly GCA_948252455.1 of Acleris cristana. NCBI lineage: Eukaryota > Metazoa > Arthropoda > Insecta > Lepidoptera > Tortricidae > Acleris > Acleris cristana. The sequence goes on along the minus strand of OX411772.1, from coordinate 16,073,006 downwards.
TTATTATAGTGATGTTCTCGAATCTTCAAAGTTTGCTGGAAATAATTTGTATGTCACGCAATTCGTGTTCGCGTGATTTGCGTCTGGTACAGACCACACTCGCGTGCGAAGTTTTTTACAAGACCCTCGGTTAAATCGTAAGTTCTTACACAACCGTATTCTATCTCTCATATGGCATGTAACACGTGCGAACACTACATCTTCAAGTTTAAAGTCACACTAGTCGCACTGCCTATGAATATTACGTCACAGAAAATAAGGTCTATTAAACATATACTCACTTGACGCGATAACTGTACAGATATTAATGCTTTTTATGAAAATGCAATTGATAGATTCCATGCCCAAGATTGAAATGTACCTACTCCAAAACGGCTCCTGATGTATTCTTGATGGTTATTTAAATACAAAATTGGCTGCATAATATGTTGTTTTGAAAATCGTTACATCTGAAAGTGGTTTTGAACTGTTGTCGTTTGTGTAATTTATTAAGAGTCTCTGCTTTGCGTTTCCCGTTACAAGGTCAACTAATAAAGTTGGAAGTCAATTAATAAGTCTTGGTTCAAAATATTATACGTACTTAATAATGTCCCTTTTTTTTAACCGACTTCAAAAAAGGAGGAGGTTCTCAATTCAACTGTATGTTCTTTTTTTATGTTTGTTACCTCAGAACTTTCGACTGGGTGGACCGATTTTGAAGATTCTTTTTTTGTTTGAAAGCTGGTGCTTCCCATTTGGTCCCATTTTTATCATAATGAAGATTTGATGATGGAGTCTATGAAGAATCGACGGAACTCTTCAAAATTTATAGGCACACCTATAGCGATTTTGGTATTTTTCATTGTAACTCGTGTATTTGCTCTTGGAAAACACTATTTGGTAAAGTGGAACTGATGATGAAAACCACAGATGGCCACCGGAACTCCTAAACGGTATATATTTCAAGGGTGGCGACAAGATATTTCGATTAAGATAGTTGAGCGACTATGACGAAGCATATGTATGTTTAAGTATTTGACTATGACTTTCCCACGGCGTTGCTTGCGGCGAGATTGAATTTCAATGTTCTATAGTTTCTTATTAATTCTTATTAATTAAAGTGGGACTACATAACATAACAGTATAATTATGATCACTAAAAAGTAAAAAATAAAATAAAAGTTTAAAAAAACAAAAAAACCGCCTTCAAAAAGCAAAAAATAACTTCATTTAAAATGGTAGGTAATAGTTCAGTCCAACTGAAGTCGGCGTCCAACAATATTTTAACCAAAAGCAGACTTCAGTTGGACTGAACTATTACCTACAATTTTAAATGAAGTTATTTTTTGCTTTTTGAAGGCGGTTTTTTTATTTTTTCAATAAAACTTGATGTCGCAACCCAAAGTTTAAATTTAGATTACTAAGATTAGGTACGTAATGAAGAATGTCAGTAGGTACGCCAAATCGCTTGAAACTTTGTAACAGTAATGTTTATAAATAAACAAACATAATACTTTTTATTTCATTCAAATAGACCCAGTAGTTTTGATTCTACAAACGTTTGAAATTTGGGTCAATAATATTAAAGCGAGTGGACGCCATCTTGCTTGAGTGACGTCATCGTTCAACTGCGGTACGCGCCCTTATATGAACGAGTAAGTTTACAGGGCTATATATTTTTAACCGTAATAAGTAGCCAGTTGAAATTTTCACAGAATACGTGTTATTATAAAATCTATCGTTAAAAATATAAAATGAACAATAAATCAAATCCCAAGAGGGGTCCCCATACAAGAAACATGAAAAAAAAATCTTTATTTTTAGCATTTTTATACGGATTGTATTTTTATAATGGCTTCCTATTTTGATGCTATTTTAAACTTAAATTTTAGTCTAATTTTCATTGTTTACGACTAAATAGCAATCTTAAGTAAAACTTCGGCAAATATGTGACAAAACTGATTTTATCAACACGATGGTTTAGGCGGTCACCCATCCTGTTTTAGACTACGCGTGTAGTTGCTTAACTTTGGAAGACGAAATACGGGTTGTATTTGTATGATAGCTTTTTATTTCGGTGTCACATTAAGCTTAAATGATAATCTAAACTCCATACTAACATATATAGTTTACGACCAAACAGTAAACTGTAGTAAATCTCTTACAAATATGTTTAAAAGTGCCTAGTTTAAATCAACACGATGTTTAGGTAAGCGGTGGTTGTTTAACTTTGGTGGTAGGCCTTTCTTTACAAATTTCGTGTTAAGTAATTTAGAATTAATATCGCTACCGTATAAAAGAACGAACTATAAAACATGATTTTTTGATTGACCTAGTAGTAGTTCTGATACTTCGTGTATTCATTACATCGATTTCAAATTTCGCGCGCGGGCGCTACCAGGTTCCTCACTCAAGGTAGTGTGTGTTGGTTTTTTTTTGTGGGACCAACGCCCTTTGTTACACTTTGGTACAATAGAGGACAATCTTGACTTCTACGGCTCCGACATTTTAAACGAGTAAGATCACTTAAAACTACGGGTACGCTGTACGAGACCGCGTATATAGCGAACTGCGTGAATCATAATATTGTTGAATAGTACAGTCGAGTACAAAGATATGTATACACTTTTTCACCTTATTCCATTGAAATAAGGGCCACAAATGTATAAATATCTTTGTATTCTACAGTACCTACCGCTGCAGGCTCGGCCGCCTGTGTCCCGCGTCTCGCACTTGGTTTTTAATTTTTGGCATGTTTCACCTTAGCTATCAACATACTTTATTGGTATTTTTATGTAAAAAACGGTGAACCCAAAATTAAAAGTGCCTATTTATTATTCTAATTTTATTTAACCAACTTACTCGACAAACATTACAAACAGAAAAGCCGGTCAGTGACAGAAAGTTTGTTTAGTTAAACTGTATGTAATACAAAACAATAGATACCTAACCATAACTACCATAGTAACATCAAAACGAATTCGTAAAAATAATTACGAGTATTACGACTTACAAAGTTAAGCAACTACAAGTGTAGTCTAAAACAGGATGGGTGACCGCCTAAACCATCGTGTTGATAAAATCAGTTTTGTCACATATTTGTAGAAGTTTTACTCAAGATTGCTACTTAGTCGTAAACAATGAAAATTAGACCACAATTTAAGCTTAAAATAGCATCAAAATAAGAAGTCATTATAAAAAAATACAATCCGTATAAAGATGCTAAAACAAAAGATTTTTTTTCATGCTTCTTGTATGGGGACCCCTCTTGGGATTTGATTTATTGTTCATTTTATAGTTTTAAACGATAGATTTTGTAATAACACGTATTCTGTGAAAATTTCAACTGGCTACTTACTACGGTTAAAAATATATAGCCCTGTAAACTTACTCGTTCATATAAGGGCGCGTACCGCAGTTGAACGATGACGTCATCATCCGTGAGCGCTAGCCGCCGAGTTTCGAGCGCCGCATACGAAGTTTAAAATTCAATATCTCGAAAAGTATTTGACGTATCGACATGATTTTTTAAAGCATTTTTTTGTTTTTAATGAAGAATACGATAAGCCAAAAATCGTGATAAGCCAAACTTCGGCTCGTTTCATAATAAGATCACACGAGTGTTTTAAGGCCTAATTATGTACAGTTGCATACATTATTTTATCTACACACATATTATAAGTACTCTAAGATGCGTTCAGTAGGCGACAAAACAAACAAATGGCGGCAAAGCTTACCTGTGTCACGAATATGAATGTTTTTTTTTTTTTAATCATAGACAAACTAACAAAGTGCCTATTCTAATGTCATTCGAAATCAAAATGGCGTAGGTACGACACTTTACTTAAAGTACTTAAACTGCGAGTCGACGTTTAATTGATACTAGAATTGCCCCCCTGTATGAATTGTGTTGGTTTGGAAGATGTTCCAAATTTGAACAACAATACTTTATCAAAAGTTGTATCGTAATTTTAACTTTTCATTACAGCTACAGATAAGAAAAAATATCCTAGTAAAATTGTATCTTGTAATGCTGGTCATTGTCTACGGATTCTGAACGCATTATAGAGGACTTATGATATGAGTGTAGATAAATAAACTAAACTAATCTTAAGAAGATAATATCCTGACTGAATTTTAGCTCTTCCGCCATTACTGTCCATTAATTAAGAGCTATCGTAAGTAGTACTTATCGTTGACAATAAAAAGACACGTCAAAAGCATTATGGTTTTACCGAGTAGAATAGAGCCTTTGCCAAGTAAATAACAGCTATCTTAATGTTCGCAGTACAACAACGACATATCATGTCAAAAGCAATATGGTTTTCCATGCAAAATAGAGCCGTAGGGAATCGACGTCCTTGCGTAAGTTTCTTTCTTTGAAATTAGTAGAATTTTTATTGTTTTGATAATATCTAATATTAAAGGTGGTTTTTGGGTTGTTCAATCTGTATAAGCACTTACGTGCCACGTTCATAATGAAGACTGGTATTTTTTGGGGATCACAATGTATTGTCCCATTTGTGTATTGCATTGCCCAGTTTTATGAGCCCGGTATATCCCACTGCTGGGCAAAGGCCTCCTTCCCACCCTTCCACGTAATTCGGTTTTGGGCAATCTCCCGCCAATTGTGTTGAAAGGCTTCAAGTTCATCTCGCCATCTGCGCCTGGGTCCTGGGCCCAGATTAGCAATACGATATCAAATAAGTACCTTTGTTCACTGAACTGCTTTGTAAGGTCGCCTAGCCTTGCCGATCCTCTCTATTTGTTACGTTCAACGGAACAATCAGTGCCCGGTGGCGATAGCGGCAGAGATCTCGTCTCCGCGCCGCAGCGGGCCGCGAGTGTCGTGATAGGAGAGGGTCGGGTGTCAGCCCTCCCGTTAGGTTAATCTCTCCGATGACATTGAGCGGGCAACTCGTGCGTTTGCGCCGTCTGATCGACATATGTAAGGTTAACCTACTAGTTTCTGTACCTTGAATTACCGGTACTAGGTACTTAGACCTTAACTGACGATTAAATGTTAAACAGTTGTATAAATATATTGACAGTGGGTTAAGATTTACAGGCTTTACGGCCTTTTAAATTGCTTGGTAAAATCTGTCATATAAAATATACAAATTAATTTAACCCTACAATACAACCGTTGCAACCGTGCAACTACAATTCAACGTCGTAGTTACACGTCACATAGACCACTCGGTACTTATTTACGTGCTTACTATATAATGTAGGCATACTAAGGGCGGATTCGACCAAACTGGAATAAGGTCATATACCTAGATTAAACGCCGAATTTGTATGGACTAAATCTCAGATTGTCTTATTCCAGTTTGGTCGAATCGGCCCTTATACCTATTACCAAAATTTTATTTTTATTTTCTTAACTTTTTACTTGATTTGGTGGTCAGTTAAACAAGCTATTCGAAGTACTGGATGGGTTTGTTTGCGGTTTTCCTTACACACTATTCATTAAGTACCTTACATGTTTTGTAATAAAAACTACAGGAAAGAAAACAAAGAGGATTAGTATATTATTTTAGCAGGTCATATCATGTTCTTAAATGTATCGATAAAATATGTATATTGGAAGCCGATAGACGAAAAGTCCCTATGACAGCTCAAAAGTGCTACCAGAATTCCGGCCTCTGTAAACTACCTAACATAGTTTTAAAGTTACAATTTTCAGTACTTACTTAAAAATTACTTAAAAAGTCGTTGATGTCTAGTAGTGTATGTCCTTTTTTTGAAGAATTAGAATGCAAGCGGCAAATCATGTTACAGTTGGGGTGACAACGTTATCCGAGGATTTTGACCCTGCAGAATACGGATCTGCCTGTCGCCATTCCGAAATTTGAACCGAAAGTACGCTATACCGGAAATGGTGCAGCCCATACAAAATAAGTCACATCCGAGGGGTGGGGACTTTTAGTTGTTGTTTATCCAAACTAAGTTCCGAAGTCAAACTTTCTGGTTTCAACTTTTCCATCCACACCCCCCTTTTAAGCATTCATTTACCAAGCTACTAAGTCTCTGGAGCTAGACAGGCTGCGGACGGACGGACGGACATGGCGAAACTATACGGGTTCCTAGTTTGACTACGGAACCCTAAAAGCGACTGACTGTTGAGTTTCTTGCGGGGTTTCTTCTCAGCAATGGTCTCTTGCGAAGCGCTTTACTGTATAAACATCTTTTATCTTTTATCATTTAATGGTAATCATTACCTTGCTACCAGTTATTTTTGTTTAAATGCGTCCAGACAAGACATTAATGTGCCTGAATAGTAACTACCTCATTATAAATTGTTGACAAATTCCATTTCCGGATGTGAAATAGTTAGGTTAAAAATTGTAATTATGCACCCAAAAATAATAACCAATTCCTTTACAAGTGGTTCCCTTGAAAGAAAAATGTAAAAACAGCTGATCCAGCAAGGCTATCACATGTTGTTCGCGACTTATTTGTCGCTCGGATCTCCCTTTCTTTCTAGTCTAAAACGATAAAGACGCACTGAGCGACAAGCGAGAAAATACAATTTGTGCTACCCGTGCAGCGATTATGGATGGTTGCTCCCGCCATCGCATCGCCTCGTCAGGCCTCGTCCGAGTCGCTCTGTGGTTAATTAACCTTTGAGGAACGTTTAGGACGGCCTTTTTTATATCACTTACAATTTGTAACTTTTTTTTTAAAACTTAATTTTAGACTTTTTCTGCTTTAGGTAGCATAAGGAAACTGAACTTATATGTATTTTTATTTTAGTTGTGTTTAATGTTATCTTATGTTTTTATTCGTAATTATTTGAATTGGTCGTTTTTATGCGTGACGATTATAATTGTGAAACACGTGTCAATTCTATAGTTGTTATTGCGACGTCCACTGAGAATCGCGGTGATCTAATTGGATGTTGATGCCCGTTCTTACTGCAAGTCGAACCGTAAAAGTGACATGCATTTAAGTGATCGAACTGTAAAATTTAGAATCATGTAATTATAATATGTGACGCGAATCAAAGATATTCCCAGATAAAGCTGCTCTCGGCTTTGTTTTTTGATACGCCCGCTCGGCATGACTTTTAATGATCATTGGCTCCACAGTCAAGTGTTAATGTCGGATTGTTTACTAGCGTATAGCTTCAGTTACAATGATTAATCTAAATTGTGTTGCGACCTTGATAGCATATGGTGAACAACACAGTGATGTGATTGTTTTTGTCTTGCTTTTGCTAACATACAAAATCCTTATCCTCATGTATTTAAATAATAATTAAAAAAAAAATATCACTCTTTTTGTTGCCCACATTAGGTACTTCTAACACTGATTATAAACTATCTAACAAAATAGGTTTTTATTTAATTTTTGGGACAAAAATACTAATCGAAAGTATGAATCCTATAGAATATGCAAACGTTAGGTTTGGTGCAATTTATTAGTACCGACTTAACTGTTTATACGCCTACCCAATAGTTATGACGGAAAAAAATAATGTCAACCTAACGTTTGCATATTATTTAGGCTTCATACTTTCGATTGGTATGTAATTTTTCTATTAAACAAGCAATTGTTTTTTTTTAAAACAATGTTCATTTTTAAAAAATTTAATTAATTACATGCTGGATTTAAATTTTTCAGCCTACCTGTTCGCCATATTATATTACCTAACATATTAAATATAATACTTTTTATCGAATAAACAGCCCGGTGAAGGTCGCCTTCTATTCGGATCCTCTAGGTACTATTATGTAACTGGTGCATGATGAAGCTTAGCTGGCAAGCTCGCGCTCTAACCTCGGCACTCGTACCTTCAGAGCTAATTTTATTATGTACCGTTGCATACATAAGTTATTCTACAAGCTTAAAATTATAGTGTTAAAAATAAACAGGTGCTAACTTTTCTTGTACACTTTCCTTGATTTTTCTGCTAACAAATTACTTGTCAGCAAAGTCATTTTTATTATTTCGATGAGCGTTAACAGTTTGTGAATTTAACTGTTAAATGATTACATTTCATGCAAATTGCAATAGTTACTAAAACGAGTAGTTTAGTTCCGACAAATTGTCATATGTCATAAAAAAATGGAATGCCAAACGAAACGCCATTGTTGATATCAATAATGAGCGTAAACATGGTAAAAAAATAACAAGTCTAATAATATTAATCATCTTTTTAGTGGTTGAATTAAAATGTAATTTTTAACATATTACTAACCAATTTTTTTTGGCTAAAATCATTTTTATCGATTTAATATACAAATGAGGATGTCAAGTGTTCACTAGACTCCGAGACTGATATCCGGAATGACCGTAACCATGGTTATTATAACAATGTTATAATAATTATTATATAACTGTTATTACCATGGCAACGCTCATTATATAATTGTTTTCACGCTTCGGTGACGCTGTCAGTGGTATTCTGATATCGTTAACCATATCAATACTAGCTGTTTAAAGTACGCGAGTAGAAAAATGAATTTATTTATACAAGGAGGTACCTAGCAACTTTCCCTGCATGGCAGTCGAGTTGCACGCGCCCTGGCTCGGGCACCTGCTAGGTATGCAATTATGAAAGCTAACTCCAGCTCGAGGCAAAGCGTCGACGCCTTCACTATGCCACTGCACTACTTGCGGCCGCGGAACCGTGACCGCTACAAAGGACAATAAGGCTCGATACATTCATACAATATCTATTAAAATGTGTTACGAATAACTGTTTCTCTTAACTTATTAAGATAAAAGTCACTTAGTCCCGGCAAATAATTATATAAAATATTAAAAAAATTGTCATGTTAACAATACATTTTACCTTACAAATATTGATGAAACTAAAAGAAGACTAACAGAAATGTAATTATCAAATCCGAATTTCGACTGTTTATCATTTTATGTGTAGTGTGAAATGCTGTAACTTGTACAGACCTAGAAGCTTATTGTCCAACGCACTCGCAATCACGATCGTTTTCATTTTGAAAATCGAAGGCTTGTCTGCATACAAAATGAAAACAATTGCTCCACTTTGAAGCCGGTAACGTTTGCGAGTGTGTTAAGACAATAAGCCAGCAGGGCCTCTATTCTAGGTGATAAAAAACCATATCGTATTTGACCTGTTATGGTATTGTTTCTTACTCGGCCGCCATGACTGTCAAGTTATTAGAGCTATCAAAACGACGACAATACGATAACTGGTCAAAGACGATATATGGTGTTTATTGACTAGAATCTCAGCCCTGTTGATTTATTTATGTTGGTTTCGCTCACAATCAGTTTCATTGCGCGATAGCCCGCATGCTTTTCGCGATACATTGCGTCGCTGCAACAGCTCTCGGCTCAAAAATGTTAAAACAACCCGTCAATGCTACAAGCATACGAGCTAGCGACCAATGAAACTGAGCCTTCATGAAACGGACTAATCAAAAACCAGTCAAGTGCTAGACGAACTCGCACACGGAGGGTTCCGTACCACCTTACCATTACGATCGAGCTAAAAACAGTTTTTACCCCTTTAATTTTTTACTTTATTTTATACATATAGGTTCCGTTAACACCATTTGGGTACTGACTCTAAACACCTTGATTTCGTACGTTTGACTTTAAGAAATTAATAACACTGCTGTAAATTCGTGGCTACGAGTATACATACGGTTTAACCGGTCTCCCATATATTATTTAAGGCTAACAAATTAAAAACGTGTAATGCCACCTGACCTGACAGTTATCGTGTAGGTGCCGTTGTGGTATATTATTCCCACGGAATAGAAAAAACAGTGGAAGTGCCATGAGCTTCGCTTAAAATTTGCACCTTGAAATTTCGACAACCTATTTATCGAATTTCATTTCACCGATAACGATGCATAGAATATTCAGTACTAATATTTTCTCTTGGAGAAATTGGGCTTCATAGACTATTCATTACATATTAAAACAATTATTAGAAGAATAGTACAAGGATTTTCAATTTGTTAAATATACATTTCATAAACAACTAAATATCTCTGTTTAATTCTTCGCCGTATTATTATAAAACTCTTTAAATTGATAGTCGATTACATTATTAAGAAAAAATGTTTTACTGCAAAGTTTGTGAGTAATGACATAGGTTAGGTAAAGTTAGAACTGTGATCCCAAAAAAAAACGCTCCCAGAAAAGTAGGTAAGGTTAGGTTAGAACTGCGATCTCAATAAAAATAATCGCTCTCAGAAAAGTAGGTTAGGTTAGGTTAGAACTGTGATCCCAATAAAAATAAACTGTTCCCAGAAAAGTAGTTTAGGTTAGGTTTGAACTGCGATCCCAATAAAAATAAATCGCTCCGGGAAAAGTAGGTTAGCTTAGAACAGCGATACCAATAAAAATAAACAGCTCAGAAAAGTAGGTTAGGTTAGGTTAGATTTGCGACCACAACAAAAATAAATCGCTACCAGAAAACTAGCACATAAACCATTGCTGTTGTGGAATGATAAATATTGAAATGATTTTCCAAGATGTAATACTTACAAGATTAAAAAAAAATGCAAAATATTAAATGAAGTTCGGCAAAACAAAAAACTACTAAATAAGATTTCCAGAAATTAAACATCGGTGATTTAAAAATGATCAATGAAAGCGTTCGAGGTAATGAGCAGTCGATGAAATGAAAATATAGGAAACGTTGACTTTGAACTGATTTACTGTCATTAGGTTCAAACGGAAAATCGTCCACTTGAAATTATACGTCAGTTTAGAAAAATGACCATTTGAAATACAACAAAAAGGAAAATTGTCCATCTTGAAAAACGTCTAAAATGGAATCATGTCCCATGGTAAAATTGTCCAATATGATATTGGTCGAAAAAAATATGTCTATTTGTATTTACGTACACTCAGAAATATGACCAATTGTAAATACGTCCTACCTGAAATTTGTACAATTTATATTATATTATATGGTCTTAATTCATATTACACTACATTCACTTGTGCGTATTTCATTTTGGTCATAATTTATAATGGACAAAATTCCATTGGGTTGGGACTGAATTAATTTACAGCGAAAATAAATTTGGTTTTAAATACTTTTCAGCACAATTACATTTTGACTAAATTCACTTTGGACACTATTACTTTTGACCCATTTTCAGAATGGTTATTTCACGTGGACGATTTTCCATTTGTACCTAATGACAGTAAATCTTTGAACTGATATTCCATTATAAGTTTGTCAATATTTCAAGGGTAAACCGGTTTTTTTGTTATACGGGTGCCAGGACTTAGGCATTCTCATAAAGAGTATCTGAGAAAAGAAAGAAATAATTATTGGAGACTCTATACGAATACAAAATAAATAAACCTCCTAAGAATGGCGCAGTGACAATATAATTCAATTTCAATGAAAGTGTGATATTGTAACGGTTATCAGTGCAAAGAGCATACGCGATGAGCGCTAGTGAGCCGACACTCGCGGAGCCGCCGGTGCCGCTGGCGCTGGCGCGGCTACAGGGGCGCGCGGGGCGGGCGCCGCGCGGGCTGGGCACGCACCGGCCCAGCCTGCCTCTCGCCAGCCTGCAGGAGTCCATCGACGAGATCCCTCGCCGCTTCAGTGACGAGCCTATCACTCCCGACACGGACGAAGAAGACGTTTTCTCTGGCATAGTTCTAGACTCGCCCAGAATCGCGCCTAATGGTCGGCGAGCTTCAGATGCAGCTTTCGCTGAACGATATAGGCAATTGACCGACTTCGACGGGCCGCCGCCCGAAGCTCCTCGACGTGCGTCCTTGTCGGTGACCGTCGGCGCAGAGGGACTGGGCCCCGCTGATAAAGGTCGGCGACGCTCCTGGGCGGCCCGGTTACAGTTAGAGCGCAAGAAAAGGCGAAAATCGGGAGGGGGGAACGATACTGACGAGGAAAGCGATAACCCAGTCTACGTAAGACAAAAACGGCCCTCATGGTGGAATGTTTTCGTCCCCGAAAATATCAAGAACAGGTCGGTATTTCAATTAAACTAAGACCCTTCTAACTTGTAATAATTAATTAATTTTTAAAACAATGGTTTGTTCAACACACTTCATATCAATGTACATTTTGACTAATAAAAAGTGCAAGTCCATGTCATAGCTTGAAGGTTCACTTGTTCATTTTATTTCTTGTTTTCACGATGAGCTTTTAGTGTAAATGTATTAAAGTACTCTAATAATAATAATAATAATATTTGGATTGAAGTTTATGATAACATAGGTTCCTACTGTTCGTGTGTCAAAGTTATTATTATTAATCACTAGTAAGTTAATAATATACCTTATTTACATGCGCCCACGGTTGCTTGCGCTTCTTTGACTACCGCATCCAAATCGCTAATTTGGCGAGCACTAGGCAGCGCGAGTAGCAGAGGCAGGAGCAGGAGACGTGCCCATTTACATATTCCACCGCCTACTCCCATGCCCACTCCCTGCTTACCGCGGCTGCTCGTGAACGGGCTAATAAGCACGAGTATTGTCATTTGTTCGTCACGTCATGGCAGCCAAAAGACGTCCACAGCTTTATGCACATAGGCGTCTTCCAGAGAAGCGAGAGCGAAGTCCGGTTTCATAGAAGCTTATTATGTTCTACCGTTTATACATTCACTACTACAACTATTTTAATAGGCATCTTCTAGGTGAGCTCGCTTTATCATCGTCGACAAAATCTCCAAGGGTACGAGTTAATCAAGAGCAAGCCCATTATCAATAAAAAATATATAAAATAAGATTACAATTGTAAAAAAAAAACACTCATACTCGAAAAAATAGAGAAAAGAACTCCGTAACATTGACAAAGAATAACACTTAGAAAATGTAGATTTGTCTTCTTTTTAAAACGACAATTTATAAATATTTCTTTTTTATATAAAAGAAGAAACTGAGTGACATATCAACGCAAAGCCTAAACCTCTGGGTCTAGAGATTCTAAATTTGGCTTGAGGATCCTTATGACGTCAAGGGGTGCACTATGACAGCATTTTCTCCAAGAAGAAATAGGGGGAGTAGCGGGAAACTATCTTATCTTATCTTACAGATGGGCCCCTTTCGGATACACTTCGGCCCTTTAGGATCTTTTGTGCAATTACCCTCTTACACACTCAGCTGGTCGAATGTGCAGACTTCCTCACGATGTTTTTCCTTCACCGTAAGAGCATCGGGTAAAGCACTTAAGTTAGAAAAACTCATTGGTGGGCGTTTTCCAAAAAAAGCGCACGTAGTTAAGGACATCAATTAACAAACGGTAACTTTTTCCATTACGTCACAATAATTAACAATATTTCTCATTAAAAAAATAGTGCCATCTCAGACAAAACTCATGTAGCAATAACAACCATTTTACTAAGGAGTGAGGACTGCAACTGCTTCGGTTATTGAATTTGAGATACGACCTATTTACTGGCGTATGAGGGCAGTACATAAATATTTAAGTAATTATCGTGACGTAATGGAAAATGTTACCGTTTTTTTAATGAAAGTCCTTAGAGATGGGTGATAAATAACGTCACGATGAAAAAGTCACAGCGCTCAGGCGTCTAAAAGTATCACTGTGACTTGTCACGAGCGATCAACGTTACAAAATAACATAGGTCGTTCCTTCGCTCCTGCTGCTCCTAGCTAGAGTAGAGTAGAGAGAGACGCTGTCACGTCACGACTCAGACTCACAGCGTTTGGTATTAGTGACTCGGGGTTCGTTCGGCGCTAATCGAGCTCTGTCGGAAATTGTCGGAAAAGGCTAGGTGACGACGCCCGCGAGTGAAAATGAGAAACTCCTTTTGCTAGAAAGAGAGTTCCGCTTGTAATTTGTACCTTGTAGCTTCGTGAAACGGGCCACAGGTGCGATTAAAATTACGTTAAGCATTATCGCTATGTGAGTAACAGGAGTGACAAAGTCACGATGATATTTCGCAGTGATTTTTTTGGAACGGGAACGACAGTCACGGCGACTGAAATGTAACGCTTTTCCCCATCTCTAAAAGTCCTTAACTACGTGCGCTTTTTTTGGAAAACGCCCTGGTGCATGGTGACCGCGGGGGTTCGAACTCGGTACCTTACGATCACGAGTCGACCCCCTAAGCCACTAGGCCACCGACGCTCTTAGCGGGAAACTAATTCTACGCTTACAAAGTCACGGGCGTCCTGTAGTATATATATATATATATATACCCCCTTACTAATAAACGTTGAGTAACGGTGGTATAGCAATACAATGTTTTGTCCTTATCTGTCATTGTGACATTTGGATTTGAGAGATAAGGACAAAACATTGTATAGCTATACCACCGTTACTCAACGTTTATTAGTAAGGGGGTTACAATCGATGTTCATACACTGAGCAAAAATGACCAGAGATCAAAAATAAAATCTTGCATTGTACTGGATTAGGTACGATACATTGTAAAATACCAAAATAATATAAGGATGTTTTTAATTCCTGGACATTTTAGATGTGTGTGGTTTTTATTAGGTACTCATAAGTACATAAATATGATGCATTATTTTGTACCTATGACTTACAAACATCGGGTCAGCAAAACTTAATTTTCTTTTTTAATTTCGTTTGAACCAACAATTATTATTCAGATATTTATTTGTGTAACAGTAGATTGTTTTTTTATAACATTAACAAACATAATTAAAATAGCAATACTAATACAAAAAATAAACATAAATAACCTAACCTACGGTTGCCGTCGGCAGCGGCGCGGGCTTTGGGCGGTTAGGGCTGCAGGGAGGGAAACCTCACATACGTGCCGTGTCGACGAGTACTGCTTTCTGTATCTAACCCTCGATTCAGCCATCTAGTGAGTGTCTCTTAAGGTGTTGGTCGAGACTCTTCGCTATGAGACCGATCGCCGAAACAAAAACATCCCACATGGTGGTCACCTCGTGACTCCGTGAACCAAGTCAAGCTACCTGCTGAGCTTGTCCTAAAGTGTTAATAAAAAGGACGACGAGGATGGCCCCTTCCAAACCTTCTATTCACTTTCGCTCTGTATATCTCTTTCATCCATCTTTTCCATATGACCGAACAATTAAAGCATACCCTTTTCAATCTTAGGCAATACATCTTCTTTTAACCCACATTTCTCTCTGATCTTTTCATTCCTTACTCACTATCAATTAGTTTCACACCATACATACTACGCACACGCTTGTCCTGCCACTCCTTGTCCTTCTCTATCACCATGACCTTGGTCTTGGCAATCCCTCATTCATCACTGTCACCATCTCCTGCAACTCAAATCATCGACATGTAAGAGGCATTTGATAAGCAACTCTTGCATACTCAAACTCTTACAAGTCTTGCATACAACTGTCCATGAATTGATCGAACGGCCATGGTGAGACAACAGTCTTGTCTAACACCTCTAGAGTTTTTAAACCAAGCGTAGGATATCCCATTGAACCTGACTTGTTACTATAAATTAAAATCGCTATGTGGCGTTATTTATGAAAAGGGACCTTATTGTCGGTGGCGATTCCGCCGTTATTAACGATGCTCCTAAGTCGGTCAGCATACGAAAAAAATAATTATACATGGGAACATAGAACCTTCCTCCTTTTTCGTAGTCGGTTAAAAAATAATGCAAGCCCGCATTCGAACTGTGCGGCTTAGTTATATGGAACAAATAGGAATCACCGTACTTTAACAGCTAAATAAGCAGTCGGTCAACTCGAAGCCACTTGTGTGAAGGTCGTGGTCGGTCTTAGAACCTAACTTATATATAGTAGGTAATATGAGTTGTCTGAGGAAGTAGTTTATTGAAACAATATTTCATTTATATTTATATCGTTTCGATCTTGAATATAGGATGTTAAATGTTTACCGACCATGGCTCTCAGTATTGATTCACCGACGTCCACAACTTACATGGCTTCCATGACACAGTTTGCCCTCGTTGCACGTGGCCCTTCACCCACTCTGAAGCCGCCGGGACACGCGCCCTCCTGGGGTGTCATTCTCTGTACCTACTCAATTTTTCATCCCTCCACTAATTGCTAACCGGCGCGCTTTAATTGGTCACAAATGGTTAAAATGTCAATGTGGCGTTTTACGGATGCGTCACGTCGATCGAAGTCTGCCTCCCTTCATCGGTGTCACGCCGTCGCCAGAGATATTATGATATTTTTTACTTAAAATGTATTAAATGCGCAGGTTTGCGCAGGTTACTTTTCGTATGTTGGTAGGTAAAAATATGTTTGCTCGTGTATGTGTACGGTGTTGCGTACCTACGTGACAAATTTATGATTTTAGTCATCTTGATAAATTAGTAACAGACGCTATCTAGATTTACGTGGGCATTAATGTTATCTTACTACATATATGTATGTATAATGATTTTGTTTGTGATATATGACTCAAATATTTATGCTAGCAATGTCGTATAGGTACTTACTTTTCCCCTTTATTATGTGTTACAAATAATGTAGAATAAAATTGTTCTGCGATGACAGAGGCCCGTTTCACGAAGCTACAAGTTACAAATTACAAGCGGAAGTCTCTTTCTAACTCGTACTGCTAGAAAGAGGGTTCCGCTTGTAATTTGTAACTTGTAGCTTCGTGAAACGGGCCTCTGGTGGCAGGATTGACTTTTTTCAGCCTTTCATTATGGTTATGTAAGGGTACCTATATTCTGGTCTATTGATGCGGCATTGTAATATTTATTGTGTTACGAGTACAACAGTAACACAATAAATACCACAAGCAACCCACTAGGGTTTACTTGGACTATCATCTCTGAACCCGTGCTGCAAGTTACCTCTAATTGCAATTAAATCCTTTTTGAATTCATATTTTTCCGAAACGTATAGAACAAATATAAATTTTAACAAAAAATTCAAGGTATTTTTGCAAGAGGTCTGCTCCTTTCAAACGCCTGAAGCAATTTTTCATGTTTTTTTGTTATCTCTAATACCTACAATATCTAATGCAGATTTGGTTTGAATAGCAAAGTAAGCATATAATATAACAAATGCTTCGCAGTAGATGCCGCTATTTGGTTTAACACTTTAACGGTAGGTAATTCTCCAACTCGACGAATGCATTATTTTAAGTTCTCCCGCATTAAGCATTATTTTAGGGCGTGCATTTTCGATTAGGTGGCTTTAAACAAGAAGCCGTTATGAGAGTAACACCTCATGGGCCCGACCCAAGACGCATTACACTAACTAGCGTTTCTATTCGTTTCGTTTTTAAACCAATCGCGTCACTGGTAGATCACGTGACTTTTCGTATCACTCAGGACAGTAGCGATACGAGATCGACAGTCTACGATCGATCGAGTTAGGGTATAAAACTAAGGTATATGAAAACTGTTAAAATTATCTCAGGCCTGTCTGACCCAGGGTTTAACGTGTGCACTTTTCAAACAGAAAAACTTAATGACAGCTTTCTCTTATATGAATAAGTAAGTAATTATCAATTTCATTACTCTTGAGTGAGATACTCGATTCAAGACCCGCCAGAGATTACAGTTTTCTATGACTTGTCATTTACTTTGACATTTCTTGACTAATAATAGATAAGATAATAATCGCACTGCGTCTAATTCCTGGCTGCTGTTTAATAAATGATAAACAAATACAATGCTTTTGTAATGGAATGGGATTGATTGAAGTATCTTTGTTTGAAAAATTACGCGGCGGCAGGTACCTCCGACCTCGGCGGTGATAAGAGAATAGCATAACACAGTGGAGTGCACGTACGTGACCGAGCACCGGTCCGCACCGCGCTCCGCACCGCGCCGCGCGCCGCCCGCGCTCGCGATCTGCCCGTGCGCTGCCCGCTGCCCGCTACCCCGCGGCCGTGACGTCGCGCGCTGCGTCACGGCCCGAAGTTTCATCACACGCTCTCTGGCCTCCATGTAACTATGATTCCGCAATCGTGCGTTCACCTTTACCAACGGTGTTTTTTTTAACTAGACCACAAACGTCTACGTACTTTCAAAAATTGACAGTCATTTACCATGCCTTTGGCGCTAATCAAGGCGTACCGTGCACTATACATACTCGTAGGTCCATTAAAATGATTATGGGTAGTAAATAAAAGTGATAGGTAGTGATGATGAGGGAATAATATACGCAAATTTCTTTAAAAGCTGAGCCTACGTCTCTAAAAACGAAACGTTGAAGATTTTACATCTTTATCTTCTTTACATAATATAAGTAGTACCTACCTAAAAAACAAAGTCGCTCCCGCTGTTTGTACGCTTAGATCTTTCAAACTACGCAACGGATATGATTGCTGTTGTTTCATTAATAGATATACTAGTGATACAAGAAGAAGGTTTTTAAGTATAATAAAAATAAATGCTGTTTATGTACGGGTGTTACAGAAAACTCACATAAATCGAAGCGTAGCGAAGGCGGGTCGCTAGTTTAAGATATAATAAAATAATGGCGTTGTACACATAGTTTCGCGCTGACTTTTATTAAGATTTCTCTACACCCACGGATGAGTATAATGGGAAATTTGTGTTGAATTTTGCATTTCAGTAATGTCTGTTCTGACGGAGATCTCGGAATATTGCCAACGCAGCCCACACTAGTTTTCGTTAGGTGACAATAATTCCTACTACGCATAATATAATAGGTAAGTATAATATATACGTTTGTAGAACATATCCAAAAGGGCGGCAATAGTTATTTATGTAACTGGTACATAATGAAGCTTGTTAAGTTTTTCTACCAGCTTAAAATGATAACAAATTTAAACAATGGCTAACTTTTCTTC
Source organism: Acleris cristana (assembly GCA_948252455.1). NCBI lineage: Eukaryota > Metazoa > Arthropoda > Insecta > Lepidoptera > Tortricidae > Acleris > Acleris cristana. The sequence continues at coordinate 16,054,306 of OX411772.1, read as the reverse complement.
TATTCCTTGATTTATCTACAAATTTTGCTGACAAATGAATTTTACTGTTAAATGACATGTTCTGACAATCCTTACTCATATTTTATATTATAAATGCAAAAGCAACTCTGTCTGTCTATGTGTTACGCAATCACACCTAAACTACTGAACCTTTAAATGAAAATTGGTACAGAGATAGTCAAGAGCCTGAGAAAGGACATAAGCTACTTTTTAATGCGAACAAAGGGGTTGAAATTGGGGATGAAAGTTTGTATAGAAATTACGTCATTTTTAAAGATAAAAGCTTGAAACTTATTTTTTAGGCTTTTAATTAGATACCTATATATAAATATATATATATAATATAAGTTTGTAAAAATTTTACTCTAAAGGGGGTAAAATTTGGGGATAAACGTTTTATGTGAGTGGCGCGAGAATTTAAATTTGTATTAAAACACCCATTTCCACCGCGCGCGCGCGCGAGGAGGTTGCGCGATTTTTTAATACCTACAAATTTCAATTCTCCTGCCTCGTCTCGCCTCGCGTCGTCGGTGGAAAAGCACCTTAAAGTCACTATTTCACGCGGACGAAGTCGCGGGCACAGCTAGTTTATCATAAAAGATGGAATGCTAAATGAAACGACATTTTGTTGATATCCATATTGAGTGTAACCATGGTAACCAAATAACAAATTGATGAATATCTGGGACCCGGAAGTGCCCCAGCCAAGTCGAGCAAAAGAGCAAAAAAAGGCACGGTCTTACCATCCTTTGCTCGAAGCCCTTCGGGCCATTTTCGACCCCCCAGTAAATTCGTTGTAGAAAAAACTAGATGCCTACATTTTCAGTGATCAAGAGAGCATTACATAGCTAGATATATTTCCAAATTACATTGAATTTAAAAAGTAGTTTATTATTGCAAAGTTCCTTACTTTTGTCACTGACTGACTCACCGATCATCAAAATTCTATGCTCCTTCTAGCAGACCCGCACGCTTCAAATTTTGAACACAGTTATTTTTTACCCTGTAAATAAAGCTAGGGAAAACTCTGCTGGACCTGTTTTAGATTAAATGCATAATTTAATTACTATACGTAGGTTAGGTTAGGGACATTCCCAATTTTTAGTCCCATTTTCTAAATATATAATCTAAATACCTAAATATATTGTAATCTGGCGAACGCACTCAATTATGATGTAAAACCTGTTTGTTTGCGATTTGAGTGTTGTTTGGATAATTTTAGGGTGTATATTATATACACGTGCACGTTGTACCTGCGAACTTTTTTAACTCATTACAAGTAGGTAGATAAGATAAGGTACGAGGGTACCTACGCTTACCTATTGTATTGCGGTTTTCTATAATTTCGTTTGATATTATTTAATTCATGTTTGATTCATGTATCATGTAACTAACAGTTGAGAAAAAACATTTTTTGAATAGCTATAAAAATAATCAAGATCTAGCAAAACAGAATTTAACATGGAGTTTATATGGCCGACCTGTTAACATGAGAACACAGTGCATATCGGATCACTCTGTCTAATCGCCGCCTAATTAGCAGTTTAAAATGCTTGTATCATCCGTATTTCTTGGCTGATTTTAATTTTAATTTAATTATCTGTAATCTTTTTTACGGTATTTTCATATTTTTTGTTGAGAAATGCGATTTAAAAAATCCATGTATAGTTCCGTATGGGAGCAGCTATCTAACCACTTTGTCATAAATTGATACCTTGTTAGTTAGCTAACAACATTTTATAGTAACTATATCAATATTACATATTTTATTTCTTTAATAAATAGAGTGACTTGGCAATTGCACAAGGCAAAAGAATGTACATGCTCGTAAACCAAAATCTATCTAATATTATTAGCGCTCTGTGCTTTTATTTGTTAGAAAGTACCTAACTATATGATATTTAAATTACTTATAACATTGTTTTTGCTGTGTGCAATTGACAAGTCACTCTTTTTATTAAAGATATTTTTTTTATATTGTCTTGGTTACCTACTGTAAAATGTTGTTAGCTAACTAACAAGGTATCAATTTATGACAAAGTGGTTGGATTGCTGCTCAGTGCTCCAATAGATAGGTAGGTAGGTACTGAATTAATCGACTTGGTTTACATTCGATTTCACAACTATTTACGGCCGAAGAACTGCGTTGCCAGACTTGTGCATTTTTGTACATGCTATGTTTTTAATGTGATCATATTTTTTTTGTGATTAAATCAAAATGTAATATTAAACACATTATTGATCTCTAGTTTTTTTTAAAATATATGTCAATGTAATTGTTATTAAAACATTTTCAACAATTTATTTTACAAAATATGAGGTCAAGTGTTCACTAAACGCCAAGACTGATATCCGGAATGACCGTAACCATGGTAATAACAATGCTGTAATTATTATTATAGAACTGTTATTACCAGGCAACAAGAACAGTTTTCACGCTAAAGTTGACGTTTACGATATCAATATTAGCAGTTTATAGTACGCGAGTAGAAAAAAAGTATAATTTGATTTAGGTATATATTTTCCCCCTTACTAATAAACGTTGAGTAACGGTGGTATAGCTATACAATGTTTTGTTCTTATCTGTCATTGTGACATTTGAATTTGACAGATAAGGACAAAACATTGTATAGCTATACCACCGTTACTCAACGTTTATTAGTAAGGGGGTTAATGTCCATCTTTTACTTTTCAAATACTAAGGTAGTAATTATTCAAGAAATGTTTCTGTTTTTTTACATTTTGGCAGTATGTCTAGACAAGCTGTATTTTAACCAGCCAATGAACCGATTTCGATTTAGGTTTAATTTTTAATAGAGTCACTTAAACTAGAATAATACGTATACGTATCCGTAAACATAAGTTGGGCCAGTTATGACATACATCAGTTCTGAAAGTAGGTGACGCAAATACGTCGGAGATTTTAACTATATTAGATATTAAGGATAGTAGGTAAACATACCTAATTGGTGAATAAATGGACAGAAACATACTTTTTATAGGTACCTCTAAAGTATCGTTTGTTAATAAACTACGATAGATCCGAGTATGAAAAAGCAAGCGATCACTAATTTCTTGGATCTTAAGTAGGTGGCATAAGTGGTAATGCGCCTGCATCGGCCCGGATAGCCAGAGGAGATGTACCTACGTTCGAATCCTACCTAAGACCGACGATATTTTTTTCCCTTTAATGTAATTTAAAATATTTCTTAACAAATTAAAAAAACAAAAAAAACAGAAAAGTTCATACCTAGTTCCTTATAATAACTACAACATATCCAAAAATCGTGGAAATCGGACTTGATTTAGGGGGTGAGAAACTTTATCGCTCGTAGCTAAATTTGTATGGATTTTTTGACAGCTACGCGATTTTAGTGGCGCTTCACAATTCTCCTGAGACTACCAATAAACATGAAACCGACTGCTGTCTTACTCTAACTTTTAAGTTGGAAAATGACAAAAAAACGCCCGACAGAAGTGATAACTTAAACTAATCTAAGTTACACTATTTAAATTGAAAAACTTTCAACAGTACCTATATATGTCTATCGCACACTAAACACTGAGTAGCGAGAGTAGGGGCAGTAACGGTCCCCACGCTCAAAAAGTGCGTTAGCATTCTTCCAAATTGTACCCACTTCATTGTAAAATAAGAAACATATACTTAATCTATTATACTAACAACTGTATGAAATAATGATGTGCCATTTGATTTTTTTCGTCTTTAAACGTAACTAAATGTCGACGACAAATTAAATGTTCAAATAATGGGGCAAGAGCATGTCGGACCATGCTCAGTCAGTGTAGGGTTCCGACGCCGTTACTACAAACACAAAAAACTATCTCGAAAAAGTCTGAACGAATTTTCTATTTACCTAATAGTGCATTATTACCTAGGCTTGGAAGTAGGCAATTGCGGGCCGAGCATTGGTTTAACTTTATAGGGACGAGCTTGCGAGTTCGTTTAAAAATACGAAGCCCGCAATTGCCGTTCCAAAAAAATTGTGTTGGAGTAAAATTAGCATCCTCTTTCAATATTTTTTGGCGTACAATTAAAATCTTCATCGCTTGAACTCATTTTTAGAATTGCATATAAACAGAAACTTCACGTGAAAAAACCATCACTCTTTACCGCCTTTAGGACAAGGAGAAAGGAAACCCTTTAAAAAAAAATACACACGAAAAAGTTATGTTTCGAGTAAAATATGGATGTATAAGACTTGTGCTCTCATTTTATTATGGCCCTTTTCACTTTTTAAAAAGTTCCAAACTAGACAGTACTTAGTGAAATTTGTATTCAACATTGCGGGCTAGTGTAGCGAGCAGAGGCCCGTTTCACGAAGCTACAAGTTACAAATTACAAGCGGAACTCTCTTTCTAGCAGGAGGAGTTAGAAAGAGACTTCCGCTTGTAATTTGTAACTTGTAGCTTCGTGAAACGGGCCTCAGGTAATGTTTTTTTTAAATTAGAGAACTGTCTGTAGACTATGTACTTCGCGTCCAAACTTTACTTTGCCATACTAAAACACTTTTTTTACATAGGCGAACTTACCGAGTTAGGATAGAACCAATGCGTGTATCTGAAAAAAAAAACAACTCTGTCACGCACACCTTCAGGTTGAGATGCAGTAGATGTGTATTACTAACAAGTAAGCACGCGCCCGCGACTATCTAATTTATATCTTACCTTGCATTAAATGGCGCACACTCGCTGCTGCTACCACGCACCGGCTGGTCAGAGTGCGCGCGTCAAAAGCGCTGCCGTGTCACGTGAATGTCAGTTGTCTATAGATAACTGAGTTACGCCCTACATGTGTCAAATAGCTTATTTTCAATTGTACTCTGCCTCACAACTCATTAATCTCAAGTTTCAGCAGGGCGCGTTACAGCTTTTGTATGTAAGAGTTGTAATGCCTAACTAATTTATTTGTGTTATCTTTAAAATAACGAAAAAGAAGGCGGTATTTTTAAGACCTTTTGTAAAGTGACACATTTTACGTATTTTCTTCATACATTTCTATTCATGATATTTAGCTACTAAACTCTGTCGAAACATGTAAAAAATCTTTAGCCTGTCACGGCAGCATAGTGTCTGTGTTCGGTTAATACCTACTCAATTAAAATCATATAGAGTTACCTATGGGGCCCTCTGGGGAAATGACATATCGTGGTAAGGTTCGGTTTTGTGTTTATTTTATTTCCTCGCCGATCGGTAAATTGATAAGTACGCTGTATGAAATGAACGGATATTCCGTGCTGGGGCACGACGGAAACAGGTCGGGTCCATGCGCGGCGCGAGCTTTGCCGGCTATGTTGTGTCGGTCGTATGCACAAGGACGGTCGCATTCATGCACTGGTTACGAGATATATGTGTGTCACACATTCGTATTTAGTTTATTGCAGATTTATACGCCCTGAGCGCTGATCGGTTTCGGCCACCGTAGGTATGTTCTTTTAGTTTCGCCGAAATACAGGTTATGTTATAGTTTTATGATTTACTTAGCTGTTGCTCGCGACTCCGTCCGCGCAGAAAAATAAACACTTGTCCCACCGCCGGCGAGGAAGCCATTAGCTATCAACTATTTTCTCGCTCAAGAAACGGACAAAAGATATAGATCCAGTGTCAGTGAAAGAGCCACATATATCAATAGTTGTTCGCTCGGTGTTCACGCTGCCGGCGAGAACTCTTTCCACTGCACTAGTTTGTCAAAACAAAAAATATAGATCCCTTGTCAATAAAAGAGACACATACCTATATTAATAGTTGATCGCTGGCTCTACTTGTTTCCCGCTCATCGTCGGCCGTGGGACAAGTGCCTACTCATAAGTTACTCAGGAATAATGTAGCATTCTAATGGTGAAGGATTTTTTAAATCAGTCCAATAGTTTTTGACTTTATTCTTTACAAACATGCAAAAATACAATAGTAAATTTTTGCCTAGGCGCCGAAAGTAAGTAATATAGCATAAATTGACTGTAAGATCTAACGTATTTTTCTCTTGATTTAGAAGGAAGTTGGTTTTCGAGGCGACTTCAGTTTTCAAAATAGGCGGTGTGGTGGTACCTATTTCCTCGCTACTTTCATCACTCGCGCTAATTTTTACAAGTGCCTATTTTGCACACAACAAGTTTTATGTTTTAAATATCAATAACTATTTGTTTTTCAATTATTTTTTCTAACCATAGACATTTTAGAAGAATTCAGTACCTATCGGATTTTTTGCTTGATCCTTTCTGTTCTGCCTGCATTTAACAGCACTTTTATAAAAATATGGACATGAACGGAAAGTGTTTTTATACGCTTATTTTACTCCAAGAAGGATTGCGTCTTCGTGTTTCAATAGAAAGGCCATCCTTTCCGAGCATGTTTGAGAAAAAATGTTTTCTCTTTATAATATTAGTGTAGATAAGCCATTCTTGGTGATTGCTTCCATAGCTTTAATAGGGCTATAATGTTTTAATACTCGATGTATCTTACTAAGGTTTAATATATTATATATATATAGATAAATATGGCGCACCTACTACATATTTAGAATGATTAATAAGTATGATATTTTTTAATGCTGTATATTTATGATTATGACTTCATTTGAAACTGATTTGTTTTGTCGAATATCGTTTGATACACTAATTGCATTAAGTTTATATTTGCTTACTTAACTAAAGACAAAACAACCACAAGAATCCAAAATAGAGTTGCTAGCTTTGTCTCCGGTATCAAAATAACTAACACTTGCCAAGTTGAATTTGCTTGCAAATACAAAAGTGTAAATCATTCGTTATAATGTTTATAAAATAATATACAGACTGAACCAAATATTACGAAATAATTTTACGAGCGTAACCGATTCCCAAACCATACAACTAATTAAACAAATTAAAGAGTTTAGTATTTACAATAAAAGAAAATATTGAAAAGTAAGGTATTACCTAGAATTACATGGCTTATTTACTATGGACGAAATGTTTAGGAAGAAAAATTCATAAAACTTTTGGAGAAATAAAAACTTTATTAGAATAAACGTTTAGCAAAATTATGTTTCCATGCCAACGGACACAAAGACACACGGAAGTGTGTGTGGCCAAGTTCGAAAAAAAAGCCGAGTGATACTGCAGTGTGTATATTTACACGAATCCATTCAGCCCTTTTTCCCACCCTCGTAACTTTTTTCCCAGTATAGCCAGGAACCTGTTTTTTTACAGATTACTTAGGTGAATGATCTCACAGCCTAGTATGAAAATGAATCTTCTATCGTTACCATTTAAAGAGTTATTAATTTCTATAAACTCTTTTTTTTTGAACAGTCACCAGCAATAATATATTATCGAACATTGGGCGCAAGAATACCTAACACGTCTTTATTACTAGAGGTATAAGAGCGTGTCAGATATTTTTGCGCCCAATGATCGATAATATACAGACTCTCCTCCATTAAAGCGTTGCGGAGAAGACTTGCACCAGTGAACACGAGCGGCCTTTTGTTCTTTGGACAAATTATGGAGTACCCAAAGGGAAACTTGTTTACGGACTTAATATGATTTAAGCCAAATAGTTGGAATTGCAGTCATTCCAATACTTATGGCTGCTCGAATCTGTTCACATGTTATATCGTTACATGGCGGTCATCCTTTATTATTTTTTTACAAAGCAGTGACGTTTCTGGTGTTACTGCAGCTGTTTGGTGTTTTAGCCGACTTGTGGAAAGGAACTCAAACAGCAAACCACCGATATACCTACCTGACTAGTCTGGCTAGGTGCTTCGACATTATAAAGAAAAACCAGCTTAGCGACACATTCTTCATATAAATGATAAAGGTTCAGAAAATATATGATAAATAACCTGACCAGGGACTATTGATGTTTGAATGTTTGTGTTTGAATCACGTCTAAACGGCTGAAAGAATTTGGCTGAGATTTGGCGCTCATCCTCATCCTGGATTCACAGAATACTTTTATCCTGGAAAATTTGGCAATTGCGATAAACAACTTCTATGGAGGACGAAGTCGTGGGCGATTTTCATTTCTAGGTACGGAACCATAAAAATAGGAAATACTATGGCTGTTTGTGTTTCTAGAAATGGCGACGGATTCCTTCTTACTTGATTTTGACCGGTTCTTAAAATGCTGCATTTACCCGATTATTATGGGACTTATTTTTATTTGGGAGTTTTGGGACTAACAGTACTTAATGTCCGTAAACACGGAAAAAGACGCGTGTTAAAGCAGATTATCACTTCAATTTACAGTGTTGAATAAAAAGCAAGCTTTAAAAACCCAACTGCATATTTTATATTTTAAAATGTCCAATTTCTCTTTCCTTTATTTCATTACTTAGATTAAAATATAGCCTATGACACTCCCACGACTAAGACGAATCTAAAGACTCCTCATCCATTAAGCGTGAGCGTGCCAAAGAAATAGACATACCTACATACATACACATACACTCGAAAAACATAACCCTCCTTCTGACGTTATCGGGTAAAAAGGCGGTCTTTGGGGGTTATTTCCATTCATTGGTGCTTTTGACATGATTAATTTCCGTATTGTTTTTAACTCGATTGCCATTACTATGAAGTAAATAAGACCTATCGTAACGTTGATAATAGGTGGAATTTGTTGCCCTTTCTCCTCCTAAGGCCCACCATACAACAATATAAATCTATTACGAATGAAATAAAGTAAATTTTCTAATAATAAATAATATAAATTAGTCATAAAAACCAAACAAAAATACTTTCTTTGCATTAGATCTTTATTTGAATAGCCGTATTTTGTACTATTTTTAGTACAAGGAACCTCAAGAGGTCTGGTATAATGATTTGAGCGTATTTACCTATTCGTTCCGTACTGTCGCAGCTGTACTCCTCTGGAGAACTCTATCGCAAGGCAAAGGGATTATCTGATAAATTTGACAAACACATCCGCTTCTACATGTCATGATTTGCTCGGCGATAAAACTATACATGTTCTCGATATATAACAAATGCTGCGTTTATAGGCTACGTGTATTTGAGGATGGATGTCCATTTCCTCCCTATTGCGCCAATTACGCTCGTTTGCAGACAGCGCTGGACTAATTGTCTAGCTGCGTAATTAGTAAACGAGCAACATGGATGAGCGCACCTCACGGCATTCAAATACGTCGCGTTCGCGTCGCGCTTGTCTCTTTATATACAAAATATAACTGTGTCAGGAGCTAATTCAACTTGCAAAAGGAAGAGCAATTACATTCTGTTACTTTTTACGTTCCATTTACTGAGAGGGTTTAAGCTCGTTGGATTGGTCTCAAAATCTGTTCGTACCATCATACACGTAGGTACACTCAGTAGGTCACGTAGTACACACAGCCACACACTTAACTAACCATTGGAGGCAGAGCAGAGAGAAAATATCAATGCTTGACAGGGATGTAGATATTTTTTTCATATTAAATATATTTACATCCCTTTCAAACATTGACACTTATTCTCAGCTCCGTCTTTAATGGTCAGTTAAGTGTGTGGGCGACTGTACCAATGTCAAGTGAGTGAAAACTCATTCGTGAACCAAAGTTGAGCTTTCCGACACAGCGGCTTATGGTAAAAGTCAAACCACAGGACCATAAACTACCTACTTTTTTGTTTTTTTAAACAAAAACAAGAATGCTAGTTTTGAGTCAGCTTGTTTGGTCAAACTGAAATACACTTTCAAAATACACATTTTTCATTCACATCAATATGTACAGTCGCTAACTTTAATTTGGTACCTAAAGTCAATTTGACATTCTACAACAATAAGGTTGAGTTTCCTAAAAGTTACAGATGACTTGACATCTCTAATGACATTGACGACTTCGATGAAACCACTGAGAAGCTAGAAGCACTTTGCCCCACTCGTCTTTAGGGGTCACTTCGACGGCCTTTTGAAACGCAGCTACTGCTTCCTCGACGTCCATGTAACGTTTTCCTAGAAGTTTTTCTTTTATTTTCGGGAATAAATAAAAAAATTCAATATGCCAGGTCGGGGCTATATGGCGGGTGAGCAAGTAACTCCGCGTCTGCCGTCGCCTGTTAGTGGACCGTTCGCCTGGCGGTGTGCAGAGGCGTATTTACCCTAGGGCCAAGGGGGCCATGGCCCGGGGCGGCAGCCTTCTCAGGGCGCCGGGGTCCATAGCCCGGGGCGGCAGGCTTCTCAGGCGCCGAACCCCGCTGCCATGATAGGTACCCGAGAATATTTTACTGTAAATACTTTTTCGTCAATTTATGGGGCGGCAAATCTAACTGGCCCGGGGCGCCAAATCTTTAAATACGCCTCTGGCGGTGTGCGACGAGCTGGTGTTGTCGTGGTGAGGGAGGATTCTATTGCGAGTCGTTTCTCCCGAACTTTTTCCAACACAAGTGTGAAACAGTTTTTAGTGTACCACTCTGCAGTTACTGTTTTTCGATCCTCTTAAACGATTGTCGCGTAATGACCTGTCCTTCCGAAGAACTAGGCCACCATCTTTTTGCTATGCTTCGGCCTCTCTTCACTTTAGTTTGCAACTTTTCGGAATGAAACACCCACTGAGCAGACTTTCTTTTGGTTTCGGGATCATAACAGTAAATATACAGCATTTAAGTCACCTCCGTTAAATCTTTGAACCATTTCACGGCACCAATCAACAGAACGGAGTTTTTGGGCCTCGGTCAAATTATGAGGTAGGTATCCTCCGGGCACAAAGCTTCCTGACCGCTAAATGTTGATGGAGGATTTTGTGGACTTGACTTATACCGATGCCTAAGCCTGTCCAAATCTGCTGATAGGTCACTCTTTTGTCAGTCTCTATCGTACGTCGCATAATACTGATGTTATCTTCAGCACTCGCCGTAGAAGGCCGTCCCTCACGCATCATCGGTGAGATTTGTGTGACCACATTTAAACCCATTAAACCAGTTGTAGAGCGCTTTCACATATAGGCGTTTTTGTCGCGCGACTGAAGAGCTGCACAGCGAATCCCTTCACATTACAGCGGCTATAGCGCGGCGCGGTCGCTAGCGACAGCCGCGCTTCACAGTCGCGCTGCAGACGCGCGTTGAACTTGGGGTGACTAGCTAACACAACTGCGCGACTATGCGGCGTATCTGCCACCGCTAGCTTGGAGCGCTGCAGTCGCGCTTCTGCCGCGCAACCGTCGGGCGGCTGTCGCGCTGCAGCTGCGCTACTTAAATATTTATGGATACGAGTCGCGCTACTGCAGCGGGACTTAGAAGCGCTACAGGCGCGCGACAAAAACACCTATATGTGAAAGCGCTCGTAAAAGTCGCGGACAACATATTGGCAGAGTTCCATTTTCAAAAATAAGTTTTTTTTATTATATTGCGTACAAGTGGCCAGTTCTAAAAACCCTCGTAACCCCTGTAGTTGGAGAGCCGACTGCAAAATTTCGTACCGACTTGATACCGCGATGAAATGCACAATGATTTCCCATAAAAGTGATGCTAAGTCCGAATTTGATGGTCTTCCACGGTGGAACTAGCCGAAAGTAAAAAAAAACCCTTTTTCGCATCGGAAATGAATTTCGTTATTTCCTATGGTGTTACTTTACCCATCTGATACTGAAATAATAGTTATGGCATCAGTTAGAAATTTACTGGTACAGAAAAGCGAATTCTGTCAAATTTTTTTTTGCCGGAAGTACTTGGCAGACGCTTTAATTAAAAGTGACCATCATCGGCACCCCTAAATATACCCATCTGATACCAGATTGAAACCAATTCCAGTCAATAGGTATGAACTTCCATTTCACGAATATATAAGTCTGCCAAGGCTTTTTCTGCCGAAACACCTTTACAGACAAGATAATGTAAGCAACATCCGTGGAACCCGTATTTTGGAATTGTACAGAATACGGACATTTTAATTACTGTAGGCTTATTCTTTTACACGTTTAATAATTATAAAGGTCTGTGTTAGGTAGTAAATGATAAAATATACAGGTGAGTTTTCGAATAAACATAATGTGACCTTTTTTATCAACTAGATAATAGTTAATTTATTTAATACCGACAAAAATATACGCTATAGGTACTTACAATAAATATAGAAAATAATAAATAGAGAAATAAAAATAAAAATAATAAAATAATGTGACCTATCTACTTAAAACTATAATTATTAAATACCTATATTTCTGTACACAATTACAAAAAGAATACCCCCTCGAATAAATCCGTTCGCGGCATTGTACCCATGATGCTGGCTGCGTTACCTCTCTGGATAGTTAAACCTATCCTTTGGGAGAGGTAAGCGCCAGCTCTGGGATCGCCGGAGGCGTCAATAAGTTTGGCAGACAGGGTATTTATAAAACATTTCATATCAGCAGACCAGCGTCCCAGAGTCTCCACTGCAAGCGCCGCAAATTCGTAATCATTAATTAATGATATATATTTGCGACTCTTGAGTGTCTGGGCCTGATCAGCTGCTGCGCCCGCCTAATTTCGAGTTGCTTGTATGTGAAATAGGGCAAAAGTGTCGTCACAAGTTGCGTCCCACACCAGAGCCCTATCAAGCTTCCACGGCACCAATGTAGATCATACCGGCTGGTTCTAAGACAGCAGGTACAGAGGCGGTGGCAAGCGAACGACGGACCAAATCATTGATGGCGCCGTGACGGAACAAGCGGCAGGCACTCCTTGAACAAGAAAGACCATGTCTACCAAACTCATCTACCTCCTTGCCGCAGGAGCAAGTATGAGGCACACAGATTTTGGCTTCAAGCCGCAAGCAGATTGACATTCGCAAGCAGCTTGAGTCCAGGACTGTACCTATTTTACGGGACAGCTGTGACAGCGAGAAGACGGGCGCGATCTGAATTGTCTGGACGGAAGTGTATTCCAAACTGTGTCAAGTGATATCAACTATACGAGGTTCACAGAAACCGATGGTTCCATTTATATCAATCAAAAATGTGAACTTAAGCTTAAATGCAATTATGTTTCATTGACATAAAACAAAACAAAAACTGTTTTAATTGATGTCAACTATTTATGCAAAATGTTCCATTGACATGAATCTACATAAATATACACATATCAACCACCTACATATTAAGATGCAAGTACATATTGGTGAAATTAAACCGTGTGTTGTTCTTCATGGACATGCGATGTGCCAATAAAGCCATTATTAGACAGAATCAAACTCTACCTACAATGGCACAATTAATTCCTAAATTCAGGAAAACAACTGTGTTTTCAAAATTGCATATTCGCGAAGCATTTCATCAAATAGAAATTAGTAAAGACTGTAGACACATAACTGCCTGTAAGGGATTATTTGGCTATAAACTTTTAATGTTTGCTTTTCTTGTGCACCTGAATATTTCCATTTTTTTAGAAATAATGCTTTTACCATTTTCAGGTGTTGTAAATTTTATTGATGATATCACTGTTTATGAAAGTACCGAAAATGAACATGACATAAGATTAAATCATGTAATGGAAATACTTAAACAAAATAACATAGTTCTAAATGAGGACAATTGTATATACATTTCAAAAAGGATCCAGTTCATAGGCCATGAATTGACATCTAAAGGGGTCAAACCTTTAGTCAAATATATTAAAAATTTCGAATTATTCACGGAACCGAAAACTACTGAAGAAAGTCCAAGTTTTATGGGACTCGTACATTGGTGATGAATTGGTAATAATTTGGATTTCAAATTAAGCTACTCTTACTGAACCACTTCGCGAAATATTAAGATTAAAATTCCACAAAAATGCAGGTTCAGGAAACATTACCTCTCTAAGATTTTTGGACCCTTCTGATAGAACACAAATAATGGCTGATGCAGGCCGGTCTTGGCGCTGATCTTATTCAGTGGGACAGTAAAAGCTTCAGAGTCATTGCCTGTGGTAATAAAACTCTTACAGTCTAACTGATGTCGACCAGCGTTAGGTACTGTCAGACTGAAAAGGAAGCGCTTGCCATAGTCTGGGCAGTTGAAAATTTCCAGATGTACTTATACGGTCTGAAGGAGTTTGATTTGATAACTGATCATAAAACTTTGGAGGCACAGATATAAATACACAATAGAAAACGCAAATGCATCTACTTCGCGTGTCCGCACCCCGACCAAGCGTCGAGGTTGGCCGTCGCTATCGCTACTGACGTTCCTAGCGCGTCTGTTGATGCAGCCGGTCGGCCGGCCGTAAAAATTAAGAAAATGCCTCGTTGCGTGATAATTAACTGCAATAGCCCAAAAAAGCGACGAGTTTGAATCGATTTTGCGCGGACAACGGGGAATTCACATCACTAATTCGCTCTTGTGACGTCCCAGTTGGTAGAAAAAAGTAACACGGTTGGCTTTCATGCTGATTGAGGTGTTTACGTTATCTATTGTGTATTTGTGTTTGGAGGTCATATTTGGCACAAGATCTAAGCCTTACTCTCGAATATAACGTTGGGTTTTGCGTCTACAATCTTATAACCATTAGTAATACAGGGTGCTAGGTCGCTAGGTGCAAGCTTTAAGGGGTGTTAGTCGAGGTATTTTTGAGCATTTTTTGCGTTATAACCAGAGGCCGGAATTTTCGTGGCATTTTTGAGCGGTCATAGAGACTTCTCATTTATCGACTTTCAATAGGTACATATCTTAACGTACACCAAATGTGGAAATATGATGATCATTTTTTAAATATTAATAGCTTAAGAAACATTTAACTTGTTAGCACTAACACAAATTTTGAGCATTAAATTGAAATAGCTGCAATATAGCTTAGATGTTGGTAGCCGTATTTGGGAACTGGTTACTGATTAAATAATTAGTAAATTGAGTTCTGACTTCTGCAGTGGTTTACTTATCGCTCGAAACCCGATAAATATAACGAAAAAACAAAATGGTTTTAGTGTCTTAAGACAGAAATCAAGACTGAGGCTAGCCACGGGGTACCAAAAGATTTTGTTTTTATTTCTGTATTGGATTTTATGGATATATTATTATGTATAACGAAAGTCAATAAACGAAAAGTCACTAGCGTTATAGAAAAGTGCCACGAAAATTCCGGCTTCTGGTTATAACTATGTCTTAGACGAAATTTATTAGTTGTTTTATTATTGAAAAATTAAGAATTTTACAGAAAATACCCAGAATTTGACAGTTACGTGTTAATAATGCCCCAAAAAGCGTTACCTTGTAAACAAAATCGTTTATTTTGAGTAGTTTAATGTCTATTGGACTAAATTAAACGAGTTTTAAGCGCCTTTGTTGTAATAAAAACAAAATGGAGACATTCGAAGTTATTAAAAATATCTCAGGTTGAATCATTTATATGTGTCTTAAAAGAAATTTAATCTTTGAGAAATTTAAACACTTTAAAAAATATGCCTGTTTATTGCTCTTTGTCTTAAGGTATCAGTCATTCACATAGCTTGCCAAATCTCTGAGTTAAGGAGTAAAAACCGAACTTAGGGAGCACTTGTAAGAAAACTACACGAACTGTAACAACCGTTCGCTCAATTTTCAAAAAAATAAAACATTCTAAATTAAAAAAATCATGTTTTTAAAAGAACGTGTGTTCTAAATTTAAAGGTGTGTTGACGGGTGTTAAAAACATTGTACTTTTTATCAGACTGTTATGGACTATAGTGCAGTATTATGGAAATCTTTAACTTTTTCTATTTATTTATTAAATGTAAGTTCAGTTTTCCTTAACTCAGAGATTTCGCAAGCGATGTTATTGACTGGTACCTTAAAAGGAAGAGCAATAAACATGCATATTTAAAAAGTGTATATTCTATTCTATTCTATTCTATTTTGCGTCGTTTCATAACTGTCGACGAAACCTGGATCCACCATCATACTCCGGAAACCAAGGAACAACCGAAACAATGCATTGCTTCGGCTGAACCTGTGCCGAAGAAGGCCAAAGCTGCGATTATTTACCTACTGTTCCCGAAGATGAAAAATGGTTGGATGGAAAAAGATTTCGATGGAAAGAAGATATCATCAAAGAAATCTTAGTGTATTTTAAAGGTTTGGGGCAATCTTATTTTACGAAAGGAATTGAAAAACTAGAAAAACGGTGGAATAAGTACAAAGAATTAGATGGAGATTCCGTCGAAAAATAAATACTTACCTACTCTGGCTAAAAATCATTCTTTGTAAAAAAAATACCAGACTTATCACTCTGCTCTCGTAATATGATGACCAATGTAACATTATCCGATAGTATCTCATTGCTAACGTAAATGTGGTTACAATACGAACAAACGAGTAGGTGTATATTGTCGGAGTAGCGAGCCAGCGACCCGGCCGCAGCTTTGTCCGCTGTTCATTTACGGCCGAAGCCTATATTCAAACCGCGGACAGATAAGGCTTACTTCGGGTTAAAATTTGACATTTGCCCATACAAAATGTGTAAAATTTTAATCGGAAGTAAGCCAATCTATCCGCGGTTAGAGTATAGGGTTCGGTCGTTAAACTACCTACCTGTACCGGGTAATATTCATAGCGACCCGACCTCGGTTTACTTCGGTCTATGTGAGTTTTCTGTAACACCCGTACATTATCCAGAATTTATTATAAATAAAAAACTTCCTTTTGAATCACTTTATCTATTGAAAAAACTGCATTGAAATCCGTTGCGTAATTTGTTACATACAGTCTCTACAGACGGCAGAAAGTGACTTAGGTACGAGTATACTGCTATCTTTACTTAAGATAGATATTTTTTGAATACCTAAGTTAGTTCTTCACGGCATAGCCACTCCAGTACTAACTCGCACTATACAAGTATATTTAAACTTTTTATCCCAGTTTCGATTGTTTAGTCCTGTCTAGGGTTCCGTTCCTCCGAATGAAAAAACGGAACCCTTATAGAATCACTCGTGTAAGTATCCGTCTGTCCGTCTGTCACAGATAATTTGCTCAGAATCTACTGGACCGATAAGTTTGTATTTGGTACTTATATGTAGGTCATGTTTGTGACCCAAACACGAACGTGAAGCGTAAATAAAGAATTATAAATGTGGAGGAAAATAAAAAATTGGTCTTGCACACTGTATAAATCGACACACGTAAAAAGAGCCCTGAACGAACTACCTACGTAGTGAGCAAATTACGGACCAAATTGGTGGGAGCGACGGGGGGAGATGCCACGCTATCGGTTATGGGCAAACATATCCCCTCCACTAGCCGCTCGGAGCTCTTTTTACGTGTGTGTCGACCTGTACTGTGTAACTGTAATTGAAAGGTTTTGTTTTGAGGGTTTCTTTTTTATAATTTTAGAGTAAAAGGTTTTATATTTATTTAAGAAAATATGTGAAAAATTACCGCTTATTGCCGAAATACCATTTTTTTTATACCGGATTTTTAATATTATTGAAATCCCTAAACTTTTCATTTAATTTATGGTATCGTCAATTATCTTACCTATTATCTCGAATCTAGTGTTATGGGAATCTAATGAAGAGAGTAAGTAGTCTGATATTTTTAAATAATGGTTCTTTTAAATGAGGAAAATTGACCAATATTTCCGCCCTAAACAACTACTGCGCCTGTAGTCATTTACTTATAGATTACAGGAAAACCTATGAAAAGTGTATAGTTTTTCTTAGTTCCGGCTTGTTTCAATGACCACTATAAACTGAGTGAGAGCCACTAAATACAGTCACCAGCAATAATATATTAACCAACACTGCGCTTAAAATATCTGACGAGTACTTATGCCTCCAGTAATAAGGACCTGTCAGATATTTTTGAGTCCAATGTTGGATCATATTCATATATTATTGCTGGTGACTGTACTTGTATGCATACTTGGTGCGTGTCTGTTTATAGTAGACTTTGTCTATGTGGGACCCTCTCCACGCGAGTTGAATATTTTATTATATATATATCATTATTATTAGCGTTCATATTCTTTCTCGGTACGGAGCCCGCAGTGCGCGAATATCTGAGTCGCACTTTGTACCTACTTGACCGGGTTTTAGTAACGCGCAAGGATTTTCTAAAAAAAAATGTAGCCTGCATCTGCATATTACTGAAATAACATACTTGGTTTACCGCTGTCGAATGTGGTATTATAAGATTATTTTTTACAGATCACGACTTGTTTTAAAAATATTATATTATAGCCCAAGGTCAGTGTTTCAAACAGATACTGGCCGTGTAGGTATACCTATCATAAGTGGGTATGGACGCCTGCCCGGTGTCAAGGGCGCGGTCCACGTTCTCCCTCCCACTACTCAGCGAATAGGCATCGGGTGGCAGCACCACCGAGCAGCGAGCCGAGAGCAGCGAGCCTATTAGGCTCACCGTACACGGTCGATCGATAGTTCCTAGTAGAGAGAGGTACAATCGTACATATATGAAACTGAGACAAATGTCCATATTTGTTGCTGCGTCTCGATCGAAATGAAAATACGAATCGTACAGTAACTATATAAAGGGCATATTATATGGTCTACGTTGGGTTGTTAAGTCAATGTGGTTCGATATTGGTCAAAACATGTCTAAAACATAACTGGCGCCCAAGTCTAACAGTTCGCTGGCCGATTTTGGCCGGTCAGTTTTTGGTATTATTTAGAACAAAGACGAACTTATATAATTTTCTCATTCTAACAGGTCACTGCATCTCTCTGGGCCTGTCAGTTCGACTGACTTGTTCGCCTGGGACGGCCCAGACTAATAGGCTGAAGACAGTTCAGGGTTGAAGAACAAGCAATAAAATTATAATCCCCAAGCATTATTGAAAAGCAGCATTGCATCGAAATATTTCATTTCTGTAACTTTCCGAACATTCATAAACACAAAACAACACATAACACACACACACACACACACACTTGGAGACAAAAAAGATAAAGTTAAAGATGTTTAAAAATATTCACGCTATTCTAACATTAGGTTCAGTATTAAGTGATAATAAACGAGAGTTGTTAATAAATACTACTAATTTTGTGTGGGTAATGAAAATGTACAACATATGGCGAACGTATCTCCTGATATTCGAATAGTGGTACGAGTACGTAAAATGAAATGCTACATTTTAAGAGGCCGCCGTACACGAAATTTAGCCGATTTCGCTGATTTACGTGATTTTGTTTTTATTATTTTATTTTGATTAATCGACCTGACACCGGCGACTGTTATGTGAATTTAGCTGGAAGAGGTTTAGAATGTCACATATTCATGAATCGTTTTGACGTCTTAACGGTATGAAAAATTTACAATGTATTGCTGTGAAAGTCGTCTAAAAAAATGTATGAATTACTTTTTACCACTTTCATATAAATTTTTTGAGTAAAAAAATAATAAACTTGGTAATTTTTTATAGAAAACGGGCAACAATTATTTTTGATTTCGGCTACTCAGAACTCTCGTTCATAAAATTAAAACAACAGAAATAAACTTTAGTTCAAAATCAGTCCAATACCTAAAAATATCCAAAAAGTTCAAAAGAATTGGCAATAAACAATGTTTTAAAACAACCTAAATCTCGCATTATAATACTCGACAAAAATAAAAAAGTTTCTCATTTATTCGTAGCTCATTTATTCGATAACGTATGACATTATAACTAAAATGACATTTAATGTTTAGCATTAAAACTTATAGAAAAGCAGTATTTTAACTGTAAAATCACAAAAATAAGCAAAACCGGCGAAATTTCGTGTACGGCCTCTTAACAAACACTTTTGATAAGAGTATTTTCCTCTATTTTCTAGTGTACGTGTTGTCGTGCGTAAGAACGAGAATATTATGCATAAACGGCTGAAAACATTTCCATGGAATTTTGCACACATTGACTTTGTTGATGTTATAGTTCGATATGAGATCGTATAGATATTTACCTTTTATATTTTAACATTAGGTAATACCTACATAGTATGATATTCTTGAGCCATAAACTGCGAGTAGCAAAATCGTTTGTACTTTACGTATTGGGAAGCCGTATTACGTTTTGAAAATTGTGTTGAATCCTAATGCGGTTATTATCATTTTGTAGGGATATTATTTTTAGACCGGTCTTAAACTATGTTAGGTACATCTACTCTGTAAGGCAAGGCTGAAGAAACAGTAGTTGTGTAAAATTAAGACTGTTTTATTTTAAAGGGTTCCGTAGCCCTTGTAGCTTCGCCATGTCCCTGTCCGTCTGCCTGCGGTTTAAATCAGACTCTTGGTATTACAAAGCTGTAATTTGACATCGTTGACTGTGCTTAATGACAGAATAATTTGAGTGTTAGTGTTAATAACAACGGCACAAAGCTCCAGAAGACCGCGTTCGTGTAAGGTTAGCGCTGCACGCGATGTAGTGCTGCATGATTTACTTGGTAAATGCTGGGCGATAGATCTGCCTTTTTCTAAGCATTTAACTTCACATGTAAGGGCACCGAGTCCTGTGTCGTTGTGAGATAAACATATAACTGCACCGAAGTTCCTTTGACAGCAGAATATCCCTGTGCCACATACTTCAAGTTTCGTCTAGGCATGTATAATATTTGACGCGATGGCTGTATTGTTATTAGTGACATCAACTGGGCAGTCGGTCAAATTAGTGGTTTTTCAACTTAACCCAACTTTTTCATTAAATGAAAATGTCGCAAGGCAGAGATGGGCATTATTGAAATATTTTTTTATTCGATTGATCGTTCGAATAAATGATAATATGTTACAAACATATTCGCGAATAATTAATTTAAGCGGATTTTCGAATAACGAATGATATATTTATTATTTTATTCGAATAAATAACACGATTTTTATTTCAAGAATCATTTTTGCCATTTAACGACAAGTCCGGCTAGTTGCATGGTTTAGGGATTATATCGCAAGTAGTCAACTAGAAAAAAACTGACACATGACATGAGCTAAATTTATTATTAAAAAGTCATATTTTGGATTGCATGGCTTTGATTTAGATGGCGGCCATGATGTTTATGTAATAAATTCACAAGGGTATCTTGATTTTTATTCGTTATTCGCAAATAAATTTGTTATTCTTATTTGTTATTCGAATATATTTTGCCCATCTCTGTCACAAGGGCCAACCCTTCGAATTTATAGACAGATCTTAATGAGCTTATTGTTTTATGACGTGGAAACTAAACCTAATAAAATCAAAACTAAACAAATCAAATAAATTTATTTGCTATCTGCTATGTAACCTTAGGGTGGCATACCCCATATTTGGCCAACTTTTCATAATACAGAGCATTTTTAATTTTTTTTACACTCTTTATTAAGTATGTTTATATTAGTCGTAAATGTTTAGCGATAAGAGAGTGACGCACATAAATTTAAGCGATTCGTGCGCCGACTTCATACGTTTACGTACTTATATGAATTTACTATGAAATACAACATTGCCATTGATTGTTTTTTGTTATTTATGTGTGTTGCTATATTTTAAATACACTGATTTCTTGCCTAGCGTTTAATTGGTAGATGTTGTATTGCATGCAGTGCCTGTGTGTAGCCCGTGGTCTCTATTGCATGCAGGTCTAGACGAGCGTCCCAGCAGTTGTCCCGGAGCGCCGAGAGTATCGACCAGTCCTTCAAGAGGTATGTCACCACCTGTTTTACACATACAAGTACTTGCAACATCTATTGCCTCTAGCTTTGCTTCACTTCATAGCGTCGTTTATTAATATTAACACAACCACTAATTAGCTGTTTATGTGGATTTTATATTGCTGCCTGCGTTCCTAGTATGGTTGCGTTTATCGCGTGATAAAATATGGATAAAGCATCCGTCACTCTCGTACTTATATACGTGTCAAAAAGTGACGGATGTTTTATCCACATTTCGTGACGCGATAAACGCAGCCATATTAGGCCCCCTGTTCACGGGATATAAGAATATATTGCTAGAAAGAGGAACAGACTTCACCCGGGAACAGCGTGCCCTCTATGCGGACGTCAACCTCATTTGTGGAATTGTGGAATCTTTAATGTAAGAGCTTTTTTTTTAAATAGTACAGTCATTTTTAAAACTCCCGGGATTTTTTTAAATCGGTTTTATTATACATAATTGTGTTCGCGCCAACATATAGGAAAGATGGCGTGTATTGACAATACCTATCTTCTTTCCGACTCATTTAAACTATGCAAATAAAGGCCATGCCAGGATAAGCTAAGTGAATCTGCCCCCAGTGAGTTTTGGCTCGTATTTTTTTTTTGATGATTTGTCTTTCTATTAGTAACAATTATGCAAAATTTCAGCCCCCCAAACTTTATAGTTTTTTGTTAAAAAAGTAAAAACGAAATATGATCTTTCTTCAACCTTTTTTTTCTAGGCTGTTGATTTTGACGTGCGTCACGTATATTGTGCATGTAATAAATACAATTATATGCATCAATTATAGGATGTATAGCGGTATAAAAAAAAATAAAAAAACAATATTTTTTTTCATATTTTTTTTTAATTAAGTAAGTACTTTCACATCTGCGACACCTCCAAGTTTTTCACTAAAGCTAGCCTCTTTAATAAGCTACAAAATGAATGTATTTACTTAATTTAATCTGTGGTAGAACAATGTCTTCAATGTCTTTTTTATTAAATACAATACTATAAATTTTAATTTGAATAACCGGTAGGTACTGAAGGAACGATGTAGTTTTTTTTTTTATATAAGTGGCCAGTGTTTATCATGGACATGCAAGTTTCTCTAGAGAGTTTTTAATCGATTAGTTTTAACGAGCGGGTATAGAAAATGTATAGTGATGTATTGAATTTTTCATCGCATGGTAAGATGACAGAAAACTATGGAGTAGATATTAGAATTAAAACTATAGTCATATTTGTTCTCATACTAATTCA
Organism: Acleris cristana; assembly: GCA_948252455.1. Taxonomy (NCBI): domain Eukaryota; kingdom Metazoa; phylum Arthropoda; class Insecta; order Lepidoptera; family Tortricidae; genus Acleris; species Acleris cristana. The sequence goes on along the minus strand of OX411772.1, from coordinate 16,031,516 downwards.
TTTAAATAACACCAAAAGATTACATTATAAATAAAAATGTTATTTGCTACGCCATGTTTATTACATTATGGGCCAAATAATAAAAATAATGTGAACATTATGTAAGCTCCCATAGAGCATGTAGTTCGTTAGTTCAAATAGTGTGCATTGCAACCCTTTGAAGTCGCCGACGACACCGTTTTGTGCGCGCGCCGCGGCGGCTTCTTTAATTTGACACTGACAACTAAAGTACTCTATTTATTTAAAACAAACACGTCACTTAATACTACAATAATTCATAGACACGTTGGCATTATTCGGAAGTAGTCGTGTGTTCCGAGTTTTCACGATGGGAAAGGATTATTCACGATGTCTGTACTTATAATTAACTTCCAAATTTTTATAACATAGTTTGTTATTTTGTTAGTTACCAGTGAATTAAAAAACAGAGGATCGTATTCAAACACGATCGATACTACAATGCTATATAATTATCTCTTATCTCGTGTAAAATTCTGGTGTCAGTTTTCTATGGACGAACTGATAGCCAAAATTGAAGGTGATACGCGCCCACACTAAAAAGGTGAAAAACAACTGCTCAAAAAAGATTAACGATATGCAATGGAAGCCTGCTGGGTATACCACAAAAATAAACACACCACTTAGGTACACTTCTATCTGATGGTAGTGTGAAAATGATTTTTTTTCACCAAAGCACTTGTTGGACTAGACTTTGCGAAGCTCGCACGGTCTAACTATTCATTTACAAAAAAAGGTCAGAACATCTTCAAGTTTTTAGAGTTGTTGGTTGATTGGAGGTACAGAATTAGCTCTGCCTACCCCACCCTGGGAGTGAAGCCGTGAGTTAATGTATATTATGTATGTAGGTCAAAACATAAAAGATAGGAAATTTCTAGTTTAGTTAATTACACTAGGTACTATTTTCATCTTAATATGAGTCGGAAAGTGAGTAGATAATGGTAAAAAAATGCTTTTCGGGCTCTATTTTTCCGATATAGCTGCACAAGCGTCACCGAAAACTATAACGTCACCAAATTTTCAAAATCCCCGGATATCTTTGCAGATACAACTTACAACTGACTGAACTATAAGCTATTCATCTGTTTATTTAATTTTGATTTTATGAGGGCTTTCCTTAAACAATGCTAGACTAAACCGTGCCGATCTTAACGTAGGTATATCCCAATCGATAAAAGCGTCCCTATTTTACAAATACCAATCAATGTTAGAAAAGTTTTTTATATTTTCTTCGTATTAACGATGACTAATCACGTTCTCTATTGTCTGACAAGGCTTTTTATGAATATGGATGACATCAGCGCAAAGGCGCTACTGCAGCTTTGTTGCCAGTTTCACATAGTACCTATTTATCTTACCTACCTTACTTTACAGAAAAACATTGACAGCAAACATCCTTATCATTAGTCATTTAAACGTGGTTAAAGCATAGAATTCCATTAATCATAGGAATTTGATTAATGGGTACCTTTTGGAATATTTTTAATAAATAAGTTACTTTTTAAATTATATTCCTCTCTATATTTATCACCATATGTATTGAAGAGGTAGCATGTTGACTGACAATTTACCTATTTGTAATGTTTACTATTTATTATAATTTCAAACATAAACAAGTGTCATCTGTGTTTGCAGGTCAAAAAGTCGGTCAGTAGATCATGGGTTCGCAGCTGCATTCGAGCTGGACTCCCTCCGCTCTAAGGTGGAGGGCCGGTTCAACGCTGTGCACAGAGGTGAGTCAATACACGTGGGTGAGCGCGCTTCATACTCTTCATTCCTAAAATACTGATTACTAAAGAATATAAATATCTACAAAATTTGTGGAGATTCAAAAACCGTCAGAAAACCTATCTACCAAATGCAGCTAACGAACTATCTTGCTGATAATCTCTATTTTGTTGTAATGATAATTCCTAGTTCATACATAAACATGCTCCTTCTCGCTCGGCGTTTGCTTTAACAGTACTTACTTTGATTTATCCACCACCGTTTTACCACCACAGGCACAGCGGTAAACATACTAGGAGTGTATGTGGCGCGTTGAGTCAGGCGTCAGGCGCCGCCGTTTGTAGTGAGTGAGCGTCGTTACGGTTGAACGGCAAGGTTAGGGTAGGGTCCTATACAAAACAAAACAGGGGCTCTATTCTACTCGGTATAACGACACGTTAGCCTCGTTGCTAGTGACCCTGCCTACGAAGCTAGCGGTCCCGGTAAGGCCAGATATTTGTGTGATGAGTGCGAATATTCAAGCACAATGGTGGCAACGTGACTAGTTTTTAGCACTAACGAGGCGACCGTTTTTTTTTTGATGTGCCCCTGGTGCTGATAACTTTGGTTAGATTTGGCTTGCCTTGCAAGACCAAGTTGGTCGACTACTGTTTGGAATCTGGATTAGTGATGTTACGAATTTCTTATTTTCCACATGTTTTTCATATTGCGAATGTTAAGGGTGCGAATGTGCGAATGCGAATGCAAATGTTAAGGAATAACTTAAAAAAAAACTTTAGTCATCCTAAGTTAACGCTTTAATTTAAATTATATAAACTAATGTGTTAACACTAGTTTGGTGTCCCGTATTTAGAGGTCCAAGGATCGACCTGTATATACTCGTTAGACGAGCCTTTGCACTATAGGTATCTAAACAGCCTAACATGCGGGTCCATACACTTACTGTATCATGGACTCATGGTATATAATACAGTAAGTGTATTGTTATACTCGCAGTCGTAGTTATTTAATAGTCGAAGTTCAAAGCAAGTGACGAGATGCCTGCTTGTGCGAAAAGCAAAAGACACGTGACCGGTGGGCGAGTCTCTTAATGACCTGCACTCATTCACATTCGCCAAACATTCTTATCGATTGATGCGAATACTAATGTCGATGCGAGTTTTTAAAATCATTCGCTTAAGCGAATTAATATACGAATGTTCGTAACATTCCTAATTTAGATCCTAATCGTACAACCAAAATTCATCACCATTATTGATGTCTTAAGCATGGTTTGAATCTCCTCGGTTAAATCAGGCGGTGTCCACAATAGCATTCTAAAGCCAGCGTTCCACAGTTCTAACACACAGTGCCACAGCTGACTTCTGTTTCTAAAAACAGAAGTCAGCTCTTCAGAGCAATCAAGTCACAACCTGTGAGGAAACCTCTAAAGAAGTTATAGGAAATTATCGCACGTAGATATTCCTTGGAGATTTCCATTTTAACTACAGACTTGTCAACTTTGAGCAGACGCTGTGACGAAACGGTCCCGTCAATCTAAGACCGTTCTTAAGTTCTGCAAACGCCACCATTAACAAGGCCGCCCTCGTACCCCTATATTCGCTCAAACCGCCGGTCTGCAGGAAATAAAACAGTTGCTACCCTATAATAATTAAATCAAATACCATACATAGGCGTATAATTGTTATATCAGTTAAAATTTCAATATAAGGTCGGTCGGTTATCAGTTGAAAAATTAAACGGATTATAATTAATTTTTTGACCGTCTTTGGTTAATTAGTGTAATCGTAGCAGCAAAACATGAACAGTAGCTTTAAAACCGATCGCTCGGTTATGTAATCCTAATTTCAGTTCAAAAGGTACTTATGCAGTGCAATAAATGAGTGAGCTGTAATAATGATGGAATGGGCAGTAAAAATGATGAAATGGGCGGTTAGGAAATCAGTTTGGAAGTTCACGGCGAGCTGTAAAATTCAAACGTTACTTTTCCAAGGGAACAGCGATAAACGACTTGTACGCGGACGGAGTCGCGGACCACAGTGCCAACTGTTAGTTTTTAGGGTTCCGTGCCCGAATCGTGTTAAACGACACCCGGATTCTATTACTAAGCCTATACGCTGTCCGTCCGCTCCTCCGTTTGTCTGTCCTAAATGAAAAGGGCTACATCTTTTGAGCCGTAAGAGATAGCACACGTTTTTTAGAATATGTGTTAGTTATTGCATTACGGCAGATGTCTTACCAAATAAAGTTGAAAAATAAAGGGGTGCCCAAAAATAAACTAATTCTCTTTTCGTTGTAATGTAAAAAGTCCAAAAACGGTAACGGACAAATACATATACCTAGTATTTTCCAGGAAAAGGTGTAAATAATATAGTACACTGAAAGGAAATATAGTATTTTAAAGAAAAACCTATTAAAAAAGTGTAAGGTTTCATTCATCTTTACATAGTATGAAAAAAGTCCTTCCCGCGCCCTCTGTCCCTATGTGTGTGTGTACGCTAATACGCTTAGATATTTCTAAGTGCGCAACGGATTTTAATGCAGTTTTCGCCATCAGTTAGATAATTTTTCAAGGAAGGTTTATATGTGTAATAAATTCTGGTTTATGTGCGGGTGTTACAGAAAACTCACATAAACCGAAGCGAAGCGAGGGCGGGCCGCTAGTTATATAAAACTGTAAATTTAGTTTTCTTACTTCTTACTAAGGAGTGATCGAATTATAGTATATTTGCGTACTATATATTTGGTCAACGTACGGTACGGAGCCGGTTCGCAACCCTAAGTGCCACTAGGGCTCGCGCTACTTAATTCGATTCGAAATCAAACTCAATCGGATAGCACCTACCGTGCGGTGGTACGAAACCCTCGGTGCGCGAGTCCCACTAGCACTTGACCGGTTTGTTTTATTAATTTTTTTAGGGTTGTTTACCCATTGTTATACGTAAGTACGGGTGACCAAGACCACCAGTTTTGACAAAAGTTTCTGTGAGATCTAATTATCGCTAAGATTGACACTTGTCACTGTCATAATATTATTGCAAGAGAAAATCGAACTTGTTGTATGATGACGTGCAAATGAACTTCAACCTTTTTATTTTATTATTAAAATTAAACCTTCCGGCTCGCGCACGAAGGGTTCCGTACTATTATCTATACAACATTAGCGAAAACCGGCAATAAAATCAGGTTTGTTGTAAGGGAGCCCCCCTTAAATATTTATTTTACTCTGTTATTAGTATTTTTTGTTATAGCGGCAACAGAAATAGGTACATCTTCTGTGAAAATTTCAAGTGTCTAGCTATCACGGTTCATGAGATACAGCCTGGTGACAGACAGACAGACACACGGACAGCGGAGTCTTAGTAATAGGGTCCCGTTTTTAACCTTCGGGTACGGAACCCTAAAAAAACAAAAACCCGACCGCAATTAAAAAATCAATTGAAAAGCAAAAACCAAGCTCTTTAATCTAAAGAAAATTTTAAGAGCCATGTAATTGATAGGCAACACAATTGATAGGTAATACAATTGAAGGCATGTTTACAAAAACAACATAACTAACATGTTTGGCGGATTTGTGTTATTGGCACAAAATAGATAGGTACAGAAGTCAATCTACATACAAAGTGCGCTCGAGTAACGCACACATAGACAATGCTCACGGACACGATATCTCGGACCGCTTGGGGTTGGGACCAGTGCGAGCGCGAGTGCCATCCGCCTGAGACACGCGTCTGTTAACTTTTTTGTGCAATAATGAAGCAACAAAAAAAAAGGTAATTATAACTGTTCAGTGGACGGTTGTTTAAATTCAATATTAAACGGTGTAAGATCGATTTATATAATAGTTTCCTATTTTGAATCAGTATAAACGAAGTAACTAAATTTTTGTAAGGTAAATTCACGCCACCTTACGTAAGTTGAAAACACGTTTTTTTGCTTGTGTAGATATTGTGTTGTTTTTAGTGTCATTTGACAGGTTTAGGTCTAAAACGGATGGGGCAATAGAAATTGTGTAACTAAGGGTAATCCGTTTAGAAGTTATTAGGGAGTTTCTATAAGTAGTCAAATTTGTAATAACATAACAATGACATTAAAATAAAATTATTATTATTAATTTATATTTACATTCTTCCCGTTTAATTCTCAACGATAAATCAAACAACTAGATACCTACGAGTGCCACTACCACGATAGTTTTTTGTGCATAAGCCATAGTTGACAACCATAGAGCGACCGCCGAGCGTAGGTATGAAAAGTGAAGTACATACATGTGATTGACTTCTGTACCTATCTATTTACCCGACTGCGGCGGAGCCCAAAAGGAGGGTTATGTTTTTCACCGTCATGTATGTATGTATGTCCAGTTCTATGTTCCCCGCTACAGCAAAAACGGCTTGGATGATTTTGACAAATGAGGTATCATTGGATTCGTCTTCGCAGCGAGAGTGTCATAGGCTACATTTTATCCCGGGAAAACGTCCCGTCCTTTTTTATTTATTAATAAAACTAAAAAGAGCGAAATAAATTAAATTATTTATAAACAAAAAACCCGACTGCATTAAAAAAGAACTGAAAAGCGAAAAACAGGCTACAATATTGGAAAAGGCATTGCAGGCGGGGACAAGCAATGAATTACAAATCCTATTTCTGGATATAATTTAACATTTGGACTTGCTTGTCCCCGCGTGCAATGCCTTTTCCTATATTCAAGTTAAATTTAAATTGTTATAAATATCAATAAGTACATTGCTCTTACAATTTTCTCTAAATTATAGAGCCTGTTTTTCGCTTTTCAGTTCTTTTTTAATGCAGTCGGGTTTTTTGTTTATAAATAATTTAATTTGTGTTATTGGTATCATAGCGGTCGTCTAAGCCAGATCTACAAATATAGCAAAAGATAGTGTCCAAAAATGACTCCAATTGTCCAAAATCAGACCCCAAAAATAGTGTCATTTTACAAAAACTACATATCTAGGTACATTATGTTTTACAAAAAGAACATAAATGCATGGGTTCACGTAACAAAAAATAGTTTTACATATTTATAATATAAACACACTCTTTTAGTAGGCTGTGTAACTGGCACTTAGTGCATGATTCAAAACTATTACAATATATTAAAAATGGGTGGAAATCATTAAAATAATACATACATAGATTAGTAAAATAAGCCTGTAAGTATCTCTCTCGTAGAATAAAAAGATAATTTGTATAGAAAGATGTTTCATTTTCTTACATTTTACAAAAACTGTATAAATGACGAACCTATTTTTTTTTTTTTTCCTATAATACTGTATGTGTATTCGTATATTTCTGAACTATTTATTGGCCACTTACTAAAAACACCTATACAATATTTATCTCTAATAACTAATATATCAGAAGACATTAAGTTTTTGTCGTTTCCTGTAAAATCATGTCTAGTGTAGTTGTGTTGTTTTTGTAAACATGCCTTCAATTTATACTATTACGAGTATACACATATAACTAGTACATTGGAAAAGGTGTTCCAGGCGGGGACACAATTTTCTTTAGATTATAGCGCTTGTTTTGCTTTTCAGTTGATTTTTTTATTGCAGTCGGGTTTTTTTTTATAATTTAGTTTACTTCACTCTTTTTAGTTTTTATTAATAAAAGAGTGTTTTAATTAGTTGATCAAAGTAACTCGCCCGTAAGTGAACTTCGATCACAGTTATGTGAAGAAGCACCTTAGCGTTAAATGAGCTCTGGAGCTCGATTTTTTAATGTCACGAAGCTACAAGTGACCAATTACAAAACAAGCGGAACTCTCTTTGTAGCAAAAGGAGTTTTATTACTTAACGTTTACGTATTTTTGAATTTTCTGTCAAAATGCATCAAAGTGTTATAAATTATAATGTATCTAACTAGTCCGGCCTATATTATTATACCATGGTCCGGCCATAAGTTCTGTTACTAAGGTTGAGTAAAATAAAACTAACTAATGTTTTATTTTTATGTCTTGACCTATAAATATTAAAAGCTTAATTTATGTACATTTTGAAGAACAAATATTCATTCTAGTTAGTCGCCGCAATTTCCGACGCGATCTTTTAACATTCACAGCCGGCGTCGATGAAATTACGCATGAATTTTCCATAAATTTCACTTTATGGAAAATTCATGCGTAAAACGCTTAAAAACGCGAATACGTTTACCAAAGAACTTTTTTGTTTAATATTATAAAGAATTCCTATATATATATATATATATTATATTGTATAATTTGAGACCGTATTTCTCAACAAGACTCAATTCCATCTTATGAAGCAAGAGATTTGGTTTGTTTTTGGATTTGCTGCAAATTCATGTGAAATTATAAAGTCGATTTAATAAGACATCAAGATTGAACGGTGTACAAGCGGATCTTTAGTTGCTTGAAATACATTTTTATAAAGGGGCTTCTAAACGGGCCATATTTTCACTGCAATATGTGGTCGGCAACTAGGTATTGGTGTCCCTCTCTTACTCGTATGTTAGAGAAAGACACCAATAGTTGCCGGGCACGTATTGCAGTGAAAATATGGCCCGTTTAGAAGCCCCTTTAGAATTTAAAGCTAAAACTCTGGTCAATATTGTCACGCAAATTTGAACTCTCTACACTCTTACAAAAGTTATGGCTGTTATCAGTATCATCGTCGGGCGTAAATTGAACTATGATTTTCTAGTCTGAAATGGGAATAATTGAAGCTGGTACCTACATCAAAATAATTGCAATTGTTTAAAATACATTATAAATCAAAGTTTTAATTAATATACAGGGTTATTAAAACTCCTTTAATTTATTTTTAAAATTTTAATAAATCTCTGTAACAGTACTTATGAGTCTTATGACTTATGACCAGACTAGGTATATTTGGAATAAGCTATTTACTAGCTTTCATTTGAGAGCCATATTGTTATAATAAAAAATCCTTTTTTTTATTCCTCCTCCGTATTTCTTTTCGCGGACGCCATATTGAAATATTATATAACGTAATGGAACCAGTAATCGACAAGGACCAATGATCGACACTGATTCTTATTTTACAGAAGATAAGGGTTATTCATTTGTTTTGTAACATTCAATTTATGACCGTATGATCTTTGAATTAAGAGTTAAGTGTCGATTATTGCTGCATGTTAGCTTATAGTGTCGAACACTGGTTCCATTACGTTACTTACCCTCTGTCACTTCGACAGTTAAGACGAATCGAATGACACCTCGTATGTTAAAATCCGTCAAGCCGTTTAGTTTGCAGAGCGTGCCCAGAAATAGACATACATACATACATACGCTCGAAAAACATAATAACATACTCATTTTGACGCAGTCGGTTTAAAAATGCCAGCACGGGTAGCACAAGTTGTATTTTCTCGCGCTCAGTGCTCTATCGTTACTGACTATATGTATAAAAAGGGAGATCCGAGCGACAAACAAGTCACGGGCAATTTGTGCTATCAGTGCAGGAGAGAATTATGTTGTTTTGACATGTCCAGAACGTGCTCGTGATTATTTTATTTATACCCGTAGAGCTTTGTATAGTGCGCAGTGGCAGAGCTCTCATAACACGAGAACAATAAAACTTGTGTTAGTCAGTCAAGCCGGGTGCCGGTGTAGTGCACGCGCGCGCGGCGGCTTGCGGCGGTGAGCAGCCAACTAGCGTTTATTGACGCCTGTCGCGCCGCTCAGGGCAATCGCAGCGCTCGTAAATTATGATTAGGCGCGCTCAGGCTTCTGAATAATGAATGACCTTATTTTTACATATCACGTTGGTATCTACTACTTACTTGTTCTAATTGTTAAATGTTACTTTAGAAACTGTCACTTATTTATTATTTTTCACGTTTTAGGTATAAGTTAATTGTACCTAAATTTCAAATGTATTTTTTACTAAGCCTATGGCTTAGACTTCGCTTATGTTAGGCAGCGACTGATCAAAAGTTCTGACCGCCCCTAGGCTAATTATGAGGGCTAGTTGAAATATGTAGGGTAGATGCAATGATGCTAGATTAATAGTATAAGAGTGCATGCGAAGACACGATTTCAGCGCGCCCCCCGATCCTCGCGCCCTAGGCTGCAGCCTAATTAGCCTAAGGGTTCAAATCAAATCAAAATCAAATCAAAAATGTTTATTGCGATCATGTTGTATACAAAAGGTCTTATGTTAATAATATTATGTTCAACATAAACCCTGCTAGGGCACAGCAATCTTAAAAATAGTGTAATAAACTTATAAGTATTTATACTTAGCTATTATAATAGCTTACATTCTAAATTTTATAATTTTATTCTAATATTTTACATGCATGGCACAAATTAATAAAACTAAATAAAAATATTATTTCTAATTAAAAACTCTTGAAGTGAGTAGTATGCTTTAACTAATAAAAAAAATTTGAGCTTTAATTTAAACTGGTTGGGGTTTTCTATGTTTTTAAGTGAGCTAGGAATATTATTATAATTTTTTATTGACATTGCGAATGGGCCAGAATGGATCATTTGTAGAGTTAAAAAGGGAGTAGCTAATCTATTTCTTGGTCGTAATATTTGTGGGCGAGAATATGGAGGGAAAGATACAAATTATTTTTAACAAAAGTACAAACTTCTAATTTATAAATAGACGTTAGGGTCAGTATTTCCTGTTGGACGAAATGTGATCTGCAGCTTTCCATTTGCCCTATATTGACTATTATCCTAATGCAACGTTTTTGTAACCTAAACAAGTGTACAGCGTCTGAACTATTGCCCCACAAGACTATCCCGTAGTGCAGCCAGGAGTGCGCGTACGCATAGTAGGCGCAGGTGGCTGTTTTAACGTCTGTACATTTTTTAAGTTCATGTAGCGCGTATGTAAAACTGCTCAGCTTTGATTTTATTTTATTTATATTATCTTTCCAATTTAGAGCGGAATCAATGTTTAGGTATGCCTAGAAGAGGAAAAGTGCTTACGCATTCTAATTGAATGTTTTGAAAATGGTAATTTATATTTAAGGACAGGGTTAATCAGGCCCTGATGTTAGGTAATTGATTATTAATATGATTTGAAAGATTATAAAGCGCGAGAAAATCTTTGCATGCTAATTTAAAAAGCGCATCACTTTGATATACCTACTCTTCCGAGTAGGTACCTACATTCATTCATGTGTGTGATGTGTGGCGTGTGACGGTGTGCGGCCCCTGAAACACGGCCGGACGCGCTGGGACTGGGATCGATAGAGCTGACCCGCTTGTGCACAGCGCGATGACGCATCCAGCGCAGCGCCGCTCTGGCAACTCGCACCCTGGCTACAATATACCTATCTTTATTTTTTAATTTACCTGGTTAAGTTTTAACTGTTTCATTAAGTTTAAATAAAACTGAATAGTTATTTATTTTCAGATGAAGATGAACAGGCTAAGCGACTGCCGCCTCCTCCACCAATTAAGACCACAACATACACGGTAAGTTTAAACCTCTGACAGCACGTACCTACCAGATAGTGTCATGTTTTCAATCCACGAAGAGTCCTCTACTACTTACATTGTACGTACAGTCACCGGCAATAATATATTATCTAACATTGGCCGCAAAAACATCTGACACGTCTTTATTACTACAAGTATAAGAGCGTGTCAGATATTTTTCCGCCCAATGTTGGATAATATATTATTGCTGGGTATTGATTCTCTCAAAAGCAAAGGTGAGCGAATGTAGGAGTGAAGTCCAAGCGGCGAGTTTAAGTAGTCCCGTCAGAGCGAGCAAAACACATATTAGTGCGTGCATTCTCAATTAGGCAGCCTTATACATGCTGCCAAATCGAATACACGCGCTGAAATGTGTTTTGTTCGCTTTGACGGGACTACTTAAACTCGCCGCTTGGACATCACTCCTGCGTTCGCTCAACATTGCTTTTGAAAGAATCACTACCCTGGTGACTGTACAAAGATGCAACCGCTTACGTCTGCTTGAGAGCGAGCCCGTTGCGACTTTAAAACACCCCTCGAATTATGCAGCACAATAGAATTATCGTCAAAAATACTAAAACTAACTGTTATTTGCAAGGGTAATAAAGTAGGAACTAAATTAGATGAAATTCACCCTGACATTTTTACGATTACGACAAATAATTACGTTGTTCTATGTTCTCAGTTTTATGTCTGCCAATCATACGCAAACAAAAGTCAAATGCGCTGTCGAACGAAGCGATGAGTGTTTGGCTAAACTATAAATTATTTAAAAAATAAAAATTGTTAATTCAGGAACTAAAAACCATATCTTCTTTGACCTGGTAAAGGAATTGTTTTGAGCCGCCATTACTGTCAAGTAAATAAGAGCTTTCAAAACGTTGACAATACGCCATAACAGCGCCTCTATTCTAGACGGTATAAACGATATCGTAGTTCACCTGTTAAGGTATTGTTATGACGTCAGCCGTCATTACTGTCAAGAAAATAAGAGCTATCAAAACGTCGACAATACGATAACAGGACTAAAACGATATTGTTTTTACCGTGTTGAATAGAGGCGCTGGTCAAAGACGATATGGTTTTTACCGCCCAGAATCTCGGCTCTGCGCCTCTATTCTAGGCAGTAAAACAATATCGTATTTGACCTGTTACGGAATCGTTTTTCACTGGGCTGCCATTACTGTCAAGTAGGTAAATAAGAGCTATCAAAACGTTGACAATACGATAACAGATCAAACACGATATGGTTTTTACCGTTTTGAATAGAGGCCCAGTTCGCATGCCAAGCAAGATTTTGATTTTTATTTGATTTTAAGGTTTCGGACCATATACTGAGCCCTTATTAGATGACTTTGTTTGCCGTTTGTCCGTCCGTCAAAACCCATTTCTCTGAAACGGCTGAAGCTAACGGGCTGGAATTTGGAACATCGGTACTATTTATTGGTCTAATCTAAACCAGAATTCTTTGGCCCCGATTGAAATTTCTTACGTTTTTCTGGCCCCTAATAGAAAATGTTGGCCATCCCTGGTCTTAACAAAGCCTTTTAAAGTAGGATAATTTTTAAAGAAGTAGAATGCAAGCGGCAAGTCATGTAACTGTGGGGTGACAACGTTAATTCAGAGGGTTTTGCCTGCCGCCATTCCGAAATTTGAACCGCATGTACGGTATAACGAAAAAGGTGTGGGCCATAGAAAATTTTACGTCGTATCGTAATGTCGTAAATCGTTGTTCCGGTACCCTAAAAAAGATCCAATTGTTATCGTTTTTTGATATGTTGTAAAGGACTACATAGTCATGGTAACCCAAATTTTTCGTCCCTCCAGCTTTATATCTTTTTCCGCCATCTCGGAAAAACTGTTACTTTTTTCGGTTTTATGCCTTTACCAACAGTAAACTTTAACAACAACTTTAAAGTTCATTTTAGTGCTAATCATGGTTCTCAAATGTTGTAGAATGTAAAATTTGCCAAAAGTTTTGGGTTCATTTTTTTTCCCAGGTCCCCCAGGGACGATTATATAGAATCGTCTATGGGGAGCTAATTTTAAAAATTGCTATTTTTTTCTAGTTTTCCTTTCATATTTTCGTTTTAAGTAGTGCATTTTAGCGCAAACTGTAATTTGAAAATATAGTAGGTACCTAAATTACAAAATTTGCTACAACTTTTGAATTAAAATATTATTCCCACGACCTCCAGGAACGAAGATATGGAATCAACTATTTATTTATTTATATATTTATTTGTTTAGGATTGTCAACAGTGTATACATTGCTTAGTGGTAAATAATAATACATGTACTAGGTTTAAATCTAAATGCTACACTAATTACAGACAACCACAGCATGCAATAGGTTGTTTTAGAGAAATCACAAAAAGATATATACATTGGTACTTAGCACTTTAAAATACTAAGCGCCAGTAACAGTTAACAAAATTAAAAATCAAGTACGTTCTTAGTGAATTTTATATAAAATTAGGAAACAATATAATTACTACTAAACATAACTGCTAAGAAACCAGCGAAACTTTGAATTTAGTCAGAGGATCGCCAAAAATATCAATTTTTTCTTTCTTACTAAATTTTTGTTTTTCTAAGGAGTTGTATAGAGCTGTTATCATATTCAGAGGAGAAAACTTGCCAACATTGGTTTTGGACGACTTTAAGCAGAACAGAGAGAAATTGCAAGGTCTAGGTACTCTGCCTGAGGGCGCACGAATTTGAACAGATGAGAGCAAAATCGGCGCGTCCAGCGTGCTGTTAACTATGGAGAGCTTCCGTCGAAAATGTCTCAATTTTCCAGCTTTACCTTTCCATATTTACGAAAAAAATTGTATGGTTTGCACCTTTTCCGATATATCGTACTTCCGGTTCAAATTTCGGTTTGGCGACAGGCAGATCCGTATTCTGCAGGGTCAAAACCCTCTGATAACTTTGTCATCCCAACTGTTACATGATTTGCCGCTTGCATGGTTTAGAGACGCGTTTTCCAGTTTTGGGCCTAGTCTATTAAGGGCCGAGTCCACCAACAATTAAACGGACGGTTAGCAGTTTAACGGTTGTCAAATGTATTGCCTAACAGCTGATTAAGACTTAACCGTCTGTTAAATTGGTTGGTGAACTCGGCCCTTAGTAGTATAATTCCAAATTTGAAATATTATTTCATTAGCAAAAAAAAATACGCGTCGACTTGAGAACCTCCTCCGTTTTTTTTCGTCGGTTAAAAAAACTGATGTCATGTCATATATCAATGGGAAGCTTTCAAATGAAATAGGATTATCAATTAATCACATTATTTTAGATTTTTATATTTTAACAATTTGGGAGATATTTGGTTCATAAATGTAAAACGAAAAAAACACACCACTTGTCCCTGGCTGCTACTCTGTTGCCTTGCATCATTACTGGTAGTTATTGTTTCGGTGTATTGGGTGTTATAACGTGTTGCTATTTCATACTATTCGTATCTCCTTACCTACTAAATGACCTTTAAAGTAGCTATAGTTTAGAGACTTCGTAAAAAGTAACTGATTTGGCCTGACAGACTTTGAGCCCGTGAGTGTTGGTGTGGAACTGTAGGATTGAATGAGGGTGGATCATGGAGGATGATGTGCAGGTGCGGGACCGCGACACGCTGACCTCGCTGGCGGCGCGCTTCGACACCACGCCCTCCGAGCTGGCCAAGCTGAACCGGCTCGCCACGCAGTTCGTCTTCCCCGGCCAGCGCCTTCTCGTTCCCGACAAGAACAAAGGTTGCCACTCCATTTTATTATTCTTAGTAACCAGCATATTTTGTATACACCGTAATCTTATAGGAGCTGTTTGTATAATTACATGAACGGCATACGGAAATAAAACAAAAGCTAAAATTGAAAATCCGTCTGGCAACTTCTCTGATGCACTATTGTAATATTATGAACCTAGCATAATAAGACTGTTCGTGTCTTGGATATTATTGTCTTTATTAAAATCCTCATTTAAAAATTGTTGATGATAAACTAGAGTGAACATCAGTGTTTGATCTCGTCCATTCAGAGTTGGGAAAATAGTTCACTAAACAGCATGTGCAGAAGTTTGCCAATTTTTCAATTCCCATGCCGGAACTTCAAGCTACACGAAAGCAAGTAGGCATTCGCACCATTTCCCCTCTGTCAAAATACAAGCCCGAGCGGGCATGCGCATTTAATAAATCTAGTTGCCACTCGGATTGTCAACTAGACAGAGTCCAGTTGCGCGAGTGAACGTTACCTACACTTAAAATGCCAAATTGCTCTGTTTTCGAATATGTTGAGCAACAAATCGGACTTCTCGCCGATGAAAGAGATGAAAGCCTTCTCGTGTCAATGTGTGAATTGTGACTTGTTCGTACACAAAAATTGCTCGAGGTGTGCAAATTTTGCCGGTGTATTATTCCATTTTTTATTTTTTTGTGTTATCATTACAGTTTTGTTTTTAATGTAGGTGTGCAGCATTTGTGTGGAAATTTTCCCACGCAAGAAATGACAGAACTATTTGAATGTAATATTCATATCTAAGACGACTCCCTTCCGCTAGGAAGGCCGTGTTGATCGAAGTGCCGGGAGAGTTAGATGACGGTTTCGCAAGCGTATTTAAATTTGTTTTATAAACAACTAGCCGTCCGTGCCCGGCGCCACCTGGGTGTATTTTTTTTCATACAAACTTTTTCCACATAATTACGAACACAACAAAAAAAACAAATCGGTCGAGCTATTCTCGAGTTATGGCATGACCAAGGGAAACAGGGATTCATTTATGTACCTATACAGGATGGAAAAAACGAACGCCACATGGACGCCAACTACCTTTAATATTGGAAATAGCTAAATTTACACAAAGCAGACATACTTTTATTTTTGAAAACAATTATTAGGTACTGCAATTATGGATTTTTTTAAATTTGCCTGTTTAACCAGGAATCGAACTGATCGAATATGATAAAATAATAAAGGAGGGTTTTTACGGTCTTAATTTTATTTAAAGGGGTATGTGTTCTAGACATAAATGATCACTATCAATAACCCTTTCGATCAGTATCGTAAAACACGACTTTATTGTTTTGTCATGTTCGACTAGTTCGATTTCCGGTTAAGGAAGAGGTTTTTTTTTTAAATCCAATAATGCAGTTTTTTTGTTTTCAAAAATAAAAGTAAGTCTCATTTGCGTAGAACTTACTATTTCCAATATTTAAGGTAGTTGCCGTCCATGTGGCGTTCGTTTTTTCCACCCTGTATATACGAGTAGATAACACAACCTTCTGGCTCGTAGTGCTTCAGCACGAGAGTGGTGGTGAACCAAAAAATTGGTATAATTATAAAGAAAATGGGCACTTTTGAAAATTACGAGTAGTTTAAATATATATAGATAGATATCGGTTTCAGTTTCGGTTACGGTAGGTTTTGGCATAAAAAACATGTTTAGGTCGAAGTTTCTTTAAAAAAGTTCATGTCGGTCGAGCCGAAACTTACCTACCCGTACTTCTGGATTTCGAACGGTTCACCTCTAGTGCGCTCGGCTCAGCTGGCAACGGCGTAGTTTCGCCCGAGTTCGTCACTATCTGAGTCACAGAATAAGTAATAGTACAAGTACAGAAGCGACTCCCTGTGACAGCAAACATGCGAATTTAAAGCTACTGAGAATGCGTTAACGATAATAATATGAGTGCACGGCATGGAAGTGCCTTGGTTACATTTCTGCGATTGATAGTGGGGGCGCTACTAACGAGGCAAAATGCACCTTAAATATGCGCCGCGAGAGGCTGTATTACTTCGCCCGTCATGAGCTTTACTGACTCCGCTCACTTCGCAGGGCCGGCAGTTACTTGTACTATTACTTATTCTGTGGAAGTTGTAAGAAAAAAAATAGAATTTATTATTAATTGTAGTTGTAGTTCGCTTAAGTTAAATGACGAGAAAAAATAGTACATGCCAAATGTTGTCCGCGACTTGTTTGTTGTTTCGTCTCTCCTCTCTCTTTCTATCCAAGTAATAAGACGTAGACTAGTTTTATCTTAGTATTGTGCTGTTTTAAACTTCAAAATATTTGTTAATTCTATTTTTATATTTTCTTTGTAATTTTTCTGTAATAAAACTAAAAATTAGGCATTTATATGCCTAATTTTTAGTTTTATTGATCCTCGACTGTGCTAATACTGTTGCACACCTGTAATTGGTAAACAAACAGGAGTTTTTTCTTTGTACCTATCTTTTCTATTTGTATTTGTTTGTGCAACTGTTGGTCTGTCTAATTCAATCAGTTAGATTTCTCTTTCTTTGGTACAGTCGAGTTCATAAATATGTATATACTTTAGTACCTTGTCTGTTTAATGTAATGTTTAAACTGCCATATATAAATTGTCACAACGATTAAAGTGACAAGGTACTAAAGTGTATACATATTTATGAACTCGACTGTACGTAAGACCGACGTACTGAAATAACAAAAACTACCTATTTTAGGTAATAATTAACATTTTGCAAGATGTTGATGAGAGAAATGATGAACATAACGTGAACGTCTTGAAAACTTAGCTAACTTATATACTAGGTATTGTATTTTCTGTTTAACATTTTTTGACGTTTACAATACAAACATGCGACACGCGACGACATTAATACCTAATAAACGAGAGGCAAAGAAATGCTGCCATTTCGAGTAGCCATATCAACCAAAAACCGGAATTAGGTACTTTGGCAGCGTACGGCGGCGCGCATCGAGACGAGCGCGCGCATGACACTCAACTGATGAGCATCCCGGGGGAGGCCGCAAATTTTGTACGCAATAAGTGCGGAGCGTCACCGGCCTGCCTGAGTGGAGTAGTAATTTATCGTTCCTCTTTTTCCGTTGATTTATGCACAAAAAATAGTCGTAGTTTATAGAGACTGTTTTGATAGCCCAATTATTTATAAAAAACTAGAGGATGCCCGCGACTTCGTACGCGTAGAATTAGTTTCCCGCTACTCCCCTCATTTTTTCCCGTTAGGGGTCGATTTTCGGAAAATCCTTTCTTAGTGCTCACTTACATCATGAAAGGAACCCCTGTACCAAATTTCAAGTTTCTTCTAGGTACAGTAGTTTCGGCTGTGCGTTGATACATCAGTCAGTCAGTTTAGCCTTAAAGGAAGCATCTCAACAAGTAAGATCTCATAAATATATTTTTATTTTGAGCTAATTATAATAAAAGATATAACTTGCGATGATTAAATTAGAAAAGAGTTTGGAACGTAATGTAATTTCCCTTTCCTTTGTTTTAAATAAATGTTACCTACATTATAACTGTTGTTATTTTTATTTGACAAATGAAAGTTGGACTATTTAGGCTGGCTGATTGTCATTTGTTAAAATTAAAATTCGGAATACATCGTTTTAATTTTGTTATAATTTAACTGGTTTCATTTTATACCATCTATAGGTCTTACAACTGGATTATTGTTAATATGTCAAAAAATAACGGTACACTGATATTTTTATTCATAATATTCAACGATTTTAACACATTTATAAAAGTTTCGGTTCGGTTTCGGCCGAAACTAAAAACGGCAAAAAAACATGATTTGGTAGGACACTAATTCAAATATAATTATTATTTTCTTTCTTAAATAATATTTTGTTAATTTTACAGCATCTTATATCAATTAGGTACTTACTGAATATTAAAAGTAAGTAGGTACTTGAAAAAAAAAATGTGCCCATTTTCTTTGCAATGTACATGTATATATTATGTATGGGGCTAGGACGAATTAAGCATACAGATAGATCATGATCTGGACTGGAAACATACAATATATATTTCGCTATACCTATACAAATGGATAATCGCAAATTAACTGCGGAAAACTAAGCAACAACTCGTTGAGCGATTTTTTCCATTCTTTGTGAAACACGGCCTTCATTATCGTCAACGTTACGCGCTTACAACATTGTTCATTTGATGCCATGAGTCCGCAACTCGTTAAAGTAAAGGTTACTTAATTGCTGAGTATTCTAAACAGAATTCTTATCCAACGTTTACAATTGATTTTGAATTTATTGTATAACAGTCAGTAGAGATGGGCAAAAACTATCACTAAAAAGAAAAGATTGATATGTATCTTTTGATCACTGGGATATGAATCACTCTTTTGTATCTTTTTATCCTTGTGCTCACGCTCACGCAACTCCATCCAAATGATCCAATCAATCAGTGAATGATATAGATATAGGTGTTTCAGTTGTTAGCATTTTGCTTGGTCGTTACATTAAATTTGGTATTTATTGCTCTTATTTATAAGGCGAATGTTCCTGCCTAATATTGATGCCATGATTGATAAATGAAAATCACTTGAAAAATTAACTTGAATTTTTAGTACACACAGCAACACACCTAACTAACCATTGGAGGCAGAGCAGAGAGAAAATATCAATGCTTGACAGGGATGTAGATATTTTTTTCATATTAAATATATTTACATCCCTTTCAAGCATTGACACTTATTCTCAGCTCCGTCTTTAATGGTCAGTTAAGTGTGTGGGCGACTGTACCTACTAAAATCATTAAAAACGACGTCGTGAGTGAAGATACACTGATACAGTGATACATTCGGATTTGAACGGATACAAAGAGTGATTGATGAAAACGGATTGATACATATCTTTTTTATCTATCTCTCCTGAGTTACCCATCTCTAACAGTCAGTAAGGGCTACATGACGTGATCGAATGCCCGTCACGTACCGCCATGCTGGCATGCCGCCATGCCGCCGTACCTCCCTTCAGGGACGTCTCGGATGTTTCAGGCAGCGATCAAACGTTTCGGATTCCGAACATTAATCATAAAATGGTTCCAACCATAATCGATGAATGTTTGAACTGTAATCTCAAATCTGTTATGAATTCTATCGATGTGAACTAGTAATGCCTTGGGACGGTGATATCGACCGCCGTATCAATAATATTGATTGTAGAGCCGTAATTCAGTCCAGTCTGGCTGGCGTGAAACAAAACAATAACATTCAGCCTTGGTGTTATTCATTCATGTGTGACGTAGAAATGAAACAAATATTTCTCCTATTTGCACAGTAAACAAGAGTTCCTCCGTCACCGCCGGCCGCCTGCAGTCGCGGCCGCGCCGGTGAACGGTTATCACGTGCTACAACCGTTCCTATTTTAAATTCATAGTTCGGGTGACGTCTATAATTACTCCGAACTCAAATCAATTGTAAATCGGACTCGCACGGCGCCGGCACCGCGACAGTGCTGATCGTAATGTACCTACTTATCTAATTCCCCGCGTTATCAGGCCTGATAAGTGTCGCCGAATAATGAAACTCATTTAGGACGCGTATAAAATGTTTAGTGTTGACTTTTTGAAGCGATGGTACCATGGTACGTTACAGAATCGATTCGATTAAAATTAAATATTAAATATTAAAAAAAAAGTCTCAATTTCAGGCGTTACGAAACAATCGTTTTTCAGGCGGTGATAAGGAGTCGGATGGACCGTCGGAGAGCGGCGACAACACATCTGAGTCAACACAGGGCCCGCCTAGTGAGCCGGCGCAAGAAAAAGGTAATCTCATCACCGCTTACTCTCTGACAGCGGCAGCGCGACGTAACGCGGGCGGCTGGCGGCGGGTGCGTAGCGGCGCATTACGTTTGTCAACACAACAGCACACGTGTGCAACACCGGCAATCAATATCGGTAATCGCCAAGGTGAAGGTAAGCACTTAGCGATCATTCAAGTTAGCATTTCATAATAACGTGGGGTTGCTTTCAGGGTCGTCATTTACCTATGGTAGGCCTGGGCAGTGGGCACTTTAGAATAATGGGGTCCCTTATGACTTATGACTATAAAGTCGGCCATATGTTTTATTCGTTTTCAGTTGTGTTCTGCCAGAAACACTGGTGCCATATCGATCCCAGAGCCCAGGGATTGACCAATAGAAAAGACGACCCAAATTGCTTTAGAACTTTATTTACCATGTAAATATGTAAATTATACTTACTTTATGTAAAATATTGTATAAAACTTTTAATATAACAACAACACTTAAAATAAATACTAGTTATAGGTAGCTACCGAATTGAGGGATACTTGAAACTGTGTTTATGGTCATGTCATAATAGAAAACAATTATATAATAATATGTTTGTCATTAAGTAGGTGAGTACTTTTTCTTCCGCGGATACAAGAAAAAGTACCTACTTACCTAAAAATATGAGTAAAATCCAGTTGTTTCAGAATCCCTATTATCCTTATAACCAATTGCAGACGGTTCGAGTCTTTTAATGATGTATGGTCCGAGTAGTCAGTTGGCTTGGAGGATACCATACTGACATTGGATTCAGCAGCATTTAGTGAAATGGAATTAGTTCAAAGCAATTGCACCTTTATTAACACAGTATCAAGCCTCTACTTGTTTACCTGTGTTTAATTTCAACACAGAAAAAATATCAGGTGTCAAAAACTGTTACACAGCCACACACAAGCAATTGCCACACTCGGTATAAGTAAGTACATAGCGATGTACATTGCCGTGTGCTTGTCCTAAGCTTAGTCTATTTGCGATGGTTACTAAACTGGCTCTAGGTACATCCAATTGTATTTTTAAATCGTTCCATGCCCTAATTTATAACCTTTTCCGTTTTAGTCTGGAATAGATTGACGATGGTGGTGGTGGTAACGCTTTTAAGTTTTCGGAAAAATATAAATTGAGAATCGTTTATCTCAAGCTAGAAACAGAACATTGCTAGAAAATCAGAACTGATATTCAATATTCCTATAACATGTTTCATACCAGTATTTACACTGGGCCCCCGTATTGAATCGCGGGTCCGGCTTGTTAATTGGGGAAGCCTGAGCGGCGTGTGGCGTGTGGTCCTGCAGGTAGCAGGTCGCACAGGTCGAGCGAGTGGTGTGCGTGTCCAGTGCGTGACGGCAGGTGTGTTTGGTCGCAGAGATCCTGGACAGTCTGCGGCCCGTGTCGCCCGAGGCGCCGGCCAGCAGCAGCTCCCCGCAGCGGTTCCTGAAAATCAACGTGCGACACATCACTGATGGACAGGTGATTTTATCATTCATACATTATTTGCTTTTGTCAGCGACTCCATCCTTTAGAAATTGGTTTATCCACCTTGAAACAATCTAGGTATATTTGCTAATTAAAAAGGCGTCGTGTTTCGTTTTCACGTCACAAAAACAAAAGATTTTAAACTCATCCAGGGGGCCTAATATGGCTGCATTTATCGCGTGACAAAATGTGGATAAAACATCCGCCACTTTCTGACACTTATATAGCGATAAACGCAACCATACTAGGCCCGCTGGATGAGTTTAAAATCTTTTTCACATCACCTATTCGGAATGGGCACTTTGCTTCCCTGCTAGGAGGGAGCAAAGTGGCACTTTTCTGTTCAAGGACATTTTGTTGCAAACTTGACTTGACTTGTTTTTTTTTATTTTACTAGCATGATGATGATGATGATGATGGTGATGGTGATGATGATGATGATGATGATGATGGTGATGGTGATAATGATGGCGATGATGACGATGGTGATGGTGATGATAATGATGAATTGATGATGATGACGATGGCGATGACGATGATGATGATCTTTTATTTTCCTCATAGGTGATGTGAAAAGCAGTATGTGTCATACGGTAGCAAAATTATTTCCACCTTGGGCGTTAACACTTGAATCCCTCACTACGCTCAGGATTCTATTTTAGAATCCTTCGCTTCGTTCTGGATTCAATGTACGCCCTCGCCGTAAATATGTCATTTTGCTCCCTTGTGACACAAATAACTATTGTTTTTGTGACAAAAAACGAAACACGTCACTAGTAGGAAAGTACTGTTCAAAAGTTCTTGGAAGACTATATTTCGACTTTCATCCGGCTTTGCTAATGTATTCATTACGGTTTTAATTAATATATTAAGGGCCTGTTTCACAATCGTCAAGTAAAGCATATCCGACACATAAATTTAGCCCTTTCCTTTTCTTACACTTGAACATAGACAAGGAGAGAGCTTTAACTGGCACATAAATTTACTTGTCGATTGTGAAACAGGCCCTTAATTAAATTGTGTTGACATAAATAATTCGTTGTGTTTACCTCCATATCCTTTTTTCACTCGAATAAATGTGGGACTTTGCAGTACTTACAAAGCCATATGAGTGCACTGCTTTGTTAGATGGTAACTTGAATGGCATTCCTCCTCTTGCTTCGGGCAAGTGCATAGGAGGAGCCGCGTTATTCGCGTATACCCGGCTCGGCGTCCCTTCAATACGCCCATACTATTGTAACCTACTTATTGCCGAACATTGCTTCTAAAAATGCTTCTTTCTTTTTCTTTTTTAATGTGTATTAGAGAAAATAGCGCTATTGTAGTTAGTATTCATTATACGCGTTTTACTAGCGAAGGACAACTAAAATGTTCACAAGACATTGTATACTGTGTTTTTGGTGTTACGATGATAACATTATTCCTTGTTCATATAAAAATACGAGCAAACAGGGTCACAATTTATGTTGCAAAAATATTGCGTTTTTTTGCGTGTATTAGTAGTGTATGTTTTGCGAGGGGTTTTTTTGTTTTGAGTGACGAGAACAATTAATGAGGCGAATTTTTATTTTTATTTGTGGTGTTATCTATCTTGGCAAGCGAATTAATCAAAAGCCAAATATCTGTATGAATGTAAACAAAGGTATTATGCCATTGCGAGAGATTCCAACATTGAATTATTGATATTATAGTTGCACTGTATACAGTTGATTAGGTTTTGTATTTATTTATGCTAATTGTCTTTACTGGTGAGCTGGGCGTGGGAAAATGTAGCCGTTATATCATTACAGTGTTATGTTTTATCAATCGACGAGGTCGCACCACTTGAGATGACGGACGTTTACGCAAGGAGCCATAGGTACAACGTCAATTCAACATGCACGGGCGCGTCTTCTTTTTTAATACCTATTGCCTTACAAGATTCAGTATTGTTATAGTACACTTGACCCAGTCAATACGAGCACATAAACACTGCACTTATACGACTTCTTGCTATGCTTGATATTGTTGACCAGAAATCATTTTTAGAGATTTAACAGAGTACACATAAGTGTAATGAGTTTGGGTGTAGCGTAGTGAGTGAAGTGTCTGAGCGGCCGAAGTAGTGTGCGGTGCGTGTTGCAGGGCGTGGTGTCGGGCGTGCTGCTGGTAACGCCCAACGCCGTCATGTTCGACCCCAACGTGTCAGACGCGCTCGTGCTGGAGCACGGGCCCGAGTCCTACGGCGTCATCGCGCCCATGG
Organism: Acleris cristana; assembly: GCA_948252455.1. NCBI lineage: Eukaryota > Metazoa > Arthropoda > Insecta > Lepidoptera > Tortricidae > Acleris > Acleris cristana. Next base: position 16,007,019 of record OX411772.1, on the reverse strand, counting down.
AGTACGTCGTCAACGCCGCCATCTTCTACGATATCGCGCACATGCGTACACATCCGCCTGACCAAAGCAACCACAAGTAAGTCTCGCCGCGCTCCTCCAAATTATTTATGATTGCATTTCCCATTTAGGAAGATCTCGCGTTTCTCCTGGACTAAAGTACGCTTCTTTAAATAAAATAAGTTTCTGAATTGTCATAAGAAAAATACCGGGCAAGAGCATGTCAGACCATGCTCAGTGTTAAGGTTCCGAGCGACGCGCCGTTACTAATTACATAAAAAACTATCTAATTTCTAAAGTTATTTGGTGATGATTTTTAAATAGTCGCGTTTAGGGCTGATTTTTCAATTTCCAGATAACACAATCTGTCAGGTAAAATGTAGGTCTGTCCTTTTCTTTGTCAAAAGAAAGATAAGGACAGAGGTACAATTTACCTGACAGATTGTGTTATCTGGAAATTGAAAAATCAGCCCTGATCTCAAGAACTAATCAAGCTTACTTAGTCGTGATAATTTTCCATATTAATTCGTTGTCTATGTGCTTTAGTTCAAGATATTTTACTGATTTTCTGTACGTGTAGTTTTGACTGTAGGCGGTGGTGAAACGTAACTCTAGCAAAAATGAAAAATTAATTTTTGTACTCTGCAACGTCACTCTTTTCATCCTTGAATAGTCTATGTTACTTCCGAAACAACCGAAATAACTTTTTTGTACTCGTCGATTATAATCTGTGTATTAAGATTTCATAGAGAATACTGCAACGTCACTCTTTTCATCATTGCATAGTCTATGTTACTTCCGAAACAACCGAAATAACCGAAAAAAAATTGAAAATGGAACTTCGTATTTCATTTGTGTCCTTGTTTAAGGAGACTCGATCCGATACAAAATTGCCAATCTATGGCGTTTCGGAACGTAGCAGCGTCGCGTCATCTGTCAAAAATCTACTTAAACTTGCTGCTGTATCCAGGCAATAAAATAAATTTAAAAAACTACGCTTTGTGATTGGCTAGTATTTTGCTAATCACAGCACAGTACTGCAACATTACGGACGCCGGTGGTGTGATAGTACTTACGATATTTAGTTTTCTTATATACTCGTATTAATGACTTAAATTATTAATTTTAATGAACTCGTACAAAAAGTATCGTTCACAATAGTGTCATAATCAAGCTTTAGTAGCATAAAAAAGCTCTCTATTATAACACAATTGTGAAAAATACTATTAGAGTCCAATATAATTATCCTAAACGGTCCCCCGAATTGATAGCGAGACAGGCTAATAAGGCTAATACATAATGTGACTGGGTAAACGGATTGTTAAATTATCACACAGTGCAGTATATTGATAATATTTTATATGTTTTAATCACCTATTTAATTTAAAACCACTGTATCAATAAATAAAAAAATGCGCTAAAAAAAGGTACGCGTAATGGATTTTTCAATAGCTATCCAACCATGTGTCACTCAATGTTGTTAAGTAAGGAAAAATACCCTTGCTTTACATGTACGGGAGGTACCCTTAAATATATTTTTTACTTATTTCGTTATTGATCTTAGTGCGCGGTGTAAATATCTTATTTGTGTACAAATTTTCAGTTTTGTAACTTTAAAAGTAAGTGTGTTTCCGTGTGGTTGCCGGGTTAGACTAGTGTCACTCCATGTCTTGTCGTGGATGTCGTAAGAGGCGACTAAAGGAATAAAGGCTTGTAGTACTGGTAGGGGATGGGCTTGCAGCCTGTCACTAATACCTACAGTGGTAAACATCTTAGCCTAATTGCTCAAAATGTTGGTTACAGAATTATCAACAAGTTTTTTTTAGGGTGGTCGGTAATTTTTGTAGCTCTGCCTACTCCACTCTGGGAATGAATGCGTGAGTTTATGGCGAACCTATAAGGGTTCCTTAGTTTGACTTCGGAACCCTAAAAAGAAGCAACGTAAGCATAAGTGGCCGTAGCGCGCACTTGATGGTCACTAAACGTTCCGGCAGGCATGCACTTGCTTTATCAATTTGCAGTGCAAGCTGCACTGCATACTAACGCAGTGAGCATGTAAGCAGCCTACTCGTACTTACAAACATAGGCCACGCGCATTTGCGTTTCCAACAAATTGATAAAACACCAATAAAATTATACTTAAGGAAAATTATTCAACAAATGGCTATCGAATATTATTCCTTTAATACGCCTGGCAGTTTAGTTTAGCCAATCTAGAATCTTAATTCACGTGTTTCTTTTTAATGCAAACTATGCTGAATGATTTCTTTATGTCTTTTGAAGGCATTTCATCCATTTTCATAACGTAGTAAACGTCCTGCGCATTAATTCTTGGAATTGGTTCAATGTAACTTTAAGCGTGTATTTAAATTATTATTTCAGAGCCGAGACAGCTGAAATATACTACATGAATAAATCAGAACTTTCACCTGGAAAGGATTCTCTCTTAGTCAAGGTAAGCCATTACGTAACGATATAAAACAAAGGGATCACAAACGCTGCAGAGCTGTCTGTATCAGACCTTGTTACTACACGACAGCGGCATAAATGCGACGCCAATGCTCATTTAATGCGTTTTTAGCACTTGTGACTTGCAGCGTCACACCAAACCTTCCTTGGAAGTGAATAAGATATAAATATATCTCATTTGCCTAACTATTTGACGCAAAACAAAGTGCTCACCGTAACGTTATAACTGAGAAGATTGTGACAACTAAGCTGCGAAGATTTTTTCACGAACATTTTCTCGAGACCACCACTGACCGCCACGAGTATTTTACTCGTGTCGTGCTTAACGACATTTCCCAAGAAAATCATCCCGAATGTGGGAACACTGCCATAATAATTAATTAGTGTAAGTAATTTTAAACTTGGTAGTTTTAAAACCTCCAAAGGTCCCTTATTCAGTTTTTTTTCCATATCTCGAAAACTTTTAGGTTTACCACTACAGTTACTTTAACAAAAATAAACTAATATTATATATATTATAATTAAGAGCCTGATGTGTCCCACTGCAAAGCAAAGGCCTCCCCCACTTTTTACATGTTTTCCTGTTCTTACTCCAAAAAGGAATCCAAGTCATCCCGCCATCGCCGATGGTTCGAGGTCTGCCGCGTTTCACATTACACATTTAATTCGGGGACTTTAGTTTGTACCTTATTGTCCAAGGCTATAAGTTGATGTTAATCAGTCGGTTGGTTTCTAAACTCACTGAATTTCAAATCTTTATGGAAGATTGTCATCCAGTGTCAAATTAAAGTTACTAATTAATTCCTCAGTATGATAACTATTTATTTGTATACTTAAAACTAACATCCTATGAGCATTGACCAACGAGACGTCCTAGAATGAGAGAGACTTTGACTTTGACTTTGAATATTCGAATGCTTGCAACCGATTGGTCTTGTTGAAGATCAAGCGTGACAAACCATAACGTCTTGATTGAGTTTTTTATAAAAAACCGTATAGGGTGATGAGTGACAATGATAAAACGAGGTGTGTTTTGGTAAGCAGGACGAGACGTTTCCCGAGCTGCAGGCGGCGTCGGGTGAGGGCGAGGGCGCTGGCGAGGAGCGGCCCGGCGAGTCCGAGCCGGAGGACCGTGGTGGCGCCGCCTTCCCCAAGGCCTTCGAGCGGGACCTCGTCACGCCCACTCCCTCACTGGTAACTAGCTACTCCACTACACCTTGGATGATCCCTGTAACAGCTCATATAAAGAAATACGTACTTACAGTGCCCCGCGGTAAATATTGCACATCGGCAATCACCGTTTTTCCGAATACAAACGAATGCTAATTTTCATGTCCGTCAATTATTACATTTGTCATTTATTAGAATTTTAATTTAGAACTAAGTACTTTGTTGTCGTTTTGTTTGATTCCCGCGTGAACTATATAGAGCTGTAAAACTACTTCTTAAATATCATTTACTCCTTTTCAACATGAAATTAATACAAATATTAAACAAAATATAATACTTCTTCAACCGACTCTCAAAAAAGAGGAGGTTCTTATGTTTGACAATTAGGTAGGTATACAACTTAATTGAATATTTATCTGACGACTGACGAAACACGAAGTATGCCGGGAGACGTTAAGAAAATAGAAGCATTGTAATATAATATGCAATTTCTAAATATAATTAATTATGTTTTTGCGTTGAGTAATAATAAAATATGCAAAAATAATGAAAAATATGTTTTAATCAGTAAAATTCTCAAATCCTTTCATTTCACTATCCGTTTTCTCATTGAGGTTAATATCACTGTCACTATCAGCCGTATTTATCAATAGTCTAATAGTGAAATTTTGTACACATTTCTTACATTATCATCCTCATTTTTTTAATAATAATATGTCTACTTCGGTTACAAATTATTTATAAACATTATAGATAATTTCGCGTTATTGGCCTCGTAAAGGTTTCCCTTTTTTATAGAATGCCAAAGTACAACTTTAAGTGATTTAAAATTTGGGGTTTTAACAACTCTATACACCGTGCCCGGGACGTACCCGAAGGATTTTAACCATCGATTCTAGACCCTATTTGGAGTATATAATTTGGTATAACATGTAGTCTAATAACGTATAATTTCCGAGATTTTTATTATTTAAAAAACAATTCCATAGTTAATTTAATTTGAACTCTGACACCTTAACCTAAAGCATTATTTACTAAGGTCTGATTTTGCAATCCCCAGATAAAACTATCCGTCAGTTAAATGTATTACTATCCTTTTCTGAAGTCATATGAAAGAAAAGGACAGAGCTAAAATTTACCTTCGAAAAATCAGCCCTAAGAAAGATTTATGTTGTGAGTAGCAATATCATCAACGTACAACATAAATTAATTTAATCAATTTCTTAGTAAATAATGCTTTAAGTTACGGTGACCGAATTCAAATTAAATGAACTATGGAATTGTTTTTTAAATTATAAAAATCTCGGTAATTATTATATATCTCGGTAAGTATATTGGACTACATGTTATACCACATTATATACTCCAAATAGGGTCTAGAATCGATGGTTAAAATCCTTCGGGCACATCCCGGTCGCGCCTAGTCCAAAATACAGGGTGTTAGGCAGAAGGTTGGACAAACTTCAGGGACTAATTCTGTAGGTCATACTCATCAACTTTTATTATGGGACCAACATCAAAACCGTGAAAAAAAAAACAGCTGTTCCATACATTTCGGCTGTTTAGCTCTCAAAGTTTGTATGGAAGAGCTGTTTTTTTTTCGCGATTTGGATGTTGGTCCCATAATAAAAGTTTATGATTATGACCTACAGAGTTAGTCCCTGAAGTTTGTCCAACCTTCTGCCTAACACCCTGTATTTTGGACTAGACGCGACCGCACTCTCTCGCATCTGAACCACGACTAGCAAACATTATAAATGTGCGACTAAGATAACGCTCTACGAAGCCGTAATTGGCCGATTCTCTCTTTCCAAAGGTCGATATTCAATATTTATCGCCGGGCACTGTACGCTTGTTTGATTTGTCTTTTCATAAATATTACAACTACATTGGTACAAACTTGCAACAGTGTTCAGCAACTTAATTGATGTGTATGAAATTACGAAATACTGCTGTTAGGAACAATTCGGTAATAGGTATGGTCGTAAAAAAAAAGCACCAAAGGGTATAGCCGGGTAAGCATGGCGAAACTGCCCTTAGCGAAAAAAAATATTTCCTTTTACTGGGTTATTAACCTTTACATATGTAGTGCTTTCACCAAAATTTAAGCCTCAAATCCTTCAGGTTTAAAAAAAAACCGCATAAAAAGAAATAATTTTTTTATTTTATTTTAGCCAAAGTACTAATCCGATTTCTTTGTAATTTGGATATGTTGTATATACAATTAACGTCGTTTTCTAAAAAAAAAATGAATTATCTCTTGAAAACAACAAAAAAAAAACGAGTTAATAATTTTCAAAAATATAAAAAAATACGTGCGAGATTGCGACAGTTTCCAAATTTACATATTTTATGTAGAATTTAATAATGTTTAACATATAATTTTTTTAATAACTAAAACCCTTTAAAAAAAACTAAAACCCTTTAAAAAAAAATAACGTGCAGTAAAACCGTAATAGGGAATATGATAAAAAAAAATGTTACCCCTCTGCACATGAAAGTCTTTGAACTCGACTAGGAAACACCAACATTTAGACCAATATTAAAAAAACGCAGAAAACATTGTGTTCTTTATTAATTAAGGATCCCATGAGCGGTAAAAAGTATGGTAAAAGCATCACAAGAGATAAAAAATATTTTTCAAAACTGATATAATCCTTAAATGTTTCATTACTAAGGCAAACTGCTGCTTTGATAGACGTACACATATTTAAGCAATACCTAATTGTAATCCTTGCGTTTATTTCAGCAACAAGCTAGCGAGGAAAGGCGGAAGTCCCTTTTGGATCACCACTGGGCTATACCGAGCAAAGACAGAATGTCCATTGACCAAGGAAGCGAGGTAAAATAGCGGGAGAACTTGCTTATTACTATCGAGTAAGTACTGCTTATTTGACGGTGTTCGCGATCTGGGTGCTAAAATGCAGTGACAAAGATAATTGTCAGGTGAGCGGGTTTTCCGTTTGACACATTTACGGACGCATTCCGTGCGTCGTTATTCGACACAAGACGGTGTAGCCAGTATATGAAGTGCTATGAAGATACGCTCTTTTGCTGGTGTACTTTTTAATTCAAAAAGTATTTTTACATTTTGAGACTGTAGTAAGTGTGTTAAAGTTATTTGAGATAGCTTCTGTGTAGTATTTAATAGTAACCCTACACTGAGCATGGTCAGACATGCTCTTGCCCGGTTTTTTTTTAAATATAATGTGGTCAATTTACCTAAGTACAGTCTGGGAGTAAATTAATATACCCTGTGACACTCGTCACGTTACTACAAATCTAACGACACCCCGTTTATTGAAATCGGGCCATATCCGTTCAGTTCCCTACGAGAGAACCAAGAACCATACATACATATATACAATTACATACAGGTCAAAAAGTATAACTATTTGTATTAGTATAGGCACAATATACATTTATAAATATTATATAATGTATAATACTTTTCAATTTTGACAACTAATAAAACTAAGGTTTAAATGTAAAGTCTGTTCCTATTCGTTCCGTCACTCTTATAAACAAATCAATTTACCATTATAACTCCATATTCGCGTACTTTTAAAGGTTGAGCGTAGTCATATTATTTATTTATACACTTCTCATTGTCTGCATGTTTATTTTGAGGTAGTAATCTCTATTTAACATTGTATTTTTTGATGAAAATCACTCTTGGTAAAATACAAAGAAATGACACTGACTGGTGCTTGACATATACATTTAATTTTCTTTCGAACTATAATTTGACATAAAAAGTAGTGATGTCTTGATAGGTTTGATTGATCCCCAGCATCACCCAGCAGTGCGACAGGGACGAAATAAACGGTTTGAATAAGAAGAATAGCATAGGAACCGGACTATAAAATGAACTTTGCACCAGCTATATTTCTCTACTAAGTTTATATATTGCCCATTACGCAAGAGAAAATAAAACGTAAAATAGGCTGTTTTTTCTTCTTTAATCGTCATTTGCACGAAGTTTAAAGACGTCAAATTTTATTGGACCTCCATATGTCCGCGAACGTGTGTATGTATCTAAAAACGTTATTGTACAAAACACAGAAATTCAAATAAAATATTTACAAAATAGGAATGTACAAAGGCGAACTTATCCCTTTAAGGGATCTCTTCCAGCTAACCTTTGGGTGATTGAGGAAAACAAGCAAAACAGAATGTGGCAACGAGTAGGCATAAGCACAAAAACAATGTTTACAGAAACTGCATGAACTATATTTTATAGCTAAAATAATACATAAATACTAACAAAGGCATATTATCCGATATGCTTTTGTTTGGCAATTGAAAAAATCGGCCCTTAGTGACGGTTAGGTGACGTATAAATTATCACCCAAAAGTTAAGTGGAAGAGATCCTTAAAGGGGTAATTCGCATTTGTACATTCTTATTCTGTAAATATTGTGTTTGAATTTCTGTGTTTTATGCGATAAAGGGTTTGTGTTTGTATACATACATAAGTACACACGTTCGCGGACATATCGAGGTTCATTCAAATTTTACGTATTAAAACCTTGTAGAAATGTCAGTTAAATAAGAGAAAACAACATACTTTTTGGTTCATTTTCTCTTATTATATTACATAAGTAAAGAAAGATAGCTGGTGCAAAGTTCATCTTATATTCCGGCTTCTATGCTATAGTATGTTCTTATTCTATATGGATTTTTATTTAACTAGCAACTTCTTATCTGCTACTAATTCATCGATGGCGTAAAATGTGACACTAGTTCACGCGTAGCATACTAAGCCCACTGTGTGACGCTTACGAAAGCGCGACGCCTACTCAGGGTCCGTGGGGCGCGGAATTTTGCGCTGCGTTGCCACGTGGATTATATATTGCGCATTACGTAGGATGTTGCGTCCTCTTCTGAGTGCCAACCCTTTTAAAATAATGTGACGTCTAATTCACCATAGGCATAGTAGACCAACTCAACGAATTGTCTGGCAAAGATGAAGATGTTCATAACGCTCTTGCCAAGTATACCGGATTGTCAGAACAAAGCGTACAAAACATTTATATTTAATTATGTTGTAAGGTTGTAACTCATTTTGTCGGTATGTATATTGTCCTTCGCAACTATACCAATTTAATTTAGGTATAAACTTGTAAATATCGTAAGAGATATTTCGATACGCTAACCCAGAAAAGTACTACCACGGATTCGTAAAAAAAACATTGCAATTCAATTTACTCAAATCAAATTCTCTGTTCGTGTCTCCTGTGGAGAAGAACCTTCAAAAATATTATTCAGACATATAATACGATGATGATGATGATGAATATATATTCAACCTTTTTAATTAAATAATTAGAGGTAAAATTATTCCCATCATTATGTCATCCTCTATCAAAAGACAATTACAGTCACGTATACTTGTTATCTTCATTGGCAGTCCGAATAGGAACAGACTTAAATACGAATATTTCATTTGAAAGGGCGAAAAATTACTAACAAGCTACCATTAAAGTAAGTGACGCTACTTAAATAATAAAATAGTAGTAGATTGTTCAAAAAGGAACTAAAACAAGCCATAATGACACGAGACGTTTAGTCTCGCGTTAAACACTCTACTTTTCACTTCGAATGCGAGAAAAAAACGACGTTCTATACAAAATTACAATTGTTTCGCGGTTGTTAGTTTCATGTAAAGTGACACTTAAGATGCTTGCATTATTAGCCAACAGATACAAACTTGTAAACTATTTGGACCATGCCTAATAAAATAAAATTATCCTTAATATATCTTAATAGATTCATATTTGTAATCATTAATCGTGTTTCACGAAATTAAATAGTTTTTTTTATAATTTTGCACAGTTGTCATTTTGAGGTTATTTCCACGGCCTAAAAATGGTCCATATACAATCAATGAAAATGACGATAATCCTCCATTCATCACCGTGATGGGTTGTTTAAGGGTTTCCTTGCTTTGGAAACCCTTAAACAACCCATTAAAAAGAAAAAGTACTTTAGTCCCTAGGGAGTAAAGAGTGGTTTTAATCCCTATGGATTCATCATACATAAATAACTTTAGTCCGCCTATACAAGGCTATTATGAGTCAATTTAGAGCCTGAGAAGTGAAAATATAATAGTGTTATAACCGTCAATGACACGTGCGATTCCGAGAGCCAGTCGCGCCATGCTAGCACAGCCAATCAGTGACGAGTGCAAGCGTACGATTCACGTATCAGCGGTAAAAATCAGCAGCGGCGTATAATCGGCGTGTACCCGGCGCGGCGCAAATGTCTTGTATACACTTTCTAATATAACCCTTAACGCGGTACAATTTAATCACATTATGTTTGATTATGATTCGAAAACTCACCTGTAGATTTTATTTTATTTTTTATCACTTACTACCTAACACAGACCGTCACACTTCAAAAAAATACTGACATATTTCGCTTTTCTGTATCTACCAGTAAATTTCTAACTGATGCCATAACTATTATATCAGTATCAGATTGGTAAACTGACACCCCCTTTTTCGCACCGGAAATGACTTCCATTTTTTTCCTTTCGGTAGGTTCCGCTGTGGCAGACTATCAAATTCGGACTTAGCATCACTTTTATGGGAAACGATTGTGCATTTCATCGCGGTATCAAGTCGGTACGAAATTTTGCAGTCGGCTCGCCTTCTATAACTACAACAAAAAGATAAATAAAAGGCTTTCTTAATTTAACTATTTTCGATATTTGATTTGACTGCGGTAATAGAAGAATCTTAAGAAAAATAAAAATGCTTATCGCTTGGACAGTGATTCTGACAGCAAGAACTGGTAGTTTTGTATATGTATGTAGGTTGACAATATATTTAAAATATAAAACCACATAATGTAACTTCTTATTATATTTACTAAGCCTTTTATTCAACCTAAAATAACATAAATTAGAAAAGGAAATTAGAGTAAATAACGCCCTTTTTACAACGTCATACAAAAACCAGTTTACGCTGATCTCACATTTTATAGTAAATCTCAGTAAAAGGAGATCAACTTTTACTGGATTTTAGTTTTTTCGTTAAAAATAGCTGGTTTTTCAATATTGATAATTCTAGCTTCAATTTGTTGAGTTTTAAGCTTATTTTTAGCGTCAAATAATATTGTCCAGCTAGATCGGGCTCTTGTCGCACTGAGCGACTTTCCGCCCTTCAATTGTCAGTGTTCATCACAGTCAACATACCATACCTAATGTTCACTTAATAATTTCTACCTCTTATGGATAGATACCTAATAATATATGCCGGCTAAAACAGTTGTTTTTATACAATTATTAAACTCCCATATACTTTTCGCCACCACCGTTTCTAAGCCTTGGGGAGATTGTTTTCCAAAAACAATGTCGGATGTTTTATTTTTTATTTGAAGACATCGATTTTCATGTTTGTACCTGTAAATCCGTTTTATCGGTTAACGCGTTCACTGCCGGTACTGTTTTTCGACTTTTCGACATCTCATCTTTTCGGTTCATCTTTTGTTTTATACGGAACTTGCCTACTGTTAGAACGCACACATGCGTTTAAGGCACGAGGTGAAAGTCAGGAGAACGCTTATATGCGTTGCCGGCAGTGAATGCGTTAAGGGGTAGAATTTTACCTTACAATATCTAATAAAAAGTGTATGTAACTTTTTATTATGCAGACGGACAGACCAAACTGTAATAACAATAAAAATGCGTTCTGTCGTTGACTTGAAAGTCAGTCAGTCAGTACTTCTTTTCAAAAATGTTTCATGTACATTTTTTTCTTTCTACTTGTTATTATCAGTAAGTATAAATGTTATGCGACTTTGAAATAAGTAAGACAAATTGATTTACGCATTGTACCTACCTAATATAGACCCAGTGGAACTGTTTTATTGAAGTGTAAGTGAAAGGATGTCATGTAATATTACAGGCGTGCTCGAGCGATCACGGGCGAGATGAGGCGAGCGAAGGACGCGAGGCTGGCGAGGGGTTTGAGGGGGGCGAGGCGGGCGCGGGCGTGAATGAGGGTGAGGAGATCGTCGCGCCCGGGGCCACGAAGGCCGCCGAAGCGGACGCGGGCGGCGCGCACGCCGGCGCCGACGCGCTGCACCTTGTCAAGCTCTCCTATCACGACTCCGGCATCGACATCCGCGACCCGCTCCTGCACGCCACCAACAAGACCAACAAGGTATGCCACCCTGTATCGTCACGGCCTTCACAAAATGCTACTTAAATGTCCATTAACGCTATCATGACTTGAGAAATAACATCTGACGTAATGTAATATTAGTTTACGGAAGGTAACCCTAACTCTCCGGTCAGTAAAAAGAGACTACTGTTGTGGATAGAAGGACTTCAGTTTGAAAACCGTAGTTTTTTGTACGGTAACTACAATATGCACCGTGTGAACAAAGTTTCACGACAGTATGTCTTATTTTTTCTAATAATATTTAATTCGACCGCATAACTTCTTAGGTTACTTGTGGACCCTAGCCCACTAGTCCAATCACTGAGCTTCTGCTAGTATGAAGAATTTAAAATTAGTGCTTTGGGAGATAATTAAAAAAAATGAAAGATTATTGCCCTATACTATAAATCATAAGTTTTTGGTATCCCGTAAATAATTATTAATACTTTTTAATTATAAGACAGTAAATTAAAACATTTAAGTGTGAACAAAAATTAAAAATTGGTGATTTTATAGTAAAGAAGCGGCTTCGCCCCGCTGCAAATTTCCAACTTTCCCAGTGATTTTTTTCTGCGCCGTTTTCTTATTTTTTTTAAATGTAAGCACTTCTTACGAAGTATAAAAACATTTAAAAAACAGATGAATGAAATCGGTAAAGCCGTTCTCAAGTTACAGCGTGACCAGGAGAAATAGGGGTTCCTTTTGTATATACAAGGTGACTCATAAGTCGTGAACAAACTTATCACCAGGAAGTTTTACCCACAAATATGAACAACTTTCACTATGGGACCAACTCTGAAATCTCGAAAAAAAATGCACCTGTTTCATAGAAAAGTTCAATACATCCGCGACCAAAATGTATGAAACAGCTGATATTTTTTTCGTGATTTCAGAGTTGGTCCCATAGTAAAAGTTGTTCATGTTTGTGGGTAGAACACCCGAGTGATAAGTTTGTTCACGACTTATGTGTCACCTTGTATATGGGCCCATAGACTAGTATCCCTCAACTACACTAGTGGTCTCTTTCTGTCGGATGGGGTATGGTTATGTTCCATAAAGTCTTGGAATTTCAACTTATTTGTTTATGAAGTTTTTTAAAGTTTAAAGGTGAATGCGTAATTTTATAAATATGTATATGTAATATGTGTATGTGTCTAAGTACTTCAAAATACTTTACTTACCCTTTTAACCCTTTAATTTACACCAAGCCTGCAAGCCGCAAGGGTACGGATCGAAATGGAATCCAAAACAAAATAATTTAAAAATTGACTTGATTTTCACGTGTATTCTTAAGTTTATATGTAGCTATTAACTTAAGAAGAAAATCTCATCTTTTTGTTAAAGTTGTTAAGTACTAATAATTATTAACTCGCATGATTTCTAGGAGTGTCTCGATTCATATCAGGACGACTATTATCATGAAATAGAAACGATATTCGAGATCACCGAGGGTCATTTGAATTACCTCTCGGAGGTGGCCATGCGCCGCGACGACGACCTGAGCTCTCACGACTCGCGCGAGGTGAGGCGGTGGATGGTGGAAACAACATTTTTGTCCTTGAATTTTTCTCCACTTTTTCTCTCTCTGCCATTATGTATTGTTAAAAAGGTTTTCCTTCGACGTGACGTTTTTTCCTTTATTGACCGACGTTTTGTTGTAAATGATTTTCGGTAACTATTTATCATAGATAGTTTTGTAACTAGTAGTTGTAAGTTGGTTTCGGTGCGGATAACACTATGTACAGTAGAGAACATAATTTCTGATGCTGCCTATGTTGGGTAATCTTACAGGATTTGATCATAAAAGGGTCTCCCGGTCAGGTTATCTGTTAACCTTTAAAGTACTATGGTCGTGTTTATCGATGTGGATAAAACATCTGTCACTTTCTGACCAGTATGTAAGTGCGAGAGTGACGTGTGCTTTATCCACCGCGATAAAGGCGACCATAATACGGGCCCAGGAAGCACTGAACGGTGCCACACATTTAAGATAAGCCACAGCATTATTTTTAAGGTGATATTTATTAGTCACGCAGACAAAGTGGCAAAATTAAATCTTGAAAAAAAAAATAGGGTGCCTCCTCTACACGTAACGTGGGGATGGTTCTTTTTTTCTTGTCTATTCTATTTCGTGTGGGTGTCGGATTATTCAGATCAATTTTTCGATTAAAGGAATCCGTTTGTACTTACTGAAAATCACTTAAGATATCACATTTGTAACTGTAACACATTGATAACTTTAAATAGAAAATTAGTCATACTTGTTTTTTGAGATAGTTTTTTGTGTTTGTAGTAACGGCTTTGGAACCCAACACTGAGCATGGTCCGACATGCTCTTGCCCGGTTTTTTTATTATTCGTCATGAGCTCACATGAAATAAAATAAAAATTGAAAAAATATAAAATTTATAGTCTTGGTTGTTACTCGTATTAATTGTTAAGTAAATTGTTAAGGTTTGACATTATAGTATTTTATGTAACTGATATATAAAGAGGGTCCTTAAAATACGAGTGTGGTTTTATGAAACGAGCTGAAGGCGAGTTTCATAATAAGATCACACGAGTGTTTTAAGGCCTAATTATGTACAGTTACATACATTACTTTATTTAAACACGTATTATAAGTACTCTAAGATGCGTTCAGTAGGCGGCAGAACAAACATGGCGGCAAAGCTAACCTGTGTCACGAATATGAATGTTCTTTTTAAATCATAGACAAACTAACAAAGTCCCTATTCTAATGTCATTCGAAATCAAAATGTTGTACGACACTTTACTTCAAATATACCGAGTCGACGTTCAATTGATACTAGAATTGGCCCCCTGTTTGAATTTTGTTGGTTTTGGAAGATGTTCCAAATTTGAACAACATTACTTTATCAAAATTTGTATCGTAATTTTAACTTTTCATTACAGCTACAGATAAGAAAACATATCATAGTAAAATTGTATCAAGTAATGCTGGTCATTGTCTACTGATTCTGAACGCATTATAGAGAACTTATGATATGAGCAGGGCTCGGACAAGTCATCGCAAAAACTGATATGGACATGGGACAAGACTATTATAGAGTCGCGACTTAAGATTATTATTTATTATTATAATTTAACATTTGAACTTTTTAGTCGCATATCTGTCATGGATTTGTCAAAGTGGCATGCTTCAAACAGTTTTGTGGTGACAAATTAAACTAATACAATTATTTGCTTAATTATGGTTATATCTAAATATTTTAAATATTTTATAACAACTGTTTACTATATCTAAAACAAATGATTAAATAAAACATCGGTTTGTTCCAGACAATGCAGAAGTTAATGGTTGCGTATGTGCAATGCAACCATCAGCATTAAAAAAAATGTTAATGGAAATACCTTCACACATGTATGGTGAATTTTGGGTTGCAGTAATAAATGTCATTGAAAAATATAATAAATAATATTGTACATAATGCGATTCTATTGATCTTGTTCTATTGCCATCTTGCGATTGTTTTGCGATGACTTGTCCGAGCCCTGTTATCTGTAGATAAAATAGTTTTTTCATGTCTCATACTCTGAAGCGGGTTGAAAATGATGCATGTCAACCCTAAAGAAGAAAAATAATGTCAACGAACCTGTGCAGTAGCATAAACCTATACCTACAGATTATTAATAAATAACCTAAACCTGTTCTGAGCCATGCTAAAATCTTATACAGCTACTCTTTGGTAAGACTTTACTGAGTCTTACTTTCATACGTTTTATTATCTATTTTCCTCATAATCGACATGAAAAGTAGAGTATTTAACTCGATGAAATTTACCATTTATTTCGCACTCGAAGGATATCTCGTGTGATATAGGTGCCTTTCATCCCTTGGTTAACAATTTACTATTATAGTAGAATTAGCGCCGAACTGCAGTCAAGGCCGCGCGTTGTACAAGGGACGACAATTAAAGGCAATTTATAGCCGGCAACAATAGCGATCTTACTCTAATTTTCGAAAATCTTGCTTGTAAAAACAAAAGTTGTCTTTCCTGTGGTAGTCTTAGTTGTTATGGCGAATTTTCGGGCAAAAGCTGCATTTTGTGATGAAAGCAAGCCGCTTTGCACAGTGTTAGTAGAGGTTAAAATAAGTCATTTTAACCGCAGCAGCAAAACTATCACCCCTTTGGAACACAGACGGCGCCAATTCCATTTTGAATTTTTCAAAAAATCTACAAGCTAATCAGCTGCACCGATTTCAATAATAAGGGTGTCAATCGAAATAAAATATTATAAAAAAAAATACAAATAAACTAAATAATTTCACTTCACTAAAATCCAGCTTTTTTGTAAGAAACAAAAACTGTTTACCAGTATTTTATTTTATTTCGTTAAAAAAATGCAAGGAAAGGGTTCGACGCTCCTCGACCAATGCGCTTGTAAATCAGGCTGCGACACAATACGTTGTGATTGCCGACGCGTACTTGGTGGTTGGCCTCATTTTTTGCCTGAATCCATACTTGCATAAACCGCGTCAGGTCTACTTTAGTCCTAACAGATCATTGATCAAACATAACTTGTATGGAATGCCTTTAACAATTTGTCCATAGTCAGTAGTTATGAAAAAAAACCTGCATTTTGTGATGGAAGCAATTCGTTTTGCACAGTGTTAGTATACCTATAGATCAAAATTACTGATTTTACCCTGAGCAGCAAAACTTTCACACCTTAGGAACACAGATGGCAATTCCATTTTTTTTTTAATCTTCATGTAAAACTGCTGCACCTATTTCAAAAATTAGGGTGGCTACCAAAAGAAAATTAAAAAGGGCAATAAAAAAAAACAATTTCAACCGAAAACCCAGGTTTTTTGTAAAAAAAAATAAGCTATTTATCAGTTTTTATTTAATTAGGTACGTTAAAAAAATGTAAGGAAAGCGTTTGACGCTCCTCGACCATACATTCATACATACATTAAATCACGCCTGTTTCCAGAGGGGTAGGCAGAGACCACTTCTTTCCACCTGCTACGATCTTGACAAATCTCTTTCGCTTCTTCCACATTTCGCTCCTCGACCGCTGCGCTTGTAAATCAGGCTGCGACGCGTTTGATTACCATCATTCCATGCACCGTTCAGTGTTATTCGTGTAAAGGCGCCTGTGTTAATTAAACGTAAGAAGATTCATTTTTAAATGCAGTATTCAAAATAATTTAGTATGTACTTCGTACATCATAAGTATCATTACGATATTTGGTTCTTTTTTTTCAGTTCAACCAATACCTTTGAAACGAAGGAAGACTTTTAGGTTTTTTATTAATTAATATTTCAATTTCAAACTCCCTGTTTAACTACCATATTACATACTGGAAAAACTGCTTGCTTTTATTTTTATTTTCGAAAGAATAGCCTTTCTAATGAAATAATTTATTAACTAAAAGTAACTTTGCTTACTTACTATGACAAAACGGCGGAGTTATTTAGAAAGACGATTTTTTATTCGAACGTCATTCAAACATTATGTAAACAAACAATCGCAATCAAAAAAAATAGATTTAAAAAAAAACAAAAAACCGCCTTCAAAAAGTTGTCTTTTGCGTTTTTGAAGGCGGGTTTTTGTTTTATAAATCATTTTTTTATTTTACACTTTTCAGTGATCATAAATAAGCTTTACATATGCCCACTTCTTAGTTGATATAATATGAAACTTTAAGACATTTCAAGCTCGCCGCCAGCAACGCCGCGGGTAAATCATAGTCATTTTTAAACAATTAAATGATCTTCATTGTAGTCTCTCAACTATCTTAATCGAAATATCTTATCGCTACCCTTGAAATCGGTCCTGTTGAGGAGGGCCGGTGGCCATCTGTGGTCTTCATCATCAGTTCCGTTTCAGCAAATGATATTTCCTAAATGCAAATGCTGGAGTTGTCACTAAAAATACTAAAATCGCTATATGTTTGCCTACAATATTTGAGGAGTTCCCTCAATTCTTCACTGATCCCCTCATCAAATCCTGGTTTCCTTATCATGGTACCACCCTTGGGATATCTCCTTTCCAACAGAAAAATAATCATAAAAAACGAAGAAGTTATCCGCGAACACACATGCGAAATTTTAAATTACATAATTATTACATTTTAGATTACTGTTGTTCAAAGCTGTAATACCGTTTAAC
The DNA here is from genome assembly GCA_948252455.1 of Acleris cristana. NCBI lineage: Eukaryota > Metazoa > Arthropoda > Insecta > Lepidoptera > Tortricidae > Acleris > Acleris cristana. The sequence continues at coordinate 15,989,067 of OX411772.1, read as the reverse complement.
CATATTTTTAAAATATATCGATCCATTTAAGCACACACTGTGACAACATTTGTGCATTTTGAGTTCTCAAACTTGTTAGAGGGTTGACACTGCCTCAGGCTGCACTCAGTTATTATAATCGTACGCGCACATGTTACGGTGTATTTTGATTTGCATTGCTCGCGGCATTAAACTACTGGGACACTGGGACTAGTATGATACGGATATCGATCGGTAAGGACTAGCAAGTCGTTTGTTTCTAATCTTTGCTTCTGCTATTCCTTCCTTCCCAAACTTACCAAATACATATCAGGATGTGATAAGTGAAGTTAAGAGGCCGTATACGAAATTTTGCCGGTTTTGCTTATTTTTATGATTTTACAGTTAAAATACTGCTTTTCTATAAGTTTTAATGCTCAACATTAAATGTCATTTTAGTTATGGTTATGATCGAATAAATGAGCTACGAATAAATGTGCCACTTTTTTATTTTTGTCGAGTATTATAATATGCGAGATTTAGGTTGTTTTAAAACATTATTTATTGCCAATTCTTTTGAACTTTTTGGATATTTTTTAGGTATTGGACTGATTTTGAACTAAAGTTTATTTCTGTTGTTTTAATTTTATGAACGAGAGTTCTGAGTAGCCGAAATCAAAAATATTTTTTGCCCGTTTTTTATAAAAAATTACCAAGTTTATTATTTTGTTTACTCGAAAAATTTATATGAAAGTGGTAAAAAGTATTTCATACATTTTTTAGACGACTTTCACAGCAATACATTGTAAATTTTTCATACCGTTAAGACGTCAAAACGATTCATGAATATGTGACATTCTAAACCTCTTCCGGCAAAATTCACATAACAGTCACCGGTGTCAGGTCAATTAATCAAAATAAAATAATAAAAACAAAAAAGTAGCTCATGTACATTCGTTAAAATTATCTTTCGTTTTGTGCATTAAAACTTGTAGAAATACTGTATTTCAACTGTGAAATCACGTCTGTAAAATCACGTAAATCAGCGAAATTGGCAAAATTTCGTATACGGCCTCTTAAGAGTAGTCGGGCATTTTGCAGGTGTACAGCGACGCGGACATCGTGCTTTCGGCGGAGTGGGTGCCACCGGTGCTGCCGCGCGGCGAGCCGCCGCTGTCAGCGCCGCCGCTGTCGGCACCGCCGCTGGCCGAGGCGGAGCGCGCACCGCGCAAGCCCGCTGCCGTCTCCTTCTCGCTCGACTCCACCCAGAAGGATGATGCCAACAAACCGGACAAGAAAAACAAGGTCGACCCTCCTTCATCGATTTACGGCCGCTCCCAATATTTAACCTATCGCTTGATTTGCCATATTGAATTTAGACAAGGCTATCTATCTACCTACCTTTAATTGTTACACCTCAATTAACGTGTCGGTTGTTAGCATGCAATAAAAAAAACTAGTTAATAACGATCGAGGATGGCTTTATCTAAATCTTTAAATATTAGGAACGGCCGTTACTAATCAGTGTTATCGTTTATCGTAACCGGCTGCGCAAACCGGGTTGAGTTCCAGCAAACAAGATAGTGAGTAGTCAGGAGAACACGATAAGCGCCTCAGACTTACGTCGGCCCGGTTCACGAAATCAGATAACGAATTGAAAATTCCCTTATTTATTATGAATTTATGAATTGTCACTAAGATATGCTCTTGATGTATTTCCTCTAGGGTTACTTCTGTTTCTTCCTAGCTCTTAGCACAATAGTAAAAAATAACACAGTAATTGAATAATGAGGGATTTGCTACACTGGATGCGTTCTGGGGTCTGCGGTCCGATCAAGCATCTTTTGCCTCTATCAGTTTACTAAATTATGACAGAGATACATGACCTGGGGCACGTTTTATAAAGCTACAAGTTACAATTTTACAGGTCTTACTGGCAACACTGCTCAAATGGATTTTCGTCATTGGTCAAGGTTGTGTCAAATGGAAACTAGTAACCTGTAAATTGTAATTTGTAGCTTTATAAAACAGGCCACTGAACGCAGACCGCAGAACGCATCCAGTGTGGCAAATCGCTGAATCATAATTAATAAAAAAAAATAGTAGTATTTTGACAAACTTACTGATTATTCCCCTTTAATCATTTAATATTCTTATTTTACACTATTACGAGGGGTGATCATTAAGTTTTTAGAATCGGTTTGAAAAATGGGAGATATGTAAAGCATTAATTATATTTTAATTGGAATATGCACACTTTCTATATTTGCAAACATTTATTAACATCATTTAAATGTTTTATTTTACCCCTATAAAAATATTTTTTCTTTTGGAGGTCAAATTTTGTACCTTCGCTAAGTCATCATCAGCTTGTGATTTTTAGGGTTCCGTAGCCAAATGGCAAAAAACGGAACCCTTACAGATTCGTCATGTCTGTCCGTCCGTCCGTCCGTCTGTCCGTCCGTATGTCACAGCCACTTTTTTCCGTAACTATAAGAGCTATACTATGGAAACTTTGTAAGTAGATGTATTCGGTGAACCGAATTAAGATTTTCATACAAAAATAAAAAAAAAACAATAAATTTTTGGGGTTCCCCATACTTAGAACTGAAACTGAAATTTTTTTTCATCAAACCCATACGTGTGGGGTATCTATGGATAGACCTATCCAAAAATGATATTGAGGTTTCTAATAAAAAAAATTCTAAACTGAATAGTTTGCGCGATAGACGCTTCCAAAGTGTAAAAATGTGTGTGTCCCCCCCCGTAACTTCTAAAATAAGGGAATGATACTGATTACCATGCAAACTTCCACCGAAAATTGGTTTGAACGAGATCTAGTAAGGATTTTTTTTTTAATACGTCATAAATCGTAAACCGCAATTTACCTTTCACGGAACCCTTCATGGGCGAGTCCGACTCGCACTTGGCCGCTTTTTTATGTAGTTGTTTTTGAACATTGGTTAATGAGAGGTAGTAGTCAAAAGTTAGGGCTAAATAACAGGAGGAACTGTTATCATTTTTGAACTTAGGTCGTAGAGCAGCATCCTTGTGAATTAGATGCCTCTGAAGCATAATTCCTGCCGAAAACTCGTTAATTATTTTTATCAGTTTTTTTGATATTTTTTTCCATAATTATATGGCAGAATAATGTTTTATAATTCTCCTAGGTTGTTTCATAATTGCTAAAAGCTAATATCACAGTATTTATTTGTAGGCCTCAATAATCCTGGAAAAGGTCGAAAAAGCCACCCTAAATTTTGGTGACCAAGCTACAAACATAACTTGTTTATCCTTTAAATCACTACATAGTATAAAACAAAGTCGCTTCCCGCTGTCTGTCTGTCTGTCCCTATGTATGCTTAGATCTTTAAAACTACGCAACGGATTTTGATGCGGTTTTTTTTAATAGATTGAGTAATTCAAGAGGAAGGTTTATAAGTATAAAAAATTAGCGGGTGTTAGAAAAAACCCAAATGAACCGAAGCGAAGCGAGGGCGGGTCGCTAGTTATAATAATAAACCAAGGTTTCATTTTCAATAACATTTTTTTTATGGGCATCAGGACTTTCTCATCACCGCTCCAAACAATTACAAAACTAACTCTTATTTTTGCCGTCTTGTAAAATTGTTTATACAGATGTTTTTTGTTTAGCTATCCCAGAAAAACAGATGAATACCTAAAGTAAATTATGTTTTTCTCTAAATTAACGTTTATTAGTGCCATGGTATAGTCCACATTAAAATAATATAATTATGAGGATGGTTCATACCGATTCTAAAAACTTATTGATCACCAGGGGGCGTACTTTTGATGCCGATGATGTCAAAATGACGAAATTTTACAAACAGGGTGCTTTGCTTTCATTTGGCAGGTGTTTAGGTATGTATTAACTGGTACAAATAAAAAAATGTGAAATAAGAAGCGGTAAAATAATTATAGTTAAATACAGCTTAATCGCAATCAAAATACATATCACGGCGGCATCAATTTTTATTTCAATAAATGGCGAATTAAGTCAATTTTCTTTTATTATGAATGTCAATGCCATAATTGTATTTATGACTATTTGATCATATTATTTTTTATTAAAATGTAAAATATTTTTTATATGATTATGTTACTTGATGATTTTCGCTACTGCTGTCCTCAATCAAATAGTTTCCACTTAAATTTTAGGTATGAAGTAGGTTTTTTTTTTTACCTGTCAACATATTACTTAACTCTTTTTACATGATTAAAGGATGGTTAAAAATTACAATAAAATCATTTGGAATCATACTCTATGTAGCGTGACGTCATTTTTGCGTCAACGGCATGAAAAGTACGCCCCCTGTTGATCACCCCTCGTATAAAGTTGTAAAAGAGTAAATCCTTACAGTCAGCATCAGAGTCTTTAACATCAAAAGTGCCAAATATATCGCAACACATCTTTATTCTTATAGGCATAAAGATACGTGACAATATATACGCGGTTGTTTTGTTGACATAACATAACGTAGCAACTGTCAGTAATTGGCGACGGGTTTTAAATGCGCTTGCCATTCCGAGTAAAAATTGAAATTGAATTGAAATGCGCTTAGTATGAGCGTAACGTATCTAACTAAATATGAAATATCATTGCAAAAAGGCTGTAAAGAGTAGTTTTTTCACGTGAAGTTTCTGTTTGTATGCAATTAAAAAAATGAGTTCAGGCGATGAAGATTTTACTCCAACGCAAAAGATAAAAGATAAAAAAAGATAAAAGACATTTATTCAGTAAGTAGGCCGCACGGGCACTTTTACACGTCAGAAGTCTACCAGCGCTTCCCAAGAGGAGACCACTGCCGAGAAGAAACGCCGCAAGAAACTCAGCAGTCAGTATTTTTTTAACCATATTTCTTACTACAATGATACTACTTACCGCCGGTTTCACAATCGACAAGTAAAGCATATTAGACGGATAAATTTAGCCCTTTCTCTTTCTTACACTTTAAAATAGACAAGGAGAGAGCCAACTTTAAATGACAGACAGATAGTTTACTCGTCGATTGTGAAACAGGCCCTTAGTCTAGTATTATATAAAGCTATAAATATTAAATTAAATATAATATCAAATATCATGCGTAGTACAGCAGGAAAACATAACTTTATGTAAACCGTATTCTTGCTAATCAAATACTATTATATTCTAACATTAATGTAGGTATTAAGTTTAAATGATGTAACTATTAACCTAGCAGTAAAATAAAAATAAAAGTACTTATTGTGTGAAAATTTAATAGTAACAATATTAACGTTGCATCGATATATTTTGAATCATTCCTGGTGGCATTCCTAAACGGAGGGAAAAAAAGAGACGCACACCTCTTGAAAAAAGGATCACTACATGTCGCTGTAAGAGTAGTCCTTAAGCTGCTGAATATAGGGACTACTAACTTAGCGCCATCTAGCGCTGAGAAATTAATTAATTACTCGTTGCACAGATGGCAACTAAGTGACGAGTAAGCGCTACCTTACGTTCAGTGGCTGAACTTCGATGGAAAAAAAAGGATCATTCAGCATTTTTCAACTTTAATTTTGTGCTACTATCAAAACTAGGTTACGGCGTTTTTAGTTCGTAAGCTGTAACCAATTATGAGGAGGTTGTTTTTCAGTAGTTAATAGAGCGTAAGCGTAAGAGGCACACATGTTTAAAAGTGGCGACACCGAGTCTGGTACGAATTTGCGCTCATGACATATCTCCCTTGTTTCTGTGATCTGTGGGTTTTACATTTGAACAAATTATTATTGACTAAGTTTCGAGCTTTTGCCATGCATTTTTGTCTGTTAGATATGCTCGACCCCATAATACGCTTTAGACATTAACGACTTTTTCAAGTAATTTTTAAGTGCTGAAAAGGGTAACTTTAAAACTACGAGTACGTCAGGTAATTTATTATAGAAATGAATGCATTGACCAACAAATGATTTATATACTTTCCGGACATGGAATTTTCGAATAGCGATTTTATTTTTATTTCTAGTATTTAAATTATGTATCAAATTTATTTTATATATATTATGTATCAAATATATATTATATATCAAATTTTTTGGTGATCAAATGTAAATTCTTAAAAATATAATATTTTTTTTTCGTTTTAGCATTAAGCACTTTAGGGGTATGCCACTTTGCCAGTGTCAAAAGTGAAACTTAATAACATTAAATTCACATAAATAAATTGAGACGCTAAAGTTAAGATATATATTTTTTTTGAAGTTCTCTTAAGGAGTCACGGGAATTTAAGTTGTAAATAGAACGAATGGCCCTTTTTTGTAACACGAATATAGTTTGTATGTCAGCTGCCTTAGCCCGAACCAGAATACCGTACGACATAACCATACACCGGATTGACGGGGGCAAAAATGTACCAGTGCTAGTGATTATAAGTTTATCGACTTCGATAAAAAGCAATTTTTAATCATCATTATCATAAGTAATGGCCAAGTTTGAATACTTTTTAATTATGTGCAAACCTCTTTTATTTATACTTTTCGCAAATATAAACAACCGGTATCTGACATTGACTCTGGACTCAAGTCACTTTTGAACACCATTGAAATTACATTGAATAATAAATTCAATCAGTACAACAATATTCTTCAGCATTCCGTTTGTTTTTTTAGTCGGTTAAAAATGCCTCGAAAGAAAAAATATCGTTTATCTTCATGGAATGCTGATCATTCACATATAGAAGATAAAGGTACGACTTACTTTTGCAAGACATGTAAGGTCCATATGTGACGAAAAAATTGTCGATAAACTTAGTCGATATTTAATGAATCACTAGCACTGGTACATTTTTGCTCCCGTCAATCTGGTGTATGGACATAACACTATGGAAATAACTATAATAAACTAAGCGAGCTGTCTCAACATTAGTTAGCTGTCTCATTTTCTTAGCGGCGTACGCAGCCGAACTTAGTTTACCTGCCAGTACAGCTATATGGGGACTCCATTGCAAATTTTGATCTATTGTTATGCCTAGGAAAACAGCCGTCTCTACCATTTGCGTCGTCATTTAGAAAAATACTAGAATCTACCGGTTTAACATTAGGCAAAGCGAACCTAACACATTTAGTTTTCTTAGCATTTAGTAGCAAATTGTTGCTAGTAAACCAATTAAGTACTTTATCTAGTGTGGCGTTTATCCTACTGTAGTCTACGGATTTTCTATCTACCTTGAAAATAAGTGAAGTATCATCAGCAAAAAGTACAATGTCACAAAGTTTATCTACTGTTGGTGGTAAGTCATTTATATAAAGCAAAAATAAAAAAGGACCTAAAATAGAGCCTTGAGGCACTCCTATTCTTACTATAGCTCCAACAGATTGCGTTTTGTTTACAATAACTGTTTGAGTTCTATCACTTAGATAAGAAGACATAAGATTTAAAGCTTTATTGGACAATCCATAATGTTCTAATTTTAAAATAAGGGTCGCATGATCTACGCAATCAAATGCTTTAGAAAGATCATAAAATATTCCTACTGCATCGCAAGATTTCTCCCAATCGTTATATATATATTTAATGAGTACAGATGCCGCATCAATAGGCTAGTTGCCTCTGTTTTAAAGTAGGTCTCAAGTTATTAATTATTGTCCGATTAGATGAAAAAAAAAACCCACATTTTTTTAGGACCTACAAAACCGCAAAACTTTATTTTAAAAGTTTAGTTTTCGTTAACGGGCGAAAACGCTTACAGCCATATTAGTCTATAGATTATCTGTGCTGTGACGTCATACGGGCCGAAAACAAACATTTGTTTGACAGTTGACGAGAGCATTTGACATAATATAGATAAACATAAATGACAATGTCATGTCACAGCACAGGGGCTCTACTTTAAAATCAGTAATTCGAACTTCGGATCGCCCCGTCACTTTCTTGCGAATTAGTGACGCGTCGAGAGTAAAAGGGATAGCAATAGACGAAGTTCGAATTACGGATTTCGAAGTAGAGCCTCAGAATACTTGCAGAATATACCATTGAGAATTTCACTCGTATAAGAACCGACATGAAGTTTGCTTAAGGTCCTATGTCGTCACAACATGCCCGACAGCGTTTTCAGAGTTCAAAATAAAAAATAAAAATGAACAATTTTTAAATAAAAAATATGTAGCCATCTTACACTTTTAATATCTGAAATCGATAAATATTGGTTTCTTAAGTCTAATACTAAAGAAAATATTAATTTATTAAGCCAAATTTAATATGAGTCAAGTAGCCTATTGTTGATCGACCTCTGGTAAAGCCGAACTGGTTATTGCTAAGTAGTTTATTTCTATTAAAGTGACCTAACATATCATTCAGCAAAAGTTTCTTAAAGATTTTACGTAAAACTGGTAGTATGGAAATGGGACGGAAGTTCGTTAAATCAAAACTGCTTAAGTGATTTAAATACCTTGACTATTAAATCTGAATCAACAGGGAAGAATTCAAAGTTTATATTACATTTACTGACATTAGTGCAAAGTAATGATTTAGCTTCAACCGCGGATGATTTAAGACATTTCGTAGTATTAATGGCTATGTAGGAAAAATCATCTCCGAAAGCTAAGGCGACCTCTTTATTTGACGTGATTTGTTTGTCACCGGTGTTTAGGGTGATTTGATTATCACGAGTTTTTGATTTTCCTGTTTCTCAATTTATAATATTCTATACAGTTTTTACCTTATTGTCAGATGATTTGAGTTTAAGACTAAGAAAATTTGCCTTAGCAGTTAAACAAACTTGCTTAAAGGTCCTCGAATAATTCTTAACATCATTTAGGAAGTCAGCGTTCTTATTGTCCTCCCTCTCTCTATATAGGTCATAAAGCCTATTTCTACTTTTATGAATGCGAATGCCTGCAGTAGCCAAACATTCACAATTACAAATAATGTTATCTAAGCAGGTTGCACTACTAATACCTATCCGTGTAGGTTCAAGGAACAGATTACCTAAATTAAAAGATTTAAATAAACTTAGTAACCTAGTGGTATTATTTGACGTTTCAAGTAAGTTAATATTAAAATCTCCACAAACTATAATATGCTTCTGGCTATTACATGCCAATTTTAACACATGTTCCATAGTAGATTCAAATGTGCAAAAATCAGCCAATGGTGGTCTGTAAACACACATATTACTAGTTCTGCGCAAGAAATTTCTATAATCTTTTCTATCGATAGCTTGACAATATCCTTTCTTTCCTTGGATTTAAGAGTACTTTAACTATTATAAAAGAGCTACCATGAGTGGCACATTTTCTAGCAAAATAACTAACTAATAAAAAAAATACAAAATCAAAAATTAATTGGTCTTGTCTAAGCCAATGTTCAGTAATGCACATAATTTGTAAAGTTTCATTATGTAAGTAGAGCCCTAAGGTGAAGTCTTGTAATTGCAACTATCTGGTTATTGCAACTAACTTAAATAACTCCTTCTAGGATCACTGTTTTGAACAACGACAGGCGTGATATTGTTCTTCCTTACTAAGAAATACAATATCTCGCCTGTCGTTGTTCAAAACATTGATCCTAGAAGGAGTTATTTAAGTTAGTTGCAATAACCAGATAGTTGCAATTACAAGACTTCACCTTATTTCTAGTTCTTTGCTGGAAAAACCTTGAATATTCTGGTGAATTAAATTTATACTCAAGGGTGTTTCCGCTGTCCTATAATTTAGTTTAAATCACGAGGCAAGTCATTATTGCCAATACAGGGTGTTTTTGTGGTCGACAACTTCCAAAACAGGAGAGATAGTTTAATTAATGCTGAATCCGAATATCACATTAAAACAAAATAAAAATCCTTAGGAGGTCAGAGAAATAGCATTTTCAGTTTTTCCCATTATTTCACTTAATTGTGGTTACCATGCGACGTGTTTACCGAAGACTTTAATGACGTAATCACCGTGCACAATGTTATGATTCATCTTTCCCTTCATACTTGTTACAGGCTTAGGACCGTCAAAGATTACAAACACGGTTTAGGTTAAAAAAATGTAGATTATTGTTGTAAACATCGTTCTGAAATAGCATTTAAGTACAGAATAACGCTTATGGATTACAAAACCGCAAGAGTTGTCTTTGGCGTATTTAAAAAAGGGGATTTTTTACATTAGGTCACTTTTAATAAATGTTCGAAGTGACGGCTGCCTTCGGCTCGCCAGTGTTTAAACTGCTTAAGACTAAGAGAGTACTCGCCCGTGGGTGAATCTTTGAAGTAATCGAGAATAGCCTGCTTAACATCCACTGCAAGCCCACTTTGGACTCTTCCTTGAGCATGGCGTGGCGTTTCAAAAGTGCCCCACTCGTAAAGGTTGCTAGCGATAGACCTTACTGCAGTGTAACACGTAATGGCATGCCGATTAGGAAATCGTTCAGTCCAAATTCTAACGGTGTAACCAATGTTTTGACCACTCACAAAGTAAATGTTTACAACATCAAACATGTCCCGATTGTTATTTGGGTACTACTGTATCTATGTGGTTCTATATTAAAAGCTGGTCAAAATATATTTCCTTGGCACATGATTTTTTCCTGATGTTAGGGTGATGGGCTTTAAAAATTTGTTTAAATTGGAAAAAATATATTTATTATTGCAGGATATAGCGTTATATGCAATTTTTTACTTTCGGTTTTTGGGAAAAAAATATTTGCCTTGGCAGGAACGGCAATTGCGGGCAATCGCATCGCAAGCTCATCCGTTTAAACCAATACTCGACCCACAATTGCCTACTTCCCTGCCTTGGCAATAATGTACTATTGGATGCCAATAACTGAGTGTTTTACCCTATAATGAGGTAACGGTCGCGTGCAGATGCTGAAGCGGCTGTCCTACCCCCTGTCGTGGGTGGAGGGGCTGGCGGGCGAGGGCGCGCCGCCCTCCGCCGCGCTGCCCGACGCGCACGGCACGAGCGTCTTCTCCAAGGTGTTCAACAGGTACGCACGAGCCGCCCGCCACCAACACCACCACCACCACCACGTCCACATCTCACACCCGCTCACCTCTACATTTGGAACGGTATGCATGGTTCACAATCCCTGAACCGACATTAAAACCTATATCCTTATCAAACAAAAGCAATGGACTACAAAACATACTTTTTATTAAGGTCTTTCCGTTCTGCTATCTTTGATGTAACCGCTTACCGAACATGCCGAATTTCAATAACAACTTAACAAACAATACATAAACAGTATAATTGTTTTTTATTCGGAAAGTTTGATGTTAGCGTGGCCTTAGCTTGCTCCATATTAGAAAATAGAACTCTGGTTGTCCATGTCTACACGGGCGCCGAGACACGAGGACTGGCAGCGACGCCTTCAATATCGTCGTCCGTATCGTCTTTTATCTCAAATGAACACGCTCTGCTCTAACATTGTATCTCACAAGTATGTAATATACCTAGTCGGTTAATAAGTTCCGTTACAAAGTTTCAGTCAAATAAAACTAACTTCTATTTATTATTTAATTATAAAGTATACAAAAAATTAATGCTTAATTAATATACATTTATAGGAACACATTTTTACTAACATTTTAAGACCCACCATACACGGACTGCTTTAAGCAGTCGGGAACCGACTGCACTTCGTTGCTATGGGTCGGTTTGCACTTTCTAGAAGATTGAAACTGCTTAAAGCAGTCCGTGTATGGCGGGTCTAAAAGCCACTCATCTCTGTGTACAGTCGCGAACTTTAATTTGGTACCCACCTTAGGTCCAAAGTCAATCTGACATTCTACAACAATAAGGTTGAGTTTCCTAAAAGTTACAAATGACTTGACATCTCTAATGACATTGACGACTTCAAGCATATTTTTCTTGAAATGGTCACAAATTATCGTTCGTGATAGAACGTTTAGAAACCAGTATTATATTTCTCAACGCGACTCAATTCCAGCTCATGATGCATTGCTGCAAATTGATATGAAATCGTAAAGTCGATTTAATGAGACATGAAAACTGACCGGTGTAGGTACAGTCACCAGCAATAATATATTATACTACATTGGGCGCAAAAATATCTGAAACGCTGTTATACCTCTAGTAATAAAGACGTGTCAGATATTTTTGCGCTCAATGTTGGATAATATTTTATTGCCGGTGACTGTACAAGCAGATTTTTAGAATTTTAAGAAAAAATACCAAGTGTGTTCAATATGTCACGCAAATTTCTATTCTCTACGAGAACTCTTACAAAAGTTGTGTCGGTTGTTATCAGTATCATCGTCGTGCGTGATTTGAACCATGTTTTCCTAGTCTCAATTAAATAGAAATGCATAAAGCTCGTACATCAAATTATTGCAATCGTCAGAATATAATTATGTTTAATTTTATTCTATATAAATTAAAGTTATGATTAAGTTTTTAAAGAACTCCTTTAATTTTTTTTTACTGTTATAAATGTCAGTAACAGAACTTAGCTATTAACCGACAAGGTAATATTTCAGTAGTTTATTAAATGCCAAGTGCTTAAAAAGTAGTACATTTCACGTACGCGTATTTATAAGTAACTAAAACACTGTAACATATTACACGTACAGGTACTAATGCTAGATGATGATAATTATAGATTAATTATTGCAATGATACATTTTTGTTTTGCTACCTTGGATGCTAACTGGATTTGACGTGACTCCGCTTTGTCGATTGGTCGGTAAAGCTCGCCAATGAATCTAGTTGAGTTTGGTACTGGTTTGTTCCTGAGTAAAACGCCTTCAGAAGAAGCGCCTCACGACGTGGGCTCCGCCCCGGGGTACGTGCCCTTCCGCTTCGCTGGATCTCTTCTTCTCAATGTGCTACTTCGTCCTGTAAATGTCTGCCTTGCGGTACAACTAGACCACATCGCCATCCCCTACCCTTCATGCTCTTTACTTAAGGGTTCCGTAGCCTGCTAAAAAAACAACCTTTGAATAGTCATGACCCTACATAAACACCATCTTTGAGAGACATAAAAAATGTATCCTGGATTAATTGTTTTGAAAGTATTATGAGTAAATCAGACATCTTAAAATACTATATTAATTAAACCTGTCCATTACTTAACGTTAACCTGTTGTATATTTTCAATTAGTCTTGCGAATGTGTGTGTGCAACTACTATTTACATGATTATTTCTCGTTCGATTAAAAGTGTCATCAAACAAATTGGGATACACCTTGAAAGACGGCTGCTTTTCAATAATTTTTTTCTGTATCGTATGTTTGTAAGTGGTCCGTCAAAAATTGGAAAGCAATTTTGAACCACTTCCGTTAATGGAGTGGGCTGAAATTTGGACCACATATGTAAACAATGTAGACCACATTATGTATACGAATGTAAAAATGACAATGCAATATAATGGTATCAAAGAGCTGAGCTGAATTTGTGGGCGGCTTTTGAAACTTGTAGGGAGAGAACACCGCTGTTAATCGATATTACCGACGAATCGGTAATTTATTTATTTATTTATGTCTTTATTAAATAAAACCTCAAATTTTCTGATGATAAGTATTCTTTTCAACGGTCGATGATGAAAAAAGTTCGAAATATCGGAAAGTTTAATCCGTTTAAATTGCTTAATTGAAATCGGTACCTATAATTACGAAAACCCTTATATTTTATAACTTGAGAATAGATGCCTCTGAGACCACTTAACGTTAGGTGGCTTTGTTTGCCTACTCTTTGATATAATAAAACAGAAAATATTATTTGATAACTTTCCTATACTTAGTTCGAACTTTTTTTATCATCGACCGCTGAAAATCATCGAAAATCGGAAGGTTATATTTTAATGACAAAATAAATAAAAAAATTATCGAACTGTCCATAACATCGATAAATGGCGGTGTTCTCTCCCTACAACTATTATGTATGTATGTAAACACTTTATTGTACAAACAAAAGAGATAACAATTATAAAATAGACAAAAATATAACAGGGATGCTTTAAGGGATCTCTTCCAGTTAACCTTTGAGCGATTGAGAAATAATTATTACCACGAATAAGCAAATAAGTACAACACTAAAAGAAATTTCTATAAATATTAACAGATAAAATAAATAATTCATATACAATATAACTAATATAATAAATAAATATATACAATACGCAGGAAAAAGTTTAAGAACAAGTGTCAAGCCAGAACTTCTTTAGTCTAGGTTTGAAAGAATCTACAGACTGAGACTGCCTAATTTCAGTAGGCAATAAATTCCACAACCGCACAGCGTGAACCGAAAAGGATTTAGAATAAGTTTTGGATTTATTCGATGGGAAAGCAAGGGAAAGATTTTCACTCGAACGCAAACGGTTTTGAAATCCAGTGGCCAAAGAGTTAAAACGTTCAGAAAGGTAGGGTGGGGACTGAGGACAGGATGTTAAAAAGCAACGACAGGACGTGAACATTCCTTCGAAAGCGAATCGGTAACCACTCAAGCTGTGCACGAAAATGAGACACGTGGTCAAATTTTCGCAACCCAAATATGTAGCGAATGCATAAGTTCAGGAGGCGTTCCAGTTTATTAAGCAGGTCTTCATTTAAGTCCAGATACGCGATATCACCGTAGTCGAGGAGAGGGAGGAGAAGGGAATGAGCAAGAGTAATCTTGGTGTGAACAGGAAGAAAGTTTTGCAAGCGCCTAAGCGAATGGACGGATCCATAGACCTTACGACTTACCGCAGCTACCTGAGCCGACCAAGAAAGGGTCTTATCCATTATGATACCAATTTTTGACTGAGGAAGCAAAAGTAATTGTAGTACCGTCAAAGACTAATTCGTATATAAATGAGGGCTACCGACGACAATTGCCTGCGACTTTCTTGCATTGATCTTCTAGCCGAAACTAGCCGCCCAGTCTCGGATAACCGCGAGGTCACTGTTAATTAATGCGATCAGGGACGGGAAATCATTAATACAAGCCGCCGCGTAGATTTGCAAGTCATCCGTATTGAGGTGGTAGGAAGATTTAAGAGAAGCAGTGATGCTGCTGATAAAAAGTGAAAAGAGAAGAGGGGATAGTATAGCTCCCTGAGGGACACCGGCAGTTAGTTCAGACCACGAGGAAACAGAATCATCTACTTTGACACGCTGGCGCCTCCCAAGGAGATACGACTGAAACCACGAAATGGCTGCAGGGGAGATATTGTAACCTGTAAGTCTTCAGTATGCTAAGGAGAATATCATAATCTACGGTTATAAAGGCACAATCAAGTGCCACTGATGTCTTCCCGTGGAAGTCGTAAGAGGCGACTAAGGGAATAAAGGCTTGTAGTATTGTTAGGCGATGGGCATGCAACCTGTCACTAATATACACATCTTAGCCTGTTTGTGCAAAATGTGGCTACAAAATTAACAACAAGTTTTATGAGTTGTT
This sequence comes from Acleris cristana, assembly GCA_948252455.1. Lineage (NCBI taxonomy): Eukaryota > Metazoa > Arthropoda > Insecta > Lepidoptera > Tortricidae > Acleris > Acleris cristana. The sequence continues at coordinate 15,973,743 of OX411772.1, read as the reverse complement.
GGTAATTTTGTAGCTCTGCCTACCCCACTCTGGGAATGAAGGCGTGAGTGTATGTGTGTGTGTGTGTGTGTGTGTGTGTGTGTGTGTGTGTGTGTGTGTGTGTGTGTATAAAATCAAGTGCTGAAGAATGCCTTGGCACCTGGCTATGCGATGTCTTTCTGTTACATTGTCTGTGGTAACCGCCGTACTCTAGAGACATTTAAGAGGCATACATACATACATACATTAAATCACGCTTGTTTCCCAGAGGGGTAGGCAGAGACCACTTCTTTCCACCTACTACGATATTGACAAATCTCTTTCGCTTCTTCCACATTCATACATCGAGTCATGCACGCACGTCGGTTTCGGGTACTTAAAATTCGGCCCTTTTCCAGTATTTCTCCGATTTGATTCGAAAAAGTACGCCTAGGGCGGCCCCTTCCGATCCTTCCTCTCACTTTCGCTCTGTATATCTCTTTCGTCAATCTTCTGTCATCCATCCTTTCCAAATGACCGAACCATCGAAGCATCCCCTTTTCAATCTTAGTCACTGGGTGATTATTCGGCGTTTTAACCGCCGTCATTATTGTCTTCGCATATTATTCAAGATAAACTTAATAAATTTCTTGTTCTTTTAAATGGAATGGATGCTACCCCCGCGTCCGCTGATTTCGACATCAAAAGTTACTGGTTATCATTATTTTCGTCAATATATTGAAGACAACAATGACGGCGGTTGAAACGCCCGAATATTCACCCCACTACATCTTCTTTAAGTCCACATTTCTCTCTGACTTTTTCATTCCTTAGTCTATCAGTCAGTTTCACACCACACATACTACGCAAAGAGCGCATTTCAACTGCATTTATACGACTTTCATGCTTATCCCACACCCAACTTTCGCTACCATACATCAGAGTAGGGGCCAGCACTCCATTGTAAACAGCCAGTCAGCTTTTTGTGAAATGCCCCTTCTGCTCACAAATGAGTAATGAGTGAGTGAGTGATTTAAGAGACAGTTAACTATACATATATTTCCTTTTTGAATGGATTTTTTCCTTGTGTTTGAAAAATCATCACTTGGGAACGACTTTATCGTCATTAACTGACTGACTGCGGCAGTGAATCATAATAAAATTTACATGAAAATTGCAAGCGTCAAACTAAATTGTCCACAAAAACAGGTGTATCTCAATTGGTTATCGTTGAATAACGAGCATCAGTTAAAAATTAAAAATTAACATCTCTTGGATGGAAAAAGCACTAGTAGTTCTTCATACACAGATGAACGATCTGGTTCATGATTTACATAAAAATATTAAAAATGCTAATACATTAAGGGCTGATTTTTCAATCCCCAGGAAAAAGCTATCCGGAAGGTAAATTTTAGCTCTGTCCTTTTCTTTCATATGACTTCAGAAAAGGATAGTAATACTTTTAACTGACGGATAGTTTTATCTGGGGATTGATAAATCAGCCCTAAGAAAAAGTAATGTTATAGGTTAGTTTAAGAGGCCGCATATGCCACAAAATTCAGACATGACACTTTTTTCGCCTGTCATTAGGTGAATCTTCGAAACCGATCTTTACGATGATTTTTTATTGAACTGTTGAGTAAATTTCTTAACCCTGGGAAACAATTTCTTTGTTTATATTCTATATTCCATATTATAGTTGATACCTACTTCATAATCCTGGTATTTTTAAATAAATGTTGTGATTTTTTCCGAATTCGACGCTGCAATCAATGCGTGCGACAACAATATCCATCTTAATTTCTTTGCGCGAAAGCACGTAAGGCCATTCCTTTTAATTCTTGTGTGGATGCGGTAGCTAAAAATATTTAAGTTGAGATATGCTAAGAGTGTTTTAGTGGTCAGAAGCGAGACTTGTTCATATAAAAAAGCTACGGAACCCTAGGAAGTTTGTTGCTGATTACCTTACTATAGTCTTGGTATATGATTATGAATGAGTCGTGACGTTTGATTCGAGAGGGTGAGGGCTTCAATGTAGCGAAGTGACGCTGTGGTCAATGTGGTCCTTCTTTTACATGTATCCTACACATTTTTCTATTAGAATGCTATTACACTGTCTGTGTTATGTTAGCAATTTTCAAATGCGATTGCGGTTTTAAATACATTTGTTTTCAAAATTATTCGGGCTTATTTCTCCTGAATGAAGTTGATGTTGTGTTGATGGCATGTTGTATTTGTGTAAGGAAGAGAATATAAATTAGTATCATGTGGATATTGTTCCCGTCAAATTGAATCTCAAAATGTATATTATTCATAACGCACTGTAGACTGTAGCCCATCATGTTAATATTCACATAAAGGTTTTTTTTTTAATTCTTTTGTTCACATAACTTTTTTTCCATCACCATGTGCATATTTCGAAATGTTCCTTATGGTACGAGCACTTGTAATTAATTATAGTGGCACATCTTTCTTCCTTTGTGTGTTATTATTGTGCATAGAGTTCGTAATCAGCATGTGTAGCTTGTGTTGTGAACGCGGCCGGCGACGACGAGCGCCTTAGGAACCTCGCGCGACCTACTTACTGTTTCTTCGTACACACCCAACAATGCTCTGCTTTAAAAGTTTATTATTACGTGACCTATTTTTATACACCTAAGGACCTGCTTCACAACCGTCAATTAAAGCATATCTGACACATACATTTAGCCCTTTCCTTTTCTTGCACTTGAACATGGACAAGGAGAGAGCTAACTTTAACTGGCACATAAATTTACTTGTCGATTGTGAAACAGGCCCTAAAACTTGCATTTATACAATTATTTACAAAACTATTTATTGTTTTCTTAAAATAAACATACACCCATATAGCCATTTGAAAAAACCAATTGTAATATAAAAGACGGACAAAGAAACAAAAACGTGATCAGTTTTAGGGCCTGTTTCACAATCGTCAAGTAAAGCATATCTGTCACATAAATTTAGCCCTTTCCCTTTCTTACACTTGAACATAGACAAGGAGAGGGCTAACTTTAACTGGCACATAAATTTACTTGTCGATTGTGAAACAGAGGGGCTAGACAAGATGCGTTACGCTAACCAGCGTTTCTATTCGTTTCGTTTGTAAACCAATCGCGTCACTGGTAGATCACGTGACTTTTCGTATCACGTCATCTACAAGTGACGCGATTGGTTTAAAAACGTAACGAATAGAAACGCTAGCTAGCGTAATGCACCTTGTCTAGCCCCTCAGGCCCTTAGGGTTCAACTTTGATAAAAAAATACTATAAAGACAGTCATTTTACATTTTCGTAATTTTACATACATACATACATTAAATCACGCCTGTTTCCCAGAGGGGTAGGCAAAGACCACAGTGTATTTTTAACAAAAAATATTGTTAAGTTAGGTTACCTAGGTGCTTATAAGCGCCCTGCTTGTCATTGTCACAATTCCTAAGAATTTTAATAAATTCCACTTTCGCTGTAATTTTGAACTGAAATACTCGAAGTTAGTGCTTGAGTAATATTATATTCCGGTCTGTATGTAAATAATGTGTTTATTATTTCAGTCAGCGAAGACACGTCCCTCCCATTAATTTATGTTTAAGTACATTCGTGCAATCGTGCAACATCAAATTAAGCGATGAGGCGGCCGTCGTGGACTGAAAAGAAAGACCATAATTACTTCGATGAAGTTATCTTATCTTATCTTATCTTACAGATGGGCCCTTTCGGATACACTTCGACCCTTTAGGATCTTTTGTGCAATTACCCTCTTACACACTCAGCTGTTCCAATGTGCAGGTTTCCTCACGATGTTTTTCCTTCACCGTAAGAGCGTCGGGTAATGCACTTAAGTTAGAAAAACTCATTGGTACATGGTGACCGCGGGGCTTCGAACTCGGCATCTTATGATCACGAGCCTACCCCCTAAGTCACTAGGCCACCGACGCTCTTTCGATGAAGTTAACATTGCGGCTAACAATTTGAACGTGACGTGTTATTAAATGACTTCACAGAATCGCATAACAATGTGGGTACAGGAACAATGCCTTATTACATTATTCGATTGCATTGTTTTGGATCGCAGATGTGCAGAAACCAAGCCACACTGCTTTTTAAACTACTAGTAAATAATTTGAAGATTTTGCTAGTGAATGTGGCTATATGGGTGATATATTTAACATTTATTCGTGACAAACGGACAAACAAAACTCAACAAAATACTGACATAGACAAAATACCTGTTGTCACGAAATGGTTCAAACTCAGTATTATGCTGGCATTAAAACCAGCGGTGATCGCGCCAAACATTCTGTTTGTTATCTTATCAGACTGTGTATGACGCTATTTGTTGCGAAATTCAAAATCCGGAGGTAGGTAACGTATCAACATACCTACACTTCGTACCGGGGATCTCGGGTGCTAAGCCGAATCCTAAATGTAGAGTAGGTACTATTTTGTCATTTTAACCCAAATAACCCATATGTATAATAGAGGGGTTGTGGTTATTTACTTACACTTAGTCGCATTAATTTTGAACATATTTTTGGTTATTGTAAATTTTATTGTATCCTCGAGATTAATCGTAGGAAAAATAATAATTTTAAGTTTTTCTATCCCATTAGCATTAGGTAAGTACATACCAGAAAAGGAAAATTTTAAACAGGTAAACAGCCTTGTCGGATGCCAAATGAAGACTTATGCCCGGTTCCTATATTCAAGAAACGAATCGTTTTCCTTACCTACGTCTCGTTAAAATTTGACATTTGCTACGCACAAAATGGGTCAAATTTTAACGCGACGTAAGGAAAACCATTCGTTTCTTGAATATTGGAACCGGGCATTAGTTAAGTACAACGACGATCGTCTTAAATTTTCGCGATCACTAAACGTTTTATAAAACTGTATATATTGTCTGCCATAAAATTAAAGTTCCGATTTTTACAGTCCGTAACGCTTTTCATAATAAATAGTGTTAGTCAAAAGATTAGAAAGTATAATTTGCAGTTCCGATTTCTCTGAGTCATATTTGTTGAAGGTCATAAAAAATAATTAAATTCGTAACTTTAATGTTGTAATTAATTATATTTCATATTGTTATGTCTCAGTAATTATAAGAACTAAAGTTGTTATGCATAAAATTTAAATACCTAACGTTTGCAATATTTCTGTGGGTACTTAAAAAACCTAACATCGAAGATAAGGCGGGAGCGTAGCGTAGCAAACTTCTGAACCAAACCTAACAGAGTCGGTTTTGCATTGATCAGACTTGTTTGCTCGTTGCGCTGGCTTGCTCACTTCACTGGAGTTTTAGGCAATGAAATAGTATGAATAAAAAAAAATATGCCCTAAAATATTTCTGAACAATTATCAATATGCCTTTGTACGTTATAGATAAAAAATTATAACTTCAAAATATTAGGTAAAAGGTTAACATTATGGATGGTTAACGTTAAAATTATTAAGCGTTATACCTACTTTCTAATTTTTATGTTATAACTATCGATACTTCTCAGCATAAATAATATGGAAATCAATTTCTGACTTTCAAATTTCATTGTATAGAATTTTGAAAGTTAGAAATTGATTTCCATATTTATGCTTATGGGTGACAAAGGGATCTGTAAATAGGATTTCTTAATAGGTTAAAAAACACAGGAAGCTGTTATGATAATCTTGCAGGGCAAATAAACTTTTCTTCTGTGGCCATATTATGGGTCTCAAAATTAAAGTACTTACTTCAGCTTTTTGCTCTTGTTTCTGTATTTACATTTTTGAGAACATACCTACTCCTTCGGCATGTTTTCAACCTTTTTTGTAGATGCTGATGCTGGTGCTCGTGGCGTTGTGTCACGTGTGATTAATTAATATGATAATGTAGTTAAATGTGCAATGTGTGTGGTGCGCAGGCGCAGCTCGCTGGGTGGGTTCGGGCGCGCGCCGAGCAAGCCGCCGGCGAGCGGGCCGGCGCCGCCGCGCCTCGACTACCGCAGCATGGTCTCCGTCGACGACATGCCGGGACTCTTCGCCTCTTTTGACAGTCAGTTCATCTTCCACTTGTTATCGCTATTCTAAACTATTAGAAACTAATCAGAAATTGAGCCTTGGGATATATAGCCAGCCCATTTAGAACCAGAAAGTAAGGCTAAACCTTTTCATGACTTAATCCGGGACGTATTCGTTCCAAGAATTAAGGCAAAGAACATCTGTATTGTACAAATAACACGAGGCCGAGTTGTATATATTTATAATATAATGTTATATAAGGGCGAGTTGTAGTGTTTTCAATCCATGAAAATGCGCCTCATCACTCAAACTGACGTTGCACGGTTGCGTCAATGCATGTAACATTAAGTGGATTGAAAACATTGTTAGGAACCCTTAATAAGGCATAGGCCATATACCTACCGCATAGATTTATAGCAAATGTGACTTGAAAAAGTGTAACAGCAAACCAAACTTGTGTAGTCAGTGCATGTGTAGTCAGTGCATTGCTTGAAGATCCACATGTGTTGTCAAGCAAAAGTTTGAAAGAAACTAACAATATAAGTATAACCGATACCGTCAAAAATGCACTGGATGATTTGTGGGATCCAAACCACAATAAGCATGATAAAGTGCTGTTATTATTGACTGATGGTAGTGATGGTACATGTTAAAAGCGGGTAGAAATTTGAAAAAAGTTTACCCCAACATTCTCCATGTTACATGTTTGGGTCATGGTCTTAACAGAGTTGCTGATCAAGTTCGCGATCTTTTTCCAGAAGTGAATAAATTAATAAAAGATGTAAAAAAAGTTTTTCGAAAATCGTCACAAAGAATAAAAGCTTTCAAAAAAATGGTTGATGGAATCCCCTTACCTCCAAATCCAACAATTATTCGTTGGAGAACGTGGATTGAGGCTGCGACATACTATAACAAGTATTTTGACGAAATAAAACGCGTTTTGGACACATTTCGTAATTCTGACGCAGCGTCTATCGTAAAAGCAAAAAAAGCTTTTCGCAAATTTTATAGCAAACTATCTTCAGGTAATATTGAAGTTGAAACTATCATCAGAATATGTCCGTTTCTAACAAATAGACATTCTGTTATATGTTTTCTTTATCTGATTTGTTATTGCCCCCGCGATAACGACGTATGCTATACGAGCACTGAGAGGCACTCCATACAGCAAAGTTCTTCTCGGCCGTTACCGTTAGGTACTTATGTCCTTATCCTTATATAACTGACCACAACTGTCACCACCATGCTATGCGCCAAAATGTGACTAATTGCGCGCGGGTAATGTTTGGGTTATGTGACCGTGTTTGCGACGTAATCAAAGTCGTTCCTTGGCAACTAAATTAGGTAATTTACAGACGTGGAGATATTTTTTTAAACTATAAATGTATTTCTGCTTAAAACAGAAAACTAAATTTATTGTTTGAGTTTAAAGTTCTAAAAATCTTTTATTGTTCTCTAAAAAAAGATTCAAATATCAAAGTTCGGATCAAAAGGGCCTATACTTATATTTATATACACTTAGGCCGCGGCCGCACTGGCGAATTGTTAGTGTCCGCATTAACAGTAGCGCTGAACAAGCGAATCGCTCATACATCGCGATATGACTGGCTTGCCTAACAATAATTACTTGTGACAGTTTGACCACAAGGTGCAAAAAAAAAACCAAATGACGTTGAATTGTAAATATTGTATTTCCTTCATAATTTAGAAATCCACAGTCTATCCTTATGTTTCGGATGCTTTGACACCCAGATAGGTTGTCTAGCTTGCACACTAAACATCAATTCTTCGATATTTATATTGGACATGACGTACCTAATGACCGTCCCGATTGAGCGACAAATTTAAACAAATTAGTTTTGTCGCGAAGCGTCTCTTTCGTCTCTAGTCGCAAGAAATGCCTCTCGCTCTGTCGCTCAAGCGACGTTGCAGTGCGGCCGCTTTTACGTGGTGTTTTACATTTGATTGCTGGTTGCCGTTAAATCGCCGTAAACGCCGTCGCTTTAACGAAAATCAAAATATCGTTGTTCTCAAACATGCAATAGACACGTTATACTGCATTACTAAACATTTGAATACTATGAGAGACATAGGTAATCAAAATGTTTGAAAATAAAAGTTTGAACTTTGAACCTTATTGGTACGTCAAAAGACCATATTGTTATTTCCCCAACCGCATCAATTGGATATGATAGCCATTTCAGTCACTCTTACCAGCAATATGTTAGAGTGACAGCTGGCGCAGTGATAAAGCCAAGTTCACCACCCCAAGTTCAGGTTCAATTCTTTGATATAAGTATGGCTACTGTCCAGTAGGACAATTCTGCCAGTGTCAAGGTTGGAAGTAAAATATTTGTAAAAAATGTGGTGCACCCCCACTGGCTTTGTCACCACGCCAGCTGTCACGTCAGCCGCCACACGCTGTCGCTACGACAGCAGTGACACCATTTTTACTCTGCGTCGCCGGTCTAATGTATACATAGAAGTCTATGCCGCATACAGATAAAAACACTCGCTTTCGTTTTTACGGTATTACTAATAATTGTGCACCGTGTTTTATTTTCGATAATTTTGGCAATTTACTTACGGCCTGTTTCACAATCGTCAAGTAAATTTATGTGCCAGTTAAAGTTAGCTCTCTCCTTGTCTATGTTCAAGGGTAAGAAAAGGAAAGGGCTAAATGTATGTGTCAGATATGCTTTACTAGACGATTGTGAAACAGGCCCTTAGAGTCATAGGAACAAAGTGATAGCATTTTTTTTCCTAGCCTATGTGAGTGTCCCACTGCTGGGCAAAGGCCTCTCCTCTTGATCTCCATGAGTCCCTATTAGGTGCCTCTTCCGGCCAGTTGCTATAGCCAGTAAATGATAGCATAGTTTTAAGAAAAACAAAAAATCATGCTCCTTGTAAGTAATAATTTCATACGTGGGAGACTGTGTCTGCCGTTGTGGATAATATTGAACAGCCTTCAAGTCACTCTCGGCTAATAATACAAGTGGGGCACAAGTCCCAGTTCGTATGAATCTGATGAATGATCTAATGTTATAGCCAAAGACCCATTAATTAAAATATAATATTTAGGTAACTTAATAATGAACTTTTTGTAGGTATTTTTTTGCATAAACTGTAATATTTAATTGTATAGACCTTTTGAGTTAACCAAAAGTTGGTGTCAATATTATGACAATGAGCGAATTACGTCACAAGAAACATACACTCAATGACTAAGTACCTAAACCTAACCAGTCATATCTACACATCGGTAACTCGTGGCACTTAGGTAGCAATTAAAAGATTAGTGATGAGACACGTTTTCTAAGTGTCTTTTCAGATAAGATAAAATAATATCGTATATAAAATTGAAAAGTCACTTTCATTACTGAGACTGCACCACAAAGGTAGACTTGTATATCAAAAGCTGAAAATAGTGTTATCAAATAATCCAGGATATCTTACAACGAAAACTATCAATAAATTATTACAAAATAAAGAAGTTGAAATTAAAGAGAATATCAATAAAAATACGCTAACTTTACAATAAAATGCTTGTTTTACCCATTACGTCAGTGGAGGTTGAAAGATCGTTTTCTGACTCAAAGTGGATTTTCTCAAGTAGAAGACGTAGACTGACAAGTGAAAATTTAGAACAAATATTAATTGTTTATCACGAATGTCATATATTAAATGATTAAAATTCCTTTTTTTAGTGGTTTCTTTTTCTCGACTCGTATAGGAAGAACATTGTAACATCACTAGTATGTTAGAAACTGCCAAGTGCTACCTAAATGCCACGAGTTACCGATGTGTGGACTCATATCCAATCGGTTATGTTATTGCAAAAGTAAATTTTATTAGGGGATAATAAATAATTTTACCATTTTCTGATCAAAGGTAGACTTGTGCTATAAAACCCTAAAGGAAATAAAAAGTACCCTATCTATAGGTTTTGATGAGAGAGTCAGTCCATACCAAATTTTAAGAGTATTTAACTTTTTATAGGATAATTATATAGGTAACCTTGATTTATAAATTTACTGGGCTTTAAGGTCATACGTCTAAGACGATGCTTCGCAAGCCCTTCAGGTATCCTACTGCATCTTTATACGTGAATTATTCTCAGGGTGGTTTCAGAAGCGATAAGCAAATATTATGTTTCCTGTATCTGTCGTTGTACTTTAATGTTAACATTAAAATATTACATGTCATTAAACTATCGGTTATCGCTGTAGTTGCATCTTAATGTTCACTTTACAGTATCGGTGACCCACACTTTAATGTGAAAATTTAGATGCAGGTACATTAAGATGCAGGGTAACGGCGGATACAGGTTTCTCACATTATTGTAAAAAACTTATGATATGTATGTAGATAAAGTTATGTATGCGACTGTACGCATAATTAGGCATTAAAACACTCTTGTGATCTTATTATGAAACTCGCCTTACGGCTCGTTCATAATTCCACACTCGTATATAATGCCTCTCATTATGCACCAGTCACATAAATAACTATTATGTAACTGATGCATAATGAGAGCCTTAAAATACGAGTGTGGTTTTATGAAACGAGCGTGAGCGAGTTTCATAATAGGATCACACGAGAGTTTTAAGGCCTAATTATGTATAGTTGCATACACTACTTTATCTACACACATATCATAAGTACTCTAAGATGGGTTCAGAAGCCGACGACATGAAGACAAAAATGGCGGCAAACAAAAATTGTGCTGTGTTAGTGTCACGAATATGAAGGGTTTTTTTTAAATCATAGGCAAACGAATGAAGTCCCTATTCTCATGTCACACGAGATCAAATGTCGTGCGGTTTATAATAAAAAACATACTGAATTGACGTTTCGTATCGATAACTGTTTTAATATCTATGGATACTAGAATAGAGACCCTCTTGAGTTTTGACAGCTGTTCCAAATTTTAACTCATAACGTCATAACCTTACAAAAATCGATACTGTAATAACATTACAGTACAGATTTTTCCTACTACAACAGACAAGAAAGTTCTCATAGTAAAATTGGTTGTTATAATGCTGGTCATTTCCTACTGTTTCTGAACGGATAATAGAGGGCTTATGATATGTGCGTAGATAATAGTACATTACTGCAGAGACCGGGAAATAGGCCGTTGCGGGACGAGTAGAGTTAGCGTGGCCGAGACGTGTCCATCAACCGCCCTTCCCGGTCGAGGCTTGCTTTTCTCCAACAATGCGAGTAAATATAATGCAAATTGTTAAAATATTAAACAGGTCAATATTTCCTTGAAAAAAAAAGAACAGAAACACGTACGATTAAAAGTACTGAAACAAAGCATTAAATAAAATCAAACATTTAAACGTAATAAATTCAATTTCAATAAAATATGGTTTAAATTATTACATTTATTACGCGTTTATGTTATTTCGGCAATTTATTTTGTTTATGAACACAATTTCTTTAAAAAAAACCTCAAACTATTTGATACACTTTTAAATACGCTGTAAAGGCTGTTTGAAAATGTTTGACTTTTTAGTCTATGACATTTAAAAAGTAAAATATACTTACAAGGAAGAATTTTGATTGCACGAGTGTTTGGCTGTTTGGAGTTAGTTATCCTAGTCCAAACATGGTTTTAAAAAGTAAACCACCAGGTACGTAATGAAATTTGTATACATTTTCGCGGCCGCTGCGGCTGGTAAATAATAACTTTTTTTTAATTTTGCCTGGTCCTGGAACTCGGAACTTCGCGGGCTGATTTTACGACAGTAAGGTTGACATTTCCGAGCATGTGGGAGAAAAAAATATTTCGGGTTCGGGTAAAATCGAAAAGAGAATCGGGTAAGAGCGTTTGAGAGCGAGTGAAAGAGAAGTACAGTTCCAAAGGTATTTTTAAGGGCAATTGCACTGTACATAAACATTCTAAGGAAACTTGAACTCGTTTACAAAGTGACCTTTTCCTTATTGTGTGTAAGGCATAGATCAAAGGCTCCGTTATAGTTGGCAATTGCAGCCAATGTGGTTTCTAAGCTAGCTTTTCACGAGAACTGTGTGATGAAAATGAGCGGATCCATCTATAGGATTGTTTCAGTTTGGTGGACACGTGCAGCTCTGATTACGCATATTAGTAGGTGAATTATTTTCACGTTCACCGCTCAACATCATCGCACAGCTCTGAAGTTGAAAAGCCGTCCTGATGCTAATAAGTAACAAGTTGAGTTTAAGTTGAGATGTTGTCGCAGAGTTAATCCCGCGGCCGGCGCGGCCCAGCGATGACCCGCCGCTGTACCTGCGGCTGCGCATGGGTAAGCCGGCGGGCCGCCCGCTGCCGCGCACCACGCCGCTCATGTCCTACGGCCGCAAGCGCATGAAGCCCGAGTACTGGTTCGGCGTGCCTCGGAACAGGTTAGCATTATCTACAGTATGCTCGAACAATCCAATTAGTCGAGGGAAAAACAAAGTAGCCATAGTACAAATAAATCTTATGTCTAAATTAAATATAGGTAAATTAATGTCGCTTCGCGCCTGTCTGTCTGTTTCTCCGCTAACTCCTTCTAAACCACGCAAAGGATTTTTATACGGTTTTCACTGTCATTTAGAGAATGTATTTCGTATAGTTTATATAGGTACCTATGTAGGTACATTTCATTCTAATTAAGTTTTAATATAAGTAGTTGAGAAAAATCAATGTTTCCTAACCAAGTCTTGAAAAAAATCGATTTTCGGGCGCTTACATAGCTTACGCTGGCTAAACCTCAAGAGATATATCAAAATAATGTAGTGAAGAATAGTAGTTCTTCAAAAAATCTAAAGAAAAGTCCGCGATGGCATATGTCTATTTCCTAAGGTTGACACACAGTACCTAACCATGTTTGTCTTTAAAATTTTATTAAAAAACTAGAGGACGCCCGCGACTTCGTACGCGTAGAATTAGTTTCCCTCTACTCCCCCCCATTTCTTCCCGTTGGGGGTCGATTTTCGGAAAATCCTTTCTTAGTGCTCACTTACATCATGAAAGGAACCCCTGTACCAAATTTCAAGTTTCTAGGTACAGTAGTTTCGGCTGTGCGTTGATATGTCAGTCAGTCAGTTTTGCCTTTTATTTATATCGACGCTGGAAAGGTAAAGTGACTAACGGGATATTTTGGGCATATTGACTTATGTATATCGTTAGAATCAGCGAATTTTTTTACGTCTAACGAACCGGGTTACAAGGCGATCGGAGCAGTTTTTTAGCACGTTAGCCGTTATAAATTTGAAGCTTTTTGTAAAACGCAGGGTCTTACAGACCAAATTTTCGACGTTTTTTCATAAATTGTCCGTTAGTCCGTCGTTAAATATATTTTTTTTACATTTAGGTATTTTTTCTGTCTGTAGTTATTAACCCTAAGGTCTGTAAGCCGTTTTTACTACGGCCCAAAAAACCTTGTAAGGCACGTTAGACCTTTTTATACCTTTGAATAGGATTCATCAAAACCGATTGAAGGTTTGTTAGCTGTAGTCATACGAGTAATATTTCGACAGGTGGCTGTTAACCGTTTTTTCTCGCCGGTCAAAAGTAGCCATTGTCTAACGGGACATAATTATTTCGTGAACAAGCACTTTTCAAGTGTTACAATAAAAACCAATCAGTAGATATTAAAATTATGAACAAGTTTGTAGTACAACATATTTCGATACAAACAATAATAAAAAAGATATGATTTTTTTTCCGAAAAAACAAACTTTAAATCGCTCTACTGTAAAGTTTGTCAAATGGACGTTAGTCGATTATCCTTTCCAGCGTCGATATATAGATGTAAGGTTAATTGCCAAGCTATTTTCTCCGATTCATTATTTATCCTTATCCAGATAAATACGTTAGTTACCTTGGGCATTTAATGTAGATTTAAATTGACCTTTACACTTTATTATTTAAATAAATACTTTAGAAGATATGGCTGATTCAAAATTACGCTCAAAATATAATTATTAGAACTCAAAACAAATTAATGTGAGAGTTTCGTTGTCTGCACTTATGAAAACCGGCTCTTAGCAGAGTTGTTGCTCAAAATAGGAAATGGACAGATGCCCCAAGATAATAGGAGTATTAATCTTGAAAAATGAAAACCTTTTCGTTTTAGTAAATAGCCTTCATAGAATATATTTTGTCTAAGCCAGTAGTTTTTGATAAATTAAAATAAAATGGAATGATTTCCTCAAAAAGGAGCACTTTGATTTGACCTTAATAAAATTTGTCTAAAGTGCTACCATGAACTTGTATTTAGAGGAGAAATCTATGAATGGCATATTTTTTTAGTTTAGTAAGAGGTCGTGTCTCGCTTGTGTAATGCAGGGTGGAGGACCTGTTCAAGTTCCTGACGCACTGGGTGCCGGATCGGTACGGGCCCCTGGGCGACGTAGCGGCCGCCGGCTTTGAGCTCATCGACAGCGACACCGAGTGGGAGGACGACGACCCCAAACCACACAAGGTGACCCACTAAACCTCTTTTCCTAACCACTAACTCGTAACTGCAAACGTGAAAGTCCACCCGTGACCGTTTTCCGAAAAAACTAATGAGCAATAAAAAATCTAAATGCTAAATTTCGTGTTTAAAAGCTTTTTAGTTCCGGAAATATTCGGATGCCACTAATGCGGAGGTCCGCAAGATAATATACTTAAATTGTGCTTCGTGTAAACGTGAATGTGTACCAATGTCGTTGGCGAGCGTTAGTCGCGGAAGAGCAAAAAATGTTTGTTTGCGTTTGCGAGAAGATGCATGCTTTTGGTTTTTCGTGGCTCGTTAGTACTTCCTCTCCTCTCGAAGATCGGACGCAGAACCCTACTCTTGTTGGTGTAGCACCAGCATTATGAGACATCTTAAGCGATTGTATCAAATCAGGGTACCAAGTATATGAATTCTAAACCATATCAAATGCTCAGTTAAGAGCTTATTTTTGCCCGAAATACATATGAATTGTCTACGCTAAGATAACTTCTTTTGCATACTCATATGTAGGGTCGGTGCCTCGCTGACTAACCGCCCACTATTTTCGTAGCATAAAGCACGCCGAGATATACTGCGAGGCCTTATGGTTTTTTTAATTTTGACTGGGAACCATTGATTTAGATAGGTACACGATCAGCAGAAAGAGATGGTAAGTGATATTTTTTTTCTGCCGAAACGACTTGGGCTTAAGATTTGAATGGCCATCTATAAATAAGTACATAATTAGTTTTGGTCGATATTGCAGCAAAGAACACTTAAGTAAAAAAGCACTCGCAATTTTGAAATTTATGTTTTCAAATTTGACACAATGTTGAGAACATTGAGTTCTGTTTTTGCATGATTTTGTTTCGCATTACAATGTAAACATTATAAGTGTTGGCATTTATCTGAGTACAGAAGTCAGCTAGCATTGAGCCAGTTTATAGAAGAATTTGGTTCGAGAGTTTGTATCTAATATATAACTACTAAATTAATGTTTATAGCATGTACTTTTGTGAACAAAAGCAAACCTACGTTATACATATGACATAGTTGTACCACTCGTACAGCCAAATATGTCTCACAATACAGAATTTAATCATAGTCACCCAGCGC
Source organism: Acleris cristana (assembly GCA_948252455.1). Lineage (NCBI taxonomy): Eukaryota > Metazoa > Arthropoda > Insecta > Lepidoptera > Tortricidae > Acleris > Acleris cristana. The sequence continues at coordinate 15,958,202 of OX411772.1, read as the reverse complement.
CGGTAGGGATAAGTATACTACGTAAATGCCAGTTATGTCGTGTAGGTACTGCAATAGTTTATCGGGGGAGCATGATCAGTCACCTAGATAGCGGAGTTGACATGTTTAGGAGCGCACCTCTCGCCGCGGCGCTAATGAGCGCGCGGATGACGAGGTACTGAGCAATGTGTTCTGCCGGCAGGGCGAGCGCGCCGACAGCACGGGCGACGTGTCCGACATCACCCGCGAGTCCTGGGAGGTGAGCTATCTGCTATATATATACCTAACGTTTACTTTTTCAAGTTTCCTTATTAACTTACCTTCTACATATTTAATTATTTTTATTTTTTACAAACACGTTCGATTTGTGACTAACAATGCTTTCTGACACTTTTTTGCAGTCGACATTGCATTTTCTCCCACATCCCACTTCACAATACACATTAAACATGATCGTTTTGAAATTTTATTCAATTATTTTATATTAGTGCACTATGAGTATGTATGTATGTAACCTTATTTGCATAGTACCCGGTGTGGTACGTAAGAATCGCGGCGCTTAGGCAATCTGTAGGCGATGTAAACACGACCATAATTATACTTGGACCTACACCCTAATCGACATAGGCCGAGGTTGTAGCGACGCGCCGAATGTATAGTCGACCAAGAAACTCTTAAGTACTACTTTTCGACTTTATTTGTAGGACATTATAGTCCTAAAGTGGTGTTTTTTGGTAAATTAACATTCATATGTTATCGCTTACCGAAAGAATCAATGTGCGCTTTTGTGCTTAAAAATATCTAACTGGTACGAATTGTTTTGCATTAAAGTAATAAAGTGTCCCAATGATACCTAACAAAAGTAGCAGGTCTTGAAAGTTCGTGTAGTTTTTATTCTAATATGTATTTAACACACATTAGCGTTTTCACTTTTCTTATCCGAGGCCGATGAAATGGCAAATGTCTACAGAAGAGCGTCTAGCTTGACGCGACGCGACTCGCATGCCAAGACCTCACCTAGCGGGACTCGCCATGCCGTCGAGAAGCCGATTTCGGGATCAGTTTTATATTTGTGCAGAAGAATAACATCAAGCGATGTGCCCCTATGTATAATAGAAAAACGTCCTCTTAATCAAACAAAACACAGTTAGGTAGGTAATGGTGAGAGAAGTAACGTATTACTTATTTTGTATGTTAACAGTATAATTGAAGCGTACTAATTAACCATAGCTTGTCTAAAGAAATAACGCTGTCCACACGTACAAAACAAACAATTGTCACTACTGGGCAAATAGCCAAAAGCTTTGGTCATCTACCTACAGGGTAATTGGTCATTCGATAAATTCCTTTTACGGGGCTAATCTTCGATCAACAATTACTACTAGATTCAAGGTCCCATACAAAATCAAAGCAAAACAGTGGCCGTGTTGCTTATACTTATAGCTATATCAGAATCTGTTTAACCTTCTAAATTAACTTAAAATATACCTTAAGTCTAAGCAACAAAGATCCAAATAATAATTGTTTAAAATACTTACCACGTTTCTTCACAAAACGAGCAAAAGCGTTCGATAAACAAAAGAAGTTTCTTCGTTTCAAAAATATGTCATTTTATTTTAGGAACAGGGTAATAATGGAGTCGCAATTATATAAGACAGACATATTTTTTATTTGATAGAGATATACCACAAACAAATTCACATATACATTTTTTTTAATATCCTATTCTAGGACTGTCATATAAGGTCCGATACTTCAGTAGCACGAGAACTGCAACAAGTGGAATCAGCCTGACTCATGACACATTTTGCTATGGAACTTGTAAATTTGTTAAAGATCCAACCTGCAAAGATGCTAATACTATCTATAATAAAATAATAATGTACATACATCATAATCAGAGGCTTATTTATTATAAAAGTATTCTGTACTTAATTTACAAAATATGAGTACCTGTACAGTACATTTCATATTACCTGAGGCCTTAGCACACTCGCCTTTATCGCCGACATAAAGCCTAGTGTGCTAAGACTTCTGGTCTCACGATCACGATCATGAATTGTTATTACTTATTACAACATTTAACTCTTTTTTTATTATTTGGTGAGGAGAGCGTTAAATGTTGTTATGTGGTAAACTCTTCTTTTATTTTTATTTTTTTGTTATTTGGTAAGGAGAAAATGTACAAAAAGACAATATAGGTAAACGTTTTACCAGATTTGACGTCGTCGATTCTGTTTATACCGCTGCTGGCACTTTCTGTTGTTTGACGTGAATCTGCAACTAACGGCAATATTATAAATATTATACGGCTTAATAATATAGCTGGACTGAAGTGATAAAGTTATTACTTCAGTCCAGCTATATTATCTCCTCTGCTCCATCTCACCACACTTAATCTTATATTATTTTAAACGTGTTATGTAACTGTACCTGCAATTTGGGAATCGCCGTTTTCTACGCCTCCAGTTATGTCAAATTTGACAAAATGAATCGAACATATAGTCGAATTTTTGAAAGGCCTATACAGTTCTTCTCTTTCTTTCGCGAAAATAGATATCCATTCCGCACAGCAAAAAGGATCACTAGGAAATCTACAAAATAAAAATTTATTATAAAATAAGAGCTACTCCATGAATTTCTTGTTCCAGAACCACCAATTATTGGCGAGATGGTTGGCCAAACAATAAATTATTGATGTTTAAATGTAAACTGCTAATTTTTACGTACTTTAAATGAAATACTGACTTGTACTTACCTAAAGAAAGATATTCCTTCCGAAACCTTAGCGTTACGGTGGCTGCTTCCGCAATTTTTAAATGTACATTGTCGCATTTTATCACGTCCTCACGTTGGCTGTGGTTGACGCGTACTGTCAGAAATAAGAGCACAAACTTATTTTGTGCTCATATTTCTCTGGCCGTTTTCAGAGCTACTTATCACGTTGAATCTAGTAGTAATTGTTGATCGAAGGGCTAATTATCAGTAAAAAAAACATATGTTGTGACTTGTCCAAAAATCAGTACTTATTGTCAATAATGGACATGCTTGCTTTATATGAGCTTGACTTACTACATGACTCATTTTGTTCAAAGTAGCTTTAGCTATTTCTCCCTTAAAAATAATGTATCAAATAACCAAACACCCTATATAGCTAAAATGTAGTGATACCGACTACGCCAGCCTGGCAATATACGATAAGTTCTCGTGGTCCCGGTCTTGAGTTCTTGGCATCGAACGTGTTAGTGGAACATACTTCTACATACGTATATCAAAATACTTCCACCACATACATAACAAGACAAGTACACACGGGCATACGACACGATGTTCAATTATTAAGGTCCCCTGTAATCCGACAATATTCCCAGACACTAGGATGCGCGGGACGAAATTTGAACGCGCACAGCTCGGTGGTGTCGAGATAGGGTCGGATTACGAGGCGGCCGTTGTTAACTGTATGTGATGTGGTGGTTGCGCATAGCTGCTGAAGGCGCCGTACGTGAAAATATATTCGATAATGAAGAGCCAGGCGGAGGCGCTGGGCGACTCGCTCGGCGAGGAGCCGCGGCCCGAGGTACCCGCGCTGCCGCGCCACGACACGCCACCGCCCGCGAGATGATCCACTCGTTGTCCGTCCTCGGTTGACAGTTGCATTACTCGCGACTTCCGCACCAGTTTCACTCGCTCTCAGCTGTGGCGTGTTAATGGCGCTAGGCGGCGGTGTTAAATAAATAAATGGCACATCCCGAGACTTTCCTCCCGCACCCGTAGCGTGAGTGTAACGCACCCTTTCATAGTGAATGATTTAGTATAAAATGCACTGAGTAGGATAGAATTAAATTCGCCAAGTGGCTGCAAACCGAATTGTATGAATGTTGAAAGTAGCAAGCTTAGTGTTATTGTGAATGTTCTCCTATTATTTTCTCTTTTAAATTTAATATTAATCCTGGAAATGTTTTGCTTTCGATATTAGAATTATTTATATTTGCACATTTTAGGCCTCAATGGGATATTGTTAATAGAGTGTCGTTATAGTTATAGTCTAGTGCCACGTGTTGTAGTACGTAGTAACGAGGCGTTAATCTGTAACCATCACATAGTCCAGCAAGTCCTGCATTCACATGGCTGTGCTGTTTTGGATAAATGCGAATTGGCAGGAAACCAATTTAATTTAATTTTAATTATTCTAAATTATAAAGCGACAGAGAAAAAAACATTAAACATGCTTTTCTTCACTTTTTATTATGAATTATGATATATATGTCATTTAATACGTAGGTACTTATCCGCTCAAATACATGTCGAATTATTATGCACTACATCTTTAAAAATGAGTAGGTATAGGTACTAACTTTTTACCCAAAACCTCGCTAGAGATATTTAACTTCTACGTGTACAGTCGAGTTCATAAATATGTATAAACTTTAGTACCTTGTCACTTTAATCGTTGTGACAATTCACATATGCCAGTTATAATATGACATTAAATAAACAAGGTACTATAGTTTATATATATTTATATTTAGAAAACAATAGCAATTTACGAGTAACCTGACTCTTAAAAATATTTTACGTAACACCTGGCCATAATGTGAGTTTTATCGCACGCTGCGCGCACGGTAAAACTCGCATTGTGGCCAGGTGAAGACGTAAAATTGTGTACTCATCACGGGCAGTAAAAAAGGAAGCCCTCTATCGCATATTTACAACCCTCGCCTACGGCTCGGGTCTCAAATACCTGCGATTTCGGGCTTTCTTTCTTTTACAGCCCTTGTTAAGTAATGTACTATTTTAGATTTGTATATTTGTAATGTATGTTTTTGTGAGGGCGCTTGCGCCAGACTGTCAGACACACCTACGTTCGAAGACAGCTCTTTTCATGTTGTTTACCATTAGGAGGAGGCGGCGGAATATATACACAAAGTATATCTATGCATATAGAACCAACATTTACTGAAATCAATAACATTTGAAAGTGATATACCTTGTTTTTTTAGCATTAGAAAGACCTTTCAAGAAGTAAATGTAATATTTTTTATAGGGAATGTTTGATGTTAGTATGACCACAGTATATAAATAAACCAGTAATGAAACTAGGCCTACTTTTCAAGATAAATACCTACGCTCCAATTGAGCGTAAGGGTTGTCCACTAACATTTTGTAAAATTGAAAAAAGTTCTCGTTTATTGTATCTCAGCTAGTTAGTGCAAAATCGAAACGTGTGATCTGCGACAACAAATCCGTTGACAGATTGAGAAAAAGTAGCCGCCATCTTTCATTTTTTAGTTATTCCACCGATTGCTTCCAAAATCGATATCTGGGGATGTGTGTGGTCTCCGATAACGAATCTGTTGGCAGAGTGAAAAAAGTAGCCGCCATCTTGAACTTTTTTATTATTCGACTGATTGCTTCCAAAATCGATATCTGGGGATGGTTATGGTGTGGCCGACAACGAATTTATTACTTTATTTATTTAATTATTTTTCATGGGACAAAAAACAACTGAACAAGGTATGTTAAACTTTTTGTTATTCTACCTATTCCTTCCAAAATCGAAATCTGGGGATCTGTGTGGTCTCTGACAATGATTTCGTTGGCAGCATGGGAAAAAGTAGCCGCCATTTTGAAGTTTTTAGTTATTCAACCGATTGCTTCCAAAATCGATATCTGGGGATGTGTATGGTCTGATATCGATTTTGGAAGCAATCGGTTGAATAACTAAAAAGTTCAAGATGGCGGCTACTTTTTCTCATTCTGCCAACAGATTAGTTGTCGGAGACCATACACATCCCCAGATATCGATTTTAGAAGCAATCGGTTGAATAACTATAAAGTTCAAGATGGCGGCTACTTTTTCTCATTCTGCCAACAGATTAGTTGTCGGAGACCATACACATCCCCAGATATCGATTTTGGAAGCAATCGGTTGAATAACTAAGAAGTTCAAGATGGCGGCTACTTTTTCTCATTCTGCCAACAGATTAGTTGTCGGAGACCATACACATCCCCAGATATCGATTTTGGAAGCAATCGGTTGAATAACTACGAAGTTCAAGATGGCGGCTACTTTTTCTCATTCTGCCAACAGATTAGTTGTCGGAGTCCATACACATCCCCAGATATCGATTTTGGAAGCAATCAGTTGAATAACTACGAAGTTCAAGATGGCGGCGACTTTTTCTCATTCTGCCAACAGATTAGTTGTCAGAGACCATACACATCCCCAGATATCGATTTTGGAAGCAATAGGTTGAATAACTAAAAAGTTCAAGATGGCGGCTACTTTTTCTCATTCTGCCAACAGATTAGTTGTCGGAGACCATACACATCCCCAGATATCGATTTTGGAAGCAATCGGTTGAATAACTAAGAAGTTCAAGATGGCGGCTACTTTTTCTCATTCTGCCAACAGATTAGTTGTCGGAGACCATACACATCCCCAGATATCGATTTTGGAAGCAATAGGTTGAATAACTACGAAGTTCAAGATGGCGGCTACTTTTTCTAATGCTGCCAACGAAATCATTGTCAGAGACATCACAGATCCCCAGATTTCGATTTTGTAAGGAATACTTTTGTGGCATAGTAATCTAAAGAACGAACGTAAAATGTGAAGGAGCCCATTCGTCTCGACGCGACACTCGCGACTGACAGCACCGCCAAATCCTCTTAGCGGTCTTGTAGAGGCGTGCGTCTGTGTGAGTGCGTCGTTTCGAGCGTTTGTTCGTAGTTTCATTACTGGTTTATTTATATACTGTGGTATGACGGAATAAATGGAAAATTTATAAAAACACATGTCGGAGGATTTTGCATCACAATTGAAAATTGCAAATTGTGTGGTTTTCTTTTACGTATAAAGATTTTTCAATAATAATGCGTTTACATTTTTTTGTGTTCATTTTAATGTATCACCAACATTATTGCTTAATAAAAAACCCAAAAAAGCAAAAAAAGACCTCTAAATGGGGTCGCCGCTATTACTTTTTTATTTGTGTTTCGTGAATTGCAATAGAAATGTCAGTATGTACGTATGTATGTATGTAAATACTTTATTATACAAAAAAACATAAAATCAAATACAATAATTACAGAGTTGGAATGTACAAAGGCGAACTTATCCTTTTAAGGGACCTCTTCCAGCTAACCTTTGGGTGATTGAGGATAATAAGAAAAGTAGAATGTGGCAGACATTAGTACAAGACAAAGTTTACGGAAATTGCGTTAACTAAATTTTAGACCTTAAGAATAAAATACCAACAGAGACTATAACAGTAATAATAATAAATATCAAAATAATTAAATACACGACGTTACATATATAAACATATACCTACGTACAATATATATAAAATAAATAAACAAATATATATATATATATATATATATATATATATATATATATATTATATAGAGTTAAATAAAGGATAGTACTTAAACAATTATAAGGAGGCAAGCCAGTATGTCCTCAAATTTCCTTGTAGAGATGCGACCGATTGCGATTTCCTAATATCAGAAGGTAGCCGGTTCCACAATCTGACAGAGTGCACCGAGAAGGATTTGGAGTAGGTTTTAGACGTATGGGCTGGGAAGGCAAGAGAGAGGTTAGCACTCGACCGCAAGCGATTCTGGGAACCGCTCGCCATGAAGCCAAACTCTCTGAAAGGTAGGAGGGAGAGTGAGGCAAAAACAAAGTGTTGAAAAGCAACGACAGGATATAAACATTTCTGCGAAAACGAATCGGTAACTATTTTAACTGGGCGCGGAAGTGGGACACGTGGTCATATTTCCGCAGGCCGTAAATAAAGCGAATACATACGTCGAGATATGCGACGTCGCCGTAGTCGAGGAGGGAAAGAAGAAGGGATTGCGCTAATGTAATTTTGGTGTGATGGGGAAGAAAATTCTGCAGGCGCCTGAGAGAGTGCAGAGAAGCAAAGAGCCTGCGACGGACTTCGGCGACTTGACAGGACCAAGAAAGAGTCTGATCCATCGTGACCCCCAAGTTTTTTACCTAGGTAGAAAAAGGAATAGTGGTTCCATCAAAACTTATACTCGGAACCACGAGATCAGTCAGCTTATTGATGAAGTATGAACTGCCAAACACAATTGCTTGCGGCTTTCTAGCATTTACCTTAAACCCAAAGTTAACAGCCCAGTCACGGATGGTGGTAAGGTCAGCATTAATAGAGGATATCAGAGTTGGGAAGTCATCCAAGCTTGCCCCCGCGTAAATTTATAGATCATCTGCATACAGGTGGTAAGACGATTGAAGAGAAGCCGTAATACTATTAATGAAAATAGAAAAAAGAAGAGGGGAGAGCACCGCTCCCTGGGGTACGCCAGCAGTAAGATCATTCCAGTCAGAAACAGTGTCATCCATTCTGACACACGGAGGTATGACTGAAACCGCCGGTGAAGAGAGATTGAGAGATTTAAGAGTTCTTAGAAGGATAATATCAAAGTCTACTGTATTGAAGGCGCTACTAAAGTCTAGTAAAACCAAGACAGTGAGCTTCTTATTTTCTATATTAAGACGAATGTCGTCGTTGACCTTGACTAAAGCCGTAACAGTGCTATGCCCGGGGCGAAAACCGGATTGGAAAGGGTTTAAAATACTATGGTAGTTAAGAAAACGGGACAGTTTGCGGTTAACAAAATGTTCAATTATTTTGGAAAGGACCGGGAGGATAGAAATTGGACTTTCATGACTAGCGTCGAAGACGTCGGACATGTAAGCAGGAAAATAAATAAATATGTATATTATACTATAATAATAATACCTTTGCCAATATATAAACACTGGTTTTTAAATATTTCAATATTGCTTACCACTCAATCGCACGCCAGCAGCTGATCACAGGTACAGAATCAGAAACTCAAAAGGTAGGAAATTAAACTTATTAATAATCATATCCGAATTTACCCGAGTCAAAGAAACGAGTTAACTATCATCTAGACACATTAGTAACATTTAAAAAGAGAAAAAAGAAAATAAGGTTGACACGTTAAAGACAATTAATAAAAATAAAAGAGAAGATTTTGCTGTTTTACGTGATTTTACAGACGTAATTTTACAGTTTAAATACTGTATTTCTACAAGTTTTAATGCACAAAACGAAAGATAATTTCTAATTTTAACGAATGTATGAGCTACTCTTTTGTTTTTATTATTTTATTTTGATTAATCGACCTGACACCGGCGACTGTTATGTGAATTTAGCTGGAAGAGGTTTAGAATGTCACATATTCATGAATCGTTTTGACGTCTTAACGGTATGAAAAATTTACAATGTATTGCTGTGAAAGTCGTCTAAAAAATGTATGAATTACTTTTTACCACTTTCATATAATTTTTTCGAGTAAAAAAAATAATACACTTGGTAATTTTTTATAGAAAACGGGCGATAAATATTTTTTGATTTCGGCTACTCAGAACTCTCGTCCATAAAATTAACACCAGAAATAAACTTTAGTTCAAAATCAATCCAATACCTAAAAAAAATATATCCAAAAATTTCAAAAGGATTGGCAATAAATAATGTTTTAAAATCACTTAAATCATACTCAAGCATACTCGACAAAAATAAAAAAGTGGCTCATTTATTCGTAGTTCATTTATTCGATCATAACTAAAATGATATTTAATGTTGAGCATTAAAACTTATACAAAAGCAGTATTTTAACTGTAAAATCACAAAAATAAGCAAATCCGTTAAAATTTCGTATACGGCCTCTTAACAAAATATTGTACTTATCATCAAACAAAACAATGACGAATGACATGCATTTTATAAAATATACCTACTAACCATTTTTCGCCATGGCACCGTCTTGCTGAAAATAGAGACAGAAACTCGCAAGCATGGGCAAGGGAATATAGCGCCGAACGTTCATTTCGTCTAGCAGAACAAAATGCCAGGGCCTCTATTCAACACGGTAAAACAATAACATTTTTGATCTGTTATCGTATTGTCACCGTTTTGATAGCTCTTATTTACTTGACAGTAATGGCGTCTGACGTCATAACAATACCTTAACAGGTCAACTACGATATCGTTTTTACCGTCGGGAATAGAGGCGCAGGTCTTCACTGCTGCTATAGTACTGTTTTTAACTCTGCCGCCATTACTGTCAAGTAAATAAGATCTACCAAAACGTTGACAATACGATACCAGATCAAAAAACCTATGGTTTAAATCGTGTTGAATAGAGGCCCTTTCTTCGTTGGCCTGACTGACTAAAACAAACGCAGTTTTTTTCTTGTCAGATTGTGATGTGACAGCTGGAAGGAAAGATTTTGTTAAAAAAAAAATTGCCAGTCTAAAGACATCTGATGGAAAAATTTGACGTATATTTCCAGTTGTAAAACAATTACAGGCACATCAAAAAGTAACTCAGGCCAGCGGCGAGCACGCGTTGAAACTGCTACGCGCCACTGTCGCCGCGGACAACTCGGGCAGCTAAAAGATATAAGCCGGGTTTTCCTGGATACAAACGAAAAAAATACCGAATAAGTATTTATACATTTACAAAATAAAAATGTCTTGGAGCAAAAATTCATGCAATTGGGATACACCCATTTTTAACAATGTATGAAAATTTCAAAACCATTTCGATCCCAGTAGTTATATTAAAAAAATATGTTACAATGAATGAATTATATTAAAATTAAGAAATGACCTTCATTTGACCCCTCAATGCCCGTCCTAATTGCGCTATATCAAGCACTTTTGTGATTTTACATAAAACATATAAAACCTCTCCAATATTTCATTTTATAAGTACAATTTAGATATCTAGCTGACACCTACGTTTGAAGACAGCTGTTGTCATTTCACATTTATTTGTTTACAAATTGACTGTAATTCTTATGATAAAATTAATATATTAATGAGACCATTTCTCTTTTGAGTTATGTGTGATAAATGTTAATTATTTGTGTGGTAAGGTTTTACAAGAGGCTCAAAAAGACGTCATCGACATTTATTGTAGAAACTCATGATTTGAAGTCATTTTGGAAGTATGGAATCAACCTTTTCAACAAATTTAATGTGATTGTGTTAAGTAAATCTAGTCTAGAAACAAGGTCATGTAGGAAGTGTTTTATTAACTGAGGTCTAGGTAATAAGCAATGGTTGAATGCTTACATACTCTTATAGTAGTTTATGTGACTGTTGCATAATAAGGGGCATTAAAATTCGAGTGAGTGTTTATGAAACGAGCCGAAGGCGAGTTTCATAATAGCATCTCACGAGTATTTTAATGCTTATTATGTACAGTTACATACACTGCTTTATCTACACACATATCATCAAAGCTCTGTATGATGTATTCAGAAATCGCATGTAATGACCGACATTGCAGCATTGATTAGAGCTATTAGTAAAATAATACAAAAAATAAATGGGATAACAGAGACAATTATTTATTGTAATAATTATTATTTAACGTTTTAATTGTGCAGTGGTTGAATTCCACTTTTCCAGTTTTGATAGTAGGTAGAATCATGTTCGTGGATTTTGACGGCAACAACATATTTTCGACGCTCATTGCTTTATCCCTGATATCAGGTGGCGTCTCCGAAATATCGTGATCATGATCACTATCTTGATCACTCATTTTAAGTAGTCGTACAATACAATAATTATTTACGAACAAAACAACACAACAAACTTATTTTTCCGACAAAATAAGCGTCAAATGTGGCGGCAAATCAACATTTGACAAGTTGTTTTTTTTTAATTCAGAGGCAACTAGATTAAGCGTCAACTATCAAATCGTTCGATATCAAGTAACGTGCGAGATATGTCAAAGTTGTGTGAAAGTGACATTTCATTTTCAATAAAATGTCATCTCGACTGATTTAGAATAGAGGTCTAATCAAAAATGCTTCGTTTTTCAGAGATGGTCGAAATTTGAATGTCATAAGAACATCGAAATTGATGTTCTTATGAATTCATAAGAAAACTGCCACAGATAAAAAAATTGCTCTAAGAACAGAGTTGATTATTATGCTGGTCATAATTTGCGGTTTCTGAACGCATCATAGAGGGTTTATGATATGATTGTAGATAATAGTTATTTATGTAACTGGTACATAATGAAGCCTCTTAAGGTACGAGAGCCGAGGTTAGAGCGCGAGCTTGCGGGCGCTCTAATTACAGGCACGAGTACCTTAAGAGCTATTTATGAACCGTTGCATACATAACTTTTTCTACAAGCTTAAAATGATAATGATAAAAATAAACAATGGCTAACTTTTCTCGTATACTTTACTCGATTTTTCTGCTAACAAATTACTTGTCATCAAAGAAATTTTCACTATTCCGATGCGCGATAATAGTTTGTGAATTTTATTGATAAATGTAAACATATTTCATGCGAATTTTAATAGATACTAAAAACAGTTCTATCAAATTATCATAAACAAGTTGGAATGCCAATCGAAACGCCATTTTGCCATTTTGTTGATATTCATATTGAACGTAACCATGGTAACCAAATAACAAATCGATGGATATTAACCATCTATTTTTAGTAATTGAATAAAAATGTTATTTTAAACACATAATTACTCGTAAAATTAATTTTGTATTTAATATACGTAATTGTTATTGGTGTTAAATGTTTTTAACGGTTTATTATACAAATTATTAGGATGTCAAGTGTTAACTAAACGCCAAGACTGATATCCGGAATGACCGTTACCATGGTAATAACAATGCTATAATAAATTATAGAACTGTTATTACCATGACAACGCTCATTATAGAATTGTTTTTACGCTTCGGTTACGCTATAGGTGGTATTCTGACACCATTAACGATATCAATATTAGCGGTTTATAGTACGCAAGTAGAAAAAATAATAAATACCTAACATCATATTGCGATTGTTTGTTTACATTATGTTTGAATGACGTTCGTCTATTATGACTTTGAAAACAGATCACAGATAATAAAAAATTGTCTTTCTAAATCTTAAACGAAGTATACCCGTTTTTTATAAATATCTACGTCATCTTGTTGTTACAAGTAGGTAAGGTTACTTTAATTTAATAAATTATTTTAAATATCAATAATACATTTAATCATGAAATGCTTCAAATTAGTTTCTTATAAAAGTCTATTCTTTCGAATAAAAATGTAAAATCAAGCAGTTATTTTTTTTGGTGTATCCCAATTCTTCGAAACTACTTTTTGACATTCTAAAGTAACTAACTAGGTACGTGAAAAATCGATCTTCGCTACTTTTCAGCTCCCTGTTCAGACGACGATATTCCCGTCTGTTCCCGTCCGGTATTAGGCTGCGGCTCCACTGAGGCGAAGACGAGCGGAGCTGAGTGAAGCAGAGCTGTGAAAGAGCTAATTGATTCTACTGAGGCGGAGACGAGCGGAGCTGAGTGGAGTGATTATAATGTAGTAATGCAGTTACGTCTCCTCTCCGCTACGCTCGTCTCCGTTTGACTGTTTCCACTGAAGCGGAGCGGGGACGAGATGTGGTTTTCAACTAATATGATTGGTCGATTCCTACGTCTCCTCTCCGCTCCGCTCATCTCCGCTTGACTGTTGCCATTGAAGCGGAGTGCTGACGAGGTGTGGATTTCAACTAATATGATTTTTCAATCCCTACACGTCTCCTCTCCGCTCCGCTCGTCTCCGCCTCAGCGGAGCCGCACCCTTAATATCACGTACCAATTTTATTTTTCAACTAAGAGCTAAAAGCAATAAAATTCTTCATCGTAGTCCGTGTCGTTCGTTAGGCGTTTGGTGCGCTGGAGCCTTAAATCTTAATATTTACCCAAATAACTATGATGTCTCTGTCTCACAATCAAAGACAATAGATCTTACCTGAATACGAACCTGTGACACGTGTGACACGTGATGACATGGCACCAACACCATATGGATGGCATTGGTTGACATGTTTACTTCGCAACCCCATTATGTTATAGCAATTTATTCATTTTTATCTTGAAAATACTCGATAAACCGAATTTTCCGCCTAGAAGTTGTCGACTCGGATCGACAATTTTTTTACGCTTTTCAATTTAATGTGCATTTCGTTCGAGTCTATCAATAGTTTCCGCAGCGTATGCGATTCAAATTTTTTATACCTTGGTTTACGTTACTGAAGTTTTAGCAAGGATCTCTTATTTTTTCTAGTAATATATTATAGCCTATGTAGCATTCTAATGGTGAAAGAATTTTTAAAATCAGTTCTGCAGTTTTATAGTTTATTCGTTACAAACATACAAAAATACAAAGTTTTCCTCTTTATAATATTAGTTTACATCTAAGGTATAGATGTAAGTCTTTTTACATGACTGCCCAAAAAAAAAGTGTAATGTTTTCAGGGTTCATGTATGTATGATTTACGATTCTTTATTCCACCTTAACTTCTAAACGCCTGAGCCGATTTAAATGTGTTTGGTATCGTTAGAATCCTTTCACCATCCCGGGTGACATAGGACACCTAAACTGTTAAAATTGAAATAACAACAATCAATGGCCAAATGACAATTATATTATGTCAACAAAAAAAAGTCTTCTAATTATTACAATATAGGTATCGTTTGAAAGGTCTTAATGTGACCATCTCAAATATGTACGAATATAGTAACATTAATAAACTGGTTTAATAACAATAACAAAAAATGCAGTCGGGTTTTTAAAGCTTGCTTTTCATTTAGTTATAACTGTCTTTCTTTCGGTACGATTAATATTATTTATTTATTTATTTATTTAATGGCAACCGGTCACAATATCGAGCAACCATTTCTGCCAATGTCAAGTTTATATTTTACATTTTTTTTAAAACATAAGGCAACTTTGTACGATGATCCTCAAGCCTCCATGAAGCGATAGGTAGAACCATTGGGTAGAACTTTACGAAGACCAGATGGGATTTTCTTGGAGCAATCCTTCCCAAGGCGATACTTGTTCAAACTTGAAATCTTCATTCATTATACTGCACATTTGAATGTTAATTTACTGCATAGTAATACTATAGTAATACACCATTACTATCCATTAAACATCAAAATATGCAAAAAATTAAAAACAATTAAGAAAGCGACGCTATCTTGTCGAAAACCTAAAGAGAATCCTTTCGGTACGATATTATATATGACTGTTTACAAAACATAAAGCCGGAGCACATGCTTGGTGTTTACCGCAAACACTGCAAGACGCAACTATGTTTTAGAGTGAGCACGATGTATTTTCATCTCACTGTAACGTATAGTTGCGTCCTGCATTTGTAGCAAACATCAAGCATGTGGATCCGGCATAAAGTCATACATCGCACTGCTAGATCAAAACAATAGTCACTCAAAATACAACTGTGTTTTATAATCAACTTTAATACCACCCCTATGAACTTGAAATAGAACTAAGAAGGATTTTGAGTTGATACTGTTTCGATCTAGCAGTGCGACATATTCTTTGATTAAACGAATTGTGTCCGAAAAACACCTGTCTTGTAGAATGTAGACCACTTTTTGACGGCCAGTGGTAAAAATGGCATCAGGATTTTAATTTGTGTTCTCAACTCATACCTACTTACGGTGGGTTTAGACCAAACGAGCGAATGCTCTAGAACTTGTTTTGTCTTTATTTTTACAAAGAAAACATATAATGCCATAGAATTCTGGTTCGTTTGCTTGGCCTTCACCCACCCTTACCCTAACGCTGACGAATCTGTCACAATGGACAAACAAGTGACGTTTATTAAAAAAAAACAATACTTCTAAGAAATCCCGTCATCTTAAAAAGGGGAGAAGAATTAGATAAATCACTAGTGATACAAACCCTTAATGGATCTGTCTGTGACTAGCACCCTAGCACTGAATGAATTCTACTCAAGAATATCAGGGGACCAGGAATAAGGTAGGTATGTTTGCAAAGCGCCAGTTTATTTAGAGAAGAAACTGAATGTAGCTAAACTTCGCGGTTTTTGACGTTCATGGTTCACACATATCAAACCTAAACGGTATTATTTTTATAGGCAATCACATTTTTTTTGTAACAGTGTACAGGTTAATTTGATCCGCCGTGTCTGAATAGACCCATTCGGCGTTTAAGCGACGTTTCCGTCGCGCGGCCGCTGCGAGCTCGTGAGCGCCACAATGGCAGCGCGCAGCCTCGCCGTTAACAACTAGGCACTATTGTAGTTTTTAAATGTAATTGATGTAGATGACTGCATAAGGTTCAAAAAACATGTTTACCCTGCTGCTCACGCCGCCGCAGATAACCTATTCGACATATTGTATTGTAAATTATAACTTTGCGTAATGTTAATATCATTTTGTATGTTCATATAATATGTTGCGGCACCTCGTCAGGAACTTTAGTTCGGGTGTGGATGAGGCGGAAGGCGGAGCTATGCCCCATAATCGTTGACCATTCCCTGCCGTCAGAAAATATTCTTAACATTTGTTGGGGATAAAGACCGGCATGGATTTGATCTAGTCGGAAACTTAGTTTCCTGTTAGATAGTAGCAGTAATATGGGAACAGAATATGTAGGTACGGGTAACAATGCAAAACAATTAAAGTGTTCCCATCTGCACAAAACAGTTGATCCGTCCAGTTCTATATCCAGACGGCTACTCTCAGCCTAAGTGATGTTGATATTAATTTGCATCTCTCGTTTATAAGTAATGAAACGTTTCAATTACTATTTACGCGTTGGACATGGTTGTTATTCCACCCGGCCGAGATGTTAATCGTCTCTAATTGAGAGACTGTCGCGGTCCCATTGCCTCCACATCGTAACACAAGATTTATGTGCCATCTTGAGTACATACATACGCGCTGACGCGGGCGCCGCGAGCCGCGCTACCGAGCTAGCCACTGATACTTACCTACATTTCTGCTCTATGCTACCTATGTTATTGTTTTCCAACATTGCCCACTTTTGTATAAACGCTAATAACTTTGGCATCGACGACTTTATCATCAGGTCCTTTAAAATCTATAATATACAATAACTATGACCTCATTGTATACAATTAAAGTCCTTTTTGACGTTAAGGGCAACTTTTTAAACCAATCACGTCACTGGTAGATCACGTGACTTTTCGTATCACGTCATCTACAAGGGACGCGATTGGTTTAAAAACCTAACGAATAGAAACGCTGGTTAGCGTAATGCATCTTGTCTAGCCCCTCTGGATTACAACTGCTTGACTAAATGTTCATTTTTCAGACACATTAAGTTACTAAAATACTGACTACCTCGACTTAATTACTAATGTAGTCCGACCAAGCCTCAGCCAGGGCACGCCCGTCAGTGATCCCCCAGTAATGTTTCAATTGGGCTGCACTGTGTGGGATTTTCCTTTAAATTTGATCACCACCGTTTGTCTTTCCATTGTGTAGGTATATCTTGTCAAATTATAGTCTTTAGTCAAACTCCGACGGTTTTATTTTGTATAGTTTTGGAGATATAAAGAAAATCGAGAAAAACTATAGAAACCTTAAAAACACATTTTTTTCAATACGGATGGAATATTCACGTTATCACGTTCCAATAGCTTTAAACTACATATACCAATTAATAAAACATAATATTGACAATTTTAGGCTACAGAATATAAAATTTTCTTAAATATTTTAAATATTTATTTCTAGAGGATCATAAGCCATTAGGATTAACGAAACACTTATTTCTAATTAATATATAAATAAAATTAGTAAGTAAAAAAAAAGTTTTGCACGAAAACAATGCAGAATTCTCGAGATGAAGATTTTTTCTTTTTCGGTTAGGTAGGGTTGCCACCTTGTCACTATAGCACCGTTAGTGTGATTTTAAAAATTACCTCTGTAGCAGAACGATTATGTCAGCATTCTTGTGTTGTATCTCCAGTAGAGGACATCATGTGGTATTAGGAAGGGGTCCGCCCTTGTCAAGCGCAAGCTAAAACTCAATACCTATACATGATTGATATCTAGAGGAGCGGGGGTGAGGCTTCATGGAGCCAATAAAGACCCATAGTGTTGCTTTGCCTCAGCAGGAGCTCACCCGATCTGCTGGGGGATGTCCTTCCGGGCCTCGACCGGAGGACTTAATGCTGGATCGTCAGATCCCTTTATGTCCGATTTATCTCTAAAAGGCCATACTTATGGATAAACAAAAACTTATACCAATTCCTACAAAAGTTCTGTCCCTGCTAAAGCCAACCGAACCAGGCGACTACTGTGTTAGTCCCTGAAGACGACGAAAACATAATTACTATTCTTCGAATAAGAATTTCGTAGTAAAAACTCAAGTATGATTAAAATATGGGTAGCAAGTGGAATAAGTTTACCTACGTACCGCTACACATTTATTTACTTACTACTTAAAGTTTTTAAAGCTTCAGAATGTGAAGTTTCCAACCCGCAATAGGCGAATGAGGCGACCACTACGCATTCCATCACATTTTTTCAGACCTGCTGCGCCCTATTTTTTGATTTATATGACGATGATTATTTTAGAATCTTGTTAACAACCCTATTTCCATAGAAATGGGTCAAAAACTTAAAAATGCTATGAATCCACAATCCCTTAAGATTAATTATTGAGATTCTGAGTCATTATAAGCATCCTTAATATAAATGTAATAAAGATATAAAAAAAACTCTAATTTGTAAAATAAACAAAATATTCTTAAGCATCCCATTTACCAACGGTACAGTACTAAAATCTGCACAAATAAGTGAAAGCATTTTCTAAAATCTAAGACAATATCAGAGTATTACTGCTACTACTTTAGGAAATAAAACTTTAAATACGATTTCCAAAGGTCATTGACCGCTTCTTTAAAAAAATATACCTCGAAAAAAAAAAACACGTGTGTTTTTGATCCTAGGCTTTAAAATAATGTAAAGCTGTTAATAAAATTAAAAAACGACAGTACACAAAACTGAGCAAATATCCCACACTGCGGGCCGCTTCAAAACACTGGAAACATTTGGAAACGGTGCCATCCGATCCTCCTACCGCCGCCGGTACGCGTAAACATCCATGCGCTTATTGGGTGACATATAATTATATTTACGTACGTGTACACATAGTATAGTCAACAAGCCTAACAAAAACCAGCCGCCAAGTGCGAGTCGGTCTCCCTCACGAAGGGTTCCGGTACCATTATTATTTTTTAAAATATATTAATGCTTAATTTAATTGATTTTTTATTTTTTGTTGTTACAGCGGTAATAGAAATACACTAACAGACAAACAGACGAACTGACGGACTGACGGTCGGCGGTGGTAATTGTTGGCACCCGGTTGTACACTGTTTCATAGACAATTTTTGTATAGAATTTCGGTTTATAGAAAAAGTTTATCATATTATTAGTTCATAGAATAATCAATACGCAGAGTACTTACTTTGAAGATATTTAAATCATTCATTTTTGTTACAAATAAAATTCAATGTTTAGATATTCATATCAAAGAATATCAAATCAAAAATTCTTGATCCTCATATTATTTAGTTAAGTAATGTAATACTTATTACCAAGAATAGTACATTTTGATGCAAGTGCGTTTTTTCTGGCGGGGTCACAGTTGTAACCTAACCTAACGTACTTTTCTGGTAGTAAATCGTTTCTGTCGGGGTCGCAGTTCTAACCTAACCTAACCTACTTTTCTGTTATCAGCTCATTTCTGACTGAATCGTGATTCAAAACCGGTCAAGTGCGAGTCGGACTCGCGCACCGAGGGTTCCGTATTGAAGATAATATGCTTGGTAACCGCAAAATAAAATACTCATTTTGTTATAAGCTTTATTTCCCAGGCAATAAGGTCGATTTTGACTAGCCTAAATTTTACTACAGATTTTCTTAGTTTTTTTGTTATTTCTCAAAAACTGTAAATAATTAACACTTTATTTTATTTTTCCCAGAAAATATAAGTAATTATCTATACGTCAGGATTTTTTCAGAATTTTTGATTAATAAACTTCGGAGATAAAGGGGGGGGTAACGGTCATTTTTTGTACATTTTTGGCTATCAATCAAAAAGTACATCACAGAAAATTTTCATATGACACCCCATTTGCTATAATCGAACCACTTTCATTTTTTAACCTCCCATTCTAGACCCCTTTACAATTATTAATAAAATTAATTTAATATTTTTTTTACTACAAATAGATGCGGGCAAGCAAGTTGTATAACTATGCCAAATTTCAAGTTGATAGCATTTGTAGTTGCTGAGAAAACCTGCTGTGACATACAGACAGACAGACAGACAACGAAGTCTCACCATAAGGGTTCCTTTTGTACCATTTTGGAACCTAACCTAACCTAACCTAACCTAACCTACTTTTCTGTTATCAGCTCATTTCTGACTGGTTTGCAGTCGCAGTTTTAACCGAACCTACTTTCTTCTTGGTATTCTACCAAACAAATAATATTCGTTTAAAAATAATTCTACTGTTTGATAAATTTGTTAAATAAAAAAACGAGATTATAAAGTTCATTGAATTGTGTTTCTGTGAAACATGTTTATTTCAAGTAAATAATTGTTGAAACAATAATATTGTAAATAAAAATACAAGGATCAAATATTATATTAAACATTTTCTGCGAAACTAAATTCTATTTAATTTCTGTCTGCGAAACAAGGGAACACCGTTGGCACCCTTTTTGTCTGGAACCATAAGACATGGACTGAGGGTGACTTTTTACTTTTAGGTATTAAGTACCTCAACACCGCGTGCTTTTTTATTTTATAAGGTTTAGTGCATTCATATAAACCCAGTAAAGTTTTAGCGACTGAGAATTGTATGCTTAGGTGTTCTACAAGGAATAGACTAGGCTACGTGGTGCGTGCTCAAAATTTGGATATCAATTTGAATTTTTTAAGCTTTTTTTTAGACTCCCATCATAATCCGAAGAAACTTGAACTTAGTCCTTTCTTCACGTCTGACATACAAGGAGTTAAAATCTGTTTAGTAGTGTTTGATATCATAAATACAAACAAACTAACATTGATTTTTATATTATATATAAGTAAGTAGGTAGTTATTACTTCGTCTGCGTAGCGTCTGTTTATTGCCGTTCCCCGGGAATTCTAAAATAAAACACATGTTTCAGGCTTATAATGTCGTTCGCTCGAACTATCATTGATATCAGAACAAACGTTAATCCGTGAAAATATGACTAAGTATCTATACTTGAATATATTATTTGGTAGTTAGTACCTAAGTACCTACTATTGAGAATGTTTGCAGAATTTTGCCCATTTGTAACGTTGTTTTTTTTTAATTAAAACAAGATGCACATTGATTAAAACTGATGGTCAACCAGGTCAATAAAAAACGGGATTTTTGTATTGTTAACTTTTAACTTATCTTTTTAACCCTCGGTACATAAAATGTATTGAATGTTATGTGTGCCTACGTGTGCGACTGTCTCTCCGTTAAAATTCGAAAATCTATTCCGGCATTATATCCGATGGCGCGTGCGAGTTCGCGGCGGCGGCGCGGGCGGCGCCCGGGCCCCGGCGCTGTGACATTCCACCCAATGTCGCCAACGTGCTTCGCGCCTTTCCAATCTTTACACGACACGTTTGACGTGTACGGTCGCGTACTACTTCATGTGGTCGTACCCGTTACTATTCATCATAGGAATTTTTCAATAACTACTTAGGTTCATCGGATGTTACTTAAATACAAATTTATTACGTGTTTTTTCGAGGCGCTAACAGTATACTTAAAAATAGTTGATAATAATAAGTTACATTTTGTTATCGATGGCTATGCAAAGTATAAGTATACCTAGATTGTAGAGCAAAGCGGGAAAAGAGGTTCGTAATAATTACTGATACCTATTAATTAGCATGATACCTGTTCGATGAATTTCGTTACGCAATCGATAATATTTAGCTGCGTATTATGATGCCATAGTAATGAAATCGAAATAACTGGTTAGCATGGTGAGTGAATTCGTTGTCCACGTATGGGCAACAGCGCGGCGGGAGGCGAGAGGCGAGCCGCGAGCCGCGAGCAGTCCGCGCGCGGCGCCGCGCCCCTCGCCCGCCTGCCGCAGCACTCGCCGAGAGCGCGCTACGCTGGCCGTCAGCAGCACACATCATTGGCGATTGTTTCCGTGATAACTAAGAGCTCGTTAAACCGGCCGACCGTCAATTATAACGAAGTTTGTTTATAAGCCGTCGCACACGAAGTCGCCGTACAGTGCGTTGTTACGAAACCTTGTAATCGCGTGGGCGATTCTAAATTAACGTTGGCAAATGTAGCCGTCCTGTTATTGTGGTGCATCGTAGCGACGCGACGAGGGATTTTAACTTTATCGTGGGAACTGACATTATGCAGACTATGAAATGTATAGAGATGGTGCGTCTCGGCCCGAGTTCCATGGAAAGGTCTTCAACTTTCGAGAGTGAAAAGGTGAGGTCGAGCATTGCGATGCCGTGTCTGTCAAAGTGCAACAAACTTGGATATAAATACTTACAACACCATGTATTCCAAACTTAGCGGTAAGGCTTTACTAAACAACGATAAGTCGATAATTTATCTGCGTATCTAGTATCGTACCTATATGGCCTTTAATTTTGTTGTTTACAAGATACTGATTATCGATATCGCAATAATTCGTTTAAACGAAACGAAACTAACTGATCGCATGTCTAATAATATATGCAAAGCTGAGCGTTATTCATTTATCTGTATATATTTTTAGTTAGGGTTAAATCAAGGTTAAAATGAATCAAAATAAGTGTTCTACCTACGCACTGATGTCAAAATTAAGGAATAAAAATGTATTAGAGCGATATAGTGAAGGCTTTGGTGTACCGGTAGTCCGGTATAGGTATAGGTATCTATAATGGTAATTTTCATGCAGTAGGTAATATAATAATTCACAAGTTGCATCAACTTCATCAAAAAAACTTAATTGAAGTAATAAAACAAGCATAAACATTACTTATTAATGTTTTAATTGTGCTCAAATCAAATAATACATACCACCATAAATGCTAATTATAGTTTTACATTTACCCCTTTACTAATAAACGTTGAGTAACCGTAGTATAGTTAAACCATGCTTTGCCCTTTCCGTCATTGTGACATTTGAATTTGACAGATATGGACAAAGCATAGTTTTTTAGCTAAACCACCGTTACTCAACGTTTATTAGTAAGGGGGACAATGTTTATTACAATGTATACTTGCCTACAAGTATGTAAATTGTCATTGTTTTCAGTAAAGTTATTCTGATTTGGTAAAAGCATGGGCAGGGCTCCTGACGAATTAGTTTATAATCGTTATTTAATTATGAAAATGTTTTGCCTATTACTGGGCACTTCTATGCAATATGCTTTTAAGGTACCTAGGCCATAAGAAATGCGAAGCGAAGTAATTTGTTGCGACTAATTTACTTTGACTATTTGTTATCCCTTTGTGGTCATATGAGCCCACAGGGAACTTATCCCGCGGGCCGAGTTACCCACTTTGTTTTTTTTCGTAGATGGCTCGACCCACACTTTAATAACTAGGTCCGCTTTGAAATTAAGAGTGTCGACGGAGCTCCGCTACCGCGGAGCTCCTATTTCTGGGTGGTTTGGCCCTCCGGGCCTGCTGCAAAACTAACATAACCTAAACCTACCTACGTATTTAGGCGGGCTCAGCTAACAGATTAGGTAGGTCAAGTCACCCATAGAAAAATTAATACGGTCAACTCAGCCCGCGGGCTAAGTGGTCTGTGGGCTCGTATGACCACAAATACTTTGTTACTTATTGAAACAATTCATCTGACTTACATTATTTATACTTTTGTACAAAGCTCCTAAAATATAACGTCTAGTTAAACGTATCGTTGGCATATCTACCTAGAAAAAATTAAACGTTAAGGAAAATGCCTATTTTAACTAACTAATGACATGTAGGTCTGTGGGGAGCATTTTAAAGAACGAATTAGATAGAATATGCTCTACCCCTATCTCGCTCGTAAAAATTAAGACTTTGGAGACACAGCCCATTGTAACCATTGTAAAATTTGGATTCGGAATACTTTTATGAAATTGGTTAATCTGTAAAAAACATATCAGGGGGTGATCCTACACAAATTTAATGTCAATGTTAATTCATTCAATGATCCTCTCCAAAAGGGTTGAATTTCAACATCATCATTGGGGTTGGATCAATAGGAGCCGGATTCAAAAACCAAAAATAACTTGTGGTAGAAATTGTTTTTAGTTGGATGTCAGCGGTAAATTAAGTGGGTGCAGCGGGTAGCCCCGTACCGGCTCCTTTGGGCCGGCGGATATGCAGCGAAGCGCAGCGCAGATCATTTTTGACTTGTGTTGAAATAAGATTGAAATTAATGAACACCACGTAATCTCCGCAAGCTTCTCCTCGTATTTTTGTGATAGTTAATTTCAATCTTATTTCAACACTTCCAAAGGCGATGATACTTTGGCAGTGAAAACATCTCTCGCCATGTCTCGCTTTATGCACGCCGGCCGACGCCCTTAATTTGCCGAAGCATTTCAGTTGAACTTTCGCAACAGGAATGACGAAATAAATGTAAAATTAATGACCTCAAACTCAAAAAAAAAATAAGACTACATAATAGACTTACAGCACGGCTAGCACTTGTTGTCCGCGACTTGTTTGTCGCTCGGATCTCCTTTTCTTTCTAGTTCTAGCGAGAAAATTCACTTTTGTGCTACCCGTGCAGTTCTCGTGCGCCGTAGGTTAATGATGTGAACTTGGGTGTCAGTGGCGAGAGTGTCGACGACCTAGTTACGGTTACCCTGGGAGCCAGCCGCAGCTGTTGACCGAGGCTCTGTCTCTGGGGACGGCCAAAGCGTCTGTTATAGGGAGCATCCGGAACACATACTTCCTCGTGGTCCTACTAATTTGTCCTACTAGTCAAAAAGTGAACCTAGTTTTGATCACTAAATACTAATTGTGGTTGTAAAAGTAGGTAGGTTAGGTTTGTTAGGCATCTTCAGATGCCCGAAGGGCAAAACCACCCAGAGGCAGGAGCCCCGCCCCCGGGCGGGGCTCCGTCGAAAGTCAGTATGACAAAATAGTAGGACCACGAGGAAACGGCCTCCGGAAAGTATCTTTTAAACTTGTCGCGATAAAAATCATTATATATTTCCATATTTTGTATTAGACGAAGTAAACTGACAGCTTATTTGAATAATTGTCTTAGTTTTAGTTATAACTAACGTAACGACCCGCCCTCGCTTCGCTTGGGTGACAACCGTACATAATCCAGAATGTATCATACATAAAAACTTTCCTCTTGAATCACTCTATCTATTGATGTACAGACTATTATTTATTAAAATTATTTGCGGATTAAAATCGGTTGCGTAGTTTTAAAGATCTAACCGAACAGACAGCGGGGGTGACTTTGTTTTATACTATGTAAAGATATACATTTTACCTTGCAAAAGGTCGCGTTTCCGTAATTTTTGGACATGTTCTACTAGTAAGATAGAGGGGTCGTTCGTTCAGTTAAGTAACTAGGTATATCCCAAACTTCGGGTTTTACAGCAAATTTGTTTTCTAAATAAATTAACAAGATTAAATGAGATACAATTTGTTTTTAATTCTTTTGATCCACCAAATTGAATCGCATTTATTCGTGTTAATTTCTTTACAACACAACTTTTCTGTAAAGTTCTAAGTTTAGGAGATATTTCATAAAAAACTGAAGTAACTTTGTATTTTTTGCAGCACTCAAAAGGAGAACCTTTCATTCATACAGATTTACTGCCGCACTCCGACATTTCAATTTAATTTAATGCTTGATTAAAGTTGCTGCTGTCACTTTCTTTGCTACAGCAATAGAATAAGACAACACGTCACTAAACAAGCATTAAATTTAATTGACGTCTCTGAGTGCGGCAGTTAATAGTATACGAGTATAAGCAAATTTAAGTTGCATTGAAAGATCATTCTCAGCGAGAGAAGAGGGTCGTAGGGTGATGGCACCAGTGTTGGACACTTGACAGGCACAAATAACGTACAAGTAACTCTTAATGCAACGCTCAATAAAACAAGGTTGCTTTCCACGTCTCTGTCTGTTTATCCGCTAACTCCTGAACAACGCAACGGATTGAAGCGGTTTTCACTATTACCTAGTTAAGTAAATAATTTATCATGGAAGGCTTTATGTATATGTACGGGTATTACAGAAAACTTTGTACAAAGTCATTATCGATTTACAGATTTGGGGGACCGTTTAGGAATTATTGAACTCAAAACACATGACTAAGTACCCTTGATTGGTTTTTGAGATACAGGTGAGGTGAAGTGTTTATCCTACCTACCTACCTACTAATAAAATAAATGTTTTAAAAAACAAACAAGCCGCCTTCAAAAACGCAACAAGTACCTTACTGCTTTTAAAATGGTAGGTGCCTACCTATTGGACGGAGAGCTAGTGACCAAATCGGTCATGTGGCTTCAGCTGTATTGAAACTCCGTTAGCTACTTCCCTGAACAACCTTTTCCGATAATCTTCGTGCTGTCAGGCCGCGGGCGGTGGGTGCGGGTGTAGAGGGGTGGGAAAAAAAATGTGGGCTCAGCGACTTTAATTTTTTTTTCAAACAGTTGATCTGTACACACAGCAACACACCTAACTAACCATTGGAGGCAGAGCAGAGAGAAAATATCAATTCTTGACAGGGATGTAGATATTTTTTTCATATTAAATATATTTACATCCCTTTCAAGCATTGACACTTATTCTCAGCTCCGTCTTTAATGGTCAGTTAAGTGTGTGGGCGACTGTACTCCATTTGCAACCAAAAAAAAATTTTAATCGATAGGGTGGTGGGAAGGGGTTTCCAGCGTTAATTAAAAGTACCAAAATAATAACAATTTTCATGTGGGCTCAGCTGTATTGGCTTTTTTTCTGATGCGTGATTAATTAATATGTAAGCCCCAAAAAATACCATGAAAAATATCGTTGGGAAGGTATTGGGAACCCCTCCCTTGGTCATCTGCGGTCTTCATCATCAGATCCTGGTTTCCTTATCATGGTACCACACTTAGGATATCTCTTTTCCAACAAAAAAATATCATCAAAATCGGTTCGTTAACGACGAAGTTATCCGCGAACACACATAAAATATATATAAACGGTCGAATTGAGAAATCTCCTCCTTTTTTGTAGTCTGTTAAAAATCATCACAGACAGCACAAAATAGTTTTAATTAGAAAATTGTTCATACTTTTAGGGTTCCGGAGCCAAATGGCAAAAAACGGAACCCTTATAGATTCGTCATGTCTGTCCGTCCGTCCGTCTGTCCGTCCGTATGTCACAGCCACTTTTTTCCGTAACTACAAGAGCTATACTATGGAAACTTTGTAAGTAGATGTATTCGGTGAACCGCATTAAGATTTTAATACAAAAATAGAAAAAAAAACAATAAATTTTTGGGGTTCCCCATACTTAAAACTGAAACTCAATTTTTTTTTTCATCAAACCCATACGTGTGGGGTATCTATGAATAGGTCTTCAAAAATGATATTGAGGTTTCTAAGATATTTTTTTTCTAAACTGAATAGTTTGCGCGAGGGACGCTTCCAAAGTGGAAAAATGTGTGCCCCCCCCCCCCGTAACTTCTAAAATAAGGGAATGATAAATGTTAAAATAATATATGATGTACATTACCATGCAAACTACCACCGAAAATTGGTTTGAACGAGATCTAATATTTTTTTTTTTTTAATAGGTACATTTATTTAGATGTATAGTGGTACGGAACCCTACGTGCGCGAGTCCGACTCGCACTTGGCCGGTTTTTTTTAAACAGGTAGGTACGTAACTTAATTAGGCTTAATTTATGGATTACACCACTTATGATTTCAATAAGTATTTTAATTACCATTATTTAGTTATCAATTAACCATAATTCAAATCTCAGTAATGACAATGACGTCAATACTTGAGATAACTAGTTGTGACAATAACTAGCTAATTAAAGCGTTAGGATACAAGCGTTTGCCAAGAATTAGAAGGTATATTCCCACACTGAATTTCGAATTAAGGTACCATTCATTGTTATATTAAGAATTTCATTGTTTACTACCTTCATTCCGTTCCATAACTGTGTTTTTTGCGAGTGATATAAAATATCCTTTTCAAATTTGTTCATGGAGTAACAAAACATACTAACTCACACACACAATCACAAACTTTCGCATTTATAGATAACTTATATTATTAGTGTAAAGTAGCCTATAACACTCGTGGTGCCAGCGAATTAGCGACACTACGCTACGCCTCCGAATGGAGAGAGTAAAATATAATAAATTCTTAGAAGTCGCTACACACACTTACTGACACAATTGCTCACCTAGAAAACTGATACTTAGGTGAAATAATATTCAAAGTATCTTATAAAAAATGGGAAACTACACATATTATGTCCTTACATATGAAATTGGCGTTTTATATGTCAAAAATATACTCATAATATACCCATTTTTCGAGCTTTTTCATTCGAAGCCTGCGCTAACTCTGATGTAGTTTGCGATGAAACCGCTTCCACAATCACTTTTAATTCTTCGTTATTAACTTGTGGTCTAAGTGCTGGCTACGGAAATAGGTTTGCAATTTATAGAGCAACGAAATCCCTCTGCCTGGCAGTGCTTTTCCCCCAATTAAAACGCCTGGTAATGTTATATTATAATTAAATACATAATTAGCTATTATATCACACCAAACACAGAGCTCTATAAAGTGCACACCTTCAATTGATTTTACAACCCCTTTGTTGACCAACCACTGTCACACCCACCGCTGAACAGCTGCCAGGCGCCCGAATTAATTAATAACGATAGTATGGCACACTAACTAGAGGGATTTCGTTGCTCTATAAATTGCAAACTTATTTTCGAAGCTAGCTCTCCATCCATTGGGTCTCTGGGCGTCCACGGGGCTTGTTTTGTAGGTCAAAATTTCCAGAACGAAAACGTTGGAACCAAAAACGTGCCGTATTTTATTTTACAGTAGCTGCCTCATAAACATCATTAATAACGCGATATTTTAAGTTCTCTATATTGTGCACAGAATTATGTCAACAAAAAAAAACAAATGACGCGATAAAAAATGAATCGCTAAATTCGACACATGAGCTAAAATTTGAAATTGAATTCTTAGCCAAACACCAGATATTTTGAACCAAAGTGGCCAGTTCAACAAAACGCCAATTTCATATGTAAGCTAGGACCCAATAAATTCATGGACAAGACTGATACTACTATGCGTATAATGTAGGTACAATTCTTTTCGAAGCGGAGCCTGGTAAAGTACTGACCCTTTATAAGGCAGAGGGAATATATTTCCCACCATAATAAATGTAAAATGAATCTTAAGAATTGACAGCTTGGTTCTATTTGCGAATACTATGACAGTTGTCAATGACCGGTAAAGGGTTAAGCTAAAAAGGAAAGGCTTAACTTTGTTGACAAACAATTGTAATCTGATAATTATACATATACGTCGTAAACAGAATCTGACCTTAACCGAATGAAGGGTACTAGCGACCTGCCCTCGTGTCGCTTCGGTTTATGTGAATTTTCTGTTACTTCCGTACACTAGAATCTATTGTAACCTTAGAAACTAATGAACTGAATTATGTAACTGATGGTGAGAACCGCATGAAAATCCGTTCAGTATTTTTTGAGCGAACATACAGACAGACAGTGGCGGCGACGGACTTTGTTTTATAATATGTAGTGATACCTATAAGTAATACCTCTTAGCAAACAATAACATTTTATCTATCAAGATAACGGGTCGGCGAGATCACTGCACAATGATCTGATAAGATATTTAATGATCTGATAATTTACTCCACGAACTGAAACGTAAGGTCCCCATAACTACTTCAATGCGAACATGCCTACTGAATAAGTAAAATTTGGTAGGATTTGTAAATCTTTGAAATTCTGTTTATTTACAAATATAGTTGTAACACAATACATTAATTCACCGTGAATACAACTCATAAATTACAGATTAGACTGGGGATAATCCGTATTGTACGTATCGTAAATGCGTTAAGATAATATTGGCACATTGATTGCCCTGCGATAAACAAGAGTTAACATTTTGACTGTTTAGTTGATGTGTCAGTGTGTGTATACATTCGTTGCAAGCATCAAGCAAGAGGTCCGACGTCCTGTGACGATGGCTCTTGTAGGGATCCAGCCATAAGCAGCAGCTACTGTGCGCGCCACAGATGCCGGGACAGAAGACGAACAGTGGATCACCATCGCTCGTCGCCCGTAACATACAAAAACACGCGAAACTTTAAATTCAATCAGTGAAAACCTTTTGATAAATTATAATTTAGCAAATTAATTTCATTCTGTATAAGTATTAGGTAAAAATTAAAGTGTTGATATAACCGTTACACTACAAAATGCTTCGCCTGTTACGCCGAGTAGCACGCAGGATCATGGAAAAGCTAAGAAAGGCTGAGATGGTAATGTTGAACATGGCTCTGCGGAGGCGCGGCACGATGCACTCGATAGCCGGGCGGGGCGCGGCGGGCTCCGGCAGGGGCTGCGCCGTGCACGGCCTGCGCAGGGGCACGATACACTCGCTATGCCAGGTGAGCGTGTCACTACCCCAGGGCTAAGCTATTCTGATCACTTAATCCTTATCGTCCAGTCCCGTACGACTAAATTTACAAACCAATGGATTTTCTGCGAACAACATTATTTATTGATGCAGTAATTTCCGATGCTTCTCAATTTCGCCACATCTTCGACAAAAATATGAAAAAAAACGTCTAAAGGAGCGTCCCCACTGAGAGCATTCGCGTGTAATGATGAGCATTCCGCGTCGAACATCGAGTGGTGTGTAAGCTTTGTAACGCTCGGCTCAACGTCCACACCACTCGAATATTTGACGCCGATGTAGCATTGCTTCATATTATTAAAGAAACACTCTTGAAAAAAACCGGTCATGAGTATATCTGATCATGCTCAGTGTAGGGTTCCGAAGCCTTGACTATAGTCGCGTCGTGGGACATTAAAAGTCATTAAAAAGTTTTGAGAATTCTAAAACCTTTCATTTTTGCTGTGTGGATAAATAAAGTGCATTATAAGCGATTTAAAAAAAATAGAAGGTTCACGGCAGTACTTTAGGTATTTAGTAATATTGCGTGTTAAATAATGTATAAAGAATTAAAGTACAATTTTTTTATTGAATCCTAATTGAAACTATCACAGGGAACTATCTAATGAAACGTCATGTTGTAAACTATTGATAATACTTTTTTTTTATATGTGGAACTACGGAAATCATGAAATTACTCTTTATTCATCATACAATAAAGTAGTAATAATGACAAAATAGTATTTTTTTTATTGTCATAGTTCCACATATTATAATCATTAAAGAAAAAAAACATTACGCTAAAATATTACTGAATAAACATTTACAATTAGCATGAATTCGGACCGCGGCGTTTTGTTCAATTACGCTTCATCGACCTTTTTCTAATTTCAAAGTCATACAGCATAGGCATCATACTGTTGCAACATGTTGTGCAGCCAGTTCCATTGAAGTAAGTTGCATGATGTATTCCTTAGATGAATTTAAACTAACTTGATGACAGCAAGGATCGTTTAGCTAAAATTATATTTTTAAATAGGTACTTAGATAATTTTCATTTTTGCAAATTTCATCACTTTTATATTTGAAGGTATGTAGAGCTATAAGTGTGTTATTGGTGTGTAAATTGTGTAATGGTTAAGCCGAAGTCCAGAGGCAGGTCACCATATTAGTGCATTCGAAACCCCTCGAGTATTACCTAATACAGCTAAAATGGGGTCTGGAAAAAAACTACCTAAAAAATTTAAGTCTTAATTTGGAGCAAAATTAATGAAGTTTAATACAACATCTAAGGCTCAGGCGAAGTGGCTGCATGGGCTTGGCTTATCACAATAGGTATTATGATTGTTATTTAGTTGAAGAGTTCCAAATTATACCCCGCCTCCTCTATTTATTAAGATAAAAAGAACCTTATATAATGTAATATACCTAGCCATTTTTGTGTTGGGGCAGTAGATGTCTGTATGTACCAGGACTAGAAAAGAACCTGTACGGTAATTGTCGCATAAAAGGGCTTTATGCCATAACTTCATGGTATTTAATTTTAAGTTCATGGGTAGGTATTATTGACTTTAAATATGTTGATATTATACCTAAACAGCAAATCAATTAATTAGTTAATAAGCGGTCAAGAGCAACATTAATAACGACTCTTAATGGTAAATTCGAGCAACGTCAGTGCGGAAAATTTGGTTTTTGGCTCGTTAGAATGATAATTCCGATCGTGGAATATTTCTGATAACGTTGAGAAAAAATAAACAAGAAAATAAACAACCTGGCGGATGAATGGAGCTTCAGGGTCTTCAAGCCAGAAGGTCGAAGCGACACGCCAGAGTTTGAAAAGTCGGTTCTATGTAGTGTATACGGATAAAAATCCAGTCGCTTATATTTTTAAAAACAAAACTTTTAGTGGCAAATAAAAGTGGCATAATTCATATACCCCTTAAAAGTTGTTCTTTATTATATTTTTTGCTGACAAAAAGTAGCATACCCCTTCTTTGGCTACATTTGCCGAAAGAATATAGTAGGTACTTACTTCACAATGAACCACTTTTATTCCTTTATTCTCATTTGTATAAGGGCAGATTTTTCCTAATCTCCAGATAACACTATCTGTCAGGTAAATTGTAGCTCTGTCCTTATCTTTCATATGACAAAGAAAAGGACAGATCTACAATTTACCTGACAGATGGTGTTATCTGGAGATTGAAAAATCAGCCCTAAATTTAACATCAAATCTCTTTATATATTTTGAAATAAGTAAGTAGGTAACATATTTTTCCACACAACAAACGGGTTTCAATTTTTAACACATATAATTTAACTATTCTCATAGTGAAACTAAGGCAGAAAGCAAAATGTATTTTCGCTAAATTATTAGATTAGGAATTGTATATTTTTTTGTCTTTTATCCACTACAGACAATGAGACTTAGTTTCTCGTAAACTTTCATACATTTCTTTACAGATTTTAGACTTTCAGTCGGCCTGACAGACTTAACCTTTAACCGGGGGTAGTTTGTGGGAGCCTTAACAATAGCTGAGTCGAGTTTAGATGTTCCCAAGCACTTAATATGATCCGATGTTTTGATGGCACTCTGATGTATAAGCATGAATACACTAATAATATTATTATCTATAATTACCAAATAAATAATAATGGGGGTTAATTTCCAATACTGTAAGGAGGGCCTGTTTCACAATCGACAAGTAAATTTATCTGCCATTTAAAGTTGTCTCTCTCCTTGTCAATTTTCAAGTGCAAGAAAGAGAAAGGGCTAAATTTGTGTCAAATATGGTTTACTTGTCGATTGTGAAACAGGCGGTAAGTATTTTAAGACGTTGTAAATATGCAATCGCACCGCGCTAAGGACAAGTCGTAGTGAATTTTTATTCTACGACTTGTTGAGCACCCATGCGTTTTTCATATAAAAGTCAAACTTTAAAAGGTGCATTTATATCTTTTATTATAGAAAGTTGTATATCTATCAGAAAGATTAGTCGTTTTCATTGTCGTTAAGAGAAATTCCGACAAAAAAAATACAAGTAATTATTTTATTGTAAAAAAAAAAACATGAATTTTTTCTAGCTTCAGTTTTCACACGCAGATAGCTACTTCGAAACGATAACCACCACTGTACGTTACACGGCAAAGCGAAGTTATTTTAGTCACGTCGTTCGTATATTTGCTTAATTATATATATAGCTTTGTATATTTGTCTGTTTCTAGATTTGTAGATTTGCAACCCAGATTGAATATTGGGAAATCGCCGAGCCATGTTCCAACCTGCCCCAGGTTGGATAGTGGGAACATAATTTATTAGTTATTGTTCTTCTCATCTTCCAACCTATACTTTTGTACAGTAACTAACAAAAAAAAACCAAAAAAAACAGATTCCTTCAAAGTACATAAATGTTTTTTTATAAATATGGGTTTATATTGTGTGCCAAGTTTATCGTTTTTGATCTGTTTTGTTTTTGATACTTAGCTCTTATTTACTTTACAGTAATGGCGGCCGAGTTAAAAACAATACCATATATTACGGGAGGTCAAGACAAATTTGGTAACAATCTCGGAAATGGATTATGCTAGGCTGACAGGATAGAGGGCAACTCCCTGACTCCAAATATGTCGGTCTGCCTGCGCACAGCAGTGGTAGCGTTATCTTTATATGGCGGCTTAAAAACGTGTTACAGTTCCCAAAAAAAAAAAACGATTAGGGAAATGGCTGAATGTTGTACATAAAGTAAGTACTCATTGTACTCATGTCAAATATGCAAATACTGACAAAAATTTTGCTCGCGTTAGTGAGCAATTCCCGTTCAAAGATAGTTTTGTGACCAAAAAAAGGATAATAGGAATTTTGTGTAAAAAGCAAGTACTAGTTGTACCATTTCCAAGTATGTAAAAACTGACCAAAATTTTGGTTGCTTTATGGTTCTGTACCCGTTCAAGGTTACTTTTGTGACCATACAAATTATAAGGGAATGGTTGAATGTTATACGTAAAGTAAATACTAGTTATACTCATGTAAAATATGCAAAAACTGTCCAAAAATTGGGTGCGTTATAGTGCTACGACCTTTTAAAGATGGTGACAAAAGGCATTTTATGTTTAAGTTTGTTTCACATAAAAATCATTCTTATTTTTTCTTTTTCTTTTTTTTCTTACATGAAACGAAATGCATTTAATGCTATAAACAGGGGACAAATCCTTACGGTTTAACTGCCGTTGTGAAATTCTAACCAAGTGAGCTGTCAAGTCACTTTAATAGAATTAATCAAACAAAATCTTCACTGTTTTTATATATTTTGAACCGATAGGCATTAAACTGTGTACTCGTGTGCTTGTGTTACGAAATTAAAATCAAATTATGAATTCACCGGAACGTCCAATATCTAAACAGAACGTTGATAGAGATTGACGGTCTGTTTCACGTGCACGTTTACGTAAGGCCCGTACCTACCGAAAAGTTTTTTTGCAGAGTATATTTATGACATCAATTAAACTACAATAAACAACAAGGATATTTTACTTTAGTTACATGATGTATAATGTCTATTTACAATTAATATATACATTTTATGGTTTGAGGGTTTTGCGGCGGAACAAGGGATTTTTTTTCTTCAAGCCTGCTATTAAGCTTGTTACAAAAACAAAAATGGTGAGGGAGATAGAACGAGGAATGTTGTAAATAAAGTACTTAATTACTAGTTGCACCATTGCCAAATATGTAAAAATTGACCAAAATGTTGGTTGCGTTATGGCACTAAACCCGTTGAAAGATAATTTAATTTACATTTCGCGCAAGTCGTTCCAACTATAATATAATTTACTCATCTGTCAGCTCGTAGTTGGACCGCCTGTTGTTTACCTCTACTTTTAATCTTCTTTAATATGCTGTGTTCTATAATGTATCGATTGATTGGAATTCGATAAACGAGAACTCCCTATGAGAGCTCAAAAGTGCTACGAGAATTCCGGCGCCTCAGGTCTTAATTATCGTAAGTCATAATCACAACATATAATGTTTTAACCTACTTCACTATATGTATTTTTGTTTTTTTTTATGTATTTATGTTCACCGATTCCTCCGTCAATTGTGGACCGATTTTAAAAAATATTTTTTTGTTTCATGGAATATACGTCCGAGGTGGTCCCATTGTCACCAAATTTGAATCTGATTAGGCGATCCATGTTATAGCGATTATACCTAGTATTTTTAGTAACAAGTACAGCATTTGCATTTAGAAAGTATCATTTGGTGAAGTGGAACTGATGATGAAGACCACAGATGGCCACCGGAACTCCTCAACTGTATCTATTTCAAGGATGGCGAAAAGATTATCTCGAGTTGAGCGACTATAACGAAGAACATTTTAATTGTTTAAATATGATGACTGATGATGAAAAGTGGCATGAGCTTCGCTTAGTATGAGACCTGTTGTCGCCAAAACTCAAACTATCATAAAAACAACACGCACTGAAAAAACAAATGGGTTGATTTTACTAAATTTTATGGTTAAAAAATAGCACCTACTCGTGAGTTTGGTTGAGTTAACCACTAAAAAGGTTGAAGCAACCTTTTCAATGTGTTGTTTTTACTAAGGTTAGGTGTTACCTCAACCGAACTCATGGGTAGGTGTTATTTTAACCATAAAATTTAGTTTCGGTTTTTCAGTGCGCCACCATGGAAAATGTTTTTGGTGCAGCTATCGTTTTTACACTCCGAAATAGAACAATAAGGCACGCTTCTGGATTTACCTAATTCCTATTTTAGAAATATCGAAATAAGCGATCGCGGCAAAAGTATGCCAACTCCAAGTAAGTAGTGGCAAGTATGGAACTCCGCATAACTATGCCACACGTTACACCCCCACTTGACACTTCTACTGTTTTATCTGTTCTGTGCTTGCGGCAAGCTTGAAAGGTCTTGAAGTTTTATATCAACTAAGAAGTGGCACTACATAACAGCTTATTATGATCACTAAAATGTATAAAATAAAATAATTGATTTAAAATCAAAAAACCGCCTACAAAAACGCAAAAAATAACTTCTTGTAAAATGGTAGGTAGTTAATAGGTCAGTAGAACTGAATTCGGCGAATCACAATATTTCTAACCAAAAGCCGACTTCAGTTGCTACCATTTTACAAGTATTTTTTTGCGTTTTTGAAGGCGGTTTTCCGTTTTTTAGAACATTTATTTTTTAAGAATCTTTCTTTTCTAGGTTTTCTTTTTGATTGAGCTAGGAGATAAAACATATTATATATAAAAATATTAAGCCAACGTTGCAAACCTACTAATCTAGAAACAGATAAATATACAAAGCTATATATATATATATTATGATATCATATATAGGTATATATATATATGTATATATATATATACAGTTGTGGTCATATAATTAAGAACGATTTGAAGTTCCAGAATTCATTTATTTAAATCATGTCATGTGTAGTTATGTGTTCCTTCTTAGAAGTAACTAGTTATGTTATGAAATAGCCACATGAATAGAGCAAACGGGATTAGGAATATAGAATAAAATTTCTAACTATTTCTTTTACAATTTCTTTTTATTCTCTATAGTAACAAATGCAAATAGTAATGAAGCTGGACAAATAATTAAGAACGATTTATTAAATTGCTCGAGAGTTGTTTTATATGAAACTTAGAATAAACAAATCACATTAATGTGAAGTGCGTAAAGGAAAAAAGCTATTTAATACATTTTAAACAAAAATTAATAGTTAGTAGCATGTCCACGGCTTTTAATTACTGCTTTACACCGGCGAGGCATTGACTCTATCAATTTTTGACATTTCGCAAGAGAGATAGACTTCCATTCTTCTAAGAAAACGTCATACAGCTCTCTTAAATTGCCACACTGTCGATTTGAAACCTTTTTCTTGACTTCGCACCAAAGATGCTCTATTGGGTTTAGATCTGGGCTGTTAGCTGGCCAATCTAAGACAGAAACTGATTGCGATGTGAGAAATTCCTTAACGGTGCGTGCAGTATGCTTTGGATCATTGTCGTGCTGGAATGTCCAAATAACCGGAAGCACGTCTTCAGCATAAGGTAACATTGTTTCTTCCAGTATATTTTTGTATTGGAATTGATCCATGTTTCCTTCTATCAACTTAACAGGTCCAACACCATGTCCAGAAAAACACCCCCAAATTTTCACATTTCCCCCACCATGCTTTAATGTCACTTTTGTGTACTTAGGGTCGAATGCTTTATTCGGAGGGCGTCGTACATATCGTTTTCCATCAGAACATACCCTGTTTATTTTTGTCTCGTCAGAAAAAAGAACATTTTTCCACTGTCTAACTGTCCAGTTTTCATACTTTCTTGCAAATGCAAGCCTGGCTTGCCTATGACACTGTTTCAACATGGGCACCTTCCTTGCTATCCTTCCGTGCAACTTTTCTTCTACCAAACGCCTTCGAATAGTGCGTGCCGAGATTGCTGAAGGGTTGTTTTCACCAAAATATTCTTTTCTCAGCTCATTGGATCCTTTAAAAGGATTTTGTTTTGCCAAACGAATGATATTTCGATCATCTCGACGACATGACTTTCTCCGTTTAGGTAAACGCGGAACATTTGAAGTAGTTTGATACGTGGCAAAGTGCTTCACAGCGTGGAAAACCATCGTTTTTGAGCATTGCAGATGGTCGGCTATCTTTTTATACGACCAATTCTTCTCGCGAAGTTTTATTATTACTTGCCTTGTAGATTTATCACAACTTTTATTTTTCCCCATTGTTTTCATATAAAGCAATCACCTTATAGACTCTTACAGCACTAAATGGCGCCAAAATCATAAGAATATTGACTTACAACCACAGAACTACAGAGTGTTCTCTATTTAAATTTGATTAAAAAAATAAACTATTCAGCGTTCTTAATTATGTGACCAGCCAGTAAGTAGTAATACTAGGTTCAGATCTAATGTATAAAGTTTATCTATTTATTTTTTTGCCAATCATGTGTATCAACGAACGTACCGGTAGTATGGAAAAGTTTTGCGATACCGAGAGAAATACAAAAAAATACATGCAATTAGTTATACTTGTTAGTTGGAAAAAATCTTCCCTATAAATAAGCGTTCTTAATTATATGACCACCACTGTATATATGTAATTAAGCAAATACAACGACGTAACTGTAATAACTTCGCTTCGCGGGGTAAAGTACAGTGGTGGCCGGGATATTCTCTGTGACTGTAGGTACCTTATTCAGTACAGGTTGGATAATGTAAAGAAAAATAAATCATGAATTTTATTCCCACTATCCAACCTGAGGCAGGTTGGTAAATGGCACTATGATTTCCCAATATCTAACCTGAGGGCTTATTGTCTAACGCACTCGCAATCACGATCGTTTTCAGTTTGTAAATCGAAGGCTTGTCTGCATAGAAAATGAAAACAATTGCTCCACTTTGAAGCCGGTTGCGATTGCGAGTGCGTTAGACAATAAGCCCTCTGAGGAGCACCTAACGCACTCGCAATCGCAATCGTTTTTATTTCGAAAATTGAAGTCTTGTCTGCATACAAAATGAAAACAATTGCTCCACTTTGAAGCCGGTTGCGATTGCGAGTGCGTTAGACAATAAGCCCTCTGGGTTGGATGGCTAGGTTGAAAGATGGGTAGGTATCACTCTGATTGAGAGTCAAAGTAAAGTTTTTTTTTTAACTGTTAAATATTTTGATCTCGAACTAACGAAAAGTTTAAATTTACCTTACACCGCTGCCCAGTTAGTTGAAGAAGCTACTGGGGTTTTTCTCTCTCTATAATTTATAAAATTATTTGAAAGTAAGAGTGACAAATTCAAAGCATCGAAAAAAAAGTTTCCTTTTCGTGCATACGGTACAACTGCAATTCCGCGCTCTCCATAATTTATCTATGTCAAATGTCCTTTTTTAATACACTTGCGAAAAAATTACAATGAAAGAAAAATTAAACGGTAATTAGAAGACACAATTATGCGAAGAAAATTAACGTCACATGGTAATTTAATTACATTTACCTAAACATCAAAAAACAATAAAGACATACTTATATTACTATTTGATTTAAGAGTAAATCAATTTATTTATTTGGTGTACGAAAGCCGACAACGGTCGTTCATAATACTCAACCAGTCAGGCGGTGACTTATTAAAAATACTCTTTCGTTAGTTCAATGCATGCCTTTGAACAAATAGGACATAACTGCACAGACTGGGAAATAGGCCGTTGCGGGACGAGTAGAGTTAGCGTGGCCGAGACTCAGTCGAGGTCGCGCTATATACGAGTCCAGCAACCGACCTTCCCGGTCGAGGCGTGTATAGTGCTTTTCTCCAACAATACGAGAAAATATACCTAACACAAATTGTTAAAATACACAGGTCAAAATTTCCTTGAAAAAAAAGAACAGAATCACGTACGATTAAAAGTACTGAAACAAAGCATTAAATAAAATCACACATTTAAACGTAATAAATTCAATTTGAATAAAATATGGTTTAAATTATAACATTTATTACGCGTTTATGTTATTTCGGCAATTAATTTTGTTTATGAACATAATTTCTATTAAAAAAAACTTCAAACTATTTGATACACTTTTAAATACGCTGTAAACGCTGTTTGAAAGTGTTTAACTTTTTAGTCTATGACATTTAAAAAGTAAAATAAACAAGGAAGAATTTTGATTGCACGAGTGTTTGGCTGTTTGGAGTTAGTTATCCTAGTCCAAACATGGTTTTAAAAAGTAAAACACCAGGTACGTAATGAAATTTGTATACATTTTCGCGGCCGCTGCCGCTGGTAAATAATAACTTTTTTTTTAAATTTTGCCTGATCCTGGAACTCAAAACTTCGCGGGCTGATTTTACGACAGTAAGGTTAACATTTCCGAGCATGTGGGAGAAAAGGATATTTAAAAATATCCCTCCGTCCACTAGGATCCATTAAAGGGGTCAAGTGGACTTTTTGTGCATTCAAATCCATTAATGGAGTACCTACTGTGGACTGTAATGTATACTTAAATCCATTTGGAGTCGTTTACACTTTTTAATACGCTGGGATCCATCAATGGATTCTGTTGCACTCTTAATTACACTTCGATCCATCATTGGATCTTAGTACACTAATATGTATATGAGTATCCAACAATGGATTTTATTAAGCTTTTAATACACTTGAATTTATCAATTTATGGATACTCTTGGACATTGTAGTATTTATACTAAAATTCATTGATGGATCCCGGTATATAAAAAGTTCAATAGAATCCATTCATGGATCTTTGTAGACTTCATAGTATATTTTAATCGATCATTTATTTTATTTATTTATTTAAATTGTCTTTCGCTGTGTCCATCCGTGCACATGATCTTGTGCATACTTGTAAAGTATACGCGCCAGTGGGAGGCTCTCGGTTTTCAGATAAGGAACTTTATCATTTTAATACACTAGTCAACCATACACAGCGTTCTTGCTAAGAAGTAAGTTGACCCATGATTACGTACCTGCCTACGATTATAATAATCTTATGCACTTTGCGACAAGATTTATGAACGATACCTGTATGAGGGTATTAATTAACATAGCAATAGCTGTAGCACGGAGTCGACAAATGCAAATGCTTGGCAAAGGTGTTCTTATGTACACTGAATATCTAAGTTTGACCGTATTATTTAATGTAAGCAATTGTATGAATTCCTTCGTTACAATCTGTAGACTTTTGGGGCCATTAGCCAGGCGTCAAGAGATTGGTAAAGGTGGGGCGTGCGGGCTAACGAGCTATTGTCGCAGGTGCTGTCGATCAGCGATGAGCTGCGCCGCGCGCTCTACTCCACGGGCTCGTCCGTCGACATGGAGCTCGCGCCGCCGGACCTTATCGGCACCTCGGAAATATTCACCATGGAACACAGGTATGCAACCTCAAACTGTAAAGTAACTTGTTTACAAAACGATACTCTTCTAGAACGGCCGTTTGCTAGGGTCAGTTAAGGCTAACATTAACCCTGACGACAAATCACCACACTCTCTTTCGCAGCAGATACTATCCAAACGTTAATCTTATCAGTGGCCATGGCCAGGGCCACTCCAGGGGCGGATGTAAAAGAGGAATTTAAACTAGACCCGCCACTGTTACTTATTTGAATTTAAGAAAAAATACGGACTGTGATACAAATGTAGTGGCGGATTTTGGCCATTGCCGCACCGTGATAGTGCTACGCTAACATTCTGCAGGCGTTTTGTATCTTACTCCATAGTAATTATAGAACATTGGTGCATCAAGGGCGATAAGAAGGGGATTGCTAACGAGAGAGAGACTATTAGAATATTTAATATTTTAATGACTCGAGTTTGTAATCCTCTTACTGCCCGTGATACAACAATGTTTTTCATCAAATTTGAGAGGAAATAAAAAAAATAGAGAAAATAAAACAACAATTAAACAAATGAACTCGACTCGCTAAAAATCTGTCAACTTTTTTCAATATAGTCTTCCACAGTTAATGCTTAGAACTACTTTAGTTTTTAAACTTGACAGGCCATACTGCCAGATTGTACCGATTTTCAAAATAAAATTTTATAAAGTAATTGCGATAGTGGTAAATAAAAAATATAATGCAGATAAATGTATCGTGTAAGTTAAAATATACGGAAAATTGTTTTGTAGCCAAGTTATGAATATAGGAAATAAACTTTGGCTGATTTTACACCTCCTTAGTCTAAACTAAAATGATGTACGAGTGGGTTCTATATTTTAAAACTAAACTCATAACTCCCGTGGGAGCTAAATCGGCTATAACTACCACATACGCCTGCGTGTTATGACACCCTTTCCGAGCAAGTGTGATAAAAATAGATTAAAACATGTGTACATTTTGGTGTGCAGAGAGAAGCTGTGCAGCGTGCTGCCGGCGCGCGCGCAGGGCTACATGTGGTCGCTGGCGTTCAGCACGAGCCAGCACGGGTTCTCGCTGGCGTCCATGTACCGCAAGATGCAGCGCGTTGAGAGTCCCGTGCTGCTCGTCGTGCAGGACACGCACGACAACGTATGTACACTATAAATTCTTCCCAATTAAACGTATGAACACATTTTTGATATTTTCTATCAAAATTCAGTTCTCGCTAATGCCATCATCACCATCTATCTATGAGAAAATGAATGAACTCCTCAAATAGGGAGTGGCAATACACATAGCAATTTTGGTATTTTCATTAACAAGTCAGTCATTTGTATCCAGAAAGTACCTATCATATGGTGAATTAGAATTGATAAAGAGGACAACATATGGCCACTGAACTCCTCCATGAGGTTCAGTACCGAATCGTCTATGTAGCAAAATGTCCAGCAACGCAAATTGACCAAGATGCGAAATTTTGCCCTATAAACATAACATCCATAACGCAGAACATCAAAATAGCAATTACTCCGTGTCCAGGGTTGGACGTCAATAATAGAATCGTGCTTGATTGTTTCCAAAATTTTATTTAATACTAGCTGTCCGCGCCCGGCGCCGCCCGGGTGTAATTTTTTTTTCATACAAACCTTATATGAAATATACTTTACGACCTATTCTCAGACCTACTGACCATACACACAAAATTTCATAATAATCGATTAAGCCGTTTCGAAGGAGTTTTGTTACAAACACTGTGACACGAGAATTTTATATATTAGAGATATTAGATTAGATAACAAAATAAATATTAACAAATAATTTGTCGTAGTTAAACGAAAAAGCTTCAATCCCCCGAGACTTGCACTCGAATAATTGCAGTTTGAAGTTCAAGGAGTACTTATTTTATAAACAATGATAAGATTGATTTTACACAAAATTATACTATGGATAAAATGAGCGAAAAATGTTTTTCTTTATATATTTATAAAAATAATTCGCAGTTTTGTATTACTTTTCGAGATATTAGGACTTAAGTGGATTGGATCCGTTTTACACGCAACCAATACATGTACGCAACCATTACTCGTCCAGTGTTGTAGTAAAGACGTTCCGTTTTGCGTTCACATACTCCCGGCCCTTGAAAGCCCTTGTAGCTTTCAAGACTCTGCGTCATCTGGAGACGGTAGTAAGCAGATGCGATTGTTTGCTCGACGAACTCGAGCAGTAGATATGTCGGCTACTCGGGGGATGCCATCGGGGCCTGGGAAGATCTTCTCTATTCTGCCGGAACGCCAGTTGAGTACCTATTATTTTATCGAACCACCTTTCAACGAACGTATCATTCATTACACAGAATTTTCAATTCATCCAAAGGCATTTCTCGCCGCATGAGTTATTTTTTTTATCAGTCGTAAGTCTAACCTAGCCTAACCTACGTAATTTAGGTTTAAGATATCCTGAAAACATAATGATTTAAGCAGAAAATAGCTCTCGATGAAATTAAATTCGATGAAATGATACAATCGACGAAGTGAAATTCGATAAAATGATTGGTTACCCTTTTTTCCGCAACACGAGATCGTTGAGTGTGAGGTCTTTGCATTTGAGCTTCCACTTAGTCCGCTGCTGCGATTCGGAGATGTATTCGGAGCTCCAGCGATTCCAAAAGTGTTTGTTCTATAATAATTTCTTAAATTCAATGTTTGGGGTTGTTTGGGGTTCTGGGGAGATGTTCCACAGCAGCCCAAAATTCAAATCATTTGTACTCTCGATCTATGGAGGTACATTTAAAAAAAGTGCGTACTAATTCAGTACATATTGGGTACAACAGCGTAATGTTTTAAATAACAAATTCTTAAATTAATCTTTGTGGTTGCTAGGGAGGTGCTCCACAGCAACCCCAGACTCAGATAATTTGTACTCTCGATCTATTGAGGTACATTTCTTTTTAAGCATGTACAAATTCGGTACATATTGTGTGCATTAGCGTTATGCTTTAAAACATTACAAAACAGACAGTGGGGTGTCCAGGGAGCATGACATTCCAGAACGCCTTTGGATTATCTCTAATATTTGATTCAATACCTAAGGCTAAAATACTTTAACTTATAAAGGGGTCGCATAATCAAAAAGATTGATAGTCCAAGTCGATTAGATTTGATTTATTCATAATTATGCTCAGGCGATGCATGCTTACTGCATACCTAACATTGTTCACTTGCCATTCTGTACCTATAGCTGATTTTTTTTGTTTTAAGTATACCAATGCACTGCACTCATCACTATCCCAGGCAAAATGTCTCTTACTTTAACTACGAGTAGGTACATGGTTATACAAGAAACGGTTTCAATTAAAACTAGC
Source organism: Acleris cristana (assembly GCA_948252455.1). Lineage (NCBI taxonomy): Eukaryota > Metazoa > Arthropoda > Insecta > Lepidoptera > Tortricidae > Acleris > Acleris cristana. Next base: position 15,913,340 of record OX411772.1, on the reverse strand, counting down.
ATAGGCATTGTGTTAACATGCGTGCGGCTGCGCAGGTGTTCGGCGCCCTGGCTTCGTGCGCGCTGCACCCCTCGGAGCACTTCTACGGCACGGGCGAGTCGCTGCTGTTCAGCTTCCAGCGCGAAGAGCCGTCCCGCGACCAGCCCCAACCCGAAGACCAGCAAGGTACCTAGCTGCACCAGTTTTAGGTCAAATATACAGTTCTTATTAGGGTTCCGAAGTTAACAAGAAACCCTAATAGTTGCGCCATGTCCGTCCGTCCGCCTATCCGCGGTTTTAGAGACCTGCGACTACAAAGCTGTAATTTGATATACTTAAACATTTACCGCCTTACTAATAAACGTTGAGTAACGGTGGTATAGCTATACAATGTTTGTCCTTATCTGTCAAATCCAAATGTCACAATGACAGATAAGGACAAAACATTGTATAGCTATACCACCGTTACTCAACGTTTATTAGTAAGGGGGATAATTTACGGCGATAAAGTCGGTAAATCAAATCTTGAAACATTTTTTGTTTCTTGTACATATCTCCCGTAGTGTAAAGCCGAGGTGTTTTTTCTTATTATAACATCGAGGGAGGTATCATTGGATAGCTCTTAAAAAACATTATGTACATGTTATTCTCATGTTTTTAAGAAATCCGAACTTGAAAAGTGTAATTTTCGCTAGAGTTGCGTTTTGTCGTCCCCCTCCTACAGCCCAAACTACAAATAGTGAAAATCTGAAAAATATTCTAAATAAAAGCACATTTAACGAATTTAAAAGGAATGTCTGTTGTGTTGCAGTATGTTTTTGTGAAATAAATGTTATAAGACTTATGAGTTTGACTTAGTGATTGGGCTCAGGGCGACTTTGTCCACAGTCCTATTTCGTCACCTTCTTAACTCGTCCACAATGTCATGTCGAATGAATGAATGAATGAATGAATGATATTTATTTTCCAAAGTAAGTCACAGTATACATTGCATGTTATGTCAAAGTACAAGAAATTACATTTGGAATCGTCAAAATTATAATATTATCAAAAATAAAAATAAGAAGTCAGGATAACAATAATTACAATAACAATACAGAACTAAGGAGTTATCACCGTTAAGGATCGTCTTAAAAATAGCATACAAAAAATTAACATATCACAATATAAGTCAAAATCAGAAATAATATAAGCTACTATACATATTAAATATCTAATTTTAATTTAAGGTCCATAAACTCCTTTACTGAATATAATGGATTTTGTAATAAAAGGTTTTTCAGCCGGCGTCCAAATGTTTCGTCGGATGGTTCGTTTTTGAGTTTGGAGGGTAGACGTTCGTAAAATGTGGGCCCAATTACGCGCGGATTTTCGTCAGCATGTACAGTCAGCTGCAGAGATAAGTATACCCCCCCTGCATACAAGTTTCCTAGCAAAGGGGGTTACATTTCTCTGCAGCTGACTGTACTTCCTAAATTGTCACCTTCCGAACTCGTCCAAATTATTATAACTAGATCCCGTTATCAACCGGGCAGTTTGGTGGCTAACTAACATTAGTGATGAGTAGACCCCGGACCTTAGTCGCAATGACGTCACAATATGGTAGTTTGGGGAGTAAATGGAACGGTGTTAATTAACACGACTACCAAGTCTATTGGTGTTAAGTCCGGGGTCTAAATATATTTGCGATGCCCTAGTAGGGTCCATGTATGTACTTTTATTTTTTAAGACCACCTTGTAATACCATGGTTATGCAAATAAATAAATGAAATGAAATGAAATGAAATCACTAATGTTAGTTAGCCACCGAACTGCCCGGTTGATAACGGGGCCTAATTATAACGTCAATTTGCTATCTTGACCACATTCCTATATTGTCCATATTGCCAACTCGTCCACATTCCTATATCGTCCACAGTGCTAACTGGTCCACAATGTTAACTCGTCTACATGACTCAAACGTGGCTTAATAGGTATGATGTTCAATTTTAAAGCGATTTTTAGAGGCTTAGACTGTATAGGCAGAATAATCCATCTGTACACAGACATTTTGTTGTACTCTGTGATGTTATATTTGGTATGTGTACTTTGATGGTTTTTGCTAGATATGTTTTTGCTCCCGCGATAATGAAGTCTGTACTAAAGGATGGGTTTGTATCATATCAAAGATTTATAAATTTGTGAAGAGTAGTGAACGAGTTTAGAAGTTGACCAAATAATAGAAATGTGGACGTGTTGGCACTGTGGACTATATAGAAATGTGGATCAGTTAGCACTGTGGACGTAATAGGAATGTGGACCAGTTAGCACTATGGACCATGTAGGAATGTGGACGCGATAGGAAGGTGCCAATATAGGAATGTGGACGAGTTAGGAAGATGACAATATAGGAATGCCAACGAGTTGAAATTGTGGACCATATGGCATTGAGGACGAGTTAAGAAGGTGACGAAATAGGACTGTGGACAAAGTTGTCCTATGCCCATGATTGGTTCTTGAGATACTGGCGACTAAAGGGTTTACCGACTAAAAATCATCTAACTAACCAACTAACTCACCAACTAACTTTAGATAGGAAATTCGTTACTTGTTGTTTTTCGAGATATTATTTGTGTTTGTAGTAATAGAACACTCGGAACCCTACACTGAACATGTTTTGCCCGGTTTTTTATACTGAGATCAACTTCGTCTGTCCAGATGTTTTACTTTCGATACATACAAATGATCTAGACAACTTACGTTTAACCAAAAATGCAATATATCATAAAAAAAATGATTTCGTGTCTCCTAAGAATTCAGATTTCCCCATCATAATTTAAAAATAAACTAATGTTCGTCCCTAAAACGTCAAAAAACTCCTTTAGTACCGTTTGGTGACCAAGATTTCGTAACCGGATACAAAATCAAATTAAATTTAATGCTGATTACGAAGTTTTGGCTACCAAACGGTACTAAAGGAAAAAACTATATAAGCAGTATGTAACTTGATGAGAAGCAATCCTTTAAACCCGTTGGTGACAAGGTCGAACTTACTACAATACTACACTTCTTATTAGTATTTATGTACCTAAGTACTAATTAATATATATTTTTTAAGTCGGTTAACGCTATTTGTATCACCTGTGACACTAATTATAAACATAAATGGTAATGAACTACTTTCCCAAAACCTTGCCACTGCAGCTTGAACTATGATCAGAAATATCATAATCGGTTTCATTTTAACTCGAAGTAACTTTTAACGTACTTATAGTATGTACCATACTTTGCTAAAATAAACATAATAGTAGATTGTTCAACAAGAGACTAAAACAAGCCATAATGACATGAGATGTTAAGCCACGCGTGCGAGCCAGCGAGCGAGAGTGGCTAGGTATAGTTCGAGTGTCATTATGGTGGTTTAGTCTCGCGTTAAACACTCTACTATTCACTTTGAATGCGAGGAAAAAAAACGATGTTACACTATTTAGCAAATATGTAACAAAGTTTCTGACAAAGGACATCATCTGGGTTTCATACATTTTTGGTCCAAATATATAAATGCCGGCCAAAGAGAAATAATGCTATATTATGTTAGAACTTGTCTATTTGAGCATTTATTGTCATGGCACTAAAGTTGTAGGGTCAATGACCTTGGTTTCATTTTAGTTTTGAAATTCTTTGTTTCGGTTAATTAAACTAACAAAAACAAATGAATTGTTCTACCATAACTTGACATTTAAACTTATTTTGGTAAGATACGGTAGCTTCAAACCTATTTTTGACATGGAATCATGTATTGCGTCTATTTGGGTTTTTTTTATAAATGAACAAAGAAATCATCTACATATATCATGTGCATTGTATGGTATTAGTGCAAAGTAGCCATGCGATACATTTTCCAGAAATAACACCCTCAGCTATGGCTTGGGAATATTATCGTTGTTCCAGACAATGGTGATTATTTATCATTGAATTAAACGAAGATACGCTTGCATATATATTATTTATTTAATTAATTAAACTAAGATTGAACTCGTCGCAAGGTCCTCATAAAACCATGAATATTGGTACTACAGCTTCGGTGCCATAATAATAAATCTTCAGGTGGACAAGTTATAATAAAATATAGCATTATTTCTTTTTGGCCGACACTTTCATATTTGGACCAAAAAAGATGATGTCCTTTGTTTCGCGGTTGTTTCTTTCATTGCGGTAAGTGACACTTTACAAAGTGACACAAATGCTTGCATATTTAGCCAACAGATATAAACTTGAAAACTATTTGGACCATGCCTAATAAAATAAAATTATCCTTAATATATTTAAATAGATTCATATTCGTAATCATTAATCGTGTTTCATGAAACTAAATCGTTATTTTTTTAATATTTTTTCGCAGTTGTCATTTTGAGGTTATTTCCAAAGCCTAAAAAAGGTCCATACACAATCACTGAAAATGGCGATAATCCTCCATTCCATCTCCATTCACAAACACCGTGATTGGTTGTTTAAGGGGCTTCGAAAGTAAATTAAAAAAAAATAGGTACTTTAATCCCTAGAGATTAATAAGGAGTTTTAGTTCCGATGTGCAGAGACTAAAGTAACATTTCTCTAGGGATTAAAGTATTTTTTTTAATATACTTTGGAAACCCCTAAACAACCCCCTAAATTACGGTTTTTGTGAATGGAGGATAATCGCCATTTTCAGTGATTGTGTATGGACCATTTTTAGGCTTTGGAAATAACCTCAAAATGACAACTGCGAAAAAATATTTAGAAAATAACGATTTAATTTCGTGAACCACGATTAATGATTACGAATATGAATCTATTTAAATATTATTAAGGATAATGTTATTTTATTAGGCATGGTCCAAATAGTTTTCAAGTTTATATCTGTTGGCTAAATATGCAAGCATTTGGGTCACTTTGTAAAGTGTCACTTACCGCAATAATTAAAGTAACAACCGCGAAACAAATTTGTCAGATCTAAACTTTGTTACATATTTGCTAAATATTGTAACGTCGTTTTTTTTTCTCGCATTCAAAGTGAAAATTAGTGTTAAACGCGAGACTAAACGACCATAGTGACACTCGAACTATATATAGCCACTCTCGCTCGCTGGCTCGCTCGCGTGGCTTAAGATCTCGTGTCATTATGGCTTGTTTTAGTCTCTTGTTGAACAATCTACTAATAGATAGGTACTTAAAAAAAAATGAGAAGCTATTTTATACACCTTTGCTACCTGTTACCTTTCAAAGCCACCGTGATCCAAACTTCATAGTCGGGGATCGTTATTACCTGTATTACGGACATACACACTGAAACTTTCAGGTTTTATGAAATAAGGAACGTCTAATCGTCACGGGCTCTTGTTCTATTTTTTATCAAGCAATAATTTTGTCATAAATTAAAGTTAGCCCAAAAAAAAGTTAATGACATGCGCTTTTAATAATTTTTCAGTTATTCCGTCATAACTACCGTAAAACATTCCCAATAAAAAACCTTACATTTACTTCTTGAAAGGTCTCCCTAATGCTAAAAAAAAACAAGGTACAGGTACACCTAAAGGCCAAAACCATCCAGGTAATTAAGGTAGGTAGTTACACCCGCTCTCGCACGATACTCCTACTAGGTACCTACCACTAAATTCATACCAAACTTTCATTACCTATTTGCAGAAGAGGCGGCGTTGATGAAGACGAAGTTTAAGTACTGGGGCTGGACTGGCGACAACATGTATTTTATTCGCGGTAGTAACGACAACATTTCCATCGGCGCTGGCGAGTGAGTGCACCATTATATCGTTCGTTATTGCACGCAGATTTAAGAATGCAATCAGCCCTTATTAATAGGAAATTTCTAAATGTTCCGTAATCAAGTATTTTCAGCAAAAAAATACGTTTAATCTTCGGTTAAGTAAACAAAAGGTTGCTTAGTTAGGATAACGGACTGTGGATTTCATTAAAAGGTATTTTTTTTGTATTTTTCGTATGTACCTATGCTGTTGATAATTAAAATACAAAGAGATCTTTCGGGTTTTGGTAAAGTCGGTAAAACTTGAATTTTTATGAGAGAGAGCTAAAGAATTACATCCCCTAGGGCCGTTTTACAAAGCCTTGGTACAAATATATCAACAAGGCTAGCCACGGCGCGTCGATATCTGGACTAATTTTGAATTTTATCGCGTTCGTTTTGTGTAACAGTGTTTATAGAGTGTTTACGGTCATGGCACCTTATGTTGTAATTTTTCAATTATGTAATTTTCGGCTGTGCAGTCGCGTTCATAAATATGTGTACACTTTAGTGCCATGTATGTCTTTTTAATATCATGTTTGAACTACCATGCATGAATTGTCACAGCGATTAACGTGAGAAGGGACTAAAGTGTACATACATACTTATTTATGAACTCGAGTGTACAATAGCCTACACCGGCACAACGCCGGAACGCGCGATTGTTCACTTGCCGAACTCACCTGCGGCCACTTGAAAGCCCCACCGGCACATCGTACGATCGAGTGTCGTTTATTAATGACGCGTCCGAGCGGTGACAAGTGAACAAGCGCTCGTTCTGCGTCTAGTGCTCGGCTTGGCTCGGAGTCCGTTTTGACGAGCGTGTCTTGTGTGCGCAGTGGCAAGTTCGGGCTGTGGCTGGACGGCGACCTGTACTTGGGGCGCACGCAGCGCTGCACCACGTACGGCAACGAGCCGCTCACCACGCGCGAGGACTTCGTCGTCAAGATCATGGAGTGCTGGACCTTCATCTGAGCGCCTCGCCCCTCGCCTCCGCCATCGATCTATCACGCCGCTCCCTCTCGACACCACACCGACAACATAAGCTTTACAATATCTTATGAAATTTGCTATAAAGATTTGACACTTTTACAAGTCAGTCTTTTCGACTATAGTACCGTAGTCTGAAAATGATTTTGTATTCGCATCGTGACTCGATCGACATAGATCGACATCGATAGGCCGCAACGAAGACAATATATCGAAACTTCTAAGCGCATTTCTAGTCAAATGTACTAAACCTGACCAATGTTTTGATCCTCTTCGAATTAAGTGGCATGTTCGAATGGAGCGCCGTCGCTGAGCCGGGCGCCTCGCGGCCTCGCGAGTAGAGCAAGTGCATTAATCCTAGTCAATTGTCACTCGTATCTAAGTCGAAGGTTTGTAGGAGAAGGGGAGCTGCTAGCAAGCTCTAGGGTAGACGTCGAATAGTTCGCGAAGCGGCGCGATCAAGCCCGCCGGCCACATCTTGACCAGCCCAATACTGATTACGTGTCAATTCATACAATTACTAATGTGCATTGTTTGTTATTAAGAAAGAAATAAAACCTATTTGTTACGAAAAATATCAATGTATAATGTTATGTAGCGACATATATTTAAGGGACACAGTCTTGTTATTGTGTTGCCAATTAGGTCTGGCTTGGCTTGCTAGATCTTGCAACATCAAGGAATTCAGATTAGGCCGAGATTTGCCAAATAATGCGCCGGCCTAGACTAAATCTAAACATAGGCGCCTTTAAAACGGTAGCACCTTTCCTATTTATATTCCGTTAATAAAGGATAGTATATATGTATTGATTTGTTGTCTATATCGTAACATTAGAAGTCATAATAAGTTTCTTAGTGAGCATATGTTACTTTACGTTATAATCTGTGATTTCACTGATATGGTAGCATTTTGGTACACTACACTACACACTCGTGGCAGATTTGCGTTTGTTTTAGAACTGATAATCACAGCTAGTTCCGTAATGTTTTTATTTAGGTTAGGTTAATTTTGTTATTATATCAGCGTTAAAACACCATATTCAGTACACAAAAGAGTAGCCGATGTTTAATATTAAATTAGTGGAAAAAATAGTTATCTTAGAGAGCTTGATGAATATAATCGTCATTGTGCTTAGTAATCGTGTCACTTAGCATGATATTACTCGATCTATCTGGTCGCGTAGCACGCGCGGGGCGTAGGCGCCGAGCGGCCGCCGCCGCGCCGCCGCCGGGCCGCTGCCGCGCCCCTTGCGGTCGACCGGTGCCGCTTACAAGGACTTGTGTATTTGCTTGTCACGTTATATACAGACTATTCCTATTTGAGATTATTGGACTTATATTTTGCGAGAAGCCACGCGAAATTATATTAATGTGATGTAATAGTAGAAAATATATTGTGATGGAAAATTTGGAGGCAATGTGCAAAGCTAATCGTGAAACTTACCACTATTAATAAACGTCAAATGGTTAATGTCCTTAAACGTTTACTATCTTCTACTTGCATGTGACAGTTAAATTTGATAAAAAAAGAAATCAAATAATCAAATAGTTTTTAATGCGGGGGCTGGCCCATTTAAAGTGGAACTGAATAGCGCTATGCCCCCAGAGCGATCCAGTAACGACGCGCCGGGGCTAGGCAGAGCACATTGTTTTAGGGTTGTTTGCATAAGTTATTATTGTTGCACATTTATTGATAACTAGACTTGTTGAGTAGCTGTGACAAATTAAAATGTATTTATTTATTCAGTTTGAGTTGCACTATAAGATTGCTGTAGCTGCATAATGTTCGTGGTGATTATGTTATGTATAAGTTGTTAAAATGTAAATCAAAGCCATAATAATTGAGAGTATATTATTTTGAGAAAAAATGGACTTATAATTTATAGTTATAGTGAGAAAAAAACTAATTTACCTTACAACTATTGCATTACATTGCTGCTCATGAAAGGTTTGAAAATTAATAACCCTCCATTAGAAAAGGTAATTCTTATATTTTTCGATTTCGATCAAACGGTTCACAGCTCTTAAAATTATCGTTGAATAAAATCAATGTTCTTATGGATGTCATACACTGGTATATACATATACAGGCTTTAGTTTCAAGGAGACATAGTTGCAACGGAACACAATCTCAAAGAGGCACAAACCCCAAATAGACACATCAAATATTGTATGTTACTTTAGTTACGGAAGTGGTTGGATGGAGATCGTTGATAAGTATTTATTTCTCTATATAAGTATTTATATATCGTTGTCTAGTACCCATAGTACAAGCCTAGAGCTTAGTTTGGGACTAGGTAATTGGTGTGAGATCGTCCCTTGATATTTTTTTTTTTTTAAGATATACGTTACGTACCCTAAGCTATTATGGTCTCCTGGTCCTTTTTTTGGAATAAGGGATAGGTGGAACAGGGGCTAGGTAGGTTTAGGTTATATAGTTTTGCAGCAGGCCCGGAGGGCCAAACTACCCAGAAATAGGAGCTCCGCGTAAGCGGAGCTCCGTCGACTCCGTCTAATTGATTTGAAATAAGACTGTCGACGGAGCTCCGCAGGGATTGCTGAATACATTAATATTAAAGTTATAGTAGGAGATCCGAATAGGAGACGATTTGCACCGGGCTGCTTATTCGATCAAAAGTATTTTATATCGATACGCTAAATAATGTGTGGCGAATATGTTGCCTGAAAAATTTCGTAGTCCTCACACGCCAATGACAGCTGAAAACCACAGCGAATGTCAACCTTACGTCACAAATACTCGGCTCAATTTTGCACTGTATCTGTGACCACTATATAGGTCGATGGTGTGGTAGGCACGACAGCACACGACCACTATATAGGCTCTTGGCGTTCAAAGGGTTAAAAGAAAGGAATAACGTGAAAAGTTTGATTCAAATTCCAAGAAAAACATTTATTGCCGACGACGACGTTTGAAAAATAGCGATATTGTCATTCCATAGATAGCTTTGATTATTCCCAAAAAAGCCCACCGGGTATATGGTACTGAATCTTATTATAACCCGCTGGTTAGCCGATGGCTATAATGACTTACTTTAGGTGAGGTTTGCATGATATACACTGTGCCCGGGACGTACTTACCCGAAGGATTTTAACAGCGTGTTCCTGAGTTAAAGTTAAAGATGTTATATTAAAATAGGTCCAATTCCCCCGTTCAAATTTTCAAACAAATCCTAAGGACGAGCTGGCAACGCTTTACTTGTAATTAGCACTTGTTTACGGGAAATTCCCTTGAAAGTTATTTACAGTCAAGGACTTTAATTGTTATGCCACTATGGAACCCTGTTGCATAACGTTAATCATTAATTTTGGCATGATTTTGGCGTAATTTCTTTCATGTGCTTTGACGCTGTCATTATGACAGGGTTCTATAGTGATATAACAAAGTCCCTGACTGTATATGAATAATTTATGTCCCTTTCTTACATGTGATGTTGGAAGAGTTAATCGAAGAAAGAGACTAAGCTCTGACATGAATAAGAAGATGTTAACGTGTGGTTAGCGTAATAAGCATAGATTAATTGAAAAAAGGATTTATTAAAAGTTTCATTCATAAATCCTTTTTAAATGCTGAATAATTTTAAGGCTTGTTTCACAAGCACCTTATTGCAGATGCAATGTGTCTACACAAATCGGCGTATTACATACGCTCCGATTAATTTTGTACATTAGATGACATTAGATCTATAAAATGAATAGGTAGCAACTTAAAAAGTGATGGTGCACTTTAATTGTTGCGAGTTTCAAATTCGTTGATGATCCATGTATTTATTCGCATGATAAACGTTATACCGATATAATGGTGACCGTTGTTGGCATCAGTGGTGGTATACCTACTTCACTTCTTTTGCAGTAGTGGCGAGATTGATCAGGCCTCACTTGCGCTGGACACGACTAAATGCATGTTAAGACTAGCAGAGCTTAGTGAAACTACGAGTGGGCCATACTTTAAGTTCGAAGCGTGCTATCGAAGTGGACGAATGGGTTAGCAGAGTCTTCAAATGAGTCCAACAGGTGACTAAGCTATTGAGCCTTTCCCTGTAACATATTTTTCTTCTGAGCTACACGCCCTTAATTCAATGAAAACTATGATTCGTGAATGGAACTTTATTAATACGCAATTAAGCAATAATTAATAAATAACAATAGAAACTTCAGCTAGGTATATCATTTAACATCGATCAACATTGATAGGCTGAAACCGAATAAATAATAATGCAATCACCGATTAAAGTAAGCAAAACGATTTTGTCTACGAAACTATTCGTATTGTGTCTCACTACAATGTTCCAATAAAGCATTAAACTGTAACGTTAGAACTCATTACAGGTTCTAATTTTAATCGTCCGGGTGTATCTCAAGTTGGTAAAAATCTAGCGTATCGAATTTCCATGCTTAAAGGACTCCTGCATATTCGTGGTCTGCAATGTGGTTATGTCAATGCTAAGCAAAATTAACCGTCCCTCCGTTTCTGTTTCTGGCCATAACTAGGTACTTGGACTCTCTTTCCACTCTCTCCAGTCTTGAACAAAGGTGTTAATCCCGGTTACATCTTCGGTCGCTTATTTGGTCTGTCGCGATGCTGGATTCTATTCTATTGTACGAGTATGGGACCCATTTGTAGGTGCACACATGTCCTTAACTAAAGCTATTATTGCCTGAGGGTTAAAATGATAAGTACCTAACTGATTTTTATTCTCCATAATTCTCATATTTTTTGTTTTGCAAGAAAATATTTTACAATGTCAACCGATACGTAAACAATGAAAATGACACTTCCTAGCATAGGTACTTGTCATATTCATTCAATCTTATGAATTATGAGTGTCATATTAATAGCAGACGTTGGTCGTGGTCCACCTATGTTGTCCACCTGGGCATTTTAGCAAAACTTAGCAACTTCTACGTTATTTTGGACCTTCGGGCCTTCTGAAGAACTAACATAACCTAAACCTACCTATTGATTTTGTCCAGTTTACTCTCCGTAATCCACATAGGTGGACCAATATAGGTGGACCACGGCCAATGCCCCTTCATTTTTATAGGGTCCATCGAGCAGCAATGTATAACTGTTATATATTCAAAGTCGTTTATTTACATACCTAGCAGATTATTTTTATGACATATCAACAAAGAATCATCACAACGGTTTCCCAGGAATCAGAGGTGCCGGGAGTAGTTGCTGTCAGTTTCTATCTCGTAATGCAGGGTTCCAAGACGTCGAGACACTGTACCAAATACCCATTTCCTTCCTGATGCGGAGTAACTCGGGTGTTTCCCGTTCGTCCGATCGGTCAACCGGTCGGGAGACAAAAAAAGTCTCACTGGATCGATTGATCGGTCAAACGATCGGGCGAACGGGAAGCACCCAGTTAGTTAAGAGGATTGTAAAGCTAAAATTTTTAAGGAGCAATTGTTTTGTGAACTATGGCGTTATTATTTAAAAATGTTTCAAATTCATGAGATACATATTGTCTTCCATTGTCGGATACCAAGGTGTAAGCCTTTCGGGGCAGTGGTCCAACTGCTTTGTCCAATTCACCAATAATTCCCATTTGAATATCAAATTAACAGGCTCGACGGAGCTCCGCTATCGCGGAGCTCCTACTTCTGGGTGGTTTGGCCCTCCGGGCCAGCTGAAGAACTAACATAACCTAAACCTACCTAATATTTATGATACTAATATTGGTCAGTTGGGCAAAGCAGTTGGAGCAATTTTTGAATACAAAATGAACTGGTTGTAGTTTTTGTAGGAATTATTTCTATCCACTTGGAAAAAGCATCCACTATAATAAAAAGATGATAGCCAGCAATAAATAGGCCCTGCAAAATCTATATGTATTCTTTGCCAAGGACCCGTAGGGTATTCCCAATGATGAATAGGGATTTTCGGAGGTTCGTTCTGTTCTAATCGACAAGTTCGACATGATTTTACTTTGTCATCGATGTCTTTGTCGATATTTTTCCAGTATCCAAAACTGCGTGCAAGGAGTTTCATTTTCAAAATCTCGATATGTCCGGGAGTGAAGTTCGTCTAAGATTCGTTTTCTTAATTTACAAGGGATCATTACCCGTGAGCCTTTTAGAATACAGTCATTTAGTATTGTTAATTCGTTATCTTTATATCCCGAATCTCTAAGTGAAGTACCTGATCGGAGAGTGCCTAGCAAGTTTCGTAGTTCCGGATCTTGTTTTGTTTCTTCGGCAATTATATCTGGTGAAATGTTTAATGCGTTTATCTGTTCCAGTTGAAATGTGGAATGTTGTCATGTATGTCAATTTTCCCAACTGGAAAACGGGATAGGTAGTCAGCGTTGGAATGCTTTGAGGAACTTCTATATTCGATGTTGTAATCTGTTTTTAGAGGGAACTGCACTCTTTTAAAGTTAAATGGTAAATCTGTTGGAATTATGCGGGGAATTAAAACATTTTCTCCTTTGGCAATTCCAGGCATAATTATTGCCCTTACGATATTCCAACTTAGGTGCATAATCTCCAACCGTGTGACATTACATAATCAAGATTACGCATCAGGAGAACCGGGACACTAACTTTAAGCATGAATTATGGGAGTGCCCCTGATAGCTCCAAAGAGTTCAGGAGCTCTAAGGGTAGGACGGGACTTGCTCGGTGTCTATGACATTGTCTACCGAGAGATACTCCACAACATCGCCTTCCACGTAAGACATATGTTTTCATTTATCCACCCGACGATTTCGTTCGTCGGTGCTAATATTGCCCCTCTCACACAACCATTAGTAGGGGAGGATGACACTAAACCTAGTTGGATAAGACTACCGGATGAGATATGTGGCAGCAGCATGATAAAGACTCCTCGTACTTAGGTATCTAGTATAATCGTCCTCCTCAAAAAACCAAAGCTCATCTGAAAGATCATCAATTTCTGTGTAAGAAAAACCACTGCTGCAATTTCCAAACAGTGGAGAAAGTGTTTGCTGCAGCGATTGAAGGCCGCCCTCCGCGCAGCTGTATTCGACGTTTCTACTTTTTACAAAATTTGCCTGTCTCAAAATGTTTGTTACTTCTGACTAGCGTTGAAAAAGTCCGGAAAAAATACCGTTTTATTCCAAATAACTCCAAAGAAAATCTCCTTAAAAAACTAAAGAAATTTTCTGCTGTTATTTTAATCTATAATCGGTCTTATTTGCACCTACAAAAGGGCGACATCGACGACATGAAGGCATGAGTGACAGTGATTGACTATGAACAAATTGTCATTATTCATTTGTTATTTTCCTAAAAAACCCGAAAAAAACGGAAAAAAACTAAATAATCATAAATTTCCGAAAAAATCATTTGATTTTTTCCGACATTTTCAACGCTACTTCTGACGTCGGGAAAGAGAAACATATGTCCCCCTTAACCCATTCATTGCCGAAGACGCGAATTAGCGACCCATGTATGTGTAATCGTAATGCCGAGGACGCAATTTCGCGTCCTCGGGTAATTTGTTTTTTTTTTGCTAGAAAACAACTGTACATAAAGGCTGATAACAAAAAAAAATGTTGCGTGGAAGGCGGCGGCACTGCGTGATGAATGAATAGGTTAACCCGGGTCCCGGCCATGATAGTTTCCCTTACCCCACTTATGCATTTTTAAGGTATGTTACGAATCATATTAAAATTTAATATTTATAGCATATTCAGCAAAAATTGATATGCATACAAACAAAATAATCTATAAAACAATAATTACTGACATTTGCAGACTTGTGACCAAACTTTTTATCACATAAATCAGTATGTAAATAACGTGCGTCGAACGCGTGGTTTCGTTGTTTGTCAACTAAAGTATTGTTTTTGTCACACGTCACACTCGCACGTTCACTTGTCATTATGCAAACCTGTGTTCTTTTTTTGGAACTAAATCTCAGTTATTGCTTTATCGATCGTGTAATTACAACGCTGCGGTCTATAGTTTTTGATATATCAACTAGTGTTTCCCTTTCCCAGTAGTTCCCGTTACCCCACCTGACCTTACCTTTTTTTACCTGACTGCCGAAGGACCGATTTTGATGATTCTTATGTCAATCGATTTGTCTTTATCTTGTGAGAGTCACTAAAGCCGGGTCCGCTGCGCCATGTTATAGTTGTTTTTCTAACACCTAACATGTTAGGTCCACCCCCCCGCAAAACATGTTAGGAAAACACGAATAAAATTGCGCAGCGGACCCGGCTTTAAGATATGACAGTAATTAAAATTCAATATGGCGGCAACTAGACGCCATATTGTAAAAAAGAAAAAAAAAGTCGGCTAACTATAACAAATGGGGTATCACTCAATAGAACGATCATTTAGGATTTAAAGTTGGTTAGCAACTACAGTCAGGTTTTTTAAAGCTTGCTTTTTGTTGTTGTTATTTCTTTTGCATACAACTTTGATGTGAATTGAACTGCAAAAACTGAAAGTCTGACATTTTTTCACGTGTTACGCGGGCGGGGATTACAACATTTTTTTGTTGTTTCAGCGGGTCCAACCAAATAACAAACTAAAACTTCAGCTTTACATTGCGTTTTACGTTTTTATTGTAAGGTACCTATGACAGGCCTATACGGTATAGGGGACTAATAGGACGAGCGGTGGTAAGGATGCGGCCGCGCGCTGGAGCGTTGCGTGCGGCGCGCATCCTGGTGGCGGCCGCCGGGGCCGTGGCGGTTGTGGTTGTTGGGACCGCGGCGGTTGCCCCGCCAGTCGTTGCGCCGCCCGCTATTGTTCTGGACCCTCCATGAATCGACGATGGGAGGCTTGCTCGCCTCTGCCTTGTAAACCTTCATAAACTCTTCATCGTTCTCTGTATATCTGTCTTTTAGCAGTTCCTCACAAGCAGATAGGAATTCTTTGTCCTCGTTGGATAAAGAGTCCGAAGAAGCCATAGTGATTAGAAATTCCCTGGAAGGTCACCGAATCTGTAATTAAATAGAACGATGCTCATTATTTACACAGACTTTATTTTGCAATTAATAGTGCATCACCATACCATAAGGTTCTCGGTTGCGACCCCATAGCGATGTCGTGGTGACAACAGTTCTGAAATAATTGTTGACATGGTAATAAAAGTTCTCTTTTAACCATTACATTTTTATTACCATGGTTGTACTCATCACGGATATCAGTTCAGTTCAATCAGTCGGCATTCGGTAAAAAAATACATTCCAAATATATTCAACTTGCTATGGGATAAGCTAGTGAGAGAGACCAGGACACCTGTAGAATATGTAAAAAATCTGATATACTGGTATCAGAATCAAACAATTTGTGTGAGGTGGGCGGGAGAATGCTCGAGCGAATATACTCTGGAGTGTGGAGTTAGACAGGGCGGTCTAACCTCTCAGAGACTTTTAATCTTTATGTCGATGGCCTGATTGGTGAGCTCAGCGTAGCCGGTGTCGGATGCTCAATAGACGGTAGATTGGTCAATAATATTAGCTATGCGGATGACATGGTTTTGCTAAGCCCATTAGTGCTCTTGAGATACTGATTAAAATATGCGAGAGATACGCGGAGTCACATGACCTTAGGTACAACTCAAAAAAAAGTGAACTATTCATTTGACGTCACGTCACGACGTATATTAATAAATATGACAAAACTAAAGGCCAAAACCTAAGTGATATTATTATGTGTAATAATAATTAGCAGACCTAGGAATATGCGAGGCAAAATTAAATGACAGCTAGGGATTGCCTACATCGATAAACTCATTTATCGATGCTTTTCCCATATACCACTCCAAGAATTATTTGAAAAAAATAAAATTTTATTGAAAGTATGCAAATGAAACAAAATAGTAACTTTATTGTAATCGTTATTTATTTTAAATGGATTTTTAACCTTCACTCATTGTCATCCTTTTATTTTTACTCCGAAAAAAATCTGATCGTTTATTATAACAATAGTAAATGGTACAGTCATAATATAAGTCAAATATTTTTGCAAACAAAACTTAGAGCGATCATTAGTATCTGGGAAAAGCATCGATAATTGAGTTTATCAATATAGGCAATCCCTAGCTGTCATTTAATTTTGCCCCGTATATTCCTAGGTCTGATAATTAGAAAATAGCAACTCCATGGATTCTAGAACCACAGTAGGTATACCACCAACATCCTAACCCTGTGCATCACTGTCAAGTTATGTGAAATGAAATGAAATAAAATTTATTTGGCACTTAAAGCACTTAAGATAAAAAATATAATAAAAAATAAGTAATACAATTTGCTTAACTAAATCGACTTATCCTAGATTATTATTATTAGTTACCCTAATTGCATCAAACCCAAAATGGTCTCCACTCAGCTTTTTATGCCACAGTATATTGTTCAGATATACCGTGACGCTGGTTTTCAGTGAAACCTGGAGAGGTGAATGGCGCACCGTAATAACTACACTAAGTATTTAAAATTAACCAAAACCAAATTGCATACAACTGCCCATAGGTACGTGTGAGTGAACGTACATATGCGAGTGTGTCTGTTTGTGTGTGAGTGAGTGCGTGTGTATGTATGTGTGTGTGTGTGTGTGTGTGTGTGTGCGTGCGTGCGTGCGTGCGTGCGTGCGTGCGTGCGTGCGTGCGTGCGTGCGTGCGTGCGTGCGTGCGTGCGTGCGTGCATGCGTGCGTGCGTGCGTGCGTGCGTGCGTGTGTGTGTGTGTGTAAATGAGTGTCAGTACGACTGCTTATTTACTTACCGGATATTTGGGTTGATAAGACAAGTTTCTTGAGGTTATTTTTGAAAGACGCTACCGACTTAAGATTTCGTATTGGTGGTGGTATGTCATTCCAGCACTTCGTGGCAGCAAAACGAAAGCTACCACGGAAAGCAGCCGTACGATGCAGTGTATGTGTTAGGCGTATCGCTTGTCTGACTTGCCGTTGCGAGAATTTGAGTTTCTCGAACAGGTAACGTGGTTGTTCGTATTTAATTATCTCAAATAAGAGAGAAGCGAGGTGTAGGCGATATCGTGAGGTCATGTTTAAAACGCCATTGCTGTTTAAGAAAGGGCTGACATGAGAGTACCGAGGAATGGGAAAGCAGAACCGCGCACAGGCATTTTGGATACGCTGTATTACTCTCTTTGTTCTTGCTAGCAAGCATCCACCAATCACTACATCAGCGTAACTTAATTTAGAGAGAATAAGCGAATCGCAAAGCCTAATGAGCATCTCCACCGTTAGACACTCTCGAATTCGGTACAATACCTTTAACCTATAGAAGCAGTTTCGCAACATCTCTAAAACATGACTCTCAAACCGTAGCCTTTCGTCAAAGATAAGACCTAAGTTACGCGCTTCTGTTATTCGCTCCACACTAGCGTCATTTAGATTCGAGGTTGAAATGTCACTAATTTGCTTCTGACTACCCAATACCATAAATTTTGTTTTACTTGCATTCAACACTAAGTTGCTCCGGTGACACCAGTCGGCTATACTGTGAAGATCCGCGTTAAGTTTGTGTACAGCTGAGTTACACTCGTTAGGTTTAAAAGATAAGTACAACTGGGTGTCGTCTGCATAGATATGGTGTTTGCAATGTTCAATATTATTAATAATATCAGCACTATATAAAATAAACAGGATTGGTCCCAATATTGATCCCTGGGGCACTCCTCTAGTAACCGGCAGAGTGGAGGAAACACAATCAGTTCCATTAACATTACGGATTTTAACGTACTGGGAGCGCCCTGATAGATAACTGGCAAACCACTCCAGAGTAAGGCTATCAAACCCGTAATACGTAAGCTTCGACAGAAGAAGGGAAGTATTGATTGTATCAAAGGCGCGGGAAAAATCGAGTAATACCAACAATGTTCCTTTTCCCACGTCTTGTGCGACCAGAATGTCATCCACCACATTCATGAGTGCAGTTGCAGTGCTGTGACATTTTCTAAAGCTGGACTGCTTCTTAGGCAGAATATTATTCGACTCCAGATATTCAGTCATTTGTAAACTGACCACTTTTTCCAGTATTTTGGACAGAAAAGGGAGGATGCTGATAGGCCGAAGGTCTTTCAAATCACTTGGGTTTGCTTTTTTAGGAATCGGGTTTACAATAATTTATTTTAGTAGGTGTTCGGTACAATTTTAAAGTAAAGTATGTGAAAACAATGCATTTTATTCATCTTAGACATGTTTCATAGAGCCATTTACTGCTTAAGACCCACACAATCGATATCTGAATAGAAATAGAGTAAGTTTTTTTTTTTCAAAACAACCGGGTTCGATTCCCGAACTGAGTACAGGTTTTTTTTAAATGTATAAATGCAGTTTTTCTTCTTATTAAAATCGATGACATGGTTCCTAAGAACAAATCTTCATGTGTCTTATAGTTTCAGACATTCCCATACTGACCGATTTAAATGAGACACCCTGTATATTAAACATACAAGACTCAAAAACAAATTAAGTGCTCATCACACAAATATTTGCCTGCCGATACAAGGAATCAAACCTGGAACCGCTAGCTTCTTAACACGTTCACAGATGCGGATGCTATAGCAATCGTGTATTCAATTAAATTGGTATAGTATCACTGTCCGTGAACGTGTTAACTGTATAAAGATCAATGTAAAAGTAAGAGTGATATAACTAGAACTAAATAACCCAATTATCAAGGCTTAATTAATATGTGTACACAGAGGCGGTGAAAGGCGTGGGTAACATTGGCCACTACTTATGGCCACGTGGTCTGACCACGAAGGTTTATCCTCCTGCGGCCCACGTCAAATTTCATTAGTTAGAAAAAGAATCTTGAATCGGTCAACTAAAGTCAAAAGTCACTTTGACAAATGTCCTAAATTTAGGACTTTGGGCCGCAGGAGGGTATGCATTACTTAAGAGCTTTTTAGAGTCCGTAAATGCGAAATGAAAAACCATCAGGGAGTGACTAGAGCGCCTCGCACAATGTAAAATTTAGGTCTTGCCCCGCCGTTGTGTGCACATGCAGAAATAGCTCCATTAATTTCCGTCTACTTACATCTCGAAGGTTGCGTCAAGTTAAATCGCTCACTGTAGGCAACTAAGAGCACATTTTACAAATTGAACCCTCGAACCGCACCGAAAGGAACTGATTTAAAATTGAGATTTTCCTTGTGTCACTCCAGGGCAATAATAATTTAGGCTTAAATACTATTCTCAAGAATGCGTGTTATTGTCAAGACCTTAAGAGGGTGAAAGACTGTTTAATTGCTGCACTACATATAGTAATAAACTTAATATATAATATACCAGTTCCGATTGTTCCACTGGCTTGACTGTATCAAACACGAACACAGCAACGGGTACGCCGTTTTAATAATTATTCTTGTAACCCTTACAAGAGTATGTCTAATAATAAAATATATTTACTTTGTAAACTTACTTTTCGACAAGTCTATAGATAACTTAACGTAAGATTTATTATTTATTTATTTAATGGCGTCAACATAATAACGTATTTTTGCCAATGTCAAGCAAGTAAGATTTGCAATGCAAGATTGGATCACGATTGGATAGATAGATTGGTTGGACGTCACGTCAGCATGACGTACGTATCGTACCCATAGAGTACATTGAATAATAGGTTATAGAGTTATCTTATCAGTCAATGATTGCGACTGCAGCGCGCCTAGCGACGTAGTCCGGACCTAAAGATTTCAGTAACATACCAATACATAGATATCCTCGGTATAGGCGCACAGGGTCTGTTCTGTTTTTAATTTCCTAATTTTTTCAGCATATTGCTTGAATACTCATCGCTAATAAAATAAAGAATGATAAATAAATTTATAATATATAATGTCATTTATTTCTTATTTTATTAGCCTTAAGCATTCAAGTAGAATAGTAAATCAAACAAAAGATCTGTGCAAAGTCCATTTGGTTTCTTCTTTTTATATAATAAATATTAGCCATTTTACCGCAACACACATAACACTTTAAAAAACACTTTCTATTAATCATTGTCGCCGGTAACCAACTCGTCAGGAAGATCAAGTCCAGGGGCCTGAGGCTCTACTTTGAAAATCGAAGTTCGAAGAAACGTTAGCTCCATTCCTATCACTCGTCATTCGAAACTAAATCGAGAGAAAGGGATGGAGCTAACGTAACTTCGAACTTCGATTTTCCAAGTAGGCCCTCTGTTTTATAAAGATACAAATTACAATTTACAGGTTACAAGTTTCCATTTGACACAACCTCGACCAATGACGACCAGCCATTTGAGCAGTGTTGCCAGTTTAGACCTGTAAAATTGTAACTTGTAACTTTATAAAACGTGCCCCTGTATGCAATAACGGAAATCAATCACAAACAGCAGGATCATCGGAGTCCAAGAGTACTTAGCCAAGTCGTCGTGTAAAATAAGAGAATATCGCTGTCCAGGGATGGCCAAGTCGTACCTATTATAAAATAATCACAAACACTCGAAACACTAGAAAGCACTTTTGAATCTATTTAACTTTAAGAAAGTGAGAAGTGAAGTGAATTTCGATCAAAATATAAAATTAAAAAAATACTGACATATACGTTCCGTTTCATGAGACTTGCTGAAGTTGTTTGTTTTAAAAACTCCTTTTAACCATTTATTAAAACAGAACGACACCGATATTCTTTTGCCCTTTAACACAAAATAATAAAAATTGAATATTTAATATAATAATAAAAAAATATAAACGTAAAATGTAGCATGTTGTGAATGAAATATGTGAGTTAAATGAAATATAAATATCGGTGCTGCCAGTATGCAGCAGCAATAGATGATATCAGCGAGAAAAAAAAACTCTTAAATTTGTTAATTACTGCCATCTAGCGTCATAGTCTATAAGTACTTTTTGGTTCGAACAATCGGTAATTTTGTTCGGAGTGAAAACACTCTCGGACCCAATTCTAGTGACGTCACTTTTGATAGTTTTACGTATGTTTAGTCGGTAAATTTCCAAAAGAAATCTTTAATTTGACAGACTCACACCAATAACAACTTGTTTGTCAATGTCAAAACGTCATTTTAATAGACTTGCCAGTCAAATAAAAGCCTGGTTCATCATTCATTAGACAGCATGGACTTGTACCTACACTGGACTGAGAACTAACTTTTTCTAGCCAATCAAAATTGAACCATATTACAAAGCAAGACAGTTACAATTATGTGATGATAGTAGATGAGGACGAGTGAGAGCAACCAACCTGAGGACGGTGTCCCACTCACACAAGTTGCCAACGTAAAACAGGTAATGACATAGTGGTATTCAAGAATACTGTAAATCATTACCTGCATATTATACTAAATAGCTACATTTATATAAGAGATTTTACGTTTTACCTAATTTGTAAATGTTTAAGATTTTAACATTATTTACTGATTAAAACACGTTAATGAATAAAATACTGTGGTAATCAAGTAGTAATTGTAAATTTTGGCTGGTATCCCCAACGTAGACATATTTCAAATATTTGTTTTAATGTTTGTCAACTAACAAAACAAGCTAAAAATGGTGAAAATATGTTGTGTAAAGGGTTGTAGAAGTGAAAGCTTTGGTGACTGTGGAATATCATTTCACAGGTAAGGAACATTTGGCTCTATTTTACGATAAAACGAGAAAACCATGCCTAACTTATTAGGGTGGCTATGATTTGGGCCGGTGTGAGTATGGATACGAATGCAATTTCATAGATAAGTTGGCAGAGCAGTTATAAGGTACCTGGGTCGAATATGGCCTGCCTGAAAATATGGCCACACCCCCTCACGTCCAAAACTATGGCGCCATCTACAACCTTGATTCCCCAGGCGTCGTTGCTACCTTCCCCGCGCCCCTGCTAGTCCCGCAATGGCAGTCGAAGTGAGATCACGTGTCACGGATACAATTATTCACCCGTAAGTTTCTATGATTTTTTTGTTTTAATTGACTTTTACTTCAAAATATTTATTGTATTTTGGTCATTAGTAATCGTAGATGATATGTCTATGGTTATTTTGTAGCTTTCTTTTGTATATCTTGGGTTGTCGTCCTTGAAATGAAATATGAGAATGACTGAAAATATGGCCACTAAGTGTAAGTAAGTAAGTTATGATAGAGAAAGCTTCATTTGCATGAACTGCGAGTGAAGACAAAAAGGCTTCGATTTATTCAATTTAAATAATAAATAAGACTAAGTAATTACCTAAGATTATGTGATCTCAAATTGTGCCTTTACCTATTACCTCCATGTTCAGTTCATACTGTTAATATGGCCATCACCTGGCCATATTCACATACACTGTCGGAAATATGGCCGTTTTCCAAAGTTTTAAAAAATTAATCCTAAGTTCTAGTCTATTCGTTCGTAGGTTTTTCTGCCTACAAATAAGTTACCTAAATAAATACATTATTAAATAAATAGGGACTTGTAACTCCAACTGTTATACAGTGCGTTATATCTGCCGTCAAACCTTAACGTGGCCATATTCGACCCAGGTACCTTATTTGGTACTTAAACACTATACAAATTCTCGATATTTAAAAGTTTTGTGTACTGGTAGGGAGTTGTAAAACAACAAAACAAATGGAACCCCGGCACACCGAGACGCGCGTGAGAGATTTGGGAAATAAAGTAGGACTCAGGCAAAAACTACACAAAACTATATTGTTTAACAACATATGATACACTAGAGGACGCCCGCGACTTCGTACGCGTAAAATTAGTTTCCCGCTATTCCCCCCATTTCTTCCCGTTGGGGGTCGATTTTTGGAAAATCCTTTCTTAGTGCTCACTTACATCATGAAAGGAACCCCTGTACCAAATTTCAAGTTTCTAGGTACAGTAGTTTCGGCTGTGCGTTGATACATCAGTCAGTCAGTTTAGCCTTTTATATATATAGATGTATAATAATTTGCAATGAATAAATATTTCTTAAATAAATATTCTTATTTTATTTAACAATTTAGATTATTTCTTACTTATGTAAATTTACACATTTATAACTTTTTTTAAAATCCTGTGGCCCGTTTCACGAAGCTACAAGTTACAAATTACAAGCGGAATCCTCTTTCTAGCAGTACGAAATAGAAAGAGACTTCCGCTTGTAATTTGTAACTTGTAGCTTCGTGAAACGGGCCTCTGTGGCTCGTTTCACGAAGCTACAAGTTACAAATTACAAGCGGAAGTCTCTTTCTAGCAGTACGAATTAGAAAGAGACTTCCGCTTGTAATTTGTAACTTGTAGCTTCGTGAAACGGGCCACTGGTATCCGCACTTCCGCAGATGTACTTGGTCACCCTAATTAAAACGAGATGCAATTCTCTAGTATGGTTTCCTTGTCGGTCACACTTTTTTATCGCAGTAATCAGTCCAGTATAGGTACAAGTCCATGTATAAACCTTTAGCTTGTCTTTATACATCCATAGCAACTAGTGGTGGGAGGCTTGTTAGTTTCAAAAGTGACATTTTCACTTAAATTTCTGCAATATCCTGAAAGTTTCATAAGTGAAACATTTACCTAAACTTTCATGCAATAAGTACTCTGAAAGTTACCAAAGTAAAAGTTTAATTATTACTATAGAGTTGACATGTAACGCAAGTAACAGAAACTTTTCATAAAATTTTAATGAAATTTAACTGTCAGAATTATTTCCATCTAATTATGTAACTTTAAGAAGCTGTAATTTTCGCAGTTAAGGAAAGTTTTGCAATGTTTCAGAAATCGCTCATCAGTCATCAGGTCATCACTAATAGCAACCGTTTTGTTTTCTTGTTGTCAATATTATTTTTCTTGTCACTATAACCAGCGATCTTTATTTTAACTGTTAAATTCGTTTTAACAAAAAGTGCCAGAATAATTTTCCAAAGATCTGTATAAACTGTATATCTATATACCTATAAATTTTACGTATAATGTTACAGTGAATAACAAAATGACTTCAGATTTTCATTATAACCTCCTAAGACCCACCATACAACGAAATTTGTCAATGGAATATGAATCTACTGCGAATGAAATAAAGTCAATTTTCTTATTTGATCGCGAGTTCTAAAAACAAAAGAAATTTTACTTTACTTCCTTTGCACTAGATCTTTATTTCAATGGCAGTATTTTGTACTATTTTTAGTACAAGAACCCTCAGGAGGCTAAGTAACCTTAAAATTATTGAAGGGATAGTAAAATTAGTGAAATAACAAATCCGCTTTTATATTTAATTCTGCGATTTATTAAAGTATCTATACATACAAAGCCACATACATATATGATATGACAAAAACTGATTTTGTACTTAACGCATACAAAGATATAAATTGCTTCGATAAGTAGTTATCTTTTAAATTTATTTCATCAATTTATACATATCGATAAAAATATTTTCAGTATGAGATAAAAAAAACACGATATTTTTATAGGTTTTTTGTAGGTTTTTTATAGGTTTTTTATAGGTTGAGGGTTAATATAACACTAAAGTAAAGAAGTCCCATCACCGCAGAATAAAATTTACAAGCTTCCAGCAGCCCTTTCGCAGTAACACTATTAATTTATTGTAGGTATTTCATTGTTTCACCCTACTCCACACATGACACTGGACATCCCCGCTTGAAAAACCGGCGATCTTAGATAGAATTGTTTCTGGCCAAAAGTCAATCATTACATCAGTCTTAGTTTTCAGATTACTCTCCGTCACAATTATTAAGTAAGTACGGTAAAAATATACATTTTTATAATGTAATGTTATTAATAGAAAAGTCAGGCGGCCTCAATCTTAGGTTCAAATTGTAAGGTGCGTGCGCAGTTTGTAAAGGGCTCGTATACCCCATAATGCCGCAAGACCCATAACCGCTATCGTTACCGTAAGGTACATTCTGGCCCATTAGCGCAGACGAATTTGGCACGTACTGCCGATTTGCATTCTGCATCATCAAGTACTCATTCTGATACAATCCCGTGTTAACGATTGGTGGAACATTGAAGTTCAAATTCGGTTGGAAATGTAGCCAATCTTTGTTGCGGAGGTCAGTTCTTTCGGTTTGGATGCCGATGGGCACGGCGACGGGCTCGGGCGAGCCGCGGGCGCCGGGGCGGCGGCCCGCCAGCGCCGAGCGCTCGTTGCGGCGGAACTTGGCGCGCCGGTTCTGGAACCAAACCTGCGGGCCGTGCAAACTGGGGAATTATTTCTAATACGAGCGAGCGCCTGGGAGTCGAAAAATACTAAAAGCTGGCTAATTCGAACCATAACTATAGCACTACCAGAATCTCACGATTAGACCCGTTATCAAGCGGGCAGTTTGGTGGCTACCTAACATTATAACTGCTTGGCGACTAACATTAACATTTACTACAACGTCGAGACTTGGATAGTTTGTATTGCACATCATCACTAATGTTAGGTACCACTGCCCGCTTGGATAACGGGGTCTACCTACTCATGACAAAATTAAAAGTAAAAATAAAAATAAATCGATTTTCATATCGCAATGTTGCCTTACGCCTGTCAATACAAATTTCACCGCTTGTCAGGTTTTGTTATTGTTTGTCGTTTTTACTCAAATATGACCAACTTTATCAGGGTAATGTCCTAAAAGCCTTCCGATCTCAAGCTATACTTTAAAAAAACCGGTCATGTACGAGTCGGACTCGCGCATCGAGGGTTCCGTATTTAGGATAATATGCTTGGTAACAGCAAAAGAAAATACTCATTATTAAGTATAAACTTTTTTTTGTTATTTCTCAAAAACTGTAATTAATAAACACTTCATTTTATTTTTCCCTTAAAATTTAAGTACTTAATTATCTATACGTCAGGATTTTTTCTGATTTTTTGATTTATATACTTTGAAGATCAGGGGGGAACGGTAATTTTTTGAACATTTTTGGCTATAAATCAAAAGGTACATCACAAAAAAATAAAAATAAAAATTGTTTTGATATGTGCAGATTGCGCCCTTTCAAATGACACCCCATTTGCTATTATCAAACCACTTTCATTTTTCAACCCTTCTAGACCCCTTTTCAATTATTTATAAAATTAATTTCATTTTTTTTTACTAAAAACATATGCGGGCAAGCAAATAACAACGAGAGTGACGGATGCTTTATCCACATTTTACACGCGATATAGACGCAGCCGTACTAGGGCCGCTGCTGTGACATACAGACAGACAGACAGACAGACAATGAAGTCTCACCATAAGGGTTCCTTTTTATCATTTTGGTAAGGAACCCTAAACAACACAAAAATATATTGTAAGAAGTGGGATTCGAACCCACGCCCTCAAAGAGAACCAGAACAGCTCATACCCGTTGGATGGGCCAGGTAACCTGCGCCTGCGCCCGCTCGGCCAATAATTTATATCGTTAATCATGTTTACGGTAAAATTAGTGAGGAAGACGATGTAAATCAAACACTATCTTTGAATAACTTCGTGTTTTTAATAGACTAGTAAATGAAGCCAAATAATATTGATACTTTAAATTACTTTGTTCATTTGCAGGAACGTTACTTATCACTCCATTTGGAATTTATAACATGTCTGATACGTAAAACTCCATTTAGAACCCCTTATAATGAGTTACCATTTAATTCCAGGATTATCTATTGCCACCATACGGCGAATCGTAACTGTGCGGCACGGTCTTCATGATAATTTATTCAGGAATGAAAAAAAATTATCTCACATCTCAGAATTTCATACGAAATTGATTTACGTTAAAGTGACATAGTCGCTTAGATACCGCGTAATTCAACTATTGAACACGAATTAATAATAATATTTTCTATACAAATTTTGCAACCCCTTTTCATCCCTTTAGGGGTTGAATTTTAGTAATCGCTAAAATGCGTGTCTCATTATTTGCATTGAAGAGCATTTCTTCCAAAATAATGTAAATTTGACCTTAATAATAATTTTCCCATACAAACAATGCAACCCCTTTTTATCACATTAGGGGTCATAAAATCTATGTTATAAAATTAACTCGCCGTCATTATTATTTTTATCTTAAGCGATTTGGGCTGGGCGACAATGAGTCAGCCAGGACATCTTTTACATATAATATGTATCGATGATCTTTAAATTAAGAGTTAAAAGTGTCTAACATTGGTGCCATCACCATCACCTATTTTCCATTTTATGTTGAAATCTAAACGATATTTGTTAACATTCTAAAACATTTCATGTAAGTAGTTTTATTACCTTTGGAATATTTAATAGATATACAAAAATGTGAAACTCTGGATCACAAAATACTTTGAATCAATTTATTGTAACATAATTTGGGAATTCATGATAACCTGAAGTTTAGTAAAAATATTAAAACAGTAAGTACCTGAACCCTGCCCTCGGTTAAATTGACCCTCGCAGCTAAATCTTCTCTCACAAAGGCATCAGGGTAATGGGTCTTCTCAAACACCTTCTCCAACGCAGCCAACTGCTGACTGGAGAATGTCGTTCGATTCCTCCTTGGTTTCTTTATTTCTTTTTCCTTTTCTTCCTCATCTTCTTTCGTGTTCTTTGCTTCGTCGAACTTGCGCCGCAAACTATCCTCATACGCGAGATATTCTACTGGTTTTATGTACTGCTGTTTGGAGTACCAAGGTAAATCGTTTTGATAGGTTTGATCGTATGTTGCGTTGTGGCGGCCGGCTGTTAATAAAGATGGTAGCATAGGTTAGGTTTTACTCAAAGAGATTTAATATTATAGGAAACAGAGTGGCCATTGCAAACATTTTCAAACAAAAACTTTGTGCCAAAACTTTGATCATAAGCATAAGAAATGTCATCTAGCAAAGAACGCATTATAATATAATAATTAGATCAAGTATTTTCTATTGGACGGCAGGCTATGCGGTAGGTAGCGCTAATTTAAACGCAGTGTACGATTGTACCTAATTCTGTCGATAATAGTTATTTATGTGACTGGTGCATAATGAGAGGCATTATACACGAGTGTGGTTTTATGAAACGAGCCGTAAGGCGAGTTTCATAATAAGATCACACGAGTTTTATAATGCCTAATTATGCGCACAGTCGCATACATAACTTTATCTACATACATATCATAAGTTTTCTACAATATGTGAGAAACCTGTATCCGTCGTTACCCTGCATCTTAATGTACCTGCATCTTAATGTTCACATTAAAGTGCAGGTCACTTATACTGTAAAGTGAACATTAAGATTCAACTACAGCGATAACCGATACTTTATTGACATGTTATACTTTAATGTTAACATTACAGTGCAACCACAGATACAGGTAACATAATGTAGGGCATTTGCTTATCGCTTCTGAACATATTATATTGAAATTATGATATGGATGTAGATAAAGGTTGTTAAAAGATTGTTTAAAAAATTGCAACTTCGTCAGCATAGGACTAGTTTTTCGTTCGTTCATTGACTGTGATTAATTGTTATTGTATTCGCATTCATTTAATAAGTAGGTACCTAACTATAATTTAAGAGCAACTATATTATTTACCTTCTAAAATGTATCGATAAAAAAAGATACTTATTTAAAATTTACATTTCCCCATCTAAGCTATAGTGCATCTGAGTACCTACTAAACAACAGAGGGCGCTTATAACAACATCCTAATTTTCTAGAATCATCTGTAGTAAATAACTCAATAAAATCGATTTATTTCCATTTATTTTATCATATGGCGTATTTATTATTTAGTATTTATTAAATGATTGTCGGACAGAACTCAAAATATTATTTTAAACTTACCTATTTAAAATTCAGTTAAGTCAATCCAACTGAAGTCGGCGTCCCCCAATATTTTTAACCAAACGCCGACGACTTCAGTTGGACTGAACATTTACTTATGTACCATTTAAAAAAAAAGTGTGTATGAAGGCGGTTATTTTAACACTTTTTTTTAAATATCTTTATAAATTGGGTATCATTTAACCGATCAGCAAAACATTTTTATTTTGGTAAACAGAAATATGTATTTGGTCAGCCAAAATAGCTGGTTGGTAAGCAACTTATGGTTAGCAAACATTTATAAATCTGTCTGCAATTAATGATATACGAACTGCTCTAAATTATTTTGGTCAGCAAATTAAATATTTGAGCTGCATTGAGCGACCCACAATTAATCAAATTTTGGTAAGCAATCAGTAAGTAAGCAAAATATTTCATTTTGTCCAGCAAAAAAGGGGGCAAATTTACGGCAACGCACATACACCAAACCCACCATCAAATTTACAAATTTAACAGTCTCGACGGAGCTACGCTTACGCGGAGCTCCTATTTCTGGGTTGTTCTGGCCCTCCGGGCCTGATATAAAATCGAACCTAACCTACCTCATATTTATGGTACAAATTTTGGTTAATCTAGGGTGTGATTGTGATTTCTAAATTTGTGTGACAAAACTTAACTTGTAATTACTACTAGCCTCAAAAATACCAATACTTGGGTGCTCGCGTCACGTGGTCTGATTTCGCTCCGCCCACAATAACGAACACTGCTGATTTTTCAAACTAAACGCTATCCACTTATTTATATAGATGACCATTATTTTAATATGCACACCTCTCAATTAAACTGCTTACAGACATGTTTTTTCTGCTGACCAGTTGTAAAATCTTGCTGCCCATGTAATTATTTTGCATCTCGACTGTTTAGGTATTAGGCAGACACGTGATAAAAAAAGCAGATTGATATTTGTTAAAATGTTAACCGTTTGTAAATTGTTTGCCGAACAAGAGTTGTAGCCTGATTTTTATTTATTGCCAGCCAAATCTTTGTATGCTGCCCAAATGAAATGAGTTAATTCCTTTTTTTTTGCGAATCAATTTTAATAACGGCTGACCATTTAATTACTTCCCTTATTATAAATTACACGATGACATTTTTAGAATTGACAGGTTGCATTAGCTCTTAAAAAGGCCGTCTTGTTTGTACCTCCCTCTCACTCCCTACCATATTATACGCTCTTGGGAAACGAACCGCGAGCAGAGAACAGGGGTGTGATTCTCTCAACAACGACGAACGGACGGACGAACGAGTGAATGTCCAAGCGGCGAGTTGTACTCGATGTAGGGGTACAAACTTCAAATACCACCTGCGGAGCAATAAGCATACCTGTATGATCGGGCTGGTGCCAGAGCCATCCAAACTAGCAAAATTTGGAAAATCTATTTATTGCTTCGGGCCTTCAGTATACAACCGTTTACTTGACACTGTCAGGAAAGCAACTTCCACCGCTACTTTAAAAAGTAAACTGAAAAAGTGGCCTTTGGAAAACGTTTTAAATAATTACGACGAATTGCTTAGTGTTCCGATAGCGCTTTAAAATGTAAAACGACAATCACATTAATCATTATACTATTAATATAATGAAATGCAAGCCAAATAATTGTTAATTATAAATTGTAGTACACCTATTTGTACACTTATTCTTATCTCTGACATGTAACGAATGTTATCAATAAAGTATTTCATTTCATTTCATGTAATTTTACGTTTATTCGAATTTTCCCCGTGGGTTCAAATTTATAATTAGAGCGTTACCCTACTTAACAAAAAGTTATAATAAAAAATCGTTCGTTGATACAATCAAGTAATTTAACTTACCTAGGCTTGAGTTACACGATATAGGGTAATTTCAAAATTACAAAAAGGCACCAACAAGCTCTTGGGTCAGAAATGTTATCCCAGCAGCGTACGCACGCACTTACAGCTCGTGACCGGAGCGAGCTAGAGCGGGGGAGCGGATTAAAGGGCGTAGGTATTACATTATCCTAAATTTAGTCGTCCTAACTGGCTTGCAAGGGGATAGTTAGGAAGCTCCTGATCACACTACACTAAATTCAGTCACTAAATCGGTCGCCTAGGGTGCTTAAGTATAGAATACACGTCCTTCCGGACTGGCTTTGCTAAATGTTATTACACCTTCCTAACTCCTTTCCTAACTAGGATGCTAACTCAGTTAGGACGGCAGGAGCCGTCCTTGCTTCCTAATTAGGATACTAACTAGGATGCGCACTTGCTAAGTGTTATTACACCTTCCTAAATTAGGATCCTAACTCATTTAGGATGCTAGATTTAGGATAATGTAATAGCCGCTTAACATGGCGTCTTGGTAAATGTTGCCAGAGTATAAAATTACCGTCGGTTTAGTAGAGTAAGGGCTGATTTTTCCAGATTTATCTGGGGATTTAGCTATCCGGAAGGTAAATTTTAGCTCTGTCCTTTTCTTTCATATGACTTCAGAACAGGAAAGTACCTAATACATTTAACTGACGGATAGTTTTAGTCATATGAAAGAAAAGGACAGAGCTAAAATTTATCCGGAAGGTAAATTTTAGCTCTGCAGTCCTTTTCTTTCATATGACTTCAGAACAGGAAAGTACCTAATACATTTAACTGACGGATAGTTTTATCTAGGGATTTAAAAATTCGGCCCTAATTCGCAAAATTCAATTTTTTCCGCATTTTCGACTTTCCCCCCCAATTCACATCTAAATATAATCAAAAAGTATTATTAATAAATTTAACGTAAATGTGAAAAACTCATTTTAAAACTATGTTTCCACGAAGACGAAAAACATAAATAACATTTTGTGACTTAACTTGTATAACACATCCATAAATCGATTAAAATATTTCGCAAGTGACAGCCCTAACTTTGGGCGCGGAAGACATATAGGGGCGTAGCGGAGGTGAAGTGGGAAGTAGGTATTTAAAGGGCGGCATTTGGGGCCTGGGTAAAGGAGATTCGCTTCTACGTAGTAGCTTCATATAAGATTCCATGAATAGGTAAGTAAGTTCATCTCGAATAAAGCAATAGGTACCTGTCAAGTGATGAAGTCGTAACAAGCTGTCCTCGTGGCATTTGATCATTTGGAAGAGGTTGTGGCTGTTGTCCGTATAGTTGGCGTTCGCGAAGTTCTGCATTGGTTTGGTCTCGTACATGTTTGGACTGGTGTCTAAGGACAGGGCAAAAACTGATTTATATAACCATACATATAATATTTTAAATTTGGAAATAATGGAAATAGTCAAGTACCTAGTGAGATCACGTCTTCAAGAAGGAAACCGGCCATGTGGGAACGTCAATGTTTCATTTTCCTTACCACAACCGTACAATATTAAGACAAGCTTAAAACAATGTGAATTTCTTTTAGTACCTATTTTAATTATGCTATGACTTGACAGACGGAGTGAAGCCTTAGTAATGGGGTCCCGGTGACACCCTTTGGGTACAGATCCCTAAAAAGTATTTGAATGAGGACGTAGTCGCACTTACTCTGTTAATTAATTATGAGTAAGTACTGAGTACACATAAAAAACTTAGCAAGTGCGTGTCCAAATCGCGCACCAAGGGTTCGTTCTGTAATAAGAGAGAATATGATTCTTAAGTTGCTGGTGTTTGTCGGCGATGGTGAATTCTTCCTGCCAGGCAACCCGCATGCTCGTTTGCCTCCCTTACATACACAGTGGTGGTCACATAATTAGGAACGCTTTCGTTCTTCCCAAACAATTATGACTTCAATTTAGACAACCAATCATAAAGTTCTTAACCAATTTTACTATTATTTAACGTAGTGATTATTTACTCAGTGCTTTTAGTAACAAGATTTATGTATCATAGATAAGAAATCATACAAGATAATAATCGGTATCAACTTGTTTTTAAATTAATACAGTTAAAAGTTAAAACTAAACTTATTTAAATTAAAATAAAACTAAGCTACTCAAATATTAAAAAAGTAAATAATAATCACCACTATAAAAAGAACATCCCCTCTAGCAGGTTACACTTATCGTTAAGTAATAAACTCACCCCCTTACTAATAAACGTTGAGTAACGGTGGTATAGCTATACAATGTTTTGTCCTTATCTGTCAAATCCAAGTATCACAATGACAGATAAAGACAAAACATTGTATAGCTATACCACCGTTACTCAACGTTTATTAGTAAGGGGTTAAGGTTTTAATGTATGTACAATTTTCGCTGTTAAAAACTAATATTTAATTTTATTTAAAAAAATTGTATGGGTGCGTCAGCAGTAAGCATGCAGCAAGTAATTAAAACCCTATAAAATATAAGGTCCGTTTTTAACAGTAGTTCACTGTACAGTCAGCTCCAGAGATAAGTATACCTCCCTGTATACAAGTTTCCTAGCAAAGGGGGTTACATTTCTCTGCAGCTGACTGTACATCGGTTTAAACCTCAGTTAATGAGCTAAAGTCATTGGCTAAAGTAAATTGTAATTAGTAATAAAATTAGTGTAAGAACTTTTTATTTGTTGGCCAAAATTTAAAAGTCATAATTGTAGGCAATTCTACTCTACGGGAAATACGCCAACGTCGTCACAGGGTGGCCGGAACGGGATCAGGAGCGGGAAGTAGTTTTATATAAACACCGGCAGTCCAGGGCAGGAATATTTATTTAAAATCTTCAATTACTTTAAATTATAAAATAAGGCACCTGAGAACAATACACAAGAGAACTTAGAATAAATATAATAAAATGAAGGGATGGTCTTAGATAAAAAGCTATAAACTTACAATAAAATTAGTGCCGTAAACAGTAACCCCCTTACTAATAAACGTTGAGTAACGGAGCTATGTTTTGTCCTTATCTGTCATTGTGACATTTTGATTTGACAGATAAGGACAAAACATTTTATAGCTCCGTTACTCAACGTTTATTAGTAAGGGGGTTACTGTTTACGGCACTAATTTTATTGTAAGTTTATAGCTTTTTATCTAAGACCATCCCTTCATTTTATTATATTTATTCTAAGTTCTCTTGTGTATTGTTCTCAGGTGCCTTATTTTATAATTTAAAGTAATTGAAGATTTTAAATAAATATTCCTGCCCTGGACTGCCGGTGTTTATATAAAACTACTTCCCGCTCCTGATCCCGTTCCGGCCACCCTGTGACGACGTTGGCGTATTTCCCGTAGAGTAGAATTGCCTACAATTATGACTTTTAAATTTTGGCCAACAAATAAAAAGTTCTTACACTAATTTTATTACTAATTACAATTTACTTTAGCCAATGACTTTAGCTCATTAACTGAGGTTTAAACCGATGTACAGTCAGCTGCAGAGAAATGTAACCCCCTTTGCTAGGAAACTTGTATACAGGGAGGTATACTTATCTCTGGAGCTGACTGTACAGTGAACTACTGTTAAAAACGGACCTTATATTTTATAGGGTTTTAATTACTTGCTGCATGCTTACTGCTGACGCATCCATACAATTTTTTTAAATAAAATTAAATATTAGTTTTTAACAGCGAAAATTGTACATACATTAAAACCTTAACCCCTTACTAATAAACGTTGAGTAACGGTGGTATAGCTATACAATGTTTTGTCTTTATCTGTCATTGTGATACTTGGATTTGACAGATAAGGACAAAACATTGTATAGCTATACCACCGTTACTCAACGTTTATTAGTAAGGGAGTAGGTATTTAGATGAAGGGTTATCCTTTAAATAATTCTCACTTCACAGTTTCAAAATTATTATATATCGACCGTCGATACGAATAAAATCGTAACTACAAAACAGGTTTTCAGGAGAGCGAAACTTATTTTGCAACTTCAAACCTCGATATTTTGCTTGCTCACATTTGATTTAGTGATTTGAGTAAAAGTTGTTATGACTAATCTTATGCTAAGATTTTTAAATGATTTCTCTCTTTCTTTCCGACTTCCAAATACTATTTTTGTGTGTTTTTGTCTGGAAGTATGTTAAAATTAGAATATTAAATACCGCGGTAATCAGTTCCGTTTTTTACTATGGCTCCTAAATCCGAGATATACCACAGTAAAAGCTAAAATAGTACCTACTTTAGGTTCAAGTACCTTTATTTTTTATATCTGCTGTCGGTTATTTAAGTGTTATTAAAAACTTCACTTATCTATCTAAGCAGTTAAAGAGCAATTTCCGCCTTATTTTTTCATAAAAACTTATGCAATATATTACTTGTTTCCATAGGACCCTTCAATGATTGAGTCGTTTAAATATAAAGATTTATTTGAAGATTTTCATGTTAGATTTATGAGTTTGGTTTTATTAGATGGTTAAAATGTTAAGTTTTTATTTGTTTAACCAACGTCACGATTACTTAACTTTTTATGGTCGTAATTAAGTTGTATAGTACTGTGAATTTATCCTATTACCGATGGTAAAAAAAGATAACCCTCGGTAATAGGATATGGGAACCTAGTTCCGACCTATTTAGGTTTTAATGGGTCGGAGTTAGGTTCCCGTAATAATATCGTCAATTGCCGAGTGACAGTAAATTAAATAACAATTTTAGGGTACCGTAGCCCGGATTCCTTAATAAAATTAAGACTTCTGGATAGTAAAGCTTACCTGTTGGAAACTGTTGTGCTAACTGATAGTGGACCGCTTACCTGGGGCCTGTTTTATAAAACTACAAATTACAATTTACAGGTTACAAGTTTCCATTTGACACCACCTCGACCAATGACGACCATCCATTTGGGCAGTGTTGCCAGTTTACACCTGTAAAATTGTAACTTGTAGTTTTATAAAACGTGCCCCTGGTAAGCTTTATTAAAATTTTAAGAAAACTGATGTATTTTATTCCTGTTCGACTGATTATTTAATTATTATTATTTTAAGAAAGTTCCGTGAGTAAGTATGTTTTTAATTAATTTGTTATTATTGCTTTTTATTTTATTACCAAACAATGTTGATGTCTTGATTTAATAAGCAGTTATAATCAAAAATAAATCTTTATCCACTTTTAAATGTTTTATTCACCAAAAATACATTAATCCTCTACCCTCGGTAATAGGAGCCTCATTCGCGGTAATAGGGTCAAAGACCGCCCAATACCTCGGTAATAGGAGAACTCGACTTCGTGGGTTTAAGATTTATTTTATCCCATAAAATTATCACCTAAAATGAGCCCAGAAAGGTACAAATGACAAAATTCTATCAACGCACTTTTATTAAAAAAAAACGTTTCTGTCGTTAGAGTGTCTTGATACCCTTAATTTTCTTATTTCAAACTGCATTCCTTTACTACCTCGGTAATAGGTGCCGTTAGCTTATAGTTCTTTAGAAAAAAAATAAAAACTGTCACAGGGCAAACTTTGTATTAAGCTTGTAAAAATGGTTTCTCGATAAAAACCATTGAAAACCAGTACATTAATGGAAGTTACAGCTTAGCGGTAGATTATGATCTCTATATCTCTCTCTATAGGCAGATTTTTTAAAAGATGAAGACAGCAAGAAGCGCAGTAGCCGTAAAAGCATTTGCACGTGGTGTGAAATCGATCCGGCAACAAGGCGGCACACAGGCGCACCGGTCGTGCGTACGCGCACATGTGCCGCCTCGGGTCACGCCAGTCAGTGCGGGACCCGCACTGGGTGGTGGCATGCGTGCACCCACTGGCCCGCGGCTATTAGCGGACTCGTAATTATTATTAATTGTTAATGGATAAAAATAAATGTTTTAAAAAACAAAAAACCGCCTTCAAAAATGCAAAAAATAACTTCTACTACTAGGTACTTAGTAGTAGGTACCTATCCTATTAGGTTAGTCCAACTGAAGTCGGCTTTTTGTTGAAAATATTGTGGTCGCCGACTTTTTAAAACATTTATTTTATTTTACAATTTTTAGTGATCATAATAAGCTTATGTAGTCCCACTTCTTAGTTGATAAGTATATGAAACTTTAAGACATTTCAAGCTCGCCGCACGCAACGCCGCGGGAAAATCATAGTCATTTTAAAACAATTAAATGTGCTTCGTTGTAGTCGCTCAACTATCTTAATCGAGATATCTTATCGCCACCCTTGAAATCGGTACCGTTGAGGAGTTCCGGTAGCCATCTGTGGTCTTCATCATCAGTTCCGCTTCACCAAGTGACACTTTCTGAATGCAAATGCTACACTTGTTACTAAAAATACTAAAATCGCTATATGTTTGCATACGATATTTGAGGAGTTCCCTCAATTCCTCACTGATCCCTTCATCAGATTCAGATTTGCTGACAATGGGACCACCTCGGAAGTATACTCTATCAAACCAAAAAAGAATTTTTAAAATCGGTCCACAATTGACGGAGTAATCGGTGAACATACATAAAAAAAAAAACATACAGTGGAACGTATAACCTCCTCCTTTTTTGAAGTCGGTTAAAAATGAGGGGGTGCCAACCTTTTAACTAGCATGCGCTGCTATTACTTAGGTGTTGCCTTTTGACTAATAGAATTTAAAAAAACGCAATGACAGCGATTGCTGAATGAGTACAGATTACGTTACAATTTCCAAATAATATTGGCTTTAGTTCGTTTGAATTAGTAAAACGAATGAGGAAGTATACAAAAAGCAGCAGAGCTTAAATCAATGATTGAATAATAAATCCAAAACTCAGAGAAAGAAACACATTCATAAAGAACACGAACCCAATAGATATTTAAAAAGAGATTTCAAGCATGCTGCATCTTTGGTGCTCCAGGCGCGGCTTCGACCGTTGGCTTACTGGTTTGGTTTAAGTTCCCAGTGGTCAACCTACTCGCCAATGGATACCTCTTTATCAGCGACAGTTTGTAAGAGCTACAAACCCCTAACATAAGAATGACATGGGTAAAGCAAAATACATAGGAGCAAAAAACGTTGTAAAAGTTTTAATACGATTTAAATTAAGTTAGGTAATTGGATTTTCTTAAAATTACTTAAAATTATTAACACGATGTTTGAAAAACACCGGTCAAGTGCGAGTTGGACTCGAACCCGACTCACACTTGTTTGGTTTTTATTAAGTAAGTACCTACCTAGTTGATTTTCTTTAGGGTTTGCACTATAATCACACCAAAGGGTCTAGCAGGCTAAGTTAATTTGGGATTTTGTCCCACATTTTACAGCATGCATCGATTAAAAGGTTTTTTAGACGGTATCAGGAGCCGGGTGGTAATTGACTCTAGGTTACCATCCCTCTTGTACTGGGTGGTGGGTGGGATGTTTTTTTGTATTAACTTTCCATGCTGTTATTGTATGTGGTGTTCAATACAAAATATTGTATTGTGGGCTTTGAGCGCATGATAATTTAAATAAGTATTTTGCTGATCCTTTGGTAGGTGGGACAAAAGGAAGATCAGTTTTGAGCTTGGTAGGTACTGAAATTAAAAAAACTTAATCCTTTTTGGCTCTGTCTTAGTCGGGTAAAAAAAGCTAAGCAGCAATATTGGTGCAGGTCAGCCTGGGTGCATTGTACACTGTTAATCACATTCTGTCTCCTCATCTCCTGATTCTGCTATGGCTTCCGGAGTTGATGTCGGGTCGTAAAAGATGGAATGTAATGCCGACATCTCGCAAAAGTGTCTACTAACTTTCATCCAGTACCTCGAACGCATCCCTGTGTGTATTCTTATAGTACGCGAGCTTCGTATGAAACAAGAGGCATCTGGCAAATGTTTGAAAACCAATACCGACAGTGAAAGCGTTATTTGTGTTGGAGTACCTAAGAGCGTAGAACTTCGAGTTTAGTGAGCAACCAGGTGAATAAAACAAACAACACACTTTCGCGCAGATATTAAATATGTATGAT
Source organism: Acleris cristana (assembly GCA_948252455.1). Lineage (NCBI taxonomy): Eukaryota > Metazoa > Arthropoda > Insecta > Lepidoptera > Tortricidae > Acleris > Acleris cristana. The sequence continues at coordinate 15,874,056 of OX411772.1, read as the reverse complement.
TACTATGATAAGTATGAATTCGCATAAATGCCCTACACCAGTTTCATAACGTAGTTCCCATATTCACGAATAATTTATTATTGACACACGATTAAAGGTTTCCTATTTGCCAGAAATATTGCTTGACCTCAATGGTCTTTCCAACGCAACACAATCACATTTTTATTGCAATCCAAATCCTAAAAGTTTAATCTAGCAAAGCAGGCTTGGATACTGGAAACATAATACGTTTGTGAAAACAAGAGGCTACAACGAGTAGATCTCAAGAAAAATAATATTTCCTTACCGACCGTGACGTCAATGAGGCGTCAATGGGGCGGAGAACGATCGATCAAAATAAAACATTTCTTTTCATTTTCCCACTTCCAGGAGAACGCTTTGATTTACAATAAAATTTAAAGAATGACACCGGCCTCTCTCTTTGCGAAAGGGAAACTAAATCAATCGGAACGTAGGTAGTTACATGTCCACTGACCGTAATTAAACTGTAGATAGTCATTATCATACATTTTTGTGGTGGGATTCCCCTTGCGCATGAACACTTCATTGAAATTTATCGTAATTCTGACAGAAGGTAAATTAAAAAGTCAAAAACATTAAAAACTTACCTTTATTATGGTCCATTTTGGAAAAGTGAACACAAACTTAAATTAAAATTGAAGCTAGCTAAAGATATTCTCAACTGTCACTTAAACTTTGTATCAAACTAAAGTCGACGCGCAAATAAATGTTATTAATCCACTAGTTTATCGAATTACTTTATATAATTAAATTATTCTAACTTTCTTACTAATGTGTGAACTAATTGAGTCGTTGCAGTAATCTGGCTCCTGACTTACGCCGAAGCTCTTAACACACATGCGAAAGAAAAAACCTCACAAGATTCGACAGGAACACTCCCACTGAAATACTAAACTATAAACTAAATCAACATTATTACAGTCAAGCCAAAGTTCAAAACGCAATGCGAGTAAAGTTTTTCGCTTGCACCGGCAAACGCAACCTTACGAACTTCTTAGTTTAAATTTATTTTAAAACACCCGCTTTCTGCTTCTTAATTCAAGGCGTGGCCAATCGCAGGCCCGCCCGGTTTTTTTTTTCAAGTAATTTTTGAGTGGGAAACGATTTGGGACAATAATTGACGCGTCAACGTCTATTATTTATGGCCGCTGAATAGTTAATTTAAATTAAGTTGTTATGTGATTGGTTCTGAAAAGTTTATGTTGTCCTGGCGCGGATGTGGAAATTGGTTTTTACGACAGTCAAAATTAGAACAGAGTCAATAAAGCGTGTAAACCAAGGAACTGGATCCTAAGATACTTTTATTTTTGACAGTAGGTACGAGTAACTATGTAATGATGCCCTGTTTATAAAATATTATTTGAAATAGCAATTCTATAGATTAAAAAAAAAGGTTATTTAGGGCCTGTTTCACAATCGACAAGTAAATTTATGTGCCAGCTAAAGTTAGCTCTCTCCTTGTCTATGTTCAAGTGTAAGAAAAGGAAAGGGCTAAATTTATTTGCCAGATACGCGTTACTTGACGATTGTGAAACAGGCCCTAAATATTATATTAAGTATTATATCTATATCCTTTGCCATTAGTAGGTACATAAGATGTAAAAACGCTGAATTGGTCTAGTTGTAGAAACCAACTACATTTACTTGTATATTCATTATGTTTAAAGTGCCAACTGTCGTGTTAGATTAGGTGTCGAATAACAACCGCAAATATAACACAGTGTACATTGCCAAACTATATGTATTGAATTAGTAATTGGTTTATTGGCAAGATAATATATGTCGGGTTACAGTGACGATGATTATACAAGAATCCGCCTCGGCCTCACACTCCTGCGGGCGAGACAAGCGGCAGCTTGCTGCATGTCTACGAGTCGGGTTATAAATCTGCTTGTGATTGTAAGTTTGTTACAGTCACGACTACGCGCTATGCGCGCGATTTAAAATCGAGGGTTAAATCTGCTGCCCAATAACATCGATGCAATGACATTAACCATGACTCCACATGAAGGTCGCATGAAGCCTTGGGAACTGGGATTGCCATTGCCAGCGCCCAGGGACCGGTCGTTTGGCCGATCCTTGAACGGGTCCAGCTGAGGACGTCTTTCGGCTGATATGATAATGATGAATGATAAAGCTTAACGACTTGCGGACTTAAGCTTGCGGATGAGTGGGTCAACGTTATTGATTTGTGTTTGTGTCGCTGTGAGTTGCTTTCGATACCTAGGATCTACCCGTAAGTAGTTATACGGTCTTCGTAGATTGGTCGAGCACGAGGAATTTTTCAATAGTTGCATTACAGAATTACATAGCAAGGCTGGGAGGTCAGTGTAATAATATCATTGGATAAAATCTGATCACATAAGGGCCGATTAGGGTTGCCAACCATACTTTATAAAAACGTATCCTACGTTATTTTTCTTCATTATACTTTATAACTACTTTTGAATTTAAAAAAAGTACCTATCGAAAATACTTTATTTCTGACTTATGCGTGGAATGGATCGAAATTGATGACCGGAACGCAGAATCAAGTCTTCTGCGAAATTCCTGAATGTGCGTGAAGTTTCAATAAAGTACGGTGTGGTAAAGATTACAAAAAAGTATGTTTTCAAATAAACAAATAAATAAATTTGAAGAATACTTTTTCATTTGGAAATACTTTTAATTTATACTCGTCGTTTTATATCGACAGGTAAATAAGATATTTTCCTGAAAAAAGTTGGTAACCCTTAGGCCGATCCTTGTGCCATTGGCAATCTTTGTAAAATTTATTTGTCGAGCAGTGAACGTGTTGCGGCTTAGGTGATGATGATGATGGTGCAAATAAAAAATCAAGCTGTAAATTTTTTATGACATTTTTTTTCAAGGTATGTTGTTTGTTTAACAGAAGATAATTTAATTTGTCATAAAACCTGTGCCATTACACACTTTGAATATAACAACAAATTATTATAAATGCTATCGGCCCGACGAGCCGCCCGCGCCGGCGCACGCGCCCTCGCGCCAGGAATAGCGCCGCCCGTCGCTACGAATTAGCGAGAAAACGGGAAAAACGCGCCCAGACTTCACGCGCCCAAGAGAAAAGAAGTTTCGGCTTTCTGTGGACATAAGTTGCAGATGTGTGCTTTTATCTCGGATTTTTGTTCAATATGCCATTAAAGCTATTTAAGACTTTAGAGCCCTACGTTTCCAAAAAAAATGCTGTATGCTGAATAATAGCGTCATTAAAATGTATCCCCAGACGACGGTAGTACCGCAACAAGCTTATTTGGTTTATTGGTTTGGTTTGGTTTGGTTTATTGGTGGTATGAAAACTAGCATGAAAACTATACAACATTTTATCAGAAACTATCGTTTAAGCACAATAGAAAGCTTCAAACGGACTAAATGGGTACTCGATGGCGCGGCGAAAATTGCGGTGGAGCACATATACTTATATGTATGTATAGGTATTACTAATATAGGTATTCTAATTTAATGTGAAAAAAGTTTTCAATAAAACCGCCTGGGTTAAAAGAAAAGCGTCGATGAATAATAGAATCAAAACTAAAAACAAAATAAATGAATTGAGATTGTTCATATTTTTACAATTAGGTACTCTAATTCGAAAACTATTTCGAGGAATAGGGTTTTAAAGCCGTTCTGCATTATTAAGTTTTTGAAATATTTATCTATTTCGGATATTTCGACAAAAGTAAACCTTTATTTAACTTTCGTTATCGGCTTGAAGCCCTCCTAAGTGTATCTTACGAGATAGGCGAAAACCGCTTGAAATAGTAAGTTTTAATACTCTGTTACAATCACTTTTTATCATTAGATTTCATTTAATTGTTGTTATTTATTAGAAAATTCCAACCCAAATTTAAAATAATCATGTCATCCATAAAACGTTTGCTAAATAAATAAAGATATTAAAATAAAACTATTGGGTCAAATCTTCGATCAACAATGGTCAAATACAAAATTAATGAAATTGGTCTCTTAAAATTACCTATTCTTTCGAATTAGAATGTAAAAACCGTGAGTTATTTTTTTTTGGTCTATCCCAATTGCCCGTGCCGTGGCTATGGCGTGCCCACTGCGCTGCGCCGCAGGGCCCGTGGCTATAGCGTGCCCACTGCGCCGCGCCGCAGGGCCCGCGGCTATAGCGTGCCCACTGCGCCGCGCCGCAGGGCCGCGGCTATAGCGTGCCCACTGCGCCGCGCCGCAGGGCCGCGGCTATAGCGTGCCCACTGCGCCGCGCCGCAGGGCCCGTGGCTATAGCGTGCCCACTGCGTCGTGCCGCAGGGCCCGCACGCACGCACCGCGGGCACGTAAGTAATTAATTACTCAGTAATTTTAAGAATAACATTTGAATGCTCTGTTTAAATAAACATGTTTATATAAAAACCAGTTGTATAAATAAATATTTAATTGAAGCAATTTTGTGGTAGAAATATTCATATTGCAATGGTAAAACTTCAGAGCAATATGGCTGCGTTTATCGCGTGACAAAGTTTGGATAAGGCATTCGTCACCTTCTGACACGTAAATAAGTACGAGAGTGAGACGGATGCTTTATCCACATTTGCCGCGCGATATAGACGCAGCCATACTAGGCCCGCAGGTCTCGATAACATTTGGTATCCGTTTTGATACAATAATATTATCGTTTGAAGATTACATTAGGTATCCTGACTGTAGCATCCTAATTGGAGGAGGGGCGTTAAACTGTCTCACTAATTAGAGCGAAACAATTAGGATTCTTCTTACTTAGAATTTAGGAATGTATGAAGATTAATTTTTACTTCGATACATAACAAACATCTAAGAATCAAAGTAGTATAGGCAACAAACTTAACGAAACCCCTACGTTTATGTAATAGTGCCTGTGTACAGAAAATGGAAACAATATTTGTATTTGGACATAACTTTCCTTAATTCTCTACATTACTACTAATACTTTCGTTAAGGTTTTCACTTGCAGTAAGATAATTACATTTTTTATTATTAAGAAAGGGTTGGTGGCATCTGGACCGTCATACTGACATTGACAGTGACACTTCTTGGTAGATTTGATGGAATCTAATTATGAATCCGAGTTAAGTCAAAGAATGGTTAGAGGCTCGATTTTGCGATTGCTATTTATGTAGGTATAGTCGGCTCTTAGATGAGTTTATTATTTAGTTAACTCCTTTTAGGGCTGATTTTTCAATAACCAGATAAAGCTATCCGGGAGTTAAATTTTAGCTCTGTCCTTTTCTTTCATATGACTTCAGAAAAGGATAGTAATACATATAACTGACGGATAATTTTATCTGGGGATTGAAAAGTCAGCCCTTATTCTTATCCCCCTATGTAAATCCAAAATAGTATGTATAATGGAGTTGACGAGTAAGTAATGAATGATAATCGGTATAAAAAAGCCGGTGTTTAAACAAAACATAATAAAATCCGAATCTATGTAAGTATCCCTAAAGAGACAGGATAATCCTATATTTCTATCATTACAAGCATCAAATTAAATAACGTCTATTTGCATTACCTATTATTAAACTACACGCCAGTATTAGTACGTACTCGTTACGCGCAAGCGCAAACGAGCTGTCTCGCACACCCGACGACTGTCACCCCCAATTATGGCTGCCATCAGCTCCATGACACTTTTGCGCGCTTGCTTTTGAATTTAGAACGGCAGTCGTTTTTGAAACGTTTTTTTTTTGTTTTACTGTCGATGTTGTCGTGCTATGTTCAAAGGAGTCTGAGATAACGTGTATTTTTGAAGAATGTCTCTATCTATAGCGCAAAATTAAATTAAATTGATAATACCTATTAACGAGAGTAACTCTTTCAGCAGTGAAGGCGTTTTAAAGTGCCTTTGCGATGCCACTGATATTTCGTGTTTTCAAAGGAAGTTTTGTTTTGGAAACACCAAACACATTCACATCAAGCGTATAGTGGCGATCATTGTAGTCAATGGCCTGCACGGTTTTTAATGGACCCTGAAATACTTAGGGGTCATGGCGTTGGCTTAGAAGTTCCTATAATCGGTCATTCTCGAGATTTGTGTTCTCAGTCTAATTAGCGCGTCGCTTTTTTAACTTATTAATCGACGAAAAAAACGGAGGAGGTTCTTAAGTCGACGCGTAACATTTCACAGCGCGATCCGATTTTAAAAAATCTTTTTTGGTTTGATAGAGTATACTTCCAAGGTGGTCCCATTGTCACCAAATCTGAATCTGATGAAGAAATCCGTGAGGAATTGAGGGAACTCTTCAAATATAAATTTTTAGTATTTTTAGTAACAAATTCAGCATTTGCATTCAGAAAGTATTATTTGGTGAAGTGGAACTTATGATGAAAACCACAAATGGCTACCGGAAAGTATTGCAGGCGGGGACAAGCAATTAATTACAAATCCTATTTCTTGATATAATTTAACATTTGGACTTGCTTGTCCCCGCCTGCAATGCTTTTCCAATATTCAAGTTAAATTTAAATTGTTATACTTAAAATTATCAATAAGTACATTGCTCTTACAATTTTCTATAAATTATAGAGCTTGTTTTTCGCTTTTCAGTTTTTTTTATTGCAGTCGGGTTTTTTAGTTTTTTAAATAATTTAATTTATATCACTCTTTTTAGTTTTATTAATAAAAAAAAAACGGGACGTTTCCCCGGGATAAAATGTAGCCTATGACACTCTCGCTGCGGAGACGAATCCAATGATACCTCATTTGTCAAAATCGTCCAAGCCGTTTTTGCTGTAGCTTTTGGGCTCCGCCGCAGTCGGGTAAAAAGCCTTCAAAACGCTTTTTTTTAATGTTTGATCAGATCACGCATAACTCTTTACAGAGTTGTCCGATTTCAATATTTTTTATTGGATAGGGTTTTGACATTGCTCCCATTTAATTTGGAACCTCCCCCCCCTCCGTCAGTGGTAGAAATATAGGGATTGATAGTTGAACCCATGAATTTTTATCTGTGAACCGATTATGTTCAAACTTAGCACACATAATGTAATTCTAATGACACTACAACATGACGGAGACTTGATGTTGATCTGATGACTGAGACGGAAGACAGATGAGGGAACTCTTCTACGGTTTACAGCAACTACCTCGTGATTTCTCTTATTCATTCATCTTAATGAGAACTTTATACCTAACTTATGTATGATACATGGATTGTGACTACCATCGAGGGTCTGATGATAGGGTTTGATGATGGAGATGGAAGGCTCTCGAGGGAAGCCCTTATTTGTTTTGCAACTAAAGTTTTTAAATTATTAATCAGAGTGTAACAAACCTATTGTGATGTAATTGTGTGTTAACCTCTAAGTCTCTGCATTTCTGCTAAAGCTCGTTCGTCGTGTGGCTTTTATTGTTTAAGTATTAAGGTTAAATTAAAACAATCATGTGCATTACGTATGTTTATTAGGATTTAGTTGAAAATGACTTCAAAAACTCAGTGAGATGTCGTTGCTTAGCCATCAATACCGCACAGGTTCAAATTAATAATAGTTATTTGTTATACAAGGGGGGAAAGTTGTATTTTAACTGCGAGTGTTCATTTGAAACACGAGCTAGCGAGCGAAAGGATTCTATGATTGACCAATTCTATGATTGGATCAAAAATAGAATCCTGAGCGTAGCGAGTGTTTCAACACACGAGACGTAAAATAACTTTTCACCCGTGTATAACACAAAACTTTTCACCTTACTACAGCGAGGAAAATAAGAAAAAGGGTTTGTACTATCAATTATTATTTATTTACCTCTTTGTCAATACAATCATTTTGATTTAAAAATAATTGCTAAAATCAAAAATAATGCAAAATTTCTTCACATGTGGATAAAACGCGATTTTCTCAATAGATATCAAACAAACAAAAAGGGCTTTCCGAGCTAGTGAGATAAAAATACAATTTTGAATTTTCTATTAAATTAAATTACTTAACTCTTAATTCATGTTCAATCATTGATTTACGCGATTTTTTTAGCTAAGCGACTATTTGCACTTTAATGTAAACCAATGGACATGGAATGGACTGAATGGAGTCAGCGCCTTGCACATAATATTACAGAATAGGTACACATTCGCGATTAAAACCAATGTGAGATGTACACACCAAGTATATAATTATAATGCATAACCTAAAAGTAAATAATAAATAACATACATTAATATTTACATTCGGAAGAATCAGTAGGTATGCAATCTGCTATGCCAAAAAAATGTAATATTTTCAAACGCGACACCGTATTTTTTTTGACTAAATATCGGGAACTAAGTTTTTGTCACCGTCGCCGTGTGGTCCCGTAGTGTTGTAGGATGCAGATTCAATAATGCGTGAACACGAGCATTCGTCATCACATCCGACCATAGGGCGACCAGCTTAGCCGAAATTGTAAGAACGAATTTAAATAAATTAACGGATGGATAACATGCTTGCTCTTCCGTATCTACTGGTTTTTAAAATTGTATAAAAGGTAGGGCCTCTATTCAACTCGTTAATACCATATTGTCTTTGACGTGTTATGGTATTGTTTTAAAATCGGCCGCCATTACAGTCAAGTAAATAAGAACTATAATAACGTTAACAATACGATTACAGGAAAATAAGACAATATGGTTTTCAACGTCTAGAATATTTAGAGGCCCTGATCAGCAGCTAGAATATTCAAGTAACCGAATATTACGAATATATATAAACATCAATAATATGCCATGTATGTTAATTATTTATCTACATTATTTAACACTTCAAATAATTATACATACTTACATAACTGTATTGGAAGAACTACTATAGCGGTTCTGTTATATTACATATGTTTTTCCTAGGATGACCACACTTTTGCCACCAATCCAAGTTTAAACGCAACGTACGGCGCCAATTACCTCCGCTCACCCCGGCCGTCCATCACGCATGCGCCGCACGATTAATTACCACAGATATAGAACGAAGAATACCATAATTAAACGTTACGCGAAAATGATAGATAGCTTTGTGGAGTTGTTACTTAAAGTGGGTTTTAAATCCTTTATAGATATTCCATTCGGTAGGTACTGCCTGTGTTTTCAAAAAAGGGAAGAAACCCTCTGTCCGTCTCCGGGCTACGCGTTCAACCGACGGAACAAACAAACAAACTTTAGCCTTTATTTGTAATTTCTTAATTTAAAATAACACTGACAAACCGCTTCCGCTTCCGCAGCCGCTTCTAAGCGATAAAGTGTTCCAGGCGCACACAATAATGGGTCAGCAAATGGGGGACAAAATTGGGGGACAGTACGCGAGTAGAAACAATTAATATCGTATCACTATGTTCTACCCTTAGGTGTAAAAATATAATGTTGCTTTTGGAGTAAATATGTCATTTAAACCTAGTTTTTTGCAAGCATGCATGCATTAATAATTCAATACCTACCTACTTAACTACTTAGTTACTACGGTATGAATATTTTATTTATAGGGTAGATGTTTATTGGGCTATATATGTTTAAAATGTCAAAGTTTACATTCATGAATTATTCTTTTTTAAAAATTAATTTACGCATAAAAATAATTTTAAGGATATAATATCGTATTGTCACTTAAGAATTCTTTAACAGAGTAATAACATTTGCGTAACAATAGTTCGGTAAGGGTTTTCCGAAATATTTTAATTGAAAGTGACTTCAAGCCATTTGGTATTTTATTATAAATTACTGGAGCCATACCAAAGAATTTTTTACGATAAAGGGCAGTGTTACTCTTATTGATTCGCAATTTGTAGGTAATCATATTGAGATCGGACACGAAATGCGCGTCCCTGAGATACAGGTACCAACAAACGGAGATTGTCTTTGACAAATGTTGCCACCTCCAGAATGTATAGCGACGGAATGGTTAATACACTCAAAGATTTGAATGCAGGAACACATTTTTCTCTCATTGTAAGTCCACGCATGGCACGAATGCACCTTTTTTGGGCTCTAAACGCCAATTCTTTATCTATCGAGTTCCCCCAGAAGATTATTCCATATCTCAGGCGTGAAGCTGCAAGGCCGTGATAGGCGGTTAATAAGGCTGTATGATTTACTAGACGCGATAAGTTCCGGAGAGCATACGCATTTTTATTATTCATTTTTTTGCAGACTTCCGTGACATGGCTTTTCCAATTAATTTGATTGTCCAGTTTTACACCTAAAAATTTTGCGTCTTGTACTTCCGTTATTCGAGTTCCTTCGTAATTAATATTAATATTAGACATTTTCCCGTTCCGGGAGAAATGCATAATGCTAGTTTTATTTAAATTAATAATTAAGTTATTTTTTTCCAGCCAAGATATTATTTCATTTAAAACTAAGTTTATGTCGTGCTTATAATGGTTCATGTCGTTGCATTTTATAATAGCGGTACTATCATCCGCAAATAGTACCATGGTACTCTTTCGGAAAATCGTTAATATAAATTAGGAAAAGTAATGGCTCCAAAACACTACCTTGAGCAACTCCGCACTTAACAACTCGTGTGTCAGATGTATATTTAATCTCATGCTTGCGCTTAAGAGAAAACCGTGATATTTCCGTATACTGGTTCCGATTTATAAGATAGGATTCAATTAAGTTCAAAACTTGTCCTCGAACACCATATGACTTTAATTTTTGTAAAAGTGTTTTATGGTCAACATAATCAAAGGGGGCGATGATCTCAATTAGGATAGGAAGTGACTAAAAAAATGGTGTAAATAGATACACAATGACTTTGCAGCGTTGCTTGCGGCGACCTTGAAATATCCTACAGTTTCTTATTAATTGAGAATTGAGATTACATTATATTATGATCACTAAAAAGCATAAAATAAAAATTACCTGTTTCAAAAATTGAAAAAAAAATGCGTTGACCTATTACCATATAAAAAAAGTAATTTTTTGTGTTAAGTATATTTAATAATTGAAGATTCAAGGGTCTTATTGGACATCCTGTAGGTATATTATATTTTATATAGCATAATATGCGCCTTAATATTTGGTAGTTAAAACTTTCTTAAACGATTATTGGCATATTGATATACACGAGGAAATAATGTTTTCCAAAATGTGACTCTGAATCGTCCTTGTAGACTTCATGGCCAGGGTAGTGATTCTCTCAAAAGCAAAGGTGAGCGAATGCAGGAGTGAATGTCCAAGCGGCGAGTTTAAGTAGTCCCGTCAAAGCGAACAAAACACATTTTAGCGCGTGCATTCTCAATTAGGCAGCTTTATACGTTCGAAAAGCCATGCTGCCAAATTGGGATACCTACACCAAAAAAAAAACTGCTTGATTTTACATTTTTATTCGAAATAATAGCCTTTTATAAGAAACTAATTTGAAGCATTTCATGATTAAATGTATTATTGATATTTAAAATAATTTATTAAATTAAAGTAACCTTACCTACTTGTAACGACAAGATGACGTAGATATATTTATAAAAGGCGGGTATACTTCGTCTAAGATTTAGAAAGACGATTTTTTATTATCTGTGATCTGTTTTCAAAGTCATACTAGACGAACGTCATTCAAACATAATGTAAACAAACAATCGCAATATGATATAATTTATTATTTAAGACTATAATATAAGCATTCAACCATTACTTATTACCTAGACCTCAGTTAATGCAACACTTCCTACATGACCTTGTTTCTAGACTAGATTTACTTACACAATTACATAAAATTTGTTGAAAAGGCGGATTCCATACTTCCAATCATGAGTTTCTACAATAAATGTTGATGCCGTCTTTTTGAACCTCTTCTAAAACCTTACCACACAAATTATTAACATTTATCACACATAACTCAAAAGAGAAATGGACTCATTAATATATTAATTTCATCATAAGAATTACAGTTAATTTTTTGTAAACAAATTAATTTGACATGACAACAGCTGTCTTCAAACGTAGGTGTCAGCTAGATATCTAAATTGTACTTATAAAATAAAATATTGGAAAGGTTTTATGTGTTTTATGTAACCCACAAAAGTGCTTGATACAGCGCAATTGGGACGGGCATTTAGGGGTCAAATGAAGGTCATTTCTTAATTTTAATATAATTAATTCATTGTAACATATTTTTTTAATCTAACTAGGTACTGGGATCGATTTGAAAAGCCTATTCCTCGAAATGGTTTTGAAATGTTCATACATTGTTAAAAATGGGTGTATCCCAATTGAATACACGCGCTGAAATGTGTTTTGTTCGCTTTGACGGGACTACTTAAACTCGCCGCTTGGACATTCACTCCTGCATTGGCTCACCTTTGCTTTTGAGAGAATAACTACCCTACTAATGTTCCAACAGGCTATTAGATTCAGCGCATTGATTCCATGGATCCAAGTATGATTGCCGAGCTAAGTGTCGAACGAGTAAGAGAAAAACTCACTATGGTTTAAAATTACATTACTTACTTTTTAAAGTTCGAAAAAGATATAACAACGCTAAACATGATCAGTCAGCCTTTCTATTTTAGAACACTTATTATGCACACATCAAACAAATGTAACTCGAAATTTTTGTGCAAATTAATTATACCTACTCTGAAAACATGTTCCGTTTTTAAATCGGCCTGTTTTATCCGGGGTGGCGCCTCTTCCTTCAGCAATCCGGATGTGTCCCGCAAATCGCGACACAACTTACACAGCCATTAATAACGATGTCAGCGCGCCGGCGCGATGAGCCGCAGCGCTCCGTGACAAATATTTAAATAAAGAATTTGACTTTCAGTAAGTTAACCCTGCGATTTAAAGTTTTAAAATTCGAATATTTGTTTGGGAGTTCTGTGTGGTACCTACATACTTGGTCCTTTATACTTAGTACCAGTTTTAGACATTGGGGCCTATTGTATAATTGCACTCATAATATTTGAAAATAGTATTAAAAAACAATTTATGAATAGTGTTAATTTCTGTTGCATAATGTTTTCTTTTGTTTGCTAACAAAAGGTACAAGAAAATTGTATTGCAAAAATTACAAGTTCATGCGTATGTTCATAAGTTCATAACATAATCTCTTTTATTTTGACAAAGAAAATAACATGTTTTATAGGAAAATAATACAGTAGTAGTTGCAAAGGCTGGAAAGTAGGCAATAGATGATGAGTCAGCGATGTAATATAATAAACCTCTAGAGCTAAGGTCAGCTAAAATTTTCTTGACATGTTTCATAAATGCAAACAGGACGGTTATTCTTGCACTGTTTCATAATGATGTGATGTTTTTGTGGCGGCGACTTAGCTCAGACCATCTGTGGCGATATTTCCAAGCAGTATTGTAAATGAAATGGAAAAAAAATGGTCAAGTTGGGCGTAATATCTCGCCGGTAAAATCTCAGAGTCGGTGAAAAACGACTTGTGACATGACACGACTCACTGATTTTAGAAAAAAAATATTGTCACTTTTAACAAGTCTTCGCAGACCTTGAATCAATAAGAAATTATCATGAAAACTTAAAATAAGTACAAACAAGCCAGATAACGATAAAACATTAATTTCCTGAGGAAGCTCTAATTTGTGGCAATAATTGAAAACATTCGACCGCTTCTTTGAACTTTTACTTTTTGTAACTTTGACACTGTTTAACGACGACGTGTTTCATCTTCGTCCATACGGAGATAATGTATCTATTTTAGCGATTTTTGGGGTTCAACAGGAATCTTTGAACAACGAGTGTGTGTGTTAAACACGTGGTGGTAACACCTAATAATAAGTAAGTACTATAATAAAATTAATAAATTACCTGACGTAGTTTTAAAGTTACCCTTTCCAGCACTTAAAAATTACTTGAAAAAGTAAAGCGCATCATCTAGGGTCGAGGACTATCTAACAGACAAAAATGCCTGGCTTAAACCTGAAATTTAGTCATTAATAATTTGAGTAAATGCAAATATTGTATCTTATTTAGGGGACACCGTTGATGTAGGAAAACATAATATCAAAACTTTTATGTAACGACGCGTCTTTACCGTCATCTTGCAACGTCTTATATACTCGTAGGTACACATAAGTAGGTGTGCAACTTAAGTTTTAGAGTTGTTGGTAATTCTGTAGCTCTGCCTACCCCACTTAGGGAATGAAGACGTGAGTTTATTTATGTATGTAAGTAGGTGTATTTTTTCTTCGTTTTTTCTAAACTCTATTTCTCGTAATATATTTATTTTTGGCATGTTTTCCTGCTGAACTAGGTACCTACGCATGATATTTGATATTATATTTCATTTAATATTTATAGCTTTATATAATGCTAGACTAATTATAAGTAGTATCATTTTAATAAGAAATATGTTAAAAATGAGTGACTGCTGAGATTCTTGCGACGTTTCTTCTCATCAGTGGCCTTCTCTTGGGAAGCGCTGGTAGATTTTTGACGTATGAAAGTGCCCGTGCGGCCTACTTACCTACTGAATAAACCTATATACTTTTTTTTTTCTTATAATTGACTCAAATTTAATGTTAAATAATTGGTGAACAAAAATATGCTGCTACTACCTATATGATACGTATTCTGATTGCCATGAAGCGGTAGTTATTTAAGTCCGATAATATTATTAATTGATTTTATTAATTATATTTACATTATAAATTAGTTAATACCTAAACAACTGCTAAAGTTGGTCCCGTGTGACACACGAATTGTGTCGCCGTTAAAATTCAAATTCAAAATTATTTATTGGTTTCCCGGGTTTCCCCATAGAAGAGTTAGTAATAATCCATATCGCGTACGAGTATGTTAGTATGTAGGAAAAAGGAAAAGGTACATACCTATTTGAAATTTGTAGACAACATTAGATCGTGGTGATTTGACTATTAGGCGCTGCTTTTTTTGTTAGACAGTAGGAAAACCATAGCGACGCTTGAAAGGTGAAATGGGATAAGCGACACAAAAGTCGTCATAGGCGAGACCTAGCTCATGCGACGATGCATAAAAAAAATGTCACAAAAAATCTCGCTTATCCCATTTCGCCTTTCAAGCGTTGATAGAGTTCAGATACGTATACTTAACACTTTGCAAACTATACTTGTAAATTCCGCAGCATTTTTTAGTTAAAATTAAAGGAACCCACTTACTTAAAGTAACGACGCGTCTTTACCGTTTCTCTTCGGCGCTCTCTTGGGACACTGACATGCCCTTTTTATCTGTCTTGACGCTTCGTTTTAAGTTTTTTTACGCTTATCGGCTAAGTAGGGTATTAATGGCCTCTGTGACATGATTGGCATAATACAGAGGTTTTAGGCCAATTTTTTCAGTCTTCGCACCGACGGGTTGCTTTCACGTGGGCTTGTTTTTTGGACAGCTTTTGTATGTTCCAACAGAGTTCGACTTTAAGTACTCGGTGATTTGGGTGTATCAATCAGTGTCTCAAACTCGATTATTCCGCGTAGCAATATTTCCAGTCGCGATTTTTCCTTTTCTTTCCCCATTCTTAATTTTTCCGAGTCGCATATTTTCCATTCTGTAAGTACTTAATTAGGCCGAAATAGGTGTCAGTTTTGCAGCAGGCCCGAAGGGCCCAACCACCCAGCAGTAGCTCCGTCGACTCTTTGGAAATGATATAACTATTCAGATATACAGATTGGGAAATTATGATTTATGATAAGTTTATGATAATGGAATTATTTCTGCAAAGAAACAATGAGCTATACTGAAACAATACAAGACTAGTAAATTTTGCCAACGGAAAGATTGCTAGATACCAGAAAAAAAAGATTTTTTTAAACTCGGCCGCCATTACTGTCAAGTAGATAAGAGCTATTGTTTATACATATAACGTGTCAGAGGCAATATGGTTTTACCTAGTAAAATGGAGGCCCAGCAGCGCGACGAAACGGCGACGGCGACGGCTATTTAAGACATAACAACTTGTAAATACCATGGTTGCGAGAAATAAATGAATATGAATATGAAACTCTTAGCATTAGGATGGGTTTAGACCAAACGAGCAAATGCTCTAGAATATGTTTTGTCTTTATTTTTACAACGTTAACGTAAGAGATAATGCCATAGAATTCTTGTTCGTTCGCTTGGTCTAAACCCACCCTTATACGTTTCTCAAACTTAAACCAAGTTCATAATTGAAGTCTGTTCTTTGAAGCGGAGACCCGCGAGCCCGCTTCGCGGGAACCCGCGCGGCCGCCGAAGCAGTATCAGTTTCATCCGCACAACGTCACGGTTGTCATCGTGTCAGATGCGGTGGGTAGCATCCTTATCCTTAGTGCAATCATTGTTTTTGTTACTTAAAAAATAGGAACTGTAGAATTAAGTGGATCGGTCTTTGTTTTCATTTAGGAGGCGTTAAAAACGTTTCATAAACTAGGTATTGTACTGAAATAAGTTTAAAAAAACAAAAAAACCGCCTTCAAAAAGCAAAAAATAACTTCATTTAAAATGGTAGGTAATAGGTCAGTCCAACTGAAGTCTGCTTTTGGTTAAAATATTGTTGGACGCCGACTTCAGTTGGACTGACTTACTAACTACTAACTTTTATTTTATTTTATACTTTTTAGTGATCATAATTATACTGTTATGTTATGTAGTCCCACTTTAATTAATAAGAATTAATAAGAAACTATAGAACATTGAAATTCAATCTCGCCGCAAGCAACGCCGTGGGAAAGTCATAGTCAAATACTTAAACATACATATGCTTCGTCATAGTCGCTCAACTATCTTAATCGAAATATCTTGTCGCCACCCTTGAAATATATACCGTTTAGGAGTTCCGGTGGCCATCTGTGATTTTCATCATCAGTTCCACTTTACCAAATAGTGTTTTCCAAGAGCAAATACACGAGTTACAATGAAAAATACCAAAATCGCTATAGGTGTGCCTATAAATTTTGAAGAGTTCCGTCGATTCCTCATGGACTCCATCATCAAATCTTCATTATGATAAGAATGGGACCAAATGGAAAGCACCAGCTTTCAAACAAAAAAAGAATCTTCAAAATCGGTTCACTCAGTCGAAAGTTCTGAGGTAACAAACATAAAAAAAAAAAAGAACACACAGTCGAATTGAGAACCTCCTCCTTTTTTGAAGTCGGTTAAAAATAGACCTTATTTCACTATACCTTTTTTATAATTATGTAAAGTTTTTTTTTTTTTTTTCAAATTTCAAAACAAACGATCGCTGTTCCATCGAAGTTTGAATGTACTGAAATAAGGTCGTAAATAGTAAAATAGACCTTATTTCACTATACCTTTTTTATAATTATTAAAGTTCGTTTTTAATTTTTTTTTAATTTAAAAACATTTTCGATGGAACAGCGACCGTTTGTTTTTGTATCATTTTCGGGGACTCGCTGATGAAACGTGGTGCAACCTATTGTATTAACTGAAACTTTGAAGAAAATAAAAAATAATCATCTACAAGCAAATAGAAGTTTTTATATAGAGGGCTCGCCCCTCTTATCGTATCCAATAGTAAACAATCGGGCAAGAGCAAATTCGAAATAAAAATCTACTTCTCTAAGTTCAAGTTTTTTATTCTGTAAACGACGCAAGGGCTAGTGTGATACCGAAATACTTATTGATCATGCCGGGTTAGAATAGTGCCACTCCATGTGTAAGAGGCGACTAAGGAAATATAGGCTTGTGGCTTGTGGCGATGTGCTTGTATCCTGTCACTAATACCCTGGTAAACATCTAGCCTATTTGTGCAAAATGGGGTTACTGAATTATCAACAAGTTTAATTTAAAGTTGTAGGGAATTCTGTAGCTCTGCCTACCCCACTCTGGGATTACAGGCGTGAAGGTAAGGTATGCATGTATATATGTTTAAACTTATACACGCTGTAAGTAAACAGCGTAGCGCAGTGTGAAGTGCAAGCAAGAGCGAGAGTGATGATAAGGTTGAACTTTAACGAGCTGTGGCCCGTTTCACGAAGCTACAAGTTACAAATTACAAGCGGAACCCTCTTTCTATAGCAGTACGAGCTATAGAAAGTAGCTTCGTGAAACGGGCCTCTGGTGTATTTTACAGCCGCTCGTAGGTTCTGTTATAACATCAGCACTGCAGTGTATAATCAAGACAGGACAATGTGTTTTCATTAAGGTTTATTTGTTTACGCGACGCACTATTTTACATTGCTACTACAACAATGTGGAATAGTGCCTCGTGCAAAAACATTCACCTTAATGAAAAAACGTAAGCAGAATCCTTTTAATGGCATTAATAATATTTAAACCAAACCGGTCCTCTCAAAAACATTATTGCTAGGTAAGATCAAATCGCGTAAAACAGTAGTTTTGCCGTTCAACCGACCGGCCTTACAGAATTACTAATAGTTTAATAATGAACAGGTTAATATACTTATAACCGCAGAAAATATAGTTTACAAAACAAACTTGTCCCCGAAGAGTCCCCAGCTGCGCATGCGCTTTGATCTCTGCACCGCGACCGACGACGCGCGCGCAGCGGTCGTAAATATTGTCCGGACAAATTTCAAGCGTTCGAAATCATTTAGTTTACACTTGAGCTGATTTGATTAGATTTATTAAGTAAAGGAATCGTTTCAAGTCGGGGTAGGATCCACGTGGTTCAAGTATTTTGTGTTGTCTAATGTATTTCATTGATAAATACCTAATTGAATACTGTTCGAGTCAGCAGTAGGTACCTACAGAACAGAAACTAATGACCAGAATCTGTTTGTTTTAGTAAAGTGTAAAGTCGAAAATATTTGTACGAAACATGGGTAATATAATAGGGTACTGTATCTAAAAAGGAGTAGTAAAATGGGGTGACTTTAGAATCGCGAGGCGACTTTGATAATTTTTTTAAATATCGATTTTGTGCAATGTCTGAGTTATTATTTAGGTCTTTCGCGACATTACTTTCATATGTCTCATATGCAAGCGAAAAACATTAATAGTTGACGTATTTTCATACAAAATGGATTTAATAACTGCGAAACAAAAAACAACAAATTTTTGACATACTTCAGGGGTGATTTTGATATTGTGGTATAAACACAGGGATAATCAAAGTAGCCCCATTTTAAGAAACGAGATTTTAATCCGCGAGTATTTTTTTTTCTACAAAGCTGTCTACCGTAGTCTGCCTCTAGTTGCTTTAAGTTACTCCAAATGAGTAGTCGCCAATATGTTAATTTTAATAATTTATTTTATAATTAAATGCAGGAGTTACAAAAGATTCATTTTTAAAATTAATCAATTTAACCCCATTTTACTTCCCCGCCTTAAGTAAGATCACTGTCTTATCTGTCCTTCTGTCATATGTTTTTTGGTAGTAAACATATGGTGACTTTGTGTGTCGAGTCGTGATCGGATGGTACCGAGTTCGAACCCCACGGTCGACATGTCACACGGAGTTTATTAATATTACCTGAGTGCTGCTCTGGTAACCGAAGCTTTTATGATAATTAAATTTGTACTTTTACCTTCCATCAGGATATAAGTAACGTTAACGTATCGTCATCGAGAACATGTGTGTGGTTAATTGGTTAAAGCTCCCTGTGTCCGTTCGTAGTATCAAAATTTTATGGCAAGTTGGCATCGACGTTGACTTTTGTATCCTCATCGAATTGTAGGGTGAAGAACCTATACGTAAAATAATGTATGAAAACATGAGTCTGTTTTAGACTAGTGCTGCGGACATTATGCTCAAAACTTACTAATAGTACGAGTAGGTAAAGGCGATTTGAATACGTGACGTAGGTATGATTGTAAAGTTCGTGCTTGTCCACGTCCAGCCGGCTCGGTGACCTCGGCGTCAGCGCTGGCTTCGTGGGCGGGCGGCGCGCGCGGAGCCGTGGGGCCCAATCCATTCGGAGCTAAGAACTAAAAGGAGAATGCATTCCCGTCACCGAACGAAAGGAAGTAGGTAGTTCTTCGTAAACGATCTTAATCGGTCTTCGGTTCTTTAGGTCAGTTATGAGCGAAACAGAGCGAACGAGTAAAGAACACACAGCACGGCGCTGATGTGAACGAGATAAATTATACCTATATGTGCCTCTCTTATCTCAAAATTTGCTCCGGAGCTAAAGGACCTAAAGGACCTAAAAGACCGAACTAGTTCCTATTTGACCGATTGACCGAGATCGTAGCGCTCCCTTTAAAGAAGCGGGCGCAACTCTATCGGACAGCAGTAGTTTTGAGTCATGAAATGATTGAGAACTGAGTTTTCACGTTTTGTCTATTTTTGTAGTAGTATTGTTAACGTTTCTTTGAGTTGCAGCTCGTGCACTAAGGGCCGACTTTTAATAGAGTTCTGTAAAATGACATCTTCTGTTGTCTTATAAAATACCTAACGATAAAGAAAGAACTAAAATGGCACAGTTATTTGACCCAAAAAGTTGATTGGCTGACCGGGAATGTTTTGTTTATTCCGACATTCTAAATAGTTCTACAAAGTAAAAAAAACCCGGTCAAGTGTGAGTCGGACTCCCGCACCGAGAGTTCCGTATTTAAGATAATATGCTTGGACCGCCAAAGAAAATACTAATTTTGTTATGAACTTTATTCTCTATGCAATAAGGTCTATTTTGACTAGCCTAAATTTTATTACAAATTTTCTAAGTTTTTTAAGGTTTTTTGTTACTCCTCAAAAATGATGTCCACCGGAATTCTTATTGGGGCCTATTTCAAGGGTGGCAATAAGAGCTCTCGATTAAGATATTTAAGCGAATATTTTAAAGCAAATATAGGTAAATGCTTTAAATATATGTATAATACACTAATGACTTCCCCGCAGCGTCGCTTGCAGCCAGCATGAAATATCCGAAAGTTATTCATTGAGAAGTTGTAGTAGGTAATAATTAAGACTTACCTACCTAGCAGTACATATAAAAAGTCCGGTGGTGCTGGCATATTTTGGGGTCATGCATGAAGTTACAAAAAGTCTAAAGTCGCTTAATTTTTGCATGTGTCGCTTAGTTTTTACAGAACCGATTTTGAAAATTGTTTTACCAATAGAAAGCCACGTTATTCGTGAGTGTCATAGGCTACATATTAACCCAAAAGATTATCCCCAACGAAGTGGGCAAGGGAACAGCTAGTACACGATATTCTTGAATTTCAGTTCACCTTCGACACGGCACTGCGAACGTGAACTTCTGGGTTTGTGCTATCGCACCACTGGAGGTACGGGTGATAGAAAGAAGGGACAGACTATTAAAAATGCATGTGGCAAATGTTAAAATTGTATTGTTTTATTGGTTAATTGTTTAGTCCCAAGCACCGGCGCAACCGTAGTGGCGGTTGATGCGCAGCCAGTCCTTGTCGGTGATGTACTCTCGCTGGCCCATCACCCCCTCGTGCTCCTGCGGACAATACCTCACCATCAGCGCCGAGGGTGGATTACGAACTAACAACGACGGTTAAAACTGACAAACAAACTAACAACGATAAATGTTGTAAGACTCCAGAAATGTCAGTTCGACTGCAATACCTATTTCGGAACTTGGGAACCCTCATTCCACTTCTTTCAAAACTACGATTTCCACTGACCCTGGTTGGTTCCAGCTTAAGCATTGTTCGATAGGCAACGATAGTAGGTAATCATTATTGTAACTCAAAAATAGATACGTAAAATAAAGCCACATTGCAAACATTCACGATAGGTATTCACGTTCATCTCATCACGCAAAGTTGGCCACTGGCGGGATCTAACGCGTACTTAAGGGGTCCCTAACTCTGGACCGTTGAATAATTGACTTACCTGGAGAGCGACGATGGTGGGCTGTCCGTTGCTGGTGAAGGCGAAAGGCCCGTAGTGCAGGCAACTCACATAGTCGTACTCCACGTCCAGGTTGGAAACCAGGTCGTTGGTGTAGATGGCGAAGTTGTGCTCGGTACCTGGCAACACCACTTGGATTAAAATGCTATACAAGTAGCTGAGGTTTCGAGTGAACAGATAAACCAGGGGGAGCCCAGACATAGAACTCAGTGTGTGCAAGTGGATAACATTGACGATAAATTATTCTCTGGCTTTAATAGGTCTAACTACGAACAAAATAACGTTGGTGTGCCGCAGGGCAGTGTTCTTGGTCCGTTGTTGTTCTTGTTGTACATCAACGACCTACCTAATTATTATTGTATATGTATTATTTGCTGATGACATCTCGATAGTAATCCCATGTAAACATTTGAATACCTATAACAATGATATTAATAATTTAATTAAAAAAAATTTTTTTAATTTAAAATTGTTGGAATCTAATAATTTAAAAGTTAATATAAATAAAACAAAATATATACAATTTTAAAATAGAAAAGGAGGTGTTGACATTCATGCAAAATATGATGATACAATTATATATGAAACTGATGAAATCAAGTTTCTGGGTATTGTACTAGATAGGAATCTTTCTTGGAAGCCGAAAATTGATAAGAAGTGTAAAGCGGTTAATAGCTTTGTGTATCCAATTCGGAGACTTGCAGCAGTCGTCAATAAAGAAACGGCTCTACAAGCATACCACGGTTACGTGGCGTCAGTGCTCAGGTATGGACTGCTGCTCCTATGACATTAACAGAATATTTATCAGTCAAAAAAAATGGCTCAGGCCTGAAATATGCGTTTTCCTAAAATGTACAATTCTCAAAACGTCTGCGTTCTCACAATGTTAGCATTTCTATTTTGTCAGTTTTCTCAAAATGACTGCTATTTAAAATGTGTACAGTCTCAGAAAGTCGTCTATTCACAATGTTTACATTCCTATAATATTAGCATTACCATAAGTTTTGCTTTTCCGTTATGTTCACTTCTTTATATAGGCTTTCGTCTTGTTATGTTTGTTTTCCTATAATGTCTGCTTTATTTCAAATCAAAGTTCTAAATTTTCCAAGGCAGCAACCATCAGCATTACGTAAAATGTTGACAGGAAAATTAATTATACAAACTTTTGGTCAATTTTGGGTTGAGATGGCAAATGCAATCGAAAAATATAATGTTTGAAAAATTCTGTTCTACTTAGGACTCAATTATAATTATATCGTTTTATATTCGTAGTTATTTCGTACAATCAGCGTCAAAAGAAACTGATCACTTAATTACCTTGTCGCTTAACTGTCACATAAGCTATGTCAAACAAGATTGTTAATGCGATAAAGTACAAAAGTAGCTTGAAGTGATCAGTTACTTTTGACGCTGACTGTACCTAACCCTTTACCCGCCAACGACGCAAATTATAAAAATTTCGCTTTAAAATAATAAAGATACCTATAGGTGTAAATATGGCGTTCATGATTGCAGACATTTTGGGAATAAGACATTTCTGGAATGCAAAAATTGTAAGAAGGCAGATATTTTGAGGTTGAAGACATTTTGAGAATAAGCTCTTCCTGAAAAGCGAACATTATATGAAAACTGACATTCTTGGAGACAGACATTATAAGAAGCTGACATTTTGGGAAGCTGACATTATGCAAAAGACGTGCCAACATTGTGAAAATGCAGACATTTTGATAAAAATACATTTTAGGAAAACGCGTATTTCAGGCCTGAGCCAAAAAAATGCATAAGGGCAATTTGTAACAAGCCACCACTAGCATCCTGTAAACCAATGTTTGATGAATTGAAGCTACTCACTCTTCCATCACTCTACGTATTAGAAATGAGCAAATTTGTGAAATCTAATTTAGATCCGTTTACTCGGTTAAAAAATGTCTGTAAATTTAACACCAGGTATCCAAGGAAACTAGTACAACAGAAAACAGTGTCAAAATTACGTAAAATGAATTGCTATTGCATGGCCGTGAACATTTTTAATCATATCCCAAAACATATAGTAAATTTGCCTTATAACAAATTTGTAAGTACGCTGTGTAAATGGCTTATAGAAAAAAGATTTTATTCTATTAGAGAGTTTTTGTCTGTAAAAAATAGTTAACAGAAAATAAAAAATAAAAATATTAATAACTACTTATAGTTTTTAATACATGAAGCCTGAAATTGTATTTTATTGGATTGTATTTGAATCATTAGTTTTAATCACATCACATTTGCATGCCAGTGTCGCCGGCGAGAGCGCTGATCACATTGTATCATTACTTATATAAACAACTATTGTAACCGCTTCTCAAGCAAATAAATTGAATTTGAATTTGAATTTGAATTTGAATTCGTCGTTAAAATACCAACCTATTATATAGAGACCATATAAATATCACTATTAATAAAGGGTGAAATAAGGGATAAACCATAGTATGGAAGTAGTCATTTTTAAAGAAATTTGGCATTAAGGCTTATATAAATATGAGGCTGTAAATGTACCTACCATATTCATTTTTTTTATTTCATCTCTGGAGGGTCGAAATAGTTGATTAAAGTTTGTATGGGAGATACGTCATTTTTGTAGTAAATTACATCAAATTTAAAATGTACCTAGGCTCCTGGTACGAATTCAAGAAATATTATTTTACCGTTTATGGAAATTCAACCCTTAAGGGAATAAAAAAGGGGTTGAAAATTTGTACGGGATTCCCGTTTTTCGAAGCTGCTGACACTATATTTTTTGTTTTCAAAAATCAGATTTAAATTGGTTCAATTTATTTTATCCGTTTTTACCCGACTGCAGCTAAAGAGAAGCGAGTGTTATGTTGAAACATTTATTGCATAGCAAAGCATTAAAATTGATACCTATTTAAATCCGATTATCTCAGAAGGGAAAAGCTAATATATCTACACTTCGTAGGTATTAGAATGTTTTCAGTCTTCATCGTAGACAGGTACTTAAACAATAAGTTTTTGTTAAACATTTCACTTTTCTGACAACCTTTTTTTTCTAACTGTACTTTATTATTGCATTGTTAGTGGGTTGTGGGTTTACATTGTGCACCAAATTTCAGTCAAATCCTATAACGGGAACTGGTAAAAATAAACTTCCAAAATTGGACTCCCATATTATAACGTACCCTACATGCTAAATACTAACAAAACAAGTTGAATAAAAGATTGTAAAAAGGCGAGAAGTAACGGCAGAAAGAAAGTTCTATTGCTTTTTCTATAAGTAATAACTAGGATTTACTTTAACAGAATATGAACATACTAAACCACACCCGAGCGAAGCCGGGGCGAGCCGCTAGTATGTATACACAGACTTTGTCAATTAAAATTTTCAAATTTTCTATTTCTATTTTCTATTTCTATTTAAATCTTATTTAGGATCTCGACCATAAATATATTCCCTATGTAATTCTTATACACTTAACTGACAGTACAATGTTATAAGTACTAGGATGTTCACATTGCCCATAACCCTTACCAGCCAGGAGGTTCTCCTGGACGATGTTGACGTAGTTGTCCCTGTCGTAAGTGGACTGCATGTGGAGAAAGCCGAGGATGTGCATCCACTCGTGCACGATGGTGGCGTGGCGGAAGCAGCCCACGCCGGGGTAGTTGCGCGCCAGGTTGAGCGTGTGCACGCCGCGCGTCTGCCAGTAGCCCACGTGAGCATAGCAGCCGTTGGAGGCACCCTGGGGAATACCGAATATAGGTTCATGACAATTTTTTACAAAAGACTGATTAATTGGCATGAAATTGAAAATTGGATGATTACTTACAGTAAGTCGCACGTACACTGTGTCGCTCGGCTCCCGGTACCGGAACTTTATGCACGTATGCTTTTCGATGTCAGCGATGCCCTCTTCGATAGCAGCCTGTTGCAAAGGACCTGCATTTAAAACGTCTTTTATGAAACAACTTTTGCCCACTTACCTATGCGGTTTGATGCCGCCAGTGGCGACACTAGCGACTAATATACAGGAAAAATAGCTTATTTTGGAGGCAAAATATGTATATCAATGAAACTTTGTTTATAACTTTATCTTGGCACTAGAAATGAGGATCTGCCGAGTCCTACTAAAATTTAGGGGTCCTACCCCCATCGGGGGTTATGGGCAGGGGGAAAAGTTTAATTAGCATGTGAAGTGCCATTTTCCATGTAATTTTGGAAGGGAACAATGGGGGAAGGACCCCTAAATTTTGGTAGGACTCGGCAGATCCTCATTTCTTGTGCCAAGAGAAAGTTATAAAAACAAAGTTTCATAGATATTTAGTATTTACCTTATTATAATGCCAACTTGACTCTAACAAAAAAAAGTGTGCGTCTTGGGACGCCCGACGGAAGTCATAACTTAAACTAATATAAGTTGAACTATTTAATATTGAAATTGTTTAACTCGGTAATAGTTTTAGGTTATATGCTCACTGTCAACAGTATTTATGCTTGCGCACGGTGATGTCAGCAGGTAAGATCAAATATACCGTTTACCATTTTCGTCCATACCTTGTAACTTAAGATTTGCCTGAGTGGCTGAGAGGTAAGTCTATTCATGACGCTAAGGTGCCGCGGTTCAAATCCGATTCCTGCGTCTTTTTGTATTTTAAAAATTAATTAAAAATTAGTAACACGCTAACCGCTGTCGTATGCGTGAGAGAAAGGGAAGCCAGACAGTCTGTCATTAAACGCGCGTTACGTAACGAAATGGTTTACCCTCCGTAAAGAAGTTATCACTTCAAAAATGCACTTTAAGGCTGCGGCTCTACACTCTACTAAGGCGGAGATGAGCGGAGTGGAGCGGAGCTGTGCCAATATTAACCAATGGAATCTAAACTAACGTGCGGAAGGGCCGCATATTGCACAGCTCCGCTCCGCTCCGCCTCATTGGAGCCGCGCAGAGCCGCACCCTTAATCTTAACATTTCACAAACGGATCCCATAATCGGAAAACTGTTTTCTCAAACCCGCAGTATTTTTTCAATGACTTTTCTCACGACACCCTACACCACCCTACACATTTCGTGTACGGGACGTACCCTAGCAAAAAGTCTCTGAGCAAAGCTGCAGACGTAGGGACGGACGGACTGAGGGACGGACGGACGGACATGACAAAACTATTTATAAGGGTTAAGGGTTCCTAGTTTGACTACGGAACCCTAAAAACCACAGGTAAGGAGACCGTTGACCGGATTCCTGAAGAGTTTTAAAGGTCAAATTAAATGTGGGATATCCAAATTGTTATTGATAAGATAATACTTAGCATTCACATTTCCTAATCATCATTATTTATTTATCTCGTGATAACCGTTGATAATAATTCCGGATTGTTACTCATCAAATAATAATAAACCCGGTTAATTACCGTTAATAATCCCATTTGTCAGGTCCTGATGCTATCACAATTGATGGTTATGCGTAAATTATTGTTTTGATTGCTGCACTAGTTCAGTGACCCAGACTTGCTTACGTTTATATGAAGCGCTTATAAACCAACTATTGAATAAGTATACTTATTTTTACACTTTTCCGCTCCCATCTCGACATTACTTTTAACAATTTATATTATAAGTTAGATGTGATGGGAGAATTTATCCCTAAAAAATAAAAGTAAGAACACAAAAAGATGGCCTCACGCAACAGCACAGCAGAATTACCTAAATCTACAAAGTCACGCGGTTTGGCTCTGCTCCTGCGTTTCATACAAAATTGACCCTAGATCGAGTTATTGACATGCATGCATGTGTTATTTGCAAGGCACTCACCGAATTCTCCCTCTCCGAACTCCCAGACGACCGTGTTCTCGGGCCACTTGGTGTTGGGGAAGGTGTACGCGTTGCGGCCCATGGCGTACTCCTGCAGCATGCCCTCGATGATGAAGTCATCCAGCAAGATGTCTCCCTCGTACTTTCCGCTGTTTTCTTCGGCATTGGCCATCGGTGACGTTATACGGACAATGTTCCTATTTTCTGCAAAAAAATAACTATGTAAAGGGTTTGCGGAGTAGGTAGTTATCTAGCGAAGGAGGCTGCCTCCAATAGGGTAAAAAAATTGTAAATGCCATTAAGTTATTATGTAATTGGCTTGGAAGTAGGTACTTATATTTAAAGTATCTAAAACATATGCCGCATTAAAAAATTGACTTTTTATATATTGAAGCACATTTACTGCCCGGTAAATATGTTTCTCAAGTCAGTAGTCTTAAAGTGCAAACTACTAATTTCATTAATTACCTAGTATATAGTTTTTAGATACAGTCAAAGTGAATATCGCCATTTGAATACGTTATTTCATTAAAGTAAAACCAGGGTATTCATAGTATTCGACTAGCAGAACAAATATACTGACATGTGAATCCTGTGGTTCGACTGTACCCCGAGCACGAACTTTTACCTTTTACCAAGTAAGTACCTAACGTTAACGGTCTTTATCGAGAATATGTGTATGGCGATCGACATCAATATCAACACCCTCTAGTATTTAGTAATTAAATTTGATGGTAAATTGACACAGACGTCGTACTCAACTACTAAATTGAGTGGCTACATTGTGTTTGTTTTGAAGTACCTTTGTTGAGATTGACAGGTGAATGAGTAAGTATCTACCTACTCGTATTAAAGTTATCAAAAGATATCAAAAGGCAAGTCATAAGTCTTATTAGGAGAGGACCTCTGTAACTCCATTACAGTCGGGCGCCCTCGGCTAGAAATCCTCAAGAAGTTTAGCTCATTTAAGTATAGTTAAGTCAAGTTTAGTTAAGTCAGCTTGTATGTATGTATGTAAAGTCGTAGGTCAGATGCTTTTTTAAATTAACTGATGGGATTAAAACTGTACTAGGTACACCATAGCCAAAATATCATACTTTAGCATAGTTATATATGAATCAGCTGGCTTTGTTTTGTCTTAGTACGGCAGTTAATGTCAGAGTATCAATTGCATGAGCATCAGTAAAGGCTTTATATTTCTAGCTCGCACACTAGCTTTGCAAGTATTCATCGACTCGTACCTATGCTGATGTTGAAAACCACAAATACCTACTAAATTTTTATTGGCATTTAAATCATAAGAATAATTTCGAAATATTTATATTAATCAGAAAGGAGAACCAAAATGGACTTGTGGAGAATTAACTTAGAACCCTTTTGTAACCAACCACAAGAGAACACGACTATTATTGCGTGTAAAACGATTTTCATACGTAGGTATAACATCTTTCCAATTAATTCAGTACGAATCACATGTTTAATACCAATTTCACCAAATTAGAGCAATTAACAGCTGTCAAAATGTCGATTAACATTGATTAAATTTAAAACATCGTTTGGTGAAATTCGTACTTACACCCGTATTCACAAACATCACTATGAGGTCTCACAGTGCTCACGAACGCACAGGGTGGTTCAAATCGTCTCATAAACAAAAGGTCGGTCAAAAAGGACCAATCACAAAGCTGTAATGAACGCAGTGCGTTTACTCAGTGAACGATCCCTTAAGTAGGTATTGTTTGTGAATACGGGTGTTAGTTTCACCGTACTAAACAAAAGTGATAAACAATTGAATGAATAAGTGAAGTCACGAGTTTTTAAAAAGAGAAAACGTTTCCTATTTAATTAAATTTTAGCGAGCGATGTGTACAGACACTGTGCCACTTCCCGTCTGCTCGGCATCATAGGGTGCTTTTGCAAGTCTTACCAGTCTGGGTGTTCTCCAGAAAACTCCTAAAAGCTTGGATTTCCTCCCGGGACCTCACGACGGGAGGGCTGGCCAGGGCCAACCCCGCGCAGCAAATAACAACAGCGGCACGCAACATCTTCTCTGCATGTTGTTAGTTATTACCAACTTCTTTATATAGAGAAATCTTTATCGAAAAGATTACACGTAATACCGGAGAGTGCCTAAACATTAATGATGTTATCAATTACTCTATCACACGTATTCAATGACCAAGGGGTTTTCGCTCTGAGTGCTATAGCAGGAGCTAGCGACCCGACCGGCCTCGCCCGGGGGGACTAAGTACAGTCGACCAATTTGATTTCTAGGCTACGTCGCTATAGCTATGACGTGTTAAAACTTTTTATCATTTGGTTTGGTTTACAACATCATAAGATGGGAATTAAATTGGTTGACAGTACCTATTAATATGTCTGTCTGTTTATCCGCAACTCCTCTTAAACCACCCAACAGATCTTAATGCAGTTTTGACCATTGGTTATATATTTTTTCACGAGACGCACTCAAAATGAATTCTGGTTTATGTACGGGTGTCACAGAAAGCTCACATAAACCGAAGTGAAGCGAGGGGGGGTCACTAGTTCTCTCATAAACCTCGACGCTTATTTCGCCTTCGTACATACCTGGGGCCGCCGTAGCCAAGATACGAACGCTACTAACATTTTCTTTTCTTTCACTCAAAATGTATGGGATGACAGTTGACCACGTAGTTTATTGCTGCGCTCGTGAATGCCATCCCATACATTTTGAGTGATAGAAAAGAAAAACGTTAGTAGCGTTTGCATCTTTTCTAGGGCCTCTGATCATGATCGCGCTTGACAACCACAACGTCCACGCGCGCTCGTTGTTATTATGCGCGATCTACACGCTGTCACGCTTACACCGTGGGTAGCTTGTATACAGTCTGAGATTGTTCTATCCTGCCCACTTCCGACTAGTTGTTTAGATGTTTGGTTTTCAATCACGCCTCAATGGCTGAATGGATTTGTAATTGAATTTGGTAGTCGTTACTCGTTAATAAAAAATTATAAATTACAACAAATTTATGGTAGGTACTTATGCATAATGGGATCTCTTTCGTTCCCCTATTTTTTTTTAACCTTTTTTTATTTGGCATAATTAAATTCGCATAATTTGTATTGGCATAATAGTACAGTCGCCTAGTAATATTTTGGCTAACTACTTTGATTGGCATAATACGCTTTTAGAATAATTGTAGTTAAACTAATTTGTAAGTAGGTAAGTATACATTATGCATATTATTGTTTGGGCTAGTAGTTATTTTTTATATCTTTCAATAACCATAATTTTGGTTAGGCTAGGTTACTAAGCTAGATTAGGTTAGGTTAGTTCAGTATGTCGTCCAGGCGCGAAGCGCCTAAAGGACGTAGAATAGGAGGTCAGCGAAGCGGACCTCCTTCGACCTCGCTTTTGTTCCTAAATATATTTTTATATAAACACACAACTAACCTTTTCTGGTAGTGCAACAGGCTCGTGGTTGTGGTTATTTATTTACAATTTTTACGACGATATCTTTATGCATTTTGTAATGATGCCAATTAATTATTATGTCTTTTTGTATTTATGCTGTTTGATGTTATTCTTTGTGAAGATTATGCTTTCTATTTTTATGCTTTTTAATTTTATGTGTAATTATGTATGCGTCAAGATGATTAGGTATATCGCTATTACGGCTAAAAGAATTTATGCATAACAATATTATAAAAAAATATTTTTGCGATCCAACAGTAAACCTGCATAATAGATATTTAATTTTTAATTTTATTTTATTTTGTCTCGTATGTTGCAGGTAATCATGAAAAAGGTGCAAAAGTACCCATGCAAAACATGTTTTGCTTTACAATTTCTTGTCAAGTTAAAATCGCCGCTGAAATAGGTGAGGAAATATATGTTTTATAGAAGAAACGCTCGGAAAGACTTGAAATAAGGCCTGTTTTGATAAATTTCATCTAGATAAATGGATAAAACGACAATTTCAGGTAATTTGATGACTGTAGGTACGATTACAAAAGTCTTATATTAATTGCCTGCATTAAATTTTCCGGAAGCTATTAAGAAATGATCTGTCAAGTGATCATCTTGGGGAAAATTCGTGTTCAATCCGACCGACGATGCTCCGTCTCCCAGATACCTACCTACTTACCTATTACTACATGTAACACACGTGTGAGCGAATCATTCGATAGGTAGGTAGAGTAGGTAGAGTAGAGGTAGAGTGTGCCATTCTAATGCACGACTGGGTGGCTCGTGGACCTCTCTCGTCGGCGAATACGTGACCAGTTATTTTGACCTGTGACTCCTGTGAGTGAATAAGTGAACATCTAACTAGGTAACGGCCGAACCCTATATAGTGTCAATTTAATCGTATTAAAATCGGTTTAATTATAGGGTTCGGCCATAAGAGATAAAGTACAGACAAGGACTTTAATTGTTATGCCATTATGGAACCCTGTCATAATGACAGCGTCAAACCACATGAAAGAAATTACGCCAAAATTAATGATTAACGTTATGCGACACGTTCCAGTTGGTCCCATTGTCAACACGTACGGAGCTGATAGTGGGATCCTAGAGAAATCGAGAGAACTCTTCAAATATTATAGGCATGCACATGGTGGTTTAGGAATTTTCACTAAGAAGTCCAGCATTTGCATTCAAAAAGTATCATTTGGTGAAGTGGAACCGACGATGAAGACCATAGATGGCCATCGGAACTCCTCAATGGTAACTATTTCTAGGATGGCGATAAGATATCTCGACTAAGAGAGTTAAGCGACTATGATGAAGCACATTTAAAACACTATGACTATAACTTTCCCGCGGCGCTGCTTGTGATGACCTTGAAATATACTATAGTTTCTTATTCTTTGGAAATGGGACTATATAAAAGATTATTTTATTACGAATGAAAAGTAATACGATTTAATCCTTTTGTTTATTGAAACAACCATTTACAGAACAGTACCTACTTGTAAGCGGTTTTCGGAGTGCGTTTCATGGTTTCATTTATCGTTTGTTTTATTATCAACACTACAACAAGTAAATAATAAAAAGTTCATGGTTATATGCCCTATCTATACAAAACTAGCTTTACTACGTAATGACGGCACGCTCCAAGATCGAGCGTTCAAGACGGCAGATCGTCGCGCACGCATGCTCGCTCACTCGGTGCCGGCCCCGGACTGAAATCCATTCTCAGAATGAACGAGCGGGTAGGTTAATAAGGCGGCGCGACACGCCCAGTGCAACCCCTATGCTTACGCTTTTGATGAGATAAAAAAAAACCGGTCAAGTGCGAGTTGGACTCGCGCACCGAGGGTTCCGTATTGAAAATAATATGCTTGGTAACCGCAAAATATAATACTCATTTTGTTATAAACTTTATTTCCCAGGCAATAAGGTCGATTTTGACTAGCCTAAATTTTAACACAGATTTTCTTAGTTTTTTTGTTATTTCTCAAAAACTGTAAATAATTAACACTTTATTTTATTTTTCCCAGAAAATATAAATACGTCAGGATTTTTTCAGAATTTTTGATTAATAAACTTCGGAGATAAAGTGGGGGGAACCGTCATTTTTTGTACATTTTTGGCTATAAATCAAAAAGAACATCACAGAAAATTTTCAAAAAAATTGTTTTGAAATGTGCAAATTTAGATCTTTCATATGACACCCCATTTGCTATAATCGAACCACTTTCATTTTTGAACCCCCCATTCTAGACCCCTTTTCAATTATTAATACAATTAATTTCATATTTTTTTTACTACAAATAGATGCGGGCAAGCAAGTTGTACAACTATGCCAAATTTCAAGTTGATAGCGTTTGTAGTTGCTGAGAAAACCTGCTGTGACATACAGACAGACAGACAGACAGACAGACAACGAAGTCTCACCATAAGGGTTCCTTTTGTACCATTTTGGTACGGAACCCTAAAAATGTAGGTACGATGCGAATACGGTGTACCTAATAGATATAACTAGCACACACACAACTATCCTTACATGCTATCCTTATATGACAGTGTGGCTACATGATAAAAAAGTATAATGAAGTCAAATTAATTTCTAATAAAGGACCCACATTTAGCTCATTGCAGGGCATAGGTACTTCCTCTCTTTCGTGCAATGTGACCTGGTTTGTCGCTTGACTAATCCAGCTCTTCTCGAAGGTGATGGGGTCATCTGACCATCCAGCAGATACTCTGCTAACCGCCCGCATCCTTTGTCTTCCCTAAGTACTGCTTCCATCCTTCGCTTCTCTAAAATATAATTACTATTAAACCAGCAATATTTGTATACATATATTCTTAATCGTGTTCTCGAAGATGGCTATTACAATTTACATGATATTTGCAATATAGGGTTTACGGTGTGATAAATCGATCTGTAGATAATTAGGAAAACGCTATTTTGGATTTCTTTATTAAATTAAACAATATTGTTCCTCCCGTTACTAATTTAATCTAAGCTAACCTTAAAGCAAAATTTGAGTATAGATGAATTACCGAGAGCGTGGAATTGCATATGTAGTGGTAACATGTCTTTACAGGCATTCTATATTTAATTTTTTTCTACTTCTTAACCATCAGCATAAAAAGAGTTTTGTTATATATTAAATAACTAAGTACAAAAATAATATCAGTGTCAATCAAATTCTTAATATTTTTTGCAATGCACTAATATACGTCTTTTTTATTGTATATACATACATACCTTCACGCCTGTAATCCCAGAGTGGGGTAGGCAGAGCTATAGAATTACCTACAATTTTAAAAACAATTTTATTGGGTACTCGTAATTTTCAGAATTATTTTGACTGGACACGTGCGACTGTAAGTTACACAGTTTGCAAAAGATATGGCAAAAAGTAACAGTAATTTTGGTCAGATTGAGAGTCATAGTAAACAAATAATTTTAAATGTCAGAAATATTTTGAACACGAAGTAATAAAAAAAAAAAATCAACTTACACCGCTGCCCAATTTGTTAAAAAAGCTACAGGTGTTTCTCTATCGACTATTTATAAAATTATGACTAATAAGTAAGAGTGACAAATTCAAAGCAACGAAAAAATTCCCCTCTCCGAGTAAGAAAAAGTTACGTACGGTCGGTCACAGTAGATGATTTTGATCAAGAAGTCATCAGGAGAACTATATATAATTTTCATCTGTCCCATAAGCAATTTCCAACCTTAAAGATGAAAATTTAAATAAATTATAGCGACTAAAAGCAAAAAAAGGACATACTTATTACACTTGTTTAGGGTAATCTCATTATATTAAGAAGAAAACTTAAATGGTTTTCCTTTCCATGCGAACGGTACAACCACTACATATGCAATTCCACGCTCTCGGTAATTCATCTTAACTAGCAGCAGATTGTTGTCAATTTGACAATCATTAACCGACTTCAAATTAAATTATTTAAAAAACAAAAAACCCGACTGCAATAAAAAAAAACTGAAAAGCGAAAAACAAGCTCTATAATTTATAGAAAATTGTAAGAGCAATGTACTTATTGATATTCATAACAATTTAAATTTAACTTGAATATTGGAAAAGGAATTGCGGGCGGGGACACACATTACGTGGATGAGTTTCCTTGCTCTGCCTGCTAAATAATACTGCTACTTCTGTCCGAAACAAAGGTAAGTACACCAAAGTACACCAAAGTACTTACTTACTAGATATCTTTAGCTCGCCCGATTCCCTCGCAACCGCAGTCGGTGTGACGTCGGTCACTGCAGCAAGCAGGAATGGATTTTAGGCCGCATACGATGATTAGGCTCTGAAGCTTTCGTTTTGTAGAAACTGAGGCATTTTGTTTTTCTTAGATTAAGGGTAAGTAAGTTTTTTGCCATTTAGTAACTATTCCGTTGTTCAATAACTGGACCATTGAAAATAAAATAAAACTACTTAAGATGAATGTATAAAAATTATAATACCATCAAGACATAATTAAATACATAGTTTTAAAGTATTTAGGGTTATTCCACAACCTTAACCTGATCATTCACGACTTCGGGCTGTTCGTTAAGGAGCCCGGGCTGTTCGTTCACGATCTCGAGCTGACCGTCGGAAGAGTCGTCGGCGGCCCATGCGCCAGGGCAGTTGTAGTGTCGGTTGACTCGCTGCCAGTCCCAAGCGCTGATCCATTGCTGCTGGCCCATAACGCCGGCGTGGTCCTTCAATAATATTATAGAGTTACTTCAGTCAAGCCCAGGTCATTCTGCACTTTAGCTGCAAAGCTACAAGTGCATAGGCTCCATAGGCTTGCATTGCGGGAGGTAACCTATGTACGGGCTTGGTTGCGTGGGAATAAATACAAATTATGCGACAAAAAGGGAACTGCAGAATGCCATTTTTTTTGTAAACGCTATTTTGTTTGGAAGAGCACCTTCTGTACTTGAACTATTTATTTTAAGTAAACAGTCATTATCCCTCGCTTGTGAGACGAAGCGAATTACTAAGGCTAGGCTTAGTAATGCGTTGAAGCTATGTAGGACGATATTGTCAGAGTTAATCATTATAGTGATCACAATTACCCATAAAGCCACCATGGTAGGACGTCCGTTGGTGCTGAAGCCGTAGCCGCCGTAGTGCATGGTGCTGGCATAGTCGTAAGGTAGGCCCATGTTGCTGACTAGGTTAGATTCGTACTTGTCGAAGTTGTGTTCCATTCCTAAGAAAATATGGTGAATACTTTATAATATGTACTTACGACACGACACGACATGAGAAAACCTGATAATAAAGTAAATACATTTTTGAAGGTGTGGTTTTGAAATGTAATTTTTGGCATAAATTTACGAATATTTTTTACTTTTGGGTACGATAATCGGAAAACACTGATTGATGGCACTGGTGACTGCTAACTGTTATTGAAGCCACATTAACCTGGCCAGATATTTTCCCACAAAATGCGCACGTAGTTGTCCCTGTTGTAGGTGGACTGCATGTGAAGGAAGCCGATGATGTGGAGCCATTCGTGGACAATGGTGGTGTGCAGACGGCAGCCGGGCCAGGCCAGGTTGAGAGTGTGGATGCCGCGGGTTGCCCAGTAGCCAACATGGGCGTAGCAGCCGTCGGAGAAGCTCTAGTTGAGAAAAACGTTCCATAAGAAAATGTTTCTAGAGGGCTGATATCAGGCTGATATTATATTATTGATAGGATGGGCGAAAGTGTTTTGTATTTTAAGCAGGCAACAGTCAACACATTGTATTCATGCATTACTTAATGATTGGAAATTTGTTTTTAACTGTTTTCTATATGACTACATTCTATGGTTAAACCAAATTTGCTAACTTTTTATACATGCAATAAAATTATAAGTGAAAGAAACGGTCTGTGGAAGTCCCTCATCAGAGGATGAGTACAGCAAGTAATGATCGTGTGTTTTAGCCAAATTATGATTAAACAAATTATGTAACAAGTCTTAAGTCACAACTCTCTGAAACACCGACACTCTGAAATCGGTAACGAAATCCATAGATTACTAAGTAGATGGATAGATTTGAAAATACCTTCTTTACCCAATAGTTTAATTTTCCTATGAAATTTGTAGTAAATCTGGTTGCTACGTTAATTTCTTGTCCTGCCCCCTTTTTATAAACGCACAATAAACTTATTATTATTATAGTTATTATTATATTATTATTATTAGTATTCTATCTCTTTGTGTCCAATTCAAATGTCATAATGACCAGATAAGGATAATTCATATTTGAAGCACACTCTAGCTATTGCGCGTTTATGAATAAGAGCTTAAGAAGGTATCTTGCACCGTCGAGCAAGGTGAAGAAACTATTATAACAGTTAGAAGTGTTGTAACTGACGGTGACGCGGACGTAGTTCCTGTCGCTCGCCTGCCTCGTCCTGAAGCGCACGCAGGTTTGTCGCTCGATGTCGCGGATGGCGGCGATGATGGCGTTCTGGGCGGCTTGGGCTGCAACCAAGCCAACGTTTGATTCGATTGACTGGAAGTAATGGCGAATACTTATACTCTTAGAATGAATACTAATTCAGATAAAATATAAAAAAATAAATAGATAAGATAATGTAAAAAAAAAAACAAAAAGCCGCATTCCAAAACGCAAGAAATAACTTCTTTTAAAATGGGAGGTTAACACGCAAGAAATAACTTCTTTTAAAATATGTAGGTGACTGACCTATAAGGTACATACCTTCCATTTAAAAAAAAATTGTCCATTTGTTTCTTGAGTTTTTGAAGGCGATTTTATGTATCATAATTCATAAGACATTTGTTTTATTTCATACTTTCTGGTAATGATAAAATATTATGTTATGTACTCCCACATCCGCAAGCAAATCCACGGGGAAGTCATAGTCATACATTAAAACATTTAAATGTGCTTCGTCATAGTCGCACAGCTATCTTAATTGAGATGTCTTATCACTATTATCACCACCCTTGAAATAAGTACCGTTGAGGAGCTCCGGTTGTCGATCATTTTGTGGTCTTCATCATGTGGTTACTGAAAATGCTAAAATCGCTATAATGTATGCCTTTGATATTTGAGGAGTTTTCTTTCCTCACGAATCCTCTCATCAGATACCGATTCGGGGACAATAGGACCACAACGGAATACTCTATGAAACGAAAAAATAATTTTCAAAATCTGTTTACATTGACAGAGAATTCGGGAAACATACCTACCTACATTTAAATAAAACAAAGTGGGACATAGAACCTCGTCCCTTTTCAAGGTCGGTTAATTGTACAAGCGCGCATTATTCTTCGGTTCTACCAATGGTTCTACCTAAATAAACAAGATAGGATATTTCTAGCTTAACCATTGAATAAAAGTACATTCTGTAAATAAGCAGTAATCCTGTAGGTAACATTTACAGGACCTGGCCGATCTGGGAAACTATGTAGAACTTACTGAAGTGTCCAGCAGCGATTTCATAGACAACGGTGTTTGATGGCCACTTGGTGTTTGGCCAGATGTAAGCGTTGCGGCCAGTCGCGAAGTCTTCCACCATGGATGTCACCTGGTCGTCATCTAGGAGGATGTCACCCTCGAATTTGCCGCTGTTCTCCCATTCCTTGGCGTTTGGGTTGGCAGCCATGCGGTCCTCGAGACGGACGCCATTGGCTACGGAGTAGAGACAGCTAAATGAGTCACTCACTAGCAAGCCTAACAACGTTACGCGTAATAAAATTAACTATGTATTTGTCTATAATCATTTTAGGGTTCCGAAGCGTGTTAGCTATACGGTTGAAATTTTCACAGAAGACGTATTTCTGTTGCCTCTATAACAACAAATACTAATTTTTTAAAAAACGAAAAACCCGACTGCAATAAAAATAACAACTGAAAAGCAAAAAACAAGCTCTATAAAATTATATATATTGCTCTTACAATTTTCAATAAATATATAAAATTATATATATTGCTCTTACAATTTTCAATAAATATATAAAATTGTAAGAGCAATGTAGTTATTGATATTTATAACAATTTAAATTTAACTTGAATATTGGAAAAGGTGTTCCAGGCGGGGTCAATCTTGTCCAAATGTTAAATTTTATCAAGAAATAGGTTTTGTAATTCATTGCTTGTCCCCGCCTGCAATACCTTTTCCAATATTCAAGTTAAATTTAAATTTTTATAAATATCAATAAGTTCATTGCTCTTACAATTTTCTATAAATGATTGAGCTTATTTTTCACTATTCAGTTGTTTTTTTTATTGCAGTCGGGTTGTTTGTTTTTAAAAATATATAATTTATTTCACTCTTTTTAATCTTTATTAATAAAATAGAGGTTTAATGAATTATTACTAATTATTACTAATATATGAGCTCTGGAGGTCGATTGTTTAATGTCGCGAAGCTACAAGTGAAAAAATAACAAGCGAAACTCTCGTTCTAGCACAAAAGGAGCTCCTATTACTACATTTACGTATTTTTTGACTTTCCTGTCAAAATGGTAGCATCAAAGTGTTATAATGTATATATATATTATAACACTATTGTACGATTCGTACCTAAAATAATGCTAGTGGCAACACTGCTGTCAAAGTGTGAGGGTCGCGTACCAACTATTTTAATTTAATTACTTTGAAATACAGTTTACTATTAAATTGTGACATGTTTTATTTGCGCCTGAAACATGTAATGGTCCTTCGAGTATAAAGTTTTATTAAGGACCCTCGCCCGCGTAAGTTCTGTGCAGTGCGCGTGAACAGTTTTTTTTTTGACAGTACGGGACGTTGGCAAGCTCTATACGTTTGCCACGTTTTCATTCCCAAAAAGTGTGCTTGCTACTCATCCTCGGACTCGTTACGAACTATTTACTCTTTGTAAGTTACAAGGACTCAACAAAAGCGCTGTGCGTTCGGTTGTGCTGTGTTCGTGTCGGTCGGAGAACATTTTATAGTGTTCATATTGCAAGTTGCAGCAGGACTCATTTTTTTCTCGTGTGCGTGTGTGCTTATTTTCACGGGGACCGTGATTTGTCTCGAAGTTCGAGGCACCATCAGAATCAGGCGGATTCTATATATCCAGCTTACGCCGATATTCTTTCCACAAGTTGTGGAAATAAGGTTCTATAAACCTGTACCTACACAAGAAGGTAAGGCGAGCAGTGCTCAATTCTCGACGTTCGAGTGCCCACATCAACAATACTTGTGTGTAAAAATTACGTTCGAAGTTCGAATCGTGGACTGACTGTGATCTACATTCATAATTAACATACATAATCGCCTTTGTTTTTGTGCTATACACAAGGCAGACATTTTGTTGCGTCACATTCAAGATCTACAGGAACAGGAAGTCGCTAAAGGAGTTCATCAATTCATTCGATCAAATCATTTACTGGCGTTTCGGTATCCATCAAAATTGTAAGAACTGTGAACGGTGTGTTTTAAAAAAAACGCAACATATAGTCTGTGAAGTGTCAAACGTTCTTTACTTTTGCCCAACTCGACCACGCGCCAGCAGAAACGAAACGCGGCCGGATTGCTAGCAACTTCACGTCGTGAACGAGGAATGAACGAGCGGAAGCGCCCGCGCTCCGACTGTCTGAACATAGCAACACCGTGCCGGGCGTGGCTTGGCTTTGGCTTGGTTTGGCTGGCTCCGCCATTTTACGTCCGAATAGTTTTCCGTGTAATTGTTGCAAATATTTGTGCCTTTGTTTGCGTATTTCCGAGTATTATAAGGAACAGTAACCTGTATAAAAGTTAAAAAACGGTACAGTGTACCGACAAGTCGAGACTTGGTGCAAGTTGCATCATACATAATACCATAGCGTGGATATTATTAAGGTACCATAAGTTTATTTAATATCTCGTTGTGTTGTATATTAATTTATATAAGTTAGTTATATTACAGTGTGATTAATAATAACCTTTTATAGGTGTTTCATCTCGCCAGTGTTTACTTTTGTGCGAATAAGTTTACTTACTGCTTACGTGGTAAAATGGCCGACGATTTAAAGCGGCTCGTGGCGGCCAGGGGACAACTAAAAGCGACTATAACACGCATGATGAATTATAAGACGACGTTGGAGGCAGATACAGGTACCGCAGATCCCATATTAATTAAACAAAAACGGGACCGTCTTGCAAAAATCTTTGCAGACTATAATGAGCATAACCTGGAAATTTCATTATTAGATCCCGCCGATAACGAAAACATTGAGGATATCGAGAATAAAGTCGATGACCTCAACACCTTCTTTTCGCGTGTCATCGAAAATGCGGTATCAGCTTCGCCGCTTACGCCCGACGCTGCTCCTGCCGCCCGGGAAGGCATTCCGGCATTCCGGCTTCCGCGCATACAACTGCAAAAATTTAATGGCGAGGTAGGTGACTACCAGAGCTTTATTGCACTCTTCAACAGTGTTATTAATTCTGATGCACACTTGGGTTGTTGTGAGAAGCTTTACTATTTAAAGACGCATTTGGAAGGTGAAGCGTTGGCTTTGATAAAACATTTGCCACTCACGGCTGAAAATTATTCTCTCGCCCTTGAGCTTTTAAAACAGCGCTACGACAACAAAAGACAACTAATCAATCACCATGTCATTTCAATTTTGGATTTGCCTGCAATGCAACGAGCATCTGCTACTTGCATGCGCAATTTGGTATCTACTGTTAAGCAGCATCTGGGTGCATTACAAAATTTAGGTGCTCCGACTATGCACTGGGATTTGGTCATTATAGCAATGTTGTACAAAAAAGTTGATCAATACACCTTGAGGGCATACCACCTAGAAAATCAGAGCAACAGTGAATTGCCTAAGCTTAATGACTTCTTAACCTTTTTAGAACACCGTGCCGCTGCGTTGGAGACGTTGGGAGAAGAGCCCGGCAAGCGCCGTGCTAGTTTAGTTTCTGTTAATAAGGCTAAGCCTATCAAGTTTATAAAATGTAAGTACTGCCAATCTCATGTTCACAAGTTGCACCAGTGCTCAAGTTTCAAACTTTCCGACCCTATAAAAAGGAAAGAATTTGTAGTTTTACACAAGTTGTGTAATATATGTTTAAACGAGCATACTGGGAAAAGATGTATTTTCACATTTAAGTGTTCAATTTGTAAAGGCAAGCATAATTCATTGCTGCATGAGGATGTTCCTCAACAAAATGTGCCTGTGTCACACATGTCGCACACAGATGAAAATCATAGCAAAAGCACTGGGCAAATAAGCCTTTTAACAAACACAAGTGATAATGTTTTGTTACCGACAGTTAAAGTAAAGTTGTATGACAGGAATGGTCAAGCTGTCTTTGTGCGTTGTCTCTTGGACTCGGGGAGCCAAGTATCTTTTGTGCTTTCTGAGATAGCCGATCAGCTAGGATGTAAGTTACAACCTAATAAATCTGTAATCACAGGTGTGTGTGATGGCGTTAATATGACAACAGAACAAACAACCTTAAATATTCATGCTACTATAAGCGATTTTAGTTTACCAGTAACATGCCATGTTGTAAAAAATATTACTTGTAGTATGCCACAGTTCTCAGTAAAAAATGAAACAATTAATTTTCCGTCTCATGTCAAACTGGCTGATGACAATTATTACATATGTGACAAAATAGGTATGCTCCTAGGTGCTGATGTATTCTTTCAGGTTCAACTACGCGAGCAACTGCCAGTGTCACCTGGTGGGCTTGTCCTGCAAAACACATGCTTCGGTTATGTAGTCGCCGGGAGGGTGCGTCACTCCGGAGCGTCTACAACATGTATGGTTTCAAACTTTTGTTGTTCACAAAAAATACAAGACGATTGTATTACTAGATTAGACCACACTGTGTCACAATTTTGGCAAACCGAAAAGGTCCCAGAAATCTATACTGAGGCCAATTCTGAGCAAGAACTAGCTGAGCATATCTTTCAAGAAACTGTCATGTTAAAGGACAATAAATTTGAAGTTTCATTACCTCTCAAACAAGATGTCTCGGTAATACATCTGGGAGATTCATTAACTTGCGCTTTAAAGCGATTTGCAAATTTAGAATCAAGATTTAAAAAGGATATTAATTTATTCTCAAAATATAAAGATTTCATTGATGAGTATGTGCAGCTAGGACAAGCAAAATATGTCGATATCTCGGAATATAATTTAGAGGCAGATACAGTGTTCTTCTTGCCT
The DNA here is from genome assembly GCA_948252455.1 of Acleris cristana. Classification (NCBI taxonomy): domain Eukaryota; kingdom Metazoa; phylum Arthropoda; class Insecta; order Lepidoptera; family Tortricidae; genus Acleris; species Acleris cristana. The sequence continues at coordinate 15,830,915 of OX411772.1, read as the reverse complement.
CATCATCCTGTTTTCAATGAGAACAGCCAAACTACCTCTATGAGGGTGGTCTTTGACGGTTCCATGCCTACCTTGTCGAAAGTTTCGCTCAACGACGTTTTATTAAACGGGCCCGTCGTACAAAACGATTTATTTGGCATACTGGTTCTGTTTCGATTGTATAAGTACATTTTAAACTGCGATATTCGCAAAATGTTTAGGGCCATTGACTTAACGCCATCACACCGACCCTTGCAAAATATACTATGGAGACCAGCTCCAAATGAGGACATTAAATGTCTACAACTTCAAACAGTAACATACGGCCTAAAAAGCTCGTCATTTCTGGCTACACGTTGTTTGCTCGAATTAGTAAAAAGATTTAGGGACAGTTATCCCCTGGCTGCCGATGCGTTGTTACATCATACTTACGTCGATGACGTAAATTTAGTAAGCAATAATGTAAGCGAGCTTTTAGAAGCTAAAAACCAAATGATAAACTTATTACATAAAGGTGGTTTTCAATTGCACAAATGGTGCTCAAATAATAAACAGTTTTTAGATGATATACCGTCAGAGTTTCAAACTAAGAGCTGTGTACATTTTACTGATGATAAGAATTCTGTTGTTAAAACTTTGGGCATCAAGTGTGATTTGGAATCTGACACGCTCATAATAAGCGCTCCTCGGCAAACGCTTCGTGACACTTATACGAAGAGGGAGATATTGTCATTTGTAAGCAAACTTTTTGACCCTTTGGGATTGGTCGGACCTGTGGTAGTAACCGCCAAACTGCTAGTACAACAGACATGGTTGGAAAAGACTGGCTGGGATAATCCTTTATCTCGAGACCTCAACAACGGGTTCCAAAGGTTTGCTGATAGTCTTAATCAGATGAATGATATAGTCATTAAGCGAAATTTAAATACCTGTAATGCAACGTCTATTTCTATTATAGGCTATGCCGATGCAAGTTGCAAGGCACAAGGAGCTTGTGTATATCTCAGAATTGTAGACTCTGACAATAATATAAATGTCAACTTATTGTGTTCAAAATCACGTGTCAATCCGATCACACCGTTAACAATGCCTCGCTTAGAACTAAATGGTGCTTTGTTATTGGCCAAGTTGGTAAAGAGAGTTTATGAAATTTTAAAACCCAAGTTTGACATAAAGGTTCACTTATTTGTTGATTCGCAAGTTGTACTTGCTTGGCTAAAAACGGAGCCACTGAAACTCAGTGTATATGTTTCAAATAGAATACAGTGTATTAGAGAATTGACAAGAGGTTTCTCATGGCATTATGTAAACACGTCTGAAAACCCAGCTGATTGTTTATCGCGCGGTGTCGAGCCCCATCAATTGCATGGTAATAACTTATGGTTCCATGGACCCGAAGCGTTAAAACAGCTGGATTTTCAACCTCTAGCTGACTTTCAAATGCCAAGAGAAATACCGGAATTAAAAGTGTCTCACATTGTTACAAAAACAGTGGAGAGATTGCCTTTGTTAACGGATTGCTCTAACATTGATAAAATAAAACGAATAGTTGCATATATTTACAGATTTGTAAAGAATTGTAAATGTACTTTACAGAAAAGACAATTTGGAAATTTAACGCCTAAAGAATTAGAATTTTCTTTAAAAAATATATTAAGAGGTGAGCAAATGAGTTTCCTCAATGAAGAGATTAAATGCTTAAATTCTAAACAATCCATAAAATCTAATCTTCAGGCGTTGAATCCTTTTATGGATGGCATGAATATTATGCGTGTAGGTGGTCGTCTGCAGCATGCTGACATACCATATGCTACCAAACACCCTATCATACTACCAAAGGGATCCAAAATCATACACTATTTAATAGAGAAGGAGCATAAGGCTTTGATGCACGCTGGAGCAAAACTTGTACTATCGAGTTTAAGTGACCGATATCATCTCATTAACGGCATAAGAGAAGTTAAGCATGTTATTAACAAATGTGTCATTTGCTTTAAATTAAAAAAGAAACATGCTGAGCAACTAATGGGTTCACTCCCTTATGATAGAATCAACCCTTGTCGTGTATTTGAAAAGGTAGGTATGGATTTTGGTGGACCTTTTAATGTGAAGATGTTAAGAGTTAGGAAGCCTGTCATACAAAAGGCCTATATCTTACTATTCGTGTGTTTCACTACAAAGGCCATTCATGTTGAATTGGTGTCAGATTTGACAACAGAATGTTTTTTAAATGCGTTAAAAAGATTCATAGCCCGCAGAAACAAGCCGTTAGTTATTTATTGTGATAACGCAAGTACATATAAGGGAGCTCAAAATCAATTAAATAAGTTGTATCAGTTGCAGTCTGCCATGGATCACAGTAACACAGTTGAACGTTACGCTGCCGACTTAGGCATAAAATTTAAATTTATACCCAGTTATTCGCCTGTGTTCGCTGGTTTGTGGGAGGCTGGAATTAAGAGTGTTAAGCACCATTTAAAAAGAGTTGTGGGAGAATCTGTTATGACATACGAAGAATTAAACACGGTTATTGTGCAAATAGAGGGCATATTAAATTCGCGTCCATTAACAGCTCTTCCGACAACGGACAATAATGAGATGCCATACTTAACTCCAGGACATTTTTTAACCGGTGCACCACTCACGTCGTATCCTGAGAGAGATTGTGTAAATGTGCCTATAAGTAGGACTAAGTTTTGGGATAATTGTAATCGTATGGTCCAACTGTTTTGGAAACAGTGGAACAAACAATACCTTGTTCAATTGCAAAATAGGCCAAAATGGCGCTATAGTTGTGACAATATCAAAGTAGGCACTTTAGTAATTGTTAGAGATGATAATGTCACACCTTTAAGGTGGCCCATGGCCCGTGTTATTGAAGTTTACCCGGGGGCAGATGGTAAAGTTAGGGCTCTCTCGATAAGAACGGCCAAAGGCTCGATCATTAAGACTAGCATTTACAAAGTTTGTGTACTTCCAATAGAAGACTAGTGTTCCATATTATAAGGGTAAAAATTGATGTTTAGTATTAAGAAAGTATGCTCAAAATTTGTATACTTATGTTATTTTACATTACTTAACTTTGATAGCATTTAAAATATTTAACCTTGTAAGAAACAAGCTATCTGTTAAAATGCTTGTATTTTTCCTGTGCTGGGAACATGTACGATTCGTACCTAAAATAATGCTAGTGGCAACACTGCTGTCAAAGTGTGAGGGTCGCGTACCAACTATTTTAATTTAATTACTTTGAAATACAGTTTACTATTAAATTGTGACATGTTTTATTTGCGCCTGAAATAAAAAAAATATTTTTATTACCCCTCAATTTTTTTTTCGCGGACGCTTTATTGAAATATTATATACCCTATATGTCCCTTCGGCAATTAAGACGAATCGAATGACACCTTGTATGTTAAAATTCGTCAAGCCGTTTAGGCTGCAGAGCGTGCCCAGAAATAAATACACATACATACATACAAACGCTCGATCAACATAACCCTCCTTCAGACGTCGGGTCGGGTAAAAACAGAACAAAGGTGATTTATTTGCCGTTTTTAGGGTTCCGTACCCAAGGATAAAAACTACTAAGACTACTACTAAGACTCCGCTGTCCGTCTGTCTGTCTGTATGTCTTTGTGTCACCAGGCTGTATCTCACGAACCGTGATAGCTAGACAGTTAAAATTTTCACTTGCCGCTATAACAACAAATACTAAAAACAGAATAAAAATAAGAATTTAAGGGGCTCCCATAAAGCAAACGTGATTTTTTGTTGACGTTTTTTGCTAATCTTGTATGGATAGTACGGAACCCTTCGCGTCTGACTCGCACTTGGCCGGGTTTTCATATTATATAATACCTATTCGTAATCATTTCTCTTCTCGACGTTTTGTATAATTTTCGTTTATTGTAAGTAATACTTATTATTATACCGAACGATCATGTACGCCTTACCTTGTTTAGTGTTTAGTACCTACTTATAGTGTTTATTTGATACGAGATTGTAATTGTGATTATGATTGATTGTTGTTGTTGTGATTGTGTTGTTGTTTGTCGTGTAAAATATCTTTTTTTAAGTATAGTTCAATTAACGGGGAGTAAATGTTAGGTGCGACGACGAGCGAAGCGAAGAAATAGGAACCACACCCTTGCATTTGTATATAACGGCGCGTACTTTAACGCATTCTCTGCCTGCGGGCGTGGCCTAGGAACAAACTTGTATGACAATGAACGCATATATGCGTCGGTGGCAGTGAATGCGTTAATTTCTTAATTATTTTTTAATTCCGCTATAATTGTTTATCGAACATGATGTTTAAAATTAGTTTTTAAGAGCGGGTAACCCGGAATGGAGTTGTAAGTGTCATAGCGACACAGGTCGTACATACCCTAAAGAAAATCAACAAACACTAAAAACAGGCCAAGTGTGATTCGTGTATACCTTTCGCCATTTAACTTTGCCTAATAGTTTATTGCTACCAACTTTACGAATTACGAATTGCATAGATAAAGAACATTTGGCAACCATATTCGTACCTAACATATTTTTTAATTTACCGTTTTTTAATTTAACAACTCGAAAGAGCCAACGTGCTGATGGACGTGCGATAAACTTAAATTTGTCATAATTTTTTGGATCCAAGATGGTGAATGACAGATGGAGAATGACATTTTTGACAGAAAAAATGTTAGGGGTGTCAATTTCATATAATTTGGGCACGGTGAGCTCAAAATTTATTTTTTGGATCAATGATAGTGGGTGACATTTTGACACTTTTGATACTTACCTACTTAGAAAGTAATTTACATGGGTGTCCATTTCATGTAATCTTGCCGCAATAAACTCGAATTTGTCTTTTCTTTGATCCAAGATTGAAGGTGACAGATTTTTTGTCACCCACCATATTAGATTTAGGTACATTTTTTTTTTACATAACTCTGCCAAATTCGAGCTCACCGTGGCTATATTACATAAAATATTGAAATTGACACACCTGTAAATTTTTTGTCTTACCGTAAATCACATTCGCAATAACCTTCAAATGTGTGTACCTAATGCCCGATTCACACTTTGTTTAGTGCAAGTGTGAAGTACATACATTTGCTACTTGCCACTTGACAGCAAATGTATGAACTTCACACTTGCACTAAACAAAGTGTGAATCCGCCATAATACGTATTTGAATGAAAGTTAGGTACAATATCGAACGTTCAACATATCTACAATCGTAATGTCTACGTCTGAAATGCCACATGATTAAAATATGGAATGCTCAAAATATCAAATTTTTATGACCTAAGTTTATCTGTAAAATCATCATCATCATCATCATGTCAGCCGAAAGACGTCCACTGCCGGACAGCCCTCCCCAAAAAAAACTTTAAAATGTTATGTTGTTAATTATAAAACTGTAGGGGCCTATGTATCGTTGCTTAAATACAAAAGAAAAAGAATTTAAAAACGAATATAGTTTTACTAATGTAAAAAGGTAAGTTTAACGGATTAGAAGAGTTAATTCGTAAAAAAAATACTAAGCCAAATAAAAAAAAACTTGTTTTATTACAAAATACCCATTAATATCATATTTAAATATTACCCCGTTTGTTGGGTAAAATGCATTTTAAATGGATGGCAACAAAAAAATGGTATTATATGACTAATAATAATAATTTTAATGTATGTATGTATGTACCTATGTGTAATGATTACCGTGTATTATCGTTATCAACATAAATCGGACGGTTAGCGGAAAAGAATTTTTTTATGTTCAAATGTAACTACCTAGGATACGTTATTTCAATTAAATAGTTATTTGTATTGTCAATCAGGATTTAAAAGACCGCAACAATAGTATAATGTACCCATTTACGAAAGAAAGGGTATGTGCACATATTTCCGCTCATTCCGACTTCTACAGCCTAAAATACTACAGTTCAAAATCACAAAATTGTTCTTTAGCACATTAAACGTAAACTTCACCCTTGTATTTTGCGAAAAAACTCCGTAATTAGCTAAAAACCACTAAAAACTCATACGACTCGCATCCGCTGTCAGGGTTTGTTTGCCACTTTTTTGAGGCAAACACGTCGAAAACGTATACGCGCGAGAGTGACAGGTAAAAGTAAGTGCATCTCGTTTATTCATACGTAATTTTGTATGAACGCATCTCAGACTTCCCACCCGTCACTAGTCCAATGCCTACTCTATTCTATTCTCCCTCTACGGGATAAAGCATTCGTCACGGATGTTTTATCTACATTTTATCACGCCATAAACGCCGCCATATTAGGCCCACAGGGATATCATAAATATTAATTACCTACCTACATGGGTTAGATTGGGTTAGACTTCTAACTAGGTACCTATCACAAAACCTAAACTCATTTAAATTAAAGGATAAGAGGCTCTACTTTGTAATCCGTAAATCGAATTTCGTCTATTGCTATTCCTTTTGCTCTCGACGCGTCACTAATTCGCAAGAAAGTGACGGGGTGATCCGAAGTTCGAATTACTAATTTCATAGTAGGTAGAGCCCCAGGATAAATATTCGGAGTTGAAGGGAAACATTCCGTGACTGGAGAACCGTAATCCGCAGTAGAAGATACCTACATACGGCAACGCCATGCCGCCACGCCATTGACAAAGTAATGACTTATTTACCATTCGATGTTAGTACTCACGAGTCCTTCCACCTTCGAGGTAGTTCTTGAAAGCCTCGATCTCCGCCCTGGACTTGCCCGCCGGCGGCCCGGCCAGCGCCGCCCCGACCGCACACAAGAGAACACCGAAACGAACCACTGTCATTGGAATGTAGGTACGGATTTGTATTATTTCTCGAAACTCATCATTTATATACCTAGGAGTTAGTTTATCGACCATGATTGATGGTCTGATTAGTGATAATAAGCTTAAGTAAATGTATTTTCTACCAATCAATTGATAAAAAAAGGATATTGACTTTACTGAATGGTCCTACAACGAGAAGGAAGTGGATTTCGTGATTGAAATGCCGTAAACAGGTACCTTAAACCAGATATTTAAAACTTATTTATGTGAATTTCAACTACTTAGTTACTTATTACGGTAAAAAGATAGCCCTGTGAACTTACTCAATCATAATTATAGGGGCGCACACCGCTGTGATGTGATGACGTCACTCCAGCTAGGGGGCGCCCGCGCCCTTTATTATTGACCAAAATTTTAAACGTAGGTACTTACAATCAAAACTATTTGAATGAAACAAAAAGTAGTACCTACTTATGCTTGTTTATTTAAGTAACAATTTCAACAAAAGATGTTAAATGGTAATCAATGTTAATCGATTGTTAGTACATACATTTTGACAGCTGCTAACACTAGAATCGGTCTGTTAAGTGGTTGGTGAAATTCGCCATTACTGTAACAAAGTTTTAAGCAATTTGGCGTACCTACTGACATTCTTCATTGCTCTTCGAAATCTTGCAGGCGCTTACCTACCCACTTTGCGTTCTTTATTTTACCATACCATCCTTTTAACTTTCAAGCAATGTTAAAAACAAAAGTCACACTCTCGCCAAAGACAGCTAAACATCAGAGCTAAAGTTAAACTTACCTCCTGGACACTCAGGCTATTTTACGTTGTCAGCCTCGCGGATATATCCCTCAATGGCGTTTGACTAGTGGTGCAGAAATATATCCCTCAATGGCGTGGAAAAGGTTAAAGACACGGACAAAATATTTAATTTCAATTTAATTTAATGAATAATTTTATAACTAATTTCTATGTGTATTGTATTACTTACTTGCCGAATTCGACACTAACTTCTCCTCCACTAGACGGGTTCAATTTCGAAAAATCTATTCTTACTAATATTATAAATGCGAAAGTTTGTGTGCGTGTGTGTGTGTGTTTATTTGTTACTCCTTCACGCTGCAATGGCTGGACAGATTTGGAATGGAGATGCTTATAGGTACAATGGATTACCACATAGGCTAAATACTTTTCATCCCGGAAAATTACAAAGTTCCGAATAACGATTATCGAAATCTAATCGGACGAAGTCGCGGGCAGAATCTTATAATAAAAGAAATGTGTTTCTAATGCAGGTTTGGATGTAACTACGTATTAATAGTTGAGTAATTCTATGTTTATTGACAAACAAATTAATAAAGTTTTAAAACTTGTGTGACATGATACATTTGGGTGTGGTGTTTAAAGTTCACTACTCTCCCCCCCCCCTCCCCTGGCCGCTTCACCCCCCCCCCTCCACCCCCCACCGTGAAATGTGTCCCCGTTAACGATTTTTTAACATTATTGGGACAACTATAATAGATACGAAAAAAGTGTCAAGGACAAAAATGTTCCTTGTTAAAGTTTAAAAAGAAAATGTATAACTTACATCTCGTACGCTCCATACAAATATGACTTAACAAAATTGACAACCAATCAAGAACTAATTGACCAATTGTATTGCTTTTATCGTTGTTCGTTAGCTGATTAAATAAGGTTCAAAATGGTATATAATAAATATTTACCTACACATGTCCTAGTTTTCACGGAGGAAGCATTTAAACAACCATCGCTGACGTATTCATACAATGAGTATGAACGCGTCAGCAATGGTTTTTTAATTATGTAGTTAAATACAGCTTCATTGTAATCAAAATACGGATCACAGCAGCAGCATATTCTATTTTACAATTTTTTACTAAAAATGACATATTTATTTAGTCAACATTCTCTTATGCATGTCAAACAGACGAGTATTGATAAAAATAAAAATATACAAATTGTTATTACAACATAGGAACAATAGGTTTTTTAAAGATAATGATACGATTTATGCCACTTTTGTGTTGCGAAGAACCTTGTGCAGAACCAAATTTCAGTCTTTCATTACTAATATTTAATTTTTAATCATTCTATATGCAAATTGACGTCATCAGTACCAAATGTTCGACCCCTGGTAATTAATTTCAAAGTACCGCATATTCGCTTGCATTTCAAACTTATAAGTAAGTACTTAAATCAAAGTTATAAGGTTAAAATAAACATCCAACCAAAATCAAAAAAATGTAATTGCCATTTTTTCTCCATATCTGTTTTTCTTAACTAATCGCTACAAAATAATAGAATATCCATATAATACTAAAGTAAATTTAATAATAACACTTTTACGCTATAAAAAACTGGACGTCACCATTCTTGCTCTCCTAATTTTTAATATAAAAATCCTTGGAGTTTACAATCATCCCCATAACCAAACTTAGAATATTGAATACAAAAATATAACTATTGTGAAACTAACTTATTTTATCAGTTCAAATACTAACAGCTAGATGCCTTTTCCTTGAACGACGATCACAAGAAAATCTCATTGACAACGTGTGGCACATTCGTTAACCCTAGCCTACATCGAGATGAGCGGATAACCAATTAAATATCAAATAAAGTGAAGTACTGTGCCCTTACAATAAACCTCATCGAATCACTCCAGACTCCAATTGGAATCCGCAAACGCATCATATGACTGCAAAGAGTGAACGCACTCAAAATACAACTACAACTACGATATACTTTATGAGAATATCTTATATAGGTATATTATTGCAACTTGCTTATAGCAATCCTAAGTAGTTGGCAGTGATTACTGGTTTCGAAATGTAAATACAAGCTTAAAGAGATAATACATGCATATAACTATAAACAAACAAAAAGCGTGATAAAACAAAATATTAACCATATTGCACCAATTGTGTTACACACTGTAATTAAGCAAACTACAAAAAACATTGTCCTAAGAATTGCACGGTATAATTATAGAAATCTCCCTATAGATTTTCTGTTAAACCTCATTTATTAATTACGCCACGGCTGAAGTTGAGCATGCCTACTTTCCTAAACAGAGAGCAGTCTTGATCGGCTACAAATAAACTTTAATTGGAGCTGCAAGAGTGGTCTACGGTGTTTACGAAAGGAAACACCAAATGTTTCAACGTTAGTAACGCCAGATATGTTACATAAGAACGATAGTTTTTCTTGTTTTTAAAGCGAATTTTGATAACAATTGTGCACTTAATGCCTGCATATAAGTACAAAAGCTCGCGTAATATGTAAGCATCGTCGAAAAATAAATGCACCCCTATACTTATTATTATACTCTGATTATTCTAAGATGATGCCTGTGACAGCCGTACTTCGTAATTCCAATCACTTACTATATTCTCAAGCGATGTGATTAAAAATAGGCGATTAATTAATTAAATTCCTAAACGGCGTCGCTAGGTTTGTACCGATGTAGTATTTAGGGTCACCGGGTTAACAGTGGGTTGCTGGTACACAGTGGGTAACGCGCACACTCATAATACGCAGTCCTTTCTGATGGTTTTTTGACGCAAAGCCGACCACCGGTGACACGTTCCTACGCTCAGTGCGAGCGAGTAGGTAGTGCGAGAATTTTATCAGTAGGTATTTTCTAAAAATGAGACATTACAATTTTCTGTAGAGGTTTTCATTTAAAGTTGATTAATAAGCTATTTTAGGGTTAAGTTTATTTTCTCTTTGAACAGTTGATTATTTTTATTTGTATTATTTTTGTTAAATTGATACCTGGGTTCACAGTGGGTCAAGTGTATTTTTATAACAATTATAAACTTAAATATTTATTACAGAATGCCGAGAAAAAAGAACCAGAAGTCATATCATAAAGCAGAACGAATAGTGCTCTCTAAATTATTTTAAAAATAAACAGAATGTTTATTTTTTGGCCAAATTCTAGAAGACGAGGACCACACGGCCACAGCCGACACAAGTTGAAGATTGAAAGAGACTTTGTTTAGAATGAATTAACTTGTAATTTGCATTGCAAAGCAAACATGTTTGGCGTGTGAGTGACACATTTTATATTCGACGTAAGGTTTTCAAAAGGTTGCACGACTAGGCAGCACTCATATTATTATTCCTTTTCAAAGGATTTTACTAATATTAATTCGTTAATGAATATAATTGGATTATTTATTGATTTTTAGCTAGTAGAAAACTAAATGTTGACTGATTGTTAAAAAACACAGGTTTAAAATTGATTACTAGGTTTAGAAATTGACCTTTTTTAAGTTTGATCTCGTAAATGTTTATCTTGTTTTTCTATTACCTATTTTATCATCCTTTTAGGTTTTATTTTTTGTAATAAAAATAACTATTTATGTGTTTTTCATTTATTCTAGCACGCTGTTATCCATCTGACTTTTCTTGGCCCACTGTGTACTACCAAGGGCACGTTTTATAAAGCTACAAGTTACAATTTTACAGATCTAAACTGGCAACACTGCTCAAATGGCGGTCGTCATTGGTTGAGGTTGTGTCAAATGGAAACTTGTAACCTGTAAATTGTAATTTGTAGCTTTATAAAACAGTCCACTGGTGACTCAGTGTAAACCACCCCTAGTACACAGTGGGTCATCTCTCTTCTTTTCTTTTAAACACGCCTGACACTAACTGCCGCACTCAGAGACGTCAATTAAATTTAATGCTTGTTAAGTGACGTGTTGTCTTATTCTATTGCTGTAGCAAAGAAAGTGACAGCAGCAACTTTAATCAAGCGTTAAATATAATTGACGTCTCTGAGTACGGCAGTAAATCTATTAAGTATACTAGAAGTTGTCAAGTGTTATTTAATGAATATTAAATAAATTATCTTAAAAGCAGGTATCCACTGACAACCATGTTATCCTATGATACCCTATATGAGCTGTCACAGACATCGTCTTAGAATATAGGTCAGCGTTTTTGCAAGCAAACTTCCCGTGTAGAGATGGATACGGGTAGTGCCTGAGTCGAAGGTAACACAGCGGGTCCCCTTTTTTTTCAAAAGCTCTCGTATAAAACTACACTGTACACTGACAACTATATCGGTAAAAAAATCTGGTATCCTATCAAGCACGCGCAAGGCGAAATGTACAAAAGCATATACTTAATAAACACATCAATACGAGCTATTATGTATATCTACTCTTGGAAAGGCACAAGCTGGTAAGCCTTCGCCGTAAAAGACGCGATATTCTATACTACTTATTCCTAGTACCTTTAATACAATGCGTTACACTAAAATGAGTTAAACTCAGTAATTAAGTAGTCAAGTTTCACCTGTTCGTCAATCTAGGAATAAACCTGTCAAATGCCAATCGGACTCGAGCAGGGAGGGTTCCGCACCTACGTCGTATTTGTATAAAATATTAGACACCTAATTAAGTCCTGCTGCTACTATCTTTTAAAAGCCACGCCACGCGGAATATCTACAGCTCTTCTAAGTGAACATACTATTCAAACATTTGTTTTTTTTTCAGGAACCATATATAATATATATGATTATTATCCTACATAACTTAAGATAGGTTAAAGCAATGTTTATTTATCAGTTTTTTCTTGTTTATATTTATTATTATTGACCTTGTGCGCACTACTAAATATTTTGCTGAATATTGTCCAACTTTTCGTCTCCATAACATAAAGATCTCAGAAGAGAAACTAAAGCATATAATAAATAACAATAAAAAATAAGCAGTGTTCGTTGGCCAGCGACTATCTACTTGAGATCGGCTGGACAGATTTAAGCTTTTTTTGAATAGGCAAGGTTTTTAGATAATAAGAAATTGGAAAAATTGCCCGGAAAAACTATATAATATATATATATAAAAGAAAAATGTAATAGAATTACTTTGTGCCGTTAAACAACTAAATAAATAAAAACAAGACTTCGGCTTGAAAATGAAAACGATCGTGATTCGTTAGACAATAAGCCCTCTGTTCTTGGTTGTTTTATGGCGTTTACGATCAAATTCAAAGTTATAAGTTACGTTGGTTTTTAAATTAAGTTTTATTGAATGTGAGTTTCCTACTCACAGAATACACTTTTAAACAAGTCCTTGTTACGCTACAATAAGCTACTAGACATCTTACTAATTCATTAATTACTTACCTACTTACTTTTTTATTGATAATAGTGACGAACAGGTCCTTAATATTATAATGGCATGTTTATTAGTGTGACTTTCTTAGTTCTGTTACTATCTAAATAAACCTACACCATTTAAAAATATATATACACTATCTTTGACTGATTCCTAAGACAATAATGTCAATGCTACAAAGTTATATGAAATATATATTTATCTCTTTAAACTAGGTAGGTACTACTTATTTAAAATAGTAATATCATGGACTTACATTATTATTATATCTCAGGATAAAAATGCATTACTTAATTCGAGAGTCCTCACTTATATTACTTGGCAAATATACTCTTAAAAAGACTACAAGTGGCTAGTCTTCAACCTGAAGTTGCATTATGATACTGAGCCTTCGATGTAATAAACTATCAACACTTATTGAAGTATAGCACAAGTTGTGCAAGTGACAGTAGTGCAGAAAGAAGAGACAATAACGTACACGGTGTCTATAGGTATAGTTGGTTCGAGTTTAAATGACGAAAATGCACTTAAAACCATCCATTACCAAAAACTATTGTTCAATTGTTATCTTCAAGTAGGGTTGTAAAACAATTACGCAGGTGTGTCGGTACGGCCAAAGTATACTTTGAATAAACAATCTTGATAGTTTTTTATTGCATGTTAGCCATAAGAATATGCGATATGTATTAGTGTTGTGTTGATTTATTATGTATCAATAATGACAATTTAAAATTATATTGAATGTATATAATATAGGAATATTTATTAAGTATATTTTTGCATTACAATAAAGACGGCTTAAAAAATCTTTTATTTCAATGATCAAGAAGGGTTGAGCTACTCCAAGGCACGTGCCACACTTCGGTCGTCCCTTTGTTATCTTTTCCTTTCAAATTTAGCAACAAAAGAAGTTGTAAAATCCCGCGTTAAATGCATTTTCGTCATTTAAACTGGAACCAACTTATACTCGGCGCGTTGTGTCAAGCGTCACGTTCTATTAATCATCTACTCATAGTACTATTAGGTATACCTAGACGATGAATTTTTGAGTTTACTACAATAATATATTGATATGATAAAATCATTTGCCACCTTAGACGCTGATAACCAACAAAATATTAACTGACGCAACAGTTTTGTTACTTGTCTAATTTAATCAAACTTCTGAAAAACTTGAAATTTCGGAAATAATAGGCGGTGAATGCTAGTTGCATTAGCGTGCGTTCTCACTTACCGGTGAGTGTTAAAATATAAACTATTTTTTATTTTAAGTACTTAATTTATTTAACGCAAGTAAAATGCGAGGGCAAGATGTTTTATTAAAAAAGGCTTGCCTATAATACTTTTAGCGCTTCACAATACGAAGCCACCGGCTATTAATTATAATGCAAAGCATTAGGCTTTAACTTGTATTTGATAGTTTACACGACATTGTCGGATGTCGCTTAAGTATCTTACATTATAACGTGCCATCTATAGAGATACCAAAAATATTACTCAGCATAAACGCTAACCGACTTACGGTAGCATGGGAAACTTACATATATTGTCACAAAGTGCCCCACAGTAATATCATGAATATATTTGAAGTAATGGACATTTCCCAAAATCGTAGGTACGCCCGGTAGACTCCAAAATAACTAAATCATTTACAAATGTAACCTATTACAAACACATTCAAATTCTTAAACTGTCATTAATGTAAGTACAATACAAATGTGGCAGGCAATTACATATTTTAGCCTAGGTTAAGTAAATGCCAACCACAGATGAAGAAGAATTACCACGCACTCCGACGTATCTAACATAAAAATACTATATATACACAATATGTTACAACATTCCATTACGGACACGTCTAAGGTGTCAAGCATACAATTTTGAATCACATTTTATTTAAAACCACTTTACATGTACCGGTGGTTAAATAAAAAACTATCACCCTGAGCACTGATGTTATGACCGCATCTATAGATCCCATAAACAATTAGATACATTGCCCAAAAGCACGTAAACGTGGCAAATGAAAAAAAAAACTTGGGCAGCATCAATTAAATTAATGTTTACTGATATTCACTTACTTGGAGCAACGCCTCCGCACCATATACGCTGGTCGCATTGGTCACTTACATCAATGTCTGTATTGAAATTGATCATTAACATTCTTAACTACGGGTATATTTATTTATACAAGACGTCTTACGAGTAGCTCGGAAAAGTGTTTACAAAATAGAATTAATCATTTAATAAATTGTTCCCTTAGACTTATTTTTACTATGAGTCACATGTTTTTTTATGAGGTTGTTGGCACTTTGTGTAAATCTGAACGATATCAAATGTTCTACTTATATAGATCGGGCAGCGAGCCACTCCCTTTATTTTTCCAATCAGGGGCAAGGTGGGCTTCTACACAAATGAGGTCAATCTTTAAATTTTATATACCTACTGAACATTTTTAACATCTTATTCAATCATGTGTTTGATGTCTCAATATGGGGATGGGGATTATAATATACTACATCGAAAAGCCGCGTGAGCGTGACCTTGACTCGCCGTTTAATATTGTTTTTTTTTAAAGATTTCTTTTATCAATAAGTTGCTAAAGAAGATCCAATAGGTAACGTCTAACAATTCACACTGGTATCTTGTGTGAAAACAATGATGTAAGGTAAGCGCCACTTTGCCGCAGCGCGGAACTTAATGATTCCTTCTTTGTCGTTGGCCATATTTCGATGTGACTGATTTATATACTAGATTTACTAGATACTGTAATGATTATATTATCAAAAATACTATATTTTGAGTATAAGCTACGTATGTATATGCAAATTCTGAAATTATGGCTTTTAAATATTTGTGTATATACCGATAATAGGTAAAATTTACAAGAAAATAAACTCCACTGCATTTTCTTGATAATATCGATACAAATAAAACAACATCACTTACATACGGAGAGTCTAAAAACACGAAATGAAAAATTTACCTAAACAAAAAGCAATCAGAATCACTAATCAGTAATCACCAGAAACAAATGTACAAGTAATCCTGGAACAATTCATATTTGTCAATTCGGCACATCACATCTAACACGCTTACTATTTTTTTGTCGACAGACGTGTGAGGTATTACGCAATCTTATCGTAAGTAAATAAGAATGGGATTGGATTCAATTCATCTGTCCACACAGAGTTAATTCTTAGCCGGGTTCTAGGTTCCAGTGGGGTGAATGCGATGCCGTGGTCACAACGGGGAAACGTAGTATTGGTAAATCATTTACATATTGTATAACACCTTTTAATATTTACTAAAAGAGTCAGTCTAGACAAGAAGTAATCGAAATATTAGGATTGACCTACGTACGCTGCGAACCGGACGGTGCTCGCACCGAGCGCTCCTGACAATTCCGTACATTTTGAGTTTTCGAGAATCGTTGACATTAGCGTAATGACTCTTATCGAGGGCCCGGGTGAAGTAAATGCGAGCGTCATTGCCAAGGCCTGTGAAATATATACAAACAACTTTTATTACAACTACTCCCACCCCACCCGACCTGAAATCAATGAATATAAAGTATGTTTCCTCGACTCTGAACATCTCACAAAATTTTAGAGAAATATGCATCCAATTTATCACAGTACAGGTATAACGTTATCAATCTACAAAGTTTCGCCTCACTACTTCATTTGACATACATTGGCGCAACCGTGCGATTGAAACGCTTATATGGTCTTAACAAAAAAAGTAGGACAGTACTACTATTTCCTTAGCAGCTATCGGCTTTGCTTGTTTCTACGAAACAAAATAGACTTAGGAAGACGTGCCGTTATAGAAATACAAATAATTCAGTGCGGGCATCCTAAAGCGAGGTTTAGACTAGCAATAAAAATTGCAGAAGTTGACCGCTGTCTTACTTTAACTTTTAAATTAGAAAAAGACAGCAAAATTGTGCTTCTTGCTCTAGAACAGGAGTTAAAGTAACACAGCGATCAACTTCTGCAGTTTCTATTACCAGTCTATTTCGCGGTTTACCGTGGCGGTTAAGAAGTGAATGTGATGCGGCTACTGAATTATAATAAAAAAGAAATCTACGAAAGTGAGGGTTAAGAAAGGGATTAATATCCGAAATAAATATTTGCACATTACATACAACAATATGAGAATGAATTGATCCGACGTATAATGCATTCATTACGATACGTCCATGATACGTCGGATTACTTCATCGACAGTGGTCGATTTATCTTTAACGATATTTAAATACAATACCGATTCGTCTTTTCGATAAGTCTGAAAAGACGGATCGTAAATACGAACCGTATATGGGGCCCTTAATAAATAGTGGCGCTTTTTTTCAGCAATGGGAAGCCTTTGGGAAGCGCTAGCTGGGGCGCTGATACAATGTTGACATGCAAAAGTGCCCGTGCGGCTTACTTCCTCAATCAACAAAAACATGTTTATCTTGTTAAAACTGACGCCGGTAACCTTCGGGGAGGGACGACGGCCGATCAAAACATTTCCAGCTTTTACTTTTGATTTACCGATTAACTCTACTCACTTGACATTGGCGAAATCACTGCGGAATACTCATGGAATACTGCGGTGGACCGCCATTAATACAACAAGAAGAAATAACTGTCAGGTGTAATTGTGAGTTTGAGCGTGATACCGATAGACAGTCGATGGCTGTTAAGGAAATAGTAGGTAGTATATCTGCTATGTGCCAAAACTGTTTGACGTATGTAATATCATGTCACCAATGTCTGCCAATGTCACATTTCAAACATAAACAGCAAAATTATCTACATAAATGTAAATTTCAACATTGATTTAACCTAATCGTGTATACATTTTACGGAGTTCATTTCTAAAAGTACATTTTTTCCAAAAAGAACATGTAACCAAAAAAAATTGATATTATCGAAATTTATTACACCAACTTTATTAAATCATTTTTAAAATTATTTCCAAAGCAGTCTGCGCCAAAGTTCCAAATGAATCAGGTAGGTTACTCCAATGATCTAAATCTGCTTAAGTCCTGTCTCCTTCACTCTTTAGTTAGGTATTTCGCAACCGTAAGAAAGGCGTCTGGTGAACGATATTTCGAACTCGTGTTTTAGGAGAAGAGCTACAGTATTGAGCAAAATGTAGTTAGGACGTGGGTCAGTGGTCGCCGCGGAGCAGTTCCATGAGCAGGTTGAAGCTGGGCCCGTCGCCATCTTTATTCTTGTTGGCGGGATTTAACATTTCCTTTCCGACTTGCATGAAAAACTGTAACAACATTATGTCTGTTAGTCTAGACCTGGAACTTTAAGGATCTAACTAGTTCTAAAATAAGATTACTTATTTAAAGACAAGTCTACAATTTTCACGACTTGCTCTACCCCACAAATTATCCTCCCGTGTGATTTCCATAAATAACTCTACATGGGCGACATACCTACCTATACCTTATCAATGCGGCTAGCACAAGTTGCCCGCGATTTGTTTGTCGCTCGGATCTCCCTTTCTATCTAGTCAGTAACAATATAGACGCACTGTGCGACAAGCGCGAAAATATAACCCGTGCAGGAGTGAAAGCCATTAATTAAATTAGAATTAGTAGACTACAGTTTCCACATTAGTAGGCGTCCGAAAATGAATGTTAAGATCGCTAATAACGTGTAAGTAAGTGGGGTCACACCTTTCGCTTGCTCGTTACGTTTTTCGTGTTCTTACACTAAGACGAACGCTCTATCCTGTGTCATAAGTCATAAAGTTTTTTTTTGAAAAGTTCGCATTACTGCCTTGAATGATTTCCATACTTCTCCTCAATTTTGCACAGTTGTCTTGTGGATTTATGTGCTATTTATGACTGCAGATTAGCAAAGCGTATGTAGTAACATTACAACTCAACTTTGTAACCTAAGCAACATGGTTGATACTTTCTAAGCAAGTCCACAGATAATTACTCGCTCACTTCACTCGTTTTTTACATCAGCCTGGACCCCTTAAGCCGGGTTTTCACATTACGGGTGCGCTCGGACCGAGTGCACTCGTACGAGTTAGGTTTCGCTCGGACTGTGAAAACCCGGTTTTATTCTGTGTCGTAAGATTTCGACAGTACTAGATACTGTGATATCTAGATTAATCAAGCTGTTTACCTGGCAGGTGCGCTGTAGCTCAGGAATGCGCAAAAGCAGTTCTCCGAACTTAGCCGGCGTCTCGGGCGAGTGCGCCGCCGTGTAAGCTTGTAAAGCTGCCAGAGCTTTTTCTTGCGATGCTCGAACTTTCTCAGCCTCGCGAAGCTCTGGAGCGTCTGAAAGTATTTTTTATCTATTTTAGTAATCAAAGGCCAGCTTTCCTTTTTAATTAAATTGTACAAAATAGCAGGCTAAATGATTCATCCAAAAAAAAGCAAAACAGTATTCCTTCGAAGAGCTACCGAAATATGTGTACCCATTCTATGTGTTTATACCTTTACAAGCTGGACTTATTGTATTTCGGTGTTTTAATTATGGCTGTCTTTGCTGGCAGTCTATTTAGACTTTACTTAATCGAAATATATTTACAAATAATATTATTTATGTACATGCTGAAACAACTGGTTAAAAGTGCTAAAAATAAATATTTTTGTCCATCACCAAGAGTCAGTGTAATTTTATAATGTATGTAGGTATGTATGTTAAATATTAGGGTAAAAAGGGAAAAATAGGTTTAGAAGGATAGGGTTAGGAAGTTGATTTATATTTTTTTAATATATATGCCATTTAACTTTACACTTATAAAATTTATGCATGTTTAATTGTATAATTCATGCTTATTAATACACTGAAATAGGGCAATTTAATTTATGCGTTTAAATATAACTGAAGTATTGACATCGAGAAAAATTGTATCGCATTTGGAACAGCGACTCTGTGTCCGTATTTAGTACTAAATTCTCCTAGGACGAACTTGGAAGTTGGCATTTTGTATCCATCGAGTAGAGGTGAAGTACTAATACAAAATATATAAATATATATAATATATATATTTATATATATATTATATATATATAAAGTAAGTCTGTAAGTGGTTCGTGTTACGGATAGATTCCGTAAGAGTATTTTATAATAGGACAAGCTTTCGAATAGTATAGTGGATTCAAAAACGTGATGTATGATTGAAATATTGATGCTCGTTCAACTGGACGAGCTGTTACTGAAGTACTTGTATGTAAACACTTACCAGAAGTTAGCAACACGATGACCTTCAATGCGACGTATTCGTATCTGTCTACGCGAAGCCTCCTCAAGTGGTCAGTGAAGCTGAGCATTCGCTCTATACATGGGGTCAAACCAAGTCTGTGAACACAACGGCAAAAGTAAGTAATTTATGAATACAAAATCCTATAACTTAATAGTTTTCTACACGAGCAACGCTCGATGCCATAAGCCCTTTCAGAAACAAGCAGTCTTATTGAACCAGCCCTCCCACCCGCACTCCGTGATTCCCATATTCTACCGGAGCGTTTTTGTTGTCTTCACAGCGGGAAAGACGTATTTCAAGTAAACATACCTACTTAAATGAAAGTACGATTCAAAGGGCAAGTTTAAGCAATAATTGCCCGTCAATAGTAACGACGTTTCATTTCATTACATTACATATACACCGAAGTTATTGTTATTGCTCAAAAAATGCGAAGGCGTGACATTGTGTATGAGCACCCTCCGGTGCCGCTTGAAAACTTGGTTATACAAAATGTCGCGCCTTTGCCTTACACCGCTCGTGTGTAATTTAGGCCTTACCACTCAAGGGCGCTTCTATTCTACAAGGCGGATTTCCTCCCGGTCTTCTTTTGGGAAGCGCTGATATACTATGGCTTATATGTAAGAAACCGGCCAAGTGCGACTCGGACTCTTACACGAATGGTTCCAACCCATTCTTGTATGGTACGGCACCTTCGTGTGCGAGTTCCCCTTATTATTTAAAAATAATATACTTAAATCAATTAATTAAATATAATGCTTTTATTAATTTAATATTTTGGTGATTTTGACACTTTTTTTTACTACTTCAAGCAATAAAATATAAGAGTTTGAGTTTGAGTTTGAGTCAATTTTTCACCAAACGCCTGTAGTCTGTGGTGACTGGTGCCGCCATATTGCATATGCCAAACTTTTCTTCTAAAGCTACAGCTGTGGTATTAAAATAATTATTTTTCGATTTTTTACACATTTAAATTGTTGTTGAAATACTTAATTCTTGAAAAGTTGAGATGTCAGTTGATCACCACACACCGTCACTGACATGGCAATAACAATGCTATAATAATGATTATAGAACTGTTATTACCATGGCAACGCTCATTATAGAATTGTTTTCACCCTTCAGTTACGCGATATACGTGGTATAGTATCCGCAGCGAGCTAAGGACAAGTCGAAGTGAATTTATATAGGTACTTCGACTTGTCCTTAGCTCGCTGCGGATACTACCTCTATACTTCTAATACCGTTAACGATATCAATATTAGCGGTAGAAACGAGTACGCGAGTTGAAAAAAATGATTTTTTTGTTACAGAATCTCGACTTCAACGTCCGAGTGTCGCAGTGCCTGTTGTCCATATACCAGCACCGCACTTGCCGGACCCTTTGATACAGCTAGACACTGTCTGTTTCTCCGGCAGGGCCCTCTCCCGGCGTTCCGACTCTCCTGTATCACCACGACGACACCAGCAGCTCTCACCAATTAAATACACAATAGCAGCGCCAGACTCACTTGACGATTTGATGCAGAGTACGCGTGCAGGCTCGTCGGTAGAAAAACGGCGACGACGGCAGCTCGAACTAGCTGTTATTTATATAGCAACACCAAACTCAGTTGAAGATCTGACGCACCGCGACCGGCCTAATAACTCTCCGGTAGCTGACCGACAACGCCATCAGCAAACATCATCTATTGTAAAAATGTCAGCATCAGATTCACTTGGCACTCTTATGCAACGTGACACTCCTTCCTACTGCGGCGAGGATTTTGGCCCTCGTGATGACTCTCCGGCAGAATCACGAGAACGCCAGCAGCTCGCACCAGCTGTCGTCACAGTACCAGCACCTGACTTACCAGATGACCTAATGCAGCAAGATGTTCCTACCATCCCCGGTGCGGTACTTGCTACAACAGAAGAAGCAGAATCGTTTGGCAGTCTGATGCTGCGTGATTACCCATACTTTCCAGGCCCGAAATTCATCCGGCGTGCTAGCTTACCAGTAGCACCACGACGCCAGCAGTTTGAACCAATTGGTAAAACAGTAGCAGTACTCTGCTACTCTGATGAAGCGTGATTCCCTTACCTTCCTAGACGCAGATCTCGCTCCGCGGGCGAATTCTCCGGAAGCAGCATGTCAATGCCAGCAGCTTAGCAATCAATGTTGTCACAATAGCAGTACCCGACTTACTTGGCACTCTGATGCAGCGTGATCCCCCTGCCTCCTCCGACGCGAACTTCGCCCGGCGTGCTGACTCCCCGGTAGCAGCATGACAACACGAGCAGCTCGCACCAGCTGTTGATGAGCAGACAGATCTGGTCGTCGATCTGTAATTGTGACCAGCAGAAGTTCAGTAATAATACAATTGCACTTGAGACCATTTGAATTCCGTCTGTCTGTAGTCGATCTCTTTGAGGTAAAATTAGAGCCGTAGAGTGAAAGCCTCGAAAATATATAGCACACTGAATAATTTTATAATTTTCCTCTATTTCAAATTTAAACTACGCAACTTTAAGATTTAAAAATCATCAGTTATCATCATTATTGTTACACAATCAGTTTTTTTACCGTGTAGTTTATTTTAGCATCTGCCCGACTTATTTATCTGAACAACCAAACAAAAACAAACAAGTGGTCGATTTGAGAGGCTCGCTCACCGAAATATTTTTAAAGAGCGGCAAGCTCTTGCACCACTTGACTATCTTGTAGAGCCGATGGTCGGCAATGTTGCAGAGGTCGGCGAGGAAGTCGGGGCTGGCGTTCTGCGCCGTGATCCCGCTGGCCGCCAGCAGCGGGTTGGCCGAGGGGCTGCCCGGCGCCTTGCCCAGCCGCGTCAGCTCAGACTCGTTGTACTGCCATAAGTGTTCCACGTCCATAATTTCCTAAAAAAAAGGGGGGTTATTGAAGATTAAAAAGGTTACCTCTACATTTTAAGTACACGTATTAATTAATGTACCAGGGCGTAACTTAATAAACTAGGAACCCTTATAGTTTCGCCATGTCCGTCCGTCCGTCCGTCCGTCCGTCCGCAGCTTAGCTCAGAGACTCTTAGTTCTAGAAAGCTATTATTTGGCACGAATATAAACATTATTAGTCACGCTGACAAAGCGGTAAAGAAAAATCTTGAAAAAAAATGGGTACCTCCCATTACACGTAACGTTCCGCACGTTACGTGTAATGGGAGGTACCCATTAGGGCGGTTCAAAAAACATAAGTGTGTAATTTGTTTCTTCACAAGTTTCTTTTTAATTTCAAAATGCACGAAAATACGCTATACCAAGTTTTGTTGCACTAGGGAACATTCATGACTTTTTGTCACAGCTTCAATAAAAGCTGATTCATGTAACAAACAGTTGAGAAAAGTCGTTTTTTGAATAGCTATAAAAATAACCAAGATATAAGCCAACACAAATTTGTTCCTATCTCTTTCTAGCTAAACAGAATTTAACAAAGAGTTTATTTAGGTCAGTCTGTGGGGAACTGTAAAAGCCTTTGGTCTACAAAAGGTGGCGTAGAAAATGTTTTGACACAATATTGTTTAGGTATGGCAGGTTAATAAAAATCCAAGTTCTCGACCTTGAAGGACCCAGGCGTTAGCCGCCATCTTGAATTAAAGGTGCCAAAATTAGGTATATTTTTATTAACTTCTCAATTGTTTACTAAATCACAAAAGTGTCTATGAAGGGTTCAAAGAAGACAAAATTGCCTACATTTTTTGCATACATGATTATTCTGTAAGTCTTATAGGTAAAAAGTTACAAGCGACAGATACAATAATATGTACAAAAAATAATTTAATTACACTATAGTACATTACTTAACAAGGGCTGTAAAAGAAAGAAAGCCCGAAATCGCAGGTATTTAAGACCCGAGCCGTAGGCGAGGGTTGTAAATATGCGATAGAGGGCTTTCTTTTTTACTGCCCGTGATGAGTACACAATTTTACGTCTTCACCTGGCCACACTGCGAGTTTAGTTCTTATATCTATCTATATATATAAATGGCAAAACTGACTGACTGACATATCAACGCACAGCCGAAACTACTGTTCCTAGAAACTTGAAATTTGGTACATGGGTTCATTTCATGATGTAAGTGAGCACTAAGAAAGGATTTTTAGAAATTCAACCACTAAGGGGGTGAAATAGGGGGGGGAAGTTAGGACTTAGAAGTATGAAAATAGGTATGTAAGTTCTCTATTACAATTAAAACTTCAGCGACGATAATGAAGAAGGCACTATTAACCAGCCGGGGCCATCAAAAAGAATTAAAAAAAGATAGCTATACAATTTTTAAACAAAATTAAAATTATATTGATGATTTTTGTAAATATTATTATTTCCGTCGCTTGTAACTTCTTACCTTTAAGACTTAAAGAATAAACATGTATGCAAAAAATGTAAACAATTTTGTCTTCTTTATACCTCTCATAGACACTTTTGTGATTTAGTAAACAATTGAGAAGTTATTTAAAATATACCTAATTTTGGCACCTTTAATTCAAGATGGCGGCTAACGCCTGGGTCCTTCAAGGTCCAGAACTTGGATTTTTATTAACCTGTCATACCTAAACAATATTGTTTCAAAACATTTTGTACGCCACCTTTTGTAGAGCATAAATACCTAAATATTATGATGACCGACGTTTTACATGAGGTCCCAATGCGTATCATTTCTCTGTCTAATCGCTGTCTAATTAGCAGTTTAAAATGCTCGTATCATCCGTATTTCTTGTCCGACTTTAATTTAATTTAACTTTTGGTGATCTCTTTTACGGATTTTTTCCAATTTTGATGAGAAATGCGATTTAAAAAATCTATGCATATTCCCTATACTGTTACGCCCATACTGTTAAAGTTGTTTCATATAAAAATGTATAGAGCTTCACACATCTAATAAAGATATCAAATGAGAAAGTCTTTGGACAGATCATGACACTGTATTCTGAGTTGCAACAGTAAGGTTGCTGTCAATAGAACTTGCGAACTATGTAAACAAAACCAAAGGAACCAATTAGGGCATGCAGTACCGGGCCCGGTACCAAGAATTCCATTTCCCGGTTCTATGCAGGGACAGTACCGGGATTCCCGGTTCTCCCGGTTCCTTATATTTACCTCAATTCAGCGCCACACATGGATATTTAAGACATAAAACAATTTAAAAAAATTATGAATATAATTTTTTTGTAAATATGCAATAAAATCATGCATGTTTTCTTCAAAAAAAACGTATCTTATCTTATCTTATTTTACTTTATTTGTGGCGTCCTTATGGATACACTTCGACCATATGGGATCTTTTGTGTAATTACCCCTCTTTTAGAGCTTAAATGCAGCCTCCACCCCTTCCAAAAAGCGGATAGTGGAGTGCGATGTTCCCGCTTGTGCCGGCGTCGTCGCTCAGCTGTGAATTGTGATATTTGTGATACTCATGGAAAGAACCGGGAGAACCGGGATGTAACCTTCAGTACCGGTTCTTTAGGCACTATGAAATTCCCGGGATTTCCCGGGAATTACAGAACCGGGATTTCCCGGGAGGATGCCCTAGAACCAATTCACCATGATTACTCGATAATCACGTACTTTTAAGGATCAAGTGAGGTCTTTGCAACGATTTATACACTAAATCATTATATTCATATTAAGTTTAAGATGAAATAACTATTCCTTATACGTTATTTTGAATAAAAACACGCTTGGTGAATATTTGAGGTTATGTGTCAAACAGTACTAATTTGTTTACATAGTTCGCAAGTTCTATTGACGGCGACCTTAGGTAAAGATATTCTACTTCTGATTTTAATTTTTGCTTAGTTTACTAGATGTCGGTTGTGAGACTGGGATCTTTTTCGCAAAAACTAAACGCTTTGGGCGACTAGTAAACGACCACTTAACTAATTTATCGTAAACAAAAAGAAGCTATGTGAACAGAATGTGAAGGAATGCTTTGATATAGATACTTTATTTTTCTTCATACTATTTTGGACCACCCTAGTGGGGGTGTATTTTTTTCTCGTCTTTAAATAGAGAATTGGTTCATACTTGATGTTTTTTCGAGATACGCAGTTTGATCAAAAAGTACGCGGAAATTTAGTATTTAAATAAAAACTTTTATTTATTCTTCTATATTAATATTGTCCCGTTCGAACTGATCGCTTTCGGATATTATACACTTCTGCCAGCGTCTTTTGCAATCTTCGAAGCACTTATGGAATGCACTTTTTGATATGGCCTTCAGTTCCTTAAGCGACTTCACTTCTTTTCACTTTTTATTTCCTCTATTGTCGCAAAACGCCGTCCTTTCAAAGTTCTCTTCATTTCTGGGCACAGGAAAAAGGTGCATGCGGCTAAATCCGGCAAATACAGTGCCTGAGGTAAAAATGTGCTCTGGTTTTTTGACAAAAAATCACACACAAGCAACAACGTGTGATCGGGTGCGTTATCGTGGTGCAGTTGGAAACAGTTGTTTTTCCACAATAAAATTCTGGTCTTTTTCTACGGATGGCCTAAAGCAAACGGCGTAAAAGGTCCAAATTATATTCTTTGTTAACCGTGCAACCTGGTGGTAGGAGAGATCATGATGTACAATCCACAATTATTTTAACTGTGTGGACGGTCATCAGTGGTCGATGTTTTTGGGCGCCCATGCCTCTCGTCATCTTCAACGTCTTCACGATCCTCCTCGAAACATTTATACCAATCATTAACTGCCGTTTTGTTCATAGCAGACTCTCCATAAGCGGTCTCTAACATTTCAACCTCGGCACTGCATTTAATTTTGTTTTTAACACAAAAATTAATGAAAATTCTTTGCTTCATCTTTTTCACCCTGGAAAGCTCTTGAAAATTCGCCGATCACCAGAAAACACGTCTGGCTAATATTTCTACGAAAAACTAACGACGCATTCAAAATAGCTGGAATTTGACATATTAATAATGAAAAGCATGGTGCCAATCTTAATAAAAAATGGACCCTTTTAATAGCATACTTAAATTCGAAATTCAAATATTCCGGGTATTTTTTTAACAGCTTCGTAGTTTTTGGGTTGTAACGGCTTCGGAACCCTACACTGAGCATGGTGACATGCTATTGCTCGATTTTATTATATATTCAAATTAATGATTAATTATGACCGACAAATTTAATGGTGGTTGCCCAGAAGACCCAAGTACCCAACTCAAGGCTTATGCTAGTATTAATAATGTTTGATCTACTTTCTGGTGGACGTTTCTGTTCATAATATCTCGGGTAGATTTGCTTCGTCTCCATTTGCCGCAAGGTGAAAAATAAGGTTGGATAGGTACGGCCTACTCATTAACGTTACCTGCAATAACGGTGGAATGTCTGGCGTCAGGCGGCTGTTACTCGACTCTCCTCGGCTACTGTACGACAGGGGACCGTTGACCTGTTGACAATCCCCAAACGGAATTTAATATAATAAATAAGTTCCAAAATAAATCGCTACGTGTTACAGTTAGTGTTGTGAATCTGAGCTTCGAGGCGTAAACTACAAGACTTGAGTCGCGACTTCTGAGTCTAGAAGCCTCGAACCTTAAAGGCTCGACCATATAAGCCTCAACTTAATAAGTTCGCATTGTTGCTTACGAGCACAGAAACCTCAGTCTTTAAGCCTCAAGCTTTAAAGCCTCCTAAGCTTTGAAGGTTTAAGTCTATAAGGTTTGTAGCATTTAAGTCTTAAAAGCTTTTAACAAAGTAGATTAATTTATGTTATCTATGCCATATTTGATAATTATACAGGATGCCCGTGAGGAACCCGAGAGATTTTAACAGCATAATCCTGAGGTCGTTAGAAGTAAAAAAACCATGCAAGTGCGGGTCGGACTCGCCCACTGAGGGTTCCGTACTTGTTGTTGTTGTAGCGGCAACAGCAATACATCATCTGTGGAAATTTCAGCTGTCTAGCCTAGCTAGCCTAGGTTCATGAGATACAGCCTGGTGACATGACGGACGGACGGACGGACAGCGGAGTCTTAGTAATAGAGTCCCGTTTTTACCCTTTGGATACGGAACCCTAAAAACTAGGTAGACCTAGACCTCCACACCGGACACCGTCAAATTAAGGGTTAAAAATAAATATAGGTACAGTCAAGTGTAAAAATATAGGTGCACATAACCAATCAAAAATATGTCCCATAGTACCTTAACGTCAGCGAAATAAGGCCTCGATACATAATTATGAGAGGATGAAATCGATACGTATTTTTGCACTTGACCGTACAATAATACTTTCTTCCTATAACGCTCATTGTTTGAGCTCTTAACGCTTAACTCAGGCCTTCAAGGTTCCGGGCCTTGAGCTTTCAATAAGCCGAGTTTTTAAAGCTTGAGCTGTCTATGAACCCCGAGTCTTAAAGACTTGCTCTTAAGAGCTCATAAAAAGCTTGAGTCGTTAAGGTTCTGAACCGTTTCTGAGCTCAAACCTTTAACGCTCGAGTCTTCAAAGCTTGAACCTTCAAGGTTTGGAAGTCTTTAAGGTTCAAAAGTCTTCAAGACTAGTCTTTTAACAACACTAGTTACAGTATGTTTGCTTGGTAATTTAGTTCTGCTATATAGGGTGTTTTATGTTAGTACACAAAATTAAAACTAAGGTCCCCAATGAGCGTTATACTCGTAATAATGTTTTTTATTTATTTATCAATCTTAATTTTACAGACGAAAGCAACGAAAGCTAGCAAGGTTCAATGATAAGTAAAAGTCCAAAAGAATGTGTTATTCGGCTAATCGGATGCTGACAATGATAATCTTACACCCGTATTCACAAACAATATTTAAGGGATCCTTCACTGCGTAAACGCAATGGGTTCAATACAGCTTTGTGATTGGTCCTTTATGACCGACCTTTTGTTTATGAGACGATTTGAACCACCCTGTGCGTTCGTGAGCACTGTGAGACCTCATAGTGACGTTTGTGATTACGGGTGTTAGCCTTGCCATAAACGTCAGGGTATTGTGATGGTCGAAAACTTACACAAGTGAGGCTGGAGGCGTGGCGGAGCGTAGTGGGCACGTGCGCGGACAGCAGCGAGCCCGTGGAGACGGCGCCGGAGAGCGTGTACGAGCACTGGTACGTGGAGCGACCACCGCGCGTCCGGTCTTCGCGGATCGCTGTCGACAGAACACAACTTCTTATTTAACATCGTCGTTACAGATGTAGTCAATAATCAATCAAACTGCTGCTTTCACAGGTCGTTGCCTCCTTAGGCCGCATTTCACCATGCTGGGAAAAAGAGTTACTCCAAGACGACTGCCACAGAATAAGTAATAGTACAAGCAGGGCTCAATACCGGTATTAATTAAAATTGAAATATCTTCCTTAATTTGCTTTATTTCCTTGATATTTTCGACTATAATTTAGGTAATAAAACTAATAAATAACACTATTCTATTATATAAATTCATTGAAGAGCAAAAATATTCAATAATAAGCGAGATACCAAAATTGAATACCGGTATTTTTGTATGAAAATAATACCGATATTCAAGCCCTGAGTACAAGTAACTGCCGGCCTTGCGAAGTGGGAATCGCAGAAATGTAACCAAGGTCACTTCCATGCCGTGCCCTTATATTATTATCGTTAACGCGTTCTGAGTAGGTTTAAATTCGCATATTTGCTGACACAGGAAGTCGCTTCTGTACTTGTACTATTACTTAAGGCCGCCATATACGGAACGATCCGTCGTTACGATCGATCTGAAACGATATCGTAACGATTCATATTTCTATTGAAATTTTGATGCGATATTGCCACACACGTACAATCCATCGCTCGATTTCAGTCTGAACCGACGGATCGTAACGACGGATCGTACCGTATATGGGGCCCCTTATTCTGTGCTCCAAGATTAGTCTATACAAATTCGGCGTTTAATCTAGGTATAAGACCCATAAGACCTCATGGCAGTTTGGTCCAATGCAACCTAACTTAGCTTAAGTAAAAGTTTTTACTACCTCCGTACAGTCACCACCTGTTTTCTGGTTTAAAACTATTTCATGTCATTTTATATTATACTCGAAAATGTCTGACGTTAGCTCCTTTGGTCAGCTCCGTCTTCTTCCTCCGAAGTAGATAAATATAAAGCATTATATGTATAATCAATAGTAAAGGACGGAGCATGCATCAAGAAATATAAATTGTAGTGTTTAAAAGTAACTACCGAATGTGTGATATGATAATATAATGTACAGAATGTACAGTTTGTTTTGTTACTCCTTCACGGGCAGCGGTTGGACGGAACAAATTTGAAATAGAGATAGCCTATTCCCTGGATTAACACATAGGCTCCTTTTTAACCAGAAATGTTAAAAGTTCCCCATGGAATAACGATAATCTAACTAAACCTTCGTGGACGAAGTCACGAGCAGAAGCTAGTTAAGTTACTAAATAATTCATCAGAAAATCGGTCATATTTTTTTATTAATACAACTAGCTGTTGCCCGCGACTCCGTCCGCGCAGAAAAATAAAACATAGCCTCTGTTCATCAAGGATAATGTAGAATTGATAATGGTGAAATATTTTTTCAAATCGGTCCAGTACCTAGTTTCAGAGCCTATTCAATTCAAACAAACAAACAAACCAGCAAACAAACAATCAAATCTTTCCTCTTTTATTAGTGTAGATATTATATTGAACAGGGTGGCTCATTTAGATCGGTCAGTATGGGAAAGTCTGAAACTATAAGACTTACGAAGATCTGTTTCTAGGAACCATGTCATCGATTTTAATAACAAGAAAAACTGCATTCATACGTTAAAAAAAACCTGTACTCAGCTCGGGAATCGAACCCTTTTGAAAAATAAAACTAACACAATTTCTATTCAGATATCGATCGTGTAGGCCTTAAGCAGCAAATGTTACTAAGAAAAATGATGTCTAAAATGAATAAAATGCATTGTTTTCATACCATAGAGACAATTTTACGCACCTAAATGAGTTGAATGTTGTATTATAAAAAATGGTAACTAGTCATTTCGAACACCTACTAAAATAAATTAAAGGATATGAAAACAATGCATTGTATTAATTGTAAAAACTTGTCCGTTTAATGCTGATTCTAACAACATACCGTAAAATGGGGTGAATAGGATTCGCGGGGTGAATAGAGTTGCAGCCTAAAACCAATCATATTCTACTAATTAAAAGACTGAGATTTTAACGTAATTTTCCAAAAGACTTGTCAATGTAATACTAGTTCTTATTAGTAACAAGTTATGCTTTGTTTTAGGCTGTAATTCTATTCACCCCGCGAATCCTATTCACCCCATTTTACGGTACTAAGTTGTGGTATTATTGTTAATTATCGAGGAGTTATTAATTAAAGGAGTTATTGTCTTCCGAAGAAAAAGGTTAACGACACCTGCTTCTTTGTTAACCCTAATGCTAAGAAAAACGAAATACTTATAGCTGTTGTTTTTATTTAATTATTTATTTATTTATTTATTGAGGATTTCCAACAGATCGATACTTACCCAATCATAGGAAACCACATCTTACGATCTGTTTAAACGTAGCCATAGCAATTATCAACGTTCGGATAAAGTTGTGGGTTTAATTACGTGTTTCCGATGTCGAAGTTACCAATCATAATTTCTCCGTACGCTAACAATGGTCGCTAGGTTACGGTTTCAAGACCTGCAGTTGGTTGACTTCGGGTGAAGTCATTCTGTTGTCATGTCAGGTTGGTAGACCTGGCTTTCAAAAGTTAGTTTTATAGACGTAAGATCTGTCAAACTCCCCGCCAAAGCGATGGCACTTGACGCGACGTAACTACTTCACTTCAATATTGAATGTGCTGATGGGCCGAAGTATAAGAGTGCGGCTCCACTGAGGTGGAGACGAGCGGAGCAGAGCAAAGCTGTGCCAATATGAACCAATAGAATCTAAACTAACGTGAGCAAGGCCCGCTCGACGTGACCGCATGCGCCTTCTATTGGTTCATATTGGCACAGCTCCGCTCCGCCTCATTGGAGCCGCACCCTTACCGTCCGTTCGCAAGACAAGCTGCTACCATCACCATCTAGGCAAGTTTGGAGGGGCTGCCCCAGGGCTCTGATTTAGGACTTTTAAGTCCAATCCATTATAGTTTGTACACGTCCGATCTTGACAGGTTCGTCGACAGCTTCTGCGAGATTCTTCAATATGACGATGATGTGGCCCTGTATTATGTTTTAGACTCTATTTAAGACTGTTCGGTGCGCCTGAATGCTGCCCTCCGTTATCTTGACGAGTGGCTCTGTGAGCACGGTCTCTCTTTGTCGGCCTCCAAGAGTTCTGCTGTTGTGTTTGCTAGGAAACGTCAGAGTTCGGTTATTGACGTAGTAGCGGAAATAGAGGTTAAAGTCAAAGTCAAAGTTCTTTATTCTTCAATTTAGGTATAATATAATGCACCTATGAATGTCAAAAAGCATTACCACCGGTTCGAAAAATAAAACCTTTGCCCCGAACCGGCGTAAGAAACTCGGCAAGGTATAAAAAAAAGGTTTTTCAAAAAAGTTTACATCATACATAAGTTTACAATATCACAGTATTTTTGCACAGTAGTTTTTTAAGCGGAGGTAGATTTAAGGGTAGATTACTCATGCAGGAGCACGACTCACTGCCAAACATCCCTATCCATGATAATAATCGTTTACTTTATAATATGCTCGGAAAATTAGTTTTTGTTTAATGACAGATTTAAATTTAAGTAAGCTCAGTTTTTTTTTTTTAATTTTACTGTTGAATTTTATACAATTTCCTAAGAATGATTTTAAGAGGCCGTATACGAAATTTTGCCGGTTTTGCTTATTTTTGTGATTTTACAGTTAAAATAATGCTTTTCTATATTATAAGTTTTAATGCTCAAGATTAAATGTAATTTTAGTTATGATCGAATAAATGAGCTACGAATAAATGAGCCACTTTTTTATTATTGTCGAATATTATAATGCGAGATTTACAAGGTTGTTTTAAAACATTATTGATTGCCAATTCTTTTGAACTTTTTGGATATTTCTTTTAGGTATTGGACTGATTTTGAACTGAAGTTTATTTCTGTTGTTTTAATTTTATGAACGAGAGTTCTGAGTAGCCGAAGTCAAAAATAATTTTTGCCCGTTTTCTATAAAAATTTAACAAGTTTATTAATTTTTTTTACTCGAAAAATTTATTTGAGGCCTCTTAAGTTTTAGCCAGTCAATAAAATGTGATTTTGAGCTTTCCTGTGGTTGCTTTTGGCTTATCAATGGTCGTTGGAAAATTGGGTAAATTCTTCCTAACAAAGATAATTATTTTAAATACATATAGCGACGGCAGTGTTAGAATATCTATTTCCTTGAAGAATTCCCTCAGTGACACACGCGACCCCAAGTTATAAATAGCTCTAATAGCCCTTTTTTGCAAAATAAACACTGTATCGATATCCGCAGCATATCCCCACAAAATAAGACCCCCTTCGGACTCCCTTGCATTGGTTATTTAGAAGTCATTTCTAATTTTCCGTTTCGGTCGAGAGAAGTCTTTCATATTAAGTACTTTAAAAATTAGAGAGGCCTTGTATAAATGTCATTTGTTTGGCATAGAAGTTGTAGTGGCCTGGATTCCAGGGCACTGCGGCATTACGGGGAATGAAAAAGCGGACGCTTGCGCCAAAGAAGCCATACAAAGTGGGTTGTCTACACACTCGCTGCAGCTGACCTTGTAGTATGCTGGAGTGAGCAGTGGAAGTTATCGCAGAGAATAAAGGGTAAATACTACGCAGCAATTCAACCTGACATCCCAGCTAAACCCTGGTTCTTTAGACACCGTAGTGCCAGTAAACGTGTTTCTTCTACCATTATCCGGTTACGAGACTAGGTCACGTCTGTTCTCCTCATTTCCTGGCCAAGATCAAGGTAAGGGATCACTCCTTGTGTGAGTACGGTTTAGATGAAGGAACGGTGGACCATATTTTCTTTAACTGCAGTAAAAATCCTGTTTCCCTTTACAATCTTCTTCCAAATTATATTCCCCGTCCCACCAATCTCGAATTGCTTCTTTCACTGATTTATTCCCCTTCACCAGTATCCTATCTGAGTACATTTAAAAATATTGAATCAAACTTTAGACAGTCCAATCCTCTTCCAGCTTTTTGTAAATAGCTCCATAAAGTTATTGTGAGACCTCACCTATTGAATTCAATTTTAGTTGGCAAGTAATTAATATTTTCACCTCAGCAGCTCAAACAAGCAGGTTTTGCTGCTTAAAAACAGTGAGCAAAATTCAATTTTGCTGCGAGCGTGAGGCAAAGTAGCTTTTTAATTATTTTTTTTAAATGCCGTGAGCAGTGCTGGGTCTACTCACAACATTCGAAAAAATTGAACTTCACTTTGTTCTGTCGCTTTCACTTCGATACGAAAAAAGCGAGAGATAGAAACAAGTTGATTATAAGTTCGATTTTCAAATTCCATACCTAGTAGGCCCTAAAAGAAACAAACAATAAAACGTTCGGATACACTTATAACCGTAAAATTGTAAAAATCTGTTAAAAACTTAAAAGTTTTAAATGTGATTATTATATTTTTATAATCGAATTATATTTTTTATAATGAAATAAACAGAATATTTCATAAAAAAATACGCAGTTAATCATGTACCCATCTACATGATTTATCGTTTTAACAATCTTTAATTTTGTTACATAAACCGCGGGTGCAGTATCAGAACGCATCTTTAAAAAATAGCGGGATTATTTTTATTGCTTTTGTTTATAGTTCTGTTACGCTATCTACTTTCGATACACGTTGAATATTATAAAAGTACTTAATAATAAATAAATATGAGTGAGTCCAGTGACGAAGTCTGCTATTTAACACCGGAAGCATTAAAGCAGAGCGTGTAAAAAATGCAGAATTAAGTTTCCTGCCTGAAAAGTCTCGCGAAAAATATCTAAAAGCGTAAGTTTGTATGATATTTTTAATCAATGGAGACTTGCAAAGGGTGCAAACACTGTACTGTTAGCGTACTTACTTCATTAAATTATCACAATCACAAACGGAACAACCGTCTACAATGTGGAGTATTTACGCAATGTTGAAAACCATAATAAAGACAAAAGTTGACGTGCACATTGAAACCTATACCAAACTTATTGCATTTTTGGAGAGAATGTGTCGGTAGGGCACGAATTGCCATCTAAGGTTAAAAAGTTTTTTTATGAAGCTCCGGACTACAATTTTCTCGCTATAAACGTGTAGGTATTTATCCGTCATAAGTATAAAAATATATGTCTGTGCACACTAACCATTTGATTATGTTCTCGCTGCTGAGGTGAAAAGTTGTATGTGTCACACGAGACCAAAGTTATTTACATCTCGTGTCTTTGAATCCCTCGCTACGCTCAGGATTCTAACCTAGAATCACTCGCTACGCTCGTGATTCTATTTATAGAATCCTTCGCTTACTCGGGATTCAAAAACAACACTCGCAGCAAAAACCAACTTTGCTCTCTTGTTGCACAAATAACTATTTTCAACTCCTGATCACCAATTAAAAATCACCGTATATATTTGCTTTGTGCACCGTCCACTATAAATATTGCTCGTAAAATATGTAAAAAAGCGATATAATATAATTGACAGTATATAAAATAGATTCTGTTCTATTACTAAGGTACCTATTGATTTTTAAATTTAACAGAAACGCCTGTTTTCGAAATTCTAAACTATATTAAAGCGAAAACATTTCGTCGGTCTTAGGCAGAATTCGAACCTTCATCTCCTCTGGCTCTCCGGGCCGATGCAGGCGAATTACCAATTATGCCACCAAGACCCTACTTAAGATCCACGAAATTAGTAATGGCTTGCTTTTCATACTCGGAGGGTATGGTGACAAAAACAACTGACAAGCGAAAAACAAGCTCTATAATTTGTAGAAAATTGTAAGAGCAATGTACTTATAACAATTTAATTTTAACTTCAGTGTTCAGGCATTTATTTATTAGGTACCTACCGGTTGTACTCTCAAAAGGAATGTAAAAACGATAGCCGCACCAAAAACATTTTCCATGGTGGCTTGTTGTTTTTATGATAGTTTGAGTATTGGCGACAACAGAGGGTTTATTGTCTAACGCACTCGCAATCACGATCGTTTTCATTTTGAAAATCGAAGGCTTGTCTGTATACAAAATGAAAACAATTGCTCCGCTTTGACGCGGGTTGCGATTGCAAGTGCGTTAAACAATAAGCCCTCAGGTCTGATACTAAGCGAAGCTCATGCCACTTTCACTGTTTTTTTCTATTCTCAATTCAAAATTTGCACCGCCGCAGTTCCTTGCATAAAGATCCTAATTTTTTATAATTTAATTAAAAATGTTGGGTTTTCAGATTTTTCCCTATATTTGTAGTATGAGACGGTATTACTTGCCAAATTTCATAGTTCTAGGTCAACGGAAAATACCCTATAAATTTTGATTCCTTTGAGTGTCGAAATAATTATACGTTTTAGCGGCATAAACGGCCGTATCTTTTTTTACGTTAACTTAGAAATAAGATTTCTTCACAGCTTCAAGGGACTGTAGACTTGAGTATATGGTTTAAATTTCAACTCGATACCTCCACGCGTTCCCGAGATAAAGGGTCTTGACAGACAGACAGACGGACAGACGGACAACAAAGTGATCCTATAAGGGTTCCGTTTTTTCCTTTTGAGGTACGTAACCCTAAAAACGTCTCTCTCTCGGCGCGGACAACACGCGGTAGTGCTGTGATTTTGTTTTCGGTTAAATTAAAAATACAATTTAAATCTAAGGTGTCCAGCCGGCCAGTTTTACAGTTGAGTGCGTACTTTTATTGTGTTGTGACACAATGGGACAAATAAGGTGAAGTGAACGGACCTACCAAATCGAAGATTTCCTCGGAAGATCCATAACCGTCGACTTACATGTATCAATAAGTAACATTGCTCTTACAATTTTCTATAAATTATAGAGCTTTTTGTCGCTTTTCAGTTGATAT
Source organism: Acleris cristana (assembly GCA_948252455.1). Taxonomy (NCBI): domain Eukaryota; kingdom Metazoa; phylum Arthropoda; class Insecta; order Lepidoptera; family Tortricidae; genus Acleris; species Acleris cristana. Next base: position 15,793,769 of record OX411772.1, on the reverse strand, counting down.
TTTTATTGCAGTCGGGATGTTTGTTTTTAGTTTTTATTAATAAAATAATGGTTAAATAATTATTACTATCTGAGCTCTGGAGCTCGATTTTTTAATGCCGCGAAGCTACAAGTGACAAAGGACTATGGGCAACTTTGTATGGAGCCTGGCCCCAAAACCAACAAAGATGAGAGTTAGGTCATTACCTAAATAGGACTTAAAATCTACTTCATTTCGTTCTATGGGCACCAAGTCGAATTCCATTGCAGAACTGAGATGGTTTTATTAATACAATTACTATTTACATCAAGTTACTATCTCATTATAAATATAATTATTGAACATAGAACATAGGTCTCTTATGGCTAGCGTAGATAAAAGAGTTTTTAAACGACCTAAGATAAAAAAACACGATATCTTAGAAAACATGCCAAGTTATCCGCACAAATGTAGTTCACGCCATATTCGGTAGGAATACCTTCGTTATTACTATATTTTGTCTTAACTACCCTCCAGTATGTTAAAAACATAAAGGTGCAGTGTAAAAAGAATTTACGCGGGACACGTGAAACGGAACCTTATATCGTCGGCACAAAGACTATCACATGTAAAAACATTTCACTCCTCAACTAACTATACAGAATTTTCATAGCTCGTATTCACGCTGACTAAATATATGAATATCTCAGTTCTGCAATGGAATTCGACTTCGAGCCCATTGAATGAAATTAATTAGATTTAAAGACCTATTTAATGGCCCAACTCTCATGTTTGTTGGTTTTGGGGCCATTTTGACGCATGGTCCTTTTTACAAGCGAAACTCTCTTTCTAGCAAAAGGAGCTCCTATTACTTAACATTTACGTATTTTTTGACTTTCCTGACAAAATGGTAGCATTAAAGTGTTATAATGTATATATATTTGGAATGGGCTATTTAATAGCTTTCATTTGATACCCATATTGTTATAATAATAAAATAAAAAATCCCCCCTTTTTTTGTTTGTGGACGCCATATTAAAATATTATATACCCTATATCACTTCGGCAATTAAGACAAATCGAATGACACCTCGTATGTTAAAATCCGTCAAGCCATTTAGGCTGCAGAGCGTGCCCAGAAATAGACATTCATACATACAAACATACATACATACATACGCTCGAAAAACATAACCCTCCTTCTGACGCAGTATCTCTGAAACTAACCATCGATTTTGCCAACCTGGAATAAGACTTACTTCGAGATTAGTCTATACAAATTCGGCCTTTAATTACCTAACCCAAATAAGAGCGGTGAAGACGCTACAAAACTGTGCGAACGCGCCATATACACACTCCGTGGGGTGTCTCATCAAGCGAATACAGCCTAGTAAAGTGTCGGATTGTCGCTACCCACCCTCGAGCCTCATGCCGCAGCCGAGGCACTTGTCGAACCGGCAGGCGGGGCACTTCTTGCGCGTCGCCACGGTGACAGGGCAGCTCCCGCCGCGTAGGCACATGTAGTTTTTGCGGTTCTGCACCGTCCGCTTGAAGAAGCCCTTGCACGACTCACACGAAAAGATGCCGTAGTGGAACCCGCTGATCTTGTCCCCGCAGATCGGACAGGGGCTGAATAATATTTTTTGTTATTAGCTTAAAACAGGCGAGTTAAAAGCAACCTCTAAAACCCCTTTGTACAGGCACCAGTGTAAGATGTATAGTCTATGTCAATTGAAATCGCCAGAGATGTAAACAAATTAGTACCTACTCTTTGACAAAATAATATCAAATATTAATCAAGCGTGTTTTTATTTAAATGTATAACTAATAGTTATTTAATCTTGAACTTCCTGTGAAAGTAAAGATCAAGTACCTATATAATATGTATAAATCATTGCCAAGACCTCAATTGATCATTAAAGGCATGTGATCATTGAGTAATGATGGTAAATTGGTTCGTTTGGTTGTGTTTACATCTTTGCCAATTTCAATTGGCACAGAGTATAGATAGTAATTTCGTTATTTTGTATTGAATTTTGTTTTCGCTTTGTTTAACATAATCTATGACTGTACAATATTTTGAAATAAAAGGTAGGGACAACTATAAGAACAGCCACATGAAGATTTATAATATGATCGCTTCAATGTTTAATATTAAAGTAGAGTTCTTAAATAGCACACACGCCGTGCTAAACATACATACACACATACCTTCACGCCTGTCTCCCGATGGGGAAGAGAAGAGCAGAGAAGAGACTATGGAACGCCAGGTGCACCGGTCTAAAAGTACAACTTTCGCTTCCTCTACATTCATCAACCTCTTCGTGCACTTATATTAGGTACGTCGGTTTCGGGTGCTTTTGATTTGGCCCTTCTTCAGGACGTCTTGAATCTGATCACTGTATGTGTGTCTAGGGCGTCCCCTACCAACATCTTCACTCATTCTCGCTCGCCAAACCTCTTTCGTAACTCTTCTTTCGTCCATCCTTTCTATATGACCAAACCATCTTAGTATACCCTTTTCAATCTTTGTCACTACATCTTCTTTCAATCCACATCGTTCTCGGATTTCGCTATTGCTAACTCTATCAGTCATCCTAACTCCACACATACTTCTCAGAGCTCTCATTTCAACAGCATTAATCCTGCTTTCATTCTTCTTCTGCCATACTACCATACATCAATGTTCGTGTCAATACTCCCTGAACAATGGCAAGGCAAGCTCTGCTCGTTATGATTTTCCATCTCTCGTTAACATCGAACCTAAATACACAAACTCATCCACTTATTCAACTTTTTCATATCGAATCATTATTTTACCCTCTCCAAAAAAGTACACATATTTATAAACTCGATTGTACTATGTTTTTGACGGTCCAAAGTTCAGGGCCCATATTCTACTGACATGTTATCTTCTAAAAACAATACATTTTTAAGTCGGTCGCTATTACTGTTAAGTAAATAACGTGTCCAAGGCGATATGGATGGATTCTACTGGTTATAGAATAGAAACCGTGGTCGATTACCTACATATACTTCGTGCAGTCACAAAGTCAAATCAATCTAGTCGGCACTTGGCCACAAATGCCGATGATCAGACTAACAACGTAACTCTAACCTCACCAGCACAAAGTGTCCACGGTTACGAGGCTGTTAAAGAAATTGGTTAATATATAAGCTTTAGGTCCACATCTCGTTAGGACTAGGTAGAAAAAACGACTAGATCGCTTTGCGACTACATCTCAAAAAGTCCGAGTTGCAAAATGACCACTTCGTTTTCGTTACTGGGTAGGTAAGGTTCGTTAGGTAACTTTAAATGCCAGGCAATTCCAGGCAAATTGGCCAGGAATAGGAGCCCCGCCAGGCGGGGCTCCGTCTAAGACAGACATAAGATAAGATGAAACGAAAAAAAGGTCACAATTTAGAGTCTCTGTTTTTTTGAGATATAGTCACAAAGCGATCTGGTGGTATTAGCTACCTCTTCATATCGATATGTGGACGGAACTAGCCTTAAGACGAACGACAGTTCCCTTTGAAGTGCCTTGAGACAGGCATCCCACTCTCGCAAGATCTGTTTACTAACTAATTCTACGGCCTATACAACGGGGTTCTTTATTATGAATTGGGTACCTGTTGATCAACTGCTGCCTGCTGATGCCCTGGTGGTGATGCAGGCGGTCCTCGGTAGCATCCTCGTCCTCCTGCGCGGGGGAGGCAGGGAACACTGCGTTGGTTGGTTCCCTGTACATCACGTGAGGGTGCCGTCCCTAGATTTAACCAAATATCATTTGTGGTAGTCTTTTCATCCCAAGAGGGAAATCTTTAAAGGCACCCAGCATCGTTAGGAGTCAATGTAAGTAGGTATACTACAATGATGCGAACCAGATTATGGAGGTAATTTAATGTGTACTTTAGAATTGGCGGCATTGCGTAGCAGGAGGCGGCTGCATTTTTGAGCCGGAAAAAGGTAAGTCTTATTGATCGGTTCTATTTACATATATTTTTTTGCATTTTGCAATTGCATTTTTTGCATGAAAATAGCGCGATTTTGTCTTCAGCCCACTGAGCCCACGCCACGGCTGAACAGCGCGCTACGCCATTGCTAGGCCCTTACTTTTTCCATTTTTATCTTAAGGCGCGCGCTTGTAACGCCGCAACCTCAACTATTTATTTCTATTAATTTATTTAACAAATGCTAATCTGTTTACAATTTGCAAGATCGATTTTGCAATTAGAATTTAGCTAAGTTTGTCGTTCGCATGAGAGTAAAATAATTATATCACTTGTTTTTAGGCAGCGCACTAGTACTGCAACTTTTGTATGGTAAGAATGAGGCACACGAGACACGAGCTCCTAGGCCACCTGACGGTAAGAGGGTCCGAGACCTGTGCCGCCGTACTCGGACACATTTTAGAGACAATTAACTCATTCCTTTTTACAAAGAGTTGTATGGAAAATCATCTCTAAGGAACGATAGTCATTAACACACTATTGAATGTGGCCATTATGCATGCATTAGGTACTTATTTAATATAGTACTTATTTCTTATATTACTTGGGTTGGATACCGTGAAATTCGCAGAGAACATCTACGTTTAGAATCGCTCAACACACAGGTGCAATATAAATTAAGTAGAGTTTAATGTAAGGTCGTTATTATTAATTTATCAAAGGTGAATTATTAAGTTATTATACACGTTCATAGTTACTAACGTTCGAAATCTTTAAAATAATGTTTTACGGTCCGTATTTGTACTAATCTTTTAAAATGCCCAACCGATTTTCATGAAAGCTATAGATCAGACAGGAGCATCCCAGTTAAAGTAAGTTCCTTTAAGAACAGACCCGCCGCGCCGCGCGCCCGCCGCCGCCTGACACCCCGATACACACACGCACAGATACACACGCTAAACTTAAAACACCCTCTTTTTGCATAGGTGGTTAAAAAATAAAAAATAACTCGCATAGCGCCAACCCCGATCAGCAGATATGCAGAACTTATGCTTTTCAGAGGCCGATTAGGCAGTATTAATTAACACAAACAACAATTTAAAATCAAGCGACGCCATTTGGATAACGAGATCCGAAACTTGTGAAATAATTTTGATTTGCGCAATCAATCATAATAGTAGGAAGTTATTAAAGTATCATTTGTAGTGGAAGTAGGAAAGATGGTTAATAATCTCCCTCCAAAACTTTATTCTCATTGTACATGATCATGCGAAGATATTTTTCACATCCTTACCTACTTAATTACTTCTGCTTCTGGATGTACACATACACAATAAGGTTAAGATTCGCTTGGCATAATAAGACTTAGACTGTAGTAGAAAAAATTGCCATAGGGCGCAAATAAACTGCCGTACATTTGCGTATCTTTAAAATCGCTCTGCTTTGCACATGGCCGCGCAAAATAAAACAAGAGAAATTACACATCACATTTAACATCCTCACCGTCCAAAGTTCGAAAAATGTGTTCACGCGATTATCCCCCTGACAATAGAGTCACGCGGACATCAATAGAGGCATCATACAAGTTAAGAGTATTATTAACGGACGCTTAAATCGCGTAGCAGTCAAAAGCATAGGTACAAAATTAGCTCCGGGCGATAACGTTTCTCACCCCCTAAATCGAGTCCTATTGTCACGATTTTTAAATAGTAAGTTTATATGAGAAAGTAGGTTTGTACGTTTCCGTTTTTATTCTTCTTAAGTTTGTTTCATGCCAATAAATATTTTCTTGGTAAGAAAAATGTATCTACAGACCTAATTTTTATAACATCATATCATATTCAAAAACCGTAAAAATCGGACAAGGTTTAAGGGGAGAGAAGCGTTATGGCATTTTGTATGGAAGGCTCTGCTCAGCTCACAAGATCGAACATAAAGCGGCAGTGTTCCAAACACACGTTACAAGATTAGATACAAAAATTCAAATTTACCTGAACAGGTGAATGTGTGGGTGAAAACTCCGAGCTGTATGAGTAACAGGAAGAGTGTGAGGCGTCGCTGTTGTTGCGGGAAAGAGACGGCGTATAGTGTCGAGATGCACGTGGGCTGGCCGACGGACTGCTGTAGACACTAATGTCAAATGCATAAGGGTTATTTTGGCATGTAGCTACAAAAACGGAATCGCTTGAAGTTATAGGCCGTACACGTACGTATAGTCGACCAAGTAACTCCCTTACCAATTTTCGACTCTATACGTAGTTCTAAAAGTGGTAAAGGACTTTCTTGGTCGACTGATACAGATAACTCAGTTAAGGGCGGTGGGTGGTCTTTAACAATATTTCAACTAAAATATCAAATTCAAAACAAAATATACCACGTATCATTCGCTACAACTTGAGGTATCACAGTTTTGCGGGCTTATGAAATTAGAAATAAAGAGTACTACCGACAATGTATGTAGGCTTTTGATTGAGTATACCTGTGCGTATACATGGAGTGCACGGCGGAGTCGGTGCTGGCGCTCGACTGCACGCGCGGCAGCCGGCCCAGCAGCGGGGAGCCGTGCAGCGCGCCCAGCAGCTTGTCCATGCCCACCGTCGGCTCGCATTTCAACTCTGGGAATACAATAGCTTATCAAACATAGGCGAAGACACATAGTTATTGCCCTCAAATACAATTCATATTGTAGTATCCAGGTTGACGTGATACCTACCTATAGGTATGCATAAATATATTTTTCTATTATTTAATTTTATAATTAACATAATGACATGTTATTCGGGTTTTATTTATTTTGTTTAGAAAAAACCGGTCAAGTGCGAGTCGATCTCGAGCATTATTTCTCGTTAAGTTTTTTTTTCTAAAATCTTTTCCTGAAATTTGAACGTAAATAATAATTTGATAACCGTTATCACCTTTACAAGATATTTTTCTCCCAATTAGGTTTATGGGTACTAAACCGTCTGTGTGTGAATGTATGTGATCAAAAGTCGGAGGTTTCACTCTGAAGTATTGGGCCGATTAGATTCACATTATATAATTCATCAAGAAAGTATGTCAATCAAAAAATCAAGAGGTTTTTACCGCCTAGAATACCGGCCCAGGGCCTCTATGCAACAAGGTAAAAACCATATCGTCTTTGACCTGTTATCATATTGTCAACATTTTGATAGCTCTTATTTACATGACAACAACAAAAACAATACCATAACTGTTATGGTACAACCCTGCGCCTCTATTCCCGACGGTAAAAACGATATCGAAGTTGACCTGTTATGGTATTGTTATGACGTCAGACGCCATTACTGTCAAGTAAATAAGAGCTATCAAAACGGTGACAATACGATAACAGATCAAAAACTATATTGTTTTTACCGTATTGAATAGAGGCCCTGACCTGTTACAGGTCAAAGACGATATGGTTTTTACCGCCTAGAATCGAGGTACAGTCACGGGCAAAATATCTGACACGCTCTTATACTTGTAGTAATACAGTATCATATATTTTTGCGCCCAATGTTGGATAATATACTATTGCTGATTAGGATTACTCTAACTACTGATCCCCAGATATTAATTTTGGAAGCAATCGGTCAAATAACAAAAAGTTCTAGATGACAGCTACTTTTTTCATGAAAGCACCGAACATTGCTCTAAGGGCCTGTTGTTTGATCAGTAGTTAAACTAACTAATCGTTAAAAGCCGTAGCCCGTAACTAATGATTAAATGTCAAGGAAATGTGTCATCGATTCCTTTTTCGAATTTTAACTATTAGTTGAGTTAACTACTGATCAAGCAACAGGCCTTAAGGCCTGCTTGCACGATTAATTCGTTAAAATTGACGGTTCTCATATGAATCTGACATTCGTGAATAATTTAACCTGGGGTTGACCTAGGGTTAAATTTACGTGCAAGAGGACCTAACAAAAGAATAAAATGGGTTGAGAGGCCAACTTAACTTTGACGTTGGAAAACTGTCATCCCCATACATCGACATAGGTCGCAATGACTTTTCCTACACCGCATAATTACACTCAGGGGCAAAAAAACGGGTTAGAGTGCGTTTTTCATACTAAAGAGGCTGTTTCGAGGCCTTGGTTCCTCGCCAGCGGATGCTTTTAGTGAAATCTGATTATCGATACCCCAAGCATTGATAAAGGACTTCCAGAGTGCCCAGGATATACAACTGATTGAATCTGCAGTTAACTCCGGAATTGTGCATGTTCAGAAAAACACCTAAAATGGCAATAAAATGTAAGGAAATCCAAATTCTGACACAAACTCTCTCGCTGTGGTGTTAACTGATTGTGCGATAAGTTAGGTATCTTAAGAACTTTTGACCTCCTCTATTGAACCTCGGAGTATCCACCATTAAACGTCACTCAAAACAACCCCTGGCTAGGAACCAAGGCTTCGAAATAGCCTCGTTTGTATGAAAAATTTAGATTATATATGGAATTATATATGCGCACAAAATTTCAAGAGAATCGGTTGAGAAATTCGACCGGTAGAACACACGAACGAACGAACAAACAGACGTCGAACAGATGTCGGAGATACGAAAGCATTTTTGCCCAAGCTGTAACGGAGACGCTTCGCCCACACTTCGCGCTCGCTCGGTCAATTAACATTTTTACCAACGAATTCTGTACGTTACTTTGATTTAAGATGTTTTCAAAAATCATAAACGTTATGACAATTGTAGTTAGTATGTTATTACATGTCTATTTTGAGGTGTTTTCCTTCAGTATTTTCTGAAATAAAGAGGGGGGCAGGGTGTTTTTTGTCTAATTAGGTAGTTACCCAAATATCTCAAAAGTCATCGACTTATAAACTACAAAAAAATAATTATTATCCCGTGTAATTTGAAAGCTTTCAAATGATACCTCCCATGATAGGTATCAGCGCTATTTTTTTTCGGTGACTCATTATTTTTGCTCCTTGAATAAATAGTTACAAAATTAAAAATTCTAATAATGAGGCCTTGTCCGGACTATTCCAAATTACAGCCTGATTGCTTTAGCCACTCATGAGAAAAAAGGTCTTGACAGACCGACGGACAGACGGACCACAAAGTCATCTTATAAGGGGCTTTTCAATATTCGGTACGGTACCCTAAAAAGTATTTAAATGTTTCGGAAACAAAACCGTTAAAAGCGTATTACGAGTACGTGTAAGTAGAAGCAGTGATTTCATAGTGCCTATCTCGATTACATTAGAAAGTGATAGGTCTAAAAAATTGTCAAACAATAGTCAGACTGAGTAGTATGTCACTTACCTGATAACTGCGTCTCCTTCTTAATGGTGAGGTTCTGAATTTCCCCGGAAGGTTGCGGCATTAGCTGCACGCTCGGGTCGAGTTTGGCTGTCGGTGAGCAAGGCCGTCGGAGGCCCACACTTTCCGTTAGCACAGATATCTGTAACAGAATACACAATCCAGATAAACGAGATCCAAAGTTTGTACATTATTAAGTATTTCGTGAGAAAGTCAGGGAACCAGGCATTTCGCGTAAGAGAAGGTAAACTATGAGACCGTGGCCACCACCCTGCCTGTCAGCCGGCGGGGGTCGTCGGACCATCATCACCGAAGTTCTGGCTGGGGTTACAAAAGTTTTCCATCAGTCTTTAGCTTAGTCTAAATAGCCTGCAAAGCACAGGTTACATTGTTTGGTTAGGGATGGCATTTGAACTTTCTTACAACTAACTTATTGTCAGTCAACAGCCACTCCTAGTTATAGATATAGACAAGCTTACCCTGTTCATGCTGAGGCTTCTTTGATGCGGCTGCAACGGGGTATACTTAAGATCCAGCACCCTCTGATCGTCGAGACTCGAGAAGGCCTCAGTCTTCAAGGGCTCCGTTTTGATGGTCACGTTCCGGAGGGTGTCTATGGAGTCGCGCGACGATTGTAGATCGGGGGAGCTGCTTGGGTCGTCTGAAAAATGCGTTTTCATTTAAGTTGGTTAAGGTTTGTGACTCTTTTTTAAATTTAGTTATTGTAAATTTAATTAGGCCTGCTTGCACGTAAATTTAACCCTAGGTATTCCCTGGTTAAATAATTCACGAATGTCAGATTCATACGAGAACTGTACCTGTACCTTGTTTTTTTTAAACCTTGCCATATCGTATCCCGTAACAGGGCCCATATTGACTCTCATAATTATTTTTACTCATAAGGTGTTTTAAGTCATAATCATCGGAATTCATAACGTATTTTTTTCAGTAAATGTTACTTATTCAGGATTTTTATAAATCAAACCTAACTAACCTAGCTTTATCTACACGTTTACGGTTTAAGGTTCCAGCGATAATGCGTACATTAAATCATGCCAAAATTATGAATAACAATTTTATGAAACAAATTTATTATGAACAGAAAAGTTATGTGAAAAAATTCCCTCTCCCCATAACAATACGGATTGGGCATTTTTAACCGACTTCAAAAAAGGAGGAGGTTTTATGTCACACTGTTTTTTTTTTTGAAATCTCAATTGGTCGCATAATATGTCCGCCATTACCTTGTTTGTTTCATCTTTGTTTTTAAACGACACTCTCATGCCGTATGTCTTGCGAGTGCGATACGTTCTAGGTATAGTCAACCAATTTGATTCCTAGGCCACTATGGATCATGTTAAAGTGACGGTTGTAAACCAAACGTATAAGAGACTTCTTATGATTTGGTTGACAACGTCACGTTGACATAGTCCTTAGTAGTGGCCTAGGAATCAAATTGGTTGACTATACAGTCGAGTTCATAAATATATGTACTAGTACCTTGTCTATTTAATGTCATGTTTAAACTGCCATATATGAATTGTCACAGCGATTAAAGTGACAAGGTGTACTGAAGTGTACAAATATTTATGAACTCGACTGTACCTAGTTGTCCCAGAATCTTTTATTGTTTTGAGTTGATGAATTTAATTTTCCGTTAGAGTTTGTTGTTATCGTTATTATCGTATTAATACACGATTATTTTCCGAAGAACAAGGTTAACGACACCTGCTTCTTTGTTTACTTAGCGAATTTCTAATGCTAAAAAAAACGAAATATAGGGTTAACCTGGGGTTAACATTTACGTGCAAGTGGGCCTTAGTAATGCGAGCGAAACTGTAGAAAGTTAATTTCTACGGTTTCGCTCTCTGTAATTTTATCCATTTTTAGTGTACCTGGGTACCACCATGTACCACTCATAGCGTGTTTCACACAGATCAAGTCAGTGCATTATGCAGCTTAATTTTTCCAAATCAAAGTTTCCAGTACTCACGCATATTAACACTGGTATCTATGACCATTTCGGAATCCGAGAGCTCCCCCTCCCAGGACATAGGCCTCTCGGTGTCGCCCGCTTCGTGGCCGCTCGACGACCGCTTCTTCTTGTTACGCATGTTCACCTGATACATCAACATACCTACATAATTATATGGGTAAAAACTCATAGTCCGGGGAAATTCAACCAAAAATTAGGCCAACTTTGCACGATTTAAAACAGCATTTATTTTCATTTACCTAATGTGTTGAGAAGACAGGAGAGTGTATTAAATTGTATCCCGCGAAAAGTTCACCCCCGTCGCGCATACGTTTTTTTTTAGAGAAATTTCAATTATCCATTAACTTGGTAGAAAAAAATATTAACAGGCATGCTTGTAAGGAGTTTTTGTAGAAGAGATAAAGTTTTACCCGTAGGTAGTTTAGGAAATTGAACATTTGTCGTTCGCGCAACAATGTTATGGAAAATCTTTTATTTTGACATTGTACGTGAAGCAAAAATACTAACAGGACAATTTTTTTATTTGTTTTATTCTGCAAAAATATATTAGTAGGGTCTACCAATTCTTTACATTTAGTAAATAAAGTTATCCTGTTAACTATTATGCCTTAAATTTTATTTAAAAAAAAGTGGTTTTTTTTTTGCTCGTTCCGGTCATGGAAAGTGTATTATTCGTTATTATTTGAAGATCTAAGTTTAAATACATCATGACTCAAGAAAAAAACAGGGGTTTCATTTTTTGCAAAGTTCAAATCTAAAAGCCCCACACTAGTCAAATTATTTATATTAGGCAAGAGTTAACTAAGAGGCTGGTTCGATGATCCCGCGGTGGGTGTAGGAGAACACGTCGTGTTACATTTTATCAAATTAGAAGAGCTCACATAAGACTACAGATTTAAGTGGGCGTTTTCTTTAAACTAAATCCCATTTTCTAATATAGCGTAATTACATAAATAGGTCTCTAAGTACCGCACCTCATACTGGTGTTGGGTGAAGTCAATCTTGGATATCTCAGCGTCCGTGGAGTCGTCGTCGTGCGGGTCCGAGGACACGTTGATGCGGATCCCGCTTGAACTGTACGAGAACTGACCTGTAAGCAAAATAACAGTCATGGCTGAAAATTGCGATATTCGTATATATTTTGACCGCGTAGAACATAAATCGAACCCCAATAAAGGAATTATTACGAACATACGAGATTGAACATCTTAGCATTTTTGTGCAAAATGTGGTTACAGAATTAACAACAAGTTTTTGGAGTTTGTTGGTCTGTAGCTCTGCCTACCCTACTCTGGGAATGAAGGCGTGAAGGTATGTATGTATGTATGTATAAGAGATTGACGCCAGAACGACTTTAAACTGAAAAATACGAGGTTCGCAGTAATTAGAATTTCCTAACCTTAAGTGGCTTAATCCCAATCAAGTACACGAATGAAAAGTTAATCAAAGATCAAAATAATGCTTCTAATGTTCAACGTCAATTGTAAATTAAATTCCCCAGACTAAATAAATGGGGGTCTGCCCCCACAGTCCACACCCCTATCGTCGAGGCTTTCCCACGTCTCAGCGAACTTTGCAGACGACTCGTGTACCGAGTACAGGGCATTGCCCTTGAAAATATTTTGTTTTAATAATGTAAACAAAGTGGTTTTTTGCTATTCCGCAACCATAACTGGCAAAATAATATTTAGGTACGTTAACACATTGGTACTTACCTGTTATTAACTGCTTGAACATGGACATGAAACCAAACGCAATATGCAGACTTCACAAAGAAGCAGGGGACAGCAATGAACATCGACTGATCATGCAGACCAATCATATTCAACAAAAGTGTCTTCCTACGCCGATAATAGTGTGTACCTAGAGACACCCAAACAGAACTTGGATTTTAGACGCACCAGGCCTGTGTAGTGTACTGAAAAATGAAAGCCTCCCCCTGCGTTGGCTTCGGATTCCGTAGACTTCCATAGACCCGTGACTGCGTGGTAAAGACCACAGACCGCAAGTAAGGACATAATTATTTCGTTTTCTTTCATTAATGTTGCATTGATACAATAAAGAACTCACCATTACTTGTTTCCGGGCCTGACATGTTGATAGTGGTAACAGAAACGTGTCCCCCTTCAACCTTGACGGTGTCACCCTCCGTCGCCATCGCCAACCGGTCGCTCGATAAACGATCAAACAATCGATTACTCAAAATTCTTCCAAAAATACAATCAAAAACTCTTTTCAAAAATATTTCGTAGCATTCTTGTACTTTTTAAGGCATGAGTGGCTCAGTCTTGGGCAAAGCGTCTGCTTGGATTCACATAGTGTCTGTCACGGGAGTTATGGTTGCTTGTCAGCCGCTGGCATCTTTGCTCTGGAAAGAAAAAAACAAGTGTTAATGCTTTGCTACATTACATACATAATATATAAAAACAAACAATCGGTGAATTACTATGAATTTTATCATTTTCCATCAGTACCTAATTCTTTTGTATGAAATTGAATACAAAGGAGTTCCAAAATGATTTGTTAAAAGCAGACATCTCTCGCGGCATCAATAACCGCTTCAGTTCAGACCCAAGGTTGAGATTATAGTTCATTGTCGCGGGAACTGAAAATGTGTGCGAAGTCTAAGGATGTTAGTTAGAAACTTGGTAATTCGGGTGCAATTCAGTAACCAAAATCATAGCGGGATTTTTACGGAAATCACCACCGAATATAATAGATATTGTAATGTATTATTGACCTATTAGTCCAGCAAAAGTAGATATAAGTACACTTCGAATGTGTAAATCTCTGAACAAAAGCAAGATCGTCTGCTAACTTATAATGAGTCGGTACGCATATCTAACGATAGTAGGAAGTAGAAGTAGTCAAAGTAATATTTTAATTTTAAACGCCTGCTGCCGCCGCATGGAGCATTTTGATAGACGGCAACATATAGGGTCCAACCGTCACAGCTCTAACGGCCTGTATTCGGAAGGTTTCGAAATGTTTGGACCTTGTAGCCAGTGCTGCGATACTACCGTATCTTGAGTATCGATATTAATTACTATCGATAGTCAAGATATGGTAGTTGATAGGTATAGTTAGTGGAATAGGAAATATTCATGACTTTTTTTCACAGCATCTATAAAAGCTGATTCATGTTACAAACTGTTAAACAGTTCTAGTTTTTAAAAACAAAATTATTAAATTCATATTAAATAAATCTGTGTTATGTCTGTGTTAGACTTTTAATTACTTAACTTGGACTATATTAGGTATATATTTTAAATTTTATTGAATTGTCATGTTTATATTGTTTTTTTTTTTAGGATTTTAAGATTTTATTCAATTAGTTTGTTATTATAAATGTCGTGATATACCTGAAATTGACATTTTTGTAATTTAGTTTTCTTGTAATTGTATTAATATGTTTGTTGTTGGTGTACCTTACGAAATAAATAAATGAACAGTCGATAAAAAACAATTATAACCAACAAACATTTATTCGTAGTATCTCTTTCTAGCGAAACAGAATTTAACATGGAGTTTATATGGCCGACGTGTTACATGACGCGGCGTATCGGATCTCTTTGTCTAATCGCTGTCTAATTTGCAGTTTGCGTACATGCTTGTATCATTCATATTTCTTAGCCGATTTTAATTTTTTATTTCATGTTTGCTGATCTCTGTTATTTAAAAAATCCATGCATTTATTCCCTTTACACTATTATGGAAAATTATATTACTTTAAAAACTTGAGAGCGAAAATAAACTACGAAATTACATAGTTCCTAACTTTCAAACTGCGATAACTCAAAAGTTATTTAGGCAACTAGACATTGTAGACATGTTCTTTCTTGCAGGTACCCTTCATTTGGTTTATTTTTATGATCAGAAAATCGCTGGAAGCTCGTCGGTAATGTAATGCTTGTGCAACTGTGTGTTATTGGGTTCTGTACGATAACGTCTGATTACTGAAGAGTCAATGAATTGTTGCACAAGTTTCAAGGGTCAACTAAACATGACGAGTTGATCCGTTAGCGCCACTAAAGTTCTCATCACTTTGGATCTTGACGAGGTTCCTTGAGAGCATAGGGACCGCAAATAGGGTAAACGAGTCTTTTCACATGGAACAGAAACAGAGAAACACTTCTTGCTTTTGAAGTAACATAAAAAGCAACTTTAAAGTTGTTTTGTATTTGGTGTTTGTACACCTACTAAGTAAACACGAATAACTACAAACAAAAAACCATTGAAATTTAAATTTTAATCGTATGTGACAGAGTTCAAATTTAAATGTAACCGTGTGTGACAAAATGCTATTTGACTTTTAACGTGCGTACGCGCCGACGACCTTGTGGGGGCAGTGACGCGACGGCTCGATAATTTCGTTATCGATGCCGTCGACCGGTGTCAATGGCATTTTGTTTACGCGATAGCATTTTATCTGCTTTCAATGAGTTGCATTTCCCTTTCCTAGTCAGTTTTCTCGACTGCTTATGTATTCGATGTATGCGATATTTAAGAGTGTTTGTCTATGTGTCGTAAGTATGAGTAAGAAGTATAAGTACTTACCTAATTATAAGTTAAAATTAAAAGTTTCAGTGGAAAATGAAGTTGGACAGATTTTTACCGCCGTCAATAAAGCGATGCACATTGTACATACGAGTACGCCGTTTTTATTTAATGGTTGTATTTCTAACCTTTAAATCGAAAGTTATAACATGTTTCCATTATATTATACACCTCATCTAGTTTTTGAAGCACAGCTAACCGCAACTATTTTTCCCACTTACGTAACTTATTTGAAATTGTAAATTTATATTTACAAGATGCTAGTGCACAAATAATAATCAGCTCACGTACAATATTTAACGTAATTTCACTGTCATATGATCTACTCGTGCATCCATACTCTGGTCTGGTCTGTTTGCATAAACCGCTCAACCGATTTATTAAAGAGAAAGCTGAAACCCTGAGAAAGGACGTAAACTACACTTCATTCAAGAAAATTGTCTACATTCCTGAGAGACTAATGATAAACGCGTTCTACGTGGACGAAATCAGGGGGAACAGCTGATAACATAAAACTTAGTCTAAATGCAACCAGGTAACGGTATGATTTGTTTGATTTGACCAAGCCAAATGAAGAAAAGGAGAAGAATGGCACAATTACCCTTGGGAGGCTTCTCCACCCACATCTCCGCCATAAAAGACTTATTTCATGACTGAAACATGTTACGATGCCACCAAGTAATAATTACAATCGCATATCGACACAAATTGTGCACACCTTTTATACTAATTACGTGGATTTTCACCTTGCACCAGAGCTTATTATACGATTGCATTATCGAATGTCGATAGATAGTCGACTTTTGACAATATCGGGCGGTGCACAAAGGCCCACACTAGTTGTAAAGGAGCGGTGGGGCGCCGGCCTTCGAGAGCCGGTTGTGGCCAGGCATTTCGCCTTTCGCGACCGCTCGCCCGAGCTACGAGGTAAAAAATAACACCAGTTTGTGTCTATAGGTATAAAAAATTAGTCTGCCATAATTATTTTAGGTCATAATGTGTTTGTCAAAATTATAGCAAGTCATAAAGTGTTTTTTTGATGAACCAAACTTTATTTTTTCAGGATTGTTATAAAAGTAACCTTACTTAACCTAGCTTTATCAACACGTAAGATATTTATGATAATTATGTACACAAGTACATTATGGCCAATAAAAACATGATGAACAAAGGGCTCCGAATAACCCAAATGACAAACTTGGACTATAGCCTCCCAATTCAATCAGTCTGTAATTTTGAAATCGCTTTTGTTTCGAAAAGCATAAAATTTTGCCTGCATGCAATTCACTTATAATAAGATTTTTAAACTGAAATTTAACTGTTGTATCAAAATAAACACGACTTACCGAGCAAAATGTATCCTCAATGCGCTTGCTTGCGCTTGGAAGTGAATAATAACACATCTTTACATTTAAATCGGTTACCATTGTAGTAAGTATGTTACCTATACTTCTAGTAAGATATCAGTAAATTCAAAATGGATGTTGCGAGATCTAGCCAAGTTACTAACCGGTTGGTATAGGTAAGTTAAACCCGAAGTAGACCGGGATAGAATTATGTTTAGCTTCGTGTTTGGCCAGTCTTAGACGAGAGACTTTTTATTTTACATTTACGAAACGCCTGAAGATCTTTCCTAATTCATATACATAGGTGGTCACATACTTAGAAACAGTTGCATTTTTCCACACAAATATCACTATTGGAATTTGACCACCAATCAAAAAATACTTGATCAATTTTATTGCTTGTTACAATTTACTTTAGATCATTAACTGAGGTCTAAACTTACGTACAAATTTAACCTCTGCTAAAAACAGACCTAATATTTTCCTTTTTATCAGAGAAAAAATGTACATAGTTCAACCAACCTTACTTTATTAGTTATCGACGATTAGTATAACTTGGTTAAGAAGTTATTGATTGGGTGTCAAGATTTTTAAGTCATATTTTTATGAGAAAATGCAAGCATTTCTAACTATGTGACACTAAAAGAAACTGAAAGACGTAACTTTTTCGCTCTTGTCACAATGTGAATAAGACATAAAATGGTACGTTCCTTTACTGGGGGGTTATTATGACATAAATGCAGTTCATTTTACGGCGAGCGTCAAGGACAGCGCTATATCAGTTATAAAGCTCTGTCCTTTTCTCTAAGTGTAAACTGAACTGCATAGCCCCATGTCATAATAACGCCTTTGTACCTACATACGACAGTGTTTTCACCCTGTGGCAACACCCCAATCGCGGTCGCTAGTGGAGTAGAGAAAGTATAGGTAGAAAAGTAAAAAGCAAAGGATGTAGGGTCTTCCAAACTGAAAAAAAAAAGTTACTTCTAACAAGATTGTGATTGTTGTGCATAGGCGTCTTGAATCCATACGAGCCTAACAAGACGTTAGACGCATCAACTAAGATGTTAGTTGAATCGCTAAAGAACTTGCTGATTTTACTATAAGTTTTGTTTGATATAACTAATATCATGAATAATGTATTCATTTTATGTCAACTAAGAGAAAACCTCTCTTGGTTAGCTCACATTTTTTTGAGTGCACGGTTCTTAATATGGACCGGGTCGCTAGATTAGAAAATTAACAAAAGATCTCTGTGAAAAAAGCAACAAAAGATATCCTAACAATAAGTATCATGTAGGTAGATACGAGTAGACACTGTAAGATCGAAAAATCTCAGATAATGGCCGATTTGTCACAAAAGAAAAGAATAGCGCTATTCGCGCTTTAAATCTATTAAAAAGGGTGGTGGAGTCGAAGATCTTCCGAGACGCGTGCAGTTATTAGGAAGCGGCGGCAACCAGGGCGTCGTCTGGGAGTCTAATTAGACGTTGACGTGACGTGAGACGTAGCAATTGCCAATAAGCCGCGCACAACAGCGCGAGTCACAGGAACAAATTATCTAAATTAGACGCTATTTTCGCAAATGCAATTTTTCATTTGTAAATTGTTAAAAGGTTATTGAGTTTGAGTATCTTGTGATAATAAAAAAAACAGGGGACATCTTATATACAAAGAAAACACTTAAGACAGTCACTACCAACTAGGCCAAACGAGCAATATTTGTGTATATAAATTTGCAATCACGTTTCTGAAAGCGAGGCTCTAACGTCTTCGATGAAATTTGCAATATAGAGGCTTACGGGACTCCAACAAACGGTACGTTCTTCGGTAAACAAAGGCGACACCCGTACGTCTAAGGAACGCCAGATCGCCCGATAACATTGCCGCTGTCCGTGAAAGTGTACAAGAGAACCATAGAGGCAGTCAATTCCTCTCCGAGCGCAAGGACTCTTTCGCAGACTTCAACTTGGTGAATTTTGCGTCGGGAGTGAATTTGTCGAGTATTATGCACCCGTACAAAATCCAACTCACCCAGGAGCTCAAAGGCAATGACCATGGACAACGCCAATTTAGGCCGAAATATCATCGTTAGTGACAAAGCATATTCTTGGATGAATGGCTATGTTAACTAACAAAATTGCCGTATATTGAGAAGCCAACCCACAGGACGTTCACCAGGTGGCAAACATCCGCAAAAACTTACTGTTTGGTGCGTACTTTTCTGAACACGATGTTGGTGAGGCCATCACTGTCAACGGCGAGTGCTACAGATCAATATTTTTTTGGCCCGAATTGAACTATATCGACTTGAACGTCATGTGATTCCAGCAGGACGGCGGCGCTACGTGCCAGACAGCGACCGCCACAATGGACACTCTGAATGAACGATTTGAGAGTATTGAGAGTATCTCTCGCAGAGGTGACGTGAATTGGCCACCAAGATCGTGCGATTTGACCCCGCTAGTCTTTCTTGTGGGCTTTTTTCAAGTCGCAGAGGCCACAATCGACCGATGCCCTCAAAGTCAACATAACCCAGGCCAACGCTCAAATTCAGTTGTACCTCTCCGATCCGTGCCACAGTGAAAAGCCGCGGCGGAAATTTTAACGATGTCATATTCCATGAATAATGGCATACAGGGGTCTTTCAAAGAAAAACAGGATTTCGTTAATACACCCCAGGTTTTATTCCATTTCAACAGAGACCCGTTTCTATTGGAAAACTCTTAGGGAGTCGATTTTTGGGTCTCACTCGATAAATTGATAAAAATGCAGTTAAGTACAATTATTTAAATTAATTCACGTGGTAATCGTATTTGATATCATGGGCATTAGAACTTCAACCACCACCGCCGGGAATCTAAAATATGAACGGTCATTTTGGTGAGCTTTAGTCATCAAATTAGTTTTAAAAACCGGCCAAGTGCGAGTCGGACTTGCGCACGAAGGGTTCCGTACCATTATCTATACAACATTAGCAAAAAACTGCAAAAAAATCACGTTTGTTGTATGGGAGCGCCCTTAAATATTTATTTTATTTTGTTTTAAATATTTATTTTTAAAGTGAATATACAAATTACCCTTAAATATTTACTTTATTCTGTTTTAGTATTTGTAGTTATAGCGGCAACAGAAATACATATTCTGTGAAAAATTCAACTGTCTAGCTATCACGGTTCATGAGATACAGTCTGGTGACAGACAGACGGACAGACGGACAGACGGACGGACAGCGGAATCTTAGTAATAGGGTTCCGTTTTTACCCTTTGGGTACGGAACCTTAAAAATCGACTCCCTCTGGGACCAATAAGGATCGGATTTCGTTTAGGAAGTGGGGCAATCTTAAAGGATGTCATAGGCTTTGAGTTTTATTCACACAGTGAGGGTCAAAAATCAGAGCTTATCAATCCAAAATACCAAATTCCTTGAACCGTCAATAAGAGTTAACACAATACTTTTTGTAAAACCGACTGTTCTATAATTAAATTCAACAGGCGCGATTAAAATCCTACGTCCCTCTCCCACTTTCGTAAATTTTGTAAGCGCGAGCGGGTCAACAAAATTAGTGTCCTAATAGAAGGAGTTCGTCTGCACG
Source organism: Acleris cristana (assembly GCA_948252455.1). Lineage (NCBI taxonomy): Eukaryota > Metazoa > Arthropoda > Insecta > Lepidoptera > Tortricidae > Acleris > Acleris cristana. The sequence continues at coordinate 15,773,090 of OX411772.1, read as the reverse complement.
CAAGATGGCGTCATCGCGGCCTAGACAAGGCCGGCCGGTCATTACTACAGGGCCACTAACTTTACTTTGCCGGCGACCAAGTCGCTGTCACCCGACGGCACACGCAACATTGTACGTGAAGCCGCTAGTTCAAGTCTTCGCCACTGGCATACGCAAGTTTGTCATGATATCCACGTCAGACGTCTGCCGTGCGTTTTGAGAATAATAACCAGATGAGTTAAAGAGATGTATTATTGTGTGAACTGGTACATGATATAGCACTTCGTAACTCATCCGAATAGCCTATTAGCAATAACTTACCATGTATTTAATTGTGCCATTAATTTCCGTGGTTTTCTTTTTATAAAATGCGTGAGTGGGAGACAATAGAAAAGTTGGGTTGGATTTACAGAAATTATCCTTTTATACACTTAACTGTCTCAATCGATAAAAAGCCGAAATGCATAAATGTTAATGTGAATAGATAATCGAAACAATACTTCTTTTTAGGTCATGCATAGAATCATAAGCTTCAAGTGTAACATAATACGAGTATATGCAATTTATGGTTTAGCTGTCAATAACAACAACGATTCAAGAGCAAGTAGGTACCGGTAGTAGCCAAGTCGGTTTGCGTACACTATACAATATAGTACCTACTAATCGTTTGTGCGAATCGTTGACTGCGCGCGGCGTGGCCGAATGCCTGCCTGTTGTCAGGTCAGTTTCTAATTAACCAGTGACAACAGTAGGCTGAGCGGAGCCCTCAGTGTACATTTTGAACTGGGCTAGCTAAACTGCATTCTACAAAAGCTTTTTAGAAATTCGCTGAAATAACCATAGAGAACCCGACACATGAAAACTTTTGTTAATAGTAGTACCTACATTATGTATTCATTTTTTCTACTCGCATACTACATATTAACCGTTTATATTTATATCGTTAACAGTATCAGAATACCACCAATAGCGTTGCCGATCCCTGAAAACAGTTCTTTAATGAACGTTGCCATAGTAATAACACATATTTTATTATTATTATAGGCCTGTCATTATCATGGTTAAGCGCGTGAACAGTGTCAGTAATGGTGTTTCAATCAACTGACAACTAAATTTTTAGATATTTAACGGACTTCAAAGAAAGGAGGACGAAAATGGTAAAAAAGGAACCCTTATGGTGTGACTTCGTTGTCCGTCTGTCTGTCTGTATGTCACAGCAGGTTTTCTCAGCAACTATAAATGCTATGACCTTAAAATTTGGCATAGTTGAACAAATTGCTTACACGCATCAGTTTTTAATTTAAAAAAAATGAAATTAATTTTATAAATAATTGAAAAAATTAAAGTGGTGTGATTACTTATAGCAAATGGAGTGTCATATGAAAGGGCTCAATCTGCACATTTCAAAACATTTTTTTATTTTTTGGTATGTGCTTTTAATTTACAGCCAAAAATTTACATAACATAACCGTTCCCCCCTCCCTTATATCCGAAGATTATTGATCAAATATTCTGAAAAAATCCTGGTGTAAGTATAGATATTTATTTATACTTTATGGGAAAAATTTAATTAAGTGTATTACTTACAGTTTTTGAGAAATATAAAAAATACTTTGAAAATCTGTATTAAAAATTAGGCTAGTCATAATGGACCTTATTGCGGAGAAGAAGCGCCGCAAGAAATTCCAGGAGGACATTTTTTCAATCATAAAATCATAATAATTCTTAAACGTAAGTTACATTAAGTAATAATAAGGTATTAATGTAATAAATAATAAATTCTTAAAACTAGCAATAATAATATATTACCTTAAACTAAAAATAATGACTATGAGAGCAATACGACGAGGTCTCTAGGTACGTCAAAAGCCATAATTACTTAGAGTAATTCATTGAACAAGAAGTCCTTGCAAACGTGAACAGACCGGACCCCACAAACAGCACCCGTTCACGAGTAGGTATGACGCGTATCTCAGCCATCGCCTCTCTCAACCATGTGTTCGGGAAAACGGCGACCCGATCAACGACGCCGCCGTAAGCAAAGACCTTTAAGCGAGCATGACATGCTCATGCTGCCGGACAACCAACATAAAAGTAATATTGTGTGAAACAGCTGTTCGGCCTCGCCCGGTGGCTCGGGCTTTTAACTCGTACTCGTCCAGGAAGGCTCGCTTACTGGTCTCTGCAGTAATGTACTACACATAAGCTAGAAACAATATAATGCTAAATGTGGTTACAGAATTAACAAGTTTTTAGAGTTGTTGGTAATTCTGTAAAATTCTGTAAAGTAGAAAAAGTAAAAATATTCGAATTCATGACTAACAATGGCAAACCAAATATAAACGTTTTTGCATTGATAAAAAATATGTTATAGTCTGGAATAGCATATAAGTAGGATACTTCTTATCCCATGAAAATTCACGGTTCCCGTGAGATGACAAAATTAAAAATTCTACGCCGTCGTAGTCGCTGGCAGAAGCTAGTTTATAAATTATAATAAATGTGCTACGGACTTGTAACATATTAATATCTTTCCAAGAGATAAGGTAGGACTTTAGGACCATATGGCTTAAACAGAAAGCAGTCAAGTGCAAGGCGGAATCACGCACCGAGGGTTCAGTACCGACCGCCTGACTCACACTTGGCTATTTTTTTATCATTTATTGTTTTAGTTTAGTGTCTGCACTATAATGCAAACATATTTGACGCCAATTTAAAATTTCCGATTTGACTATGTAACCACATCAAAAAAAAAACCCTTTATTATTTTACTTGAAAAATCAACCGGCTATCTATTACTGTTCAAAAGATACAGCTCTTTAAAGTTAAGACGAACGGACGGACAACAAAGGCAAAGTAATAGGGTCCTGTTTGGCACCATTTAGGTACGCAACCCTAAAACCAATAAGAAATAAATAAATACCCCCTAAGAAATAGTAGGTACCAAAGCATGCAAATAGATTTAATATTTCATGTCATTAACTGGCAGGCTTGCACCGAATAAATCTGATTTATGCCCATAAACCATTGAAGTGAGACCGTTCCATAGCAGTTGACACAACAAAACCGTACTTACAAATATAAAACTAGATTTATCTTTTTCCGTGTACTTAAGTGGCCCTAAGCCTCGCATTTAGTGCTACGTGTACATCACGCCTGGTTCATCACTCTAAATTTGCTACAAACAAATTAATTATTAATAATTCATATTTATCCTAGGATATAATTTTACGTCTCTTTGCTCCTCAAACTTCTTAACCAATTTCAATAAGTTACAGGTAAATTAAATAACATTTAGTGAATCTATACATGGAAAAGAACTTCAAATAGGTAGTTAATTTAATTCATTGCCTAAATATAAATTTATGTTGGCGTAATTTGTTTGTTTAAAAATCCCTAAAATTTTATTAATAAATAAATTTGAGTCCGTTTCCATACAACTTAATAATAACGCCGCCGCCGCCAAAGTTTATAAATATCCATCCGAATTTCCAATCCTTTTAGGTATATAACCCAAGTCAGTGTCAAATAATGCTTTGGCCTTTGCCTTTGGGTCCCCGCGAGCGGCTATGCGTTCTGAGAAGCAAAACAATCGCACGAGCCACCAGCTGGAACAGGCGACAAACAAAGGAAATTTCACACATTTTTCGTTTCACGACTCGATCGTTTCACTAAGCTCGATCTACGTAACGGCCAACTCTGATGTCCTTGCGTTGTTTTATCGATACGTGAGAGGCGACGACCGATAATTATCTTAAGGTCACAACACTATCTCCGTGACGTCGGCGTCATGCCGTGCACCGTGATTCCGTGATGGATGGAACAGGTGCAGCATTTCGTCCAGTGCTTAGGCGGCTGGAGGTTACGTTATTAGGGTGGAGCGGTTGTGCCTACGAGTTAAGCAAAGATAGATAATATGAGACAGTTTTGGGCTGGGTGACATGGTGAAAGGGACGGATAACAAATACTGGACCTTTTACAATATTCAATTAATACTTACTGATGAAAATCGTAGACCGAATTCAATTCATCACAGCGTAGGTGAGACCACATGGCTTGGTATTTTATACAAAACTCTGTACTACAACAAAGTGGCTCATGCTTAAATAAAACTTTATACTACGTAGGACCCATTATAGTTTTTGAAAGATTTTAGAGATCGTCTTGTTTAAAACTGAATGCCCTCACTAAGGCCTTGTCGTTTGATCAGTAGTAGTTAAATCAACTAATTGTTAAAATTCGAAAAAAGAATCGAAAATTTGACACATTTCCTTGTGATTTAACCATTAGTTATGATTTTTAACAATTAGTTTGTTTAACTAGTGATCAAACAACAGGCCCTAATTGATCTATGAAAAACTGTAGCGTTAGTAACACGTGGAGGCGCGTTTATTGTAAGGTGGGATCGCCGCCTACTTCACTTGTACAATACTCACAAGTCTGCAAATTGATAACCGGAGCGGGTACGTACTGGTTGCCTATTGGAACTGATACTACCACGGTACTGCAAGAGGCTCTCTTCTATCTGAAGTGGTGGCGTGGTGGAGTCAAGACGCGGGCCTGGATGTCAGCTCCGCTCCACCGCCGGTGCGAGCAGCAGTAGCGGCCTGCTATCGGGCTCGTGACTAACTCGCTAATGTTATCATTTGTTATTGAATTCCAAGAAAGATTCTCCTTATCTAGACACTATTTTAAATTCTTTACCAAGGTAATAAAAAGGAACTTGTCCACATGTTTCATTGTCAAGTTTTTAAAGCATTTTGAGTTGTAAAAAAACTTACAAATGAAAGTAAACAACCCCCTAAAGGTTGCCGACCGGCGCCGAATGCTAGTGGACACATCGGGGCACGAGGAGCCTGGCGCCAAACTAAGTCGTCGTACTTCGCAGTAGTTAGGTAACTATAGCTATACTACGGCTTTCTGACAGTTTCTATTCAAATTAGGAGTACCTACTACAATTAAATTTCATTTAGTATTTACCAGATCAATATAGGTATAGTGCGATAGCCTTTAGAAGGTGCTTCGGGTTTGTACTTGTCTCTCACTCGCTCTCATACGCTCCCATTAAGAGCGAGTGAGAGAGGAGTACAAACCCGAAGCAGCTTCTGAGTGCTCACAGACTGTACCTTAATCCGATGCCGATATCAAAACTTACAAAACAAAACACTTGGGAGCTATTTTTGAACAACATAGAAGTAAAAGGTAATATTGGATAGGAGAATAATGGAACCATAATTATCTTAACATGAGGTATTTAATAGGGACAAGGATCTTAGACAGCTGATGGTACATTTCCACGTAGGTCTCTCCATTGGCGCCATTTTTGACAAATCGGTCGGTGAATGAATGTTTTAGTATTTATCAAGAATCGTTTTACAGTTGAACGACTTGTTGAAATGGTTCAGTTTCAATATCAGAACGGCAGTTCAATTCGTAAATCGTTTCATGCGTTACGAGAAACTTATCGTCAACATAATCGTCCCATCCCAATATATGGCTATACAATAATACTAGCTTTTGCCCGCGACTCCGTCCGCGTAGAAGTCGTTTATCGCTGCTCCCTCGAGATCTATCTAATTTTCCGGGATAAAAAGTAGCCTATGTCCTTCCTCGGGACTCAAGCTATCTCCATACCAAATTTCATCTAAATCGGTTCAGCTGTTTAAGCGTGAAGAGGTAACAGACAGACAGACAGACAGACACACTTTCACATTTATAATATTAAAGTATGGATATGGCTTCCAAGATTATTCCCCACTCCCTAAATTAACCTGGTCCTTATCGCAAAACTCTTTATATCAGTCGATACCACAGATTGAACAAGAGTTACTTCGTAACAGTCATATCATTTCTCTTCCATGTAAAAAAGTTCAGTGCCCGTGTGTGTTGTAGTCACTTTTCCTCAAAACTATCAGTCACAAAGATGAAAATTTCATCGGGGCCGATGTTGTAAAGACTCACTTGATTCTACCGCGAGTCCGCGATCCGCCAACGAGGCGTAGATTATCGCCTGCCTACTTTACGTACATAGGTGGCCTGTCAGCCAGGATCATAATAAGGCATGTTGGGGTAAGACCGGACTAAATTTCGACACTTAGGTAACCCTTCAGAGTTTTATTATTTTCTTAACATTGCTAACGATTCCTTGAATTGTTATTGTTTGTTATAAATAAGTATATGTATTTTCAATACACATTTTTGAATTCATAATTTTTGTTTTTGTTTAAGTAATTTATGCCCGAAATCAGTGTTTGTGTTATTTTGCTCCTGGGAAACATCGGACGCTCTCGGGGTAACATCGGTCAATGTTCTAGAATGAACCCTATACAGTTAACGCGTATGGTTCATAAATATTTTAACCCGCTCTTTTCCGGTTCGCGCTACAAACTCACAATTTTCTCAAATACTTAAAAAACAAGCCAGTAAAAGTAAATTGAATGTTTAAAACGGTCTACCACTCCGATGTTTCCCATGTCAAAATTAAAAAACACCATTTTTCTCAAACTTTTATTAGAAATTTATATTTTAATTTAAAAGTACCTACTCTTTCGTTTAGAGTCGATTTCGGGATGCAGTAGGTACTGTTGTGCAGCAAGATATTTCGTAAGCTCTGCTCTTTTACTCTTTTAATAGCTTCTTGCAAGTTCTCTTGCGAATAATTTGTTGATCTTATAGATTTCTAACTTAATTCCGAGGCATGATACATCTGCAATTGAAAAAAGTAAGGGTGTATAGCTACTATAATAGCCTTAACGAATATGAATTCAAGTGGTAGTTATGAGTGATTGGTGAGTGCGGTGAGTAGTAAAGATCGGTTGAATGTAGTCCGAACTTGACCCGATTAAATCGTACACGCCAATCTCGGTTATTTATTAATTAGCTTATTCGTGATTCTAACATACAACAAAATTAATTTTAATAATAATATGCTCAAAAGCACACAAAATCAGGTTAATCTTAATTGGTTGTTGAAAAACGCAGTCGCTATAACCACGCGACTGGCTGCCTGAGGCGTGGGGCGCAACAAGATAACGTAGGCAGTGTTGCCAGATATCGAAAACTGAATTTTAACTGGAAGAGATCCCTTAAAGGAATAAGTTCGCCTTTGTACTACTTTTATTTCTGTAATTTTAATATTTATGTAATGCAATTGTTTTAGTTCAATCAAGTGTTCACATTCATACATACATACATTTGTTTGTTTAGTAGTAGTTTGAATTATCCGCTCTTGACCCGATCCGCTCTTAAGAGGCCGTATACGAAATTTTGCCGATTTCGCTGATTTACTGCTGATGTTATTATTTTATTTTGATTAATCGACCTGACACCGGCGACTGTTATGTTAATTTTGCTGGAAGAGGTTTAGAATGTCACATATTCATGAATCGTTTTGACGTCTTAACGGTATGAAATTTACAATGTATTGCTGTGAAAGTCGTCTAAAAAATGTATGAATTACTTTTTACCGCTTTCATATAAATTTATCGAGTAAAAAAAACCTTGGTAATTTTTTATAGAAAACGGGCAGAAAATATTTTTGATTTCGGCTACTCAGAACTTTCGTTCATAAAATTAAAACAACAGAAATAAACTTTAGTTCAAAATCAGTCCAATACCAAAAAAATATATCCATTAAATTCAAAAGAATTGGCAATAAATAATGTTTTAAAACAACCAAAATCTCGCATTATAATTTACTAGCGACCCGCCCTCGCTTCGCTTCGGTTTATTTGAGTTTTCTGTAACACCCGTACAATAAACCAGCATTTATTATACATAAAAACCTTCCTCTTGAATCACACTATCTATTAAAAAAAACCGCATCAAAATCCGTTGCGTAGTTTTTAAGATATAAGCATACATAGGGACAGACAGACAGACAGCGGGAAAGCGACTTTGTTTTATACTATGTATTGATAATACTCGACAAAAATAAAAAAGTGGCTCATTTATTCGTAGCTCATTTATTAGATCATAACTCAAATGAAATTTAATGTTGAGCATTAAAACTTATAGAAAAGCAGTATTTTAACTGTAAAATCACAAAAATAAGCAAATCCGTCAAAATTTCGTATACGGCCTCTTAACATACCCCAACATACCTTAGTTGTTATATCGGGGTGCGGTTCAATCAGTATAAAAACTTTTTGCATAATTTCATTTAACTAACTACGAAATGAATATAAAAACAAAATGTATATTTTCTTGTAGCATAACAGTCACATAATATACCACTCATTTAGCATAACGACCTTTTATATAACATTCATATGGAATAATGCCATTTGATATACTATACAATATGTATAATTATTAAAAAAATTAAAAAAAACATTTGCAATAATGATCAGGTGATAAGTATAACTAATTATAAATTATAATATGTTTCAATCAAGGTTGTGTGAACCAATCTGTTAAATTAGGTCAATCTTGCTTTTACTTATATTTAGGTTAGGTTAGGTTAGAGTTGCGTCAAGGCGCGAAGCGCCATAACTACGCGGAATAAGAGCGCCGCGCAGTGGAGCTCCGTCGACTTGTTTGTACTCTTCTTTTTAGTTACTATTATACTATTTACTGAGAAAGTAGGTGGGGAAAATAAAAAAATACTTTATTTTATAATTATTCAGCGTTATGATCTTCGTTATTATGTTATACATAGGAACGTTATGTATTTCAATATTATACAAAATTACTGTTAAGTATAATATTAGTGCGTTATGTTATGCACCTAGTTATTATTATGCACACTCATAATTATGATTCTAGACATATTCATTTTGTTTTTATGCATTCTAATATTATACACTTTGATCATTATACAAATCAGAATTATGTAATTTGTGTTATGTAAAATGAAAATTAGACCATTTGTTTTTAAACTTAACATTACCCGTTATATCGTATCATCTCGTAAGGAAACCATCGGAAAAATGCAACATTAAATGTGTGAAACCCGAAATGAAACTCAAACTTCGCTTTCACGCGCCATTTTCACGCATCGTGACATTCGTGACCTTTTCAACTCAGCGCAACGTGGCGCAACTTATAAAACCAATTGAATTTCAAATTTCGCATTCAATCGCCGACGTGTATACATTTAGAACTCAAACAACTTTAGGTCGAGATGGCTACAAAATTATTGAAAACACGGGACAAATACTTGAAGTAAGTATTCACATAATAAACTCATGTCGAACGACCGGGGAAAGAGCTGCTTCTAAAGGCAAACATAAGTTTGCAATGTGAACGCCCGTAAAATATTGTCGCGACGTTCAAGTATTGCATAAATCGTTTGTTTTATCCAGGAAAACCAACCGTGTAGTCTGTTTGTGGTCAAAGAATTACGATATCTATATTGCTTTCATTAGGCCCATTGACGTCAATGTTATAAACACCTTTATTTTCGCAGAAAAAGAAATAATACACTATAGGTAGTGTTTTCAATTCGCTACTTACGTCCCGCCCTAATAACTACTTTATTTTCGGTATATTGACGCACTGTCCATCTCTCAGAAACAAATACTTGTTTGCGCTCATCACACAAAATGTTTACCCTGACCGGGAATGTATTTTTAGGAGGGAGGATTTTAGGAGGTATAATTTATTCTCTTAGAAATCAACGTCACTAACTTCCTCCCTGGATACACCTGATTATCTTACTAATATTATAAATCTTATCGTTCTAATATTACAAATGCGAAAGTTTGGATGTTTGGTACTCAATTACGCCTAAATGGCTGAACGGATCTGGACGAAATTTGGCACAGAAATAGATTATAGTCTGGAATAGCACATAGGCTACTTTTTATCTTGGAAATTGGACATTCCCGAGGGAACAGCGATAAACGACTTCTACGAGGACGGAGTCGCGCGCAAAATCTATTCATATCATCATATATTGAAACAGCATAAAAATGCTATCACAAAATAATTTATTGGTGCTTTAGAAACGTTTTCAGACGCCTGAAACATGTTTTCCACCCATTACAAGCCACCCTCTACTAGATTACGCCATAACTTGAAAACATATACGACATTTTTTTCAGTACGAGTTAAGTGATAGCATGATTAGAAAGACATAGCAATACTGAAAACCTTCCAAAAGTGTGTTAAAGAGATGACAATATTAGAAAAAGAAAGCATTTATTTCGTTATTGGGTATATCAAAATATTTACACATTTTAGAGATTGGAATTTATTCATGTAACTACTCAGTATTTAGGAAGTCCAGTCAAGATGAACTCGGTCGTGATGGTCGTGTAGACCCACAGAACATTAAAAGAGGTCTCTTTTAATGTTCTGCGGGTAGACCTTCACCCATAACGCGACACACGACCGTATTTTCATGTACCTACCTAATCAAAAAACGTGAAAATGTATTATGAACGAACCGTTTTTCTTCTATGGTAGTAATTTTGAAAAGAGTAATATGACCTATCTTCCTATTTATAGTTATGTGAGGTTTATGTAAAAATAAACGTATTTTCAAGCAAGAATGATTTTTTCGACGTGAAAACTGAATACAGATTTAACTAGTACGAATAGTACCTTGTTTTTCTGTTTATAATTCAAAAAGGAGCACAGAATCTCAAGCTCAACAAAGTAAAAAGCTTTGGTTAAGAGATAAGACTCCCCAGGCCCACCAGTCGAATCAATCAAATACACCAGTTGACCTAAAGTTTTACTTATATTATTGAGCCTTAGAGGAAACACTAACACACGCTTCCAAACAGATGTGTCTTTCTTATAGAGTTTCAAGTGAAGCAAAGTCTAAAATTCCCAATAAAACAACTGAACTTTAGTCGGGTTTTGGCTAATCATAAATTTCGCAATAATTTCGTCGTCGCCGTCCTTGACTTTGATTATTAGTCAGTATAATGAATGACGTGTCAATAGGAAAGGTTAATGTGCTCGAATCATGCGTATTATTTACCTGATAAAGACACCAAGGTTCATAATTATGGTCCGCGCACCGCGCACCTCCAGCCTTCGCTTCTACTACCTCCAAGACCTCTTACTGACCCTGGGCCGGCAAGGTGAGTATGAAAATCCATTAACGGCTTTTTTTTTTTACTTAAATGTGCATGTTTGAGAAAGTTACCCATTGCTTAACGTTTATAATTTTGAAACTTAACTTTGATCCTATTACTCGAAAATAAAATGAATATTAACGACCATGTTTAAGAAAAGTGTCAATCCACGTGGCACTACGTATTACGCCACGGTCGGAAGAAGCGGTCTTGCTGTACCTCGATGACGAACTTTTTCCTTTACCGAATAAGTAACGTCATCGAGAAAATTTGTATGGCGTGACCGTGTGTATTTCCAAGCACGATGACATTGACATTGATTTTCGTACGAGTATCGAGAAGTAAACGTAAAGTAATTTATGAAAACGCCATGTTCTAGGGGTTCGTGCTACGAATAGATTTCGTAAAAGTTTAGCGGGTCGAAAACGACACGCATGATTGAATTACTTGTGCTTGCCTTATAGAAGTATACTGAACTGAATTAGCTAAATTTATAGTGCATTTGATATAGCGAACATCGAACATTTAAAAAAAACACATCAAATGTAACTACTTAATCAACAAATATTCCTTTTTACCCATGAGTACAACGGCACACTAAAAGAGCTAACGACCCTCGCCTACGGAAAGCTGCGTGAAAATAGTTATTTTAGGAAAGCCGACGACATTGGGACCGCGTGTCTCGAGTATATCTCTATCATCTGGGAATATGTGGTTAGGTTTCAGCGTCCTATCGTGAATCGTCAATCAGTTGGGTGATAAGGCGGAAATGGTGGAATCTATCAAGGAGACAACATTGAGGCAATTTTAAAATCCAATACGGTAAGAAGAGAAATTCAGAAGCCTGTTTAGTAATGTGAGCCTAAAGTCTAAGAGAAAAAGTTGCCGCTGTCAGATATTAACCGAGAAGATCCTATTTCTAACTCCCCAATCGGCATCAGCAGGGGCCTACGAGACCAATGTAGCGCTAAAACGTAGCCTAATATTGCGCGGCCTCCTTCTGGTTTCGCCTTCGTGTGAGTGACTCCACTTGCCCCTCGCCTAATGCGCTGAAGGCACCCTGTAACACGCAGGGGTCTTCCAGCTCAGAGCGATATACGAACATAACTGGACCTCTGTAATGCGTAGATCATGTTAGCCCACCCGTGTACTCTACCTTAGAAATCGAATTTCGAAGTTACGGTTGCGGCTTTCTCAAGCAGAGAAATTTAGTATTTTGTAGTAACCATTCAAATTCTCACTCCAGACGCTACGCATTACTCATTATTATCATCATCATCTCCTAGCCGTAGTTGTCAGCCACAGCGGACTCTAGTGACTGACATAGCCAACACTCACCTCAAGTCGTCATAATTGTAATAAATAGTCTAAGAGCCCACGACACTAAACCTGTCACGACATTAATCCCGTGTGGTTGCCAGGTTAGAATAGTGCCACTCCATGTCTTCCCGTGGATGTCGTAAGAGGCGACTAAGGGAATAAGGCTTGTAGTATTGTTAGGCGATGGGCTTGCAACCTGTCACTAATACACTGGTAAACATCTTAGCCTGATTGTGGAAAACGTGGTTACAGAATTATCAACAAAAAAAAAGAGTTTGTAATTCTGTAGCTCTGCCTACCATATATATATATATACTAGCTTCTGCCCGCGACTTCGTCCGCTTAGAATTAGTAATTTTGCCATCCCACGGGAACACTGTAGCCTATGTATTAATCCAGTGTATAAGCAAATTCCAAATGATATCCAACCAAATTCGTCCATCCGTTTTAGCGAAGAAGTAACAAACTCACGCACGCATAACCATTCGCATTGATATTATAATATGTACGATAGGATGTAAATAGGTACATCCAGCGCACACAATCGCTCCGGCCGAAATCATAGTCGATAAAAATACCCTCGTTGTGTGAGTCCGACTCGCACTTGACGGTCGGTTTTCAGTATTTGACCCTTGTGTATTTTACCGTTATAACGATACACAAAAAAAAATTGTACGCAGTTTTTTAATCATAATTTTGTATAGAATAATACAAACTGACAATATCTCAAACAAAGCAAGTAGGACGAAGTTCTTCGATCCATGAGCGCGAGCGGGCTCTGCCGCTCCTATTTACACCCCTGGCGTCCGCGACACGATGCGTAGGACTTTGTCGTTGTATATTATACTTTCATGTATAAACTAAAGTCGCACACTTTCAGAATGAACGAATTTTACGATTTAGATGTTAATGCGTAATGTATATTTTAGTAGATGTAAGTGCCCTAGGTAATAAAGAATAGTTAGTGTATTTAATTTTCTACATGATTAATTTTCGGTACTTGGTGGTCAAAAAATAACTTAACCTAACTAAGCCTATTCGGATTCTGGATGGTCAAAAAAAAAACTTTACCCTAACCTAACCATAGCTATTAGTTTATTTAACTTCGATACATACCTATATCCCCCATTTCAACTCCTTAGGAATACCTATTGTTTTCAAAATCGCCAAAAGTAAGATTTTTTTAGTAACACCAATTTTAACGTTTCTAACTACAAACATGACGAACTCTCATATAAAATTCTACTTCCCCCTTTAATTCCTTAGTCGCTGCAAGCTATACATTTTAGTTATGTTTGTATATGCCAATTTTCACGTTTCTAACTTCACAAAATAAATGCGTTTTTGAAGGCGGATTTTCGTTTTTTAAGACATTTGTTTTATTTTGTACTTTTTACAGATCATAATACGCTTATGTACCTACCTAGTCCCACTTCTTAGTTGATATGAAATTTTAAGACATTTCACGATCGCCGCCAGCAACGCCGCGGGAAAGTCATAGTCATATTTAAACAATTAAATGTCCTTCGTTGTAGTCGCTCAACTATCTTAATCGAGATATCTTATCACCACTCTTGAAAAAAGTATCGTTGAGGAGTTCCGGTGGCCATCTGTGGTCTTCATCATCAGTGCCATTTCACCAAATGATACTTTCTGAATGCAAATGCTAGACTTGTTACTAAATATACTATAATCGCTATATGTTTGCCTACAATATTTGAAGAGTTCCCTCAATTCCTCACTGATCCCCTTAAAAATTTACCCTTTAGGGTTAATAATATGAGCAGGATTAGTAGGATATTCGTATTAGAAGGATTAGTGGATAATAGCTTCTAGTCTTCGTCCGCTTAGATTTCGATTATAGTTATTCCCTCGGGAACTTTTAAATTTTCCGGGATGAAAAGTAGCCTATGTGTTATTCCAGGGTATAAGCTATCTCCATTCCAAATTTCATCCAAATCCGTCCAGCCGTTGCAGCGTGAAGAGGTAACAAACACACACACACACACACACACACACACACACACACACACACACACACACAAACTTTCGCATTTATAATATTAGTAGGATAGGATATTGTTACGCCGATGGGATAAGGCGTCTAATTTTCAATCGTGAATTTTGGTGCTTTAGAAGCCTTTTCAGCAGGCTGAAATATCGTTTCAGTCCGTTTCAGGCCACCCTCTATCAGATTACGCCTCCTAGATCCTGAAAACCCATTTTCAGGTGTTTTCGGTACAAGTTCAGGCCTTTGAAGTACATTTCAGTATAATATGACAATTTTCCACTAAGAGTGAAAGATACAGCATGATTAGAAAGAGACAGCGATACTGAGAACCTTCGAGACGCATGTGAAAGAGATAACACGATTAGAAAGAGACAGCGATACTGAGAACCTTCGAGACGCATGTGAAAGAGATAACACGATTAGAAAGAGACAGCGATACTGAGAACCTTCGAGAAGGGAGTGAAAGAGATAACATGAATGGAAATGAGACAGCAATACGCAGAACATTCCAGACCCGTGAGTCAAGGACATCGCGATTGTAAACAAAACAAGGTAGAAAGGCGTAGAGCATTCCAGCAAAGAATAGTCTCGAACGTCCTCGGCGGGGCAAAGTACATCGATCATTCCAGAAGGCATTCTGGAACGATCGGACACGGAAACTATATAAGAGCGGACCGGTTGCAAGTACATTCAGTCTTTAATTGGAAAGCGAACAGTGCGAACATGAGCGACCCGAGCGATCATCTGAAGTTAATTGTGCGATTATTTTTTGTAACGGTTTAAGTAAGTGCGTTATTAAAGTCTACTTTTGATTATCGGTGTATTCGTGCATTTCTATCAGTTACCTACCCCCACGTACGTAACAATATATATCATCTGGTAGTCTTTTATCGAACAAGGTTTAGTGTCGTGGGCTCCCCTACTATATAACATATGGCCGCAGGTGGCCTTTAACTTGTTTAGGTTATTTAAGCTGGAACCCAAGACAAATTTTCGAAAACTGTCAAAATTGATGGAATGGGTTCAGCGCTTGGCCCGACCTAGGCCCGCGCTGGAAAGATGTAAACTCGTCGACAAAGGTAGTTGCGTTAGAGAATAACTACACAGCTACCGTAATACAATCGCTATCTCGCTCCTACACACTAACGAAACAGAGATATCCAATAAATTAGTCAGAGATAACATTGTTACGAGTATGTTGTCCCAGACGCCACCTGTCCAAACCGAGTCTGTAAACAGAAACTATACGTGCTCTAGTTCTGTAACGGTCTTCAATATTACTTCCCTCATATAAATCGGTATTTAATAGATTAATAAAACACTAATTAGTTTAATAAAAAAAAAGACAGACTGACACAATACATCTTTAAGTTATCGCGGTTGTTATACTTGATTATAATCTTTTGGCGTAATCCTCAATTCTTTTAATAAAGTTGTATGAGTATACTGTTTTCTTTTCATTAACCACTGTTAACACTGTTAACACTGCTCGATCTTTTCTTTTTTATGTTTCATTTTGACGAGTAAAATTCCCAAAACGGCTAAAACATCGTCGTCTGTCACCGGTGACGCCATGGCTTCAACTGAACGTCGCTGCCGATTGGACAATTTAAACTGATCGTGTGTGGTGTATATAGACGAACTGCAGATTGAATCAAGCCTGCAGCGTTAAGCCGATTGGACGATAGGGAGGATGGTGTATGGCTACCATTATGTTTTTTTTTTAAGAATTTTGTTGTATAAAAATACTAACTTCCTTAGTCTTGCTGTCCAAATTATTAATGTTATTTACAATCGAAAGATGAGATACCTTTTTAAGCAGCCTATTTCTTCGAATGGTTGAATTTTCCAAATGTTTTGAGAATCAGGTTGTATCCCTAAGAATTGGGATTCGGGTTACCTAGCTATAGTTTTCTTGAAGCCTCCAGTCGCACAAGGCTGGGTTTATTCAATTTTTTTATAAGGCCCCTGCAGGTGCCTCACGTGCCTCAGCTTCGGTAGTTACGAAATGGACCCGACATACATCGAGTACGGGGTTTTTGGCAAGGGGTGTGTAACAGTCAGGAATTCTCTATTTAGATGTATCACACGCGACGAGGACAACGACACATTTGTAGGTCAAACATATCAATGTCAAGTGCGACACAACGCGTCTACTACATAACAAATATTTTCATGGGAATTCTGTGTCTTTATATAAAGTTTATATTAACAGGCAACCTGCTGTAGTAGATACTACGAAAAAGACTAATACTTAGTAACAATCGCATTTGACTTTGTGATTGTGGCAATGTTGGCAATCTAAAACTGTAAGATTTTGTTTGCCTGCTTAGCCTCAAGAATATTTATTAAAAAAAAGTTTAATTCATACATGTATATACATCAAATTTCCCTGCCTTTTCTATTTACCAGAACAAATTAAATTACTGACTGGTCTGTGGTCTGTGACATTCAGAAAGTGGCACTGGACGACGAAATTGATTTCCAAATCCCAGCCAGTCCACGAGATAGCTGTCAGCACGATACCATATAAATGCAGACAGTTTTTAAATCTGTTCAGTAAAACTAAACTAATACGTTTGGATAAATTTATAAAAAGGGATGGTTTCAAAGTCCGTGCGCGAGGGCAAAGAGTTTTAAACTAGGCGCAAGCGCACGGGTCATCGACCCTCGGCTCTTTCTAACGGCACCCAAGCGACTCGCTAAATTCGATCCATTCACAGAATTTTATAGTATAAACAACACGTACAAAGGTAAAACAATTGGTTTTTTGAAATAAGAACCGCACAGGATGTGGTGTTGTGTTGCCGTTTGTAAAACTTTAAATATATTTCTGGGCAAGAATGCAAGGCAATAATGTAAGGAGTATTCAGGATTTTTGTAATATCATAAGTATCATAACATTCATAACTGAACAATTTTTTTTTAATAAGTAAATATTTAGCCTGGATAGCGAGGTAGGACTCATGTTCGAGTCTTTGTTTTTTTTTTCAAATTTTCTTTGATATATTTGGGCGTTGAGTCTGGGTGGTTTTTAATGCATCTCCGTACTTTTTTATACAGTAGCCACAGTAGGTCCGTAGGTATGTGTATCGTCATGTATTACCTAGCAAGCCTAGAGCTCAGTTTTGAACTATGTCAACATACCTATGTAAAATTTATATCAAACAAGAAATAAAAATCGGGGGACAATTTACACACATCGGATCTTATTATTACAAATATCACGACAAATAAACATACACACAAACAATCCTTTACAAATAAAATTTTAGTATTTTTTTTTTTATCTTATTCTGCCTGGCATCGCGTCGCCCTATCCTATCTATAGGGAAATATTGCAAGCGATAGTGACGCGATATAATCTATACAAAGGCAGTAATAAAAAGGTGCTATATATATTACGACATCGATAATATTTGAATGCAACAAGCTGACGAGCGTCAAGTTCGTGCGCGGTGCGCCATCACGAATGCCTACAGGCTTGTCAGGGTGTAAAGAATAATAGCAAAAATCGAACGTGTCATCTGTTATTTTGGCTCTTACTTTAGCAACTTTTTGACAACTGAAACAAGCAAATGTTTAATGCTAGAAAAAGGAAATTAGCCAGATCTTAATCTCCAATTAACAGCAGCGTTTACGAGCCTAGGGCACCTAGGGGTCACATTAAAGCGGTGAAAGAACGAGATCTCTGCGTTAGTGTGCCACTTTGACGCGCTCTTGCATGATTCGTGTGGTTGGTTTGGTCTCCGTAAGTATATGACAATTCAATTTCTTTAACGATACCACTTATTATTCCATTTAACAAAGGTAATAAATACAATTCCACTTAATATGTTTCTACTACCAACATAGTTGTGATTCATATACTTAAAATTCAAATTGCTACAACGCAATGGTAAATTCAGATCGATTGTACAAGTCATTATTACCAAAGTGAGCAACACCAGAAATGTCTGAAGCTCGCCCGATTAAACGTAGTAAATGTTGAACACCTTGGTACTTGGTACCTACTCAAGGAGTACTTATTGGCTTGAGGCCTTTATCGCAATACTACGTTGAAAACCGGCCAAGAGCTTGTCGGGCGACAAGGTACATACACTCGAGTTTAACAAAAATTACCGCTTTAAAACTAAATATTTCACAAACGGATCCCTTGGACGAAAAATTGATTTAAAAAAGGTATCCAATATCACCACATGTAATGAAATAGATGAGCAAAAAACATCCCCGTTTTACGTGAATAGAGTACGGGAATTACGGTCTGTTTATAAGTAACTGCACACTTTAGTACTTTGTCACTTTAACGTCATGTTTGAACTGCTGCACTAATCTGCTAAAGGCGTTAAAGCGACGAGGTATAAAAATGTCATCATCATCATCATCAGCCCGATGCAGTGCACTGCTGGAATTAGGCCTCTCCCAAGGACCGCCACAGAGCTCGGTCTAACGCTTTATGCATTGCTTAAAAGCCAAGTTCAACTGCAAAAAGTTTTATTTTAGAGCTTTATCAGCGTGATTCATATATATGTAAATAGTATAACCATGCCAACATACAGATTTGTAGTACCAAGAGTCTCTGAGATAAGCCGCAGATGGAAGGACGGACAGACGGGCAAGGCCAAATTGGGTTCCTTGTTGACTATGGAACCCTAATAAGATGCTACTGCCCGAAGCCCTAGCTAGCGCTTGCTTAGAAACAAAGATTACCTGTTGAAATGTTATTCAAACTATATTACAATTTCATCGAATCATCAGCATTTTAAAAATATGTAGTGTAATACTTTGAACGGCTGGCTGATAAAATGCTTAACTGCATCCGTTAAGCAGTTATAAAGACCTGTTTTTTAATTAAACAGAAAACTTCATACAAATAACAGTACGCAGGATTAATTGAAACACTTCCGATAACATTTAAATAATTTAAAAAAATTAATAGGTTTAAACGTTTTTCTATACCTACACAATACACAAGTATTCGATGAGATCATGATTAGTTGGTAACGTAACTATAAATATTTCTAAAATTATTACTCAAATAAAATAATTATTTTTGTATCGATCGATAACAAACGGAAGTTGAACTAATAATTAACATTTCACGTAATCAAAATAGATTGAATGTATTATTTATTAAGCTAGATGGCCTAATAATGCATAAAAAAGGGGTTGGTTATCATTTTTCATACAAATAAACATGTTTCAATCATGCCCAATGTTTCAAGTTTCATGACCAGACCTCGGAATATATGGGGCAAAATTAAATGACAGCTAGGGATCGCATATATCGATGAACTCCATTATCGATGCTTTTCCCATATAGTAGTGATTGCTCCAAGTTCTGTTTGTGTGTATTTTTTTTGCACCTACTACTTCTCTTTCAAAAGTCTAAGTCTTTTAGCCACCTGAAATGGATTCATCAATCGAGACGGAGAAGTTTAACGCCCGTAAATTTGGAACAAACTCTGATCGTTTATTTGAAACAGTAATTCTGAAATACATACATACATACATTAAATCACGCCTGTTTCCCAGAGGGGTAGGCAGAGACCACTTCTTTCCACCTGCTACGATCTTGACAAATCTCTATCGCTTCTTCCACATTCATATACCTACATCGAGTCATGCACGCACGTCGGTTTCGGGTACTTAAAATAATATAAATATTTCATCTGAAATACACAATGAGGAAAAATATAATATATATACATATATTATATCACTTTTCTTTCACACTTAAACATAACTTAAGAACTCAATGAGAAACTTAAAAAATCAAATAAACAGCTCATCCATGCTAGTAAAAGATTTTAGGAACCATGACTCACTTGTGCGCCTGCGGGTTTTTTGCGCGGTAGGAGCCAATTAAGGCGATTTATTTTAGACACCGGATCGCACGCCATGCCACAGCGATGGACCAGTCCGGCCTGTTAGTGACTTCATAGTAATAGGGACTGGCTGGCGATGTTGCCTGTTGGGTCTTACCAAGTACAGAGCCTGCACACCTCTAGCAACTATCGGAGTGAGATTTCCCCTCTAACGTTTAAAACTTCAAAGTTTCTATTAAGGTAGGTACAGATTAAGTTATTCCATTGGCATTCAATTAAGACGATGAGGTAGTTAAAGACAGAGCAAAAACAAAAAAGGGAAAATGTGTTGTAAGAAAAGCCGCCGTTTACGTAAATAAAACGTAGGTCAGACGGATCATCGAATGGATGGCCACCATGGTAATAGATCCTCATTTTTAACCGACTTCAAAAAAGGAGGAGGTTATACGTTCCACTGTATGTATTTTTTTTTTTATGTGTGTTCACCGATTACTCCGTCAATTGTGGACCGATTTTAAAAATTCTTTTTTGGTTTGATAGAGTAGGTATACTTCCGAGGTGGTCCCATTGTCAGCAAATCTGAATCTGATGAGGGGATCAGTGAGGAATTGAGGGAACTCCTCAAATATTGTATGCAAACATATAGCGATTTTAGTATTTTTAGTAACAAGTGTAGCATTTGCATTCAGAAAGTGTCACTTGGTGAAGCGGAACTGATGATGAAGACCACAGATGGCCACCGGAACTCCTCAACGGTACCGATTTCAAGGCTGGCGATAAGATATCCCGATTAAGATAGTTGAGCGACTACAACGAAGCACATTTAATTGTTTTAAAATGACTATGATTTTCCCGCGGCGTTGCTTGCGGCGAGCTTGAAATGTCTTAAAGTTTCATATATCAACTAAGAAGTGGGACTACATAAGCTTATTATGATCACTAAAAAGTGTTAAATAAAATAAATGTTTTAAAAAACAAAAAACCGCCTTCAAAAACGCAAAAAATAACTTCTACTACTAGGTACTTAGTAGTAGGTACCTATCCTATTAGGTTAGTCTAACTGAAGTCGGCGACCACAATATTTTCAACAAAAAGCCGACTTCAGTTCTCTCTCTCTCCTTCGGGTACAGAACGCTGCTCAAGACAGAGGGCGCCGCCGCAGGCGGCGTGTGCTGACCAGTTTCAAGAAAAGCCCGATCGACATTGCAGTGTGTGTGTTCGCTCGAACCCACTCCGCCTCTATATTCCAGTTTCCCTGCCTTATGACTGATTTTTTTGGATTCTGTAGTTAATAAGGGACCGTTACAGTTTCGCCATTTCAGCTCGAGCTAACCCCATATGCTTTTGTTTAGTGCAAAAGAAAATAAATTATCTTCCACCGAACAATTGTACTCGCTTGTGGTGTCCATGGACTTGTTTCTCTAATAAGTCCATGGTGATTGTCCAAAATTCGACATTGGCAAAATACACCTTATTGTTAAAACAAGGAGTGAAAGCCATTAAGAAAAAAAACGGGCAAGAGCATGCCTGACCATGCTCAACGTAGAGTTCCGAAGCCCTCTCAGAAAACAACAAGTTTGAACTAATTCTCTATTTAAAGTTATTTGATGCTGTCTTAGATGATTTTAGTAGGTATAAACAACAGATATAAATACACATAGATAACGTAAACACCTCAATCTGTATGAAAACCAACGGTGTCACTTTTTGCTACCAAGTAGGATACACCAAGAGCAGAGAATTTTCCGTTTTCCGCGCAAAATCGATTCAAAGTCGTCGCCTTTTTGGGCTATTGAAATTTATTATCACGTAACGAGGCATTTTCTTAATTTTCACGGCCGACCGGCTGCAACAACAAGCGCGCAGAACGTCAGTAGCGACGGCCAACCCCGACGCTTGGTCGGGGTTTAAGTTCGGATTCGGACACGCGAAGTAGATGCATTTGCGTTATCTATGTGTATTTATATCTGTGGTATAAACACTTTAAGCCCGCTTTACACTTGGCTAAATTCAGCGTGCTAAATTTAAACACCCGGCGGCGTGGAGGGGATAAGGGCGTCCTCTTTACACCTGATCTTGTTAGCGTGCTAACTTACTACTAACGAAAAATCGAGCGCAGTGGACGTACACAATGGCGCCTTCAAAACACCAAAGAATAGGGCTCGCCATGGTTTTGGTGGCGTCGAGCTCTATTTCAAATATTTCTAAAAGGGCTTTATTGCCCTCATTGCGGCAATCCTTATTTTAGTAGTCCTTATGCTTCTTATCCCACAAAAAGGGCATTTCCGTATGTAAATGTATAAGCTTAACCTCTTTTTCTTTAGTTGCCATAGTGCAGACGATCGCGCTCACTCCACAAGTAGGTATACACTCCGCCGCGCGCGACGAGCAACTGTGAGCGTCCGTTGTCTAAATCGCTTTACACTATGCTAAATTCAGTGTGCTAACTGATTTAGACTGGCAGAGTCAGGTCTCGCTGTCTAATTACCTTGACTAACGTGCTAACTGCCTTTACACTTGTCTTTTTTTAGAGTCTTTTTCATTCAGCACACTGAATTTAGCCAAATGTAAAGCGAGCTTTAATCGCCTCAAGTCGCCTGTATCTCAGGAACCTTCTATTTTACTTGGTGGTGATAGGTAGTTTTCGTTATGTGCTTTAATTCATCCTTAATATAATTAAATAGATTAATATTCGTAATCATTAATCGTGTTTCACGAAATTAAATCATTTTCATTTATATTTTTTCACAGTTGTCATTTTGAGGTTATTTCCACGCGCTAAAAATTGTCTATACCACAGAATAAAGACTAAAGACATAGAAACCGTACTAAATAGGCAGAAAATACATTATGGTTGACTTCTTTTTACTTACGGTTTTCATAATGAGTTGGAAAGATATCGTCACAAGGCGTGATTTGGACCTTTAAGCACCAGTGTGAAAGAAAGTAACGCCAAAGACGTCCGGTCGTCGATTTGACGTTTCTTCACCTTCTGATCATGACAGATTAAAGAAGAAAAGACACCTAGTTTTTGTTTCTTTTCCTCTTATCAAAATGTAATCTTTAAAGTAGAGACAAGTAGCTGGTGCAACGTTCATCTTATTGCACGACTTCTATGCCTTTAAGCTCGCTTTACATTTGGCTAAATTCAGTGTGCTGAATGAAAAAGACTCTAAAAAAAGACAAGTGTAAAGGCAGTTAGCACGTTACCCAAGCTATTTGACAGCGAGACCCGACTCTGCCAGTCTAAATCAGTCAGCACAGTGATTTTAGCATAGTGTAAAGCGATTTAGACAACGGACGCTCTCAGTTGCTCGTCGCGCGCGGCGGAGTGTATACCTACCAATACCTACTTGTGGATTGAGCGCGAAAAAGAGGTTAAGCTTATACATTGACATAAGGAAATGCCCTTTTTGTGGGATAAGAAGCATAAGGACTACTAAAATAAGGATTGCCGCAATGAGGGCAATAGAGGCCTTTTAGAAATATTTGAAATAGAGCTCGACGCCGCCACCAAAACCATGGCGAGCCCTATTCTTTGGTGTTTTGAAGGCACCATTGTGTACGTCCACTGCGCTCGATTTTTCGTTCGTAGTGAGTTAGCACGCTAACAAGATCAGGTGTAAAGAGGACGCCCTTATCCCCTCCACGCCGGGTGTCTAAATTTAGTACGCTGAATTTAGCCAAGTGTAAAGCGGGCTTTTTAGTCTTAATTCTGTGGTCTATACAAAAACACTGAAAATGGCAATAATCCTCCATTCACAAACACCGTGATTGGATGTTTAAGGGTTTCCAAAGTAAATTAAAAAAAAAACTTTAACACCTATAGATTAAAAAGCAACTTTAGTCCCGATGTGCAGAGACTAAAGTAACATTTTAAGAGCATGAGAAATGAAAAGTACTTTATATGTTCTTACCCGGAGTGTTACGTATCTCCTTACCAAAGTTTATTAAAATCGATTAAGCTGTAAAAGCGTATAAAATATATCCCTTTCGAGTTGAAAAAAAAACCCGAATACTGGTTCATACCCTTAATTTGGCAAAAATAAAAAAAGTCGGGAATTCAAACCCTTTTTGATTTTGAATCAGCAAAAAAATAAAAACACATTCCAAACAAAGAAAGTGTACATTATGGTATGCTCACTGTGACGAACATTGCCAAATTAAGGGTAAAGAAAATTTGTTTGAAGTGCGACCATTCGACGTATGCAAACGTGAACATGCAACTTATTAAGGCGTCTTCGTCGATTGGAAACACTAAGTACACACTCGTAGGTACTACCTAGTTAACTACCTTAAGATCGACTTTTTAATTTTGCCAGCTTAGACTGCCGTCTTTTTCCTGAGAAATGTCAGGCCGAGGAATGCGGCTCGACCCATTTAGCTCCACCCCCACTCCGAGGAGTACCGGTCCTGCGTGCCCTCAATCCGCGGTGACAGTGTTGCCATAATTATCGACGTAACGTAATCATTGGCGCTGGCAACACAGCCTTCGGTTTTATGCTATTGAATTTGAAATGCGAATGTTGTTGAAATGTTTATTTATTGCGAGATTAAGGGCCTGTTTCACAATCGACAAGTAAATTCATCTGTCATTTAAAGTGCCATTTCTCCTTATCTATTTTCAAGTGTAAGACAGAGAAAGGGCCAAATTTATCTGTCAAATATCCTTTATTTGTCGATTGTGAAACAGGCGGTAAGCCCCGATTTATAATTATTATTATAGTATGTGAAAATGGTAGTATTTTGTTAGTCCTAACAAATATCTTCATAGTTAATTTAAATTATTACTACTACTACCTACTCTAGTACTAACAATTTAAATTAAGACCCTGAGTCCTACAACTATACTCGAAACTCGAATTCAAAACCAAAATCCTAACCTCAACGGGCGCACATTGGCTGTGATTACTGCATTTTGGTTTAAGTGGAGGTATTTTTATCAATAAAACTTACCCTAATATTACTGGTTACACGAGTTCTCATTTATGTTTTTATGAAATAATGTTAAAATAACTAAATAATCAAGATGGGAACTGTCAGATTTTGGTCTTGAATTCGAGTTTCGAGTATAGATGTGGACAAAACTCCATAGAAAAACTCGTCATTTCAATAAAAAAAACTGAAATTAATACAAAAAAACAGGCTTCTCGGCTAGTTTGGTTTCCGCAAAGACATGTGCATGATTTAGTTACACTTTTGTGCTTAATAAACATTATTATTCTTAGTTGCCTTCTGTAGGTACTCGTCACACGAAATAGAAATGAAAAAACGGGATAAAAAAACATTACACGTTACGGGACCGTGTTTAGGTCACATAAATCCATACGTACCAAATTTGAACTTAATAGGGTCCCGTAGATTCGAAGCAAATTTGGCTGTGGGTGTGACAAACGGATGGACAGACAGACAGCCACACGAGTAATACTATAATGGTTTCGTTTTTAATTCCCACGTACGCAACCCTAAAAACCAGGAAGGGGTTAAGTTAAATATTGTTATGTCGTCATTTGTCAAGATCTCACTGCAAACCAGGACCTCTATAATATTCAGCACAGTAAAACGATACTATGGAAGACTAGAGGACGCCCGCGACTTCGTACGCGTAGAATTAGTTTCCCGCTACTCCCCCAATTTCTTCCCGTTTAGGGGTAAATTTTCGGAAAATCCTTTCTTAGTACTCACTTACATCATGAAAGGAACCCCTGTACCAAATTTCAAGTTTCTAGGTTCAATAGTTTCGGCTGCGTGTTGATATATAAGTCAGTAAGTCTGCCTGCAGTAAGTTGCCTTTTATATATATAGATGATGGTCGTATTGCTTTTAACTCGGTCGCCATTACTGTCAAGTAAATAAGAACTAAAAAACGTTGACAAAACCATATGATGTTTATTTTATATACGTCAGTGGCCCTGGGGAAAACCATTTTAATTGAAGATTATTTGTCTTCAAAAGTACATAAATACCTAATCTCTATTTACTTTATTATTTTTCACTTGAAAAGTACCTAACATCTAAGTGGAAAGCAGAGTGTAACTGATAAAACTAATTTTATCCCAGACTTTCTCGGATATTATGACTTATGATATGACTTATTTAAAATTTCGCTTCTCTGCAATCGAAGTGAAAAGCAAAGTAATATCAATTATCAGTTATAAAACCCGTTTTATCTTCGACTGAAATAATGTCACGGATAAAATATCTTGTTTTACTAATTTACTTGTTGTATAATTTATTATTTTAGTATCGAATCGGATCCAAAAATGATCCCGTGTAAAATTTGCTTGTACTAAATTAGCTGTAGAAGTTATTTCAATTATCATTTTGTCCTGTTCCTAAGTCGATGATGACTGGTTTCTTATAATATAAAAGGTATAAGTAGATATAGCCTTTGTTAACGTAAACTCTTGTGTTTGTTGCATAACGCCGTAGTAAAACAAAATCCAGATTTAAACGCATTGTTTTTATTTCAATGGAAAACCACTATAATTAAACTTTATTATTCAAAGTGAATTAGGTAAACCAAAACCTCGTTGTTTTGGCGGCCGACCGGACTTCGGCCAAGGTTGCCAACGCATCGACTGCACATGTTGTAGATGTACCTTGAGAACTTAAGTAGCTGTACAAGTTTGATGAAGTTTGAACCTTACGACTATATAACAAGCCAGTTCTTGCAGTGACATCGACGTGTCGGTTAGCTGGTTCCGCCACTTGTGCTGTTTATTTAATACAGGTGCGCAGTGCGTAAGTAGCGACGCTCACGTCTGAACGCCGCATACCTGTATGGTCTCGCCAAAGCTTAATAATTTGTCATAAGTTTTCGGAAAGAAACTCTTAGGCCCTAGGCAAGGTGCATAACGCTTTAGTAAAGGATTTTCGAAAACTGTTAAAATGTCTGGGAATAGACAGGAGCACTTGACGCTAACAACATTGCAATGATTTCGCAATGCATCGGTCTAGGGCCACTTGTCTCTTAAATATAAAATCAAAGTAAAAAAATAAAATAGTGAACCGCCTCCATAATGTAAGAGTTAGTTCTTTTATTTTTATCGCAGGTCAGTTAGTTTAGGATGAAATAAAATAAGTTTGATGAGGCTTTTGGTTTCAATATTGTCGGAACTAAACTTCTGTTTGACTGACTTATTTTTCTGAGTTTTTTTTAGGGTTAGGTACATGAAGTGTGTCAACGGTACCCTATTATTACTAATCCTACACTCTGTCCGTCCGTTCGTCTGTCATAAATTTAAAGAGCAGTATCTTTAGAACCGCAAGAGATAATTATTTCCTAAAAAATCGTAAGTGGCCTGGGGTTTTAGAAGGATTAGGAATTTCGATGCTCCCCTTTTTTGTTTACTTTTTAGTGGAGTTCGTTCATTATAAAAAAATAGTTTCCATTTTATACTTTTTAAGTGATCTTATAGATCGTATATGTAGATCGTATACAATATGCTGATATGTTACGTGGTACAAGAAAAATGTTGATTGGCGAGAAACCTATGTTAAATTCAAATTGTCTCCACGTCCCTGGTCCCAGTGACTCACGGATTCTGAGAATCGAAATTCGAACGTAGACGGTTGCGAAACTTTGGAACGATGTATCACCCGACCTCGGCGCCACAAAGGGTTCGAGAAAGCGTTTGATTTGCTACAGACATAAAATCTTGCTCTTGCAATGCAGCAACCCTCAAACGTATTTCCTTTTATTTAAATGATTTTTCTGTAAAACCCGTACATAAACCAGAATTTACTATACACAAAAACTTTCTGTCAAAAATTATGTAACTAATGGTGAAAAATCGCACGAAAATCCATTGTGGAGTTTTTGAGATTATCGCGAACATAGATACAGTGGGCCAGACGCGGCGGGGGACTTCGTTTAATAATTTGTAGTGATAGTGGTGTAGAAAAATAATAAAATACTGAACGTAAATGTTCTTTGAAGTATTAATATTCAGGTTTCTTTTTTAAACCATAACCGAAAACGCCCTAGGTAATCCGTTGCTCTCAATCACCAAAATCCCACATCGATATGACTTATTAAATTTACGTGTGTAATCTGTTATTAGGTACTTGTGCCCCCGCGTCGTTAAGAAAATAAGTAAAGGTTGCGCGAACGCAATATATTTCCAACATACCTGTTTTATAGCGGGCTAATTTCCGCAACTCAATGTCATGAATCTGTATACTTAAGTATAATTTTTAAATAATTAATGCATAACGAGTCTGTATTTTCGTGCATGTCTCATCGAGCTGTTTCCCGCGACCCTTCTTAGATCGTCTGTCAGTGTGTCCGGCAGGCAGGACAGACCCTGCAGACAGGTCCTTAGAGAAGGAATAATTATGTTCTGCAGAGGACGTGTTTCCGTTGACATGACGATGATACCGATGAATGTTATCTCTACACTTCGTCGTTCTGGAATGCTTCCATGAGTCGACGTTTTTTCGTTTATGTCGCGTTTCGTCAAAATGGTACACACAAGCGTCAAATTTGGTGTGTTTATAGGGCAACCCTAAAGAAATTGGAACACCAAAATAATAAAAGCAGCCCCAGTGCGAGTCAGGTGGTAGAGAACGGTGCGCAAGTCCAACTCGACTTGCTAATAATTTTATTGTTTTCTTTTTAGTGACCGTTACTAGTTAATGTCGATTTTCAGCCATGAGTATTGCTTGCGTCCACCGCCCAATTCGCGACCAAGCGACGGATCACTCTTTAAAAACGGTGGGAAATAGCGATACCGACCGACAACCAAAAACGAAGGCCATTTCTATGAATAAGATGTACACAAACATAAACAAAAGCTCCTTGCGCGCTACGCTACCCTTATTGGGTAAAAATAAATTAATTTCGCGTGTGAAACAAAAGCATGCGAACGTGCAAAATTGTAGAAAAAAAAAGTGAGCTGCTGCGCTTTTCACGGTAGTTTTAATAAGTAAATTTATGTGAAATTTGGGATTTGTTGTTTCTAAAACTGGTATAAAAATTAGTCACCACCTATCTGTTTTAGTGGTAACACCTGGTAATTTTTATTCTCAGTAGTACCGTAGTGGTGGGAAAAAAATGCCAGGTGTTACCCGTGGTAACAAATCGGTTGTAATCAGGGCTGAATACCGATATTAATTAAAATTGAAATATCTTCCTTAATTTGCATTATTTCCTTGATATTTTCGACTATAATTTAGGTAATAACACTATTCTAATATATAAATTCATTGAAGAGCAAAAATATTCAATAATAAGCGAGATACCGAAATTGAATACCGGTATTTTTGTATGAAAATAATACCGGTACTATTCAAGCCCTGATTGTAATAGGTGCGAATATCCTAACGAATTGCGTCCATATTTGCACGACACGAATATTACGCATTGTTAGGAGTAGATGGTTACTAAACGATACATAGAGAGGCTTCTTCTTAACAGTTCTAAATGTGGATTTGTAGATATAAAATATGAATTGTTATTAAGATTCAGGAAAATAAATTTAGTTTTAATACCGGGAAATACCTGCAATTATTAGGTAAATATTTATCTTCCCTATTTCCCTCTTTTAAATTAGTGGACGCTAACTGATTCACAGGCGGGCGCAAAGTGGAAATTGTGGCCGTTTGAGCCCTTTATCGATTTGTAAAATAAACACAAGGTTTCTTAGCTCAGGATCAGGGTCGTGCTATATCCACTGAAATGTTTCATACCTACATACAATAAATTCATTTTCTTTTGTCGAAATAATGTGAGTTCAGGGGTGTTATTCTCGTCAGAGCGTACAAAACACAATTAGCGCGTGCATTCTCAAGTAGGCAGATTTATACGTTCGATTTTACCGACACAAACCCTGCTGCCTAATTGAGAATGCACGCGCTAAAATGTATTTTGTACTCTCTGACAGGACTATAAACTCACCGCTGCGCCGCGGCCGCGTTCGTTCGTCCGACCGACGGAACGCCGTTTTTAAGAGAATAACTTTACTTTGTACAACTTTATAGCTACTTAAATAAAAATGTAAAAATCGTAAGTTGAGACATTGAGAATTTCCTTCTATATTGAAGTCGGTTAAAAATCAGATTCCCTTCCCAATTTCCCTGCCTTAGTAATCTCCGATCCTACACGGGCGGTGTCGCCATACCTACTGAAAATTGTTCTATAGAAACATAATAATTATAAATTAAGGGCTGATTTTTCAATCCACAGATAAAACTATACGTCAGTTAAATGTATTACTATCCTTTTCTGAAGTCATATGAAAGAAAAGGACAGAGCTAAAATTTTGCCTTCCGTATAGCTTTATCTGGGGATTGAAAAATCATCCCTTAATCACAGACATTTACAGAATGCTAAATGCCACCAGTTTAGAAATGTTTTGCTTTACCACATTTTTTTTATAAAACTGAATGCACATTTAAAAAGGTTATGGTCGGCTTGTTTTTAAAGGGCTCTCTCATTCGTGCCGTTCACAATAACAAGGGCGGGAAAATGTTTACAAGACATGGTGCCCGCGCTTTTGTATACAATTTGTGACCTTATCAGCTACACGAGTTTAATTGCTTACGCATGTGTTTAGATCAGTAATATTATATTTTATTAAACGTGAATATGCGTATTGTTTTGACACATATTCACGTTTCGGGCGCTTCGGGGTAGTTTCAAGTTTGCGGCGTTAAGTGCTGGTATGGTCTTCCCCCTCTTATCCAAGGAGCGCCTAGCAAGTACACCCTTAATCGAAAGCTTAAAGGCTGTTTGTTGACGTTCCAAAAAATAATAATTTTCCAACCAGCACTTTGTCCTTAAATTATAGTTCAGTTTTCTTTGTTTTTCTTATGTTTTTTGTTACTTAAATTGTGCCAAATTGTCGATGCTGTATATGTGCTAAGTAGGTTTATCTTTATTTGAAATATGATTCGGTAAGGTGCATGTAAGTTTTTGTATTTATTTTGTCACTAACTATAAGTATTTGTTTAGTAGTATATATTTTTGTATTACACTATCTATTCGTTGAGCGTAGGTACCTACCGTCCGTCTGTCACAAACGAAGCCGGCAGAAAATCAGCGCTGCAGGTGTTTAACACCTCAGCATTATGCTGAGCCAGTGTGTAAGATTCACTGCCGCAGAGACACACGCACTACTTACTCTTTTTTTATTGCTGTTTTCTTTTTTTACTTTTTTCTGTGTAATTAATAAATGTATTTTTCTTTTTCTTTCTTCTTTCCATGTTTTTGCTAGCCTGCTTTTGTGTCCCACCCACTGCTGGGCAAAGGCCTCTCCCCTTTTTCACCACTCGTCCCTATCCAGAGCTCTCTCCTGCCAATCCCTCGCAAAGGACTCTAGGTCATCCCACCTTGTCCTTTTGGGTCTACCTCTGCTACGATGTCCGTCGCGTGGAAGCCAACAGGTGATGTTTTTGGCCCGTCTCCCATCGTGCACGCGGCAGATATGGCCAGCCCAGTCCCACTTTAACTTTGCGATCTTCACCCCAACATCAGCAATACCAGTTCTGAAGCGCAGCTCTGTGTTCCTCACCCTATCGAATCTTCGGACTTCAGATTCGGATCTTATTTCCATATTGAAGGTTTCCTTTTTTACCATTTTGGTACGGAACTCTAAAAACGACAAGTATGAACTAATTCTCTATTTAAAGTTAATTTTGGGTTCTGCTTTAGATAATTTTAGTAGGTGTAAACACTTTAGTGGCCTGTATCTCCGGAACCAATCAAGTCTACTTATAATCCGTTTCATCTAGGATGAGTCCTGTGACAGCCGTATTTCGTAATTTCAATGACTTACTATACTCACATGCGAGGTTCTTAAAAATAGGCGATTAATTATTTAAGTTCCTGAACGGCGTCGCTAGGTGTGTACCAATGTAGTATTTATTTAAAGTTTAAGAAACAACTGTAATACGTGTTTATACGAGTATGAGCTGTCACAGGAATCATCTTAGGTGAAAAAGAGTGTAGTCGTGATAGTTTTCCTTTAAAATTTGTTGTAGTTATGTGCTTTCAATTTCATTTAAGACATTTTTCAGATATTTAGAACCTATTTGTAGTTTTGAAAGACCTATCCAACGAAACCCCACACCATGGGTTAGACGAGAAAAAAAACCTGACCACGGTACGTGGTGTAGGGGAAAGTGGACTAATGTGGAGGTAGTTTTTTTTTCAACATTTTATTTTATCACTATGTCGGCGTGACTAATATGTATATTCATGCCAAATAACAGATCTCTAGAACTAAGAGTCTAAGTAGGTAAGTTGGTGAAACTATAAGGGTTCCTTCCTAGTTTGACTGCGGAACCCTAAAAAACCATTTGGCATAGGTAGTACTAATTAAAGATTTAAACGATTCACAAATCAAAATTGGATTTTTGGACATTAGAACAAAGCGAGCTAGCTAAGGTCCCTGCTCCCTCGGCAGACGCGGCTGAGTCACGCTTCCGCCCGATAGCAAGGTCACCGGCCGCGCTCACACACACGCCGAGGAAAGTAGTGAGAGTACAGCCGCGCACGATGTTCACTATATTTTTATATATTTTTTTATTCTACACTACTTTTGAATACCTACCTATAAAGAGGAAAGATTAGCATTTTGTATGTTTGTAACGAATAAACTCAAAACCTACTGGACCGACTTCAAAAAATCTTTCAGCATTAGAATGCTACATTATCCCTGAGTAAAAGTGGGTAGGCTATGTTTAATTTTTCTCCGCGGACGGAATCGAGGGCAACAGCTAATTTAATAATAAAATTATAATTGCTGTTTGTAGGGTTATTCGTATCGTGTCTTTTTGTAGCAACACAACTACCTAGGTTTTTCTTGTCAATGCTAAGGAGTAGTTACTTACCCATAATATTAAAAATCTAAGAAATCATTTTCTTCTCGTAAACTTTTTTTTCATGATGCTGGTAGGTATGGACCTAGTTCTTAATGATACTTATAGTAAGTAAAGCTCATGGAATTAGGCGCATCACACACGGAGCGATAGGAAATAATAATATATATATTAATAGCATTTTACGGTACCTAGGTAGGTATTTTAGTCTTTTCATTAATCAATCACATTGTATACGCGGCAAAAACTTAATACCTACCTACATAATTAAATCGCATTTTATTCGCACGTCCAATGTCCAATGGCAATGCCAGTAGGTATTAAACCGCAAAGATCACGTCAAAACAAGTTCTATTTTTGTTTGTTAAAAATGCCGAGGTCGACCCAACGATCTAGATTACTGAAATTGTTGCAATTCGTTAAAAAAACGGGTTTGTTTTTCACATTGCAAGGAATTTCAAGCGCTCTGAAAGCTTTTAATTTCAAAGCGCATTTCGAATGTAGGTGTACCTACATGCATTCAAAATGCGCGGCCAAATTTCGTTAACAGTTAAGTTAAGACCACAGTTAATTGTCGTTTGTAATCAAAAAGCTGATTCCATGGCTGTATTAATAATGTTAATCTTAGAAATAACGCAGAAAAAACAGTATGTTAAAAATTCTGAACTCGACCACATACCTACCTAGCTAGCCTAGCGGACCTAGCGGGCGCGCGAAAGCCTTAACGGAAAAGTAAATTCGATATCAGGCTAAATGATTTTTAAATTAACAATATGACCGCATCTAGTCTACTGACATTGACGTTATGATTCAAGACCCCTTTTAAATTATTTATGAAATGAATTTCATATTTTTTTTACTGCAACAGATGCGGGCAAGCAAGTTGTACAACTATTTATGCCAAATTTCAAGTTGATAGCATTTGTAGTTGCTGCGAAAACCTGCTGTGACATACAGACAGACAGACAACGAAGTCTCACCGTAAGGGTTCCTTTTTTACCATTTTGGTACGGAACCCTAAAAATTAACTATCGCACCACTTTCGTGAAATATGTGCGATCAGGATAGTGATCGAGATATTTCAGAGACGGCACCTGCACAAGCACAAGTAGCACAAGTTGTATTTTCTCGCTTGTCACTCAGTGCGTCTCTATCGTTACTGACTAGGTAGAAAGGGAGATCCGAGCGACAAACTGTTTGTGGCCCGAGACTTGTTACAAGTCTCGGGCCACTTGTGCTAGCCGTGCTGACCTGATATTCGCGACAGAGCAACGAATGTTATAAATGACTTTTTATCAGCAAAGTCAAGGAAGCAGCACGAAAAAATTTACCAAGATTTTATGGATATGACATATGATATGTGTGTAGATAAAGCAGTTTATGTAACTGTACATAATTAGGTATTAAAACACTCGTGCGATATTATTATGAAACGAGCCGATAGGCGAGTAGGCAGAGGGACAAACACACACTTTTATTTTAATGCCTTTTATTATCTAACAGTCACATAAACTACTATAAGGGGTCTAGACTAAAAGTGATTTTATTACAGCAAACGGGGTGTCAATGGTGTCATAAAGGGCATTCTGCAAATTTTCAAAACATTTTTTTTTTATAATTTTCCATGACGTATTTTTAATTTATAGCCAAAAATTCACAAAAAATTACCTCCCCCCTCCCCCGAGGTTTATGGACCAAAAAATCTGATTACTTCTTGATTTAAAGATAATTATTTATATTTTACACGAAAAATAAAATGAAGTTGTAATTTTTGGAAAATTTATCAAAAATCTTTAAAAATATATATGTATTCATTTTTAGGCTAAAAATAGGCCTCATTGCGATTTCCAACCATATTATACCCTCGGTGCGCGAGTCCGACTCGCACTTGACCGGTTTTATTTTCAAAATGCAAATTATACGGGCAGACCCCATTATGTATGACTAACAAAACCCACCGTAATAATGGCTTATAAATATAAACTATAATGATATTAATGATACTGACTGACTTGTAGTTTATCTTAATGCTTTAATAATTTCGCCAAATCAGTGGTCAATTTAAATCGCACCTTGTTAAGTGGCAAGCAGTTAATTTTGACTTGTCAAGGTCGCGGTTATGATTATTTGCATTAAAAGTCAGCTAAATCGCTAAAGAATTTACATTTCCAATTACTAGCCGTAATTGGCAATACCGAGACTTATATCTATAGATAGATAGCTTCGATGCAGATAATCGCACTACTAACTAGATCAAAACAAAACAGTATAAACTCAAAATCCGCGCTAGTTTTGTTTCAAGTTCATAGAAGCTGTATTAAAATTGATTTTAAAATAAGTTTCTGTCAAAAATTTCATTTTTGGGTCAAACTTTTGTTGCCACTGTACTTTTTTTTGCAAAATCTTTATTTATCTGCTTATCAAGACAAACTATTGAGTCCTAACACGGTGGGTCCGCGTTAAAAATAGCGGAGATCCTGTCGCCACCTTCCGACTTCACCGTCAGATCAGCTCTTAGATACCATAATATTGCATTGACATTGGGTTTACATACCTACGTGGTCCAAATTTCAGCCCATTCCGGTAACGGGAAGTAATATGTAAATACATACATACCTACATTGCAAGTTGAATAAAAGCTTACTTGTAACAGTTGTATTTTGAGTTAAGTACTACTGTTTTGATCTAATATACCTTTAGGTAGTTTTAATTGTAAGTGGTTTTAAAAAGTACCTAAGTATATGCAACTTTTTTATGTCCTAAAATCTTTAGTCGCATTTTCTTATTCTAGGTAGGTAGGTACTAACTTGCAGATCATGTTGAAGAAGGACGCGGGAAAGATTGACTTTAACTTGGATAATTCTACACAATTACTGACGGAGCGGTCTATTACTTATAGTATTTTCTCTACCCAGTCGGAATTTGTGTTCTTGTAGCCATATACCTTTTAATATTTTTTCCATGCGGATTATTGCATTAATATTCCCAGAACGAGTATTCATTAAAAGTAGGTACTCTTATTATATACTTA
Source organism: Acleris cristana (assembly GCA_948252455.1). NCBI lineage: Eukaryota > Metazoa > Arthropoda > Insecta > Lepidoptera > Tortricidae > Acleris > Acleris cristana. Next base: position 15,737,066 of record OX411772.1, on the reverse strand, counting down.
CAAAAAATATCGATAAAAAACGATAAAAGCAATAAATCTCCCTATTTACGTAATAGTTCATCTACTTAACAACAGAGGGCGCTTATAAAAACAAACTAATTTTCTAGAACCCACTATGAAAATATTTTAATAAAATAACTATTTATTAAATAAATACACAAAATAATAGGGAAAATAAAAAATCACGTACAGCGGCTTTTTCGGATCTCGATTTACAATAGTGCAATACGAAACTCGGCATGTTTCCGTTGAAATGGGTTTTTTCTTCGATGACACAGAATACGATGTCACAGGCGGGCGTGTCAAAGTAGACTAAACGACTTGTTACCTCGAGGTAACAAGTTTTGGATCACACTTTTGATCGCTATGCCCCGTCTATTACTACTAAGTACATTTAATGTTTTTGGTTTCATCGGTCATCGGATTTTTAATAAACTTAATTGGTGCATTAACGACCACTTTTATATGACGAAATCGTAGGTACGCACGAAGCTTTGTGTTTAGGTTTTGAGACGTAAAGTAGGTAAGGACAAATGACGCCACGGATTGACGCTATGGATAAGGACGGCTGGCATAGACAAAGAGATTTGCTTGCAGTAGGTATACCCACCGATAGTAGAGCAATATTTACTGACAGAAGGCACTTCAACTTAACTTATGTTTTCCTTCTTGGACGAATTTATATTAAAGACCTAATTATTCAACTTTATTTCCATTAAAATTACTTGCAATGTTTTTATTGATACCTACTTTTCCTCCAGTAATTTAGCCCACATTACCTATGAATTGGAAATCATTTTTTTCGTAAATGGCTAGCTCGCAATGAGTGAGCTAAGTTAATCTGTTGCTGTTCTTAAACAGGTTTTGTTTAAATAACCAGTTTCTAAACGTATTAACGACTACGGAAGCTTGTTATAAATCAAATCCTAGTGTCGTTTTAGGCGTTTAACCCAAACATCATTAACTGTGTCCCGTCCCCGTCCCGTGTGGTTGCCGGTTAAGAATAGTGCCAATTCATGCAGGGTTACCATTTAGGAATTTGAAAAGTCCTGACAAAAAGCCTGACATTTCGATAAAAGTCCGGACTTTTTAGTCACAAAATGGAAACACTCTTGCGTAGTTTTATTACTCATATTCCATCTCATTGAAAAAAATCTGACATATTAAAAAGCCGGACAAAGTCCTGACAAGAGTCTAAAAGTCGGCAGGGCCCGACAGGCTACTTTTCATCCCGGAAAATATAAAAGTGTAATAGAAATATACGCGGACGAAGTTTCGGGCAGAAGCTAGCAGGTAATTCTCATTCTCATTGTTGTGGTTCCGCACCGAAGGGTGGCCCATCTATTATGGCTACGCTGTCCGTCCTAGCTTTAAAGAGCTATCTTTTGAACCGTAATTGATAGCTTAACAGCGTAATTTATTGATTGATTGGGTTCGTTTTTTTCAGGATAGGTATGTGTTATTTATTACGGCGGATATACTAATAATATAAAAATAAAAACAAAAAAAAGAGGGACCCCATACAAGATAAAAAAAAATCAGCTTATTTTTATTTTGGTTGTACAGATAATAGCGTCAAATTTGGTATGTTTAGTACCAATTTCACCATACGATGTTAAATTTAATCAATGTTAATCGACTGTTAGTTCATACATTTTGACAGATGTTAACGCTCTAATCGTCTGTTAAGTGGTTAACATCGTTTGGTGAAATTGGTACTTATACATCCAAACCCTGGACAAAAACAACAAATTCTAAAAAATTATCACGTGTTAGTTGGGCTGTTTCGATTCGAAATCGAATTCAAATCTGAATAGGTAGGTACCTGTACCTAATAATTCCTAACTACCTAGTGTGCGGCTGTTCGGAACCCTCGGTGCGCGAGTCCAACACGCACTTGAACGGTTTTTTACCGTTATGGAAAGAAACAAATAATAACTACCTAATTATATTATTATATTATAATCTCATATAATATCATAACATAACCTATTCAGAGCCTGGAATTTTCGCGGCAAAACAAAAGACTGTCGCTGTCTAGCTAGTGTAAGAAATATTTTTTATCGATATATCTATGTATAGTTGTGTAATAGAAGAAAAAAAACGGAACACGAAAAAAAAAAACATTTTACGTGAGGTTTGTATAAAATAAAATTATATAGAAACAAATGAAATTTCTTCTTCGAAATCCACGTCCATACACACAGCAGCACATTACATTTAATTTGGTTTGTGATAGTGATAGGAGTAGGTACTGTAGGTAGATGATCATTAATTTCTCAACATTCTCTGGGAGTAGACAGTTTCTGAAGTGTCTATTATTTTCAATGAGGTAGTATGTATAGACACTTCATTCAAAGTTTAACCCGACGGGTTATTTTATTACTTGATATGATAAAGTAGGAGTTTAGATGGAATAACACATATAAGGGCCATTCTCCACTAACTGGAAAATTTGAACAGTCCGCTAGTCCCCTGCCAACTTTCTCTTCAAATAATAGTGAATTCAACAGTAAAAATGGTTTTGCATCACGACTCCAGTGTCGTTCATACCAAGATCAATGTCTGTACAAAAGTTAATCTCATCTATTATTTTTATTTTTATCACAATTAGGCGACAGGGGACTGTTTTCGTAGTCTTGGGACAAAATTTAATTAAAAGTGCTTATAAAATGACTTACATATTAATTGAAATACTACTTTATTATAATTGTTTGGGTATTCATCTTCTTAGACACAATAGAGAGATCTTGTTATATTTTAGCACATTGGTAATATTTTGTCATACTTATCAAATTCTGGGTTTTGGACATACCTACCAGGGTACTGTTTTTTGACATGTTCAAATAATTGTAACTAAATAGTCCGCATTATTTTTGGTATGATATCAGACACGTTTAAAAATATTGTTATTATTTGACACGAAGACCTTTTTTATTTCACATTAATCAAAAGATATTATTCCAAAAAAGCGACTGACAGCGATTTTCCAATTAGTGGATAAATACCCATAAAACAACTGTCGCGTAAGATTATAAAATAATGCAAATATATTGGCATGATTTTTTATTGTATATAATAATACTCGATATCAATAAAGTGTTCTTAACACTAGCTAGATTGTTGTGACAGTCTTTTGTTTTGCCGCGAAAATTCCGGGCTCTGCCTATAATATACCTAATTAATTACTGTAATGATGTCGGGTTGAATTTTATACCTTCTGACATTCGATCGTTCTAACATTTGCACTCTGTAACAATTAGTAATTTTGAAACTAGCTCGTTCTGACAAATAAACTATATCTATGATTGATTAGTAATGCAAATAATAATTGTTATTTCTAACAATTGTAGGTATTACCTATATGTCTGTTATGCATGTTGAGTCCGGTATTATTTAGCACATAGGTAGGTAATAAAACCATGTGGACGTTCGGGCGTGTGAACAGCCATGTCCCGGAACGAAAAAGGTTAACTAAGCTTCAACGAACGGCGTTTACAGCATATTTATATTATGTATTAGTATTAATTGCCTAGGTAGGTACGTAACTACCGAGACTTACTTTTTAATAATATCATAAACGAAATACCTAAATGACCGAATTAACTTAAATGCGTAGGTAGTTACCTTTGTTATACCTAATTAATAATTAAAACCCCAATGTACCTATTAAAAGGAGATTTATTTAAATTTTGTTGATACTGGTATATGGTAAGTATTTATTTATTTTTTACACAATAATAGGCTTAAAGAGCATACCAAATCAATCACCTATTATGCTAATTACAATTTATGGGTACAAGGTATACATAGGGTATGTCGTCCCTATTTCGAATGTAAATGGCATTTTATGCCTATGAGCAATGTCGATGATGATATTGATGATGGTCGCACGCAAGCCGCAAAGCAATAACTACCTATTTTTTTTCGAAGCCATTCCTACTGGAGCCATACCATAAGTATAATAGCTAAAAAATGTGAAATTAAAATTGATAGGACCCCTAAACCACAAACGAGATATTCTTGAAGTTTTTTACACTACATATTGCTGTATCTCTTTAACCGTAATAGGTAACATTTTTTTTTAGTGTGTTTTCGTAGGTACTTTTGTTACTGTAAAACAACTTACAAAAATTTCATTAAAAATTAATGTGGCCCCCGTAAGATAATCCCTATAACCCTTTGTGTGAAAGTCCGACTCAAAAGTGATAACTAGGTAGGTGTACCTATACCTACCTACCTATTTGTAGGTAATTGTAAGGAAAACACCACCACCTAACAACCTTTATCGAATTTAACGCTAAAAAAACAAGAAATAATATCTATCGCAGTGCAAACAATTTGAATTCTGAAAAAAAAACATTCGATCAATGCAAGATAAAAGTTTAGTTAAGTAAGTATAGGAACAATCACGCGGAACAAATAATAAACAAATAAAATGTTACTTCCGATGCGATTCGATTTGCATTTCAGCGTTCAGACTTCAGTGATTTATAAAAATACCAAGTTCCGTCTTTTAATACCAACCAAAATTGTTCAACTAAAGAGTTAAAAAATGTCAGAATCCCTCGGTCCGCTTACAACGGAATGAAATTAAAGCTTACCAGCACTTTCGTGCGCGATTATATCAAATATTGTGAGGCGAGATGGGACTAATAGGAATAAGTTGTAGGTAGTTTAGGCGCTAGGGGTGCGTTCCCCGCGTCACGTGAAGCCCGACCTTCAGTCGGCGCACCGACCTTGAGCGGCCGCCCCGCGCGGGTCAGAGGTGAATGCACGCTACCGCTCCCCGCGCGCCTCTCCCCACACTCTAATGCCACTCACCTCTCCTAACATCCCAGCTGCTAAGCTCCCGACTCGCAACGCCAAGTTTTACCCGCCAGCACCCACCCGACAGGTCTCGGCCCGGCGCGGCACACCTTTCCCATTAAATGCCACTGGCAAATATATTGACATCGACGCCAGACAGTTTCAAAACTCGACCGAAAGTTTCGACACACGCGTACGCGGATAGTTAAAGTTAACACTTAACTTGAAAAAAATAACTTGTAGTCACATAAAATAAAGTTTTAACGAGGAAAACATTGTATAAGTCGAGCAGCGAGTAGCTACCACGGAACGTCCTCCCGTCTCCGCAAAACAAAGCGGAATGAACTCAGTCAAGCGCACGAACGTGACATCTCGCGAGTCGCTGTATTCAAAGGGACGTCTAGTTTGGACATCTAGTGGCCGAACACTGTACTACTTTAATGTCCATGATGTTTAGTCTTGAACGTGTTTGATAATTGATCGCCAGATGGCACTCTCAACGCTTGGAAGTACTACGACATGCTTATGACACATACTATCTGTACCATCTAAACCATATCTAAACCCTAAATTCTGTATTATGGCCATTTGAAGCCACTCAAATTCGCCTACGGATTTTGACTAGTGATTACGGATCTTTTTTTTATTAGTTTGACATGGTCTTGTTATACCTAATGCCCAAAAAATCAACAGATGGCACTGCCCTAACCGGTTCAACCATGGTTCAACGAGACTAGACGAGATGAATTCTTTCAGACAAGTCAAGACCTTACTACACAAGTCTAAAATGAAGCTATTCAAAGTAATATAGAAAAAAAAGACTTTTTGAGACGATAAATTGCAACAAAATCAAATACAACAACTACGTGAACGTGACAACTGGTTTCCTAAAACTTTTAAAGGTACCTACATTATTTGACAGATCACAACCACAGACGCAAACATAACATAACTGAGAAATTTGTTTTGTGGCAGGACGTTATACTGCACATGTCTACCTACTGCTTTGGTTGGTGTTTGATTTTGATTCGGAATTGGAAATATCCGAGCTGTGGTGTCGGTCCTAGCGCGTAATTCTCTTTAATTTACAAATAAAATCCCAACGGGTAAGGAACGAGAAGAGTTTCTGTAACCGTGCCTATTAGATCGTTGAGTCATTAATTAAACAGCAGTGTATCCAGTAAATTATACTTACTTTCAAGGTTGCAGTAATAAAGGACAGTACTGGACATATAATGGCTAAATCGGCATAATGAGTGAGGAAAACGAGCGCGCGTACGGGAGGAGTGGGCAAAAGAACAATCTGTTGAAAATCGTGATATTAGGCGATGGAGGCGTCGGGAAATCCTGTTTGATGAGCAGATTCATTTCAAACCATTTCGATGATCACAGCTTCCATACTATTGGAGTTGAATTCATGAATAAAACTATAGACGTCAACGGAAAGCAGTATACATTACAGGTAAGTTTTTTTATTTTGCCTTTGAGTTGCCAAATTTTCTGAAAATCAAGCAAGAAGAGTTTTCTAGCCTTATGAATATACATCGGTATCAACGTTCAAATTTCATGGCACCCGGTAAGGATAGCAAAAAAATAAATACATTCGAATATTTGATGAATAATAACGTTTATATTCTGTGTTATTTTTAAATTTAATTACGCTACGCAGTTAACTGTATAAATACTGTAAGTACTTATACGTAAAGAGCTTTATTACCTAAATAATGTCATTTAACCTTAATAGTCATTTTGCATTCGAAAAGTAATATATGCCAAATAGGAAACAAATGTCAATTTAATTGTCAAACCAAATAAATATTACTTAGTGTGAAAAGATCATCTGGTCATTAAAAAATGAATATATTATAACAAACGTCAAATGTTGACAGAAAAATCCATGGAACAAATTTTAGTAATTTATTCAAACCTTTAATACATATTTAGCGTCTTTCTTTTTATTTATAAAAAATAAAGGTTCTAAATACTAGATGTATTTGTTTGTATTTGTTTTTCTGCAAACCGTACTTTGCCATGAAAGTTGAACGTTGATACCGATGTTTACTTATGAACAAGGAAATGACAACACAATTTGTAATTATGTTTGAATTGTTACATTCGGTACCTAGATTGGCAATTAGGGCAACAAAAATATTTGTATTCACCCTCCCTATGCTGCAAAAAAAAACAAATTTCAGGTCATACATTTGTAAACAAAATTATATAAAATATTTCTTGATAAAATGTATTTTTACCCTGTTCCGTCACTAGGCAAACAAGAGGTTAATATTATTGCAAGTTAGGTTCAGTTTAGGAGCACCAGTTGCTGTGCAAATTAAGTGTAATTGAAGTTATGGTACGTTTGTGTGCATAATGTAATTATTCTACAAATTACACTTTAGTAACAATTACTTGACTAAAGGCAGGTAACTGCAGTACTCTAAATACAGTGAAGTGTTAAGAGTAATCGCAGCATAACATGATAAGTTTTATTGTGCCATGCTCCTGGGTTTAAGTAACATTGCTCAGTTACTGAGCGTTTGACACGGAATAAAATACTTTTGTCGATATAAAATTGACTTACCCTAAACAATCAACACACACACACACAACATTGAATATGTAAATGGCCAAACAATATCATTTGATGACCAGATGCCAAAGGAAATAAACAAAAGGGTAACAAATGCATGGAACAGATACTGGTCACTTAAAGAGATTATGAAAAACAAAGCCATCAGTATAAAACTCAAGAAGAAAGTGTTTGATTTATGTATTCTACCAGTAATAACCTATGGTTGCCAAACATGGGCACCAACAAAAGCAATGGAAAGGAAACTCCAAGTATGTCAACGATCTATGGAACTAAGTATACTAGGCATAAAGAGACAAGACAAAATAAGAATCAGCAAGCTCAGAGAAGAAACAGAATTGCAAGATATGAGGGAAAACAATAAAATGGCTTAAATGGAGATGGGCAGGCCACATGATTAGTGGCAACGACAAATGGAGCAAAAGAACAACACTATGGTATCCAAGAGACAAGTTAAGGAAAAGAGGAAGACAATACCGAAGATGGATTAATGAACTCGAAAGTATTTGCTGGTAAAACATGGACGAGACTTGCAAGAGAAAGAACAGAATGTAAGGAAAGGGAGAAGGGCTTTGCTTTAGAGCATTTGGACAAAGATTAATATTAATTGTACCACTAATATATCTTTTTTGTTGTTAATATTCCGAAATAGAGAGGCTTTATTATTATTATTATGAATCAGCATTAATTAAATTACTTATTCTTAATTTTCTTGTGCCTTCCCCTATTTGTGGCCAATGAAAAAGCACAAGATACGATTTTAGACGCTATCTTGTGTAATAATCAAAAGACTGTGTTGGTGGCCAATGCTGGACAGTCGGCTTTTTGGTTGACAAATGATGATCTAATAGATGTTTTTCATAGAAGTAGATTAAGTAAAAAGATGACTCAATACTCTCCTTTTTAAATCTGCATGGTTTGTGTTCTTAACAAGAATCACTTTAGTATTTAGTTTTTGAATGGCCATATCTAATAATAAAATCTTCTGGCATTCCTTTGATAAAAAACTGTGTTTTTTTAAGTGATATAACCCAGTTATTGTCTTTTTTTGAAAATTTACGACAAATCAGATTGACCTATTCAGGCTACAAAGTGGTCAGCAACAATACCTTTTGTAAATAATTAGCTCTAGCAATGCCTTAGGTCTATATTTAAATCCATTAATTATAACTTCTCTAACCCAACTCTACAAAAAGACTTAAAATGGCTCATGTGGTTTTCAAACCAAGGGAGAGACTAGGTCAATGAAGAAACTGCTTGCAAACATTACCTGCAACTTAAAAGAAACGTTCTTAACCTTGAGAATGGCGGCAGAGGATGAGAAAAACATATAATCTTGACTAAACATTACACTGGTTTTTGATGTCAGTTGCTTTACTATGGGAAAATAAAATTACGTAGATAGGTATATTTCATAGTTTTCTTTTATTCCTTTGTCTACTACATTGTTATAACAATGATAACATACACGTGCATGTGTATAGAAACAAGAAGTCACACCTGGCTGGCTTGTTACTCTGTAACTCAATATCTGTTGTCACTTGTTGGTTAACTAAACATAATGTTGACCATCTTTTCTAGATCTCCAGTTTCAAGTAGTTATTAAAACGGTATGAATCATCAATAAAGGTGCGACCCGTCCGCTGTTAAAAATACGGCGACGGTACCACGGTACTCCACACCGCTGCTTAACTGTGCGTATATTACGGTGCGTCAAAAACGGCGCCATGTTGTTACTATGACCCCGTCTTTTGTTTACGCAACGACACCGTATTTTAAGCAGCGGTGTGGAGGGCATGCGATAAAAACGGTACGGATACTATGCGTCACTGCGATTCCGTACCATCTCCGTATTTTAAGCAGCGGTGGGGTCGCACTTTAAATTGGAGATTGATAAAAGATTTTGACTTTGTTTAGTTAATATCTTTCAAACATTTAATTTATATGCTCAATTGGTTAAATGTATGAAAGTACAGATAAGTATTGTGAAATTTTAAGTAAGTATCAACTACCCATGGCACGTGTGTCTGTAAAATCAGTCTCGTCTTGTATTTTCAAGCGCATAATTTTATGAAACTAAAGCTTTTCAAAATGTCACAATTGTAGATATATTCAAAAACAATTTGTCGAACGATAAAGCGGCCATCAAGTACATAGGTGCATGGCATTATAATGTACTTAAAGTTTTTAAATGGGAGTAAAACGAAACTACCTGTGTCATGAAATGAATGTCTCTAAACTGGTTTGATAACAGTTTAAAACGGCATTGATGATTTTTAGGGTTCCTTAGCCAACAAGGAACGCTTATAGTTTCGCCAGGTCCATCTGTCCGTATCTCTGCGGTTTTACTCAGCTCCGCTCGATACTAAAAAGCTGTTATTTGGCAGCATAGTTATACCTACATTCAATTTACGCCGAAAAAGTTGTAAAATAAAAAGGTTTAAAAAATTGGGTAACGGGGATACATACGTTAAGCGAAGGTAATTTTTTTTCTCCTCGTGTACTATAAACCGCCAATATTGATATCGTTAACGGTATCAGAATACTACCTATAGCGTAACCGAAGCCGGAAAACAATTCTATAATATGCGTTTTTTTTGTGTTTGTAATAACGGGTTCGGAACCCTAAACTGAGTACCTATGGTCCGATATGATCTTACCCGGTTTTTGAAGTTGATGTCGAGTTTTTACCAGTTTGACGAAGGAAGAGGGTTATGTGTTTATCAGCCTGTATATGTACATATTTATATATGTTTGTTCCTTTGTAGCGTTCTAGAAACTAAACGCGTCGGCCGATTTTGATGATTCTTATGTCAATCGATTTGTTTTAATCTTGTGAGTGTGTGTCACTAAAAATATGACAGTAATCAAAATTCAATATGGCGGCAAACAGACGAAAAAAAATAAAGTCGGCGATCTATGACAAGTGGGGTATCATTGAATAGGTATTTAAACATCATCTTAAGTTTCTTTTATCATTTTTATCTTGAATTATCATTTAGGATTTATAACGACGTAAAGTTGGTTAGCAACAGTCAGGTTTTTTAAAGCTTGCTTTTTGTTAATATTACTACTTAAATGTGAAACTGACCTCGCCCTAAATCGCCTTGAGTAAACTCAGTAATAAAAGCACATAATTTTATCAAAAAAACAAACTTATCTGTATAACTGCTCGTGGTTATTATCTAAAACCTTTATTTTCCTGAGCACGTACGACCAACCTTCACGGTCGATTAGCAAATTATACGTTACCGCATCGGTTCAAGGGCGACTTTTGCTTGTAAGTGTAAAAAAACTGCACAGAGTTGAGGTAAATTAAAATGTACTTACTTAAAAAACCTACAATTAGTACGGGCAAATTAGATGAAATTTCACTAAAGTCTGGAAATAATTCTAAGAACTGATAAAAACATTTCTGATTGCTTTGTATGGGTTCAAAATCGAACTTTATATATCCCTTAATAAATTCGCCCCCCCGGAAAGGGGTGTAAATGGTTGAAAACCTTGCAATAGTCATAATTAACTAGGGAAAAAAGGTGTACTCGGTGCAATTTGGCATACGTTTTAATCCATCTCAATCTACATTTGCACGTATTGTTTCATTTAATTCAAACTACGGAACATATAAATAAAAATATATATAAGTAAAAACTTACTTTCGGCCATTGCGGCTCGGGGGAAAATATAGAACGCGGTGCAAATTGAGGAAATTAGAAAAAATATCGAAATATTATACCTAATTTGCACCGGGGTGCGACCCCCGGAAAGTAGTTATCCACGTTTAACAGTCTTTGTACTTCGGGGGAAATTTTGAAACAATGAAAAATCGTCACAATCGTATTTAATTGATTTACTTTAAATTCGCACCCCATAAAAAATTGGCATTCTTATCGGGATCATGCAGTTTTCTGTATGTTTGTAAATTACTTATTACCATAGAGCAATAAAGCCACAGAAGCGCACACACGCGTAAACGGACCGATGACGCACGGTTCTTGAGGCATGTACAAAAGTAGCGTACAAAGAAAACTTGCTCATTTGTCGTGTAAATAGTTTTTTTTTTTAATTTTCTACCTCAAATCAGGACATTAGAATCTAGTTTCAACACACAATTAGGTATATATAGACTATGATAAATTGTATAATTTGTAAATTAACTAGCGTCTAATTGCATGGTTCTCAAAAGTTACGGGTAATTTTAATTTTACCGGCATTTTTTACACCTAGGGTTGTTGTCACATTATGGAACAATTAAATTATACCGTTGTTTTTGTGGCTTATTGACTTTGAACTAAGTCCGTCCGTCGGACTTCGTTTATATTTCACATGCAATTTAGTTTTTTTAGACTAATCTTATCTTATCTTATCTTATCTTTTTAGGGTTTGTTAGACGTATTTTTTGATATTTGGTTTATTAGACGTATTTTCTGACATTTTTATTTTATTGTATGAAAAATTCCTATCGCCTTGTTTCCCTATACACATATTTACTGTTATGATTATTTTCTTATATGAAAATTTGCGAACGCCTTCTTTCCATATAGACGTAGGGAGAATGGGTAACAGTGGATCACGGGGTACAGTGGATTATTTGCTATAACTTAGCATGTGTTGCGCTTTACGCACACAAACAAACGCGTTGTTACTGCGCGTCCATACGCCTCTCCTCCGCGCTACTCGCCGCCGCGGTATCAAAGCGGGTTGACGTGCTGTCATACTCCGGTCACTCAGTAAGACCGAAAGTATATTTTTACGTGATTTAAATTTATTTTTTATTTTTAAGTGACTAAGAAATATAAATATTAGATTTTTGTTTTACTCTTGTTATTTCTTATTTTTTTTATAAACTATGTTGATTCATCTTTGGGATAGGTAGTTTATTTTAAGTTATATTTTTTGTTTCATAACGGTCTGTGGGTCACAGTGGATATTTTCGTTTTGGGTCACAGTGGACTAATGATCCAGTGTGATCCGTGAAGCTAAAATTCATTGTTACTTTTTGCAGCTAAAAATGCCTCGCAATCCGAGGTAGAAAAACCAAAATTGGAATTCACACTAGCGAATTATTTGCTTTTTTTTGTTTTTTTTTTTAACTTGCGTTAACAGTGATATTTGTTAAATATTGATGAGATTGTTTCGATTATATAATAAAAGACTATCTATTAGTACAAATAAACAAGTAATTCTATGAAATTTCTTGTCTAATACTATATTTTTTTCTATAGATTCAGTGTGCCCCAGTCCTGGGTCACAGTGGATAATTTCCCGTTTTTTTTTAAACTGGCTATATCTTGAAAGTTTATGTGACATTCGCCAATAAATGCATTTTTCTTGGAAGATTAGATACCCATATTATAATTGAATTTCAATGAATAATCATTTAGCCATACATTTTGGAATTGCAGGACTTAGAAAAAAAAGTGATCCACTGTGACCCACTCTCCATCATTATTTTCTTGTATAAAATTTTCGACGGTTTCTTTTCCTATGGACATATTTACTGCTACATATTTTTGTTGATAGATAATTTTCACAGAAGACATTTTACCCTCGGTTCCTATATTCAAGAAACGAATGGTTTTTCTTACGTCTCGTTAAAATTTGACACATTTTGTACGTAGCAAATGTCAAATTTTAACGAGACGTAAAGAAAACGATTTCTTGAATATAGGAACCGGGCATTAGAAGTAAAAAGAAACCACGTCGACTCTGTCAAATACATAGTTTTATGTTTAGAAACGCAATACGGGGTGACGTCAGCAGTTAGGATCAAATACCGTTTACCATATTCGTCCATACTTGCAACTCACAATTGGCCTAGCGGCTGAGAGCTGGTCTATGACGCTAGGGTGCCGCGGTTCAAATCTCACCCGTCGCCTGTATTCTTTTTGTATTTTAAAAATTGTTAAAAGTTAAAGTTTCTAGAAATGTGATAATTTAGGATAGGGTAGGTTATTACGTGATTCATTAGTCATGAGAGCTCAAGGTGTGAACATGTATTTATGAGGTGAACGTAATTGCAACGTACGGCAATTTTATAAACACCTAGTGATAATTTGAGCTTATAATTATTTAATATTTTATGTTAAATATGTCAAGTGCATTCTAATATTTCTTTTGTGTGATGTCAATTGTAAAAAGGGCTTAACGAGACGCCCTTTACATCCCGACGATTATTAAAAGGATAAAAGTACTAAAGAAGCTAGCCGGCGGCAGCTTAGGATTGACAGGGTTCCAGATTGTACTTAAACAAAACTCTCCTGGCGCTCAACAATATCTAGTTTTAGTTACATTTTAGTAATAGATTAGATTTTAGTTTTAGTATTTTACATTAGGCTAGATTACTTGAGGAATGTTAAATATAGGTTTGCTACTAGGAACTGTGTGTGTGTTTTCTTTTGCAGTATCAACCCTTAACAAAAACAAGGATGTCCGATTTTGGGATCTTTCACAGCGTTGCCTTGCGTTGCGCTCTTCCCCGCCCCGCGCCGCGCTCCTACTACCCGCGGCGCGGCAAAGATTAAATATGCCCGCGGTAGCATGGCGTCCGCTGCGATTACATTTGACAAACTTCCCGTTATTTTTTCCTTTTTTTTATAAAGTGCGAATGTTGTATCTTTAGAATAAGTGCCATGTTTAAATTTTTACGACTACCTTAATTTGCCCCGAAGTACAATCTATAAAATAATGAAAAATGCATGTTCCCTAATTCGCACCGGGGTGCAAAATAAACTGGGCATTTATAATTGTTTAAAAAGCTTAATGTAAGTTTGCACCAACCGACCGAATTATCCTCGAGGCGCAAAATAAGAAAAACAAATAACTTAAGTTTCATACATTGGACACCTTTTTAATTAAGATACGTTATCTACCAAAGGGGTCTTTACACGTGGCTAAACTTGCGCTAAATAGTTTTTAACATACTCCAAAGTTACGGCACTTTAAAGTTTATACCTAACATTTAAAGGCCTTCCGTACATAATAGAAACGGTGCAAACCGGGCGAATCCATCTAGTTAAGCCCTCTAACGATTCCAAAAAAAGCACGACTACACGAATTAATTCCATACTTTTTCCTAATTCGACTGCACTAAATAGTAAGTAAAAGGACACATCTGCTATAGCTAAAATAGATTCAACTCTACAGTGTTAATGATAAGGTTAATGATATGATATGGTTAATGATGATGATATGATATAGATAGTACCTACACGGGATTTTGTGTCTAAGGTAGACGTGGGTAATATTCATTTAGGTGTGCGTTAACAGTGGAGTAGTAATTTCGAGAGATGTATAATAAAGGACAAATAAATAAATAAATATTCAAAATACGAATAGCTACTGACATTTAAACACGGGCAGAGCGTAAAATTATTCTCAAATGAATATGCAATATAAAACTATGGTGTATTCCATTGTTTTCCAGGTATGGGACACGGCCGGGCAGGAGCGGTTCAAGTCGCTGCGCACGCCGTTCTACCGAGGCTCCGACATCTGCATCTTGGCGTACTCCGTCGACGACCGCAGCTCCTTCGCGAACATCAAGATGTGGCTCAACGAGTTCCTGCACTACGCAGGCGTCAAGAACGGGATAGAGAAGTTCCCCTTTATCGTCGTCGGGAATAAGGTACGATTCATCGAGGTTTTGTAACTGATTATAACTAGTATTAGTAAAAAAACCGGCGCTATGTCGCCAATTTATATTAAGTGTAGATTTTTCCAACTTTACCCGGCTAGAAATATTAAAATTTTCAACATATTCTTTCCAGTCTCTGTGCTCATTTGGCACACGGGAGTTACTTAATCCGGAGTAAGTCTTATCTGTCCGCGGTTTGAATATAGGGTTCGGCCGTTAGTCGAACTACAGAAACGAAATACGTCAATCATCGATGCCATAGAAATCCAGACATATTTGGAATAAAGCTGAATTTACATTACGAAAGTAGTGGCATGAAAGTAGTACCGTAACATTTATTTCAACAACAAATTCAAATGTAAACGTCAAGTTTTACAATTTTTCCATCGATTTCACGACACTGAAACAGTTTCGAGTCGCGCGCGAATTTTGGATACAACTAGTGTCATGCAACTAATGTCATCGTATAAACGCGACGTGAAACTACCGTCGCGAAAGCGCCTGCCCTGATAGGACGTGTGTTTTTTAGCCGTGGTGTGGGGTGGGTTATTAAAAAAAAAATTAAAATGTCAAACCAACGTTGGACAACTTATAAAAATATAAAATTCACCCCGAGTAGCATTCAAAACATGATCACTGGTTATTAGAACTTAATTTTGTATAGTGAAGAATATACCAATGTAATATCTGTCGCAATTTCAGTGATTACGACAGTATTCCTTTAAAATCCAGAAACGTTTCTCGCGTGTTCATTATAAATTATTGATTGAAAAATATAGCTGCCGCCGGAGATCCGATGAGAAGAAAATGTAAACTCTTGTAGTACGGGTCTACTTTTGTGTTTGTTTGTTTATATTTTTTAATTTTACATAATGTAATAAAATGAATAAACATATTATTTCACACAAAAATATAAAAACAGATAGGTAACGTCAATAAAATAATAAATAACTTTGTACTATAAAGAGTTTACAAACAGACAAATATGTATAAATACTAATCAGCATACTTACCCAAAACATAAGTAATCTTAACTAAACAACTCAACTTTGACGTACCTACTCGTATTTACATTAATTTTAAAATTCAATTCGACTGCATACCTCCGTTAGTCAAATTCGAAGAAACAAAATGAATAGATAAAAAACGATGTAACTCGCAGGGCAACAACGCGGAAGTACTTAAATTTTGGCACGATAAGATTGATTTTACAATAGGTTTTATTTAACATACGTAGCAGGTGTCATTTATTGACGTGTTCATGTTATGTGACGAATAGTAGTAGTGTACGAGATCAAATTTTGAAGATTTGTTACTTTATTACTAAGTACCATGGATGTTATTAGGTTGAACTTAAAACTGTTTTAAAACGGTTGTCTCAGTTCGTTAGTAAACAAATGCAACTGACGTATATATTCACGCGGACAGAATTTAACTTTGATTTTGTATGGGACTGATTATCTAGTTGGTATTGTTGATCGAAGGTATTATTACACTAAGACGCTGCAAAAATAAAATGTTTTTCTGAATTGATTGAGATTCAATTTCTTTAAATTCCCTTTCTGCTATTATTATTACAATGTGGAATTGTGAAGATTATAAAATAGAGATAGTGCTTTGCTTAAACTGACAGTGACAGGCGACAATACAATTAATTAAAACCTTAATTGCACGCGAAATCAATGACCGGTACCTGGAGTTTGTAACGGTCTGTTCAGTTCGTTATTAGCACCAACGAAGGTTTTTCCATTATCACAGTAGATAGTACTTATGAGGTTTCATTGTAATTACCGCCTTATTGAAGTTGTATTTAAAAGTTTCTAAATTTAGTAATTTCAAGGGAAACACTGACGTTTTTTCGAACTGCCATTCTGCAATCGCACAAGTCGCCAATATAATAGTGTTTTTTTTTTAGACAATTATGTGGAATAGGCTGTTAGACGGTAGAACGGAATTCTAATTGGGACTAGACATTTGTGTTCAAGATAAAAAAATCTGTATTCATACCATAAGCTACAAATACTTCAAAGCTATGGCAACCAAAAGGACCCTTATTAGAACAATTTCTAAGCTACAGCGAAACCTACGTTCTTAAATTCAATATTCACCATTTATTTTAT
This sequence comes from Acleris cristana, assembly GCA_948252455.1. Lineage (NCBI taxonomy): Eukaryota > Metazoa > Arthropoda > Insecta > Lepidoptera > Tortricidae > Acleris > Acleris cristana. The sequence goes on along the minus strand of OX411772.1, from coordinate 15,719,911 downwards.
CATATTCTTGAATTTGCAATGTTCTTCTGTTATTCAAAATAAGGGCCAAATTATTTGCAAGTTCAACGCGTTGCTGATTAGCGAAGTGTGCGCGTTGGGTTTATATTAAAGAGCATAAATTAAGTTGTCATTTTTGTTCTGAATAATTTAAAGTTAAACTTTTGCAGGCGTTATGAGTTTTTTAATAAGATTATAGTTATGCATTAATATGCGGATAATTATTATGCTATTTTATCACTAAGCAATTTAAATGTTATGGCACAGTAGTACGGTTCCTGGAGCGTACAATAAACATTACTACATTATTGAACAGGGCGAACGATATGTAGTGTTACCAAATCGTTTTTATCGAACCTTGTGTCAAAGTAAATGCGACTTACTATCGGGAAATTGTTTTGGAAGCTGCATTGGAGCCTTGGGCACGCAAACATTTCGGTAGTAGACCGTGCACATTTCAACAAGACTCGGCCCCAGCTCATAAAGCTCGTGTGAACCAAGAATGGCTGAAAAACCGCGTTCCATATTTCATTTCGTCCACAATGGCTTTCGAATTCCCCAGACGCGAATCCTGTGGACTGTTCTATCGGGTCCATTTTGGAGAGCAAGGTGAGGAGAAGAAAACATGCCAGTATCGATGCACTGAAGAAAGCGATCGTAATGTAATTGGCATAACATACCGCAGGACCACATTCGGGCAGCGTGCTTTCAATTTTCTACCGTCTGAAGGCCATAGTCAAAGCAAAAGGTGGTCATATCGAGTTAAAATAAACTAATTTTTAAATATTGATGTTTTTTTCTCATTTTTTTCTTAATAAAAAATAATTGGTTACAACAGAAAAAAATCGTAGCTTCAAATTTGGTAACACTTATATCGTTCGCCCTGTATTGTTATGATGGGTCTCTATCTGATCGGTGTCTGTAGGGCCCAAAGAAGTCCAAGAGAAGTCCAATCTCAGAGTCGACGTTGAGTTTCACGTTGTGATCGTGACATTTGGAGCAGAAAAAACAGCCTAGCTTTTGTTTTATTTTCTCTCTAATCTCAAAAGTAAAGAAGAATAGCTAATGCGAAATTGACCTCATGTTCCAGATTCTATGCTAAAAATGTTCAGACTTTTTTATTTACACCTAAAAACTACTTTGTACTCACCAGATTAAAAAAAGTTAAATCTATAATTCTATACCTCGTGTTCATAAGTTTTGAGACGAAATAAAATGTTCATAGAAGATTTTTTTTTAGATAAATAAATTTATAAAATTTTCAGGTAATAACAAGTAGACATTGATTAATAACTACAAGCAATTATTACTCAAAATGACAGCCTCTATTTTTTATACGAGCTTCTTGATTATTTGTATTAAATTATAACTTCTCCTCGTAAAATGTATTTTCTTTACTTTTTAGCTTAAAATCTCATTTAGTTACATTATATTTAAACAAGTTAAAAAAATCGTTTGTGCTCGTTTTCTTTGTAACGGGGTTTACATTAGCAAAGACTCGGGTTATAAAATATAATATGATAAAACCGGAAAAAACCGTTCGACAGAAAACCAGTAAGGCAGGGTTGCAATGTCCATGTAGCAGGAAAGGCTTCTCTCAATTAAATTCTAGAGCCGCCACTGACTCGATGCCATTGTGTTGTATCTTAAACCGCCGATTTACGAGTTGGCTTTGTTTTCAGTCGGATGTGCCCTCGAGAGAGCGAGAGGTAACGCACGAGCAGCTGAAGCAGTGGTGCGCCGACAACAAGATCGGCTCGTACATAGAGACGTCGGCGAAGAACGACAACAACGTTGTGGAGGCGTTCACCATGGCTGTGCAGAGGTACTTAAGTCGGACAACCTCGAGCGCGGCCGCCTTGTGGGGTGACACACGTGGGTGGTCCGAGGCACCTTGGCGTTAGCGGCGACGGCTGCTGCTGAGCTTACAGTTCAGTGCGCTGTAACGGTGTTCACCCCGCATCCCCCATCGTCTGTCACCCCGCGGGTAATTCCACGATAATGTAACAAAAGTTACCATTTCAATGAGTGATTTTTTTAAACTTTTAATGCTAATATTTTTCTAGATATAAATTTAAACATAAATATGGGGGCACTACCTTAAAACCTTAAGTTAGATCATTTTATTTAAAGGAAACAGTATTTTATTTTTTACAAGATGCAAAACTGCATTAAAATATTTTCTAATATTCACCTGTTTTTCCCTGGAATATAATAAACACTAACAAATAAACACTCGCTATTTTATTCTACTAATCGATAGGATTTATTATTGTTCAGGATAAAATCTGGCTAATAAATATTAGGTCAGATTTATAGAAAATTCTCGCAAAATTAATTCACGAACTCTTTTTTCTTTTGACTAATAAAAACAAGTGAATGTTTTTTTTAAAGACTAAAACATGCAAATCCGTCCTAAATTTGAAACCTAATAAGTTTAACAAAAGAAGGTTGCGAATCTGGAATAAAAACGGAAAATGTTAGCGACAATTTAATAGTGTTCACCCTTTATAACACTATGTATTATTTTATATGAACATTGTATTGTACAAACAAAAGACATCATAAATTATAAAATATACAAAAATATGTATAGCATAAATGTACAAAGGCGGACTTATATCTAAAGTTCCATATAATAATTTAATCATCATCAAATCCATAATTATAATGTTGCCTACTAACTAATCGGATGTGTTCGTGTACAGTTGACGTCGCGTTGGCCTGGTTGGTCACTAGTGACCCCCCTACGAAGCTATAGTAGGGCCATTATCAACTGTCCATCGCAGCAATAGAACCCGCTGTCAGCAAGGATGTGCAACACACGATAAACACGTCCTTGAAGCCCTAAAGATGATTTGGGGCTCCCTTTTTACACTTCATTACGCTCGCCATAAGCCCCCGAGTGCGAGCGAGAGAGTATGATAAAAATGATTTATTGCTCCAATGGACAGTTGATAATGACCCTACTATAGCCGTCCCGGGTTCGAATCCCGGTAAGGGCAGATATTTGTGTGATGAGCGCGAATATTTGTTTCCGAGTCCAGGATGTTTTCTACGTATTAAGTATATAAGTAAGTTTATTTATCTAGTGACAATAGTACAAGCCTAGAGCTTAATTTGGGACTAGGTCAATTTGTGTGAAATTGTTCCCCGATATTTATTTTAATTTTATTTTTCAATTTGCATGTCCTTCATTCGCTTAAAATTGGAGCACAAGTTAAAGTGTCTTGATAAAATGGTCGCCCCCTAACGAGCTTTTATTTAAGTACTTTTTAAAGTTAAACCGTATTCCTATAAGCATTTTTTTTATAGGGTAGGTACCGGTTTTTTTACTCCGTTTTTGCCCAATCTACATTTAAAAAAAATATATATTATTATTGAAATTACACAAATATTTTAACAGTCTTAACTATTTATGAACATATTTATTTTATTTTTATTTTACAGTATTTTTGATAGTCATTACGATCTAAAGTGGCCAAAAAGGGTACAGTGGCCACAAAGGGTTCTTCTACCCTACTTGCTTTTATTTTTAAAACGGGATTTTTGGTTGAGGAGATTATTATTTGTTTGAATGTCCGGTTCCGAGCTCCTCGCCAGTGTCCGTATCTACAGCCTTGGCCAAAGGTGTTGACTGTTGAGCACCCATGCGTTTTTCATATAAAAGTCAAACTTTAAAAGGTGCATTTATATCATTTAATATAGAAAGTTGTATATCTATCGGAAAGATTAGTCATATTTATTGAACGTAAGGGAAATTCCGTGAAAAATATCATTTTATATTGTAAAACCCAACTTATTCTAGCTTTAGTTTTCACATGTAAATGGGGAGTTTGAAAAAAATAGCACACCTTTGACTTTTTCTTTAGATTTGGGAAAAAATTTGCACCTTGCTTGGGATCATTATTCTGAACTAGAAAAAATGTATCCCAATATGTCCCCAAAAATATGTATGGAATTGTTCCGTTTTGTTATCAAAATCCAATACGTTTCTTGGTAACAAAACGGACAATTCCATACATATTTTTGGGACATATTTCTGCTTTGAAACGATATCTACTAATGATTTGCACATGTTCAAACACTTTTTTATATTTTACGCTTAGACGAAAGTAAAATAGCTGAAGATAAGTGACTAACCTTCAGGGCACAGATGCCAGAAATCATGTCCAGTGGACCTAATTGACTCAGTCGCAATCCTAGTGTCATTAAAGTCAACGCGGATGTGTCAAGTTACTTTTATGATTTGAGGCAAAATAAAGGTACGACAATGCCTTCGAGTACATTTAATGGTTGTACAAATCATTCAAGAAGAAAAAACAAATTACACACCTTTACTTTGCACTCGTAAGTACATGTTACTTATTAAATATGTCTCGATTTATTTAATTTCGTTCGCGCAAGCGTTCGCCATTTTGCAGAACGCGACAGAAATATACGAAATGTAATTGGGTTATCCCCTAATTTTATAATGTTTGGTGATTCAAAAACCATTTCGAGAATAGGGGATGAAGAACGATTCCCTGTTATCAGATTATTTTATAAAATTAGTATTAAATAGTTATTTTTAATTTAACATTTGAGATTACTTGACCTCTAATGTAGTGACGTCACGATCTTGATTGGTAAGTTGTATCTAATCTGTGATCAACCATAGTACTGCATATAGAATGAGTCCGAAATGCAGTAATATACAAATAATGTATATCGAATTTTGTCTTATTTATTTCTGTATTATTTTAACGCTTATTAAAATCAAAACAATTTTTAACCGTATATAAACATGACAATGTAAGATCCGTTTTGGACTCTCCGCCCGTACGCTAGTCTGTGGGTGAAATTGACAACTTTACAAACTTACATGACTTGACATTGACAATTGACATTTGACGTGATCTGACAAAAACGCACAGTGCTGTCAGGCAAAAAAACAATCAATAACGTTTTAAAGAAACTCTATACAATCGATGAAGTGAAATTCGATAAAATGATGGGTTACCATCATATACACTATTCGAATTTTTGCAAGGTGGAATATATGAACGTCACCTATCTTCCGCTATTTTACTTTCACCTAAGATTTTACCTCTTTGTGATTTTTTTAAATCGAAAAATAATACTTTATTTATAAATTACTAAGGGAAACGTGGGGTGCTCAACACCTTTGGCCAAGGCTGTATGTAACCGGGGCAAAAACAATATTTTTTGTCTAAATTATTGCAACTTGTGTCCGCAGATGGATCGAACTGGAACAAATAGCAGAGAAGGAAATGGGAATGTTAGAAAACCCCGACTCGATCAGACTTCACGGAAACCAAGGCACCGCGGCTAACATCCGCGCGACATGCTGCTCTCGGTTCAGTGAAGATTGAACCCATTCCAGTAATGCGTGTTTTTTCCTCTAAGGGTAAAAATGCCGTGCGTGGATCTACATTCCATTCCACTAACTTCAATCAGCATACCCTTATAATGTTCTGTGTTGCTAGCGTTAATGCGGACGTATAGCTGTCTCTCTTACGCTTTGTTGAATGAGGACGGGCATAGATTGAAGTTATTTCAGAACTGCGTGCACTTGCCACTAAGGACTTTAATTATGTGACAAAATCCACAAAATTAAGTCCATAACTTTCATGATACTGACTTTTGTAGTATCCGCGTCTGTTACACTATATACTAAATAAATTATATACGGACTTATAGTTGTCCCTTTATGCAAGCTTTGTTCGATGGAGACGGATGCAACTTAAATTACTTAAGAACAGCGGGTAATTGTCTAAAGATGATAATGACATCACTGGACTCTGTATGTTTTTGTACTTCTGGTACATGTTATGCAGGCGTACATGTCCCTTTTATCAAGCATAAAGAAACTTAACACAGAATTAATCTGCGATTTTATTTCGGTTCACCGTGAACTATGAAAATGTATGTTTGAATGTCGATAACTGATAAGCAGCGATCTAATTTTAGTACCAACGCATCTCATAAAATTATTGAGACGTATGTGGTTTACTTTATTTAAATGTTGCTGTGCGTGCCCGGTGTCGCCTTGGTGTTTCTAATACAAACCTTGTCCTGACAATTACGAACACATCAAAAAATAAATATTCAAATCGGTCGAGCCATTCTCGAGAACTTCTTCTCGAGTCTTTTTGCGAGACTAACGCAAAAATAGAAATAGATTATTGAGCGGCACTATTACATGAAACTAAGGTCTAACTTTTTATTGCGTGCAGTGAAAACAAAACCGCTACGGTCATACCATAAAATAATGATACCACATATAAATTAATAGTGACACATTTCGTTCACGTTGTGAATGATTTGATCAAAGAACTAACTAATTGCATCTGTGTTAACTGCAGTGTAACACACGAAGATCTTAAAATAAATATTCCATTGTTAAGATTACGAAGTATGCTAAAAATATTTCTGCTGTGTATTTTTTTGTGTTAGATTGATACTTGTATTCAGGCTAATATGTGGCCCAGTATAAATGTTGTTTGTCCGGTTACATAACTAAACCATGGCGCTTAAGTTATGTAGATTTGCATGTGTAACTGGTTGCTTGTAAAGGTGTCTTCACTTCACCTGAGTGTCCTGAGTTCGGTGCGGTTTCGGCCAATCTGTGGAGCAGCCCATCGCATCCTAAATACATGATAATAACTGAACTTCAAGACAGTTTACTTAAATCCTCTATGTATGTACTCGTAACGTACAAAGGCCCTAGAGAGTAGAACATTTCAGTCATTAGTGATCATAAGATTTTTAAGCGACGTTTTGAGGGTGCGTTTTATGAAATGTCGATTGTATTTTGCAGACTAATGACCGGCCGGCTTCCTTAAGGTATCCTTTATGAACAGTCTGAGAATAAACATTTAACGTACTAATGCATCTCTTCACTAGCTAAGGTCTGACTTTAATTGTATGCAGTAGAATGACAATCGCTATTATCTCATACTAGAGGACGCCCGCGACTTCGTACGCGTAGAATTAGTTCCCCGCCACTCCCCCCATTTCTTCCCGTTGGGGGTCGATTTTCGGAAAATCCTTTCTTAGTGCTCACTTACATCACGAAAGTAACCCCTGTACCAAATTTCAAGTTTCTAGGTTCAATAGTTTCGGCTGCGTGTTGATATATAAGTCAGTAAGTCTGCCTGCAGTAAGTTGCCTTTTATATATATATAGATGATGGTCGTATTGCTTTTAACTCGGTCGCCATTACTGTCAAGTAAATAAGAACTAAAAAACGTTGACGGTTGCTTGTAAAGGTGTCTTCACTTCACCTGAGTGTCCTGAGTTCGGTGCGGTTTCGGCCAATCTGTGGAGCAGCCCATCGCATCCTAAATACATGATAATAACTGAACTTCAAGACAGTTTACTTAAATCCCCTATGTATGTACTCGTAACGTACAAAGGCCCTAGAGAGTAGAACATTTCAGTCATTAGTGATCATAAGATTTTTAAGCGACGTTTTGAGTGTGCGTTTTATGAAATATCGATTGTATTTTGCAGACTAATGACCGGCCGGCTTCCTTAAGGTATCCTTTATGAACAGTCTGAGAATAAACATTTAACGTACTAATGCATCTCTTCACTAGCTAAGGTCTGACTTTAATTGTATGCAGTAGAATGACAATCGCTATTATCTCATACTAGAGGACGCCCGCGACTTCGTACGCGTAGAATTAGTTCCCCGCCACTCCCCCCATTTCTTCCCGTTGGGGGTCGATTTTCGGAAAATCCTTTCTTAGTGCTCACTTACATCACGAAAGTAACCCCTGTACCAAATTTCAAATTTCTAGGTACAGTAGTTTCAGCTGTGCGTTGATATATGAGTCAGTCAGTTTTGCCTTTTATATATATAGATATAGATAATAACGATTTTATTTATTTATTTATTTGTTAGCCAAAAGTGTCCCACTGCTGGACAAAGGCATAATAACGGCGCCATGATCGAAATTTTAAAAATCAAAATTACTCCTGATTCCCTATTGCAAAAAATACTCGATCAATATCATTCGTTTAGTAAGACGCATCACTATTTAAGTTTATCCAATACAGAGGATGTCATTCTACTGAACACATTTCAAAAGTCCGACTATACTCCAAGACGGGCCGTGGTGTACCAGACGGTTTGTAAAGGTGTGGCCCTATTTTCATACGCCTATTGTTTACATTTTTAAGCAATCAGCAAGGTTCTTTAAATGTAATGCTTATGAAATCTTTACAGTATTTATATTTACAGTACTCTCTCAAGTTATATGCAATTGCTTTTTCGCTAGAGCATTTAACCTTCGTGGTAAGCATTTTATGGTTGTTTTTGGGATGCAGCATTAGGTAAAGATAGTAAAAGTATGGTATGTTAAATCCGAATTAGGTTTACGCACAATAGTAAACGACACCGACGACGACGTGCGTTCAATAGAACTGACAGTCAAACGGAACTCTAAGCCAATTCTTAAAAGTTCAGACAATTGGTATTGGGCCGGTTATTTAGCAAAAAGGCTGCTAAAAGTCATTTCTTTTTCCAATCTGTACAAATTGAATAATGACGATTTTATTTACAAAGTTTCTAATGCAATGTCTACTTTTTACAAATAGCTTTTGCACCCTTGGTAGGACACATTACGCTCGCCCGAATATGGGATTGTATTATCTTCGCAAAGATCTTGAATGATCAAAATTTAAGATATGTTAAATAATTAATTCCTAGGACATAAAGCTGCTTAAGAAAATATTTTCGGTTGTGATTGTAATTTTATATTCCGTTGCATTCCAATATTTGTTAAGAGGTTTATACAGTGAAGGAAAAAATACGCTAGAGACCAAAGCACAATATAACAATATAACAATATAAGGACTGAGTCGCTGCGGATTCGCCAAATTAAAAATCATTTCATTGTGAAGTTCTTTTATATAAATTGTTTAAATATAATGTTTAGGGTTAGGATTTTGGTGGCAAAACGTGGTTCTACAATCCATGGAGTCGCTATTTCCTAATTATTATTACACATATCACTTTAATTTTGGCCTTTAGTTTTGTCATATTTCTTAATAAACTAAATACATTTTTAGTTCAGTTTATCCATACTTACTAATATTTGTTTGTTTGTTACGCTTTCACAGCGAAGGATCCGTACCAAAATTAATTTAAACTCTTTTAGCGATTTAATTAATTATTGATTATTGAAATATGACAATACTGAAGGTCAAAATGAAGGTGTTATGTATTAAAATAATCAGGAAACAGCGACTCCATGGATCCTAAAACAATGGTTTGCCACCAAAAGTCCTATACACTAGGCCCAAAACTGGAAAACGCGTCTCTAAACCAGGCAAGCGGCGGCAAATCATGTATTTGCAATCATTGCATTCTACTTTTTCAAAAATGGTCCTAGACTACTGATCCTAATGATGTTAAAGTTGTCACGTGTCGGTAAATTTCTTATTTAACTTTTATTTTCCCACTCCTGTCGTAATTTTTGCCGTACACCCTCCATTAAACATACGACAGTGTCGTGTGTTACTTTCTTGCATGCTGAATTCCATTTGGTGAGGAAATCTTTTTGGTCAGATCAGAGCCCAGTACCGTTCTATGGGGCGACAATGTGCGACATTTGGTGGGTTAAGGTCTTTAGGCACGATTTTTATGGCGTTACGTTCAATCTGAATCAAATCTGATCTTGTCCTTGCCATAGTGGGCTGTCGCCAGATCTGGCCAAAATCATGATGAAGTATCGTGCTTTTGAACAAACGCACCAGTCGTTTTTTTAAGCACTCGTTAATATAGATTTCCTTATTGATTGTGCCAGTCGGCTGCGATCACCGCATTGACAAATTGCCTGCCACACTAAATATTTTCTGAATCGGGAGAAACCTCTCCTTCAGCTATCGTGTAATACAGATTACCTGGTAGTGTTAAAATATCAGCTTTGACGTAGGTTTCGTCATCAAGTATTAAGTGAAAATTGCTCAAAAAGTCATACAATTTTCGTGCCCTGATTTTCATGGTCTTTCGTTGTTTTGCTGTAGTTTTAGGCACCTTGGACTTTTCTTAGTTTTCATATCAGTTAGTTTTCTTGCACGTCTAATAATGGATTGGCTAGTGTTTTTTTTTTGCTAAATCTCGTTCAGGCATGCAGCAATTCTTACGAATCGTCCGAATGATTTTCTTCTCGAGCTCAGCGTCACGAGGGCCTCCGGCTTTAACCTTCGGCTTCGGAGCAGTGGTCAAGGTTTTTAAGTAACGTTTTATAATATCATCAACGGTCCTGCGCGCAATTTCCAATTCTTTAAAGTAGAAATGATTAGGACGCTTAGTATTTGACAGCCATTTGGCAACAATTTTATCGCGGCGTTCCCTTTGATTAAATTTTTTCGTTTTTCTGAAAGCATATCGAGAAAATATTAACAGTCGGTTAACAACTAAGAAAAAATATTGGGAGACGGTCAAGAAAAAGAGGGTTTATTTTGGCGAATCCGCAGCTAATCAGTCCTTATTATCTATAGTAGCGCAACGCCTTTGATGTCGGACGTCGACGACTAATCGTTACAATTGACGTATATTTTCGATTGGTAACAAGCGGCTACGAATTTGTCCCATAACCCCGTATGTTCACCAAATGTAATTAATTAGTTACATAATGCGGAATTTTAAGAAAATTTGTGGGAAATCTATGAAATTTCAAATTCTTTTGCCTTTTAGTGTTCATTTACAGCCGTAAACTAAGCGAGTTGGTTGGTTGGATGCGGCCCGCGTCGCCCACTTCCCCGAGAGTTCCCCTCCGTTGCTCTGCGCAAGTTCATTTGTTGCGCAACTATATGAATTGTTAAACTGTGACCTAAGTCTAATGATATACCCAGATGACTATTGTCAGGAGATCATGAATATGTATTCTTATTTTTGTGTACTTTGCCCTGTACTGTATTTTGGCCTCAACTCTATTTATAAATAATCGTGTAGGTATATTTTAAGTTAAATATATTGTACTAGAGGATGCCCGCACTTCATACGCGTAGAATTAGTTTCCCGCTACTCCCCCCATTTCTTCCCGTTGGGGGTCGATTTTCGAAAAATCCTTTCTTAGTGCTCACTTACATCATGAAAGGAACCCCTGTACCAAATTTCAAGTTTCTAGGTACAGTAGTTTCGGCTGTGCGTTTCATACATTTTGGTCAAATACGTATTGAAATTTTCTATGAAACAGCTGATTTTTTTTCGTGATTTCACAGTTGGTCCCATAGTGAAAGTTGTTCATATTCATGGGTAGAACACAGAGGTGATCATTTGTACCACGACCCAGATTTCACCCTGTATAGATGCACTGCGGCATGATCCTCGGATATGCAAAATATGCAAATGTAACATGCACACACAATATATAGCATAACATAACTTGCATCTGTGTTTATCGCTGTTGTATTGTATAGTCAGCAGCATAGTTAAGTAGCTGATCGGACATGGTGATCAAATTTCTACATATATTAATATATTATTATTAATAACATCTTGTAAGCTGCTCCGGCATGGGGATTAGGGCGATAATACCCTTCTCCTCTTAGCTATTTCTTTTGCAGAATAGAGGAGCCTTATGCGGTTTTTGGTTAAGAAATCTTTTAATTGTCCTGTATGCCAAAGAATCTTTAACGTTTAAAACGTATGTTTGCTGCTTTGTCCATTGAAGGGTAGTTTTTAAGAATGAAAATATAATTACCGTCCCTGATAAGATTTCTTAGGTTTTGTTATTTTGGTTGGAATCTCTCGTAGGCATTAACCATTCGTCAACGCGACAAATCAATGCTATCTTGGTATTATCTTTTGAGACTCTCTTACTTTGTTATGTACATCTGAATTGATCAAATATGCAAGCATATTGGCCCTGATAAGGCTATAAAACCGATTAGTTTTGTAGAGTGTGGGAAATTTTAATCGCCCAAGAAATACGGATGATACCAGCATTTAAAACTGCTAATTAGACAGCGATTAGACAGAGAGATCCGCTACACCGTCTGCTGTCATGTAACACGTCAGTCATATAAACTCCATGTTAAATTCTGTTTTGCTAGAAAGACATGGGAACAAATCTTTGTTAGCTTCTATGTATGTAGGTTATTTTTATAGCTATTCAAAAATCTGTTTTCTCTACTGTTTGTTACATAAATCAGCTTTTATTGAAGCTGTAAAAAAAAGACGTGAATATTCCCTATTACTAATTAGGTTGTCCCACAAGAACTGCAACGAATGGAACGAATGAAACGTATTGTCACCTTTTAATATGTAGAAATAAAAGAATTAAGTGAGTAGGTAGGTAGACATACTTCAAATTTCAAACCCAAAAACTGTATTTATTTTACACACAAGTACCTACCTATCCTTTCATTCCTCCATTTAATCCATTCGTGCCGGCTCTTGACATTGACCTATACTGATAATACAGTATTGTGCTGCGTACTTATGAGCATGACTAGTAACATTAGTGCTGTCTTTACTATTACAATAAGCTGGTATTTCAATTTCCGGTCACTAGGGCCTCTAATACTTAATTCATAGTATGACGGGCAATAGTTATAAAAGTAATTTGGAATATGAATAATAATAGATGCTTTTATTATCATTACATTCTGGTTATAGTGATAGTTATTTGCGAGAAATGTTCAGAGGTAACTTGAATGGGGTTTCATACACAATGACATTTATGGTTCGTGTTGCCGTCCTGTTTGTTGTTATATTTGCAAAACAGCACAGAAATGATTAAATCTTATGTTTTAAACGATACGAAATTAATGGCAGTAAAAGGTGCGTTAATTGTGATTAAATCTTTTATTTTTCGGAAACAAATGCATGTCAGCAACATATCACATATATGTATATACGTTAAGTTACATAAAGTGGGATTATATGCGTAACTTGCGTGCTCGGACTATAATAATCATATTTATCTATTAAATCTCAAGTGCTTTTGTAATTAAATTAAATGGGGGTGGTATTTATTTTGAGTAAACTAGTGTTTATATCCGACCCGCCCAGCCAGGCTTCGGCCCATGTTATTTATTCCTATGTTATGTAGATCTGTCTCTCTGTTCCTGCTTGAATAATTCAAAAGTTCATATTTCGCCAGCTGGAGCCTGGAGTCGTGTTGTCCAGGGACTCAAGGAAGATCTAGTTTAGAAAGTTATTTGCGTTATATACCATATCAGAATTATTATTATTATTATTACCCTAGTCGATACGGCACGAGCTTATTATCGTAGCTTATATACGAGATAGGATTATTGTAAGCTAGGATTGGCTAAAATGTAGGATCTGATCTGATCTGACAGCGCCGCGTTAACGCGATGATCTCAACGTTTTGTTAAGGTTGTTACTGTTGATTTGCGATAGCAGCCGGTTTTTTGCTGTTATTTTACTTTACTTGGATATTTAACCTCGGTATTATAACCTATTATCAGCCACAGATTAGATAAAATATTTTTTACATGATCTTTGACTGAGTGGTTCTATCCCTTGTATCTAAATACTAGGGGTCACAAAACCGGTTCTCAAGTTATGTCAAAACCGGTTTTCCGGGTATTTAGGACTAAAAAAACTATCTTTTAATGTACACTTTATTATACAGCTGTTGTTATTCTTAATAATCACATGAAATGGTTAAACCGGTTTTGTTTTCGGTAAAACCGGTTTTGTGACCCCTATTAAACTTACCCCCTTACTAATAAACGTTGAGTAACGGTGGTATAGCTATACAATGTTTTGTCCTTATCTGTCAAATTCAAATGTCACAATGACAGATAAGGACAACATTGTATAGCTATACCACCGTTACTCTACGTTTATTAGTAAGGGGGTTAATTATTACAGACGTCTAGCGTGGATCAGCCGATGCAAGGGATATTTCAAGTTTTCGTATATATTTTAAAATATAAATGAATGATTATTTAACCCTTTGAACGCCAAGAACCACTACAGTGGTCGTGTACTGTCGTGCCTACCACGCCATCGACCCATTTATTGGTCACAGATAAAGTGCAAAATAGACCCGAGTATTTGTGACGTAAGGTTGACGTTAGTTGTGGTTTTCAGCTGTCATTGGCGTGTGAGGACGACGTTTGTATCAAGTCAAGGGCGTTCAAAGGGTGAAGTTGTTTGGTTATGTTTAGGCTACGGCACTCTGCCTGGCTCGGTTTTGCTTTTACATGTTTTTTAGGTGTTAAATTCATGTTGGTTAAGGGTTTACTTGTCCCTAGAATGTAGCTAAGCTTCATATTGAAGGAATAATAATTGTAACCGCACCCATTAGTCTTAAGTAAAAGGCGCCTGTTCCTCTTCCCTCTCCTTGTTTGTAGGCACGATCCCGGGAAGAAATTAACAATGAAAACAAAAGACAATTTAATATGTCTGGTTTTGAATTAGCAGTGAATATTAAAAAAATACAGTAATCTGGATTCACTGCTACATTTGTGTGGTTTAGTCAAATTTAATTACTAAAATACTACCAGCCTTAGGACCAGGGATCGGAAATTCGGATCGATATTTACCTAAACTTTCGCGGCGGCGTTGTTGTTCAGTTGTATGGAGGCGGACTCAATCATATTACTCATTAATAAAACACCCGGGATTTCTAAATAAATAAATTACGCCAGAATAAGTTAACAATTAAGTATTTATATTAACTATTTGAAGTTATTTTCCACGTATAGATTTACCAAATTTACCTATAACTCATTTGCCTAGCGAATTTATAGGAGCAAAACGGAACGTTTTATCCTTTATGTAAAACAATTATTATTAACGTTTTTTATAATCCCGGAATATTATTAAAATTATATATTTAAGAAGCCGACGCCATGTTCGCGTATCTTTTTCCGGGATTTTGCCAACTTTAGGTAAATATCGATCCGAATTTCCGATCCCTGCTTAGGACAGAGTAACGTCTAAAAGAGGAACACCTTAAAATTACGAATTACTTTTTTCCGAATATCCATTCGTCCGAATTTTCATTTTTCCGAAAGGTATGTTACGCTGGAGCTATTTTAGATTAAATTCATAATTTATTTACTTTACGTAGGTTAGGTTAGGTTTGATTTATAAGCGATAACAAAAAATGAAGTCTTCTATCCAAACATTTCATTCGGAATTATGAAAATTCGGAATTTTGATCAATTCGGAATTATGCGTACCCGTCTAAAAGAGATAGGCCCACATAAAAATAAAACTACATATCATTAAAAAAAAACCCATGTAACGATACTTTGCAAACTATTTATTAGGTATGAATTTATTGCATAAATTTGTTGTCAATTTACCATCTTGTGGCAAATTTGCTGGCAATCCACGCTTGCAAGCACGCTCTTTTTGTTACAACAACTTCTATATTTTAATCGTTTATATAATTTAAACTTAAACTATTTATAGTATCTTGGCCCCAGATTGGACAATCTGAAACTGACCACTTTTGGTGGACATAACTTTCAATAATTAATTATCCAGTATTTTATTTTATAGGTCTTGTTAGTTCCACAGAACTACGAATTTTGTATTGAGTTGCGATGGAACGCCCTACAAAGTACTTACCATACTTTAATATTCGTACTTTTATGGAATAGATGGGACGTCGTACTGTTTAAGCCTGTTTGTTGAATTAAGTGCCAGGTTCCGTGATATCAATTTAAAATGATCCCCATGACGTGTCATTGACTTCGGGCACGTCCATCCATGTTAACGAATGTATAGTGTTTTCACATTCTCCAATCTACGACGTCCCCACTAGTTAATTTGACGTATAGGTACTTATTGGCGCACCCGCCCGTCATCTATTTCAGTGGCGGGGCGAGCCGTCGCTCGTGTATTGAAAACAAACGCTATATTCATATGTTAAATAATGTCATGGCTTAGTTTGTTTACTAAAACATTCGAAGTGATAACTGCTATACGTATTTGATAAATGTATAATAATCACGAATATAATAAACAAATATTTATTTAACTATTAGACTTTCTGCCCTTTTACAAAGTACAGTCACCAGCATTAATATATTATCCAATATTGGGCTCAAAAATATCTGACACCTCTCTATTAATAGAGGCATAATAGCGTGTCAGATATTTTTGAGCGCATTTTTGATAATATGTTATTGCTGGTGACTGTACCTAGTGTACCTTCTGTAAAACTGTAATTCTGAGTCAATAAACAATGTACTCAAATTGTTTCTTTTTACACTTTCCCGACCGATACTTTACTGCAAACATTAAGATACAGGTACATTACGATATAGGGCAACCACAGATACAGGTTTCTAACGTATTGTAGAAACCTTACGATATGCATGCAGATAAAGTTATGTACTTATGTGACTCGCCTTTCCTCTCGTTTCATAAAACCACACTCGTATGTTAATGCCTTTCATTGTGCACCAGTAACATAAACTACTATTAAATGTTCTTGTTACTACATAGCGCCAGGGAAACTAATATTACGGGAGGTCACGACAAATTTGGAAACGATCTCGGAAATGGATTATGGTAGGCTGACAGGATAGATAGGGCAACTCGCTGACTCCAAATATGTCGGTCTGCCTGGGCACAGTGGTCGCGTTGGGACATTGGCCGTGGTCCACCTATGTGGATTACGGAGAGTAAACTGAACAAAATCAATAGGTAGGTTTAGTTTATGTTAGTTCTTCAGAGGGCCCGAAGGGCCTAAAAAGAATGTAGAAGTAGGAACTCCGTTCGTCGCGGAGCTCCGTCGACCTGCTAAGGTTTGCTAAAATGCCCAGGTGAACAACATAGGTGGACCACGACCAACGACTGGTCGCGTTATCTATACAGGTTGGAAAAAACATTGGAATTAGCAAGTTCTATGCAAAGGAGATTTACTTTTATTTTTGAAAACAAAAAATACTGCATTATTGTCCTCTTTCTCAACCGGGAATCGAACTGGTCGAATATGACAAAACAATAAAGTCGTGTTTTAGGACACAGTTCGAAAGGGTCATTGATAGTGATCATTTATGTCTATAACACATACACCTTTGAATTAAATAAAGACCGTAAAAAAACCCTTCTTTATTATTTTGTCATATTCGACCAGTTCGATTTCCGGTTAAGGCAGGCAAATTTTCAAAAACCCATAAATGTAGTAATAATTGTTTTCAAAAATAAAAGTAAGTCTCCTTTGCGTAGAATTTGCTGTTTCCAATATTTAAGCAAGTTGCCGTCCATGTGGCGTTCGTTTTTTCCACCTGTATATGGCGGCTGATAAACGTGTTATCGTTCCCAAAAAAAAACGATCAGGGAAATGGCTGAATGTTGTACATAAAGTAAGTACTCGACTCGTACTCATGTCGAATATGCAAAAACTGACCAAAATTATGGTCGCGTTATTGTGCTACGACCTTTACAAAAAAAAAGATAACGGAAATGGCTGAATGTTGTACATAAAGTAAATACTAGTTGTACTCATTTAAATATGCAAAAACTGACCAAATTTTTTTAAGTGCCTTAACCTGTTCCATTGTGATTTTTATAACCCAAGGAAATTACTTTAAATAAAACGCTACGATCGACCCGAACACGTATAATAAATACAGGCTTACAATAGGGATCTTTGGATATAATCACCGCTGACATCTGAGATTATGTACTCGTAACAACTACTTTCTAAAACATTAAATAAGAACCTATTTAAATTTCGAAGCTCTTAGACTTTTGTCAAAACATTTATTTAGTTTATACTATGAATTAAAAATATGTTTATTATTATTAGACCGCATTACGGTGTATTGCTGTGTGAACCAGTGGTCAAACCACAAGGATACCGTCGCTCCCACATGCAAAACCATTTATTATCTAATATAATATGTAGGTATATATTTATGTATGTACGAGTATACTAAAAACTACTAAATCATATGACTAAATTGCCATCGGCTTCCAATCAATTCCATAATTCCTTATTCTCGTTGGCCTAATCTTATCAAATCCACAAGATAAAACTGTATCATTCCAAAAATGCAATATGACATAGACATTTATTGATATTTTACATGTATGTTCTAACTTGTAGATCTTAAACCCTTTGAACGCCAAGAACCACTAAAATGGTCGTGTACTGTCGTGCCTACCACGCCATCGACCTATATAGTGGTCACAGATTCAGTGTAAAATAGACCAGACTATTTGTGACGTAAGGTTGACATTAGTTGTGGTTTTCAGCTGTCATTGGCGTGTGAGGACGACGTTTGTATCAAGTCAAAGGCGTTCAAAGGGTTAAAAATATTATTTAAAATCAGACATATGCACGAATCAAGCTGACTCCATTAGGATGCGCACTTTTTCCTCGCTATAAATTTGTAGAAACAAATGGCTCGCACAGATCCCAAATTTCATAACAAATTTCTCGAAACTCACTAGGTATAGGTATATTATACTAGCGACCCGCCCTAGCTTCGCTTCGGTTAATGTGAGTTTTCTGTAATACCCGTACATAATCCAGAATTTATTATACAATAATCAAAAATTCAATCAGATCATCTTCTATTAGTAGAATAGTTAGACATATGGTATCGCACACTTTTTTGTAGATATTGATGTCCTCTTTAAAACTGTAGTACATCACTTTGCTCTTTTGTCAATCGTTTCCGCAGTGTATGCGTTATAAGGTTTTTTTTTCATACCTTGGGCTACATTATCGAAGTTTTTATACGGATCCCCAAATTTTTGGAAATTATTCTATCGCTTATGTTCATCAGGGGTAATGTAGGATTTTAATGGTGAAAGAATTTTTGAAATCGGTCCAATAGTTTCGGAGCCTATTCAATTCAAACAAACAAACAAAAAATCAAATCTTTCCTCTTTATAATATTATTATAGTGTAGATTATAGGTAATATAATTCCATGCGAGATATTTTACTAGTAGACGTAGAAAATTGTATACCTATGACTGAACTAAATATTATTATTATTATTCGTCTTAGTCAGTTTCGAGGTATGGGCCCCAGGCAGTACAGTAAGGTTAAGATCCCACGGCATAATTGTTCTCGACAGCAAAATTTGTATGGCAACTTTGAAAATCGTTCACACGGCGTTTATGCGGGAAAATCGTGTTCGACACTTACTTTTTTACCGTATGCCGTAGGGTTTTCCCGCCGAGGATGCGAGATTCTGGAAACGATTATATCAAATGCGATGCTCTGTGGCGCTTGTGTTTACGCTGTTTTGTTCACACGCACACTGTTTCTCGTACACGAGACGCGCGCGAGCGCAGGCACTACAAGGTTATATACTTACCGACCGCATACCTACGTGAAAAAACTGAATGGACCTCGCGCCATGTGAACGGTTGTCTCGTATACGGTAAACGGTAAAACCGTATATGAGAAAGTATCAAATCGAAAAGTTGCCCTCCGTCCACTAGGATCAATTGATAGGATCCATTAAAGGGTCAAGTGGACTTTTTGTACATTCAAATCCAAGGAGTAGAGTGGACTTTAATGTACACTTAAATCCGTTTGGAGTCGTTTACACTTTTTAATACGCTGGGATCCATCAATGGATTTAAATATACTATGAAGTCTACAAATATCCATGAATGAATCCAATTGAACTTTTTGTACACCGGGATCCATCAATGGATTTAAGTATACTAAAATGTCCACGAATATCTATCAATTGATTGATCCAAGAGTATTAAACGTTTAATAAAATCCATTGATGGATACTCGTATATTGAATTTTGAATTTGAATTTTGTATAAAAGTGTAAACGACTCCAAGTTGATTTAAGAGTAGGTACCTACATTAAAGCCCACTCTACTCCATTACCTTGTCCTGTGTTTTCTTAATAGCGGTAATCCTAACTACCGGATGCACTATACCAAGTACATAAGAACAGTGCTTTAGAGTTAAAAATATTTTGTACGATAGTGAGCAGTCAGGTCTGATCTACTATCATTAATTTGTACTTGTACAGTACGCGGGGACTTAAGAGGTTAATGGATTTGAATGTACAAATAGTCCACTTGATCCCTTTAATCTATCAATGGATCGTAGTGGACGGAGGGAATAGTCGCCGTGTGAATATAGCCTAAAACCTGAGTATTAACAGTAGATACTCGGCTGTCGCTATGCTACACTATCTTCGGCATCTGTCAGTATATTTGTTATGCCAGAGAGTGTGAAAGTTTGAGCCCACTATTAATTTAATTATCCATTGAAGCATTTCTTACCACTCTTGACTTCCTTATTAATTTAACGGCTCAGTTTTTTACTGCCAAACGTGTTAATCATTAATGCGTTTTGTAATTTGTAACTTACCAAACGTACAGTCAGATGCAGAGAAAAAACCTCCACTGTACAATATTTATTTATTGCCGCTTTCAATCGGCACCAGAAAAACGGTAGCCAACAACGACACTACACTAAACTACATCAATATTGACCGCGAGACTAGACTAAAGCCCGATTTACATTGATCAAGGACAGTGGCAAGTACAGTCAGCAGCAGAAGTAGCTACGCAACCGAAGAGGTCAAAATGATCTGCACTCGACTCTATTGTCAAGAGAATACGTCGTGTCTAGATCATTTTAAGCATGTTATTCTGCTTAGCTACTTTTGTTGCTGACACCTCAAAATTCCGAATTAGTTTTTTCCGAATATTAATTTGTCCGAATTTTCATTTTTCCGAAAGCTATGTTACACTATGGCAGTGATACACTGCCTAGTAATAACATACTCTGGTTCTAGTGTACATGGGAGCGACGTTCGAGTTGAAAAAGAGTATTATCGAAAGTAAACCCAACTATATTTATATGTTGATCCGTAAGTTTTAATAATATCGTTAAACAATTCCGAAAACTTGCATTGAAATAAAATCTATGTTACAGGAATAAGTTTTAGAACAGAAATAGATTCTTGACAGTAAAATGCAAATAACTAAAACCATATAATTTAACGAGTAAATAATATAAAAAAATTGCAAGTTTCCAAATTAGATTTCTCCTAATTAAAGTATCAAACTTTTGATGCCAAGGAATTGATTGTTCCTACAGCCACCATGCAGGAAGCAATCTGGATGAGGAACCTTCCCGTGCACCGACACTGCGAATGCTGTTGAGAAATTCGCAAGAAAAGAACGAAGGATATGCTGCATCAAGTGAAAGGCCTAGCGTCGAATCAGTCTGACAATGTGAACTGAAACATGTCGTGATTAGTTCACCGCCCCGCACGACCCTAGCGTCTCTGCCGGCTGATGCCTTGTTTCTGCCGCTGGCTGGGCCCCGCGTCCAGGTCTTTTTTTTTAGCAGTTTGGCTGTTTTGACGGCTCGCCTCGGTAAGTTGCGGATTCTCGCTTGTAGGCTGTTTAGTCTGCTCTACAAAATTATGTCGCCCTGGTTGTTTTAGTTTATATCTCGCTGCTTCAACCTGGCGAGCGCTCAAACGCTTCGGCTTCGGCTTTTTGCATATCGGCTCATTTTTTAAATACTGCGGCATTTCCGGTTCTTGCGATTCTTGCGATTGCTCAACGTCGCAGCACGCACTCGGGAGGGGCGAGGGCGACGCGGGCTGGTCTCACATAGGCCTCCTGGCCTTAATGAGTTCCTCGCTGACCTGCCACAGCTTCTCCTCGACCTCCTTATCGAACGGGTAGCTCGATGTGTACTCGGCGCAGTCCCGGTAAAACTTACCACTCTTGCCTTCTATGCTGTAGTCTGTGGCGCAGAACACGACGGTCTCTGAGCCCTGCAAAGGACGAATAGTTTTTTATATTAATAAGTATATAATATATTATTATGAAACCTAAAGGAATTAAGGCAATTTTTTAAGAAGTCTCGTCTAAGGACAAACAGAAATAAGTTGAATGTGATTAAATGGGTACTTAAATTTGACGACGCGATGGTCTAGTTGGTAGTAACCCTGCCTACGAAGCTAGCGGTCTTGGGTTCAAATCCCGGTAAGGGCAGATATTTGTGTGATGAGCGCGAATATTTGTTCCTGAGTCAAGTGAGTGTGAGTGTTTTCTATGTATTTAAGTATTATATTTCTCTATATAAGTATTAATATCGTCTAGTACCCATAGTACAAGCCTAGATCTTAGTTTGGGACTAGTTCAATTGGTGTGACATTGTCCCTTGATATTTATTATTTATTATTATTTATTAAATGAATTCTATTTTATACTGAGTTACCAAGGTCAATTTTATCGCAGAACTGAGGTAGACATGCATTTCAAATACTGTCTTGACTTTCTATTTAAGTGTCGACTAGGATCAAGAGCAAGCCAATCGAATATAAAATACACATTATAACACACAATAAGTCTGCCAACTAAGACGTTGACATAATTGCTTTTTCTTATTTTGCAGAATTAGTACAGCTCTATTCAACACGGTAAAAACAATATAATTTTTGATCTGTTATCGTATTGTCACCGTTTTGATAGAGCTCTTATTTACTTGACAGTAATGGCGTCTTACGTCATAACAATACCATAACAGGTCAACTACGATATCGTTTTTACCGTCGGGAATAGAGGCGCAGGAGGCTTTATATCCTGGCTTATAAGGCGTATTTTCATTACGCGGCGGCCATATTTAAAAATGCTTGTGTTGTGCGATAAAATTATCCTTTATAGTAGGATATCTAAACTCCTATTTCATGAAATCATGACACATATTCGTAGATCTCTTGGGGCAAAATTAACTTGGACGCATTTTTTTAAAATACAGATAGTGTGATGGAACCTGTAATGGACAAGGCACCAATAATGGACACTTGATTCTTATTTCACAGAAGATAAGGGTTATTCATTCGTTTTGCAACAATAAATTTAGAACCTTATGTAATTTGAATTAAGAGTGAAGTCTCCATTACTGGTGCCTATCAGCTAAAAGTGTCCATCATTGGTGCCGTCACCTAGTATGGGGGACATTCAACCGAAAAAAGGCCATCCATTGAAAGAATTAAAAACAGCAATTTTTTTCATTAAATGTGAGGAGTGTAGACAGGAGAGTAAATTAAGTTGTACCCACCCCGCAAAATGTTCACCACCGCGAATACGTTTTTTTTAAATAAATTTAGTAAGTACGTTTATTAATTTAACTTGGTAGGAAAAACTATTAACAGGCACTCAGGCATGTTTGTAAGGAATATAAAGTATTACCAGTAAGTAGGTTAGGAAATTAAAAAAATGTTTTTTTTTATTAAATATTATACTTTAGACTTTGTACGTTAAGCAAAAATATTAACACGAGAAAAAAATGTGCAATGGATTTTAATTCATATTTTCAGCTATAATTAAAAAAGAGATATCAAAAATTATCAAATAACGGTTCAGGCATAGTACATTACTGTAGAGACCAGTAAGTGAGCCTTCCTGACCGAGTATGAGGTAAGGTTTTATCCGTATGAGTCCAGGATGGCTCTTAATGGTCGAAGCATGTATAGTGCTTTTCTCAAAAATAGAAAAAATACAATGTATTAGGTAAAAGCAATATAAAAAGTTTCATAATAAATTCACGAGCGTTTTTGTAAAAAAAAAAATACTGCATAAATCCTGGCAACACTGACCTCGTTCATCGTTCATGACACTCATTTTTTTATTAAATAGACCATGTTCTAGTATCAAACTGCCAACCTATGTAGAGCTGAATGTTCAGCTTTTCATGTAGTAAGTATAAATATGAGTATTTTAATTATAAAGCAAGCCAAAATTCAAATAATATGATATTGTTAAGGAATTTCCATACTTACTTACTGTAGACTTATTGATTCCAAATTCGAAATTCCTCAACTTTACTATATTCCCGAAAGTAAAAACGATATCGTAGTTGACCTGATATGGTATTGTTATGACGACAGACGCCATTACTGTCAAGTAAATAAGAGCTATCAAAACGGTGACATAACGATAACAAATCAAAAACGATATTGTTTTTACCCTGTTGAATAGAGACCTACAACCTACTGGATTTACTTGTTTTATGCCAAGTATACATAGCAGTTTTTTTTTTAACGGGACTGATAATTGCTTAATAATGGAAAATATATAAACCCATACCGTAATTTCTCAAAATAAAATCAAATAAAATCAAATATATTTATTTCGTCAACACAGGTATAAGCAGCTATTAAATATTCATATTTCCGCTGTGATGTGTCTAGATAGCATACGAAAATTAAATTAAAACATTTTTTGTAACAAGTGCTTAAAAATATAGATAAAATACTCATTAACATATATTGAAACAGATTATATGTGGTTAAATATTTTAATATAGAAACCAAAGTACCAAGATCGCATAGGTCTCAGCGGGGAGTGCAGCGGCAGGCCGGGAGCCACCAAACTGCCCGCTTTTTAACGGGTCTAATGATGGTAATTACAAAAACCCTCATTATAAAAATTGAGAATTATCATCATTTAACTATCCCGTTCATGTCAGCTTGCGCTTGCGCTGCCTGGAGCATTAAATGTAATACTTTGAATGCCCCATTCCCTCCACTCATCATTCGACACTAAACTACAAGATGGAGATGGCGTAACTTCGAACTTTGATATTTAAAGTAGGGCTACATTAAACACGACCAAAAATAAAATTATTAACAAAGCGTCGCCGCGTCGGTTTATTTTTGCTCGCCAGATATAAAACAAGGAGCTGAAACTTGCCTGTTGAGCTGTCCGCATGAACATCAAAAAGACGGGCGCCATCAACACATAGTGATACCACCTGACCGAGTCTCTGAAAACAAAAACAAATATTGTTAACAATGATTTTGGTAGTCGAGGAATAAGCAGAGCAACCATTACTCTTGATCAAATTGCATAAAACGACTTCTATCTCGATCTATCGAAGTTTAATTCAAACGGGCTATTCCCAGGAAAAAAACCCAGTTGTTCACAGTGAACAACTGGGAATAATAATTCCCAGTTCTCCACACCCTCGAAATTAGGTGTGGACGAATCCACCGTAATAACAAATATTCTGAGGAAAAGAAACAACCCGCTATCTATTGCGGTTCAAAAGATAAAGCTGTTTAAAGTTGGGACGCACGGACAGCGGAGGCATATTAATAGGGTCCCGTTGTGCCTACTTCGGGCACGGAACCCTAAAAATAAATCTGGGCAATCTTGGTAAATGACAACAATTTTAAATTATCAATATTTTTCATATGATGTCAATAGTGGATCAGCATTCACTGATAACATTGACCTTTGTTTATCATTGAGATAATGAAATGCCAGGGGCCATCCAGCAGAGTTAAATAAACATTAGGGTAATTACGACTACGTATATAGTACAGGGCCTCTATTCAACACTAAACCCAAATCGTTTTTGACGTATTCTCAACGTTTTTATAGCTTTTTATTTACTTGCCAGTATTGGCGGCCGAGTTAAAAACAATACCAAAACAGGTCAAATACGATTTGGATTTTACCACCTAAAATAGAGCATGGACCTTAAAAAAATACGGACGTAACCTCGTTTAATCATGAGTGAAGCACACAAAATGGCCGTCCGTTCACGAGTGTGCGTGCTTTGAGGGTCGCCATATAAATCGTCAATTTGACCATTTTAAGGCCTTTTATCTACACCATATCATAAGTCCTCTATAATGCGTTCAGAATCCGTAGACAATTACCAGCATTACAAGATACAATTTTACTATGATATGTTTTCTTATCTGTAGCTGTAATGAAAAGTTAAAATTACGATACAACTTTTGATAAAGTACCTAATGTTGTTCAAATTTGGAACATCTTCCAAAACCAACACAATTCAAACAGGGGGCCAATTCTAGTATCAATTGAACGTCGACTCGGTATATTTTAAGTAAAGTGTCGTACGCCATTTTGATTTCGAATGACATTAGAATAGGGACTTTGTTAGTTTGTCTATGATTTAAAAAAAAAACATTCATATTTGTGACACAGGTTAGGTAGCTTTGCCGCCATTTGTTTGTTTTGCCGCCTACTGAACGCACCTTAGAGTACTTATAATATGTGTGTAAATAAAGTAATGTATGCAACTGTACATAATTAGGCCTTAAAACACTCGTGTGATCTTATTATGAAACTCGCCTTCAGCTCGTTTCATAAAACCACACTCGTATTTTAAGGACCCTCTTTATTATGTATCAGTTACATAAAATACTATTACCCACTGAAACTTTTTGCAGCGATACAAATGCGCATTTGAAAGCCGCGCCACTATCACGACTAAACGTAGACGATTTGTAACTGTACCGATGCTGCATCGAGACTGAATCGCGATTGTATCGATGCAAAAACTTCGTACAATTAAATCATGTTATCATTTATGTACTACCTACTTCTGTACTGCCATTTGATGGGTTCCAATTCCTTTACGTTTTGCATGTTTAGGAAAGCTATCAGAAATTAATGACTTATTAAAAACAAACATCATTAGTAACATACTTTCATTTCGACTTCCCTACTTCAAACAATGATAAAACACTCGCTTTAAAAAGACGAGTCAAACGAGCCCAAACTCGACGGATCCACTATTAGCCAATGAGGAGTTCCTATAGCCACCTGTCTCCATCATCATGACGTTATACATTTGTACACTGTATAGATAAAGTTCACCGGAAAATAACACAAATACAATAAAGCTATAGGTATACTTATAATTAAAAATTAAAACCCATAACACCCATATTTAAGAACTATACCTGAACAAGTTAGTAAAGCAGAACCCCGGGCAACAGTTGTAAACATCTACCCCGGAGTCCTTGAGTTTTTCAGCCAGAGCCATCCCAAAGTAAGCATTCATCAGTTTAGAATTGCTGTAAGCCGAGTTGTGGTGGCCGCTCAGTTTGCCTTGAAGAGCTAGCTCTGTATCTTTCTTTAAATTAAGGTCTTCAAAATTGATTTCGCCTTTCTCATGCAGAGTTGAGGACACCATTACAATTCTAGAAAACAAGAAGAAATTCTTAATTTGTTGGCAGGAAACCTTAGACACATCTCTAAAGATAATACTATACCAGATCTAAAAGTGACAAGTTTGAATAATATAATATCTAATGTAAAATCTCGTTATTGATATATTAACCACTTGCATGCCTAGGCACTCACTAGTGCCAAACTTTTGAATAACGATTGTATAGTTTTTTTATTAAACGATAATATGACTATGACCTCTTTCTAATGTAAACAAATCAAACAAATCAGTTGTACAATCATACGAGGGGAGATCCGTAAGTTTTGAGAATCAGTATGAACCATCCACATAATGATATTCTTTTAATGTGGAATGTACCATGGCACTGATCAATCTTAAATTAGAGAATTATTTCTTAAACATTATTTATTAGTTTTTCTGTGATAGTTTAACAAAAAACATCTGTACATACAATTTTACAAGACGGCAAAAATAAGAGCCAGTTTTGTAACAATTTGAAGCGGTGTGGAGAAAGTTCTGGTACGCTAATAAAAAATAGTTATTGAAAATGAAACCTTGATTTATCATTATGATTTAAAGATAAATATGTAATCTTTGCAGTGGATTTTTTTATCTCCAGCTCTGTCACCAAAGTTTAGGGTGTTTTTTAGACCTTTTCCTGGATTATTGAGGCCTACAAATAAATACTGTGACATTAGCTTTTAGCAATTGAGTTCAAATAATCTAGGAGAGTTATATAACATTATTTTATCATAGTTATGGAAAAATATTAAAAACAAGCAGAAGAAAAAATTAACGAATTTGCGGCAGGAATTGTGCTTCAGAGCCTTCTAATTAACAAGGGTGCTGCTCTTTGACCAAAGATCAGAACTGATAACCGCTCTCTCTGTTATTTAGCCCTAATTTTCGACTACTACTTCTCATTCCCTAATGTTCAAAAACAACTACATAAAAATCACGAGCTGGTGATACTTAGTGAAGGTACAAAATTTGACCTCCAAAAGTAAAATTATTTTTACTGCCGTACTCAAAGACGTCAATTAAGTTTAATGCTTGATTGAAGTTAATGCTGTCACTTTCTTTGCTATAGCAATAGAATAAGACACCACTTCACTAAACAAGCATTAAATTTAATTGACGTCTCTGAGTGCGGTAGTTATAGTGCTAAAATAAAACAATTGAATGGCGTTAATAAGTGTTTGCAAATATAGAAAGTGTGCATTATTCCAATTAAAATATAATGATTTACATATTTCCCATTTTTAATACCGATTATCAAACTTATGGATCACCCCTCGTATGGTTGATTTTTGTTACACAATTGTTGCATTACAGAAATAAAAATGTTTGCTAATAAAGGACTCCAATAAAATAACAACATATTTCCATCACATCTACATGAGCCTGATCTTAACTTAAAAAACTTAGGTGTTAAGTTACCTATTTATAACAAAAATTGAGAATGCAAAGCTGGCAATCCAAGCTGCTGCCAAATTAAAACTGTTGATAAATTTGTCAACTGTCTGAGACATGCATCCACTGGAGTCTTTCATCATGCTAAAGAGAGTAAAGAGAAACAATTTGCCTTCAGAGATGGTATTATGAGCTTGTCAAAAACCTGACAAGCTCCAGTCAGTGAAAGAAGGAGTTTTTTTATATCTGTCCTGTTCTCTGCTAGGAACACGACGTCAGGCCATAAAGGGTTATGCAATCCTTTATGGCCGAGCATATAATATTGTGCAAATTTTAGCAATCAATATTTTACTTTATGAAGATTTATTGTAAAATTCATGTCAATACCTACACGTGTCATCATCATCATGGACTCATCCAGAAAGGGATAATTGAGTTAATGTAAGATGATCCCCGTTGCAGGTGTATCTCAGAACAAAAAAAACATTTGCTATAGTCGCTAGCACCAATGGCGCATAGTGCGGGTCCTGCCATCAAGGCATATAAAGACACCGCAACATCCATATCAATGTATAGTGCAACACCTCTTAAATCAACCTTGAATCCTCAAATGAAAGAAACAGGTTTGTATTACAATGTTTATATGAGCTGTTACAGGATCATCCTGCATTGACTCATAGCAGAAAACCCTCCATCATTTTAGTGTGACATAAGTGTAAAGTTATCCTCCACTAACTGTTTAGCAACATACCTGCTTGGAGCTGCTCGTTTGAGATGGTCCAAAAGTAGATTAGTTAGGTAGAAGTGTCCCAAGTGGTTGACTCCAAAGTGAATCTCAAAGCCTTCCTTAGTCTTTAGTTCCTTAGTTAACGGAATAGACACACCAGCATTATTGATCAGCACATCAATTTTGTGGAAACCAGCCTTCACTATCTCTACAAAGTTTTCAATTGACTCCAAAGAAGCTAGGTCCAGTTGCATGGGGATCTAAAGAATATAGAAAGTTTATGGTCAATTTGTGCAAGCTTGTCCTCTATTTTTAAAAACGTTTCTGCCAACCCCATAATTGGGTTGGTTTAAGTATACCCCCCCTAAATCCCCTCCTAATCATCCCCTATGTAATCATGTCAAGAGCAGGCAAAAAAAACCTGCAGTGGTAAACATGCATCTACCCCAGCCACACCAAAGCCTGAATATGCTGACGCAACCTTTACTCAATGACATGTCTTTTGCATCATGATCTTAATGCTTCTTTTATGTTGATTAATTAGTGTTCAAGCCAAGAATGGCATGAACATTTTATTTAACGATTTTTATTCAAGCTAAATTTTGATGTTGCTCAATGGTTGATAAAATTATTATTTCAAAGTATGAAGATAATAAAATATATTATGATATACAATTAAGAGTCTTTTTGTTTTGTGTTGTGTGTTCTAAGATCTGAGAAGGTGACCCGAATTTGTTGCACCCACAATAGTAATTTAAGCCTTTCTGGTAGCTATTTATACATACTATTTAACATTATTGCGAGTGAGTCAAAAGAAAATAAATTAAAGTGTACTTAATTCTTCAAAGAATGTTTTTTTTAACTATCTTCCATTTTATTGGTAAATAGTCTTAAATGTGCTTAAATGTGGTACCCGCGATAATGGAATCGCCAATTTAAATCTTCCTCCATTTAGGGCGTGGGTCACCCTTCCTCTCCCCCACCATCTAACCCTCCCAGCCCTAGAGCAATACCTGATATTTTAGCATTTTGCACTTGAAATTAACAAATAATGAACTTACCAGCTCGCCCCCAGTCGGTTGCTCTTTCCTGATCAGCGAAATAGCTTCCTTTGCCTTTGCAATGTCCCTACACGCAAAAATCACTCTGGCCTTACGCCTCACCAAGCTTTTTGCTGTCTCGAACCCTATCCCACTATTAGCACCCGTAATTAAAAACGTTTTACCCCTTAAACAAGTGCTACTTAGGCATTTTGCCCAATTCCGAGACCTCCATTGTCTTATTATACTGACCGCCAAAACAACCGAAACGGGAACGGCCGCATACATTAATTGGTGTGAACCCATCGTGTTAACCGATTTCCCGCCTATCCAAATAATAATTATGTGAATATCTGGATTATTTTTACTTTTTATCTTATTTAGGCCGCTCAATTACAATTCCGCACTAAACTAACTTGGCGTAAGAGAAAAAGATAAATGTCAAAATTGACATTCGGGCAAAGGTCAAAGACTTTTCGTTCGGAAATATTATTGAAGGTGCAGAGGCCCTACTTTGAAAATCGAAGTTTGAAGTTACGTTAGCTCCATCCCTTTCTCTCGATTTAGTCTCGAATGACGAGTGACAGGGATGGAGCTAACGTAACTTCGAACTTCGATTTTCAAAGTAGGGCCTCAGGGTTACTATGCGTACGACGGTGGTATAGTATGAAAATGATCTTGATACTTGCTATTTTTGAATAAATATTGAATAGTGATAAAATTACATGGAAAGATCTTTTAAGTAATAATTGATTAATAGTGATTCTATTTGTTGGTACATTAGATTAGAATGTCTGTATATTCTTCTTTATTAGTTATTATATTAATTAAGTACGTATTAACATTTTTCTTCTGCATGTAACAACTTTAACTTCTTACTAAACAAAAAGTAATTGAATTGTATTAATTCATCGGTTGCTCTATACGCGTTACGTATCAATGTTTTCGCAAGCTACCCACTTATTTCGTTACACGGTTCTCGCATCGCAGCTGGAGCTCGCGGTGCCGCCGCCGGACAAAACTAAACTCCACTAGGTACATTACATTACATTACGTCCCAAAGCCACTGCATGTGAAAACTATGCCACACCGGACTAATCTTATAATTAATTTTTAATGTTAATTTCTCATTTTAAGTGAATATTGTAATATTCTTATGAGAATAAATGTCTTAAACCAAAAAAAAAAGTCTGGACCTCAATTTATTACAATAGAGATTTAGGCCAGCCGCATACATTCGTATACGGTTTCCGAATACGTTTTCCGCATTCGGGCATCCGCGGCCGGCCGTTTGTTTACATACGTTTTCCGAATGCGGAAAACGAATTTATGCGGCCGGCCTTAGACGGTGTCCGCGCTGGCACGCTAGCGAGTAGTAACATTACGTCGCGGCGACGTTAACTATAAACACTTTCATGTTTATAGTTAACTAGCTTTTGCCTGCGACTCCGTTCGCGTAGAAGTCGTTTATCGCTGGTCCTTCGGGAACTGTATATTTTTTCGGGATAAAAAGTAGTGTATGTGCTATTCCAGACTAGGTATAATCTATCTCTATGTCAAATTTTATCCAGATCCGATTAGCCGCTCTGGCTTGATTGAGTAGGTAACAAACATCCATCCATCCAAACTTTCGCATTTATAATATTAGAAAGAAGAGCTATGAAATTTATTCTACACGGAAGAAGACGAAAAATATATGAAAAGTTGAAATTTGTATTAAAAAAAGGGACGGATTTGCCACGTTGCGTAACGTTAATGATCTTAATGCAGGTCAAGAAATACAAATAAATCCAAGCAACCGTTACAAATCCTGCTTAGATAACCGCTAAATTAATCAATTGACAATTGACTTATAAGTAATTTAAATCGTGAATGCCTGATTATTAAAAAAATCCGTGGAACACCAATACACTAGGTTGTTAATGAACACCGTTCCATTTAGTTCCCAGACTACCCTATTGTGATGTTTGCCCCCAAACTGAGCAATTGATAACAGGGTCTAGTCATGGCACATTGCTTGTTAAATTTATACCCGTACCTGCGTCAGAATACAGCAAGACGTTGACGTTTTTTTTTAAATTGAACAGGTAATAGTCAAAATATAAATTTATGGTTTATGGGTCGCGATGATCACTTTCCATCAGAGGCTCTACTTTGAAATCCGTAATTCGAACTTCGTCTATTGCTATCCCTTTTACTCTCGACGCGTCACTAATTCGCAAGAAAGTGACGGGGCGATCTGAAGTTCGAATTACTGATTTCAAAGTAGAGCCCCAGGTGTCTCGCTTGCTCGCCTGCCTCCTATTCACATAAAAAAACCTATAAGTATACAATGATAGCCTTAAGTTAATATATACTTACCAGCAAATATTTTAAAATAACCCCGATTTTAAAGGGCCTTCTAAACGGGCCATATTTTCACTGCAATATGTGGCCGGCAACTGTTGGTGTCCCTCTCTTACTCGTATTTTAGAGAAAGAGACAAATAGTTGCCGGCCACATATTGCAGTGAAAATATGGCCCGTTTAGAAGCCCCTTAAAGTTTGGAAATCTTCGGTTGCCGGATATGACGGAGTACGTGTCCACTCACGTGACCACTGTTTCTCGGAAGAGAATACCAGGCGAAGTATATTATTATACCATGATATAATTAAACAATAACAGTCTCGTGTTTGAACTCATAAGATGTCAGTGGGTAAACTACGTGAATTTGAGTTGAACAGTGGCAATTGGACGGGTTATGTGGAACGATTAGAAATATATTTCTTGGTGAACGAAGTGACGGAAGAATTACAGTTACCGACATTAATTTCGCTTATGGGTGAAGACGCATATGACTTGTTATCGACATTGGCAAGTCCGAAGAAACCAAAAGAATTAACCTACCTATGCTAAGGCAGTGGAGCTATTAAAAGTACATATTCAGCCAAAACCCTCGGTGTTAGCGGAAAGGTACAAATTTTGTCAGCGGTGTCAGTTGCAGAACGAATATATCGCGGATTACGTAACAGAGTTAAATCAATTAAGTAAACACTGCGTGTTTGCAGCTAACCTAGACGAAAACATTCGTGACCAATTGGTGTCGCGACTCTTACGCGAAATGTATATATTGTTTATAGTAATACTAAGACTCTTTAGTAAGTATTTCCGTTTCCTATCTGTCATAGTTTGATTCTGATTTGTTTAACAACCGCGAGTCTTGTAAAATTCATTTCTTATTATTGTTATTTTAAGTTCATGATTCCACAAAGTACTGCAAATTAGCTTCAGTGCCAAGTGATATACGTGTGCTATACTGGAGCCACATCGGAGGCGAGTCCAGACTCATAAGCTAAGTGCCTTAGGTTTACTAATATGTCTTTCGTGTTATGACTGTAGTGTGAGGACATGTTGTCCGTGACACACTGTTACAGTTACGAAGGTAACTAATATAACGGGTTGATCTGGCTTCATCTGCGGTGGTTGCCAGATGAAAGCATGGACCATGCGGTTGGTTATGGCTGCCCGGCAGTGTGCAACATGCTCTACTAAAAGCATGGTACCCCCGCGGGGAAGAAAGGGGCGACTCGCGACCTACTATCTTCGGATATAGGTGAGCACGGTGCGAGCCTTCTCAATCCGTGGCACGACTTACCGGCGTTGACCCGGGTGCTTAGCCCAGTCACAGACTGTCATAACATGGACTAGGTCTTGTAATAGAGATATATGTTCTTACTTATCAATGATGTTAAACCTAAGACACTTAGGTTCTAATTGGAAGAATCATAGTATATTTTCACCTACAGATGGTGTACACAAATAAGGCGAAGCAGTTTCTAACTAAGAATGATGATGAATCATAGAACTGGACACAGATGTCGGGTGAGTGAGACATAACACATTATACTTGCACTTCAGTATAAACAACAATCAGTAATAAAGCCAAGGCATTATAATAGTGTAAATGTTTTCGCCCTTCATAATATAGAGAACGTCACACTTGGTGTATCCTGCATAATAGAGATGTTTGGTACAACAAGTTTATGGAGTGGCGACATGGTGGAGATGCTGGGATGTTATAATGAGCAGTTTGCTTGGATAATGAAATGTGGCTGAATAATGCATTGGAAATTAATGCAAGTGCAAGTTGTTGTGTCTCATTGAATTTCGTGACTCTTAGCGCCATCTGGTGTCCAGTTAAAGAACTAATTTAGTACATATTTTATGTTTTATGCAATATTCTGTTTAAAAAATAATCGAATTTACATATAATAATTTATTAAATAAAGTTATACTAATATTAGCACATTTATTGTACGCGACAAGACATGAAAATGTGAATTTTGAAATAAAATCTAACTTCCGGAAATGTCTTCTACCAATATGGCGGTCTTACTGTCAACCCCGCTAAATGTGAGTGTCAAGTGCCTAGTAGACGGCCATTATGAATTTCTATAGACAGCTTCTGAGAGAAAGTTTTTTGTCGTCGTGAAAAATTGTGAAAATGGAAGCGAAACTGTTACTAACTGTTGGATTTTTATCAGGTGAGTGTGTATAATAAAGTGTTTTAATAGATTTATTCATAAAAATTTTAAGTATATGACTAAAGTTTCATTTCAAAGGCTCAGACTTCAAACAAATGAAGTACGAGATAAAAGCTGAAATCTATCCTGTCTCGCTTCACATCAGAACTTTATAGTTATTTCAATATCTGCAAAAATCCGAATGCGGATGAGATATCTAATCTCACTACATATCAACTACAAGGAGAAGAAAACTTAGCCGAACTGGATGCAAAAATAAAAATAATTACTGACCAATCAACAATGGTGTCAAAGGAAAGCGAACCTTCGTCATACAGTAAGTTACCAGATTTGAACCTGCCAGAATTTAGTGGCGATCTGCTTAAATGGCATCAATTCTGGGACCAGTTTACGTCAAACATTAATAGAAGAAAATTAAATGATGTTGACAAGTTACTTTATCTCAAGAGTTCACTTAAGGGAGATGCGGCTAGACTAGTGGATGGATTTGCTACAACAAACAAAAGTTACCAAATTGCTGTTAATACTTTAAGATCAAGATACGGAAAAGAGAATGAGGTCATACATGCACACCACAGAGCACTAAGGAAAGTGAAACGAGCAGAAAAAATGGAGGAATGCCGAACTACCTTAGATGAAATAGAAAGACACCTGCGAATACTTCAATCCATGGGTGAAGACACTGGTACCAATCAAATGCGATTCTTAATTATGGAAAAATTTCCTACTGAACTTGTTTACGAAACAAAGATGAGACTTGGTACCGGAGGAGCAGAGTCAGTGGAGGATATTTTGAAACAACTTTCACTAATTATTTCAACTAAAGAAGAAGCATGGAGGATAACACAAGAGAATAGTACATATGACATATCACAACCTGAATATACAGTAGAAACCTTACATGTGAGAGATATTTCACAGCGGGCCAAGCCGAATTATTTGAAGAATAGTCATTTTAATGATACGAAACAATTTAAAAGACAATGGAATAATTCAAAGCTTAGAAATAATAATTGGAATTCAAAGCAAACAGACAGACCAATTAAAAGAAAATTTGAGCCGAGAAGAGAAGGTCTAAAAAATACTTACGCTGGAAAGAGAAAGAAATTGTCTTGTATTTTTTGCAGAGGAAATCATTTCAATGTTGACTGTGACAGAATAAAAAGCATCGAAGAAAGGAAGGCAAAATTAATAGGCAGATGTTTCAATTGCTTCAAGAGAGGACACAGATTTATCAACTGTATTTCTAATGAGAAATGTTCATACTGTGGTAAAAGTGGAATTCATAATAGAGCATTATGTCCCGAGAAGGTACAACTAAACCCAAGGGAAGATAAACAATGCACTAGTGTAATGCATATAAACGGGAAAGGTTCTACAGTATTACAAACAGCTGTAGTTAAAGTTATAGGCCATGATGACATGACAAAGAAATGTCGAATTCTGTTAGACTGTGGGAGCCAAAGGAGCTACATTACTCAAACGATGGCTAATGACCTAAATCTTCAAACGGAAGAACAAAACAATCTAGCTATATTTACGTTTGGATCTCAAAATCCTAGAGAGATACAGAGTCCACTAGTTAAACTAGATGTATTGACGCGGAATAATAAAATTAAAACACTATTTGCCAATGTAGTACCGTCAATATCTCAAGGAGTTCCATATCCAGAAGAGGAGTTAATTAACTGGAAGACTGAAGAGAGATGTTTGTTAGCTGACAATGGATCATTGTCTGACCGGGTCGATATTTTACTCGGAAATGACTATTATTACACGATTATGTCAACAAAGAAGATATGTATCAGAGAAGACTTATACTTGGTCGAATCGGAATTCGGTTGGATACTTTCTGGCATAACATCCAACAAGCCTGTCGAACAAATGTCAGTCTTAACATATTTTCAATCTTCTTGTGAAGTCGGACTGAATCAACCTGATCCACCATTAGATAATATAAATTTAAAGTGTTTGTGGGACTTAGAGTCAATAGGGATCACTGACTCACCAAAATTGAATAGGGATGAAGAAGCTGTCAAACACTTTAACCAGACAACAGAGTACAAGGATAGTAGATATTATGTTAGTTGGCCATGGAATGATACTCCAACAAATTTACCATCCAACTTTGGATTAGCGTTCGGACGCCTAGTAAACTTGCTTAAAAGATTAGATTCGGAAACTTTAAAGATTTATGATAAAACATTAAAGGATCAAATGGAGAAAGGAGTAATTGAAGAAGTTCCAATGGAAAAGGATGTAGACCATGCAATTCATTATATACCTCATCACGGAGTCACGGTGCCAGGAAAGGCATTACGTATTGTATACGACGCTTCAGCAAAAATAAAAGACTACAAAAGCTTAAATGAACACCTTTATTGTGGACCCATATTACTTGAAGATTTAACAGGATTGATTATCAAATTTAGATCCTATACTATTGGATTGACCGCTGATGTAGAAAAGGCGTTTCTACAAATAGGTCTTAAAGAACAAGACAGGGATGTTACAAGATTTGTATGGATAAGAGACATCAAGAAACCAGCAAAGGAAGACAATCTTGTTCATTTGAGATTCACTCGGGTTCCATTTGGTGTAATTTCAAGCCCATTCTTATTAAATGCTACTATTAAACATCACCTTTCAAAAGCTGAAAACGAAAGTGTTCGGAAGCTAGCAAACGATATATATGTAGACAATCTTGTGACAGGATGTAATAGTACTGAAGAAGCTTTAAATTTATATCGAAATTCTAAAGAGACGTTCTATCAGATTTCTATGAATTTGAGACAATGGAGTTCTAATTCTAAGGACGTCATACAGCATATTCCTGATGCTTGCCCGGATAAAGTAGTCAAAATATTGGGTCTGGATTGGCATTTGGACGAAGATACACTTCGTTTAAGAACGAAAGTAGTAAACAGTGCTAATACCAAGAGAGGTATTTTGAAAACCGTTGCATCTATATATGATCCATGTGGATATGTGGTACCCATACTCTTATCTGCAAAGCTACTATTACAAGATTTGTGGAAGATGAAAATAAAATGGGATACACCATTACCTGAAGATATTGTTGACAAGTGGACTACCATTCAACAGGACTTAAATGAAGTCAAGGCAATAAGTTTACCTAGATGTTACATGAAAAATTCGGTAACTAACGACTGTCAGATTCATTGCTTCACAGACTCTTCTACAAGGGCGTATGCGGCCGTTGTCTATATAATTGGAAATAATGAGAAGAGCTTTGTCATAGGGAAATCTCGGCTTGTACCGATAAAGGATCAAGAACATTTGAAAATACCACGTCTGGAACTATTAGGGGTCTTGATTGGGAGTCGTCTTGTACAATATGTCCTTAAATTTATTAATATCAATATAACCAAACAAGTACTTTGGTCAGATAGTCAGATTGTTATTGATTGGCTCAACTCAAATAAACTTCTAAGTCCATTTGTGTCAAGACGGAAAGAAGAAATCAAAAGGAATAAGAACTTGATTTTTAGATATGTACCGTCAGAATTGAATCCTGCAGATGCGTCTACTAGACCGACAACTTCAAAGGAAGATAGAGAGAGATGGTTAGTTGGACCAGACTTTCTGCTTCAGGAGCCTGGTAGTTGGCCAGTGAACCCCTTCAGGGAAAATGTTCTTTTGGTTGGGGAGGATCTGACGAACGATAAAGAAAACCAAGATGAGATTCCAGTAGTAATCGAGTCAGAACTAAATGCAGATGATGAACATCAAGACAAGCCATATAGGGAATCTGAAATAGAAGATAATACACTTAAAGAAATTAAGAAATTACAGTCAGAACATTTTAAAGAAGAAGTGGTTGGTAAAGAAACTAATCTCAGTCGTAATTTAGGTTTATTTAAAGACATTGATGGCATTTTACGGTGTAAAGGCAGACTTAAATATGCCGAATGGTCATTTGACAAGAGATATCCTATAATTATACCTAAAGATAGTGATTTTACCAATAAAATCATAATGAACACTCATGAGAAGAACTATCATGTTGGTGCCAATCACACACTGAGTATAATTCGTCAATCTTACTGGATACCACAAGGAAAACATCAAGTTAATAAAATCTTGAAGAAATGTTCACGTTGTGTGAAGCATGGTGGTGGACCATTTAAGCTACCACCTACACCTGCGCTGCCACACGAAAGAGTTAATTATAGTAAACCATTTACATTTACCGGAGTAGACTATTTGGGACCTGTTCTAGTCAAAACAGAAAAGGGTACAAGCAAAAGATGGATAAGTCTATTTACGTGCTTAGCGGTCAGGGCTGTACACCTGGAAGTAGTTGAAGATTTATCAGCAGAAGAAGGTTTACTTGCTTTACGGCGAATGATTTCGACCAGAGGCGTACCAACTCTTATCACTTCTGACAACGCCTTACATTTCAAATTGATATCTGATATAGTGGGCAACGCATACTGTGTTGAGAACAAGATAAAATGGCGATTCATACCAGAACTTGCACCATGGTTCGGTGGATTCTACGAACGTTTGGTAGGATTAATTAAACACTGCATGCGAAGAACACTTCAAAAACACCTATTAAAGGACAGTCAACTGTCAACAATCGTGAAGGAAATAGAGGCGGTAATAAACACGAGACCTTTAACCTGTGTTGATACAGAATTGGAACACATTTTGAAACCATCTGATTTTCTTCTAGTAGGTAGATGTGTCACATTAGAAACTGCAAATAGTGATGCGATGTTAAGCGGCACATCAACAAAAATTGATTTAATCAAGGGCTGGAAGAAAGCTCGTGTAATACTAGAGGAATTTAAGGAAATGTTTTGCAATCGCTACTTACCAAGCTTGCGTGAGAGATATAACCACTCGCATAAACAACCACGTGTGATTTCAAAACTGATCCCGAAAGAAGGCCAAATAGTTCAGATAAAAGGAGATAAAAACCGTGAAGGCTGGAAAGTAGGAAAAATTATTTCTTTGATAAAAGGTTCCGACGGCTTCGTTAGGGTAGCACGAGTTAAAGTAGGGGACGCGACATTTACGCGTTCTATTGCTCATTTATATCCTCTAGAAGTAGATAACAATGAACGACAAGATCCAGTACCTCAAGAAATTAGAGAAAAGTTTGAAATACACGAGTTACCTTATGACACTTCTGAAGAGACAGTAGTTATCCCTGATGTTGTTGCGTCAGGATCAGATGATGCGCTGACAGAAACATTACCCGATAAAGAAATAGATTTGGTTGATGATACAGAAATGATAGATGACACGGTGAATGTTACAAGTACAGAACCGGACTTAGAGATTGAGAGAACTGATAAAGTGCAAAACGAACTTATAGAAGATTCAAATATGAATGACAGAGATTCAATGACAGAAGATAGAAGAACAGTAGAAGAACCTGAACCTGTACCTGAAGAATTTAAACATAAACGAATTGCAGCAGTCCGAGCCCTTGAAAAGATAAGGGAATGGACGCAGAATCTGATGACCACCTTACTCTAATCATTCCCGGCGGGAGTGTCGCGACTCTTACGCGAAATGTATATATTGTTTATAGTAATACTAAGACTCTTTAGTAAGTATTTCCGTTTCCTATCTGTCATAGTTTGATTCTGATTTGTTTAACAACCGCGAGTCTTGTAAAATTCATTTCTTATTATTGTTATTTTAAGTTCATGATTCCACAAAGTACTGCAAATTAGCTTCAGTGCCAAGTGATATACGTGTGCTATACTGGAGCCACATCGGAGGCGAGTCCAGACTCATAAGCTAAGTGCCTTAGGTTTACTAATATGTCTTTCGTGTTATGACTGTAGTGTGAGGACATGTTGTCCGTGACACACTGTTACAGTTACGAAGGTAACTAATATAACGGGTTGATCTGGCTTCATCTGCGGTGGTTGCCAGATGAAAGCATGGACCATGCGGTTGGTTATGGCTGCCCGGCAGTGTGCAACATGCTCTACTAAAAGCATGGTACCCCCGCGGGGAAGAAAGGGGCGACTCGCGACCTACTATCTTCGGATATAGGTGAGCACGGTGCGAGCCTTCTCAATCCGTGGCACGACTTACCGGCGTTGACCCGGGTGCTTAGCCCAGTCACAGACTGTCATAACATGGACTAGGTCTTGTAATAGAGATATATGTTCTTACTTATCAATGATGTTAAACCTAAGACACTTAGGTTCTAATTGGAAGAATCATAGTATATTTTCACCTACAGATGGTGTACACAAATAAGGCGAAGCAGTTTCTAACTAAGAATGATGATGAATCATAGAACTGGACACAGATGTCGGGTGAGTGAGACATAACACATTATACTTGCACTTCAGTATAAACAACAATCAGTAATAAAGCCAAGGCATTATAATAGTGTAAATGTTTTCGCCCTTCATAATATAGAGAACGTCACACTTGGTGTATCCTGCATAATAGAGATGTTTGGTACAACAAGTTTATGGAGTGGCGACAATTGGTGTGTGGGCTAAGAAGCGAAATTATCCGACAGCGGCTGTTTGCAGAGGATGGATTGGGGTACGGCAGAGCGGTCACATTAGCACTATCTTTGGAAGCAGCTGAACGTGACGCTGTCGCTGTGAAACGACGAAAAGGGTGCACGCACAGGTTTAATTTCTCATTTAAGTACATCTTACCTTGCTCACCGAACTCAGCGGGTAGACATTAACAGAACACGATCCACTGGGTCATCTGTGGGAGTGCCTCAAGGTTCTATTCTAGGTCCATTCTTATTTTTAATCTATATTAACGATCTCCCGTAGGTATGTAGTGCGCGATAAACAAATTTTGTGTTTATGAAATACAGAAGTGTTGAATACGCTATGTTCCTTTTAGGGCATTTTAAACCTACTCAACAAGTAATTAGGTTGAAAATTCAACATTCATGCAATGCACTTCTAAACTTTTTCGTTAAGTAACTTGTTCGCGGTTTCGAGAACAAAAGCAGATAATAGGATTGTTTAGATACAATGACCATTGTTGTGTTTACAGGTAAGTCGAAGAGGGCCAGTTGAAAAAGTTCAGACTATATAGCTATACAATGTTTTGTCCTTATCTGTCAAATCCAAATGTCACAATGACAGATAAGGACAAAACATTGTATAGCTATACCACCGTTACTCAACGTTTATTAGTAAGGGGGATAGTGTTTATGAGCTTTTGTTCTGGGGAAAAGCGGCTGATATTCAAATCGTCTTTCTACTACTACTTATCACTACTACTATTTATCAATTGGGGTCTCGTGTTTCCCCGAGGGATAAATTTAAAGAAATCAATATTCTTACATATCATGTATGTACGCAAACACATACCTACATGAGTTTAGGCATAACCGCGACGTTCATAATAAGTTAAATACTAGAAATAGGGATAAGCTCGCTCTTCCAGGTCACCGTCTCCGTAAGGTAAGCACGCAAGCAGTATACGCTTTTACAACAATATACCATTTGATATCGTCAATATGCCGTTCAATAAATTTAAGTCTCACATCAAGCGCTGCTTGTTGTTGGGTAGTGCATATTATGGTAGCACTTCACTTGGCCATGTTTGCCAAATATTGATCTTACATCTCTTTCGTTTGACATACTGATTGAAAAAGATGCAACGATAATATTTGACAAA
This sequence comes from Acleris cristana, assembly GCA_948252455.1. Lineage (NCBI taxonomy): Eukaryota > Metazoa > Arthropoda > Insecta > Lepidoptera > Tortricidae > Acleris > Acleris cristana. Next base: position 15,677,635 of record OX411772.1, on the reverse strand, counting down.
TAACAACCAAGTGAAGTGCCACCTTTACACTGCTAATGACTTCATTGGTGACCAAGATTTCTTTAAGTACCTAGTGTCTAGGATGTTTACAATATTTGTACCTTGATTAACATAGCCTTTAAGCAAACCGCGTATTCAAGCATTCAATTTTATGTTCCCTACTTGTATTTTACCTTTTCTAGTTCTTGTGTGTACAAGAGGCTTTTAAACGAGAACACACCGTGATGTTTCTCGCCGGACAGCTGTTTCACACCATAGTACTTTTATGTTGGTTGTCCGGCAGCATGAGCATGTCATGCTCGCTTAAAGGTTGACTTCCATGGGTAGCGGCTGATGCGACAGACGCGTGCGGCTGACGTGCGCGATCGTAGCGCGCGTCTCGCGAGAGTAGTAAACACTATGAAAACGTATGGCACCGCTTCCGTGGTTAACGGCTGACGAATCTGCGAGCCGTGCGCGGCTGAGCCGCTTACTACGGAAGTGGTGCCATACGTTTTCATAGTGTTTACTACTGTCGCGAGACGCGCGCTACAATCGCGCACGTCAGCCGCACGCGTCTGTCGCATCAGCCGCTACCCATGGAAGTCAACCTTTAAGGTCTTTGCTTACGGCGGCTTCGTTGATCGGGTCGCCACTTTCCCGAGCACATGGTTGAGAGAGGCGATGGCTGAGATACGCGTCATACTCGTGAACGGGTGCTGTTTGTGGGGTCCGGTCTGTTCACGTTTACAAGGACTTCTTGTTCAATGAATTACTCTGGTTATGTCTTTTGACGTAGAGACCTCGTCGTGTGTTCTCATAGTCATTATTTTTAGTTTAAGATTTATTGACCTTGCATTTGTAATAATTTTATTTTTGCTATTTTTAAGAATTTATTGTTTATTACCTTATTATTACTTAATGTACTTAACTTACTTTTAAGTATTATTATGTTATTATGATTGAAAAAATGACCTACTGCTGGAGTCCGAAGCGCTGGTAGATTCACCCAATGTTACCGACGTGTAAAAGAGCCCTTATGTGGCCTATTTACAGATATTTATAAATATTTTGAATCGTTTTTTTTTTATGAAGGCCACAGTGTCCATCGGAACTCCTCAACGGTACTTATTTCAAGGGTGGCGATAAGATATCTAGTTTAATAAAGTTGAGCGACTACAACGAAGAACATTTAATTGTTTAAATATGACTATGACTTTCCCGCGGCGTTGTTTGCGGCGAGCTTGAAATGACTTAAAGTTTCATATCAACTAAGAAGTGGGTCTAAATTTTAATAAGCTTATTATGATCACTAAAAAGTATTAATAAACAAATGTTTTAAAAAACAAAAAACCGCCTTCACAAACGCTGTTTATGTTTCTTAAATTTGTTCCATTCTAAGAAATATTTTATTGGACAGGAAAACGTACAGACGTAAGTAGTTTTTCATGATTATCTACAACATATTCAGAAATCGTAAAAATCGGACTAGGTTTAAGGGGGGAGAAACGTTATCGTATTTTGTTTGTATGGAAACTTATAGCTTCACAATTCTCTTAAAGCCATCCGTATCTGGAACGAGCTCCCACTGAGCATCAGACCAGCCCCAAGCAAGTTGGCTTTCAAGCGGATGCTTCATAAGCATTATCTGATTATTTATATATTTTATATGTATTATTATATTTATATAAGTATGAGTATGTGCTTATTAGACGTATGTATTTACGTGTATATATATTTTACATACCTAACCGGTCGAATTCAAACATAGGTGTAAGAATGCCTACTGAAATGACTAAAGACAAAGGAGAGATAATTAAGTTTTTTCTCAAATTTAAAGTTAGTTATTGCATATATAATTTGTGAACAATTATTTCCAAAGAGGATAATTTAATTATTTTTTCTAAATATCATACTCGACTGTTTTAAGAAATAGCTAACGCCCGCCGCCTCTTGAGAAGTAGTTTTTAAAACTAGTTGTCTCCGTTTCTGAACGTCCATAGACAACACGTATAGTATAACGCCATCTTGCAAGTTTATGACACTTGGTTGGTCAGAGGCTCTACTTTGAAATCCGTCATTCGAACTTCTTCTATTGCTATCCCTTTTGCTCTCGACGCGTCACTAATTCACAAGAAAGTGACGGGGAGATCCGAAGTTCGAATTGCTGATTTCAAAGTAGAGCCCCAGGTCATGGCGAACAATGTGGGAGTACCTACTGATTTAAGAGGTTACTTTTTTCCAAATTTAGCATTCTAATTTGGTCACTTTTGTGGATCACATATTTTAAAGTATTTATTACAATAAGGCCTATCGTATAACGTTAAATATTAAACAATACGAGTGTTCTTAAATGAAGGTATTTCATTGAATTTTATATTCAGTAAGGGAGGTTATAACAAAACACGTTCTAGTGTCAAATGTCACTTCCATGGACGTCACCCACGTGGATTTCGTGTCCACGGAAGTGACATTATTATCAAAAGTTTCACTTGAATGTTATGTTGCGTTCGTTCTAGACATACGATAAAAAAAGTCAAGAAAAGATAAGACGCAAAGAAAATAGCTCGGCTCATAAATGGAACATAACGTGGGGTACGTATCATTCATTTGAAACAGCTTTTAAGCATATCTTAAAACAATAATACCCTATACCCTATACCTAATATCAATAAATACTTAACCCCTTACCGGAAAATGAATTATACTAGCAGCACTCGAATATCGGGGGCATAGAGTATAAATAAACAAAGGAGTTCAAAATCAAACGACAATTTCTAGCTGGGGCCATTTATTATTAAATACATAGGGGACAACTAGATAAAAAATTGTATTTTTCAGATTATGAAAAACAATTTGATATGGCAACATTATGAATATTTATGAATAAGTACATTAGATAGGTACTTATCATTTGTGTAATGACTGTAATGAGGCATTTATGATTAAGTAGGAATATTGATATATTCAGTATTCTATAAATAGGTAGATTAGTTTTATTAATGAGAAAAATAACTTGACTACCTATAGAATTTTAGAAAACTGTTACGAGCGATTGACCTTGAACATTTAACCAATTACATTTTAAATTGCTCTAAGAAGCGTACAGACACACAAGCAAAAATAACCATTGGTAGTGACGCCTATCAGTCAATATTACCAATAATATTGTCAATCATTCATTATATTGATTGCTAGCATAAAACTTAACTTTAGTAATTCTTCTACTTAAAAAAAGTGGGTATGTTTAAATATTTATACTAGAATGTTGCACCTTTAAACCACAATAAGGTTTTAACTAGGTACTTCAATTTTCAATTATTTTGAAATATAATTTTATCCAGTAAATAACAGTAGTCAAGGTGTGCCAAGATGACTTCACTCTTTTTGTAAAGGTAGGTAGTGATTGAAAGTTACGATTAAATTTGTAATATACAAAATTGACGAAATTTAAGATAAACTTAACAACAAGGACGACATTACGGCTAGGAATAGCCAAGGTGTTATTTCTCAACAAACGGTTTACGTCGCAAAACGGATATTAGATACGGCGTTCTTCTATGCCGGGCTTTTTAAAACTGCGCCTAGCGGCCAGTGGCGTGGCTCCCTCATTAATATTATTGTGATTTCTAATAAACTTAAGTATTAAGTATATTGAAATTGAAAGATGGTTTTATATCGTAAATAGAAATACAAGTTTAAACTTCGTGTAGTTAACCTAACGGAAAAAGGTAGCCACTTTTTTTCATTAAGTTACTCACTTATAGTTCAATTGTTATTATTAGGTTATATATAACCTATAAATTGTGTAGGTAATACCTATCATTTATAGGTATATACCCTACAACTAAATACCACTCTTCGATTTCAAGACAAACTAGAAAATACAATAATAGTACCTACCCAATGAGGGCGAAAATGGACGCGCGGTGCAGCCTTAAGGCGAGGTTACCGAAAGACTACCTACCTAGGTATTTACGACGAAAAATCTTAGCGGCCAAATGCTTCACATATGCTCTTCATTATAGTAAAATAAGTTTGCCCATCAAGAACGTGTTCAAAAAAGTTTTCTTCATTTTGGATCATGACCATATTCGGAGCAGCAATATTTTTTTTTAATTTTGGAAGACACAAACATAATTTAAGTAAGAAATAAAATGTCACATGACATGTTTTCGTTGGTAGGTAATTAGCCTAAAAAAGTACCTAAATAAAATATCTAGTTTTTAAGTTGCGTCATATAGTATAATTATAAGAAAAAGCACTTTAATAAAGGGGCGGACTAAGATGGACACTAATCTTAGTCCGTACTTCGCAACTGACATTGGCACAAGCCCTGTGGCTGCCATTAAAGAGAAGAAGAAGAGGCCCTACTTTGAAAATCAAAGTTCGAAGTTACGTTCGCTCCATCCCTTTCTCTTGATTTAGTCTAGGAATGAAGAGTGGCAGGGATGGAGCTAATGTAACTTCAAACTTCTATTTTCAAAGTACCTAGCGCCTCCGAGTTTTTGATTTGGTGCCGTGATAGCTGTCAACGGCACATCCGTCAAATGTGATGGACTTACGTTAGTGCCCGGCTTAATCCGTCTCAAATTAAATAAACTGTTTTTATTTTTTATAAGTATCTGACGCGACCAAAAAATCTGGTATTTTTTTCATTAACATTTGCAGCATTTTGGCGTAGTTCATCCCTACCGAATTTTATAGAGGTTAATTCAATAACTTTTTAACTTCTGTGCAGCATAAAAAGTGAACGACAAAGTTTTTGTAGGTATAAGACTATTCACAGTTTCATTTTAAAATGGTTAATTGGTTTAGAACAGTCAACAGCATAAATAAGTGATCATTTTCTGTACCTTGTCACTTTAACGTCGTGTTTGAAATGTTATACAAAATTGTGAAATGATTGAAAGCGACAAGGTACATAAATGATCACTTATTTATGCTGTTGACTGAACTTACATCGATTGGCACTTAACACTCATGATTTTAACACGTAACGTGTTTTTTTTAAACCTTTTTGTACCATTTAAAATTGGAATGTACGAATACTTAATATTAGAGTAACGGGATTTGACACTTTCTTATTTTTTATTTCAAATATTATAACGAAGAACTTTAAACATTTAGAAAAACCATGGTCATAGGCTAAGTGAAGTTCCGAGATCTCGTAGTCAGGATAAAAGTATTAATTAAATACTTACATACCTACAACAATTTTATTCTTAGCTTACTATGTAATCATAGGTAGTAGGTACTCTACTAGGTTCAATTTATTAGTCTCTGATCCATTTATACATGTATGTTTACATTTTGTTCAGCAGCTCGGTTTGATATATAACTTACCCAGTTTGATACGTAGGTATAAAGTCTTGTAACATATCCTATCACACAACGGGTTTTAAGTAAGTTTTAACTTGGTTTTAACTTTAATTTACTTCAGAATCTATCTAAAAATTTAATCCATTCTCAATTTACTGGTGAATAATCGTACGACATCGCATTTGGTCAAAAAAATAAAATTATCTTGCTTTCTCACAAAGTATCACTGCCTGTCGATATGCCAATTGAAAAAGCAAGAATAATACGAACATATCCGAGAAAATACGATGTCATATGTTTGTGCACTATATCTGGTTATGGTTACCAACTTATGGTTATGCGAGTAATATCATAGGTGTGCAAAGGTATCTCGCTGTAGACATACAGATATCTCTTATAAATATTATAATCATACATAATCTTTGAATATATAACAAATTCATTACCTATATATATTTTTATTCCATATGTATCATATTGACGCCTGAAACTTGTTGCAGCTCGAAAAGGGTAGTTCAGATTTGTAGGAATCGACAGAAAACTAGATTGCAGGTATATTGGCCAAGTTTAAAGTGGATCAGGCAAGCCGTTGGAAAATTGCATCGGGAAAGTGAGAAGTAGCCGCTGAGCAACGACACTGGATGTGCAGAAGCTATGATGCGATCAACTCGGGGAAACAAGGCCGCGCGAGTGAGGAATCGTCTACGCATGTTTTAACATAAGCCCCGGTTCCCACTATGCCGGACCGGCAATTTTGCCGGATGCCGGTAAGGCTAGTGCTTATGACGCTGTTCACACGGCATAATGTGAACAGCTTCATATAAATTGTACAGCCACTACCCTTACCGGCATCCGGCAAAATTGCCGGTCCGGCATAGTGGGAACCGGGCCTTAGATAGAATCTGCGGTGAAGATTTCAAGGTTCCGGACAGAATTGCGATTTTTCAATTAAGTAAATCATTCTGTATAGTCTATAACCCTCCTTCTGACGCAGTCGGTTAATAACAAAATAAAAATGTCATAAGCGGGGTCGAACTTTTGGTGTCAATGACGTCAATTTGCTTAAAAATTGGTGATTAATTAAATTTAAAGACTAGTAATGAGCTTGTAATTTCTGTTTGAACTGCATAAATCTTTATCGACCTTTCTGACATGGATACTGTCATTGAGGTGGAAAGTAGCAAAAATAATCGCGTAACATTATCATTACAAAATTTATTTTATGTCGTCATTACAATATTTATGTTGAAATACTATTCTAGCATTATTATTTTGAACAATACGATATGATCGCCAAATTGTCATTTATAAAATAATACAGACTTTGCTATTTTAATTATAAATGTTGATAACGATTAAATTGTATTAAATTGTAATAATTATACCGCTTTTTATTGTATATTAATAAATAAAATATAAATATTTATTATTTATTTATTTGAACCATTTAATACCTAAACACTTCCAAAACGGGAGCACCCTGGGTGCGATACTTTTCACGGCATCGGCACCAAAACTTCGACCTCAGGACTCCCTAGGTGAAATTATGATGTGATAGCATTACTATTATATTTCATTCATTACACAACAAATTATGTAAGCACGGTCAAATAATGCGTAATTAACAATAGCCAACTCATAGTGAATAGCCACAGCCATTGTAAAAAATTGATACTACTCGTAAGTACCTAACAATAGGCTTTTTATATGTCTGTCTGATTAAAATGGTAAAAATTCAATTCGCACACATTTATATCTATTTAAAGAACGAACTTTTTAAAAAGGTCTGTCACACGCAATTACAATATGTTATATAGTAATTGAGTGTGATATAATATAATATAACTAACACAATTGTATGAATTGATGTTAGTTATTTATATCATTATTTAATAAAAACAAACCGTGATTTATCTTACTATATGGACCTTACGTAGTTTTCTAAGTGTGAATCAAAAGTACTTAGGCTTTTTAAAAAGATTTCTCAGTCACTACAGCTGCTGCTTCCCTTTCAATAACCATCGGATGCCCGTATTTGGGCTCAGTAGCACACGCGTTCTAATATCAAAGAACTGGAATAGGTACCATCCACAATATTCACACAAAAGTTTTATTATTAAAGTATCTTAAGCGATGTGTTTCATTTCAGCTTTTTGCATGAATTCTTCTCAATCGCTTAATATTTATATTTTTTACACCGAGCCGCATGGTGAAATAGATCATCATTCTAATGGAGGCGTGTTAAATTACTTTGCCTACAAGTCAGTCAACGTCATCAACGATTGGAAATCCATAACCATGCCTTCCACTTCACCCTGTTATGATGAATGGTTTCTCGAACCGCGTCAAACCACCAAAATAATTGTAATTGTAATTTAATAGGTGCTACGCGAGTAAAATTGTTTTGAATTTGATCAACTCTTCATCGTTTGATCTTAGGGCAATTTTGATTGATCGCTCTATAAACTTAATTTAGTATTGATTGTAATATTGTTATTCTTTATTTAGTTTTAGTTTACAACATCTTCCTCAAATGGTTTAGACGGTATTTAATATCTAGATCGTGAGCGATGAGTCTTTCTGTAAGGCGCACTTTTGGTATTTAATAAGTCTGCCAGCGACAAGGATTGTACAATAATATATCATAAGATCAACCCAAGTTCAATTAATTTTAAATAGTATAGTTAAAGTTATGTTTCTCTCAAACTTGAATAGTAAATAAATAATATCTCATCTTAAGACTTGTGTTTTTAATCTTAGTTTTGTAACCTTTTATGAACAGAGAGAGTTAAGATGTCAATTTCTTTACATAGGTGTCGAAAGCTGATGCTTCGACCGATCTACCCCCACGTCAACTGTCACTACTTTTCCATCTACAGGCGTGGTAGCATTTAAATCACTATCTGGCATGATAATACACATAAATGATTTTCCACTCTTCACATCTCGAGGGTAAATGGTCATAGGAATGAACCTATCACTCGTGCCGTCCACATACGCCGCTAACCTTGAATAAACTTCAGGAAAATGTTTTTTCAGCACAACTCCTCGTCTTTCCAACTCATGCAGAATATTCTGGAATGAAATCTCTCGAAATTTGTGCGCCGTTGCCGCATTCTTCTCGCCTGCGACATTCGGTTTTGACACCAGAATAAGCGTTTCTCGATCATCTGGCGTGCTTTTAGAGTCCCTCCTGTAGCGCCTGCGATTCTGCTCCTGTATCGGAGCGGAAACCACTTTGCTAAGACGCAGTTTCGCGCAGCGTGACACCATCTGCCTCTCCCATTTCACAGCACCTTTGGTTGGAACCTCACTAATAATACAAACGGCAACATATAAAATAACTCTCGTTTCAGGGTTGTAAGTTTTGCAGAGTCTAACGACTTCCGTGTACAATTCCGCGCCCATTTCGTTCGGTTGCAAGGCCTGCCATTTAACAAATTCCGGCTCGGTAAGGTACTGGTAGCCGTGTGCTACAAACTTGTCCGCGGCGTCGGGGCTCGTGAAAAACACTTTAACGACTCCCCGGCCTATCGCTAAGTACCCTTTGTAGGCAACAGTGCTTATTTGGTTTAAGGAGTCTACATCTTCTTTTGCGGCCGATATGATCTGCCTGCATAGCGCACTCGCTCGTGAATGCAAGCAGACTTTCCTATGTTTCTCCCAATGAGCTCTTCTGCACTCTTTTGAGCAGTACATGGTTGAACAATTGTGGCACGCTTTGTAGTGTCGTTTGGCGTCTACTAAAGGAGCACGGGATGAACATTTAGGGTATTTGCACTTGACGACGGTCTCTTCTGCACTGTTTTCGGTGAGTATTGATGCGAGAGAGGCGCGGGACTCGTATTGGGTGGAATGGCGGTCCGCGGAACTCAAGGTGGCGACGTCGAGGCTGGTTCGGCGGTCGTGCGACGCGCTCGGAGTGGCAAAAGGTTCGCTTCTACGTCTATTCTCACTGTTGGCTGACCGTGAACGCCTCATATCGGGCATCACTGCTGGGGTATCAACTGAACTCTTGCCTGAAATTATACGATTTACAATTAAGTTGAATACATTTAGAAAACAAATAGGTACATGATTTTAATATGTATTAAAATGTGCATTAAAATTAAACACTCAGAACCATTTTCTTTATTATACAGACATCGACTAACTTTTAATGACGTTAGGGGCTAAGTTGGCCGGAAGCGATTCACTCGACGGCTAGAAGTTTAAATGAGTGTGGCTGCTAAAGAAATGCCATTTCTCGGCGTACTTTGACCCACGGGCATTTAGTTTGCCGATGCCTTTATCTACAGACACAGAACGGATACTAACTACGGGGACATCAGTGACAAGCCAGGGTCATCACAGATCATGCTGACAATTTCAACATCAAACATTTTTGGTCATAACATTAGTGATGTGTTTATGTTATGTTTATGTATGTAGAGGATGAATAATACAAAATTGGAACGGTTTGGACTTACATATCGTTCCTACCTGGTCGGTCATGGTCGGGGCTAGGGTCTGTGAACGAGCTTGGGTCCTCACTAGGGGTGCTGATTAGGCGAGAGTTGGGGGAGACACTGCTATGCCCACTGCTGGTGAGTTGCTCGTAGCGTGGGCTCTGTACAAGAACACTGGGTTTAAGTGTTGGCAATGGACAGCAACTATTGCAAAAATTACTTGTATCTTTTTTTACCGACGTACATAATACACTACCTATACACATATAATATTATAAAAAGTGTCACACTTTCGCTATATCAGCAATAACCAAACCACCTACCATTAGTTTATTTTCATTTTATTAAACGTTTTATTTTGGTCTTTTGATTTTAATATGATAACTAAGTATGATAAGGCACTGATTTAAACCGGCGTTGTACCTATATTGTACTTATGGCAGTTGTATAAACAAGTGATTGAGCGGTAAAATGGCTGAATTGTGGTAGTTAACAATTCGGAATTAGTTGTGTGAAATTTCATTATAAGCAGCTCTAAACAATGTTATAAAACGAATTAGGCGATATAATATCCCTTGTAAGTTTCGTTGTGTAACGTTAAAATCTATATTAAGTATATGTATATAAAACAAAGTCGGGTTAGTTACCTACACCATTTATGAAAGAATGGCTGGACTGATTTTTATGATCTACTTTGATTTGTTGGATTTGTCTCTGCCTCAAATAGCAGAATAACTATTAAAACATTGGAAAAAAATACGAGAAAAACATTCTGAGGCGGTACTGAGTTCGCCGGGTCAGCTAGTACGAAATTTAATTACCTAAGTACCTACCAGTTGTAAGACTTTTGGGGTAAACATTTACCAAGACTGGATATGAAGGCTGGCTCTCTTGGCAAGATGACCGACTTTGTCATTAAAAGAGCGCGTCCGCTCTACGCGGTGCCCTATTCCTGGGCGGTTTGCCCTTGGGCGTATATAAACAACTAACTAACCTAACCTACATTTATATTTTGTACTTTTTAACCTTTTTACCTAATCATACATGCCCTCTTGGAAGTTTGCTGCGCTTTTCAATCAAAGTAACGTTTAAATGGCCTGGGCTTTTGTTGTAGGTAGGTAGGTACCTACTCAACCACTCGTCGTGAACGAACTTTTGGTACTTGTTCAAAACGCCGTCAACCAAGAAGCCATGACTCACGTCAGCATCATGCAAATCTGCAAATCTAGCTTCACAGAGGATGAGATTTGCAGTGGCAAGGCGCTGCTTTACCAGGCTGCAGGCAAGGCCGATCAGACGCCGTCCCGACGGAGGGATGGGGGACCAAAAAGTCTTCACGACATTAGCTCGGTGGACTTCCTTCACCATTATATTCATTCTTGGCAGCTCTTGTAAAACGACCATAAGGAATCCTTATTTATTTATCGTTCAATTTGGCTAACCGGCCATTGACCGCTGGACACGCAGGAAGGTAATCCATATCCACCAGTGTCTGGTGTATACTTTGAGGACGCGGTGAGCTTGGTTGGTAGTGATCTGCCTGCCTCCAAAGCTAGCCGGCACCCGGTAAGATCCCGAGTACAGCTATTTGTGTGAATTTTCTATTCATCTGATAGGACTGAGCAAAAGAACAAAATAATTCATCATATTTTGTTCATTACCATTATCACTATAAATTTGCCAGGTGTGATTTTTTACTTAATTAAAAGAAAATCATTAATGTCAGAGAGAGATTCTTTTATTTTTCCTGTACACGTGCTTACCCTATTATAGACTATTTTCTAGTTTATGTATTTTAGACATTTTATTTTACTTGGTTCTTGAAATACAGGGTGTTTTTATTTGCGGGTAATGTTAATTATGTGCGGACCTCGGAATATACGGGTGAAATTAAATGACAGCTAGGGATCGCCTATATTGATGAACTCAATTATCGATGCTTTTTTTATACAAGTGATCGTTTATTTTAACAATAATAAATGGGATAGTAATTCTGAAATACAAATTGAGGAAAAAAATATGATGATGATATGAAGGTTAAAAAATCCTTTTAAAATAAAGAATAACCGGAATTATGTTGCTATTTTATTTCATTTGCATACTTTCAATAAAAAATATTTTTACAAACAGAACTTGGAGCAATCACTACTATATGGGAAAAGCATCGATAATGGAGTTTATCGATATAGGCGATCCCTAGCTTTCATTTAATTTTGCCCCGTATATTCTGAGGTCTGATTACGTATGTTAATAAACCATCACTTTGTTTATACCTAAGGTAATAAGTAAGTAGGTTTCTCACACCATAAGGTTCAATCATAAAATAATCCACAACATGCAAATCGATTTCCCGGCACCGGATTTTGGAATAATCCACTGCGATTTCTAATACATGGATAAATAAATATTTATAACAATGTAAAATGCAGACTAGTTATAGGTAGTAGTTTATAGGTACCCAGTAGTTTAGTTTATAACCTGTGCTAGCGGGACTTTCCGGTCCTATTCTGATTGGGGCCGGATTAAAAAAAAAACCTGAAGTGCACAAAATCAAACTACCTAGTCTCTATTACGACATAGTTAAATGACTACATTTATTCGACTTAGCCACATATATTAGGCACGTGGCGGCGTTAATTCTTCATGACGTAAAATTAATCTCTAAAGATGCTTGAAAAAGTGGCACCAACTCCGCGCGCTCAATTTAGTAAATGGTAATATGATACCATATCACTCAAATCAATGGGGCGGCAGAGTAAACGTTGTCTCTGCGCTGCCGGCGAATAGCTCGTAAAACTTAAAGTCGCCGTCAATAGAACTTGCAAAAGATGTAAACAAAACCAAACGAACCAATCCACCATGATTACTCGATAATCACGTACTTTTAAAGATCAAGTGAGGTCTTTGCAACGATTTATACGCTACTTAAGTATATCATTATTTTCATATTAAGTTTAAGATAAAATAACTATTCATTATACGTTATTTTTAATAATAACACGCTTGGGGAATATTTGAGGTTATGTGTCAAACAGTACCTACCTACTAATTTGTTTACAATTTGTTTACATAGTTCACAAGTTCTATACACGGCGACCTTAAACAATATTTTTTCTATTACATGCGGCACAGTGTTAGGTATGTTTTACTGCTGGCCGTCGGTACGAGTGGCGCTGTTACGTACAGGGTGTCCCATAATTGGGATAGACCAAAAAAAATAACTCACTGTTTTTACATTCTAATTCGAAAGAATGGGTAATTTTAAGAGACCAAGTTCATTAATTGTGTATTTGACCCAATAGTTTTGTTTGAATATCTTTATTTATTTAACAGACATTTTATGGATGACATGATTATTTTTATTTTGGGCTGGCATTTTCTAATATATTACAACAATTAAATGATATCTAATGTTAAAAAGTGATTGTAATAATGTATTAAAACATACTATTTCAAGCGGTTTTCGCCTAACCCGCAAGATACGCCTTGGAGGGCTTCAAGCCAAAAACGAAAGTCAAACAAAGGTTAAATATACTTTTGTCGAAATATCCGAAATAGATAAATATTTCAAAAACTTAATAATGCAGAACGGCTTTAAAACCTCATTCCTCGAAATGGTTTTCGAATTAGAGTAATTGTAAAAATATGAACAATCCCAATTGACACGTAACCCTGACACCGGAGATAGCCCACCCATAACCCTACCAAACCAGCCTAATAATATATATTTTTTAATTTTTATATTTTCTATTTATTTTTTGTATTGGTAATAATTTTCATACGAAACTAATTATTATTATTGGCAATATCTCGAAAACCGTGCAACTTTTACTGAGGTCATGTTAGGCTGGTTTGGTAGGTCTAAGGGTGGGCTATCTCCGGTGTCAGGGTTACGTGTCAATTATGGGACATCCTGTATGTTGGATAGTGTTTGGTGCAATTTTAAAACATATATATCAAGTATTGATCACTACTTGACATTCTCGATGGAAAGTTCGTGTTAAAAATGCATTTCCCGTGTTCATGTTAGGGTGGGGGCACCAAAAGATGAACGATTAAAGCGACTACACCAACTTTAGACAGTTTGTAATCAGTTAAATTAATAAATTACCTACTTACCTACACCCATTTTTATTATTTTATATGTTACAGTATATGCTCTATATTGGATATGACTATCATAAAGCCTGTTATTATAACGCAGTATTTTTCTAAAAATCGTTGAAACCAATTGGGCCCAATACTTGAACTAACATCATTAAAGCCTATAAATATTGTCATTTTAAGGAAATTTTGGGAATAAAATGCAAGTAAAGTCGTTTATCGCTGCTCCCTGAGGAATTGTCAAATTTTCCGGTAGCAATATATTCAAATTAAAATGAAATCGAATCAGTAGTAAGGCTAAAAAAATACTCAAAACCAAAAGTAACTATTTTAAGTTTTTAGTGAAATTATATCTTATAATGAGACAATTAAGCATGTTTAATAAAGTTCCGTTTATAGCTAGGTCGTCCGCCCATTACGAATAAGCTACATATCATAACCACCAAAATAATTTGTTCAAATAATTTTATTGGTACGAAAATTTTGTCGTATTATTACCATTTAGCGGCCAATTTTCAAGTACGATTGAAACGTATTTTACGGGACAGCCGCAGGTTTCCGCGTAGACTCTGAGCGGATAGCCCGTTTTCGACAAACGCTAAACAAGGGGAGTCGTGTCGTTCAATTCGTCTTGTGCGTTATCAAATAAACGTCAAAATTCTGGAATTAAAGTAAGTATATAAATATGGGAAACTATTACAAGTATCAATAAAAAACCGTATCAAAACATTTAGTTGGGTTTTTAAAGCTTTCTTTTTGTTAGACTTGTATCCAAACCATTTAAATGTCAAACACACAACCATGTTAAATTAAAAATAGGTGAACAGTTTTAAATGGAATAATTATTACGACTAGATGCTCGTGCCCGGTGTAACATTTTTTTTTCATACAAACCTTGTCCCAATGATTACGAACACAGCAAAAAAGAAATTACTTAAATCGGTCGAGCCATTCTCGAGTTATGCCGTGACCAAAAGAAAAAGGGATTCATTCATTTTGATATATAGTTAGAGCAACTGCGAGGTCATGTAGCAACATTAAGTAAACTAAAACTGACTACACAATCAGAAAAATGGTTACATAATTAGGGAAACATAATATGTTAGTAAAATTATTCGCGCTACTTATTTTATTCAGTAGGTACATAATTATGTACAAGGTCCTGTATTCCAGTTGGATATTGTAGAGACCTCATCGTGTTGTTCTCCTAGTCATTATTTATAATTTAATGTTATTGACCTTACATATGTAATGGTTTGTTAGTTTTATTTATTATTAGTCATAACTTTTTTACCTTACTTGTAAGTATTATTGTATGAAAGAAGAAAGATTCTTCGCAATAACGGTCTTGTCTGAACCGCTAGTCGATTCACACCATACTACCGACGTGTAAAAGAGCCCTCATGTGGCCAATTTACTGAACAAATATTTTGAATTGGAATTTATTTATTTAAAATTACCGCTACCGATAAATAAAGAAACCTTGTAATTTGGCAAAAATAAAAAGTGCAATGCAGTCAAATTTTTAAATAATTTACAGCTCGCACTTCGCTTTGCAGAACGCTCACTTCGCAGAATCCCATTTTTTTTTAAGTTCAGTGAATAAACGTAATATATCGAAGAATTAAACTGATAGACCTATTTCATTTATTTTGACAGTAATACATTTAATATAATACAATTAATAGTTAAAACTAAACTTATTTAAATTAAAATAAAACTAAACTACTCAAATATTAAAGATGTAAATAAAAATCACCACTATAAAAAGAACACCCCCTCTAGCAGGTCCGCTCGCGGCATGGTCCCTATGACACTGGCTGCGTTACCTCTCTGGATAGCTAGCCCAATCCTTCGGGAGAGGTAAGCACCAGCTCTAGGATCTCCGAGCCTATGAGCCGGGGTGTCTATGAGCTGGGATGACAGGGTCTTAATAAAGCTTTTCATATTGAACTTATTTAACAACGTTGCAAATGCACGTTGCTTACATTTGTATCCTTTAAAACGTTTGAAAACAATCATAACAATTAGTTTGACTTCGCTGTTTCGTTTCGACTATACGATAGTTAAGTGTAAATACAATTGGCTAGGAAAATTGTCATCTTGTAATAGTATCGATTTAAAGAGTCTAGAAAATAAAATTCGCATTGCGTTTCATCTGTATCGGAAAAAGCGCTCAAAGCATTATGACGTCCCAACCTAGTCGCAATTTACGTCTGGCAGTGGTAGCAGAGAAGACGATGATGGTATCGGAAATATATTCCATCACTATAAGCATTAGCAATCTAGACACGCGGCAGCGTGTCCAGCTTAGTTCAATGAAAAAGGAACTGGCGACGCACGAACCATGTCGAGCTACTTTTGAGCCCTTTTTGAAACTTATTTAACCTATAAACATGTAATTTGGCACATTTATTAAAACCCCTCAGCTTGTCCAGAATCCAAAATTTCATAAATGTAGCTCAACTGTTATTGATATATATTAACGTTTTTATATCGACATTTTTATGACGACTGACTCACTCACTGACTTATAAGTAGATCAAAAACCTAACTAACCCACTTCCAGATGACCTAGAGACTTGATATTTGGCATCAAGGTAGATTATTAGGCGTATACAAAGAAAGCAATCCGAAAACTGAAAAATACTAAAAAAAATCGCGACAATCAAACTCCATATTTTGTCGACAAACTGTTTAGTTGGGTATCATTGAACAGGTATTTGAAAAATAATTTTAGGTTTCTCTTATCTTTATTCGTTTCGAATGTACACATTTAGGATCTAAACGGTTTTTAGTTTTTTTAGCAATCATTCCTTGCTTACTGTTTACCTATCGTAGTTCGGCTACTACATGCAGGATGGCGTTGTAATGAATAATATTGTATGAATAACTCGCTGTCGTTCAATTCTCGTGCCTACCGTTGTTAACACTGGGAAACAACGGGCGAGCACGCGAAGTCATTTCCGGGTTCTATTTAGGACATTCGCGACTTTCTAGAATTTTCGCCACTGCAAGCAGCGTCATCTGCTGCCGAGGGTATACAAATCCCAGAACTACCATACATTTTAGTCGCACGCCACCCTGCAGCGAGAAGCGTCTCCAGAAAGGCGCTTGTCCCCTGATATTTATTTATTTATTTATTTATTTTATAATCTTAGGTAGTCTGGCGACTGGGCGCGTACGTCAAATTTTGAGCTTGAATTACATACCAAGTGAAATAAATACATTACGTAAAAAAAAACAGTTAAAATTTAAGAATTCATGTTACCTATAAAGTAAGTAGCAAAAAAATGTTGTATACATTTATTTTAGAATATTGCATGTGGTTACAGAATTAACAACAAGTTTTAAGAGTTGTTAGTAATTCTGTACCTACACTCCGCTTACCCCCACTCTGGGAATAAAGGCGTGTGAATGTATCTATGTTCTTATAACAAACATTTTATATAAATCTCAATTCTTTTATTGACGAAGTCGACAAAGAAGCATATTTTTAATATTGAACTTGGCTCTCATTTCACATTTTATGTTTTTTTGACGGGATACAAGTTACACAAGTCATATGAATTACCGAGAGCGTGGAATTGCATATGTAGTTGTAACATGTCTTTACAGGCATTCTATATTTAAATTTCCTCTACTTCTTATACCATCAGCATAAAAAGAGTTTTCTTATATATTACATAAGTAAGTACAAAAATAATTCCAGTGTCATATTCTAAATACTTTTTACAATGCTCTAAAATATACGTCTTATTTTATTGTACATACATACATACCTTCACGCCTGTAATCCCAAAGTGGGGTAGGTAGAGCTATAGAATTAGCCACAACTTTCAAAACTATTTTATTGGATACTCGCAATTTTCAGAATTATTTTGTCAGGGCACGTGCGACTGTAAGTTACACAGTTTGCAAAAATTATGGCAGAAAGTAACAGTAATTTTGGTCCGACTGAGAAACAAATTATTTTACCTGTCATAAATATTTTGAACTCGAACTAATGAAAAATTTAAATTCACCTTACACCGCTGCCCAATTCGTTGAAAAAGCTACAGGTGGTTCTCTCTCTCGACTATTTATAAAATTATGACTGAGAGTAAGAGTGACAAATTCAAAGCAACGAAAAAATTCCTCTCTCCGAGTAAGAAATAGTTACGTAAGGTCTTGTAATTGCAACTATCTGGTTATTGCAACTAACTTAAATAACTCCTTCTAGGATCACTGTTTTGAACAACGACAGGCGAGATATTGTATTTCTTAGTAAGGAAGAACAATATCACGCCTGTCGTTGTTCAAAACAGTGATCCTAGAAGGAGTTATTTAAGTTAGTTACAATAACCAGATAGTTGCAATTACAAGACTTCACCTTACGGTCCGTCGGCAGTAGATGATTTTTATCAAGAAGTCATCAGGAGAACTAAATATAATTTTCATCTGTCCCATAAGCAATTTCCAACCTTAAAGGTGAAAATTTAAATAAATGATAGCGTGTAAAAGGAAAAAAAGACATACTTAAGTGTTCCATTTGTTTAGGGTAATCTCATTAAATTAAGAAAACTTAAATGGTTTTCCTTTTCATGCGAACGGTACAACCACTACATATGCAATTCCACGCTCTCGGTAATTCATCTATACTTATATCGAGTGACATTTTTTTATACAAATAATTTATTGTTCGGACATAGGCATTTCGACACTTCCAAAATATGACACATTCGCAAGTCAATGCGGAATCGTTGCGGATGGATTCGCCGGTGCATTTTAGTAAATTGCCGTTGTATAGAGGCAGGCGCAACTAAAATTAATCGCTTTGGAAACACTGTGATTTCACACGATATTTTCTAGAATGATTCTAGAAGTTACAATACGCAAATGATTTCGGAGGTACGGGGACAGGTTTTACGATTTTAACCAATCAAGAGTGGAATAAAACCGTTTTTGTAAATTTCTATCTTAATCTTATTTGGGGACTAAACGTTTTCTTGACGCTGTTGAACGAATTTCAGAGACATACCTTTACGCCCATCAAATAGTAAGGGCTCGACGCCTTCCTTGGACTAGGCTGGGGGGTAGGTATCCTTGCTGGTTGAGACGGGAGACCCAGCAGACTGTCCAGAACGTCTTCCAAAGTGGTGGACCCTGGAGAAGGGCGTCCGATCGCAAGGTTCAGGGAACGCTGCGAGTCCTGCCAGTCTGCAACCCAGCGATCCACCGTTAGCATGAAGAAGTAGAAGAACAGGTGAAGAAACCAAGATCTTTGGCCGAATGGGTTGGCTTTGGAATTCGAATTTGTGCTTGTTTTCAATTTGGGATGGTTATTGCTTTAGTTTGATAGAAGGTGGATCGGTTGTTGAGTGTTGAGAGAGACTATGGCTGTGATGTTCAAGGCATTAATTATTTTGCGTTCAGGGTCACTCTGACTTAGTTCGGTTCTTCCTTACCTAATGTGTCTTGTTCACATGACTTGTAAATTGACCTGATCCCCGAGGCGCGAGGCTTGGACATGTTTAGCAGCAGACCCAGGCTTGTCATTCGTAAACGATCGCTCACTCATGATCAGGGGTCCTAGCCAAGATTCATTACGTTAACTAGCGTTTCTATTCGTTTTGTTTTTTAAATGATAGGGCCTCAGGGACCGGAAAACCCCTTTATTTGATTAAGTCTATCGATCGGGTAACTACTTACATCATACTCGTATGCTCTCCCAACGTTAGCGTATCCCTATCGATAGGCTTACCCTAAAAATATGGATACTGCTTCGAACTAGTTAACTTCTATCATTGAGGTTACCAGTTTCATAAGGGTTTCGGATTTAAGCACTTTGCATTACGTTAGGGTAACGCACACCCTATCGATTCTCCCTTTCCGTTGACTCTATTACGCAGATTCGTGTGATTGGTTGGTTTCAAATGGCAAAAAACGGAACCCTTATAGATTCGTCATGTCTGTCCGTCCGTCCGTCCGTCTGTCCGTCCGTATGTCACAGCCACTTTTTTCCGTAACTATAAGAGCTATACTATGGAAATTTTGTAAGTAGATGTATTCGGTGAACCGCATTAAGATTTTGATACAAAAATAGAAAAAATAACAATAATTTTTTGGGGTTCCCCATACTTAGAACTGAAACTCAATTTTTATTTTTCATCAAACCCATACGTGTGGGGTATCTATGGATAGGTCTTCAAAAATGATATTGAGGTTTCTAATATATTTTTTCCAAACTGAATAGTTTGCGCGAGAGACGCTTCCAAAGTGGAAAAATGTGTGTCCCCCCCCTGTAACTTCTAAAATAAGGGAATGATAAATGTAAAAATAATATATGATGTACATTACCATGCAAACTTCCACCGAAAAATGGTTTGAACGAGATCTAATAATTAGTTTTTTTTAATACGTTAAAAATCCTAAACCGCATTTTACCTTTCATTCAATCAACTCCAATATAATAAAGAATAAAGAAAAACATTTATTTAGATGTATAGTGCTACGGAACCCTACGTGCGCGAGTCCGACTCGCACTTGGCCGGTTTTATTTAGTTTTTCGAAAATAACTTGTAAACGTAATACCCTTTTTTGTTTGGATCAATATTTAATGAGATATGGAGGGAAGAAGATGGACTATAAAAACAAACATATTATTCTTTAAGTATGGCACGATAATTTAGTAGATAATATTAGTTACCCTCGGTCCGCGAGTCCTACTCACGAAAATGTAACGTGAGCGCGATCTCGCCAACAAACTGTCTTGTCAGTTTGGCGGGTTAACTTGTAATGATTAATTGTTATGTACGCCATGAAAAAAAAAACACTTGACCGGTTTTCAGTATTTGTAGTTTGTTTAGGGTTTGTAGGTACTACTTATGTACATATAATCATAGCTACCAAATTTGTCGCTTGTGTGTTTTACCGTTTTATGATACAACAAAAAGAGAAATGTTTTTTTAATCTTAATTTTTTATTGAATAATACAAACTGACAATGTCCCAAACAAAGCAAGAAGGACGAAGTTCTTCGATCAATGAGCGCGAGCGGGCTTTGCCGCTTCTATTTACACTCCCTGCGAAGAACTTTGTCGCAGTATATTATAATTTCATGTGTAAAGTCGCACCATTTCACACAGAACGAATTTTACGATTTAGATGTTAGTGCGTAAAGGGTTATAGTAGATGTGAGTACCCAATTAATTTATACTTCTAAAGTTGAATATGTAATAAATAATACATAGTTAGTGTAGGTATTAAAAAAATTACCAATTTTTTTTGTACCTATTTAAGTTTTTACATGGTTATTTTTCGGTACTGGGTGGTCGAAAAATAACTTAAACAAAGCCTCTTTGGATTCTGGATGGTAAAAAAAAATACTTTAGGTACCCTAACTAACTGCATTCGGTGTACCCCGGGTCATACCAGGGTGATCAAAAAAAAACCTAAATGTGCTTACTCTCAGAAGGTTCATTAAGGCTATTATTGTAGCAAATTGCTATTAGTTTATTTATCTTCGATACATATTTACTTCTACCCGCCATTTCAACCCCTAAGGTATATATTTTTCAAAATCGCAAAAAGTAATATTTTTTATTTATGAGTAGTAATACCGATTTTAACGTTTCTAACTACAAAAAACCGGTCAAGTGCGAGTCGGACTCGCGCACCGAGGGTTCCGTATTGAAGATAATATGCTTGGTAACCGCAAAAGAAAATACTCATTTTGTTATAAGCTTTATTTTCCAGGCAATAAGGTCGATTTTGACTAGCCAAAATTTTAATACAGATTTTCTTAGTTTTTTTGTTATGTCTCAAAAACTGTAAATAATGAACACTATTTCGACCGTCGATACGAGTAAAATCGTAACTACAAAACGGAGGTTTTCAGGAGAGCGAAAAAACGTATTTTGCAACTTCAAACCGCGATATTTTACTTATTAGTTTATGTTTTCGTACAAATGTACATATCATGTTTCTCAGAATTTGGTGCTCTTTAATTCTAAATTTTTTTTTTTTTCTAAACTGTTTATTTCAAATTTTAGATCGAGTTACGATCACGTATTTTGCGTTATCGACTATCGAGTATTATTGTATATTACAATACCATCTTACAGCTCTAAGTTTTGCCATTATTTGTTAGGCCAATATCATCGTATCTAAAGAAACCATGTTACTTGCAACAGATTCGCGGCTATTTTATTGTATTTTATGACTTAAAATATAGTAACTCCGGTTAGAAAATATAAATAAAATATATTTATACAGTGAATTGTATTAGTTTCAAGTAGATAATTGCCAATTATCATTATTGTTCATTTAAAAAATATTTTTACTAAATATTGAAAGAATAAAAAATATTTAGGTACAAAATAGTTTAATTTTTTTTTAACTTTTTATTTAATAAATAATAATTAAGAAACAATAAAAGTACTTTAACACCATAATTTGGTACTTACCACCCTCAATAAGTAGAGGGTGGTAAGTACTTAGATACATCAGGACTTATCTGGTTGCCAGCTAAATAGTAATAAATAAATAAACATCAACACTTGCTTTGGCTTAATCAAGTTATTTAGTAACAAATGGGTAACAAAACATAAACTTTCTCTTTGGCACTATTAAGTGCTAATATTTAGTATTTTGACTACTTTAATTAACTATTTTATTTACCTTTCTTCTTCAAAGAGATCACAATGATAAAATAATAGACCAGGAACGTATAACTTTATGACAGTTCAATTAAGTATGTTATGTGTTCATCGATGATCAATATCATTAATACTTAATAAAGTAGTTATGTTTTTATTTCCAATTGACAGTAACTATATAATTAAATATTACGTAACTACATTACATATGGGAGGATGAGTTTACTAGCGCATCTTAATCTTCCAAAGTATTTTGTTCAGTTTCATTTGAGTGAGGCAAGTTTCTGTAAAAGTCTCTATAGTGTTCAGGTATCGCTCCACTGACACGGAGAAAACTTAATTCCTAACATTTTATTTAATTATTAAAAATGTTTAAAAACAATAAAGCGACTCCAAACAAAAACATTAATTCAAAGCATCCTAAGTCTAAAGTCGGCTTTTTGGTTAAAATATTCTAGGACGCCGACTTCAGTTTGTTTAACCCAAGATCTCCTGAACAAATGACTCCGTTTAAAGTCAGTTCCTTCTTTTCTTAATTATTTTAATTTTAATTTTGCCCTTTTTAGTGATTATATTATTTAATACTTTCCTACCCTACCTAACTAATATTTTGTCAAAAAACAAGCACAAGTTTAAAGTTTTCCGCAACTAACGCAGCGTGAAAGTTATAGTGCGTTGTATCTAATAACTTACTATCTTAGAAGTATGAGACTTATTTTTTCAAAAGAATTTCGCAAATCGGTGATGTAGCTTTTTATTAATCCTTTGAAATATTTCAAATCACGCTCAAACAAACGTTAAATACGTATAGCTATACAATATTATACACATCGGGGCCTATTTAAAAAAAAAAGTCATATTAAGTAATAGTAACGAAATACCGGTCGGAAATATTTTTTTCATTGTTCTCTTAACGTACTCTAGCGACTTTTTACCTAACTAAAGAAAGTAGGTATTCACTATCAAAACCAGAATACTTAATATTCGGAAAAAAAATCAGTTTGTATTACTTAGTAGGCGATTTACACTGAGTAAAAGTTTTACTCGTTTGGTCCAATTAACCTTTTAATTAATTAAACAGGTTTATAATACAATCGCAATAGGTAAATAGTTTTATTCTTACGGGTACTTCCACCGCTCTTCATTCATAACTAGATTCAGTGGAACTTTTCCATATTAATTTAAGTAATTAACACTCACTCAAAAAAAATAAAAATATTTCCAATACACAGAAACAGACGTGCTCCTACATCCACGTCACACGGTGCAAGTAAAAACCGTCTTCAAAATTAATTTTTCGAGGCAAAAAATGCAAATGGAAGGAACGGGCCAGTAAAATCATAGTAAATCAATTTAGGCGCAAAACCGAAACACCCATAGCGCGAGCTCTTAAAGTAGAGTAACATTTTAACCACATTTACGTGCTCTGTACTTGCTAAAACGTTGGCACATTAAAATCGTAACTATTTATGCGATGATACTGGCCTGTGATCGTGACAATTGGAAGCGATTTCGGGTAAAAAAATATTCTTAAGTCTAGTTACTATGATTTTCTCTTAATGTAATAGTGGATTACTATTGATGAGCCTCGACATACGATGTTATGAAATTGGGTTTTTTTTTATTTCTCAATGTATCAAAAATGTAAAAATACAGTTTTGTAGATCTTTTTTCACTTAACTCTCCCTGTAAAAGTAAAAAAAACACTTAAATTTAGTTACGATTTTACTCGTATCGACGGTCGATTTTATTTTTCCCAGAAAATATAAGTAATTATCTATATATGAATGACCTACCTATTAGCCGAGGAGTCCAAGAACTGATAGAACCAATAGTCAGTGCTACCCGCTACGCAAACTAAACATTTACTTATTTTCTTGCCGGTAGGACAGAGCATCTTAGGTGCAATAGAAGCCTTTTTAGCATTACTAAGTCATTTTCATGTACAAGTAAAGAATTTAGGGTAGATTTTGTTTGTCAGTCGGGTACAGTACAGTGCCAATGGTAGCCAACATGTAGTTTTTAAAAGATCTGGTACAAAGCGAGGTGAAAATGAAGAGTTTAGTCACAGTATAGATAGACTGAGATTATAAGAAGGAAATTTAATAAAACGGATAGGAAGAAAGACTAAGAAAGTTAGCGATTTTTGATGAGAGACTTACCCTGTTCCACTTCTGTTTTTTTAACTGTGACGTCTCGCTTCGATGTTTTTATATGGAAAGTATTAGTGCTGTGCTAAAATACAAAAACAACTAAACAGAAATAAAAATGAAACAAAGAACATAAAATAAAAACGAATATATTTATTTATAATTATAATTATATTGTATCTTACTAATATTAGATACTTACTACGAAATAGGGAATATTCATGACTTTTTTCACAGCTTCAATAAAAGCTGATTCATGTAACAAACAGTTGAGATTTTTTTTTTTTTGAGTAGCTATAAAAATAACCAAGATATAAGCCAAAAAACATTTGCTCCTATCTCTTTCTAGCAAAAAAAGATTTTTAATTGGAGTTTATATGGCCGACCTGTTACATGACGTCACAGTGCATATCGGCTCTCTGTCCAATTAGCAGTTTAAAATGCTTGTATCATCCGTATTTCTCGGCCGATTTTAATTTTAATTTCACTTTTGGTGATCTCTATTACGGTATTTTGATATTTTGTTGAGAAATGCGATTTTAAATTCCATGCATATTCCCTATTATATTGCGAATACACCTTTACTGTTAGTGATTCTCTAACAATTCTAATGTTCTAATGTTACCTATATAAGGTACCGAGATTCTATTATATAAAATAGGTAGCTGTTGCTACGTATATGGATATTACATATATTGAACTTTAGAGAGCTAGAAATATACGAAAATTTTCAAACGGCATGAATATTATAACGGAATCAGTGGAGTTTATTCACTTCGAGAGTTCGTTCGGTGATCACGGCCGCGCTCTCGGTTCATGTCGGGCGCGGGCTGTATCTCTTACATAATCAGAACCTGTATAATTTACTTAGAAGCTACGACGTAGCCCCAACATAAACTATGAGGTGATTTAAGAAGAAGAAACTTGTATATTTGATACTTTAGTCTTGTCTCCTACCACCATTTTACTTTAATAGTTCTTATAATTATTCAGGCATCAAAAAACATACAAAATTTGTGACTTATTGAAACAATAATTTAGCGGTAAACAATCAGAAATTAATTGAAATAGCACCTTGAACATAAAAAAGCAACACATTAATAATTATTATTTACAAAACCATTAGCTAGCAATTAACTAAATAACTAAAAAGTTTTTCGAAATAAACACGTGACAGAATAAAATAAATACTCTATACATGGGGTGAAAGTATTTCTAGGAGATAAACTGGTTACCGTGATACTGAAATAACATTATGGCATTAATACTATAACAAAATGTATGTAACTTATGTATTCACAACCCACACGTACTCGTATGGATCATGTAAACGACCACTGCTCTCCAACAAAACCATGGTAAACAATTTAACAGATTTAAACCTAAGCGTAGTTATAATATTGTCACTAAAAATGCATCAAGTTTGCGTAAATGTAAATAACAATGAAATGTATGTTATAAAAATTATTTACCTAAAAATATATTATGTTCGAAAATTCGCTTTGTGATCAAAGCTCAAGGGAAGTTGATGTTGCCATTTGTAGGATTTTGTACTGGCAACCCGCGGCTGCATAACCGTCAACTTTTACCAACAGCAAAAAGTGTGCAATACGGACACAACAATGAATTATAACGCTACTTTCTACAAGCTAGTGTTCTTAACAATCACAATACAAAACACTCGTACGAGACATACAGAAAAATATGATGCCAAAGTGCACTGTCACAACAAAAATAACATACAATAAAAAATGGTCCTGAGTCGCAGTCTAAGAAGCCGATATACAATCTCTCGAAAACTTAAAACAGCGGGCTGATTTGAAACTAAAAACTTAGGACAGCACAAAACGCACAGTTTACGTGACAAAATTGTATATAACTAAGACGCCGCTACAGGTTTGGATGCTTATACCACTAAAAATTTAAATGCGTCATCCAATTGTTATAAGTCGCCGTGTGCATCTAACATGGCGGTATTCATTCGGAATGTGAAGGTGGTGTTGGCATCGAAACCTGCAGTGTGTGTTGTTGTGTGGTCACGCTCGCTCACCAGGCGCGGCGCGGTGGTCTAGGCGCAGCGACGACGGGGGCCGCGGGTGCGGCGGCGGCAGGGCTTCCGAGACCGCCAGGGGCGTCTGAGGAGACTCCAGAGGCTTCGTGCCTGGGGACAATTACTAAGTGTAACCACCGCTCTTCTTACATTTTATTACTGAACGCTAATTGAATATTTTACGTATGATTGTCACAAAATTATCACAGTATACAGGGTGGAAAGTTGAGATGGGGCAGTAAGGGCAGCTACTAGATCCCTTGCTGCTACGCGAAAATGCTCTTAGGAGACCTTTACTAACTTTTTAAGTAATGAATTCACAGATTTTTGATAAAATGTACAGTCAGCGAGAAAATCGTCAGATTTGAGTAATTATTTTTTTGATGCCAATCGACCCCATTTCTATCAAGGATTAAAACATTTTTAATTTTTAACCTGTTTCATACATGACGGCCAGCAGAGCTTTATCAGTGTAGCAAGTTGTTCGTATTTAGAGTTCTCTTACCGCACAGACTCTAGTTTTTTTTTTTACAATAAGGCTGATTTTTCTCATTTCTAATATCATAATTGCAGTTGTCTCCATATTTAATGATCTTAAAGCTTAAGAAAATTTCACTTTGTAACCAATTACCCTACGAACTGTATGGGAAAGGTTTTCTTTGATTTGTGGTTTTTCTAACCTTAGTTGGTCTCAAAGAGTGTTTTATTTAATCCTTGATAGAAAAGGGACCGATTGGCATTTAAAAAAAAAAACTCAAATATGTTGATTTTCTTGCTGTCTCTACATTTTATCAAAAATCTGTGAATGTCGATTTTCATTACTTAAAAAGTTAGTAAAGGTCTCCTAAGAGCATTTTCGCGTAGCAGCAAGGGATCTAATAGCTGCCCTTACTGCGCCATCTCAACTTTCCACCATGTATATGTATATATAGCACGAAAATTTCAACTAAGTACCTCACGTTTATAAACCCCCTTTACTTTACTATTCGAAAACTTGTACTATAATTTTACTAAATCTAGCGCGCACCCCTAAAACAGAGTTATGTTTCCATACATTATTTTACGTACACTTCACTTTTTATACCTAGGTATACGACCTATACGAAAGTCATAATCAATGCAAACGTGCTAGGAAATTTTAGTAAGGTAGGAACTACTCATAAATAAAAATGGATGCTGGGCACTGATTCTTCAGCAGCCGGGTAAAAATAATAGCATGGAGGCATAGACGTTACGGCGAAAAAGTGCTTTAGCGTTCTGCTTTACCGTTGAATGCATAATAGCATTGTATGCAGTACAGTAAGTCAAAGCTGGGACAAATGCGTCTATTTAGTGCTTGGGGTACACTAGAGAGATTATTAGTATCTCTGGTAACAGGCATTTCATAATTATTTACAGAAACAGGAATTTAAAGAATTTGTTTGAATGCTAATTATTGTACCTTTGGAATTATTAAATCCGAATACTTTGCATGTTTGAGATCGTTATCATCGTTTTGATAATTGAATATATTTTTTTTACGAACGGAACAAACAGAGGACAGTCTCCGGGAGATTTCCTCGACGGGATGTTGCTCAACTTCGTTTCCTTTTTCCTTTTACCGCTCGTTTTTAGGGTTCCGTAGTCAAACTAGGAACCCTTATAGTTTCGCCATGACCGTCCGTCCGTCCGTCTGTCCGCATTCTAGCTCAGAGACTCTTAGTACTAGAAAGCTATAATTTGGCATGAATATACATATTAGTCACGCCAACAAAGTGGTAAAAAAATAATTGAACATGTATCGTGGTGATGTATTTTTTTTCTTGTCTTCCCCATAGTGCGGGGTGTCGTTGGATAGGTCTTTCAAAAATATTGAGGGTTTGTGAAAACAATTTTTCGATGAAAGGATCCGTTTATGAAATGCTAAGCTTTAAAGCGCTAATTTTTGTTATAGTCAAAGTGTCCCCCCCCCACCTACAGCAAAAACTACAAATACTAAAAATCTGAAAAATATCTTAAATGAAAGTACATATAATGAATTTAATAGGAAAACTATCACAACTAAGTAGACTTCATTGGTTCTTGAGTTACAAACGGTTTAAATGTTTATACGTACCGAAAACCTATTTGCGGTGTGTTGGTAAAAGTTTTGTCGCGAGGTCTGCTTCGGAACCCTACACTGAGCATGATCCAACATGCTCTTGCCCGGTTTTATATGGTTGAGGGATCAAACCTTCGCACTCGCCCTCCGATTTCTTAAGAATCGAGAACAAATAAATTCTGCAGTTTTGCTTTTTGATGCGACTATGACTTTTAAAAGATGCACTTTACTGTTTTTAAACAATGTCATTTGTTTTTAATATACATGTACATATTGTAAATTATCTTCGAAACGAAAACCGTGGTCTACATTTTTATCACTCAGGTAGTATAAAACATTTTTTTACAACATTTCTGTACAAAAAATCACATTGTCGTTAGAGATGCAACTACCAACATTAAAAAGAGAACACTTCAAATATAGGTTGTGATAGGATAAATTGAATTTTGGGTACTTACCCACGAAAGAGCTTTCAAGCCAGAAAAGTTTTTGACTGGATCGTGGCGAAGTCTTTTCCAGGTCTCCGTTAGCCGGTTCGAGCCCTGACACGTAGTGGACGATGGCCGAGGTCACTTCTTTGATCGATGACTGGATCTCTTCGGAAGCCTTGGTGGCTGCTGCTTGCTGGAGTAGGGACGAAGCTAGCCTGTTGGAAGTTTTAGTAATAAATAAACTTCCCTAGGAGTGGTGATTTACCTCTTTTCCATCGGGTTCATATTATGTAGGTAGTAGGTATTTAAATGTAACTTAGTTCTTTACTTGGGGACTTAACCCTGTTAGGGCCCGTTGTTTGATCACTTTGATCAGTACCTAGTTAACTCAACTAATTGTTATATTTCAAAAAAAGAATCGATAATTTGACGTTTTCAAAAGATTTAACCATTAGTTACGATGTTTAACGATTAGTTAGTTTAACTACTGATCAAACAACAGGCCCTTAGCGTATCGGCTAATGGTTAAAATATTTAGCCAGAGGCACCACTTGACGGACTTTTGCCGTGTAGATAAACACCAAACAATATAACTAGAAGTATGATGGTTCTCGTCAATTTAAATATCTACGAGGCTCCGAACACAGGACACAGGTTCCGAAGAACTTCAGCTACATTGGTGGCTGATTCAGGAGCCGCTATTTTGACGTAGTGCCCTGGCGGGTTGCGACCTGGCGCAGTCGCTGAATCCTTTGTTGAAGACTCTTTTCAAAACAAGGCCAACATACATTTGTGCCCAAATAACACAAGCAATTAATTTGGAGCCATATTCCAAGAAGCTTTGGTCTGAACCGCGTCCTCCCACTTCTTATGATAATAATGTTTTGTTATCTGCAACATTTACCGCAACTTAAGATCAAAACAAGGAAATAATTAAAAATATTAACACATACTGTGCAAATGCCTGGAAAACCTGTTGCGTATCATTTTAATAATTATATCTTTAGTAATTGCTTTAATAAATAAACTTTTTGTAAACAAAATAAGATAGTGAAGCTTCATATTTTTTTCCTCGAAGTTGTGTTGAAAATAGTCGTATGAAACGCGTGAGCATTGGTCATTAAACTCTCGGCTCACTTACACCCTTGCTTACAGCTCAGGCTGAAATCCCGCCTCGACTTTAATGACCAACTTGGCCACTCGTTTTACTATAATAGTACAAGGCGGCCTCTATGGATCGACATCGGTACCTTGACTGAGTCGACGTCTAACTGGGCCACTGCTGAGATCCTGGGCCTTGTTCGTGATATTACTTAATATGATACAAATCTGAACTCCATACACAACCATTTAAGTGCACATGCAAATCTTTCATTACGAATTAAAAGTCCACGGATAAAGCTTTTGCCAACTGCATCAAATAAAAATAAAAAATAAAGCAAGTGAAATCAAACTCAATGGAGCAAAGCAAAATCAATGTAGAAACAGGAATTGGGAAATAGAGCTCGGATTTAAAATGTTCAATGTTCAGGCAATGTTTTAGAATTCGAGGAGATCCCTGACTAATCGCCGAAAAAATGCATTTATTTTCTAAATAAAATTCTAATTCAAAATAAGTACTTATTCAGTGAATTGGCCACATGAGGGCTCTTTAACACGTCGGTAATATGGATTGAATCTACTATTTTTATTATTGGGGGGTTTGGATTGGCCTTGTGTGTCACTTCGACCATTGCTGATCCACTAGCGCTTCAGACAAAATCATAATTGCGGAGAAGAAAGAAAAGGTCATTTTTCAATTATAAAATTCAATGATACTTAAACATAAGTTGCATTCCAATAAAGTAATAAATAATAATTATAAAAAAAACACATTAAATTTAAAATATTGACTACTACAACACGACGAGATCTCTACTTCAACATCTAACGTTTTACCCTTATTTTTATTAGTCCTTTGTTACCACTTTTCTTTGTCTGCTTTTAACTCGTATGTGAACAAAAGTTGTCCTATTATATATAAATTAAAATTCTTCAATAATTGAGTAGGTATTGATGATTTAGATTGTAACTGCCGCACACAGAGACGTCAATTAAATTAAACGCTTGTTTAGTGATGTGTTGTCTTATTCTATTGCTATAACAAAGAAAGTGACGGCAGCTACTTTAATCAAGCATTAAATTTAATTGACGACTCTGAGTGCGGCAGTAAGACTTTATTATTTTGCATCAATCATATATGGGATTTAAATGCAAAGTTTTTAATTTTTAAACTTCAGGTAAGTCTAAAAATTAAAAACTACTACCCTCGTTAGTTCCGGTTGAAAAGCCTAGGTTTTGTGGAGTGTACCTCTCATGCGGGGTTCTTGGGGTGGTGTTGAGCCGCTCCTGGCTGCGCCAGCCCAGGTACGGCTGGCGCGCGCTGAAGGACGAGCGCGCGGACGGGCTGCACAGCGGGCTGGCGCCGCGCACGCTGCTGCGGGTCGACGAGCAAGGCGACGTCTGCCGACAACGGACACATTATTAACCACTGCCAAACTGCCAAGTCCTACTCTAACATTAAAAAAAAACATTTTTTTTTTAAAAAAAAGCCTTATTTGTGAAAGATCAGAGTGGATTTCGGAGAAGGTACCTCGGCCTAACTAAGGTTGGAACAAATAACTGAATTAAACAAAATCCACGTAATTGTCAACAACATTGATATCTATACTTATATATAATATAATCTATATATATAAAAGGCAAAACTGACTGACTGACATATCAACGCACAGCCGAAACTACTGTACCTAGAAACTTGAATTTTGGTACATGGGTTCCTTTCATGATGTAAGTGAGCACTAAGAAAGGATTTTCCGAAAATCGACCCCCAACGGGAAGAAATGGGGGGGAGTAGCGGGAAACTAATTCTACGCGTACGAAGTCGCGGGCGTCCTCTATTATTATATAAAAGGCAAACCTGACTTACTGACTTATATATCAACGCACAGCCGAAACCACTGTACCTAGAAACTTGAAATTTTGTACAGGGGTTCCTTTCATGATGTAATTGAGCACTAAGAAAGTATTTTCCGAAAATCGACCCCAACGGGAACAAATGGGGGAGTAGCGGGAAACTAATTCTACGCGTACGAAGTTGCGGGCGTCCTCTAGTACATAGATAATTATTTTATTATTCGCATCGCACACAGCGTAGTATATGTTTTTTTTTTATAAAAACATCAAACAAATAAAAAAAGAACAGATACGCAAAAATTGTATTATTGCGACGACCGCGGCGCGGCGGCACGCTGGTTGATTATACGATAAAAATATTTCTCATTTTCCGTGAGGAATATAAAGCGGAATTTCATAATATAATTAATTGGAAAAACCGTTGATTTATAATACGATTGATGACGAATTTCGCTGAAAGCAGTCGTTAAATCACCTTAGGGCCTGTGTCACAATCGACAAGTAAATTTATGTGCGAGTTAAAGTTAGCTCTCTCTCCTTGTCTATGTTCAAGTGCAAGAAAAGGAAAGGGCTAAATTTATTTGTCAGATATGCTTTACTCGACGATTGTGAAACACAAAATCGATAATGTTTATTAAAAAAACCAACTACCAAATTCTGACAGTAAAAGTAGTATAAAGATAAAATAGGAAATATAGGACACGTAAGTAAAGATGCTAAAAATATGAGACAGATAAAAATAGCAAAGACAAACTACTGTCAAAGAACAGCGTAACTTAAACAAGTCAACGATTTTCACGTTACCTAGATAAAGTCCGCTTCCGATAAAACTGACAAAGAACTTATAACAAGCAAAAAAGCGAAACTTTGAAATAATCGTGTCGGAAGCTAACGAGGTCGTTTCAGTCATCAACCGTTGAGGAACTGGCAGAACACAACGATAGATATACACTACAGTTCAAAAGTACTTAGGCATCCTCAAATATCTTATGCAAAATAAGGGAACCATTTTATTAACAGTGCCTATTTTAACTACACTTCAAGATAATAATATGATTTAAATATTTAATACGAAAAATCTGCATTAATCAGGAATCTTCGTCAGAAAATATCCCAAACTTAGTAAATTATACAAGTAGGTACCTACATTTCTTCTAAACTCCGTAATTTTGATAATATGTTTTATTTTTTAATTTGAATTATATTTTAAATTATTCATACTCAATAAAAATTAAATATATTTAGCAGTCGAATGTACTTATTACAAAGTCGGATTTTTGTCAACTATTTTTTTTACGTAACTGGAATATCAAAGCGATATCGCTGTTGGATCGTGCGATGGTTATTGCTGAAATGATGAGCATAAAATAAAGAGTTGAAAAACCGTGCTACTTCTAGGTATAGCAAAAAAGTTAAAGACTATAACGGCAAAAAAATCGGCTATACCTACTGTCGGCTTACTCTCATAGAAATTGGACATTTTGGAGCAATTGAAAACCGTACATTGATTTTTGGTAGCAAGAGGTTTACGAGCCGAGGAAAATTGGAGAGAGTAAGGCTGATGACTGTATGTATATCTATCTATCCTATTCTATTCTAATGTTTTGGGGTTGTTTGGTTTACGTTTCCAAAACACTCGTCTAAACTGGGCAAATAATTTTTCGTATGTCAGAATCGGTTGAAATTTATGGTTTGGCCTTATTAAAGTCCTGATAAATAAATGCATTGCATTTATTTTCTTACTAGTTATTATTTATTTAATAAATACTTTTGAGCGGTAGTGTAGGTTTAAAATATAAGATATGCTAAATGTCACAGCCACACCTGACCACTAGGTAGAAAACAATTTACAAATAAATCATTCATAAGTACATGTTATAGCTCCTACACTATCGGCGAATACAGACGATTACGGGGGAGCACGATAGTGTAGGAGGCATACTCGGCTGTATTCGCCGATCATCGTCTATGATCGCCTGCGACCCGTGATTTGTCGGTTTTTCGGGCACGCATCAGAATCGCCGCGTTGTTCGTTGAGCTGCCACACTATCGCCGATCATTGATTCCCCACTAGACAATTTATAAAAAAATTAATGCTATTATATAGTTATTGTATCTACATTCTTCGTTTTATTATTATTAATGCTCAAGCACCACCATTCGCAATTTTTGTCTTATTGCTCTGTCATATTTTTTTTTGCTTATTTGTCTAACATGGTCCCATGAATATGATTTAGGCACTCATTTTTATGAACTCGTTCAGTAAAAAATTAACCGTTAAATTTTTCTGTCCAGAGAAATAAGAAATCGACGACAAAGGAGTAAGAATTGGTAAAAAAGTGGTATTCTCGAAAATATTCAAAATACTTAATTAAAAGTAAAGTAAAGTAGTATGTGCTTAATTATTTATTGTAGTTTTAATCAATGAAATATATCAAAACCTTTTCATAATCAACCTTATTTATAAAAAAATGTATATAAAAGAATAGAAACTACACAAGTCCGCATAATCAGAGTCTGTGTGAAAGTTTTTAAAACTTAAAGTACTTAAAAATCATAAAATAATATCGAAAGTGGATAAAAATATGAAAACTGAACATTTTCGTAGTCTACTGTCCATAAATCTATAGGAATAAGGAACAAAGGAGTAAGAAAACATTGAAAACCTGCTTATGGTTCGTAATACGAACATACTGGAAGGCTACCGTTAATGCTACGGTAATATAGTACCTAAAGCAGTTAATTAAGCACAATTTTTTTTTCAACTTTACACAAATGTAAAAAAAATATATCAGTGTTATAAGAATGTTACGTCAATCAAAGACAGAGAAATGATATATTTTCCTTTGTAACTCCGGAGTGACAGGCACCAGCCGACAGGTCCACAACCTGACACGTTCGGAGCGCGACTAAATACCGGCCCGCGTGCGAGTTGTCGCTAGTTTCTTAAGGTCTTTATGATACAGCTGATTGAAGCCCGCTCCAGAGAAATAAGAATTTTACGGTGGACAAATTTTATTTCCTCAGTTATAAGAATAATATTGCAGGTAAAAATTACTTGTTGAATTTTGTTAATGTAACAACTAATTTTCTTTCTATGTGGTGACTCAAAATATTGATAAAGTTGACTAAATTTAAGATATTATTATATGTTTTCAAGAAAATGGAGAACGGACACGACAGTGTAGTGAGAATAATGGGCTTTTGTATTTTTCGTGAATGTTTAGAATCAGTCACACAAAAATCGACCGATATCCCAGTTATGAATATAAGCCATCTCTGAAAAAAACTTCTAAAATAAGTCTTTCATTGAATTAAGCCCCCGGACGTCGAAAATCAGGGCCCCGAAGAATCACAAATTGACATATGTGATAACGATAGCGTTGTCACAATGTATCTTTGCTAGGCAAAACGATAAATAAAATAATATGCAGTCGCACGGATACCATCTTTTCACTTTTGTAGCGTTATCATACAATAAAATATTTCCAGGCTTTCTGATATACCTTCAAATGTGTCAAAAATAAATGAAAATTTGCTCTACATAACAGTACAATATGTAAACAATGTAGCTGCTAACTATGTCGGCTCAAAACAAAGCCTACCTGATTGTCTGATTTCCGTCGCAATTGTGAGCAGGTAACCCTCTACGGTTGGATTTTTAGGTCTAATAAACATGACCTATAATAGATAGAAATAATTTTCATTAAAAGTATTTATTAAGCGTTAGTTTTTTCATATTTTTGGACACACGATTTTAAAGATAAAGGGGGGGAGAGACACAGTCTATGCAACTTTCGGAGCGATTATTTGCCGAGTTAGGTACCTAAGCACACATGTATACACATGCGGCTCAGCCATGACTGATTCAGCGATATTAGCGTTATGTCACACTTCACCACTGGCGTATAAGGCACGCACATATAAAAGCCGCTCGATGCACGGATTTGATCGAAGATGTTCGAGGTACGGTACTCGTGCACACAAAAAGAAAAATATTGTAATCAGTGTTCACATAATTTCTCGTTTTCGGAGGAAATTGGGATGAAAAACAAGTTACTTCGGCAGGACAAGGATATGTTACTTCTCATTAGGTAACCCGCACGGTCGTTTGCCTCCCTCTCTTGTAAAAAAAATGCTCGTCCTCGCCTAAAGAAGTGGCTTCGTAAACAGTTGATGTATATAGTGCAAATGCCATATGTGATGCTTGAAATCCAGAAATCGACTCGCTACACACTCAGGAAATGTTACGTAATGTGATTTCTGCAAACAAGTGACGAGTGTTTCTTTGTCCGGTGTCGCTCTATTCTGAGATTTCGACATCGCATATATGGCATATAGTGACAGTTGGCTCAATTTTGTTTGGGAATCAGAGAGCCCAGCCTCACGGATGCCTGAAGCGCCGCCTTTTATACGGTAAGTAGGCAAGTATACCTACTAGCCAAAAGGTCTTGTTGATAAAAAATTTTTGATCTTGTGTTTCCCCAGGGTACATAGTAAATGTAGGTACTATGAAAGAACTTTTCAAGTAGTTAGGTATTACCCGAAGTAAACTACTTTAAAAATTACCTCGTTAGTTCTGAAGTTCTCAGACAGAGCGTAGAGACAGACAAAAATACCTATTATTTTTACTCTATTTGTATAACTTTAAGGTCCATAAGTGTTAAGACTTTCGTGATCGACTCTACATTTTTCCTTGTCCTTAGAGTGTTATTACATTTTATACTATCAAACATGAAATAAAAGCCAATGATATCTATTAAGCTCTTTTGCAATAATTTAGCCGGTTCCATGTTCCACTCGTTGTTTCCACTTGGTAGAAGCATTTGGCGTGTCAACAACCGACTCTTCCCTAACGACCTCTCGGAGTTAATGGAGGCAGTGCATCTTTCTCTGCACGTGATACAGACAGAGTATTCATCAAAACGGCTAGTAAAATGTAAATTGTCAATTACGACTATTATACTACCCGACGACAATGCGAAGATATAAGGGAGAAATTTGAAGACGCGCTGGCCTAGTTGTTAGTGACCCTGCCTACCTGTCCTGGGTTCAAATCCCGGTAAGGACAGATATTTGTGTGATGAGCACGAATATTTGTTCCTCAGTCTTGGATGTTTTCCATGTATTAAGTTTATAGTACAGTTGGATCTTTTTTTTCGGTACGTTTTCTAAAAATTAAACCTAGCTAGATCGATTTATCGCCCCCGAAACCACCTGCATACTAAATTTAATCAAAATCGTTGGAGCCGTTTCCGAGATTCAGATTATACATATATATACAAGAATTGCTCGTTTAAAGGTATTTAGATAGATTGATTAGATTTCTCTATATAAGTATTTATGTCGTTGTCTAGTACCCATAGTACAAGCCTAGAGCTTAGTTTGGGACTAGGTCAATTGGTGTGACATTGACATTGTCCCTGATATTTATTTATTTATTGGTTTATTTAATAAAATTCAGAGTACCTAATACAGATTGTGGACAAGTTACAAATTTAAAGATGGGATTTGTCTATTAGTATTGATCGGGAACAAAACATCAAATTAAATATCGGGAGAGGTAGAGAGGGAAGTCCAAAGTGATTAACAAAACTGTAAAGTCGTATCGAATCTTTGATTTGGTTTAGCTTGTTTATAATTTTAAATAAGGGTCAAACGAAACTTTACAGTTAATTATAATAACACTTTAAATACTCAAGGAAATAATAAAAAACCGTTGGTTAAAAACACCCACAGAAAACACCTTTACATGTTACTATAGCATCATAGTCAGCCGATCTAACCATAGAGGCCATAGAGCATAATCAGAAGAAGTAGCTCCCAGAGCCAGTGCGTGTCGAGGAACACCAACATTGGATTATTACATAGGTATTTGGATGTATTGCACTTATTTACTTGGTTCGAGTTAAGCCGGCTGGTGGACCACCGGCCGAAGCTGGTGGTGTGCGGCGACAGCTGCGGCGGTGGCGGCAGCGGGCTGGCGCCCAGGCTGCCCAGCGACGTGGTCTTCGAGTTGAGCCCCGACCAGCGCGTCGCGGACGCGTCAGACAGCCGCTTCCGCAGCAGGAAGCCCTCGCGGGGCGCTGGTGCGTTTTTGTACCTGGAGGAGGGTCGGATGTTAGCTGTCTGAGAATATATAGAGTTCGGTGACGTGGTTCGAATTAATGGACTGGATTGAGTTGGTTTTTTAAGGCATAATGAATACACAGGTCACCTGATAATCTCATGCAAATGGGTTGCTAATCTTAAAACTAAAACGTAATGACTCCATGTTAGTCATTGCACCGGTTATCTTATCCCCACACCGGAATAAGAACAACATTGCGAACAATGCTGCTTGGCCGGTAGGTTAAAGCGTGAGCTGATGGTGATTGCTACTGCTTATGTAAGACAAGGCGTAGCTTAATCTCAGTTTAGGTGACAAAGACCGAATTTAAAATATCGGCGGCAAGCCAGTGTGCATTTGTAATGAAATAGAACACAAGAGTAGGTTTAATTACGACTTAATTTCATAATATCCTGTTACCAATATGAGAAAAAAGTCAGTCACAGAATCAAAAAATATCGTTAATCATATGTGTACCGTAAAATTTGTGAGGAAGATGTAAATAAAACACTTATGTTTTGTCGTGTTTTTTAATACACTGAACTACAAATGAAACCAAATAATATCGATGTTTTAAGTTCCGCTGGAAAAAGTTGTATATCGACCGACGCTTACAATTAATTAACAATACCTACTGCGTAAGTCAACAATTGAAAGCGCGATATTTAAGAGTGTAATGCAATACAAAGTTCCTGTGCGGTATTGTAAGCTAAGTGTCAATTCGCCATTTTCAATTAAAATTAAAATACTTACTTGCAAATAATAGGAAATGCAAGCCCAAAGTTGGTTTTAAGGGCTACGTAGGAAATTAATCATTTTATACTAATTTAGTATTAATAACCTATTCTGTGTTAATATTAGTTGATTGCACAGACGTGATATTTTAATTATATACTGGAAAATTGATTAATTCCCTAAGAAATACAGACTTCTACGCGGACTGAGTCCACCACATGAACCACATCATACTGATGATGATGATGATGATGAAAAAGTATCAAGACCTTTATCCTATTACCCCGACCTGAGGGGCTATTGCCTAACGCACTCGCAAACGCAATCGTTTTCATTGTGAAAATCGAAGGCTTGTCTGTATACAAAATGAAAACAATTGTTCCACTTTGAAGTCGATTGCGAATGCGAGTGCGTAAGGTAATAGGCCCACCGGAGTTAAATGCTACCTATTTTAATTTCCATTTTGGTCATGAGATTCTGGTAGACCTAACACCTTTATCCCAAAACGCCTGATGTCCAAAATTACCTAATCCCAAACCACCTGGAACAAGTTTATTATCCTTCTTGCATGGCTGCTTCCTATCCTGACATTATTTATTTATTTGACATTTTGAGACAGAAATTTTGCCTTTCAGTTGTTTTGGATTTGACATTGACGTTTCGGATCAAGATCATTATGAAAAATCCAGATATTTTAAGAATGATGCACTTTAAATTTTAGGAATTATGAAACTAAGTCAATTTGAGATTAAGGTCAATTAAATACGGTCACGAGCGTCAATTTGGGACCCATTTCAAGAACAATATGCTTGAAGTTGTCAATGTCATTAGAGATGTCAAGTCATTTGTAACTTTTAGGAAACTCAACCTTGGTGTTGAAGAATGTCAGATTGATTTTGGACCTAAGGTGGGTACCAAATTTAATCTCGTGACTGTACAAGGCATTATGAAACCTACATGAAACAAAACTGAATGGCTCGAAACTTGGCGGGGGGTTCAAAACAGTGTAATATTATAATTATAAAACATCCGAAAAACGTTATCGCCTGAAGCTAAATTTGTATGGATTTTTTTTGACAGTTTCACTGATCTCTTAATTCAAGAGAGAGTGCATTAAGGAACGGATTGCCCGTAGGGCAAATTGGACACAAACGTCATAAACCCCGTGTGGTAAAAAGGATTTTTGAGTTTTCGGGAGCGGAAGGAACGCATTTTACACTCTACCTATATAGGTGCGGGGCATTTCCAATTTAAACTTATAGCTAGAGAGAAATTTCGCAAGTTTTTTCAAACACCGGTGGTAACACAACAACAATTGGCGGAGAACTCGTCTTTAATCCTATTACGAAGGCAGTGCCCACAGACTGTCGCTGCAATCCTGGCACACGTATGGCTTGCGAACTGCTTTGACAATCCCGAGAAAGCCCTAGAATGTTCATGCCAAGAGAGTTCCAATTCGAATTCAAGACAGCGAAAATCATCAGAAATTTACGTTCCTCAAGACAGGGTTCTAAAAAATCCGATCCATATAAATTTTAAAATTTCCGATATTTAATCTATATGGGATAAATATCATGCATAATTGAAAGAAATACGAATTTAAATTTCAGATTTCCGTTTTATTTCAATTCACATTCAGAATCATTACAATGATCAAATCAAATCAAATCAAAACATGTATTCAGTAAATTGGCCACATACGGGCTTCTTTACACGTCGTTATATAGAGTGAATCTACTAGCGCTTCGGACAAAACCATCATTGCGGAGAAGAAGCGCCGCAAGAAACTCCAAAATACGATAATTAATACTTAAAAATAAGTTGCAATATAAGGTAATAAAGTAACAAATATTAATTATTAAAACTAGCACAAATAAAAACACTACAAGTGTAAGGTCAAATACATTAAACTAAAAATAATGAGAAGGAGAACAACACGACGAGGTCTCCACGTCGAAAGCCATAACTGGAATAATTAACTGGGTCAAATAATGTATATATTTCTTATTTAAAATATAACAGAAAAATCTTTAAGTCAGTCTTGTAGTTTTGTTTGCAAAATAATTCCAAATGAACTCGCGGAGATAAATAAATAGGTAGACATTTTACTTTTAGGGGAAAACATTTCTTGAACAATGTAATTAACGTAACAGTAATTAAAGTGGTTTTTTTTACTCTCTAATAAGATAAAAAACTACTTTTAAAATAAATATCCATTGATATATATGCATATCAACCTAAATATCAAGTGATAATAATACAGTATGTAAACTAACTAAAACCATCTCTTTAAACCAGTTGATAAATTTTTGCACTTTTGAAACTTGTAACTAAGGTAAAACCATGAATGTTAATTTGCTAGTGGTTTATTCTTTGTTATAGGCATTTTATGCAATTAATTTTTTTAAAACAATGTCGTTCAGATGACCCCGTTCTCGTCGTTGGCATTCCTGCAACAGATTACTCAAATTTTGGAAAACTCCCACATGCTGGGTGGAAACGCTGCTATCTCTTCGCGGCCCATAGGTACTGGCGTTTTGGGTGAATGCAGAGGCCTTTGGTGACATGCCCGTTGATGTGGAAATGGGCCTCGTCCATAAACAAAATATTCTCAATGCTTGAAAATTGTTCAAGTATAGGGTCAACTTACGTTGAATGTGCTCATTTGCTTTCATTTCTTGCACGATTTGTAGCTTATATGGATGGAATTTAATATTCTTCTAAGACTACTTCTTGATATTGCCAGAGAGGTTGAACGCGTACGCGTGGACAAGTCTGTATGTTTTCGACGTTTCTTCTTGAACGTGGTCGCCCCGTTTGCTTAATATTCGTTGTGGAACCAGTTAGCTCAAACTTTTCGACCCAAGCTCTAATCTAATTAACACTTGGACACTGATTTATGTGGCGTTATCCATATTCAATCCTAAATAGGCTTCGAACTGTAACGTAAGAATCGTTGTTTCTGTTATACTGTTGTCCAGTAAAACACTCCATTTTTAATAAAATCTAATGCAGTGATGTCTAATTTCCCGCCAGCGCCACCCGAAAGCTTTTTAATTGTTTTCTTTCGAGATATTTAGTATTGATATTTGCAATTTTTTTTGGCCCGCCCTGTACAAAATTCAAAATTATATACAGCCAATTTTGACCTGTGCGGTATTGTTAGCTAAGCGATGACGATACGTACTTAAAAGAGGTTTTCAAGTGATTATTAATTAAAACATAATAAACATACATAAATCACATGATTGCTG
This sequence comes from Acleris cristana, assembly GCA_948252455.1. Taxonomy (NCBI): domain Eukaryota; kingdom Metazoa; phylum Arthropoda; class Insecta; order Lepidoptera; family Tortricidae; genus Acleris; species Acleris cristana. The sequence continues at coordinate 15,635,380 of OX411772.1, read as the reverse complement.
TAATTTAAGTTAAGTGATGATTGTCAAATCAACTTAAGTACAAGAATAAATAAGTTAAGCGTTCTTTAATTGTTTATTTATTTTGCCAAAGAGCGTGCAGTCGAGCCAATGTTTCCGCGACACCCTACAGTAATTAATGTCGAATCCTCATTTTTACACACTTTAGGTTGTGTCGGAAACAGTTTTAAAATGTCGTGGAAATCAATTTGAAAAATACAAGTATGTACGTAATTAGCGACTTTAACGAGTATTAAAGTTTAAAACGAAGTTACTTATCTGTAATTTAAAATTATAGGACGCATTATTGGCCTGGATGAAGAAAGCTACTCATATTAACATAATTTGAAGTTGGTAGGTACTTATTTATCGTTATCGCCGTCAAACATAAAACTTTACTTTGCCAAACAGGATGTTGTTGTTGTATCGCCCAGTGAAACTATTTATTCAACAATTCGCACAAGGCCTCAACTCTAGGCGGTTATAACGATATCGTATTTGACCTGTTATGGAATCGTTAAGTTTTTAACTCGGCCGCTATTGCTGTCAAGTAAATAAGAACTATCAAAACGTAGAGAATACGATAGCAGATCAAAAACTATATCGTTTTTACCGCCTAGAATACCTGGCCTGACCGCCTGTGTTCGTCGGATGTCTTATCAAGATGTGTGTGTAGTGAATATGCTGATCCATCTCACTTAAGGCACTCGTTAATTCGAAATGTTTCGTTAACTAAGTGTTTCCAAGGCCCCAGAGTACCTACTTAATTCACAACGTAACAGCTATCAATACAATGGGAAAAGGCATTGTCGCTATGTGACATGACGATGGTTTACTTATTAAAACTGTTACAAAATATTCAAATTCTTTAAGGTAATCAATCATCCAGTAGGTATCAGGTATCAATTGAGAAATAAATAGCAATAGTAATTGTAGGAACGGTGTTTTTCATTTAAAGTCAGATTGCCCGTTTAACAATTTCGGAAATCGACATAAAAAACAAACACACACAACATAAAACACGAACAAAAACTGCTAAAACAATAGAGGTTCAGGGCTTGTTAAACAATCACACTTCATATTAAACCTCCTTCTAACTGGGTCGGCCTTCGAGCCTACCTGATCGATAAGTGACACAGGCACACCATCTACTTACTAATTGATATAAACTGCACTAATATCATGTGCCTGGCGCGTGTCGTCGATGACGCGTCGCGGCGCTGCGGCCGGCCGCGGCCCGAGGGCCCGGGCGCGGTCTCCGGGGTCCCATTGTACTGCTAGTTCAGCCAGTTACGGATGCAAACGTTACATACTTCGGGGATTCGGCTTTGGAGAATAGTGTAAACACATGATAATTATTGTTTAAATGATTTTAGATGAAACAGTGCTTAATAATTGCTTCTATAAATATTAAGCATCTGTAAGTATAGTAAAATTTCAAAAAAATACCGATGGATAAGCCCGTACGATTTAACTTCACTCTTATTTAGGGCTTTTGCCCGCAGCGTGAGTTCGGCAGCAACATTAGGAATAATCATCTCTATGTATATCCGGGTAAGCAAAAGACAAAAAAGTGCATATACTTAATCATATCAAAAATTCAGTAGTTTACATTTATAGGTGATGTGTAAAATTGGCATCAAATAGAAAATTGCAAAATGTGTGGTTTTCTTTTACGTATAAAGATTAAGTATTCAATAATAATAATAATACGTTAACATTTTTTCTGTGTTAATTTTAATTTATCACAAAATTATTGCTTGACAAAAACCCAAAGAAGCAGGTGTCTGAAACAAACGGAACGTTTTAAGCTTATAATGCGTCTAAATTATAGCCTGACCAGAAAAATAAAAAACTTGTTCATCTTTGACACTCTCATGTGACTCATGTCGTACTATGTGTCGTATGTCTTGCGAGTGCGATATGTTCTAGGAACCTAGTTGCACCAGAATCTTTTATTGTTTTGAGTTGTTGAGTTTAATTTTCTGTTAAAGTTTGTTGTTATTGTTATTATCGTATTAATAAATTATCTTCTGAAGAAAATGGTTAACGACACCTGCTTCTTTGTTTACCGAATTTCTAATGCTAAAAAAACGAAATATAGACGAAATTATGTTTGCAATCTCATACAATTGTGTTCTAAACCCTTGTCATTCTGTCCGTCTCATCTGTATTCATATTGTATTCATGAATCGGAAACAATCAATGGTAAATAATAAGTGTAGCTACGAGTAATACTAATAAAAAAAATCACGTGAAGTACCTAACTAAATATTTTTTATGGGAAAATGTGTATTTTAACAAAAAATCGAAGTGGCTAAAACCATGTGACGTTTCGAAGTGTTAACTCTTTCAATATTAGTATACGTCATATTATTATGAATTAAAAATGTAAGTGCCTGTATATGAGGAAATTGTTTGTTGGTATTATTATTATCTTTTTTTTTCTGGTTTGTCGCCTGAAGGGCCAATGACTTAAGTCCTTGCTTTTGTTAGCAGGATATTGAAAATTACATTTGAAAGGGGCAGAGATGAAAATCCCTTCCGGAGACCTGGGCATGGAGGGCCCAGGTACGGGGGGGGGGCTCGCACCGGCTAAAAACACCAATGCCCCTTGTTATGAATGATGTCATTATTATTTTATTAACCCCTTACTAATAAACGTTGAGTAACGGTGGTATAGATATACAATGTTTTGTCTTTATCTGTCAAATCCAAATGTCACAATGACAGATAAGGACAAAACATTGTATAGCTATACCACTGTTACTCAACGTTTATTAGTAAGAGGGTAACAGTAGAGGGCCTCAACTTCGTAACGGCCGGACTGTTTCAAACTCGATTCTTAATTTGAAAACTATCTACTCGACTATGGGTTGAAAACTAGACAGACCGTACAAAGGTGAACTTATTCTATTTTAGGAGTTCTCTTCCAGTTAACGTTGGAATAAATTAGCAGGCTAAATAACAAGCTGATCACATAACGAAAAATAAGTAAGTAAATGATTTGCATACAAAATAGAATACAAAATGTTAACATACTTAAACCATAATTTAAGGAAATAAAAAACAAAGGTACCTACGGGTATTGGTCTACCAGAATGTCATGTCATGACAAAAAGAGAAATTCATATTTTAGCTTACAACTCCGGGGTAATGGGATTTAAAGGTTTTGATACTTGATTTTCCACAGTTCTATTAAATATCTATGCCGTGAAGACTGAACAAACAAAAATGTATAGTATTAGTAACGATTAATTATCTACGTAGCCCCTTTGCAATTATTTAAGATTAAAAAAAAGAAGTTTGAATCGGTTCATTATAACCAGCCTTATGCAAGGAAATGAGGAAAATAAATTTATAGACAAATTGAGCACCCTCTCCTTTGAAGTATTGAAAATACTGTCATATTATTACTTTCTTATTTTACTAATTCGCCAATCGTGGAAATTCGTTCGGATACGCTGTTTGTACCGAACCGGTTTTGCCATAGAAAATTCTGTCGATAGGTAGGTACCTACCTACCTATCGTAATTTACATTGGTGATTGCTTTATCCGTAATTTTAAGAAAATAGACGGTTATTTTGTGATGACAGTGATAATGGTTTTTGGTCAATTTGAGCCATCGAGTTTGATTTGCAAATCAAAATAACATCACAGTGTTTCTATTATGCCTTCTGAGGGCCCAGGCTAGATGATACAGCTGCCAAAGTTTCCGGTTTCTATCGAGTCTATGGAGTTGACATATGCGGTTGTCGCGATCTATCGTCAGCTCACGTCAATCCGTCACATACACTTGGTATTTTTTTTTTAATCCTTTACTTTGCGTCATGCATCTTGACGAGGCAGGCACTCTGCTGATATGATAAGCGGAATCATCCCGACTAAGTATAGTGGTGTTCGTCCATTACAATGTGTACGTGTACGAAGATGTATGCACTTACCATTCTGGCACATTGAGCTTCTGCAGCGACCTCTGCACCCGCAGCTCGTGCTCAGATAGCACTCTATCCGAATTCTTCTGCAACTCGTTTTCCGGAGGCTGTAACAAACACAATAAAACTTAAAAAGTAGTTCGACAAGCATATTAAGAGGCCGTATACGAAATTTAGCCGATTTCGCTGATTTACATGATTTTACAGACGTGATTTTACAGTTGAAATACTGTATTTCTACAAGTTTTAATGCACAACCCAAAAGATAATTTCTAATTTTAACGAATGTATGAGCTACTTTTTTGTTTTTATTATTTTATTTTGATTAATCGACCTGACACCGGCGACTGTTATGTGAATTTAGCTGGAAGAGGTTTAGAATGTCACATATTCATGAATCGTTTTGACGTCTTAACGGTATGAAAAATTTACAATGTATTGCTGTGAAAGTCGTTTTAAAAATGTATGGAATTAGGTACTTTTTACCACTTTCATATAAATTTTTCGAGTAAAAAAAATAATAGGTAAACTTGGTGAATTTTTATAGAAAACTAGCAAAAAATATTTATGATTTCGGCTACTCAGAACTCTCGTTCATAAAATTTAAACGGCAGAAATAAACTTTTTGTTGAAGTTCAAAATCAGTCGAGTACCTAAAAGACATATCCAAAAAGTTCAAAAGAATTAATGGCAATAAATAATGTTTTAAAACAACCTAAATCTCGCGTAATAATACTCGAAAAAATAAAAAAGTGGCTCATTTATTCGTAGCTCATTTATTCGATCATAACTAAAATGACATTTAATGTTGAGCATTAAAACTTATAGAAAAGCAGTATTTTAACTGTAAAATCACAAAAATAAGCAAAACCGGCCAAATTTCGTATACGGCCTCTTAAAATTCAATTGTCTTTTTTTTTAGAGCCCGTGAACATGTGCGAAAAATGCTTTAGCTGTCTCCATTTGATAAACAAAATCAGGATGAGAATCTCCAATATGGATTCATATACTAGCAGCGTTGTTGCCGAGTGGCTTGCTAGTGATAATCATGGTCTAAGTAAAGTTAAGCAAGTCACACCTCACAACGATTTGTGCCCGGTTATGATACAAAATGTAGTAAAAATAGAAACAACAAACACCAAGTACCTTATAACGTAACATAGACGCTTGCAATAAATAAATAAAAAATGTGAATGAGGCGATAGTTTATTACGCTAAAAAACACAGTCTAATCCGTCACATTTACCGATTCGTCTATAGGAGCTAATCGGTACAGAGATTTGTTAAACGATTTATCAACACTTTCACTGTCTTCCCTTTCACTCAGGTCTCTCATGGGCGACGAGTCGGGCATGCCCTCGTCGATATTTAGTGTTTGATGAATTTTGTTGATCACAAATTTCGTGTAACCCAGTTCTTCGTCGTCATCTAAAGTGACATCGAAAGGTTTAGTTGCAGCATGATGGGAATAGCTCAGAAGTTCTTCGATTGTTTTTAGAGATTCTTTGCTTCGGCGCAGTGAATTGCTGATTCCACAGAGGCTTACAATGTCCGACCAGTTCAAGTCATCATTGCTACGTGTTTGGCCGCCTTGGTAATGTTGTTTCGATTGTTTCAAAACGAGTTCATTCCATGAGCCGTCGGTTTCTTTGTCAGTAATCAGTTCAGAAACGCCATAAATTGTCTCATACCAGGAATCTTCTCCGTCAAAATCGGTTTTAAAAGAATTAGCATCGAAGCTTACTCGCCAGTTTGGTCTCTTTAAAGTCGATGTTGGCGCGAAACGTTCTTCTCCACACTGAAGTATTGCGTCGCTCTCAAAATCAGCATATTCTGGTATATCAATATCGTTGAAGTTGTCTAGCGCTGTGATAGAGTTGTAGATAGTATTTTTGGCAGTAAATTCTTCGTGATCGTGCAACGGGGGTGGCGGTACGCTTTTAAGTAAACGGGAAAAGAAATTACTAACGCGTTTTTTATTTTTTTCGCCGATTTTATCCAGAGAATTTGTAGATACTTTTTCTCGCACTATAAGCGACGCGGACCGCCTTAGATATACTCGGCTATTGAATCCCGAGCTCGTATTAAGCTGGTCTAAACTTGTTCGACGAGAACTTAACTTTTTTATGCAAATCTTTGATTTCCACTGATAATGCTTGCTTTTAAATCCACTTAGAGATAAAGAGTTTTCCTCTTCCGATTCGCTTCTTGGTATTTCGGGGTACTTGGCGTAGTAGAAATCTCTGGACAAGGGTTTAGAAAACAAGTGTTCAGGTTTAACCTCTTCGAACGGCTCCATCTCCTCGGTGACCCACACTGAGTCCAAACAGTACCAGAACCCATTTCTCTGCAGTACCTCCTCAGTTGTGAGAAGCACTATCGATACCATTCTCGACTAGCTATTGGCCCGAGTTTTTAAACGTGACTGATAAGTTTGTCTTCGTTTCGTGATGTTTACCGAAAAATAAAGACGTTATTATTTTCACGATTTATTTAACGATCTTCCGCGAACAGTAAATTAGTTAATGACCGTAATGTTTTTGTTCGTAATTGGTTTATTTGTATTGGTTTGTTTGTATCGTTTACTATCTGGGTTTGTCTTTTTGTTATAAGTTTTAAGTTACAAGCTTCGTTAACGGTTTGATAAATTTAATTACATTAGTGAAGTTTGCGTCGTTTCGAAAAAGTTTATAATGAACTTTTCATAGGGTTCAAGGATCTTTACCGGGACGCTGTGATGTTGGACTCACCCTGGCGTCGGAGGAAGCTAGTAGCGCGCACGGCCCCAGCAGCCCTACGCTTTCCCAGCAAGTCATGTCCTCGAATTACACACACACAGTCCCCTATGCGCGCTTCATCGCATCGCGATGCACCAGCGCGACTCGTTACGTAAGTTTATGACACTCGCAAAACAAAACATCTACACATAAAGCTGAACGAGAAGCAAGCAGGAATTTGGAAGCGAAAAGCGTTCGCCAATCAAATCAGCATTTGCTTAGACAAATGGAATTACGAGGCTGAATCGGAGTAGCCGTGGGCCTTCTGAGGTTAGGGTGGCCCTTCGGGGCGCAGGTTGCGTCGGGGGCTCCGGGTCGGGCATGCGGTGGACTTACGCGTACGGCACTGCGGCAGTTCGCGTCGAGCGACATGGGACAGCCGACCGCGCCGCTGCCACACGGGTGACTGAGGTGCGGCGAGTGTCCTTGGGTGCCGTTATGTCACGCATGCGTACAAGACAACCCTTACTACAGTTTCTCCTTAGTTCCTTAAAAGAGAAGCAATCACTCTTAACTTTTTTTCCTGTTGAAAACTACTTTTTTAAGTTTGTAATTTGTAGTTACGGGGTTTGATTTAATGTAAAAAAACAATTTGAATGAAAAATAGCTCTCTTATTTACATAAATGCTAACCGTTAATAGCCAACTTAATCCGCGACCACGATAATAATAACGTTACCCGATGTAACGTTGTAAGATAGCTCTAACCAACCACAGTAAGTCAATCCATTAGTTATAAATTTTTGCAACTTTTTTAGTTTTAGCAGAATTTAAATGGAGACTACCGTCTTATATAATTTAATGTACGGTGTATTTTCAGTCGTGTATAGCACTTAAGAAAAAACTTGGACTTCAATCATCAGGGTTCAGTGGGTGGTTGTTCGAGCGTCTCTGTTCCGCGGGGGCGCTGCGACCTCGAAATGTGACCCCTTTCTCTGAGCTGGTCAAGCTTGACACTAATTTGACGGGACAAATTAAATATGCAAGTTCAAAGCGCTGTTGTTAAACCAAATTAACTTCACACGATAAAAAGGATAATAAATACATCCAACCCTTTAACTTGGTATGGAAATAATGTCATCAAATGGTCCATTTCTTACAGAAATCATGTCGCCTGACTATCTATCGCGGTCCTATCTTCGATTCTGGGCACGACGAGGATATCCTAGTTCTTGGTTGCACGATTACGTAAATGTACTTAGGTATTTAAAATGAAGTGGGGGATTGAAAAAATTATAACAATATTATAAAATGTGAAAATAACTACAAGTACGAGGGGTGATCCATAAGTTTTGATAATCGGTATTATCTAAAAATGGGAAATATATAAATCGTTATATTTTAATTGGAATAAGCACACTTTCTATATTTCCAAACACTTATTAACGAAACCGACGTGCGTGCATGACTCGATGTATGAATGTGGAAGAAGCGAAAGAGATTTGTCAAGATCGTAGCAGGTGGAAAGAAGTGGTCTCTGCCTACCCCTCTGGGAAACAGGCGTGATTTAATGTATGTATGTATGTATTAAAGTCATTCATTTATTATTATGGGAAACAGGCGTGATTTAATGTATGTATGTATGTATGTATGTATGTATTAACGTCATTCAATTGTTTTATTTTGCCACTATAAAAATAATTTTACTTTTGGAGGTCTAAATGGTCAAATTTTGTACCTTCCTTAAGTCATCACCAGCTCGTGATTATTATATAGTTGTTTTTGAACATTAGTGAATGAGAAGTAGTAGTCGAAAGTTAGGGCTAAATAACGGGGACAGCGGTTATCAGTTCTGATCTTTGGTCGATGAGCAGCACCCTTGTCAATAAGAAGGCTCTGAAGCACAATTCCTGCCGCAAATTCGTTAATATTTTTTTTCTCCATCTTTTTTTTAATATTTTCCCATTACTATGATAGAATAATGTTCTATAACTCTTCTAGATTATTTGAACTCAATTGCTAAAAACTAATGTCACATTATTTATTTGTAGGCCTCAATAGTCCTGGAAAAGGCCGAAAAAAACACCCTAAATTTTGGTTCTGGAGATAAAAAAAACCACTGCAATGATAACTTTATTAATCCTTTAAATCATAATGATAAATCAAGGTTTCATTTTTAATAAAAATATTTTTTATTAGTGTAAAAGAACTTTCTCCACACCGCTCCAAATTATTACAAAACGAACTCTTATTTTTGCCGTCTTGTAAAATTGTTCATACAGCACCTCTATTCAACACGGTAAAAACAGTATCGTTTTTGTCCTGTTATCGTATTGTCAACGTTTTGATAGCTCTTATTTTCTTGACAGTAATGACGGCTGACGTCATAACAATACCTTAACAGATAAACTACGATATCGTTTATACCGTCTAGAATAGTGGCGCAGATGTTTTTTGTTTAGCTATCGCAGAAAAACAAATGAATAATGTACTTATATATTTTTTTCTCTAATTTATGTTTGATTAGTGCCGTGGTATATTCCACATTAAAAGAATATCATTAATTTTGATTTGGATGGTTCATACTGATTCTCAAAACTTATTGATATACCGCAGTATATTGAAGACATTATTGTACTGGGTCTTTATTCTACTTTGTTTAGCCGATCTGGACCCTGAATCGCAATCGTATTGTTAACGTTACAGAAGATCTTACTGTCATGTCGAGTCAAGTGAATGAACGCTGTCATGCTGTCAACAATATGATGGCGGTATAGAAACAGATGGGCTAATGTGACGTGGTGACGCTCGGAAATGATAGACGGTCGACGGTTTAACCGTAGTGCGTGTGTTCTGAGCGGTTTTGCGGTTCGTACATTCCGCGACCGGCAACCGTAGTGCGGCCTTACAACCTGAGCTCATCGGCACAATAAGTAAGTCACAGCTGTTTCTTCGAGCAAACCTATTAAAATATAGATATTTAAGTATTATGGAAGATTTAATGCTCCTATTAATCAAGTAATTCCATTACGCAGACACGTCAGGAGATGCGTGATGGAAGCCGTGGCCTAAATACTGCGTGTTTATGTAGGTAAGTCGGGCGGCGAGTCTCAGACGATTCGGCTTTGGAGAGCTCAGTGCGAGTTATCCAGCTATACCATTTGCTGCATTGTTCCGATTTTTTCCGTTATTTCAAGAATATGTTAGAATCATGCTTATTAGCAAATATTTATCGATACTTCTGGTATCTGCATGTAGACAAAAATAACATATAAGTATACTTTTATGTACCTACCCACATATCTCGGTTTCCTTGTTCAATATTTATGTTAAATTTTCTTTCTTTTGAGCGATCAAAGTCATATCGACAGATTTACCCACCCCATTGCTTTAACCTAGTCGATTTTTAATAGTAATGACTTTGGGCACTTGCCGAAACCTTAGAGGCAGGTGGTTTTCTCTCGTTGTGTTCTTTATAACTGAAATTTTGGTCTATCTTGAATATCCTTTGTCGCCTTGACGATTAACTTCCGCCATATGTTTGTGTTCTCGGCTTGTCTTAGGGCTGATATGAGTGGTAGATAGGGTTGCCAACTTTTTTTTAGGAAAATAACGTACATACCTGTGTGACAAGAAGATAATAAAAGTATTTCCAAATAAAAAAAGTATCTTCTAATTTATTTATTTATTTGTTTGAAAACATACTTTTTTGTGCTCTTAGCACACTGTGCTGTAATGAAACTTCACGCACGTTCAGAAATTTCGTAGAAGTCTTGATTCTGCGTTCCGGTCATCAATTTTGATCCATTCCACCCATTAGGGCGGATTCGACCAACCAAACTGGAATAAGGTCTTATACCTAGATTAAACGCCGAATTTGTATGGACTAATCTCGGAGTAAGTCTTATTCCAGTTTGGTCGAATCGGCCCTAAGTCAGAAATAAAGTATTTTCGATACTTTTTTTTTATTCAAAAGTACAAAGTATAATAAGGCAAAATAACGTAGGATACGTTATTATAAAGTATGGTTGGCAACCCTAGTGGTAGACCACTAATGGATTTGTCTGATCTGACCAGCGAGTAGGTGATCGTCCTAGTGTTCGTTTTCTCCGCTATTATCTACTATCACTAGCTTTTCTAGGATGTTTAGGTCTGTGCGTGCTACATGACCTAAACAACTCAAGATTTTCCTAGGAGCAGGTGGTAACTAGATAGCAGAGTAGTTACGCGCAATTTGTCGAGGATTAACTTGTTGGTCCGCCTGGCGGTACGCGGAGTTTACAGAATAGGTCTCCAGAACCATGTCTTTAGTAGGGAATGCAATTTAATCGGTTATGAGACGTTTTTGTATGAAAATAACCGGTTAAAACCGGTTATAACCGGTTATTTGCATTCCCTAGTCTTTGGTGCGTTTTTCTTCTTAAGTTCGTCTGCATGTATGGCCTCAGTTTCGGCGTCGTAGAGGAAGACCGAGAAAACAACCCTTTACGAAACCCGGTTGTTTGCTAGATATCTGCCACTGGAAAATGTTTATCAACCTGTCGTTGATCACATAGAGCGTATTGCTGGTAAACCAAGTTTGCGTTTGAATCTAAGGATAAAAACCTATTCATTAAGGTTTAAATAGTAAGTAGCTTGATTTACCTTTATTTTATTATAATCTTTGTATTTAATTATTACATTTTGTGTCATAGGCACATGCAATCCAATTAATGTGTATAAAACAAGTTTGAAATGAAAAACTCCTGCAATGTAGATGATATATTAGTTACGGCAAGTCGTAAGGGACGCGGTGAATGCATGCAGCAGGCAGCTCGACACACGTCAAAACTTTGACACCGGCAATAGGTAGATTAATCGGCTGCCATTTATGCACTTACTAGCATACAATTGACAGTACACAAAGATAGTAAGTAAGTAAAGTTATTTTATTTTGACTATTTTCTGATCCTGCCACAGTTTTTTATAATAGGCGTATACATTTGTGATAAACTTAAGCGCAGGTTTTCTAAACGACATAGAAATGTTTTTAGTAGTTGGGTATTTACAACCATCATTGCCAGATCTCACAGTTCTCACAAAAATACATATCCTTGTTTCATCCTCGGTTTAATAAACAATTAACAAAAAGTCAGCAATCCGCGCTCTCGCAACATTTTGGTTGGTTTGGTTCACGCGCGCACTGTCCGCGTTAGCTGCGGAGGAGACCGACCGGTTGGTTGATACAACGCGGGCAATTTATCAGTGAGTTTATTCGAATCGACAGTTTCAGGATTTATTGAGTTTCCCGCCACACTACTGCGATCGGGCATTTTTTACAGATTCATATAACGGCATGTAGCAGTAGCCAAAGTAGCCATAATAGTAGTTAGTGATGCAATAAAATAAACGGTTTTTATTGAATTGTTTAGCTTTTTGTTAGACTCGATAAACTTTTTTCAATTTGTACGAGTAGGTAGGTGTGCTGTGCAAGCTGCTCATATCAATAGTTAGTCCCTATTTCACCGTGTTGAGACACACATACAGACTTTTCACACCGATTAAAACAAAACCTTAACACGATAATTTGCTGTGTGGCATTGAGGAGTTTGATTGTCTGCAGGCCTTTTTGGTTTCAGCATCAGAGGTGTTATTCTCTAAAAAAGTGCTTCTTGTCGATGGGTCGATCGAGCATACTGTTTGTTCGCTCATGCGGGACACATACCCGCCGGTTAGTAATACGCCCTTCGAGATAAAAAAGTGACTTCCTTACAAGAATAACATGGCAGGCCCAAATTATCAGAATATCTTAAACACACACATCTGTGTGTAAGATCAGAAATCATGAACCAAGAGGACAAAAGACAAAATAAAAGAGCTATATAGTCTTACGTACATACTACAAACGCTTAATAAAAGCTTGAAAAAAGCACAAAGCTTTTAAAATCAGTAACTGTGATTAACTGCCAATTGCAATGGACCTCATATTACTTTCAAACGTTATTAGCAAACACTCTCATTACATAGTTTAATGTCGGAATGCGGAGTAGTTTATAACTCTAGCGGAGCGAGATGAGTCCTGCGGGAGCTTTGAAGTCCTCGCGCGTTCAGGACTCTCTCAGTTAACTCTCTTATTATTCACGGTTTGGTTCCGTCCCAATAACTTTAATCAACATCTTACTAAACTTAATAAAAACATGATTAATTTCGATAACTAAGAATACTATTGTTAGTTTAGTTATCTTAGGGTGGTGCTCCTGAAGTTGTTCTAGAATATGTTCACCTGGGGCAAACTCTGCAGTTAGGTAAAAACAACTTCGAGAAAGGGGCCAACCGAAGAATACAGCTGGGTTGGGCAGCATAAGGGAAATTGCGTCGAGTCTTCACGTCGACTATTCCACAGAGCCTGAAGACAAAAGTCTTCAATCAGTGCGTCCTACCTGTCATGACATACGGAGCCGAAACGTGGACACTTACGATGGACACTTATGGTTCACAAAGTCACTCAGTGAGCTATGGAGAGGGGGCTATGTTGGGAATTTCTGTGAAGGATCGGATCCGGAATGAGGTGATCCGACAGAGAACTAAGGTTATCGACGTAGCCCATCGAATTAATAGCTTGAAGTGGCAGTGGGAAGGTCATTTGTGCCGCAGAACCGATAATGCTGGAGCTTTCGTATTCTTGAGTGAAGACCGCGAATCGGCAAACGTAGTGTAGGACGCCTTCAGACTAGGTGGATCGACGATCTTCGCAAGGAGGCTGGCAAGAGCTGGATAAGAGTGCCCACGAATCGTGCTCGTTGGCGTGCAATGGGTGTGGCCTATGTCCAGCAGTGGACTAATACATATAGGCTGATGATAATGATGAAGAACAATTGCAACACTTTCAGTTTTGAACAGAAGGTACATTATCTAAATTAATTTATAAAAAAAAACACTTGACTAATAATCTTAACATTAAACCTACACTTAAGTAGGTAGGTACCTACAAGTGTTGTAATCATACCGGTATAGAAAACGTTACCTATTTTAACACGATGCTATCGGCATGAAACCTGTCGTAAAATTCTGTGTGAGTATTTTTAATTGAGTTCAGGAGGAGCTTGAGAGCTCTTGACGCATTACTTCAGAACACTTGATTTAATAACCTAGTTTAAATTGCTTTGGTACGTAGGTATTATCTGATGCTCATTTTGCGAAGTGTTCTAGTTACCGTGGCTAGAGAACAAACTAATAGACTAGCGACGAGTAGAGTACTTGATTCGAAATTATACATTGTGCCTTAACTATTATATTTCTTTGGAGTCGATGTAAAAGGTCTTTTACGAAAAATTCTCCCGCGTGTACTCGCTTAGAGTAGACCAAAAATAAATTGTAGTTAGGGAAGTGACGTTAATCTGCCAAACTATGCTAATTGAAGGTGTCAATTATATTATACCTGCTCCGAGAAAATTGCATAATACGTGAGGATCACTCAATATTGCCTTAACACGTCTTGTTAAAAATGGGCAATCGAGCAGGGTTACAGTTTGGTTGTGGTGTTTGGTACAACCAGATTAGGCGCAAAAACCAGCGACGACTCTTTATAAATTCTGATTTCCATTTAAAATACTAGAGTGTGTTAAAGCATAACAGAATAAATAGGTATGTATATGAATTATTTTTTTATCCAAGTAGCGGTGGTCTTTACACTTGGCATTTTCCGAAAAACCAACAATATCGACATTAAAAATAGGGTAACCGAATGAAAAATTGGTGCATTTTGAGATATCGTTCAACGACCAATTCAATTAATCATGAATAAAACCTGAGTCCCCAGACGCGGAATAAAGTTGGTTTTGTAAGGTTGGCTGTTGGCTTACTGCCAGTTATTGGAAATCTCCGAAACTCTCCGAATTTTGCCGAAGGTTCAATTGCTGCAATTGTCCGACTATTCCCGAGTGATTTTATGACATATAGCCTTGTTTTGGTGAGTAAATGGCATTAAAAAAAACCCACTGCGGGCTCTCGACAAGTTTGAAAACTTTTAATTAGGTATGATATGAATTATCAGATAATAACTAGTAATAATAATAAAGTATTATAAAGAGGTAAAGTTTGTGACGTTGTAGGACGTAATCTCTGGATCTACTGAACCAATTTTGAAAATTCTTTTACGAATAGAAAGCCATGTTATTTGTGAGTGTCATAGGCTATGTATTAACCCAAAAAATATGTTTATTGCCCAACGAAGTGGGCACGGGAACCGCTAGTAAGTAATAATAATAATAAGCTAGTGGCGAGCTGATGGTGAGTCTGAGTAGCTACACTGGCGAGTGGGCACCTTATGGTCGTTGTAGAGTGGAGTCGCAAGAGCTATATGCTCGTAGGGCGGTTGTGTGGAGAGTGGACACTTTATAGTCATTATAATAATAATAATAATAATAAATAAACACTTAGCCAAATTCTAATATTTTGGTAACAGAACCGTAATAAATTATCACTACTTCGATAAACAAAAAAATGTATTTCTCATAAATTAATAGATATAATCACAATAATTTGTATACTCGCAATGGCAACTATTGATGCTATTGTCATTTTATTTTCCATCTTTTTTACACAGTTTACAATTAATAAATACTTACTTACTTACATACTTACTATTACGACAATATTACATACTTCTTTAAAACGAAAAAATAAAACGAAATAAGGCAGCATATTCTCTTGAGTAGCGATGCTAAAATCGTTGAGAGAGAAAACTGCAAATGTGTTACAATGGGTTGGCTTTATTCTAATCTATGTTATTTAATGAGTAATAATAAGAAATAAGTGAACCCAAATGTTGCCACTCGAGTCTTGATTTATAATATACAGTGTGTCTTAAAAACCTTTCAACATATGTGGCGGGGTAATAGTTCGCAAGATTCACGGGGGTATGGTTCATTTTTGTTTCTGTTAATGTAAAAAGAAAAGAAGGTTAGGGCCTGTTTCACAATCGTCAAGTAAAGCATATCTGACACATAAATTTAGCCCTTTACTTTTCTTACACTTGAACATAGACAAGGAGAGAGCTAACTTTAACTGGCACATAAATTTACTTGTCGATTGTGAAACAGGCCCTTAATTATATTCATTTTGTTACTTGATGTATCGCAGCCGAAATCTTGACCTTGACATTTTGACGTTGATTACTAGACTACTCCAAACGCTCGTAGTGACTAACGTCAAAATCCTAAGTTCAAGGTCAATGTCCAGTGTCAATGGTATGTAAACAGTTCGCTTCATGTAAACCGTAAACCAAAATTAGGTTAACATTATTAAAAACATAATAAATTTTAGTGCAACTTAATGTAGAATTGTTATTGCAATTTAACATTTTAACGGGGATTGAAGTGTTCACTAGATCCCTTGTACCTATGCGCACACCGAAACCTTATTTATGATATCGTGTGCCTTATGATATCGTACAGCAAAAGTAAGGACGATTTAGAAATCTGAAATTTAACACTGATAAGAACATGACATCTAGTGGCAGCCATAAATTCATAGACTACTTACTAAAGATGCGGATAAACGATGAACAATTAAAACGTTACTACGGCAGAATGCCATATTGCGAACAAATACTGCTCAAAGATTGTTTTCGAGTTACAAAACCGAAGCAAGAAGCTTTGAAGTAGTTCCGGGCTGACGAAGTTTGTAATGAGAAGTTAGTTTCATTAATCTAGCCCACTAAATAAAAATAAAAACCGGCCAAGTGCGAGTCGGACTCTCGCACGAAGGGTTCCGCACCATTATCTATAAAACATTAGCCACAAAAAAACACATTTGTTTTATTCTGTTTTTAGTATTTGTTGTTATAGCGGCAACAGAAATACATCATCTGTGAAAATTTTAACTGTCTAGCTATCACGGTTCATGAGATACAGCCTGGTGACAGACAGACAGACGGACAGCGGAGTCTTAGTAATAGGGTCCCGTTTTTACCCTTTGGGTACGGAACCCTAAAAAGTACTTATTTATAACGGTAATGCCAGGTGCGATCTTATTATTTACACTGTAGGGTTAGTTATGCTTAGGATATTCGGTTCGTTATTTACCGTTTTGACTTGAGAGCAGCAGAATAGTTGAGAGTTGTAATCAAGAAAGTTTCATGATTGAGTTAGAATGAAAAAACAAGTTCGTCAAGGGGTGTTAAATTTTTGGCGGAAATTGACGATGTTGACATCGAACAAGCTATTATGTGGCTTAAATTAATTTGTGAACCAATTAATTAATTTACGATGGTTTGGTCTTGGGATGTCAATTTTCATTAGAAGATTAAACTGGGTAAGTTTTCGAAGGCACGGTACCTTTCTGCTGCCTCGAGGATTATAATAAATTAATTGTGTTCTGTACAGTTACCAACAATAATATATTAGTCAATATTGGGCTCAAAAATATCCGACACGTATGTACTACTAAGGGCATAAAAGCGTGTCAGATATTTTTGAGCGCGATGTTGGATAATATAATACGAGTATATTATTATTGTTTTTAATTAATTATCAAATAAACATAATTTTTTAATAAAATTAATTGAAAACGAATAGTTTTTTAAAACAGATAAGAGAAGCTCAGAATTGGGATAGATCAAAAAAAACTCACGATTTTCACAATCTAATTCGAAAGAATAGGTAATTTTAAGAGACCAATTTCATTAATTTTGTATTTGACGCAATAGTTTTGTTATCATATCATTATCTATTTAGCTGAAATTTTATGGATTATTTTAAATTTGGGTTGGCATTTTCTTATAAATTACAACAATTAAATGATATCTAATGATAAAAAGTGATTGTAATAGTGTATTAAAACATACTATTTCAAGCGGTTTTCACGTAACCCGTAACCTAGGAGGGCTTTAAGCCGAAAACGAAAGTCAAACAAAGGTTAAATATATTTTTGTCGAAACATCAGAAATAGATAAATATTTCAAAAACGAAATAATGCAGAACGGCTTTAAAACCCTATTCCTTGAAATGGTTTTCGAATAAGAGTAATTGTAAAAATATGAACAATCCCAATTATTAGAGGGAGTTTGGATTCATATTACAGCGGTTTAAGAATCTTTAAACAATTTAATACCTAATTCGGTATTGATTTAATTGCGCGTGGAAATCAGGAAGCCCTGAACATGTCAATAGACGCGTCGCAGACATCTTAAGGCAGAACACTCAACAATGTCGGACTGGTGCAACAGAGGCCTGTTCAATCTGTTACTGCTATCGGTCCGGATATTGGCTTAGTACAATCAGGCCAGGCTTCCCGATCTCCACTCTGAATGAGCTCCCAGTGGAGTCCTCGACACGGAACGTGTTCAGTTAAAACCCGACTAAATTGGATTAAATTGATCATGACTGCTGACCAATTGGACCCGCATGGTTAACAATGAGCGGCAGTTGAAGAGCCAATTCTGTCGGACGCGACGTTGCGAACACCTGATGGATGGATGTGTTCCTGGGCTTTGATAGATGACGGCTGGACGAGGTGAAGTTTGGGCTAGAAATGAAGCTCGGAATAAAGTCCGTCATTCACCTAAAAATACATGAAATTATTATCGGGGGACAATTTCACATATTATTTCTCTAGTCCCAAACTAAACTCTTGATTTTCACTATGGGTGGGTACTAAGAAAGCGAGAAACATTTTTATGTATGATTGAAGAAATAATCGAGCAACTGTTTTCAACTCAAATGTTTGCCTTAACCCAGCAGGGGTCGAATCCGTGACCGCTAGTTTCGTAGGCAGGCTAACCATATATTTTATAAAAAGCAATGCAACAATTTTTTGTTTAGCCCTTTGTTGACCGTACAGATTGAGAAATCACTCGGTTTTCTTGAAAAGCGGTTTGTAGCTAAAGCGTGCTTCGTTCGTATTGCGGCAAATTTTATGGCAGGCGTGTAATAAATACTTTTCTTTGTACAGTCACCATCTGCGTATCGAAACGTAAGTAAAGAGTTTCAATTCGATCGGTGTACGTTAAGTATAGCGGAGATCTCATTGCCATCTTCCGCGTCCATCACCAGATCAGCTCCTAGGTACCGTAACATTGCATTGCGTTCGTATTTCCAGTTTCAGCACATTGAGGCCAATCAAATTAAGTCAGTCACATCTATGCATATAATAAAACTGAAGAAAGAAAAAAAAAACTTCAAAAATAACAAGTTTTGATTGTTTTTGGAATTATTGTCTGTCTGTCTGTCTGTCTGTATGAATATTTGTGATTCGATCACGTAAAAACGACCAAACCGAATTTGATGATTGTTGGAATGGTCATAGTAAGTATCCTGAAGTAGCTTATAGGCAAAATATGCGTAGAGGGGGGAACGGGGCGCAGTCCCCGCCAAAAAAAATACCCACATTAATATAATTTATAAGATAGGTAGGTTTGTAAGTTTTCATTTGTCCTTCATACAATAAAAAGCATTTTTGGTTTTTAACTTTTGCGGGAACTGAAAACCGCAAAAATAACTCCCGTTTACATAAAAAATACCTACATTGTGTTGTCTATGTCTGTCTGTTTATCTGTGTCTTATGGGCGCCCCAGACTAACTTACAATGGGACTGACAAGTTATTATAGGTACGTCTCTGTTCTAATACGATGAACAGACAGACCAAAACCGGCCGGCGGACCGTTAGTCCTAGGTACCCCATTTAGCGTAAGAACTAATAAATGGTAGGTATTTAAAGTGGTTTCCAATTTCATTGATAAATAATAAGTCGGTACCTAGTAGATAGATGAAAAATCATTACAGCTTCGTCTTTAGGCGCATACAACCGTTGTGAATAACGCTTTAACTAATAGTTGACACATTGCAAGCTTTGATGATACACCGAGGGGTACTCAAAGTAACCCTGGGGCGCTTTAGACATAATATTGTTGCGATTTCCACGCGGACGAAGTCGCGGGCACAGCTAGTAAATAATACAAACATTTATACTTTTTTTTTTCTACTTCATTACTAATCCGCCTATTTGCTAAAATCATCTAAGGCAGCATCAGCAAATGCAGTATGCAGCAGCAAATAACTTCAAATAGAGAATTAATTCATACTTGTTATTTTTTGATATTTTGTATTTGTATACCTAGTAACGGCTTCGGAACCCTAAACTGAGCATGGTCAGACATGCTCTTGCCCGATTTTTTTGTGCATTCTTATTGTGTTATTTGTTTATAAATCCCTACTATAATTTATGCATGCGAAAATGTGCTTGTTGGTTCGTCTATAGAACTTTAGGCTGTTAAGTGAAGCTTCTCCTACAGCACAACATTGCGCAACTCGAAACAAAAGGCACTATTATTTTAAATCTCAAACACTCTTGCAATTTTACACATATATAAGCCTTACCATTTCATGAATAACACACAACGGTTTCAAGGGACTTTACAAACACCAGAGGGCTTATTGTCTAACGCACTCGCAATCACGATCGTTTTCATTTTGAAAATCGAAGGCTTGTCTGCATACAAAATGAAAACAATTGTTCCACTTTGAAGTGGATTGCGATTGCGAGTAACGCACTCGCAATCGCAATCCACTTCAAAGTGGAACAATTGTTCAATAGGCTCACAATTGTCCGAGACGGGACACGGCCTGCAACAAGGTCGACAGGATCAATTGTTTGCAAAGGAAATCCATAAAAGTTCACAGTGCTTTTCGATGTGCTAATGGAATAATAATATATGTTTACATGAAATTGAATTCAAGATTTTTGCAAATAAGTAAACGAGATAAAATGACGATACATTATGCAAGTACGTGCCAGCCTCAGCTCTCAGTGCGTTTGCGGCTTTAGTGAATTACGTTGAGGAGCAAATAAAAGCTTTCGTGCCGCGCCGACCGCGCTGTGGCGCTAGTGGCGCTTGTGGCGCTGCTTGTGGCGCTCGTGGCGCTCGTGGCGCTCGTGGCGCTCGTGGCGCCTGCGGCCGGCGCGGGTGTGCCGGGACTGAACTAGTCATTAATGAGTTTAGATATTCGGCGTAGTTTAACACTCCTCGATTTGCTCGTCGCCGTACACCTCTATCTAACTTAGTTTCGTAAAAATACTGGATTCAATCCCAGCGATCCGGTGAACGGGCAACGACTTTTTCGCGTAGATACAGATATATACAAATACATATGTAACTATACATATATACTTACATACAGGCTGATACGTCTAGTATAATATATATACTTTGACTTGTACTGACATGAACAAATAATAATTAAATTATAGAGGTAGCTTTCTTTTTAGAAATATGAAATTAAATACATATATATAAGGCTAGCCGTATAAATATAGTGCAACAGAATCATTCACGATTACGTACCTCACGTACCGTCAAATAGATAATAGCTAGCTGTAGTCGGTAAACAATAAAGCTCCCCTAGGAGCATAGACCGACGCCAGACAACCTTCTCACGAGCAAAAAATAGCCAACTAAATCGATAATTGATTATTAGGATTAAGCTTCTTCAAAATATGCTGCGCCAAACGCATAGTTACATAGACCCACAAAAAGAAGTACAAATCCTGCACTCGTTCGTTCGTCCCTATTCAGCGCACGCCGAGGTGCTTCCATTCACTCATTCACTCGGTTTTTGAATAGCAGCTGCATTCAGTTGTAGGGTTTTAATAACTGAAAGTATCATTACGGTTTCTAAATTCCTTAAAATCAAAATGTAGGTGTTGCTTTCTTGGGAACATTCTGTTTGTAAACATTCACCAGCAAAATGTAGGTATTGCATTCGTAAGTTGAATGTATTTAAAATATACAAGATATTATGAAACGCCAAATACGTGTTAAATATCAAGAATTTCAATCTCCAATTTTGGCCAGTCGCCAAGCAATTTGACGTCTCGCCTACTATTCTGTTACTTTCATTTTACAATATTGTATCTTCGAATGTGGTCAGAAGGAGTTGTTTGAAAACTTGACGACGATGCTCCTAAGAATGCTATTAAACCAAGGAGCTTGGTCAATATTAGTTTACGGCCGAACACTTCATCTCACATCTATGAATTAATACATCGATACATTCAACAACTATTTACCTAACCTTCACATAAACCGCCACCATTAAAACGTCCTATGTTTCATGTATACTCTACGTAACAGCACCGTCTGTCAGTAGCGTGTGTCACGTAACGTGTGTTGTGGCACTTATGAAATCAATTGATTATATTATAATTCATAGCATCACTTTTAGTTCTACTACTGAATATACATAGGACTAATATGCTTTGAATTTACGAGTACAAAATTATTGTAGTCAATTGTGATACATATCTGTCTAATCCTTTGGGCATATATAATGTAACTAACCATACTGTATATACACCACGTGGTTAGTGAGAGGATTCGTAGGCGAGGTCAAGCTGGCCTACGACGCCGGCCAGCGTAGCACACTCAACCACGCGCCTCCGTAGCGCAGGCCCTCGCCTGGAGACCCGCCTTTGTAGCGCAAGAAAACAACACCACTGTGCCACTGGGCACAGAGGGCACTCGGACTGTCCCCGGAGGTCTCCACGGCCATCAGGGACACATCATTGAAATGCATCGCCCCGAAGAACCTTGGGCATAACAACGTTGTTACTACGGCAAGGCCTTTTATGAACGTGATTGAGACGACCGAGCAAACATTGTAAACAAGTGTGATTTTACTTTTATTAGTGACTCTTCTCTATTATTTCTTTAATTTCGATTTATGCTACACGACAAAAAATATCCGTTATAGAAACTATTTTATTAGTCCGGGGAAATGGAACCAAAAATTAGGCCAACATTGCACGAATTAAAAACAGCATTTTTTTTTTTCATTAAGTGTGTTGAATATGGACACGAGAGTGTATTGTGTATTAAATTGTAATTCACTCCCGCGCATACGTTTTTTTAAAGAAATTACGTGTTTCAAGTTAACTGGTAGAAAAAATATTAATAGGCATATTTGTAAGGAGTTTTTGAGGAAGAGATATAGATATAGATAAGATAAGTTTTACCAGTAGTTGTTTGATTTAACACTGTTTTTTTCTTGTTGAAAAATCTTATAATTTGTTATTGTACGTTAAACAAAAATACTAACAGGACTATAAATGCTATATGCATTTTAATTCATATATTCAGCTTTTATTAAGAAAATTAAACTTACTTACTTTTCACTTCAGAAATATCAATAAATATCAAATATCAGTTAATAATTTGGGATAAGGCAGGAGAATGATGATGATGATGATCAAA
Source organism: Acleris cristana (assembly GCA_948252455.1). Taxonomy (NCBI): domain Eukaryota; kingdom Metazoa; phylum Arthropoda; class Insecta; order Lepidoptera; family Tortricidae; genus Acleris; species Acleris cristana. Next base: position 15,612,502 of record OX411772.1, on the reverse strand, counting down.
TATCGGTTCAGGCAAAAATGTAACTGAACTAATAGTTGTTGAATAATGGAACATAAGTATATAAACCCATATCCTAATTTCTCAAAATTCAAAACAGTTGTGTTCTGTAATAGTTTAATAAGGTAAAACAGACGATTTGCATTAATTTGTTTAATTTTCTTGTAAATAAGTAAGATAAGACCTTAAGACATAACCTTTGACACATTTTAAATTTTTCGGTATTAATTGGAGAGCGAGAGCGAGAGAGTTTTTAAATACATGATTCAAGAACAAAAACAGCTGTTTAGATTTTTTGCAAGGTTCTAATCCAAAAGCCCCAAAGTATACACTTTTTAGGGTTCCGTAGCCAAATGGCAAAAAACGGAACCCTTATAGATTCGTCATGTCTGTCCGTCCGTCCGTCCGTCTGTCCGTCCGTATGTCACAGCCACTTTTTTCCGTAACTATAAGAGCTATACTATTGAAACTTTGTAAGTAGATATATTCGGTGAACCGCATTAAGATTTTCATACAAAAATAGAAAAAAAACAATAAATTTTTGGGGTTCCCCATACTTAGAACTGAAACTCAATTATTATTTTTCATCAAACCCATACGTGTGGGGTATCTATGGATAGGTCTTCAAAAATGATATTGAGGTTTCTAATATAATTTTTTTCTAAACTGAATAGTTTGCGCGAGAGACGCTTCCAAAGTGGAAAAATGTGTGTCCCCCCCCCGTAACTTCTAAAATAAGGGAATGAGAAATGTAAAAATAATATATGATGTACATTACCATGCTAACTTCCACCGAAAATTGGTTTGAACGAGATCTAGTAAGTAGTTTTTTTTTAATACGTCATAAATCGTAAACCGCAATTTACCTTTCACGGAACCCTTCATGGGCGAGTCCGACTCGCACTTGGCCGCTTTTTGTGTTGTAATATTGTGCCTAATTTTGACACTAAATTGACGCGACCATGGTAAGTACTTACGTGTGAACAAGACGAATCAGCCTTCGTAACGGCTTCGTTGGCGTCGATTGGACATTGTCTGAACAGGAATAACCTCAACATGTTTCCCGTTTTACTGAAGTGGATATTTATAAACAGCCTACGTTGCATCACCGTGTGCAGTGTGCCAAAGAACGCAATTAACCAAAATAACGCATCTTTATAGTTGCACTTAAGAGAGTGAAGCGCCGATAAAATCGCGTGGCGGGCAAAAAAATGTTGTAGTTATTATACAGAACTAGGTCTGTACGTTTCTGATTATTTGTTTTTTTTTTTCATTCTAAGAAATATTTTCGTTTAAAGGAAAACGGAGCGACATAGTTTTTCATGATATCTACAACATATTCAAAATCGTTAAAATCGGACTAGGTTTAAGGGGAGAGAAACGTTATCGCATTTTGTATGGAAATTTGGAATATGACGGATCAGGAACAAATCAATAAAACCTTACAATTTTTTCTATATTTACTCGGAAACGTGAAGAGACTATGCTTTACCTTATTATTCGATTAAAAATGGCTTCAACTCGACACTTCCTCTCCCATTTAGTCATTTCCGGGCCCTCTGCCGCGTCACAACTTATAATGGCCAGGAAATTGCTACGAGCAGAAACAGTCGATGATTGAATTTTTAGAGTTAGTTACACCTACAAGGATATATAAAACGACCTGCTTACATTTGAATTATACTAAAACGGACAATCTTTGATTGGCTGTTCCTGTTACTTAAACACACCAAAAGTGCCTAGGGATATTTTTTATCCCTAGACAGTTTTGAACATTTCAATATAGGCATATTACTACTGAGTCAAAACATCAAATTTGTCTAGGGATACTGAGTATCCCAAGACTTTTTTGATGTGTGTACACAGAACAAAAACAATACAGTTTGATTTTAACTGATTTGAAGGTGCTGCAACGACGAACTCAGAAATGGAATAACGTAAGTATCTACTCAAAATTGCATCTTCATATATGATACATAGATCATAGGCACAGATCTGAGAAACGGATTATTAACATCCGTCCCTCTCCATCCGACCAGTACGACAGATCAGCGGGGCACTAAGCATGGCCTGATGTTATTTTAAGACAAGCCCGGCTCATACTAAAGAGATGTGTTTATCAAACATATCATACAACCGATCAACCGCGGCCGTTCACATAAAACAAATGCTCGCGATAGTTGCTTTTCAAAGTTAGACTTTACATCGAGGTAATAAAGTTAGGATTTGTCGGTTTAGAAACGCCATATGGTGTTGCGAAATGGTACAATTTGCAATGTTGCCTTTGTGGGATGGAACGGGTTTTACCAATAACTCTATACGCGTTGAGCGTTTTAACGGCGCCTACGGGATTGCCTTGGATATTCAAACTTCGTCGGTTACTGCCATACAACACAACACCTGAAAGTATCAGAAGTGACATGCCGTTTCAGTGCTTAGATCTTTGTCACTAAAATGAATATACGAATATAACTCCGCGCAGGAGGTTATAATTCCGAATTATTTTCTCTGAATATTCCTTTATCCGAACATAAAACGATAAAGTCCTCAGTCAAAGATTTTCACCAATTCGGATTAAGAGGCCGTACACGAAATTTTGCCGATTTCGCTGATTTACGTGATTTTACAGACGTGATTTTACAGTTGGAATACTGTATTTCTACAAGTTTTAATGCACAACACGAAAGATAATTTCTAATTTTAACGTATGTATGAGCTACTTTTTTGATATTATTATTTTATTTTGATTAATCGACCTAACATCGGCGAATGTTATGTGAATTTTGCTGGAAGAGGTTTAGAATGTCACATATTCATGAATCGTTTTGACGTCTTAACGGTATGAAAAATTTACAATGTATTGCCGTGAAAGTCGTCAAAAATATGTATGAATTACTTTTTACCACTTTCATATGAATTTTTCGAGTAAAAAAAAATTAACTTGGTAATTTTTTATAGAAAACGGGCAAAAATTAATTTTGATTTCGGCTACTCAGAACTCTCGTTCATAAAATTAAAACAACAAAAAAAAACTTTACTTCAAAATCAATCCAATATTTAAAAAAAATATTCAAATAGTTCAAAAGAACTGGCAATAAATAATGTTTTAAAACAACCTAAATCTCGCATTTATAATACTCGACAAAAATAAAATGTGGCTCATTTATTCGTAGCTCATTTATTCGATCATAACTAAAATGACATTTAATGTTGAGCATTAAAACTTATAGAAAAGTAGTATTTTAACTGTAAAATCACAAAAATAAGCAAAACCGGCAAAAATTCGTGTACGGCCTCTTAACGACTCGTCGGAATTATCGTACCATGCTTGTCGTGTGCGCTTTTGTCCTATAAATAGTTGGATGTCGAGTGTATTCATATATTTAATATACACTGCATTGCCAGTTGTTCAAAACTAAAAACGGGTGCGATATTGAGTTTTAAGAATTTACTTAATCTTCCTCGCATCTACTGTGAAGTTTTACGATACATGTGAAAAAAACTATTAACGTTTCTACTTGCCCGGCGGCTTACACATATAAACTTGTGTTACAAACCTACTTACTTGTTTAATAGGTACTTACACCAAAGCGCAAAGGTAACAAATCATGCATGGCCATTAGATGTGACGTACCTGTAAACAAAAGATAAACATAATTAAATAAGGTCTACCCACACTTGGGCTCTTATTCTACAAGAGCTCATAGTAGAGATAGTCAGTAAGTATTATTTTGCACAAACATCAGGGGATCAATTCTAGTCGAGCTAAACCTAATTGGTTTTGACTTGTTAACGTTATCGTATTGTCCACGTTATAATAGCTCTTATTTACTTGACGTATATTATCTAAATAAGCAAACTGTATATCGCGTATTTTTTCTGTTAACTCGACACAGCTCATATTAACCAGCGAGTTTAAGTAGTCCCGTCAGAGCGTACAAAACACATTTTAGCGCGTGCATTCTCAATAAGGCAGCCTTATACGACATTGAGATCGACAGACGTCTCACCTCACCCATGCTTCACCTTACAGAGGGCCTAGTCAAGATGCATAAGGCTAAGTTAGAGATTTTCGTAAATCAACAAAATTTGGATTGACGTAAGACAGATCATATCGATCGCTTATGTCAACTCCATTAATGTCGAGTCGATAGAAAACAGAAGCGTAGCAGCGAATACTTTTAGAGTTATACCATATTATACATTAAATAGCCTTTGACTCAAGATCGCGCAACGGCATAGTGAATTATAAGCTCTGACGCAACAGACATATTATCTAATCTGCAGCATAGAGCTTAGACCCCCCACGCTGAGTACGTAACTCAAGATAAGTACAACTCAAACAGGAATTAAGTTATTTCTAGAACATTGCTCCGCCAACATTTTTTTACCGATAAGTACTTACCTATTCAAATTGTTCGAAGACATCTCTATTTATTCGAAAGTGGCATTTTAAGCCAGGAGACCCACTTTTAAGAGGCCATTTATGAATCGTAAGATATTTTTCCAACTTGTTATTGATATTAGTAGGCGCCCAATTCTGTGTTCGTTTTAAATCCGCTAATAGTTTGTTGTTTCAAATGTACGCATAACGAATCACGAATTGCAAGAAACGAAGACGCGGATCACGTCTCGATCAAAAGTCCCTATTTAAGTATAACTCTGAATACCTGCTCCACATTCTTATTTTTCGACCTCTAAACCCCAACCTCGCCACGGCATGAATGAAATGATTATATCGCCCTGAATGTACCTACATGTACTGTTAGCTTCCTATCAGCGCATTCCTGTGGATCGTGCATCTGGCGCGGTGACGTCACGGGATCGCAGCGCGGAATAGACATGTGTAAGTGCATTGTTTGCACGATATTTTTTAATTGAATTAGGGGGAATTCGACCAAACGAGAGTAAATAGAGCGTAAATTAATTTTACGTTTTACCAACGATAATACTAAGAATAGTGAAGCCATTCGGGAATAACTATTCCACTATTCCACTATTCTATTAACTATAGTAACTACTATACCACCCTTTCGCGGGGATTAATAGAGTTATTCCAAGAATCATTTAAGGGCGTCCACATCTTGTTTTGTACTGTCAAATCAACTTAACACTTATTTTCTAATAAATAACAGTTATTTTCCAGCCCTATATAATACTATAAAAATAAGTAGACATGACTGAAGCTTTCACATCGTTCGAAAGTGGAGCAATATTTTTTCCTACACTCATTTAACATTCACTCTACTAATTAGACCTTAGTAATTAAAAATAAGTACCTATATCTATATCTTAGATTGCGTGGAAAAATGAGCACCGGATTACTCGAGAATAAAATAGTGGAATAGAGATATATCCCTAGTATAGTTATTAGCGTATTAATTCAAGTTTGGTCGAATCCACCCTTTGTGTGTTATTGTTATGTAAGTACCTTTATGGTCAGGTTATGTTAAAATGGTTACCTTTCACGAGGTCAAATGAAGAATGCTCTTTAGAATAATTTGATATCTATCTACGTGGCAAGCCACAGGAAACTCGGGAGTTCAAAATTCATAATCACTTAGGTACTATAACATTACATAACCACATCACAAGACTCGCAAAGGCAAAAAGTAAATATTAATTAAATAAATGTTTCAAACTCTATTACCGCCTAGCAAGATCTACTTTGAAAAAGTTTAGTTGTATTCCTTTTTACTATTAGCTACGCCCATTACCCACCACAAACTTTAAACCCTCTCCAAGCAAGATGCTCTCAAAATAAGAAATAACTCGTTAAGTTTATTTAAACAGAAAAGAATCCACCGCAGCCGGAAGCTGTGGATCAGTCGAAGCTAAAAATACATACAAACATATTCTGTATACGTATAAATACGTATAACCCGCACGTGCGAGAATTTCAGTATGAAGAACAAGAATAGTTCAAATCATACTTACGTACCTACCTCCCTACCAAGTCACTGGCACTTGAATCTGATAGAAGAGTCAATTGTGAATCGACCTAAAGTATTTTTGGAGCCGCCTATACTCCAGCTAGGCCCATGCCCTGCCCTTCTTGGGTAGGTACCGGATTTGAGAACCAAATTTTAAATATCGGAAGTTAGTAGGAAGAACGCCTTCTGTTGGTACGTGCACCTACTTATGTATTTTGTAACCCGTGTTCAATCATAAACAAGTACACGACAAACTGTTTATCTCGCTCAACACACGAAGAGTGAGACGTTATTGTTGCGGTAATATTTAAAGCTATGGAGTAAGCACGCTGCAACCGTGCCCGTGCTCGAGCACTGACTCACCTCGTGGGTGATGACCGATGACGCGACCTCTATTAAAACAAGTGGCAATTACGTTCCTAGTAAACACTACCATGCAACAATTATTTACTAGAAGAGGTGTATCGCAGTAGATTATATAAGACGGAGGATGGGTGGTTTTACAACGTACGATTAAAAAGAACTCATTTAATAATTAAAAATGTAACACTAGCTTGTTTAACAAGCGACCACTAAGATACGACATGGTTTTTACGAGGCAGATAGTATAGTTTTTCAATTCGATTGCAAAGAAATGACTCAAATAATTATATGTATAATTAAAGTTATTATTTTAAGACGTACACAACAAACCACAACTCATATGATCTCAAGCATGTACGTACGATTTGGACGTGATAGAGGGACGTGAAATTTGGAGGAAGTAAATATTCCCTAGGAATGCATTAAAAAGGTTTTCGAAAATCGACGCCCAGTTGCGAGGCGAGAGTCCCCTAATATATTGTATTTAAGTATACTAACACGACGGCTTTATATTGGCAATTTACCTTTCGCTCTCGCCCCGTCACTCAATAGCAAAAAGAAAACTGTTTAGACACGACCTAAAAATGGTCCATACACATGATACACAACATTCCAAAAATTGAGTGACTAAATTGTACCTACTTCCATTCTTGTTCGCAAACATAAGCGATTTGGCTGCCTGGGCCGGTATTCTAAATAGGCGGTAAAAACCATATCCTCTTTGACCTGTTATCGTATTATTAACGTTTTGATAGCTCCTATTTACTTGACAGTACCTAATGGCGGCCGAGTTATAAACAATTCCATAACAGAGGGCGTATTGTCTGACGCACTCGCAATCGCAACCGGCATCAAAGTGGAGCAATTGTTTTCATTTTGTACGCAGACAAGCCTTTCGATTTTTAAAATGAAAACGATCGTGATTGCGAGTGCGTTAGACAATAACCCCAGGTCAAATACGATATCCTTTTTACCGCCTAGAATGGAGGCCAATAACAACCGTTTGTTATTGTGCACTAAGATAAGACAAAGTAGTTTAGAGACTAAAAGTAATACATTAGTCCTCCTTGACATGTCAACCTATACATAAAGAGAAACTTTTAGAACATGAGAAGAGGGAATATAGTAGATTGTTAACCAAGGGACAAAAGTGATCAATTGCATTGCATCATAGATACTTTCACTAGGTATTTCAAAACAAACTCGAAATGACCAGAGTTATTCATTATATTTATATTTAGTATGAAAAAAGTGAAAAATGGCTAAGTGTTTAACCAATTCTTTTCTCAAAACTACTTTTCTCCCTTATGGAAATAGCAATTTCATTCCACCATTAAAATATTGAAATCCTTACTTACCGAAGTGGAGAGATAGGCAATTAATAATAATAGCAGGACATGTTTATGACTCGGACTCACTTCTAATACGATAACAATGGTAGTATATGGGCTATTTTGAAATTCTAATCTCAAAATAAAATAAAAATCTAAATCTAAGGTTTGTTAGGTTGGTGTAGTTTGCAATCCACGATGGCGCTCCAACTGACGTAAACGGTTCCGTTTTAGGACGTTTAATAAGTACGAGGTCGTTTTACTTTAATTAGTACTTATTTTATTCAATATTAATTTAGTTATTTTTATAAATGCGAACATTTATTTGTTTTTTCGCTACAATAAAGTAACTGAAAGGTCAACGTGATGCTTTGCACAGATACTTGGAGGGGTAGTACCTTAGCCACCTTAGTCTAGGTCACAAAATAACGACATAAATATACACGTACGGGTAAAAGCTAATAACTAATATAGACACACTCACGCGACCACACAAAGCTCCAAATAATCTATAATACTCACTCTTTGTCCTCCGTAGAGCACTCTTAGCGAATAATTGCCAAGGAGGGACAAGAACTCGGTACATAGTCTATGGAAATCACAGCACTTATGCGTTAGGTATGTTAAGAATGCTAAGATTATGATCGAATAAATCATCAACTTTGAGCACGCGCATAACTCAGCATTACGATGCCAAAACAAATCGATAAATCGAACCTGCACCGCTCAATCGGGACGATTATAGGAGTCAGAAATAAACTCACGATCAAGGTGGCCATTTCAGTAAGACCGGGACGTGAACAGTGTTGACTACTAAATTGAACACTACTCCCATACGTTTATTTATGCGTTTATGCATTTTATGTATGCGTTTGGTGCCAACGACACGATAACGGATTCATTTTGATTAATATACAGCCTATGTACTCTGGCTCGCGGTCGTGTTCGGGTTTCGTGTGGGCATGTCGGGTCGGGTATCCGTTTCCGTGTTCATATGTTTATGTGCCTTTCCTAACGGGTACCCGGGTACCCGTGTACCCGTGTAGTTAGTCCGTATTTATACCCGGACACGGATCAACGGAACTTAATTACCCGTCCTTGACAGATAACGTTCAGCCGGGCCGTTCTTTATAAGAGCAGAGCAGCTATAGGTAAATGATTGTAGACAGTTACAAATATACTGTGAATTTGCAATAGTGGCCCTTATTAACTACTAGTCGTGCCTCCTCATATCGGTAGGGCAATTAGAATTACCTACCCGGGGTGTTTAAGGCCCACCCGCACGGGTAACCGTGTCCGGATTTAAACACCGACGGACTATAATGCGGGTACTACACGGATCCGTCGATTTCGGATACTTATTATCGATGAAACTAACACGGTTATCCGTGCGTGCGTGTAACACATGCATCGGGAGCTCTATTATGGACCTACGTCCCTGCTGGACACCGCCCTCTGCACTAAAATTATATCTCAAGTTAACGGACATCCGGTGTGTAGTATAGCGGGGTAGGAAATATCAATTATGAACATCGATCCTACCGTTCAGAGCTCATTTGTGGCGCTCCAGCGGCTTCAAAGGGATACAATGCGCGGTGCTGCCCTTTGACAACACGATCTATCACAACAATATTGTTTGCAACTAGAATGTTACGAATATTGTTGAAAAAGAACCTAAGTCCACGAGTTGAAGACTTTATAGTAATAATTTCGAGCCTACTTGTTCTTAACATCACACATAAAACCCTGACATCGCAAATGCCATTTTCTTAATGTATTCATGGGTATTTAGTCAGGTCCATGGGAATTTATTTTAATACAAACATATAAACGGTATTGGTGGATTGAATTCATGCATATTTAAATAGCACCCAACTCGCCAAGAACCTAGTAAGCGCTACAAGAGAACACTATTTATGAACAGACGGCCACGCGAAAGAAGGAGCTTAAATAAGTTGTTTGGGTGAAGGTATGTATTTTTGTAAACGCAAACATGTCTGTGACGTCGACATACGGTAGGTACGTGTTTTATTAAAACGGATTTTTCACGAGCTGATATATTAATCAAATTTATATACAAGCTTAATTAATTAAATAACAATCATAATGTTAATATTACTTTAGTTAGGGTTTGTATGCTGGTTAACATTTTTAATAATTTTGTTTTTTACTTTTATTTTTAACTGTTTGTTGTAAAAAACTCCATTGGAAATGAATTAAATATGTCATACAAAAAATGTTACAAACGCTAAACCAAGATTTACTCATACCTGACACTACACTAACGTAATGAACCGCCAGCAGAGAGCATCATTCCCAAAAAGCCCGGTTCAATGGCAATACTAACTAAATCTTTGTGCAACTGCAAAGTAAAGGCTTTGGTCACTATTTTTCTCACGCGATGCGTCGACCGCAGGGTGCTTTGAAAGATCGTTAAACATGCGGTGGACTCCCGATCCCCGTGCGTGGCCTAATGTATCGAACTCAAATGTTAAATGCCAGAATTGTTTTTTCGACTTGTTTCAAAAATAGAACATTACAGAAAATATTTCAATCAGGAATCGCATCAATGTTCCCGGCAAACGCATAACACGGAAATCTTGTCCAGAAATAGTGAACGTAAGCGGCATTCCAGCGCAGCTCGCCGTTTAAATAGTTTATATTAACTCGATATCTGAACGTGAGCGTACTCTTAAATGTAAGTGTATTTTTGGGGGATAAGGAAATGTTTTAATACTGACCGAAACATTTCACTTAAACCTACCTAGTCATCATTTAATTAAAGTCTACAGCAGTTCATCGATTAGAATGGGATTGCTGGGCTAGAAAGGTTTTTTTTTTTTGCAAGCATAATAGTAATTTACAAAAAAAAAGAATTCGTATTCAAATTTCTCAATTAAATCAAATCCGTTGTAACGAAAGCCACCTACTATTCAATTAGCACTGGCCGGCGACGTTACCCTGTGACATTCATTGGGAATTGAAACTGGCAGCATGGAAAAAAAGTAATATATTAGGTACGAATTGAAAACATGTATAAACATACATACGGTAAATACATAAATATACGTAAGTATCTGTAATGTACATTTATTCAGTAAGTAGGCCGCACGGGCACTTTTACACGACAAGAATCTACCAGCGATTCCCAAGAGGAGACCACTGCTGAGAAGAAACGCCGCAAGAAACTCATCAGTCAGTAATTTTTGAAACATATTCCATATTACAATGGTACCTTTAAGCTAAGGTTCTTTGTTCATTCGTGGAGGCTGAGCGGATGGCTCGGTTGGGAAAAACGAGATGTTGTTACATTTGATTTAGGTTCCGTACTCAAACGGTGCCAAACCGAACCCTAATTACTAAGCCTTCGCTGTCCGTTCGTCCGTTCTAACTTCAAAGGACTGTATCTTTTGAACCGTAATAATATTTAGCCGGTAATTTTTTTATACAGAATGTGTTATAGCGGCGGATTTCCTTTGAAATAATAAAAAAGTGGTTAACAGCAATATACTAGGGGAGGTTCCTATACATTAAACCTTAAATACATCATCGGTGAGATTATAGTGAACACCCCAAGAAGCACTAAAAATTATAACAGCTAGTCAAGTGTAAGTCGAGGCTAAGGAATCCTCAGGACGCGAGTCCTACTCGCATTGGCCCGGTTCTTATGTTTGTCCACGCATTACAACTTCGGCAATTAAAAAACCTATTTTGTACGAAATTCGGAAAATGGAATCCTTATATTAAGATAACTTTCTTGTCCGTATGTCCGTCTCGGTCTGGAAAAACCTTCTTTCACTGAAATGGCTGAAGCTATCGGGTTGAAATTTGGAATAGTTGGACTACTAAGTACTACGACTGCGGATATGGTCATTAGAAATTATTTATTTACGCAGCGAAACCAAAACAGTGTACACGGAATAACGTAATATTTTAGATACTTATCATCTGAAGAATAATTTAAAGGTACATTAGGTACGTAGGCGGTGGTTAGGTATATATTGAATGATAGATACAAATTTAAGTGTCTTTAGCCAATCAGCCAAGTGTACAGTACTTAAGCAGTAAAAAAAAACAGAGTAGGTACAGTGTTCTTTACGGTTTATATTAAACCGTGCACCAAACAAATACGGACTTGCACACTAAAAAACTAAATCGCACACAAATCACGGTTTTGAGTGCATTTAGTTTTTATTGTGTGCAATTCAGTATTTTTAGGTTCTGTTATTTTTTCTTTTGCGTTTAATTTAAATACATGCCGTTCTTTACCAGTATCATTGTAATCTTAAAATACTGAAACTAATTAACATATTAAAAAGTTTATTCCGCTGTCATACAGGGTGACAGGAAGGTCGATACTATCCTTTTAAGGAGGCATAGTAAAGCTCATTTGGAACAAATTAGGTCATGTAGGTAGTACCCTGGCCGAAAATTAATAGTTTCTGAGATATTCATAATTGTAATCTGAATTTTGGTAATTTTCCCTTATGTCCATGTCACGAAAAATACGAAGTTTTTTAGTGGTATTTTACATTATTAGAATCATCACAAATCAGTACGTTAATTCGATTTTTAGGATCGATGATTTTGGAGATATTTGGGTAATTTGGGAAACGCAAAGGAAAATGTCCTTTATTTCCAAACTACCGATATTTGAAAAAAATGTAAGTATACCTACGTATTACATAGAGTAAATCTATATACATAATGTTAATAAAGTTGCTATGCTGCTTATGGTTAATCAGAAGCAAGATAATACATATCACAAGGCAATCTTTGAATTATTTTTTATTAAAATAGTCTCGCCAAAGAAGCAAAAGTACAAAAAAGTTAACGTTAATCCATTAAATAAACTGTAGGTAAGCGTACCCCGCACGGTGAGCCTTTTTACATAAAACACCGGGCCAGAGCATGTCTGACCATGGTCACTTGCTTAGTGTAGGGTTCCGAAGCCGTTACTACACAAACTATCGCAAAAAATTGCACCAGCAAAAGAGCGTATCTTCACGGCACTTAGGTTCTTTTGTTGAGAAGCGCAGTTTATCGGCGATACGATAACTCAAAAACGGTATATCCGATTATGTTGAAAATAACTTTCGCTGAAAGTATTTACCTATTATGAGTCACCTTTACCTATTATGAGTCACCTTTGTGATTTTTTTCCATGTTTTTTGGACATATACGGTTTAATAGGGGGGAACACAATTTATGCAAATTTCAGAGCCATTATTTCCTAAAACATTCACCTAATAAAAAAAACTGCTAGGACCTTACAGTGTTTTGAAAACAAATGTCGAAATACTATGTACACAATGATTTATGCTGAAAACACGATCGGATCGGAGCGATCTTGGTTCTTCCCGCAATAAAATAACTCGAGCATTTTTGCGTTACGAAAGCACATTATTTAGTAAAGCGGAGCTGCTATAATGACCATACACGGTAGCCCACTGCCCACCCGATCGTCAACGTATTCGTGTTACAAAAGGACGCTATTGAAGATTTCAATACATTACAATATTTATAAATGGAGAGTCTATAGCTTAATCTGAAACTAGCGACACGACACTGCAGGCTAGAGTAAACTTACTTAATAAAAATGTAGATTGAGCCGTCTAAACGTAGCTATACGTCGTCAAAGGGACGGAAATGAACCATTTTTTACGTTCACACCCTGTTTTAAATAATTAAGTTTTCGGAGTTCTGTAATGTAAGTTGTAAACACAGACTAACTAGGATTGCCATATATAGAAATAAATATATAAATGTTTTTTTTAATTTAAAAACAAAATAATACATTAGGTTATACACAAGATAAAAAGTTAGCTATATGAAAAGTCCTGACATCGATCGAAAAGAGATTTCCCGCAATAACAGAGGTTTTTTCGGGGTCCGTTTATTTGACCAAAAGTACTTCTGACAAACGTATCATTTTACAAACTTTCATTTTACAAATGGCCAAAACTAAAGTTCACACATGTCAGGACACATATGGCCACCCTACTAGTCAGCGATGTACAGTGCCTACCGTTTTCCTAATAGCTATCGACAATCTTAGTATTTCTATGACATACAAGTGACAAATATACTCTCAGTTGCTAGTATAGGTGTCGCCACGAGAGTTGAGGTGAATGTTTACACACAGCTACATAGAGTACTAATAGCAAAAAATGTGAATGAACGAATGAGTGAATGTAATTTAAGTGCACAATCGAATTATATATTTTCGAAAAATAGGTAAAACAAACACCAAGAAAATAAAAATATGCTTTAATGAACTAAGTAGTCACTTGACATAATCTTCATCTGATTCATTTAGATTTATTTCAAGGATATGGTTTTCGGACAAACTATCAATCTTAGGTTCCGTTGACCTGTCTTTCTTCTTGTTCTTGGGTTTTTCTGGAAATACTGTGAAACGACTCTTGATTAAATCAATGAAAATGTATTTAAAAACAACAAATACATAAATACTTTTATTAAAATAAAAAACAATTTACGATAAACATATTCATCTATCCTTTACCCTTTCATAATATTCATTTAAATAAAACTATTTTAAATGGATAATGTTGCGTATATTATCAGTTATCACGTAGGTATGTAAAATTATATAATATTATAATCTGTTTAATTTAAATTAGAATTTTTTTTCTAAAAAAAAATTGCTACTAAATAAATTGAAAAAAAATTTAGTCTATCTTGCAGTTTGCTGTTGAACTTGCTATAGGTACGAAAAAATAACACTAATTTCAAAACCTCGCTGTCATTACATGCAATGTTGAATGTGTGCGTGGCCTCAACTCTCGTGGCGATACCTATACAAGCGTGATAGCGATAGCCAGGCGAAACCTATCAAGAAGGTGTGAATACTGTTCCTACTCTTCTCGCTCGCATTCGTTGTAGCGTACCTACTAGGAGTACGTCACCGGTGTTGTAGTTGCTCTAGAGCCGATTAAACAAGAATAAACTGGTCACGTTTGACACCCTTTGGGTACGGAACATAAGAAGACAGTCATCTTTTTTGTAAAAAATAACAACGAAATAAAAATTGAAAGGATCAAAACGTCGTAGATATTACTGACCGATTTTACGATACTACTAAAATAATAAGTTAATTTATGTTTATATACAATTCAAAAAGATCCTACGAAATATTCTGTCGTTGTTCTAACGAACTCTGGAATCTTTCATTATGTACCTAATCTAAAATTCCATTACGAAACATTACAGACTCACTCGTTCCTTCCAAAGGTTGGATAAAAAATACAAGAAAATCCTCTTTTAATGAACACTTTAAAATCTTTAAGAAATGTTAAATGTAAGCGCTACAATAGCAGCAGGGTGAGATGCCCGTGCCCGTCTCAAAAAGTGGGCACTTTGATGCGTTTCAATTCCCCTCAAGACTTATTATTAATACGGCGCTTGTTACTACGCCAATAGTTGCAACGATTTGCTGAAGCGCAAGACAAACTATTTTTAGCAGTTTCTGCTCAAGCGAAAAAAACTAATTCACTTTGAGAATTTGGTTTTCGAGTTTCTAGCAGTTTTCCTCAAAATAATCCGAGCTGCGAGGCTCCGACTAGTGACTTGGCAGAACATGCAACAAAAGGATACCTCACTTGGCTGTTAACTTGGCATTTGTGCATATTTGCAGAATGGCTGAAGCCATTATGATATCGTTATTATATCAACAAATTCAGTGCCAGAAACTATGGGAACCATTGACAGTGGAAGTATATTCTGCTACTGGTATGTCTAAATCAGGATAACAACAAACTTTGCTTGCTAGTAATTACTTGGCGTCGACGATGCCTAGCAGTGGCGGCCATATGTGTTGCGGACCTCTAATAACAATGGTCGCATGGACATGTTCAGTAGCTGAATTTGCAAGATCGCAAAACCAACTTTGCAAGAGGTTTTTCTTTCGATGTAGCCTGATTTAACACAGTAATATGTAGGACCTCTCCCGCAACTTCGTACGCGTAAGAAGAAGTTTCCTGCGGGAAACTAATTCTGCACTACGAAGTCGCGGGCGTCCTCTAGTCATCCAAGACTCTTACTACAATTACGCCCACTGGTCTTTATTAGTATAACTTTAATAAAGTTAAGCCACAGCTTGAACCACCAGTCTCGGAAAGTAATATTTGATTTCTTTGGCCAAGTTAGTGAATGAATAACTTTAAAAGTAATCAAAGAGAATGCGGAAGAGCCCAGCCAAGTCTCACGCCATAGTTAATTGGAACAAATTACCGCTCATTGGACATGTGTCTTAGAGATTAAGCTTTCCCCTTTTTAATTGATTAAGATGTTTCACTATTAATAAAGTCTATAATACTCATGTCTTAGGGTTTTTTGAGTATGTGATGGATCTTTCAGCTAGAACTAGAGTATAAGCTACCTATAATAACAGGCAAGTTCTCTTACCGCGAACCCTAAACGACAGGAGCCAATAAAAATAATCGCAGCAGCTCAGGTAAGCTATTGAACAAATGACCCGTAAGACAGGCGTCATATCCCGCGCGGCACAGTAGCGCAACTCCGCACTAACGCCTAACGCACAAAACAAAGCAAAGAAAGCGGCGACCGTTGTTTTTATCAAAGCAATAAAAACTGCTTTGTCTTGCACTACGAACCGCTGCGAGCCGCCATTACTGTCAAGTAAATAAGAGCTATTGTAACGATACGATAACACGTCAAAAGCAATATTGTTTTACCGTGTTAAATAGAGACCCTGCTCGACGGCCTCTCCTCGATTACGTTACTATAAACATATCGTTTTAAGGTGTCTATGAAGTTGCGCTACTGCTTTTGTTTATCTACGACCTACGACAACCGCAATAGACTATAATTTTATACTTAAACTGTAGTATAACGATCGACCGCTTCATTACCTATTAGTTTTCATTGGGTCTATGCCAGAGGATGTAACAACATCAATCACTGCAAGGCGGTATATTGACTGTTGTCGTTTTGACTCTCGGATTGTATAAAACAACGTTCGCTTTCTGCGTCAGTCTGTCTGTATATCCGCTAACTCCTTTCCTAAACCACGAATCGGATTTTAATGCGGTTTTCGCCATACGATAATTTTTCACGGACGATTTATACACATGTAGGTATTTAATTAAACCTCATTATCAGTTTACTTTCAAGTTACATTTTTAACGTTAATTTAAAGCGGAATAGTGATAAAGTTGTTCAGAGTCGCTCATTCCTCGGACGTCGATGCCGCGCCCCGGTGCACGGCGCGCCGCGGGCTGGCGAGGCGCCAGCACATCGGCCCGACGACCCCGATACACGACTGTGCAGTCTCAATATGATATGTATGACCATAGACGATTTGCCAAATACACGGGAACTTGGAATTGGCATTCGATAAGATAATACTATTGAAGTTGATTCTGTCGGCCCCTTAAATACTTACAAATATAAAGAGGGTAGTGTGTTTTACCAAACGACTACGTACAACCAAGATGGCATCGCTGGCGCCAGTACTTCCTCGACCCCGGCTGGTGCAACCCAGCCCAGTTTGGGAGTAAAAACTAAGTAGGAGCTTAATATATATAGTCACCGGTCGTTCGTTTTTATCGCGTTACGACCTAGTTTTAACTTTAGTACTTATGTGTAGCTTGTGTGACACTAATGAAAACAATTAAGCAAAACACTTCAACAAACTCGAGCTCAAACTAATCGACCAAAAGTTTCATTTGCTATTTGGACGCCATGTTTTGCGAACTATTCCCCGGTTTCATTTCGAAATTTGTCTGGAAAATGCAAGCCCATCGAAGTGAATAGGGGAAAAAATGAGGTGACCTAGAAACCGAGCAGGGCTCAGTTTATTATTAAAAAATTGCCCTGTATAGAGGAACGGTAGAGAATATTAACTTGTTTGAAGAAGAATAAGAGCTAGTTGAAAGTCCGTAGTTAACGCAGCTAATAGTTATTTTAAGATCGAATCCAAAATGTGACGCATTTGGTTCAGATTTAACAATTATTGGTTTTTTACAAATTAGTTTTATAAAGTCGAATGACGAAGTAATGACACAGATTGAGGGTAGATACCTCATATTTGTAGTGAGGGGCGAGAAAATATCTTTTTTGCTCTCTTACAAATACCTATTATGTACCTGTACATTAGAAGTCTGTTAAAATAAGCTTTTAGGTTAAGTATGCCTTAGCTTATTTTTAACAGACTTCTTTAAAACAAACTGCATTCAAATGGGTTAACCCGTTTAAGAGCTACAGTGCCACAGACAGACACACACACACACACATAGCCGTCAAACTTTTAACACCCCTCTTTTTGCGTGGGGGGTTAAAGAAGGAGGACGTTCTTAATTAGTCGGTGTTGTATAGTTAAACGATATCTTAGTTATAATTAACTATTAGATAGATAAAAACCCCGATATACTATAACGGTGACCCCTTTTTTCAGAGCTGATATCTCTTAAACGGCCCAACCGATATTAATGAAACCTAGCTAAGAACCACCGCTAGATATATGTACCGGCTTTCAAATAAAAAAGCCGCATCCCGATCGGTTTACCTAGTAACAGACAGACAGACGCACTACTCGGTGCTTTTGACATTTTATCATATTGTCAACGATACTACTCGTATAGCTCTTATTTACTTCACAGTAATGGCGGCCGAGTTAAAAACAATACATTTCATGACAGAAACAATTAGGTTTTACCAAGTAGAATAGAGCCCTGTTAGCTGTAACATAGGCGGCGGCGCTATAGCGTCACTGTTGCCTGAGCCTTGATGATCAAAAGGCCGCAACCTCAACTGAATTCCCAGCATAATACAACGTGAAGTACACTTTGCATATTTTGTTTTATTCCCTTTCACTACTAGTTTCTAACACACAACAAGCGCGGAGAGCACTTTGCATAACTGCACATCCAGCATTTGAACAGTCCGCGCCACTAGGAACTCGGGTTAACAAGCTCTTCCTCGACAAATAGGCACGAAGTTTTATTGAATGAAGACAGACGCGACCATTTATTCGTAAGCAGCGCCCCGCCGGAGCCAATCCTTTAAGACTACGTTACCTCCACGTTACCCGACATCTCACCTCATGCACAGCACAGGAACCACACGGAAACAGTGCGAACACAATACGAGTACATAATGTGACATCGCTGCACAGGTACCTAACTAGCACAATTAAATTGACCAACCACGGTATTAACCCGTTTAGTAAGTTTTTTCGGAAAAATATTTAAATACTGAATAAACGTGCACCGGGGGGTTTTTTCGCAGCATACTGGATACAAGTACTAAGTAGGAATTTGTATTGGAGCTTCAAGTGCTGAAGACTCTACGTTTGATGTGGATATATTTATTTATTTAGTTCTCACATTTCGGTCTTAATTAGAAATACAGCAAAACATTAGCAACTACATTCTTAGAAAGCAATATATTTCTAATATGTTATAATAATGATCGATACTTTTCGCCATTATAAGTAGATCGCTTGCCGAAACCACTAGCAGCCGTCAGAACGATGACCATAGAGGCGCGCGGTATCACCAAGTCAAATTACCACATGCTCAACGTGTTCCCGTGTTCATGAGGATCTCGTCAAGCTAAAATGTCCCAGACGTAGACGAGCACCACCTGGGGCCGGTTTTATAAAGCTACAAATTACAAATTTACAGGTTAAAAGTTTCCATTTGACACATCCTCGACCAATGACGACCAGCCATTTGAGTAGAGTTGCCTGTTTAGACCTGTAAAATTGTTACTTGTAGCTTTATAAAGCGTGCCCCCGGTGTTGAGATCGATCTGTCAGCAAGATCTCTTTATTGGCGACCACATTCCTGTCCGTGATGACCGATCGATCTCAATAGAGCGTAGCTCGATCATTTTCGACCACAAGACTAAGTTCCTGCTGGATGATCTTGACCACGCACGAGGCTATCTGGGCAAGTTAGTACTCACCTTTGGCCGAATGCGAGCATCAACCGGAGATTATTATTTTGTTGTTTTGTTTTGTTGTTGGAGGGAAAATAATGACGACGCGCGTTAGCCTAGTTGGTAGTGACCCTGCCTACGAAGCTAGCAGCGGTCCCGGGTTCGATTCCCGGTATGGGCAAACATTTATGTGATAAGCACGACTGTTTTTTTCCGAGTCTTGGATATTTTCTTTGCATATTTAAGTATTTATTTTTCTATATAGTATTTATATTGTTATCTACTAGTACCCATCCCATAGTACCAAATATAGCTTAGTTCGGGACTAGGTCAATTTGTGTGTGGGATTGTCCACTGATATTATTTATTTAATTTTATTTATATTTAAACGTACATGTATTATAATATACCCAAGAACATGAATTCATTAAATTAGGTATTTAGCCCTGTACTTAAATAATATCGCTGTGACTTTGAATTATTGCACCACTAGGTACTACTTTTAAAACATAATATGTAAGTATCGAGAATTGAACTAAGATGTACTTACAAATAGTGCCTGTCAAGACGATCCAAAAGGAATTCGGTTTGAACGTTTATCGGATATTACCAATCAGGCCGTGTGCCGAATTTAAATCGAACGTAACGCAGGTTACGTAACACCGCTCAGACTAATTTGTTCTTTACAACTTCATGGATAGAGGTGAAGATGCCGTGCGACGCCGCATCCGCTAGTTCAATATGGTGTCCAAACTTCCCGTTACAAGATATCGAGGAAACACCCAACGTCCAGGTTTGCGTAACGGTAGCGTGGATGTGCGCGGCGGTCGCGTTATTATTATAACAACGTGTCCGCCGCGGCTCCTCCGTCCTCCGTCCGCAGAGCGCACAGCGCAGAGGGAACTTTCAACACCATTATAACGACCAACCTACTATACTGTACATATACCAACTCAATATTTAAAAGAAGCTACTGCAGCTAAGACTTCTTACAAAAACTATTACGGTAGGCGACACGCGTAAACCCCGTGGTATCATTCATAGGTTAAGCATAAATGTTTTTTTTAGTTTTAAATAAAAAGCAGTTTTATTTAGAATTCAAATGTTTCAAATAAGAATAAAACGACGATATGAAGTCACTGAGTCTTGTCAATTAATGACTAAGACTAGGCTCGTTTGGCTCCAACTCTCTGGACAAAGGCCAACTTAATAAGAACAGGTTCGTTGGCTAAACGGAGTTGGCGATAACTCCATTTGTGGTAATTAGATCGGGTTGGCATAAGGCATTCCTTAAATGCTTAACTTAGTACTATTGCCGGTCTTCCTCTAGCTATAGTTTTCTAAATAAAATTATAGTAGCAATTAATTATTCCCAGGCGCCAAATGGCAAAATCGAATATTTCCGAAATAAATTTTAAATTTACCTAAAGTTAAAATGGATTGAATGAATACCTCTATCTACTCGATTCCACTCGTTACTGTCACGGCTGTCACGACATAGGTCATTGTCATAGCCTCTCTTCTACCCGGTAAAACCATATTGCTGTTGACATGTTATCATATTGTTTTTAACTTGGCCGCCATTACTGTCAAGTAAATAGTTCTCATTGACAATACTGTTACGTACTTGGGGTAGGTTACTGATAGAAATGCGCAATTAAATCGATAATTAAGAGCTCGACTTTATTAACGCACTCACTCAACCGTTTCGAACAATACTCGTAAGCTTCGAATACGCTTTTGTTCGCATTACCTATTCGCTGTCCAAGTAATAACTGATCTCGATATTTTTTTGACGACGTATTTAGTTCGTTTTGCCACCGTTATTTACTACTTGACTCGGAATCGAGGTGCGATGACATTTGGGGACAGGCAGATGTGAGGGGTGTGGGGGATGTGGGTTATGTACGCCGAGTAGTGTCTTGATTTCCTTCTGCGACTTGATGATGTAAGTCACATAAGGCAGTGGGACCGAAATCCCAAAAGAAACTGATCTCGGGCCGGTCGGTCATCCGTTTTCATACCTCAGCCGAATATTATTCCAGAATGCCTTCTGGATTGATCCATTTACCTTCTTTAACCCTTCGCGCCGACGACGACCTAGAATATGTGTTGCTGGAAGGTTCTACGCATTGCCACCTCATTAACAATCGCGAATTCGCGATATCTTGGCTTACGGGTCTGGAATGTTCCACGTATTGCTGTTTGTCTTTTCTAATCGTGTTATCTCTTTCATACGCTCCTTGAAGGTTCTAAGTATTGCTGTCTCTTCTAATTATGCTTGTCTCTTTTAATTTTAGTGGAAAATTCGCAATATACTGAAATGTACTTCAACGGCCTATAAGGGACCCCGAAAACGCCTTAAAATGGGTCAAGGTTATGGCGCAATCTCATAGAGATTGGCTCGAAACGAACTGAAAACATGTTTCAGCCGTTTGAAAACAACGGCAAGTTGGTTGTTATAGAGCTACCTCTGAAATGGACAAAAATGATATTTCAGTCGGCTGAAAATGCTTCCAAAGCACCAACAACCACGATTCAAAATTAGGCCCCTTATAATACAGCGGCGTAACAGTACAATAACATTCTAAAGCAATATTGTTTTACAGAGTAGAATAGAGGCCCAGCTCTATCGACGAGCGTCGTATCGACAGGAAATGAGGAGTCGGTCCCGCGCGGCGACGGTGAGCGACGACAACACTTGCCGTTTTCGTTTCCTTCCCTAATTGGTGATATAAAGACTGTATCGATAAGTATAAGTACAACTTGACAGAGGTTTCTTTCAATTTAAATAATCATATTCTGAATTAAGAGGCCATACACAAAATTTTGCCGGTTTTGCTTATTTTTGTGATTTTACAGTTAAAATACTGCTTTTCTATAAGTTTTAATGCACAACACGAAAGATAATTTCTAATTTTAACGAATGTATGAGCTACTTTTTTGTTTTATCGTTAACTAATAAACTAAGGTTTAAATTTATGTCACCACTTTCCACAGCCACGACTTTCTTTTTATGGTTACACGGCTGCCCTAGGCACAATAACATAAGGGCAACCAAACACACCGATTTGTATCCACAAGATAGATATTGGGTATAAATTTGCCGTTCAATTCTGGCTGCAGCAGTGCTCCTCGATGTTAATATTAACTGGCATTAAATACGTTAAGTGAGGGTATTATATTATCGTTGTAAAGCGTACCTTGCCAGGGCTAAGCGCTGCGGAGAAGCGCCATTTGGGTCCTGTGCGGTCCTTTATTTATCGGACATCGTGATCCAATAACGTGCGTGCGGTTTGTCACATTTAATTTGCCTGTGGTGCATTCTCTAGTAAACCTTTGCCGATAGTATTCTGACACATCCCCGGTTTCGTATATTTTACCTAATTAGCTGGCAGACCGCTGCAGCGCTGAGACGAAGGAAATGTGTTCAGATTTCCTTAGTCCGGCGATCAGCTCTAGTTCCATTCGATTATGGTTCGACGACAGACCCGACAGTGGTCTCGCTTTGTCTTCCTTTAATCACCAGTGATTGGATCTAGGATGCAATTTGGGGTGAACGACCTCAAACGTTATGCTTAACATGGATGTGACTAAAAGTTCGAGCCCTGGTGATAAGGTTAACAAAATAGTAATAATAATTATTTCTTTTACCTGTATACCCTGGTAAACAGGTAAAAATACCATAAAAGATAAGACGTGCAAGTTACGTTCAGCTCTTCTATGCAAGTACATACCGTATTTTTTTTATTGTTATTTTCATATTTTTTTTATTTTACAACTATTGTAAACTACTTAAAATTAAAAGTTATTTACTTATTTATAGGTAACAAAAGACTCGCGGGATTGTAAGTCATGTTCATATCCATGTTAATAACGTACTCAAACCCCGGGAAATTGCATCCTAGATCCGATCTTTGTTAGACATAAACACAGTAAAGTTGATAGTTGAAGCGGCCGTAACAAAGCAGTATCGTTTTGAAAACAAGATGGGTTAAAAACTTAAAACAAAGTAGCATAGAGAAACTTGGCTCTGTTACAGTAAAAATAATTCATTTTTTGACCCGACTTGGCTTTTTGTTTATACACAAAAGAGAAATGTAAAAATACTTTGCAAGAGGAAATTCCCTCGTTTTCTGCTTAAATATATTTACATTCCTTTTAGCCTAAATACTCGTTAAGAGGGCGAATATTTTAGAGTTGTAGGTAAAATCAACAAGCGATTTTTTTTTCTAACTATCTTCCTTTTACTCGGAAGTTTTCCACTTGGTATTTTTTGACAGTTTTCACCATTGGCCAAGGTATTTGTTATGGATTCACTTCAACAGAAGTGACTGTGGTCTTTCAAAATAATTCTTTATACACTCCGTTTTATTGTCCTTATACTTTTATTTTATTCAGTGATACTCACCATTAGTTATGTCACCGAACAATAACATCAAGTGTTATGTATGAACCTAATATTAAAATTTGTTGGATACCTACGTACGACATCAAATCTATTATTTTAGTAATCATTAAATACTTGCCTGCCACGAATAATTACTTTTACTGCGTCATAGATACGACATGAACGGGAAACATTTAGTTATTATTTTATTTTATTTGTAATAATTAGTCTTGAGTCTGTCGACACAAACAACCAATACTTTCCGTAATAGGTACATTATTTGTTATTCCTATAGAACTTAATAATAGTGAACATTTCCCCCTTGGCCAACGATATTCTTTATTTACCAATGCATTTACACTTTAGGTATACACCATTCCTTCATTTAGAAGAGTTGGAAACTTGGCGTGTGATAAATCGTTCTCCGAATTCCTTACTGACTGGAATTGCTACAGGTACCTAAATCGGGATTTAGCATACACCCTTTAAGTGTAATCTTATTATGATACATACAATGACGAAGGAATGTACAAGTATTGTATTGTTTTTAAATCAATAAACAAATGTAAATATTTTGGAAAGTGAAATGCCAAAGCTTTGCCATCCGGGCAATCGGACCATCGCTGAACCCTATCTGTTTTGAAAGACAACACTTCGACAATAGAACCCAATATCCAAAAACACGCTCTTTAGAAATGACAAAGCTATTTGATACACGTGCCATCCAGATGGCTCGGGATATTGCAAACCCACTGTGTACGTTAAAACGTACTTTACTACCTGGGCAGTAAGTTACATTTCCTAACGTTTATCTAGTTGCTTTACGAATGTATGGCTCGTTTTGCCTTGCAAAGAGAATGGATTGCTTTGTTTGAATGATCCATGAGTGGTCACTGATATTAGAATCTCTAATGGACGAGGGACAGGCTCCTGGTTTCAATTTGCGTGTCGCAGTCGTTGTCATGGGCTATGACCTGACTCATGGCTTCGGAATAACACATCTGGAAATTCGAACTTATTACAACAGAAACATTATCCTGTACAGTCAAAGGCAAATATAAAATCCAATGTTTCAGAAAGATGGAGCATGCGTATTATACTGTTTTCAATCTACGACGACACGGCTCGACCCACTATTCAAATTGAAGTAGGCATCTCTGGTGCCGTAACGTCCGTTAGGTACATCTAGTAGGTAGGCACTGGGACGCGCCATCGTGGATGACGATATGTCTGCATAAATTATAATTTACCTATAGTTAAAATGAATTGAATATGTTTTCTTGATTCCACTCTTTACTACCAGCCAGGGCCTCTATTCTACCCGGTTAAACAATATTGCTTTTGACATAGATATGTCAAATGATTATACGATAGTCGATAACACTATCGATTGTTGTTAACTTGGCCAGCATTACTGTTAAGGAAGAAGAACTAATTTAAGGTTGATATTAAGATAACACGTCACAAGCAATATAGTTTTACCCGGTAGAACGGAGGCCGTGCTTACATTAAAAACCATTATTGGAAATTTAAGAAAATACAAAATGCAAACCTAAAAAGCAAACGTGTAGCAGTTAAATAAATACACTCGCATGGCAAATAGCACTTAAATAAACATTAATACTTCGCTTCGAGGCAAATTAGAATAAACGATTGACTTTGCAGCGAAACTTGATTAGGTATTTCGTTTATTTTTCGAAGTTGCATTCAATTTGCAATTCCACGGTCCCTTTGGGATGTAAGTGCGTACAGAAACGTAAATCAAGTTTCTAAGTCAACGCAAACAAAATAGATGCGGCCTTTTATTAAAGTATGTCGCGTTTTTTGGAAATTTTAATTGACAATGGTTAAAAATAAACGAGATAATGTCACAGCACGGGTAGCACAAGTTGTATTTTCTCGCTTGTCGCTCAGTGCGTCGCTATCGTTACAGACTAGAAAGAAAGGGAGATCCGAGCGACAAATCAGTCGCGGACAACATGTGCTAGGCTAGCCTTGCAGATTTCTACAGAATTCTAGAGTTTACGGCTGCTCTTATTCTGTTTTTGTCTATTATAATTAAACACCCTGTTAAAAAATCCAAAACTACCAGAGCACTGTCAAATTCAGTCATTATCATCAGTCAAAATGTCGTACCATCATCTTTTAACTTGTGCATGATTATTTTAAAAATCGGTTATACAGGGTGACACATAAGTCGTGAACAAACTTATCACCAGGGTGTTCTACCCACAAATATGAACAACTTTCACTATGGGACCAAGTCTGAAATCTCGAAAAAAAAAACACCTGTTTCATATAAAAGTTCAATGCGTCCGCGACCAAAATGTATGAAACAGCTGATTTTTTTTTCGTGATTTCAGAGTTGGTCCCATAGTGAAAGTTTCGCATATTTGTGGGTAGAACACCCCGGTGATGAGTTTGTTCACGACTTATGTGTCACCCTGTATATCGTATCGTATGTGTGACATGCAGTGAAACTGAAATTGTGAGAAATTGTAAAAAAAAAGTATTAGGTATGGCAGTAAGTATAAGATAAATTGCAGAGCATCTGATGTTTTGATCGACCTTTGGAGTTAGCTTGGCGAGATCGAAAAATTAACTTTATAACTTCACAAGAGGTTTTCCTTCCGATGCAGCCTGATTAACCACATAAATACAATATATTAGGGGACGCTCGCAACTGTGCGTCGATTTCGAAAATTCCTTTCTTAGTGCATTCCTAGGGAATTTTTTAACTCCACTTAAATAATGTGTACACTAACATAGTTGTAACATAGCATAGTATAAGGATTTTTTTGTAACTAACCCACTATGGATCTTGGAAATCTGAAATAAACATTTTTTTTTTCTCCAAATTTCACATCCCTGTGTTTAGCGGTTTAGATCGACCAGCCAGTCAATCAGTCACGGAAGGGTTTTATATGTACAGATGATACATCATACGAGCAAGAATCTGTTGTATGCCCGTATTCTGTTCTGATGTTGAACTATGCGCCTTGTATACGTGTAAGTTTAAATTAGTTTATACAATAAGTAGGTATAAATAAAATCACGAGATTTACGAGTAAGTGCGAATAAATAATTCCGTACCTTTCTATTTTCCGTAATTTAGGCAAGGCTCTTAATTTTTCACATTGTTTATAAAATCCTCTAAGGAATATTGTCGAGGTCATTGAACGTCGTGCGGGTGCTGCCCACCAGGCCATGTATGCACCTAGCCTACACAATTAGATAATGTGTGTCAAGTGTGTATGCAAAACGCAAGGCCAGAGTGTATCTGGCTAAACCGGTCTTCTGATCTATGAGCTATGAGCTATGAGTAACGCTTAGAGTGTGGCATTATTGTGAGACCCGCCTTTTGTGATCCGTGTGACCGCAACCACCGCGAATCAAGAAAACACTCCAAAATTATATATTTTCGGGTGCCTGAAGCCGTATTCGTTTTGTCAGATTATTCGAATGAGTGACAGTCAGTACGATTTAGGCAGCTGGCTCGAATATGTTGTCTCATCTCTAACAGTCGCGCATATGTTTTCTTTATTCGGTTTAGTAATATCTGCCTGCTGTGTGTTGGTGATTATTTGGCTTTATGGATAGTAAAGAATTTATTTAAATTGATGTTCAACAAAGTGCGGTTTTTATAATCTACACTAGTATTATAAAGAGGAAAGATTTCATTGTTTGTTTGCCTTGAATAGGTTCCGAAACAACTGGACCGATTTGAAAAAATCTTTAACCATTAGAATCCTACATTATCCCTGTTAAACTATACATTGGCTATGTTTTATTTTTCCGCGCGCAAGGAGTCGCGGCCAACCGCTAGTAGATATATTTTAGAAGTTTCGTGGAAACTCGCTTTGTTTTCTAGGATATTACGATTAAATCTGGTTTTAGTCGCACCGCACAGAAGCTACTGACGCAAGCAGAACGCGAGTTCGACTTCCTTTCCTTTATAACCTAATGTTTGCAGTTGATAACTTTAATATTTTGCAGAAAAACCTACACTACATATAAGGTACCTATATAAAATACTCCACGAGAAATACATGTCATACTTGAGTTGGTTGGTACATATAATGAATATTCAAACATTCACTCAACGTTTTATACTAAAAGCACATCAAATTCCGTCACGAGTCACGACATTGACACATGTAACCGGACCACGACTTCGACCGTATGACACCCATACAAATGGGCGGCAAATGCTGATTTAGGTCTCGTAACAGATAGTATTTTTGAGCGCAACCACAGAGCAGTTGTGTGGGGAAATGGAGCTGTACTGGGAAATGGCACATTATTTCCCAGTGCAACCACCTTTTCCCCTATAAAACTAAAATCTACAATGGAACTCAACTTAGTGCCATGGTAGAATTAAGTACATGCAAAGACCAAATGAATGAGCTATTAACACTCCGCTCCGAGCTCTGTTGGCGCTTGGACTCCTTTGACGCATTAGGTATGTAGTCCTTGGCCAACGTGTTCGCTGCTCACAAAATAAGCTTTTCCTTGGAAGGGTGAACCTGCGTACCCTTTAATCGAGGACAGTTGTTCCAGACAAAATGCATTCGGGGAACGTTATGGTTATCGTAAATGTACAGGATAGACGTAAATTGCCGGACGGTCTCGTCGAGCACTTATAAATCCATATATTTCGACAGTTTTAAAAACCGTTTTATGCATCTCGTATAGGGCTTGTGATTTGATCGGGAGTCAAATAAACCGACGGCGCGTCGACGTCGATCTGTTGCGTTGGAGAGTAACGGCACGCCGTCAATTTTGGCCAAGGGCGGGTTGCGACACCGCGGTGCAACTTTAGATTTCTAATAGAAGAAAATTTAGGTACAAAACAATGAGCACTTTTATTAACCAAAACATAATATATATATTATGTCTTAAGAAAGAACTGCCAAAAGAATTATTTGTATGAAGTCTTATTAATTTAATTAGCGAGCCGCGTCGCCACTGTTACTGTCACAGTCAAATTTAACTGTTTTCCGTTGAAAAACACTTTTTTAAGTTTTTTTAAAGCAAAGAAATCGGGACTTGTCCACTGCGATCACCCGATAAGATCTTCCAAGTTTTAATTGTGTTTGATTTTCTACCTAGGTTATACTACTTACCTACTCTATCATTCTCCAACTTTTTTGCAGAATCAATAACAAATTCATTTACTGATTTATACAATTATATAGGGTCGAATCGTGTGAACCAGTTGCCTCGCCACGCGTGTTTTAGATTTCTTGCTAACTAAGTACCTACCTACCACGTCTCACTAAATAGAACTGTCCCACAGATTTCAAAAGAACACAATTCGGCATTTTGGTTAGTAAATAATTGCCGATGTCGTGGTTTCGGAGTCTGCGCGAGGCTGAGCACGTCACTGTGACTCTGTGACGTAATACGTAATGGAGTCACAGCTTAGTTTTTCCACCACAGAGTAAACCAGATATTGTCCTCGTGCACAAGTCCGTACGAAGTAATATAAATACTTATAGTACCTACTAACTAATATTACTCATCCAGCGCTGCGCGCTGGCACAGTAAGTAGGTAGGAACACCACATCCCGCTCGTCGCGCTCGTTGTATAAGTCTACCTTCAAATATTCTGTGTATTTATTATTTATTATTATTTATTTATTTATTCAACCAACAAAAAAAATTACAAAAAAACAAAAGCCTTGCGAAACTGTTTTAGGACAGTTTGACTGCAGGAAGACTTTAAAAGAACAGAGGACTTATCTGTCTAACCTAACGAACTCGCAATCATGATCGTTTTCATTTTTCGTTTTCGTTTCAATCGAAGGCTTGTCTGCGTACAAAATGAAAACAATTGCTCCACTTTGAAGCCGGTTGCGATTGCGAGTGCGTTAGAGCCCTCAGTACTATAATCTTAGTAGTATACAATGTTTAGTTTGTTATTGGCTAAAAGACTACAAAGACATAAAGAAAAAAAAAAATGTTTAGTTCAACACAATACCACCAGTCAACCAGTCATCAGCCATAATACATATAATCCAACATTGGGCGCAAAAATATCTGACACGTCTTTATTACTAGAGGTATAAGAGCATGTCAGATATTTTTGCGCCCAGTGTTGGATACTATATTATTGCTGGTGACTGTACCAGTTATATAATTCTAAGGCAGTGTATCTAATAGATGTTTCTTTAGTTTTCTCTTAAATATACGTTTATTTTTATAATATTAACATCATCACGCATTATTAGTAAAATTAAGTCAGATAAACACGCTTTTGCATATGAAATATGTTAAGAATGCTAAGGTTTGCCACATGAAACTTCAAACTTAAAGATTTTTTGAGTGTTTCATTCATAGGTACTTCATATTCCGTATTTCCGATGCTAGCATATTCTGGTACTTACTCGTGCTTAAAGTGTGTGAGGAGGCAGGAGACAAAGGTACCTATATCCCATAAAAATATTTAAATCTGTTGGTAGGTATCCAACTGATCCCGGCTGGCTTTAATCTTTTAAAAGGTAAAGAAAGCTAAAATGTACAACTTTCTTTATGTTTGTATTGCGGTAGGTACCTACTGAAAACCAATTGTATTTAAGTACTTGAAAGCCTTGTGGTTTTACCCTTCTCAAAATATGTTCACGTAGGTACCCCGTTGTTCTATTGAAAGCGGCAAGGTTGCAAGCTAAATACCTTCACACAAGGTAGCTTGATCACATGCGCAATTGACACATTAACACACGCGTTAAATGTCGTGGGAATACTTAGAACAATCTACGGCGTCGCTTCGGCCGGCTTCGGCACTCTTCGGGAATACTCGGTTCGTGTGATTATTCTAATTTCTAACTGAGACTGAAATAAAGTCAAGAATAGGAGCCACCATAATGTTAACAATTATAAGTACGATATGCAAGCAAGTTGGGCTAAACCGAAGTCCAAGGTACCGCATCGAAATTTATGTGAACTGAAGGAGTAACGAGCTTTATGATGAGTGTTTACTTTTTAATTCATAATTTAATTTGGAAACGTGCTAAATTTACAATTAAAATTGTATCTAGCAGCTAACAAATGACAGTTTTAGCTACAATAAGTATAGGTAAACTGTAAATAACAGATTTAATAGTCACGATCGCAGACTTCATCATGTTGTCAACGTCGCGGCGACCCGCTCCTGAACAAAGTGCCTTTCCTTGACAGACAATAATAAAAGTGTTAAATGGACACATTCTTAGAATTAAAAGTTCAAGATTTTACTTATTAGCCCTTTACGCTAGATTGTGATAATTTAAGGTGTATTTGTACAGATTTATAGAAAAATAAAGAGTCAGCGGCATAATATTAAAAATATTTCTTTTTAATTTGGAATAAGCTGTATCGACTATTTTTCTATTGGACAGTCCTCTGAGTGGCAACGACGCCGCCCACCTAGGCTACTGTTGTACGTAGTTAGGCACAGATAGAGGTCGGCCGTTTGTAAAGGTTAACGAGTTAATAGCTTCAGATTAGATACCGAGTCACATGCGGGACGGAAGGGTTCGAAGAGGACACACTAAAGAGAACCGTGTTTTTTCAAATGTTAAATATTACTTTCGTCATGGTTATGATGAATGAGGAAGGGAACATAAAAACAGTGTAACTTTAGTAAGTTAAGCACATAGGTACTAGCAGCAAGTAGGTATAAAGTTGAAGATTTCAGTGTGGTTTGCCGTAAACCAAGTAAATGTAGAGAGATCTCTCTTGCAGTTGCTGTCCATCAAACTGCACGTTTAAAAATATCAATCAACACCGGCCTGTTCATTCAACGATTACGTAGCATAGAAAGCAAAGTGTTAATGACGTCACTTACTTTCACCCCGTACACCGCTGCGGTCAAGTTAGGCCTAACCGCACCACTGTTTTACTTAAAAAGCACTTTAGCATAGTTAGGTACTATAATTATTAAGTCAAAATTTTGAATTCATGATTTTACGATGCTATACGATAGGAAACAGCGATAAATAATGCTTACCCGCTCGCTGCATCAATCAACGGGGCGTCGTCGGAGTAACTTAAAATAGGAATGCTCGAGAATCTTTTTAGCTAGGTAAAGTTTTAAAATAGGAATGTTCGAATTCCTACTTAGCTAGGTAACGTTATAAAATAGGAATTTCCGAATTTCTCTTTGGCTAGGAGACGTTATATTTAAAAATAGAGCTTCTGAGGGTTCCGTACCCAAAGGGTAAAAACCGGACCCTATTACTAAGACTCCGCTGTCCGTCCGTCCGTCCGTCCGTCTGTCCGTCCGTCCGTCCGTCCGTCTGTCTGTCTGTCTGTCTGTCTGTCACCAGGCTGTATCTCATGAACCGTGATAGCTACACATTTGAAATATTCTTAGATGATGTATTTCTGACAGATTAGGTATTACTGATGCCGCTATAACAACAAATACTAAAAACAATAAAATAATTAATTAAGGGGCTCCCATACAAGACACGTGTTTTTTTACCATTTTTTGCTCGTTATTTAAAACGGCAACTGGTATAGTGTCTAATGTTAGTAATGTTGTATAGATAATAGTACGGAACCCTACGTGCGCGAGTCCAACTCGCACTTGGCCGGTTCATTAACCGACTTTAAAAAAGGAGGAGGTTATACGTTCCACTGTAAGTTTTTTTTTATGTATGTTCACCGATTACTCCGTCAATTGTGGACCGATTTTACAAATTCATTTTTGGTTTGATAGAGTATACTTCCGAGGTGGTCCCATTGTAACCAAATCTGAATCTGATGAGGGGATCAGTGAGGAATTGAGGGAACTCCTCAAAAATTGTAGGCAATAATATTGAGACTTTAGTATTTTTAGTAACAAATCTAGCATTTGCATTCAGAAAGTATCACTTGGTGAAGTGGAACTGATGATGAAGACCACAGGTGGCCACCGGAACTCCTCAACGGTACCTATTTTAAGAGTGGCGATAAGATATTTCGATTAAGATAGTTGAGCGACTACAACGAAGAATATTTACTTGTTGAAATATGACTATGAATTTCCCGCGGCATTGCATGCGGCGCGCGTGAAATAACTCAAAGTTTCACATCAACTAAGAAGTGGGACTACGTAACAGCGTACCTATTATGATCATTAAAAAGTATAAAATAAAATAAATGTTTTAAAAAACAAAAAACCGCCTTCAAAAACGCAAAAAAGAACTTCGACTTTTTGTTGACAATATGCGTGTTTCGGGAATCGAATGAATCGATATCGTAAAAAGCAGTGAACAATTTCAAAATGTGTTTAAATAAAATGTGCCATTGGAATTGCATTAAAAAAAATAGGTAAATAAGCAATTTAAGTTATAAAATCCAGTAGCAAGATGTTCCATAAACAGAAATGGATCAAATACGCCCAGGAACATTGCGCAGTAACGAAATTTAAAATCCAGCCAACTCTGCAAGACGCTTACTGGCCGCAGTGGCTGCTCGCAGACCGAAATTAGACGCAGCATATTTGTTTGAATAACGAACTCGAGCGATTCAATTTCGTTTTATCTGTATTCAGTCAGTTTTTAATTTCAACGTACGTCCACTGCTTTAAGTAAATATAAGACATGTTTTAATCAAACAGAGAATTTACAATGTAGGTAATAAATAAAGCAGGGTCTAATATTAACCGGAATGAGCTGCACATCGTTTGAGAATAGGTAACTCGGAAGTGTCTACAATAGCCGCCCTGGCAGCGCTATCTGTCCCACTCCTCAAAGGGAATACTTTATATGAGCCAAGTGTAAGCTTGTAAGGCATTCGGAGAAAATCCAGCCTGGACCGTATTATGTTTTCTCTAAGCGGCTTACTGGGAAGATACGCTTTAATAAAATACCTGCCAATTCTGCTAAATATTTGAAGACTTTTGCTAGCAAAAGAAATACCTACGGTTTCTATTCAATCGTAAGTTATATTAATATGAAAAACATTAACTCCGAGACACAGGTATTTAGGTTAAGGTTCGGCAAGTTCGTCTGCCTTATATACCTAAGTAACTGCACACTTCAGCGCTTTGTTACTAATTTATCTGCATGTTTGAACTGCGCAGCACTAATCTGTTAAAGGCCTTAAATTATAATGCTGACTGTTCCTACTTACCATTATACATTATAATAATAAGACCGCAATTATACACCTAGAGGATTTCTGCGAGAAATGCTCGACAGAGCTGCCCGACAGTCAGTAGGTAGGTCGGTACCTAGTTTATACTTGCAAGTTTCTTTCAAGTTACTGTCGGAAATTTCAATGTACCCAAATGAGGCCTAAAAAACGAGGTACCTAACAGTAGATATATAGGTAACTTTAAAACAATCCTAGACCCTTCATATTTGTACTGTTAGGTCTGTACGTGCATGCACATACGGGGTCATTGACCCGCAACGCAATCAATCGGTGGGGCGGGGTTAATATTTCGTAAATAATATTTTATGTAAGAGGTAAGCAGGTAGGTACATCATACATGACTTTTTTTATTGGGCATCAGTGGTATTAAACCCGAGCTGACCTAGCTTAAAACGTGCAAAATTCACCTTTGGGCTTAGCATGCGAGGCGAGGAGAATACGTCAAACCTCGTCAAACGCGATTTAGTGTCAAATATGTCTACTTATTCCATATAAGGGTAATAAGGGTTATGTAAGGGTAATAAGGGTTAACATTTAAGGTTTTAAATAAAAGTGTGTTTTGTGTGAATTGAGTCCTTTTGTCATCTTAAAGTGTGACGTTATGTCATATTTTCTTAATTTCATATGAATGACGTAAAATATGACAGTAAATCTTGCGTAGCATACTAAGCCCCCTTATCTTTGTAACCTCTGACACAAAAAGTTGTGTTTAAAATAGCACTTGTCCGCTTCATTTTAAGTAACAAAATAGGTACCTAATTGGTAATAAATTTCCCCTATAATGTTGTCAGGCTTAAGAGTGATGAGATGCCGCTCAAACCAGACCGAACTTGGTCTGCTTAGTACGACATTATTTATGCACGCCTAATACATGATTCCATTTGTGGCTTCAGGTTTGACACTGTCCCTCATCATCGCCTAGGGTCGAACCAATGCCATTTTTATTTACTTATTTGAAAGCTAAGAAAATAATGAACCCGCAGCGCGGGCTATTTGAGACCTTCGTAAGTACCTACCTAGCTACCTACTTCGCTTCAATCACGCAACTTAACTAAACAGCATTGTCTTTTCGACTTGGCTTAAATAACGAAGCACTTCGCTTTAGTCCGGAGAAGTCCGAAAACCACAAAAGGTCATGAACCTGCATTGGTTAACCATGAAAGTTTTCATTATGTGCTTGTCTGACATTACACCTAGGACGTTTGTTTATTTGGATGTCTTCAAACTTTGCGATAACTAACCTATGACTTCTATAGGTACAGTCAAGGTCACCAATATGTATACACCAGTCTCAAAAATATGTACACAGACCTTATTACTATGGCAATAAGGTCTATGTGTACATATTTTTGTAACTTTGCGCGGATATTTATTTTTAACCTTGACTGTACATCTACGAGTATCACTTTATACCCTATCTATACACATAGGTTAACCAGTCCCCGTTCGTTTGTATTCAATCTATCACTGCTCGTTGTGTAAAACGAATGAATTTGAACGTATTGTTCATTTAGACCCATATTAGGGCAACACCCCTCTTTACGTACAACCCTCGTATTAAGTTAACACGTTAAGTGCCGAGCGCGCGGCGTGGGGTTCACTAAGTTCGACCATGGGGAGCCGTTGCCGCCTGTGCGACCGCGGGCGGCCACCGGTCCGCATTTAAAGCCGTAACAGACGATCGACTTTGGTCCGGGCCAGACAGCGGATTTGGTTCGCTCCGAACCATATCTGTCCGGCTGTAGACTAGTCTTGTGACCATAATTATTATTAATTGAGTCCGTCTCAGCTAGTTTGCACATGGATCGCTCAAATACATATAGTCACAAACTATATGTATTTGACAAATTGCATATAGTCGTGTTCGAGACGTCGAGAGGGGCGGCCGCGCGTGCGCATCATGGAGACTATTGTCACCGAACGCGATGTATTAATTGAACCTATTCAGTTGTAAAGATTTTCCATGTTTGTGGGATACATCCCATGAACTTTATTCTAACCGAGATGTTCGAACGTCACCGCGATTTCTTAAATAAATTTTGGCCCACTCCTTTCGTTTTTTCCTCGTACAATAGGGTATTTGGCTGATATTAAATTTCATATATTAATTTGTATAATAATATCAACATACGTAGTATGATAAAATAATTCAAAATCAAATTTGAAATTGGTAATAAAATAAAAAAGTTTAGCCTTTTAAAGTTTTTTGTCTATTTCGTGTAATTCATATGGCGGTTGAGTAATATTACGTCATATTACTGTATTTTCCTCTGTGTCTAAAGCAAGTTTTAAACATATATTAAAAAACTATTTATACTAGGCTATTTGGAAGGTAAAAAAGCTTCAATTTAAATACTAAGAAAAAATTAGGCAAATACTCTATTAGGTGGCAACATTGTCGCCGCTATAGCAATTGTAATTTTTGCGCGTTTTGATAATACCGGAGGCATGACGTCCGTACTCAGCTGCACTCACAAGACGACTGACAACAAGGTTCGGTCGTCTGTAGCGAACAGCAGATTTGGTTCGCCGAACCAAATCCGTGTCCGGCCCGGACCTAACTCGATCGTCTGTTACGGCTTTTAGGTATGTTATTAGCTAGGTATGTAGGTTTTTAGGTACCTATGTTGATTTTTAAGCACGTTTGAGGGTGATATTAAATTTTACAATATACCTACCTTTTAACTACCTAGGTACCTATATGATGTAAAGTTTTGTAGTAGAGTTTGCTTTTAAATATTTAATTTAGCACTCGGACAAAGGGGCCGTTTGTTTTTAACTTAGCACTCGTGTCGTGTCTGTCATGTCTTTCTTCAACCTACCACATTTGTTACAAGTGTGTAGGTACCTAGGTACCTACCAGGCCCCGCGCTTGGACCCCAAGTCCCGACAGCACGTGGCAGCTCAAGTCATCAGGTATCACTTCTTTAATGAATGAGTGAATAGGTAGGTAGGTATAGAACGAATGTTATGAAGTGACCCGATTAGCAAAAAGATGTGTTTAACAGAAAGGGCCAGTTTAAAAAGTTCTTACTATACCTACCTACCTATGTCACAACTCACAATATAACGTAACGCAAACACACATATAGCTACATACTAGGTACGTAAGGTAGGTATGAAAAAGGTTAAGTTTCATGACTTAGGTAGGTATGTATGTAGTAGGTACGACTGGAAAATGCATGGAAAATGTTGAGTAAGCAGGTAATCTATAGGTATTGTTGTTATATGATTTTCGTTCTGTTTCAGTGTTAAGTTATTTATTGTTTTATTTGTAACGCAATCAAAACATTACATAATATGTAGGTAGGTAGGTATGTACTTAATTGAGCAATCATACAACACCATTTATTCTCCGATACCTAACTTCGTATTTACAACCTATTTTGCTTCGTCAGTTTGTCCATCTATTTACATGAGCGTTAATTCCGCACAATTCTGTCAAACTCGATAGACACATCGCACTAGGTAATAGTACCTACCTACCTACCTCATTTAGTTGGAACTAGCTAGTACCTAGGTACTGTCTCAGTAGGTAATTGGATTGACAATATTACCTTAAAGTCATCAGAAATTAAATATAGGTACTAGGTAGGTAGGTAAGTAATGACTAGCGGCCCGCCGCGCCCGCGCTTAGCTTCGGTTTATAAATGCGAGTTTTCTGTTACACCCGTGCACCAACCAGTATATACCTAGGTAGGTATTGCATAAAAACCTTCCGTGAAAAATTATCTAACTGATGGTGAAAACCGCATGAAAATCCGTTCAGTAGATTTTGAGATCATCGCGAACATACTGACAGACGGGTAAGGAAGGACCAAAAAGTTGGACCATAGTTCTGTTAACCCTTAAATGCATGATGATGTAGATATACATCATATATATTAAAGTTCAATTTCAAACATACATTTTAAGTAAATTTCAAACTTAGAATTTATGCAGTAAGGTTTGTAGTTTTGTCAAATTCAAATTTGGAAATTGACTTTAAAGACACGTTTCACTTTTGACATGCTATGCATTTAAGGGTTAAGCGCAGTTAACCATACAAACAACGAAGTCGAAAAAAGTTCCGTTGTGCGACGAAAAGTATCCCTACAATTGTATGGCTAATTTTCGTGTCACAACGGAAAAGCTTCATAGAAAAATTAATTGAGTGAGTTAGCGAGCCCAAATTTTTGGTCCTTACCCACAGATGCGGCGGGAACTATGTACCTACCCATTGTACCAGTGGCACCGCTACCCTATAATGGGTTAATAATATATACCTACTAGGTACCTACGTAGTAGTGATAAGATGCCATGATGCATATGTTAATGTAGCAGAACTGTAATGACGGGTCCAAAAGGATTAAATATACTTACCTTACCTTAATGATGAAAAGTTACATTAGTTTATTAAGCTTCGAGGAATAAACTCGTTATCTCGTCCAGGCACCTGTGCCCGCAGTTTAATTCCTTGTTTACGGACCCTTTGTGAAAGTTGATTAGTTTCGATCAAGCCGTGTGGGGCCGCAGTCGCACCGAGACGCTACGTGAGTGTGTATACTTTCGCCGGGCTTTGTTGGCTGAGAAATTTGCGCGAAAGACTGCACGCGGCGCAGATCGATCGCGCTGTTTGTAAACATTGCGGCACCGGGGCCGTGTGCCTTTAATAATGAATAGGTATAATGATAATGTTTGACTCACCTGTATGGTCTGCGCGTTATCTTTGTCGAGGAGGAACTCCATGGACTTGTGCGGGCGCGGCGTCCGGGCGCCGGGCGGAGCCAGCGCCAGCAGCGAGCGCGCGTGCAGCACCGTGCGCTGGGTGTCCACGTCGGTCTCCAGCACGCCGGGCGTAGGCGCGGGCGGCGGACGCGGCCGCGGCGGCCGGTGCGCCACGCCGCCCGCCGGGGGAGCCCCTGGCCGAGACACCTCCTCCTTCAGCGGGATCCGCACATATTGCGGCCCGACCGCCGCGCGCGGTCCCTGCCCCGCGTCTGCCGGACGCGGTGGACTCGACGCGCTCCGTCCGTTCGCGCCTGCGCGACCCTTCTTTTCCTTGCGCCCCGAAAAACGGAAGTTCGCGAACCGCGAGAGGAAGCCTGCGATGCGGCTGCGCGGCGCACGCGCGCCCGCGTCCGCCATCCCGCTGCGGTCTGAACGTAGCGCGCGCGGCGCCTCGTCCCCTCCTCCCACCTCTTCCACCTCTGCGTCGGCCGCGTCGTCGCTCGCGCTCGACGGTACGCTCTCGCTCGTACTAGCGCTCGCCTCGCGCCACGATACTTCGGCTACCACCGGTGAAAACGTAACGCCCTTCGATCCGGCAGACACGGAGCGCGCAGGCGGCCCGCCTACCGCGCATGACACCAGCTGCAGTGAGGCGCGCAGCTCCTCTGGTGTATCGCGCGGCGCGGGCGTGCGCGCCCGCAGCTCCGGCGTCGAGCGAACGCGCGCATCCCCCGCGCGCAGCGGTGTTGAAGAAAACGGCTGACCGCGCCGGGCCGGTGACGGCGAGCATGGTGGCGACGGCGATGCCGACGAAGGTTCCATTCGACGACGCAGTTCATGTAGCACATCGTCCCAAGCGCCCCAAGAGTCGCGCAGTCTCTTGGCCGTCAACACCGATAGTTCCCTGTCGTAGTTGCCAGTTTCCTCGAGCGCACGCTTGGCAGCTTCGTCGAGCCTTCGGGCGGTCGCTTCCATCTCGCGCGTGAAGGCGATCTCAGACTCGGTGGTGTCATCGCTTTCAGCGCTGGGGTCGCGGGTAGGCAAGGGGGGGGGTTGTCTTGCGGAGGGAGGAGGCGGTGGGGGCTGGCGCGGCGGTGGAGGCGGCGGCGGCAGGCGCGGGCGCCGCGGGCCGCCGCGGTAGTCCAACGCGGTAAGGTCAGCCACGCTGACAGTTAGCGCGTCGGTGACTTCGAAGGTTTGTCGGAAGCGCACGCGAGAGGTGCCGGCTCGGCGGCGTGGTTCAGCGCACACGTCGAGCTCGGCAGGCAAAGAGAGCGCCCGCGCGGCTCGAGCCGGCCGCCGCTCCGCGAGGGCGGCGAGGTCGGGCGCGGAACCGGCGGCGCCGTGCGCTATTTCTGGCTGGCGGCGCGGGGGCGGGCGGCGAGCGCGCTCACTGTAGCCGCTGTCCTCACTCAAGTTCTCAGCGGAGAGGTGCGTGCGTGGTGCCGGTGGCAGGTGCGCGGGCGGTGGGGAGGCGACCGGTGATTCTAGTGAATCGGGGGACAGGCTGGGCGACGCGGGCGCTGCGCAGGACCGCTCCAGGGACTCGAACTGCGCGAGGCTCGAGGAGCGCGAGAGCGAGCCCGTGCTGGTGGTGGGCGAGGACGCGCGCTCGCGCCGCCGCCGCTTGGCGGGGCAAGCCCATTCGCGTTCTGACTCGCTGTCGCACTCCGAACCTACGAACAAAACCTTTACTCACTACACCACTACAAACTGCTTCTACTATGTATCACAGGGGTAACAACTTCACACGCTGTGACCGAATTAGATAAAATGTTACCGAAGCACGTCAGTACAGACAGACACCGGCAATGACAATGACACCGCGGCGCGTGCGTCTATGGGAGAGAACTTGGAAACAATCCAACTGATGCAGAATTGGGAAACGACTGACAGTTGCCAAATTCAAATTATCATTAGTCGTATGACTCCTACAGTGTTGACACCATGTGTATTTTATTTACCGAATATAAGAATAAATATTACTTAGCTACTCTTCGCAGGCGTTTTATATTGAAACAGTCACAATGAACCATTGAGTACAGGTGCCCTTTCAGCGCGGTCTGAATTTATGTAAATTACGGGGGAATAATATTATAGCTGGACGTCACGGCAGATAAAATATAATATAATTATGATAACTATAAGCGCCATCTAGTCACAAATGTTGTAGTTATAACAGGGTCGTTTCGTATCATCATGTATCATGACGTCGTACAGGTATTTGCCGCTAGATGGCGCTCACATTAGTAAATTATCTCGGACAGCTATGCGCTGCTAGGTGGCGCGAGTAGTTATAAAAAAAAATACCTCCGTTCCCCCGAACATGTATGACAGAGTCGGCATCTGAATCGGAAAGCCAGGTGGCTGCTGACGAGCGTTCAGAGCGAAGGTCATCGCTAGTCTCTTCTACTATCGTCTCGAGGTACAATGCGTGGTTGCTGCCATTATCGCCTGTAAACAAAGTTCAACTTTAGTTAAGCTACTCTGCAACAGATGGCGCTGAAAACTACTAGTTTAATAAATACCATTGCATTGATTATTTAAATATTATAATAATAATAACATTCGCATTGCATTGCTACTTTTCAAATTCGCTTACGGTAACATTCGTAACGGGCAATTTTTACGCAGAAACGTTGTTTTATTCGAATGTCGATATGAAGCGGCGCAAAAGGTGACGTAGTCAGATTGTGTACATAAGTACAATGTGCTTTCTCTCGCAGCCTCATTAGATGACGTAACGCTATACATTACTTGGACGAAGCAAATCGTGATAGTACAAAAATGCAAGCTTTCATAACAAGCCTGAGTATAGATACAATGGGATAGTTACACAATTTACAAACAGATCAATGTTTCGCCTTGGGACTTTGAACAAGATTTTACTCTTGTAAAAAGTTCGACATGTGGTGAATTTACTAGATAAATGATGAATGATTATTTATGTTTTTATTAACTTCACATGATCGTTTGTTTTTTATCAGTAGATACGTACGTAGGTATATAGGTAGGTATGTTTAGTTCAAATTTCAAATCTTGTAGTAGGTAGAGGATCCTATTCGAATAGGAGACGACCTTCACCGGGCTATTTATTCGATAAAAAGTATTTTACTTAAGTATATCAAATTTAATATGTTAAGTAATATATGGCGAATAGGTAGGCTGAAAAATTTCGGTCCAGTACTTATATTTAAAAATATGAACTTCGTTTTTAAATTGCAATTGCTTGTATGGTATGGTATGGCAACCGGTATGGATTTTTTTGATATACATTTGTTGAAGAGGAACTGATGATGAAAATCACATATGGCCACCGGAACTCCTCAACGGTACCTAAGGGTGGCTATAATATATCTCGATTAACATAGTTGAGCGACTATAACGAAAAATATTTAACTAATTGTTTCAATATGACTATGACTTTCCAGCGGCGTTGCTTGCGGTGAGCTTGAAATGTCTTAAAGTTTCATATCATCTAAGTGGGACTAGATAACAGCTTATTGTAATCCCTAAAAAGTATAAAATAAAATAAATATTTTTAAAACAAAAAACCTCATGTAAAAACGCAGAAAAACGACTCACAATATTTTTAACCAAAGGCCGACTTCAGTTGGACTGACCCAACCTGCCATTTTAAACAAGTTATTTTTTAGGTTTTTTAAAGCGGTTTTTTGTTTTTTAATTGATTGAAACTTCTTGATAATGCTAAGAAATAAAAAAAAAATGTTATAGCTACTCAGTTTGACTGCGCGAGTATATGTGTGGCTGCGCATCATCAGATGAAGGTTTGCAAGACGCGCCCTATTTTTAATAATACAAAAAACTGTTAAAAAGTTTACTCTGCACCACCATGTGCCAGCAAACTTCCACGTCGTCGTGTATTATTAAACTAAGGGTAAGCGCACACCTGTCGGCAGGTGGTATATCTACCGACGCCCGTTCGCATCGCTTTGTATTTCAAAATTAAAGTATCTGTACACGTATTTAAGTAGTGTGTCGCTTGTACCAACACAAATTCATTTAAATTATTATTAGATCAATACTTTAAACTTTAAAGGAAAATAATGGTGCCGTCTATTTATAAGGAAACTTATGATCCGTCACAAAATGAAGACATTTGTGAAATCGCGACGTTTCGCGTTAATTATCGCTTGTCTATTTCGTCCTTTTTGGTTTCTTAACCTTTTTAGATTTTGCTCACTGGCCATAAGTAACGCGCTGTGATAGTTTGATTTCAAAATCTGAATATCCCATCGTCATTTTTCGTTTGATTAACGGCCAAACCCTATATTCAAACCGTGGATAGATAAGGCTTACCTCAGGTTAAAATTTGACATTTGTCCATACAAAATTTGTCAAATTTTAATCCGAAGTAAGCCTATCTATCCGCGGTTTGAATATAGGGTTCAGCCATAAGTGAAAAATTAGAAAATCCCGACATTACTATTTTACTATCGCAGATATTAACATGCCCGTAGTTCTTAGGGCCTGTTTCACAATCGACAAGTAAATTTATGTGCCAGTTAAAGTTAGCTCTCTCCTTGTCTATGTTCAAGTGTAAGAAAAGGAAAGGGCTAAATTTATGTGTCAGATATGCCACGATATGCTTTACTTGACGATTGTGAAACAGGCCCTTAATTTAATTGTTTTTCAAGTAATTTGCAAATATTGTGGGTGTGCACAACTCTTCTTCATTGAGTAAC
Source organism: Acleris cristana (assembly GCA_948252455.1). Lineage (NCBI taxonomy): Eukaryota > Metazoa > Arthropoda > Insecta > Lepidoptera > Tortricidae > Acleris > Acleris cristana. The sequence goes on along the minus strand of OX411772.1, from coordinate 15,569,022 downwards.
CAGAATGCTAAGTAGCGTGGCATGATTTTACGCATATTTTTAACGTGACGAATTGAATATTGAGTGTTAGTAAAAACTCATATTGCTGTAACGCTGAGGATAAGATTTTGCATCACCTCCGGAGCTCTCCGGGTAGGTCGCTACTGAACATCATCCCGTTTTCGATTTAGTGTGTCCCCTTTTCCATTTGCCTCCGTGTCGATTGTTTAGTTCGACCTTTTCTTAGGTAATATTATTGTTCTAGTCCTCCCTACCCCCCTACTCGGCAAGACCCACCACGTAGGTGCGAGCTGGTACTATAGAACCCTGTCGCATAACGTTAATCATTAATTTTGGCGTAATTTCTTTCATGTGGTTTGACGCTGTTATCATGACAGGGTTCCATAGTGGCATAACAATTTAAGTCCTTGACTATACTCTACACGGTCATCAAATTTCGTTTACTTTTTAATAAAGTTCAAATCCTGGTTTAGATATGTCTTTAAGATGAAGAAGTTCACAGCTACTTAGCTAGGATATTCGGCCTAGCCAGGTAGCCTGGCTAGAAAGTCGAAAGTCCGTCAGATAATCGGAACGGATCGATTCGGCTCTTAAATCGAATAATCTCTCTTTACTTTGGGTTTGAAGTAGGCAGGTATAAGATGTATTTACTCGTACAGACATTCGATATTATAACTTTCTACTTCCATTTACGTTTTATAATATAATTTTTTACAAGTTTTAATCGCCTTATAAGGAGTCCGAAAAGAAACTTTTTAATTTTTGATGTGAACCTTGTAAGAGTTGTAAGCCTAAGGGGTCCATATTTGAAATTACAATCAACTGTCGAATTGTACATACCTACGACGCATTTTTCCTTTTTTTCGTATTTCTCGTATTTCTCGTAAACGGAAGATTAACACGAAATAGTCAAGTTAAAAGCAGTAAGTAGGTACCTATTAAATTATCGTAAGTCGAATATATACCTAGCGTTATAGATGGACTGTTAGTAGAATCTTGCAGTTACAAGTTTCTATAATCACGGTAATCAGTTAACTTTATCCTCTTCATCTATACATATTACAAAATTGTTTTCGTGACTGACTGACAGGCGTTCCTACGGTTTAGGCTGTGTGTTGTCTTCACAGAGCCTTAGTGCCCATACAGACCGCTTTTTTAACGCGCCGTCTACGCGCGGTCATATATGCTGTCTCTATTTATTTTCAGGATGTAAAAGCAAAAGAGCTACGAAACGCGCGTCGACGGCGCGGTTAAAAAACGTGGTGCTTAGGCTCTAAGGTACCTGACCTACCCTAGGCGCTAGGAAAGGATTTCGCAAAATAAGTAGGTATTACAAAAATCAAAGTCAATTATATACACAGATTGCATGTTTTCATATCGTTAATTTGTCGATGGACATTAAATAGGGTCATTTCGCCTGTTCCCGTCCACTTAGTGGAGTTCTGTTGGTATGTAAGTATGAGAAAAAGATAATATTTAGGTAATATTTTTGAACGAAAAATGGATGTCATGTATTCCTTATATAGTCTTTTTAAGTTTACTGCACACTTTAGGACAAAACATTTATTTTATTTTATAAGTCGATAAATCGACAACATTATTTGCCATGTATGAAGGTGGCAGCAATAGAGTCAAACTTTGAGGTGAACTTACACGGGAGCGCGCCACATAGAACTGACCGTAGGAGAAACAGGTCCTGTCGTAGGTCTACTCCGGCGAATTTGAGAGTTTGCCCCTGCGACTTATTTCTGGTAATGGCGAAACAGTCCTTCAGGAGAAACCTGGAGCCTTTTGAATTCAAAGGGGAGATTGTTTAGTATTAATGGAATATGCGGTACAAACACTCATTATCCCCGAGCAGGTCCGGTCAAAATAGTGGCCTCAACTACGTTCAGGTGTAAAGCCTTGACTTGCATTGCACTATTTAAAGAGTGATCCGTCTTTTTCACGCGAATTGGTCTGTGGACGCGAACAGGCGAACTTACCCTATTAGGTAAATGAAAATGACTCAAGGTCGCCCATAGAAACGTATACAGGGCCTCTATCCAACACGGTAAAAAGAATATCGATTTTGATCTGTTATCGTATTGTCACCGTTTTGATAGCTCTTATTCAGTTGACGTAATGGCGAATGACGTCTTAACAATACCATAACAGGTCAACTACGATATCGTTTTTACCGTCGGGAATAGAGGCGCAGTACCTATGTACTACCTACATCGAAACTACCTACCAATATGAAAGTAAATACCTAACATGAAATGCCACAGACTAGTGACGTGCCCTCAATGGACTAGTGTCAATAAGAATCTAAGTCGCTCAGTTGCGGAAAAAAGCCGGCCACAACCTGTAACCTAAAACAAAACAAACCCAGGGGTCTGTCAGGGTCTCTTTATAGAATTTGCTACGGACCCCGTGCTTGCTCAATCCAGCACTGAGGAAGAAGAAAGTTTCTTACAAATTATTCCGCGGTAAATTTTTTTGTGAAGTGCCGCTTTAAATGCTTGCATTTTTAGCCAACAGGTTCAACTTGAAAACTATTTTAAAACAAATTGGACCAAACATAATAAAATGAATTCATCCTTAATATAATTAAATAGATTCGTCGATATATTCGTAATCATTAATCGTGTTTCACGAAATTAAATCACATTTTTTTTTTTTACAGTTGTCATTTTGAGGTTATTTCCACGCCCTAAAAATTGTCTATACCACAAAATAAAGACTAAGGCAAAGAAACCGTACTAAATAGGCCGAAAATACATTATGGTTGACTTCTTTTTACTTATGGTTTTCATAGTGAGTTGGAAAGAGATCGTCACAAGGCGTGATTTGGACCTATAAGCACCAGTGTGGAAGAAAGTAACGCCAAAGAAGTCCAGTCGTTTATTTGACGTTTCTTCACCTTCTGATCATGACAGATTAAAGAAGAAAAGACACCTAGTTTTTGTTTCTTTTCCTCTTCTCAAAATGTAATCTATAAAGTAGAGAGAAGTAGCTGGTGCAACGTTCATCTTATTGCACGGCTTCTATGCCTTTAGTCTTTATACTGTGGTCTATACAAAAACACTGAAAATGGCAATAATCCTCCATTCACAAACACCGTGATTGGATGTTTAGGGGATTCCAAAGTAAATAAAAAAAAACTTTAATCCCTAGAGATTAAAAAGGAACTTTAGTCCCGATGTGCAGAGACTAAAGTAACATTTTAAGAGCATGAGAAGTGAAAAATATATTGCTACTCACATAAATATTACGGATGCGTTTGAATAAGTAAATTTAGACTTAACTTCTAAAAACTTCTTGCATTACATTTATTTTTAAATACTATCGTTTAGTTTATTTCGTACAATATTAACAAAATTTACGTACTTGTTTATTATTTTTGAATAGCGATCATATACTACAAAAAATATTTTAGATGGATTAAGGCCAGTTGAAATTAACATGGTAAATTATAATTTTTAAAATGACATTCGCAATATCAATATAATAACGGATTTCTTACATATTCTGTATTAAAGTAATTAATTATAAATGGCAACAAATATAATGCGCAAAAAAATTAGTAAACGATCACCAAATTAGGTAAGGTTAGGTTAGGTTAGGTTAGTTTTTGGTGATCATTCATTATATTTTACTATATCTGGTGATCCGTTAAACATAAGCCATTATAAATGCTCCGCAAATAAATAATGTACAGCTACCGTGTAGGTACCTGTAGGTGTATGATAATTTCGAAGATTTCGCCTTACTTTCTTTCTTCATAAAATACTGTTGTCTTGAAACCGAACTCTTGCCGATAAGCTGCCTTTAAACAGCTCAAGCGACCTTGAGGCGCGGACGCGGAGATAAGGCGTGCATTGATAACGCTATCACTGGTAATGTCGAGGTGAGACGCGGAACAATCCAGGCTTTGTTTAAGTGAATATAGGAGTTGTGTGGCGCGGCACAGGGTCCAAGTCATTCAAGCGAGGGCTCTAATGTTATATAATATAATAATTAACGCATGCTTGATTGCTTGTTAATTTTAAAATATACAATTTAACCAACCTTGTTTATAGGGTTGCATAGTCAAACTATTACCCTTATAGTTTCACCACGTCCGTCCGTCCGTCCGTCCGCAGCTTAGTTCAGAGACTCTTAGTTCTAGAGAGCTGTTATTTGGCATTAATATACACATTATTCATGCCGCCAAAGTGGTAAAATAAAATCTTAAAAAATATATCTCGTCTACCCCATGGTGTGGGGACTGTGGGGTATCGATGGATAGGTCCGTCAAAAAGATTGCGGGTTTGTAGAAACATTTATTTGATTAAGGAATCCGTTTGTGAAATATTAAAATTTGAAGTGCTCATTTTTGCTAGAGTCAAGTGTCCCCCTCCCCTACAGCCAAAAATACAAGTACTAAAAATGTCAAAAATATCTTAAATGAAAGCACACAATAACGGAATTTAATGGAAACGATTCAGTAGACTTAATTGGTTCCTGAGATACAGGCGGCTATAGAGTTTATATTTACTAAAATCATCTAAGCCTCCTCTTCAGCGATCCGGCTCGAAGGACCATATGTAGCTGCCGAAACCAGACCGCTGAAGAGGAGGTTTTGAAGGCGTTGCTAATTAAAAACTTCGATATGAAACTGTAGATTTATTATAGCTTACTGGTATACAGAAATAGTGCCAAAATTATGCGCAGCTGAGTGGAAGTCTAGAAAGCTAGTGAGTTGCCATTTTTGACTCGTTTAAGCTCAACGGATTATTTTAGTGGGGATAAACGTTTTGATATTGCTTGAAGAGCAGATTTAGGTTATTAAGATGAATGATTTTAGTATTTATGTATTTTAGAAACAATAAAAAAATGGGGGAAAAGAATAAAATAAAAGAAATAAAATTTATACAATAAAAAGAAATGTTGCATACGCAACAACCACCAATAAAAGCACCAAATAACTTTAAATAGAGAATTATATAAATAGTTCATACTTGTTGTATTTTGAGATAGTTTTTGTGTAGTATGTACCAACAACGGAACCCTACACTGAGCATGCTCAGACATGTTCTTGCCCGGTTTTTTTTAATTTCCACATCGGTATCTGATTCGTGTCCATTTATTTAGTACCTACTAGCTGTTGCCGGCGACTCCGTCCGCGAAGAATTCGGTTATCATTTACTGGTATGAAAAGAAGCCTAAGTTCTATTCCAGACTATGTATAGGTAATCTATCTTTGTGCCAAATTTTATACAGATCCGTTCAGCCGTTCCGTTCCGGCGTGATTGAGTAACGAACCTAACTTTCGCATTTATAATATAACTATAAAAATATATAGCTTCTGCCCGCACGAAGTCGTGCCCTCGTAGAACTTTTAAGTTTTTCAACAAACACACAAACTTTCACATTTATAATATTAGTAGGATAGTGGGATGGGCTGGGTACACTACATAACCTCGAAATATTTTTTTCCGAATTTGATAAACACGAAATTTCAGAATTCCGATTCTGAAAGTTCCGAGTCATCACTATTCCGAATTTTAGTTCCACAAAGCATCACAACCACGATTTTTTAAAATTGGTTCCGAATGTTCACATTTCCGAATTATTAAAATCACCAAAAATATTTTTCCGAATCTCACAATTCCGAATATTCTTATTCCTAATCCCGAAATTTTAGCAGCCCGAATTCTCTAAGATTTATTATTTCAAATAAGCGCCTGATAAAATATTATAATAATACCGTGTATAATGTTTAAAATGCTTAATGCTCATAAACTGTAAGAAATATCCCACAAATTAAAGTACGACTACAGTAAGTGGGGCAGCAAGGGCCTTCATAAACTTTGTTAAATTTCAGGTCTCGACATGTTGCATTGCATCAATCCCAACGTTCAAAACGAATGCAGAGTGTGGTTGCCGTGAACCAACGAGTCGCTATTCGCTTACGTCAATCCCATTACATACACGCATTCTTTCGGATTCATAAAATCAGACCAGTCAAAGTCTAGAGCAGTGATCCCCAAAGTGGTCTATATCACAGTATATTTTGTCTATATCGACCCCCAGGGGACGACGACGACATGCAAGGGGTCCATATGGGCGGAAAAAATTAATGGGGGTCTAAGAGATAAAAATGGGGGTCCACGAAAGTGACATTAATTTTGGCTTTCCATTAATGGAATAATCCATATTCATACACAGATAGGTAGGTACCTACTTGCTTACGTAATACTTTCATATAAATATATAAATAAACAAATATCAATATAAATTATGTTTCAATTTGTATATAGAGTGAACTGCCCTATTATTGGCCACGTACCAATTATTGGCCCCATGAACTTTAACATAAGGTATTAGAGACGATAATTCAACAATCTCTAGGTAACTGGTATTTTAGAGGCCAGTAATTAGGTGTTTTACATTATGTTTCAATTTTCTCTAAGTATATATTCGACTTTGTAAAAAAAAATGTTCCTTGTAGCAATTTTTCTAATTTTTTTTGTACTTATTTAAATTTTTAGCCTGCTATCCGTACAAAAAATCCCGGAATTTTTTTGCTTAGTTTTTACGTGATGAAGTAAATATCAGGGGGTCCACCTAAAACCGAAACAAATGACAAGTGGTCTATGAGACAAAAAGTTTGGGGACCTCTGGTCTAGAGGTCTTAGAGGAACCGTGAAAACAATTTAATAATAAGCTTTGCCATAGTACTCGTAATTAATTAATTAATTATTTCACTCTGACTTGTATATAATTAACGACATTGCGGAAAATGCTTTTGGCAGGTTAGGTCGTACAGTCAAAGACTTTAATTTGTAAACCACCTTAAGTCCAAAGACAATCTGACATTCTTCAGCAATAAGGTTGAGTTTCCTATAAGTCACAAATGACTTGGCATCTCTAATGAAGTAATGACATTGACGACTTCAAGCATATTTTTTTTTCATGTGTCATAAATTTACATTCGTGGCCGTAACCGTACCGTACCGTCTTCTTTTTGACGTAACATCCAGCCGGCTCCGAAAGTGACACTCTTTAGGGTACCAATTACGTCGTTAGGTACAAGATGACCTTCGCTTCGACAAGAACCTTTTTTATTTAACCCTTTGAACGCCAGGAACCACTAAAGTGGTCGTGTACTGTCGTGCCTACCACGCCATCGACTAGTTAAGTGGTCACAGATACAGTGCAAAATAGACCCGAGTATTTGTGACGTAAGGTTGACGTTAGTTGTGGTTTTCAGCTGTCATTGGCGTGTGAGGACGACGTTTGTATCAAGTCAAACTGCCGCACTCAGAGACGTCAATTTAATTTAATGCTTGATTAAAGTTGCTACAGCAATAGAATAAGACAACACTTCACTAAACAAGCATTAAATTTAATTGACGTCTCTGCGGCAGAATGGCGTTCAAAGGGTTAAAATAGCTTAAGTTCTCAGTCAAATTTAGAATACATGTAGTATTTACTCATCGTTAGAAATAATTTATAAGCAGCGAAAAAATCTATGACTGAATTTATTTATTTTGCTTCGATGCGACTCATGCAAGGTATTTTTTATAAACTCAAGTTATTTTAGGTAACCATTAAATTTTTAATTTCTAAATTACCGTGGAACGCAAAGGAAAATGAACGGAAGGGTGCGCCCATTTATTCCAAAAATTAGAAAATAATCTTAAGTACAGGAGAGTTGCTCTAACACTTACGTTTTTAATACTCGATACAAATGAGACGCAGGTCGGAATCCCTCTGTGCTGGAGTCCGACTCGCACTTGACCGATATAATATTTACATCAACAGTCTCTTCATGCCCAATGTAAGTACCTACCTATTTATAACCGTATCGAGAATGCTGAGCCGCAATATATCGAGCGTTTACTGTTAGGTAGGTACCTACCGCATAAATTCCCATTCACTTCAGCCAGACGCCGCTTGAATGTGTATAAACGATACAAACGAGAACAAATACTAAAGGTGACACTAAGGGTCAAATTCATAATATCGTAGTTTGAGGCGGTAGTAGCAACTCTGTAATAAAATAACGTGGACATATTTGTTTTCTACCTTCATTGTATTGAAACCGGCCTTAGCACTCGTTCGGTATTAATCGTCCCGCGAATTTATATTATTTCTAGACGGAGACCAGGAATTACGCTGGAAAATCCATAAAATGAATATTAAAACTAATATTTTTATTCTAGTTTTTTGCACTAGAAGTATATGGCAGGTTAACCCAACGCACAGAGTAACACAAAGTAGTGCGTTTTATGGAAAAGTGCTTTTAAATATTTAGAAAAACTGAAACGTGATTCTAATTAAGAACTTCGATGTTCCCACGTGACTTTGACCTTAGTGAGGATGCACTACAAATGAAAATAGATAACGATGTTTATAATATTAATACAAAACCAGTATATAATGTATATTTGACGACGCGTTGACCTACTTGGTAGTGGCCCTACCTACGAAGGTGGCGGTCCTAGGTTCAAATCTCGGTAAGGGCAGATGTTTGCGAGTCTTGGATATTTTCTATGTATTTAAGTATATATTTCTCTATATAAGTATTTATATTGTTGTCTAGTATATATAGTAAGAGCCTAGAGCTTAGTTTGGGACCAGGTCAATTGGTGTGACATTGTCCCCTGATATTTATTTATTAATTAATCACCTATAGCTTAAAACCATATACAATTAAAACATATTTTCAAGGAGGTTTAGTAAGACTAAATATGTAAAGAGAAGAAACTGGATTACAGTCTTGGCGTTTAGTGAACACTTGACATCCTAAGTTGTATAATAAAATGTTAAAAATATTTTAAAAACAAAATTAATTTAAAGACTAAAATTAAGTGTTTAAAATTACATTGTTAATCAGTTACTAAAAACAGATGATTAATATTCATCGATTTGTTATTTGGTTACCATGGTTACGTTCAAATTCCGTTTCGTTTGAAATTTCAACTTTTATGATCAGACAGAAGTTTTTGTGGCACGAATAAAATTGTCCTAGGGACTTCCGAACAATCTCAATTTATCGATAAATTGTACTTTCTTATGACAGTTGACTATGAGATAACGTACAGTCGGTGATAGAAATCGAGATAAAAACCTAACTTCAACGGGCGCGCATTCGCTGTGATTACTGCATAAAAATATCGGAAGGAACTCCCTAGTTAATTGAGGTTTTTGCCACAAAAACTTCTATGTCTGTTTATGATAAATTGTCAGAACTGTTTTAGTAACTATTTAGCAATAAAATTCACAAACTATTAACGCCAATCGGAATAACGAAAATGACTTTGCTGACAAGTATTTTGTTAGCAGATAAATCGAGGAAAGTATACAAGAAAAGTTAGGGACTGTTTATTTTTGTCAATATCATTTTAAGCTTGGAGAAAAAGTTATGTTTGCAATGGTACATAATTAGCTATTGAGGAACTCGTGGCTGTAATTTGAGCGCTCTAACCTCGGCACTCGTGCCTTAAGAAGCTTCATTATGTACCAGTAACATATAGTATTTTATGTAACTGATACATAAAGAGGGTCCTTAAAATACGAGTGTGGTTTTATGAAACGAGCTGAAGGCGAGTTTCATAATGAGATCACACGAGTGTTTTAAGGCCTAATTATGTACAGTTACATACATTACTTTATCTACACACATATTATAAGTACTCTAAGATGCGTTCAGTAGGCGGCAGAACAAACATGGCGGCAAAGCTAACCTGTGTCACGAATATGAATGTTTTTTTAAATCATAGACAAACTAACAAAGTCCCTATTCTAATGTCATTCGAAATCAAAATGGCGTACGACACTTTACTTCAAATATACCGAGTCGACGTTCAATTTGATACTAGAATTGGCCCCTGTTTGAATTTTGTAGGTTTTGGAAGATGTTCCAAATTTGAACAACATTACTTTATCAAAAGTTGTATCGTAATTTTAACTTTTCATTACAGCTACAGGTAAGAAAACATATCATAGTAAAATTGTATCAAGTAATGCTGGTCATTGTCTACGGATTCTGAACGCATTATAGAGAACTTATGATATGATATGAGTGTAGATAAAATAACTAAAGTGATACCTACTGGTAAAGAACCTTTGCCTCTCTTGCCTAAAAATAGCTGTAGGTAATTGTAATTCCAAAGCTTGATAATATCCAATTCTGCAAATTACCTATCAAAATATGGTAAGGATGGTTGATCCTTGGATATTTTTGATGTGGGTAACGTATTAGACTGTGGTAGTAAGTACGTAGGACTAGTAGGTAACTGTCAATACTCAGCGATAAGATGAGTTTTGATACCATTTAGTATAAGGATAACGTATCTTAATATAAAATATCACTGTGGAAATTTTTAACTTAAATAAAGATTAATTAAGTCATAATTTGGAGGTATTACATACGTACAGTGGTGGCCACATAATTAGGAACGCGTTTTTCCCACAAATATGACTTTTCAATGTTAGCCTATAAATAAATAAAAAATTGGTCAATTTTATTACTGATTACAATTTACTTTATCTCATTAACTGAGTTTTAAACTCATGTACAGTGAACTACTGTTAAAAACGGACCTTATATTTTACAGGAATTTAAAAAAGGTATGAAAGACAAAAAACATTTTCTTCAAATCCCTTGAAAATGAAAGATTTGTTTTGAACAGATATAAACTGTACACACATTTAAACCTTAGTTTATTAGTTAACGATTAGTGTAACTAAAAATAAAATTGTTTAGAACTTTTTCTTTGGTTGTCAAACGTGAAAAGTCATATTTGTAGGCAATTGTATGGGAAAAACGCAAGCGTCCCTAATTATGTGGCCACCACAGTATAATTATGTATATGTACAGAAGACATAAGTTTTAATAAACATTATTTAACCCTTTGAACGCCAAGAACCACTAAAGTGGTCATGTACTGTCGTGCCTACCACGCCATCGACCCATTTAGTGGTCACAGATACAGTGCAAAATAGAGCCTAGTATTTGTGCCGTAAGCCGTAAGGTTGACATTAGTTGTGGTTTTCAGCTGTCATTGGCATGTGAGGACGACGTTTGTATCAAAGGCGTTCAAAAGGTTAAAAGGGCAGGAAAGTTCAAAATACGCAAGTTAAGAAAATACATAATAAACGTTATGTTATGTGAAAGCATACGGACGCCTACTATATAGGTATAGTACATTGTGCATCAAGGGCGGTAAGACGGGGATTGCTAACGAGAGGCTATTAGAAGCCCGACGCCGAAGGCGGAGGGCTTTTAATGACTCGAGTTGGCAATCCCCGTACTGCCCGTGATACACACAATGTTTTTCATCACATATGCGAGGAAATAAAAAAAAAATAGAGAAAAAAAACAACAATCAAACAAATTAACTCGACTCGCTATAAGAGTTTGTTAATTATTTTCAATATAGTCTTCAACAGATAATGCTTAGAACTGTTTTAGTTTTAAACTTGACATTCAAAATGAACTTTAATAAAATAATTGCAGTCTCTGAAACAATGGTAAAATATAAATATAATGCAGATAAATGTACCGTATAAGTTTAATTATACAGTAAAATTGGTTTGTAGCTAATAGTTTTGTATATAGGAAATAAACCTTGGCTGAATTTACACCTCCTTAGTCTGAAATGATGTACGAGTGGATTCTATATTTTAAAACTAAACTCATAACTCCCTAGGTAGTTATAAAAATCCATAACTCATAACTCCCTAGGGAGTTATAAAAATCCATAACTCCCGCGTTAGCTAAATCGGCTATAACTGCCATAGACGTCTGCGTGTTATAACACCCTTTCCGAGCAAGTGTGATGAAAATATATGAATATGGCGGCATTACGTTTCGCAGTTACTGAAGCGATTTAATCAAACATTTTAAAAATGCTTTTACCACACCCGGGCACATGTATCCAATCCCTTGCTAAACAACATTTCACTAACTGATTCAGTTCACAAACATATCATTAACGCTTTTTTTCCGAAACTGTAAATACGGATTTATTTCAAGACCATCGGTATTACGGTAGAACCCTATAGGTTTGGTTAGGTTAGCCTTCAGGGCTCTCAGGGTGCTTTATGGATGCTTGTGATTTCGGAAGCCCGCTGCGCTGGGTGAGGCCCCGGTCCGGGACCGACCGTCGAGGCAACTGCGGGAAGGCTATCTCCAGCAGCGGAATACATTTGGCTGACATGATGATGAAGTTGGTTACTTTTCGGTTCTTTATTAACATATGTGCTCGTAAAATCGAGTTCTTAAAGTGGAATACACCATTTCGTCAGTCCATGTTTGACAGTCAAACCTTACGCTGCCCCGTTGGTTTACACGTGTACGTGCGTGTGCGCCGACTCGCCGTGAATTCTCGTAACTAGAGCGAAACGCGGCTCGCAATTTAACTATAGAGAACTAGGGCTACACGAAATCGATGTAACATTAGTGGTCTCTTTCCCTCTGCTTTATCGAAAGTAAGGAGGGAGATAAAGACTAAGTATCCCAATTGTATGTTTAGTGACCTTTTTCGATTCCAGAAGTTCCTACAATATCTTTGTGCGAGGCTAACGAACGTATTGATTTAGGTATTTCCACTTTCAAATCGAGTTTAAAGGAAGGTTTGGTTGTCTCGGGTATTAGAGTTCCTCACGCAAGGGCAGTTGACCGCGCCTGTTTCCACCATCTCGATTTGTCTCGATGACTTGTTATACAGTCGATAAATATATTATTGTGAACATACTTTCTGACAAACACGTAAGTGTGAGAGTGACGGATGCTTTATCCACAGCGATAAACATGGCCACGATAGGCGGCACATTAGGTATATAATATGACTAACACAAATCTTGTCTTACAAATTATTACACTGGGTTTTGGATTTTTATTTAAATTCACTCGTTTATATGTGTACATCTAGACATAAGTACTTACATACATTTTACAATACCACTTGAAAGCGGCGAGACAGAACAACATTTAAATTCATTTAATTATCAAACCCATTCTTAACCAGCGGTCGTTCAACCAGAATGTCGCCAGACCTGTTCCGCTCCGAAGGCCTCTGCCTTCCTCTTGCCTTCTACAAGGGTTTATCTACTGTGTAATTCTAAAGGTCTATGCGACCTTATTAAAATAACGAAGGGTAGGATTCGATTCAGCTGGTAACTTTCAAATGCTCTTTTGACTTAGGAGGGGGGCAGTAACTAAAACTTAGTCAGACTAATCGCGAGGAAATAATGCCTTCCAAGAAAAAAAGCATCTAAAGAAGAACTTTGTGCGACTAGCACCGCACGCACGTACGGGAATTGTGAGATGTTGGTATGCAGATACACCCTTTCATCTGAAGTCACTTCGGTAAATATTGGGGGAAGATATGCCGCTATTTGTATGTATATCTTTGCTGGCACAAATAAAAGTAAGAAAACTAAATAAACTTTATTTCTATGTAAGTAGGTATGTTTCATACATATAACGCATGCCTCTTCCTGTATTTTTTAATTCTAATAATTACTGATTAGGTGATTACTCGGTCATCCTACCAGTGAAACTCAATAATACTGAATTAAAAATAGAAACCTAGATAGGTTTAGCTAAGTACCGAAAGACCTCGAAAGACAGCAACGGGCCATTGCTATTATTGCTATTAAAATCAATATTTTGGCGCGCCGATTTGCTCAGACCAAGTCAAGGTAACGCTGTTCGGGGCGTACCTACTGTCGGGCGTTCTACACTAGCCAGCTGTGGTATCAGTACACCTAGCCATCTTTTGACAGACTCCGAGTACAGTGCAACAACTCGTTCCGAGCGATGCTGCGGCTGCCGGGGCGGTGCAGCGCGTCCGGCGTGTGCGCCGTGCGCCGTGAGCAGAGTGGATGACTGCTTCGCCGTGATGCCCGTGATGCGGAAAAGATGATGGTGGCTGAGCAAGTCGGGCAACAGTAGATACCTATTGTTAAGGTGTGCACGGACTTTTATTTTTATTTCCGGGGCGAAGTGTTCACGATAAATTATAAATTGTGAATGTTAAATGTTTAATATTAAATATTTAGAAACAAAAGATATTCAAGGTAATACAATATTAATAATGAAATACAAAACTAAAATTAAAATTATAAACTTAACTATATTTTAAAATTAAAAACCTATATCTAAAAAAGGGCCCTGCGGCATCGTCCCGAAGATTATTAGTTATTTATTGATAGGTTCATACCTAAATAAAGGATAATTTTTAGGGTTCCGTACCAAAATGGTAAAAAAGGAACCCTTATGGTGAGACTTCGTTGTCTGTCTGTCTGTATGTCACAGCAGGTTTTCTCAGCAACTACAAATGCTATCAACTTAAAATTTGGCATAGTTGTACAACTTGCTTACCCGCATCTGTTTTTAGTAAAAAAAATATGAAATTAATTTTATAAATAATTTAAAAGGGGTCTAGAATGGGGGGTTGAAAAATGAAAGTGGTTCGATTAGAGCAAATGGAGTGTCATATGAAATAAGACCTTTCATATGACACCCCATTTGGACATTTCAAAACTTTTTTTAATTTTTTTTTTATATTCTTTTTGATTTATATTCAAAAATGTACAAAATATGAACGTTCCCCCCCCCCCCCTTATCTCACAAGTTTATTAATCAAAAAATAGGAAAAAAATCCGGACGTATAGATAATTATAGATGAATTACCGAGAGCGTGGAATTGCATATGTAGTGGTTGTACCGTTCGCATGGAAAGGAAACCCATTTAAGTTTTCTTCTTAAGTTAATGAGATTACCCTAAACAAGGTGGAATAATTATGTCCTTTTTTTGCTTTTAGTCGCTATCATTTATTTAAATTTTCTTATTTGAAATTGCTTATGGGACAGATGAAAATTATATATATAGTTCTCCTGATGACTTCTTGATCAAAATCATCTACTGCCGACGGACCGTACGTAACTTTTTCTTACTCAGAGAGAGGAATTTTTTCGTTGCTTTGAATTTGTCACTCTTACTTATTAGTCTTACCTGTAGCTTTTTTAACGAATTGGGCAGCGGTGTAAGGTGAATTTATTTTTTTCATTACTTCGAGTTCAAAATATTTCGGACATTCAAAATTATTTGTTTACTATGACTCTCAATCTGACCAAAATTACTGTTACTTTTTGCCATATCTTTTGCAAACTGTGTAACTAAGGGCCGTATTAATAAACTGATCTCGGCTGTAATGCTCGTCTCGAGATGCGTCAAAAATGACAGTGTTCTATGGTTTGGCGTTTTGTTTGACGTATCTTGTGACGGGCCTCACAGTCAAGATGAGTTTATTAATACGGCCCTTACAGTCGCACGTGCCCAGTCAAAATAATTCTGAAAATTAAGAGTATCCAATAAAATAGTTTTTAAAATTGTAGGTAATTCTATAGCTCTGCCTACCCCACTCTGGGATTACAGGCGTATAGGTATGTATGTATGTACAATAAAAAAGACGTATATTTTAGTGCATTGCAAAGTATTAAGAATTTGACACTGACATTATTTTTGTACTTACTTATTTAATATATAACAAAACTCTTTTTATGCTGATGGTTAAGAAGTAGAAGAAATTTAAATATAGAATGCCTGTAAAGACATGTTACCACTACATATGCAATTCCACGCTCTCGGTAATTCATCTATACTTATATTTTATCAGAAAAATAAAATGAAGTGTTCATTAATTACGGTTTTCGAGAAATAACAAAAAAAAACAAGAAAATTTGTATTAAAATTTAGGCTTGTCAAAATGGACCTTAATGCCTAGAAAATAAAGCTCATAACAAAATAAGTAATTTCTTTTGCGGTTACCAATCATATTATCTTTAACACGGAACCCTCGGTCCGACTCGCACTTGACCGGTTTTTTTACTGCAACTACGATGGGGGTCGGGTAGTGTCACTTAGAACTAAAGTGGCATTCATGCTAGTATCTAATAATATAAGATAGGTCGTCGTTCAGCAATAACTACCAAACACCACTAATTGTACCATATTTAAGTAAATAGTTAGGTGAATTTGAATCTGAATATGTTTTACTTAGGACTTTCTTGAAATTTTCGTGTATTCTAGCGGAGGCCACGAAAGCATTTTTGTCTCTATCAGTTTTTTTCTTGACCTGCACTTGGAATTTTATTTTGTCCTGTTATTTGCTCTTATTTTGGTATTTTATTTTGTACTGTTGTTAAAAGTATTTCCTCGTTTACTACCAATGCAGCTATTTTAAGTAGATGTGACTCTTATACGCCAATTATACCCATTTATATTTTCTCGTACTCATAGAGCTATAAAGAGCCATAAAGCCGTTCATAACCGCTTTTGAATTACTTTAATGGTAGTGTTGAGACACGTTCGGTATAGCCATAGCGGGGTATTTATATGCAGACGCCTAATTTCTTTTTGTATTAATTATACTCACGAGATTGGTTTAGTTACCCGAATGGTTTAGTGGCAGTGAAATGCTAAAGGCAAACTGTATAAGGCAAAATGCTTGATTCCTATTTGGGATTGCGCGCCAAAAAAGTAATTCTGCTCTTCCGCCGTCGAAGAAAAAATCTGTACATTAAAGATACCTATTTGAGGAAAAATACTTCAGGGGACTAAAAGTCACCCACAGAACACTTTATTTTGGAATTTATATCTGTCTGTCTGACTAATATGAATATATATATTCATGCCAAATTACAGCTTTCTAGAACGAAGTCTCTGAGCTATGCTGCGGACGGAGTGACGGGCGGCCATGGTGAAACTATAAGTTTGACTACGGAACCCTAAAAATATAATATGTATTAACTTTTATATTCATATATGTAGTGTATGTTATTCCGTAATCTATTTATATTTTATGTACCGTTTCAATTCATTTATTAGTAAGTTTTTTTTTGTTCTTCCAATATACCCCCGTGGTGCCCGTGCGGCCTACTTACTTACTGAATAAAATATAGCTTTTATATTTATCTTTAATAAGTCCGTACCTACACTTCAATTCGATGTGTAACTTTTCATATTTTACAATTATTTTAGGGTTACCTGAAATAGTGCCTTTGAACATCCGTTTTATCTTCATCGAATTGTTATTATTTTTCTAGTCCAATAAACTCGCACTCGGTCCGACTCGCACTTGACCGGTTTTTTTACTGCAACTACGATGGGGGTAGTGTCACTTAGAACTAAAGTGGCATTCATGCTAGTATCTAATAATATAAGATAGGTCGTCGTTCAGCAATAACTACCAAACACCACTAATTGTACCATATTTAAGTAAATAGTTAGGTGAATTTGAATCTGAAAATGTTTTACTTAAGACTTTTTTGATAGTTATTATTTTTCTAGTCCAATAAACTTTTTAGGCACTTACATATTACGTAGCTATGTAAACACAAAAGACAGAAGGCGCGGTTGTCAGTCAGTAGCGGCCCAAAGCCCAGAACGTCTACCTGCCGCCGTGGCGCGCCTCCGGCACCGCCCTCTGCCGTTAGGCCACGTTCCGTGACCGTACGCGCTGCGGTCGAAAATTATTCAATGTAGCCAATACAAATAGTAGTTATTACTGCTGGGGGAATGAGCGACTCCTCGGACCCGGCTCTCATAATATTATTTACAGTTACTTACATCAAATATTGAACGTCCGTGGCGGAGATAGTGCCTACCTTCAAAAACCCCCAGGATTCTTCAGATTTACTTATTATTATTGGTTATTCAGATAATAATATTCTCGGATTATGTTTGATGCTGGCGACCTAAAGGTTTTTTTATTCTACCTGCCATGTTTTGTTGAAGCTGATTAACTTTTTTAGGTATCTTATAACATTCATACCGACGGTCTCTCCCGGTTGTATGACGACGTAAGGTTACTGTGACCAAGCCCAGGCTAAACAAAAAAAAAAAAATGGTTTGCATCTTTTAGACACTTCTTCAATTTTCCATACATAACATCTGTATCCCGTTATTCGCAATTTCGTAAAATTGTTTTACTGGATCCAGTCTACGTCGAGAACACAAGTGCAATTGCAATGATTGCTCAGGTTTAGGGTCCCGTCGCCGCGTGTTGCTCTAATGAATTGTTTTTATTTACCTACTGCCGGCGGCGTGTAGAACTTGAATACATGTCAATTAGAGACCAGAATAAGAAAAGACCTGGCAACACTGACAATAAGCGACGTAAAATTACATCGCAACAAACGTCCTGCGAGCGTTTACATTAACAAATGCAACAAGGAAGTTTATTGTTTGATACTGATAGTGAAGATAATAACGGGAAGCAGTCGCACGAGCACCTGTACGAGTTCACAATTAGACGACACGTTTACCCTAGTTGGTAGTGACCTGCCTACGAAACCAGCGGTCCCGGGTACGAATCCCGGTAAGGGCGAATATTTGTGAAATGAGCACGAACATTTGTTCCCTGGTCTCGGTTGTAAGTGCATACGTATTCAAGTATGTACCTAAGTATTTTTTTCGTTGTCTAGTACCCATAGTACAAATCTAGAGCTTAGTTTGGCACCAGTTAAATTTGTGTGAGATTGTCCCCTGATATTATTATTATTAATTCATATGTATGAAATTACGTGATACTTGGCCCATCCGCAGAGAGCTCGATGAGCTCTACCGTAGCGCTAACCCAAATTGACCAATGAATGAATGAGTACCTAAGTAGCGGCTGGCGCCCCGTGTTGATGCCCGCCCGTGCTGCCGCCGCGCCGGTTCACGCTGCTGGTCATTCAGCGTAAAGTTCAACGATCAAGACTAGCGAGACACGTAGTTTGAGACATATGGGTTCCGTGGACAGATCACGAATTATTTATACTATATTCGTATAGACCGTTCAAAGTATCATTTCATGGACAGTAAACTAGGTATCTATATATGAATCTATTCAGTATTAAGATCCCTGATTTCCAATTAGCTGTACACTACTTCGAATATAACTATTATAATATTCCACCAGTTTATCGCCGCAAAAGTTAATAGAGGTCCGTAACAACTAGCACGTTATACAATGTAATTAACCATAACATGACAGACCTACATGTACTTAATGTTTGTAAAAAGTAACTGAATAGCCAAAGTTTCGACCATGAGCACCAAACGCACGGGTTTGTCGAAAAGAAAAAATACTTCATAATTTTCGACCATTGCTTACGTTGTATCAATTTAACCCGGAGGGACTAAGTAAGACCCTAAACAACTCGTCAGAAATTATCGGTCTACCGGATGAACCGGATCTAACGCAAGGTGCCAGTAAGTAAATATCGACGACAATGTTACTGGATTATTTAAAAGCTCGGCAAAGAAGAGTTTGGCTTGGTGGCAGGTGAAAGATGACCCTACAACAATTTCAAGTGGCAACCACCATACATATATATAATATATTTGTTTCGTTTCCGTTCCATACGTACTAATTATTAGTACGTATGGAACGGAAACGAAAAAAAAACGGAACCCAGGATCACTCGTGCGTCCACTCGTCTGTCCGTCCGTCTGTCACAGCCAATTTGCTCCGCATCTACTGGACCAAATCAGGTGAAATTTGGTAGGTTGGTGTAATCCTATGACCCAAACACAGATGTGCAAAGTAATTTTTATTTTTTAAATAAGGGTCATTTTCGGGGGATAAATTAGGAAATTAAAAAAAAAGTTCTGCATTCCTTACTCTGTCATATCAAATGAAAGGGGTCGTTATGAGGATCTCAAATGTATTTTTGCAAAATAAATAGTTTTGATTTTATTCATGAAAGAAGACGAAAATTGACAATTCCCCCTGATCTCCAAAACTACTGAGCCTAAAATTATGAAAAAAATACAATATATAGTTCATTGCTTGTAGATTACAGGAAAACCTATAAAATATGTAAGTATAAAAAAAACGTGTGCGTCTCGGGACGCCCGACAGAAGTGATAACTTAAACTAAAAGTTGAACTATTTAATATTGAAATTGTTTAACTTGGTGATAGTTTTAGGTTATATGCTCACTGTCAACAGTAAGTATTTATGCTTAGAAACGCACGGTGACGTAAGCAGGTAAGATCAAATACCGTTTATCATTTTCGTCCATACCTTGTAACTTAAGATTCGCCTAGCGGCTGAGAGGTAAGTATATGACGCTAGATGCCGCGGTTCAAATCCGATTCAGTCCTGCATCTTTTTGTATTTTAAAAATTGTTTAAAAATTAGTACTACCGCTGCCGTACATGCGTGAAAGGGAAGCCAGAAAGTCTGTCATTAATCGCGCGTTACGTAACGAAATGGTTTACCCTCCGTAAAGAAGTTATCAGTTATCACTTCAAAATTACGTATGTACGGAACCCTCTCCACACGAGTTCAACTCGCACTTGGCCGGTTTTTTTTGGGTAAAAATTGGGTCCGTTGCCGTTTTCATTCCGAACAGCGCTTTCATTTATGCTAACTTTTTTTGCAAACCTAATATTTCATGATACCATCGACGAACGATACATTTTATGATGATACTAAGTGCTGAAATACTGCCACTTTACCAATCTTGGTATAGGAATGACGATGCACGTGCCTACATCGTTTAGAACCATAGTTGTGAGCATATGTACGCCCCATTCAACAGTCTTAAGCAAACAAAACACTAGTTTGAACCTGTACCTATACACTGAAAAAACAAATGGGTTGATTTTACTAAATTTTATGGTTAAAATAGGACCTACACGTGAGTTTGGTTGAATTCACCACTAAAAAGGTTGAAGCAACCTTTTCGTTGTGTTTTTTTACTAAGGTTAGGTGTTACCTCAACCAAACTCTTCGGTAGGTCCTAAAATTTTGTAAAATCAACCCATTCGGTTTTTCAGTGTAAAAAAACATCTGATTTAAACATCGATCGCGCTCATTGAAGGATGACGGTTGCAGCTGCGTTCAGGAATTCGTCGAGAAATCGTCGTTTGAATAATGTATAAAAGCAAGTGTTGGTAACACCGCGAGTTCATACAAATATACACCATTTGACGGTTGGAAAGTTGTGATTTATGCCAGCGCCATCTATCATCAACTGGAATGATGACAGTATAGTAAAGATAAATCGTTATACATACAACGACCGTTGAATAAAAGTTATCGCGAAAACGTAAAAATCTTAAGACCTTAAGGATTCAAAGAATAACCAGAACCCTAAGTAAAGTGTGTGTGCCAGCACTAGCACAAGTTGCCTGCGACTTGGTTGTCGCTCGGATCTCTCTATCTAGTCAGTAACGATAGAGACGCACTGAGCGACAAGCGAGAAAATACAATTTGTGCTACAAGAGCAGGGCCTCTATATTACTGGTTAAAACCATGTTACTTTTGAAGTGCTATCGTATGGTTTTTGACTAGACCGCCATATTATTGTAAAGATAATACTTAAGTCCATGTTGTCATGGTCATACTGCAAAATACGATAACACGCCTAATGGATATGCTTTTATCCAGTAGCATTTTCGCTAGGGAATCGCGTTTTCCTTCAGGGAACAAGCGGCCTGGATCACTTTGGCTACCTGACAATTTCTATCCAAAAGAAATCATCAGTCCGTTGCTTTCACTTTAACGTGAAAAAAGACCAACTACACGCTTCCGCAATACCTATATTAAAGTGGCTTTACTTCCTACCCTTCTCTTTAAATAAACTTAAGGAAGGTATTTGTTACAAAAAAACATAGATAAAGGTTGTACAAGCCACGGCCTCTAAGGATACCAACCGGTTCGGCCAATGCCAATTGATCCGTGATAAGGCATGCAAGGAATGCAGCGCGGACGCGCGCACTCAACAAGGGTCATTCTCGCTATCTTCTTTACCTAGGCCACCTCTGCATGCTGTTTCCAACTGTATGCTTCCAACAATGAAGTTAAAAATTCTTTAGCATTTGTGATCAACTTTAGATTTACCATGTTTGACTGATTGCAAGATGCCATCCATCTGTTTATTCGATATATTTAGATTTAAACAGCTATTAGCTAATAGGATTTAATCTTGGTTTTTTGGCAACGATTGGAAATAGGAATCAGGGTATTTTGTGACATTACTCACTCAGTATGAAGTTTTAGTCGTATGTAACAATATCGTGTCGAATAAAGCGGTTTTGTTGAGTTTTGACTTGTCCTGTTTTATAAAGTGTTGTATTCACTCGAGAGTATTCGGAATTCGATATTTTATACGAATTTGCAAAGAAAAAGAGTAGGTACTTTAAATTCAGTGTAAGAGAACATTGAGGTATTATGTACAGTACATAGTAGTTCAATGTAAGAGAATGAGATATTTTGCTACAAACTCTTAAAATAAAAGTGCCTGTTTTTTTGCAAGTCTTGGTATTTCATCTGATCGTCTGTGCAGTATTGACCAATTAGAGCATATTGTCTGCGTGTTTTTTTTTGTATAGAAACAGTTGGAGGAAGGTCCTGCTTTATAACGTATTTTTGTAGACAGTTCATTAGCAAATAGCGATATACGAATACTATGCGCACGGAGTGAACGATACACTCATTGTCGAGTTACATTAGGACAACAACATTATCTGTTCAAAACCAGCTAATGCCGACATCATTCATCATTTGTTTTCATTTCTAAGTGTCGTTTGTTATGTTCATTTTAATGTTCGTCCCCCGTAACCCGTAACTAGCAAAGTGTAGCAAAGTGCAACGTCAATTTCTTATAGTAGCTGCTGTTGAAACAGTCTGAAATAGCAACCGTAAATAATCGACTGAACGTGCGTCTATTTCCGACCATTCACCACATTCGTAGAAATAGATTAATGCGGGCCCTAAACTCAAGTCTGATTGATTTGCAAAAAAGGTCGCCTTTGGAATAAAGTTCTCTCATCTAAAAAAAAACTATAATCACTAAATTTAGACTTTAGGTACCTAACTACTTAACATCAAATTCGTGATTTATTTATTTATTTAATTTATTTAATCTTTATTGCAAATACAGAGTAAAAAAGCTGAACTTAATGCCTAACGGCATTCTTTACCAGTTGTCCTTTGGCCAAATCAGAAAATTGTTGTAGCCGGTGCAATATTGTACGAACGATGTCGCCGCCGCTGTCGGTCTGTCTGTCTGTCTGTCTGTCTGTCTGTCTGTCTGTCCATCTGTCAGCGGGCTGTACTTATCTAGTGAAGTGTAATAGCTAGGTAACCTTAAATTTTCACAGAGTTACCATGACCTCTATAACAACAAATAAAAATGAATAAGTAAAAATTGTATCAACATAACAATCGCTGTATCTCTTGTAAGAATGGCACGGAACCGTTCGTGTGGGACGCCACTTGCTCGTAAATACTCTCATTAGGTATGTTCATTTGCTATCTCATGACGGGCCTTTCTAACTCATGACGCACCCTAAGGCGTTTTGGGTTTCTGTAATTTCAATTTCAAAACGTCATTTTTATCTCGAGAAAGAGACAATCGAACAATGTGTCCGCACCATCATCGTTGATGCACACACCCTTGACTTAATAGTAAATAGCAATAGTTAGCTGTTTCTGGCTTTCGAAGAAAGTCAAAATCAAAATCGTTTCCTTACATGGCTGCCTTGCGTCACTTTTAAAGCAAGAACAGTGAAAATAGTTTGTCCGCCTTATCATTTAACAGCGACAAGGCGGACAAACTATTGCGGTTCCATTTTCGATTGAATGAAAAAGAGGCTTCTAATAGACTTCCGTTTGTATTCCCTTCTATGCCATTCTTAATTCAGAATGCAAGATTTCAGTTTTTTAGTGTAAAAGGTTCTTGATGAATAAGAAGAAAGGATACCTTATTCTTAAACTGTTCGCATGAGTCAAAATGTAATAGTGAAACTTTATTAGATGCGGTCTTAGTCCTGTCTATACTGCTGAACACGAAAAAAACCTTTATCATTTATCTATAAGTAAATATTTATACAATTCAATGATAGGTCAGGGTCTCTGATTTCCATCCAGATGGACCCGAACCGTCAACAACAACAAGGATCGAGGATCTGGCAACGCAGCACGCCCGTGGTAGCCGCCCCAGGAG
The DNA here is from genome assembly GCA_948252455.1 of Acleris cristana. Lineage (NCBI taxonomy): Eukaryota > Metazoa > Arthropoda > Insecta > Lepidoptera > Tortricidae > Acleris > Acleris cristana. The sequence continues at coordinate 15,545,030 of OX411772.1, read as the reverse complement.
GCCCGGTCTACACTGACACAAAAGGAAATTAGTTTTCTGTTTTGGAACCAATTGGACGTGACATTATTAAGGACATAACAGACGAACAAGGAGATAGTGGGACGTCTTATCCAAGAAGATTAGAACAGTGACGAAGCCGCAGTTACGAGCTAGTTCGACAAATAAACTTAAACTTAGTAAGTACTTGCCTAATCGCATCCTCCGCGACATTTACGTAGAACCATTTCACACTAAAATGTTACTTTTGTATTACGAGGCTTATAAACAGATGGCGCCTGGTCTCATAATATTTGTAGGAGTTATGAGAAGCGTTCGCGCGCAAGCACTCCGCGCGGCTCACTAGCTGGACATGTGAATCACTTGAAGCTATTATTATGCGTGCCGAGTGACCGGGTGTCAAGAGCAAGGCGACAGGTTATTCTAAAACTCTGTTGATATTGACGCATTGAACATTTTGAAGCTTAAATATATGACGGTCTAAGGTTTATTCAAGGAAAACTGCTAAGTATTTCCCTTAAGAATATTTGACAAAAGCATTCAGCAAGGGTTTGTTTGTTTGCCTATTGCAACAAATTGACGAAAGTATTAAAAACAAAAACACATTTTCATCAGTTTGGAACAGATGCTTTTTATTTTGATAGCGAAGATGCAAACGCTGCAAGTTTTTCTGCTTTCTATCAACTCGAAAAGTGTGGAGTTGACATTAGCGGTTTATGTCATTTGTCATTCGCTAATACGTCAATCGTATACATTTTGATGGTTTATTCGAAAATCGCGAGCGTAGTGTTTTGCATCTTATTGTACGGAACTCTGTTAAAAAAAAACTGAATGCGAACTGCAGATGCGAGGTTTTTGACGGAGACGCACAAAAAAAGGTGAAAAAAATCTACGTTCTGAGAATCGCCTCCCCGACGACGTCTATGGAACACTAATTATTTATTATGTAGATTCTGTACAAGCGCACAACCGAGGAATGCTGGTTAGGTAACACTGAATGTTTGTCGTGGATAGTATTTGCGGGCATTTCTGGGTCAAACGGTTATTGGCTTAAAAATGAGTTAAACAATGTTTAACACATTTAAAGTATTGAACTAGAATGAGGTCAATTCAATTCAATTCAATTCTTGTAGGTTATGGGTCCATCGAGGTTGTCGATGATTTCGCCAACGTCAATGTCAAGAAAGGCACGTAATTCAAAAGAGAATGTATGACATAAGGCAAAACAAACTTTTATTATTAGCCTAACTTCTACAATAACAAATTGTTAATTTCAATAAATTTACTGAGAACAAACACAAAAGGGGAGTAGACTAATGTAAGAAGGTACTGGATGTTAACAGGACGGGGGTAGAATGAGGTCTCCCGGCGCTGGTCGGTGCTCGAGTGGTGCATTGAATGGGTGTCGTGCCAGTTTAGAATTTCCAAAAAAGCATTTTAATTAATCGGAAGTTATTTTGGGCTTAACTAGTACCTACAAACCTACATACGGAAGCGTTGATTTGAAATCTAGTAGGTATTTCTTATAATTTTACTGTTTTCAAGTTAACGTTATTTATTTTCTTATAAAATAACTAATTGCGTGTGACTCTCCGTAAAAATGTATACTTATGTTTACTTTAGAAAGTCTTCCACAGTTAAAGACTAAGCAAATTTTTATCATGAGTCGTAAAATTACTTTCCATGGAAATCAAGTATTTCTAACATAAAAACTGAAAGTAAACCAACTAATAAATAACTTTAAATAGAGAATTAGTTTATACTTCCGCTTTTTGAGATAGTTTTTGTGCAGTAACGGCTTCGGAACCCTACACTGAGCATGCTCAGACATGCTCTTGCCCGGTTTTTTATTTTTATGAAACTATTCTTACATGCACTAGAATTTGACCATATAGGTAAGTAAGTTTTGAGATAATTTCCTTTTGCCCGTCCGTAGATCATATCAATAAGCTCTGGCTTGCATTTATTGGCCAGAGTGGATTTGCGAGAGCTACCTATACCTATATGTTCGAAGGGCGAAAGTGGTGAGCGGGGCATCTTACGGTCGTTTTAAGTCAAGAACACCTCTTCACCCTTAGCCCTGCTGGAACGGTTGCCCCTCTACTGCTCTGTATGTATATGCAGCTATTTTGGGGGGGGGGGGGGGGCATTCCATGGAGTTGGCGAGTCACTGTCTGTCATTCTAACTAAAGTTATTAGCATTGGCCAGGCCGGCGTCATAGTTTGGCATCAATTAATTCACCAATCCATATAATTTCATTCCTTTTTCCCATCGTTCTAAAATAGTCCCACTTTACTAAATTAATAATAATAATAAAACCATTTATTCAAAGAAAACAGGCATGGGACATTGTAATTCTTCGCCAAACTTCGCCAAGCAGTCTAAAGGGCCCCCATGCTAGCGTCGACTCCATGTACGCCTGCCAAAGGTCCGGAACTCGCACCCATTGTCCCGTGATTGATAAACACATACAAATAATTGGAAAATACATTTTTATAAGCATAATTGAAATGGTTATTTCGTCATAATTTTTAAAGAATAAATAAGTCAATAATAAAATTTGTTTTCCAAGTTTGACCCAGCGACCCCTTACGAGGGCCTTATTAAGCAGTGTAGTAATAATCGTTGGGATCTGTTCGAACACGGTCCGAACGCTACTAGTTGTTCGTACGCCCGGCTTTGCGCACGAAGAGAAAGTCCAAACCTAAAATATAAGTTACGACCGCTGTTCCGGTTTGGGAGGCGTCATTGAATCGACGAAGTTAAAACGGTATCTGTCTGTACATTCGGCTTGAATTTAAACAGAGGCGATAAGGGGCTTAAATACTGCCTGTTGTAAACTGAGCAAAACTTTTTACGCTAAGGAACATAGGTACTTATTGCATTTCTCCTTACAATTTGATATGGTAGAAGAAAAGCTTACTAATTCGATCTTAAGAATCTACCTATACCTTGTTTTTTTAGCATTAGAAAGACCTTTCAAGAAGTTAATGTAAGGTTTTTTATTGGGAATGTTTTACGGTAGTATGACGGAATAACTGGAAATTATTAAAATCCCATGTCGGAGCATTTTGCATCACAATAGAAAATTGCAAAATGATTTTTTGCTTTTACGTATAAAGATTACGCAATAATAATGTGTTAACACTTTTTTTGTGCTTATTTTAATTTATAACAAAATTATTGCTTGACAAAAACCCAAAGAAGCAGATGTCACAGATAAACGGAACGTTTTAAGCTTATAATGCGAGTAAATTATAGACTGACTAAAAAAATAAAAACCTCTAACGCCACTTATATTTTTTTTATAGGTGTTTCGTGAATTGCAATAGAAATGTCAGTACATAATGTACATAATAATATAGTTTCCGCAATACGACGAGGTTTTTTTTTCTGGTCAGGCTATAAAGAGATCGTGTCCCGCCGTAAAAGGGCTATACTGACTCTCATAATAATTTTTACTCATAAGGTGTTTTAAGTCATAATCATTGAAATTCATAACGTATTCTTTTCAGTAACCGTTACTTTTTCAGGATTTTTATAAATCAAACCTAACTAACCTAGCCTTATCTACACGTTTACGGTTTACGGTTCCAGCGATTACAGCAATTTTATGAAAACAAAATGATTATGAACAAAAAAGTTATGTTAAAAAATAAGGTTTAAAAGTCCCAAGCGTCCGGAATACCTAATATTCCGAGAAAAATTTACAATAACCCTTTTTTGAGGATGGATGTGGCCATACAATACATATGCTGAAGTTTCTTGCGGCGCTTCTTCTCCGCAATGATGGTCTTGTCCGAAGCGCTGGGAGATTCACTCAATGGTACCGACTTGTAAGAGCCCGTATGTGGCCTATTTACTGAATAAATATTTTGAATTTTGAATTTTGAACATTGATATACTTAATGTCAATTAACCAATTAGGTACTCCTTAGACTTTTCCTAGGAATAGACGATTTTTTCTTGATCACGCTAAGAGTCCGTCATTTCTATTGTCTGCTCCCCGCGACACGTGAGAAATTTCAAGGGGAGGTCTGTGTTTATTTACATGTGATAAATGTCAGAAATAAACAAACAAAACGGTATTTTTATAATGATCTACTCGTAATTTGAAGTAAATATACCTCATAGGAACAGTTATTTAGATTCTCTGTTACATTGAATGATGTCATGCCCCCATGAAGAGAATGATCCATGCCATGCGCCCACGCAGCCGAAATGGCAACAGAACTGGTCAGAGACTCAATATTCATAAAATAATATCGGATAGTGTTAAGAACCGCTTCTATGTAACGACTTCATGTTACTATATTCGTGCAAGCTGTAAAATTTTAATCACAATATGCCTGCCTTTTTCATGTAAGTAGGTAGTAAGATGAATTGTAAAACTTATTTGGTTTAGTTTTTTTCTCTACTGCATGTATTACGAGTACCTACTCGTATATTTGGATTGATGTTTGTCTTTGTCGTGTTCTTTCTCCAAGTAGTGGCACAACTAAATGGTATTTCGTAAGCAACTAGGAATCAACGATGACTGCATTTTTAATAAATTGAACGACTACTCAGACTGTATTTCATGTGAATCGTTCTTGGCGTGCTAACTCGGGCGGCAGGTGAACATGAGCTGTTTGTGTAGCATTCAGGTGTTTTTTATTGGTGCACTGAACTGTGAAAACACTCATTTGTTATATCAAAATACGTAGTTTTCTTATTCAGTATAAACATCGAGGTGTTATGACTTGTACAAAACAATATCGAGATTTTTATTTAGGGTTCTTACAGAATGTTGTCAGTGACTTTGGGACATCTCTGGGAATGTTGTGTTTATTAAAAAAAACTCAGCAATTTTCAACCTTCCGCAACACGATTCTAATAAATATTTAAAATACTACCATTAATTACTTTGATTATCGAGCTTTCTTACTTGTAAAAATTACGAAACCTTGTAATTCATACATAACACGAACGAACGAACGATGTTAGAACGTATTTTTCACAACGAATCGTTTTCGATTAGGACCTAACCTTGCATCCCTTACGAGTAGGTAATTTAATATTAAGCTTTAGAAATAGGTACAGCTGTAATTTTACTTTACAAATACCTATTTGAGAATTAAAAAACCTTACTTTATTTACTACTAGCGGCCTGCTGCGGCTTCGCTCGGGTGTGGTTTAGTATGTTCATTCTCATATCAAAAGGAAACATCGTCATTACTTAAAGAAAAAGTAATAGAACTTTCGGAAAAGTCTGTCTGCCGTTACTTCTCGCCTTTTTACAATCTTTTATTCAACTTGTTTTACAAAACAAGTTAGTATGTAGCATGTAGGAACGTTATAATGTGGAAGTCTAATTTTGGAAGTTTATTTTTAACCAGTTGCCGTTATAGGATTTGGCAGAAATTTGTTACACAATGTAAACGAACAACCCACTGACAATGCAATAATAAAGTACAGTAAGAAAAAAAAGGTTGTCATTAAGTAAAATGTTTAGCAGAAGTTTATTGTTTAAGTACCTACGGTGAAGGCTGAAAACGGTCTCATACGAGGTGTAGATATTAATTTTTCCTTTCTGAGATAATCGGATTTGAATAAAAAATTTAATGTTTTGTTATGGAATAAATGTTTGAGCATAACACTCGCTTCTCTTTAGCTGCAGTCGGGTAAAAACTGATAAATAAATTGAACTAATTTAAATCTAAGTTTAGAAAACATAATTTATAGTGTCAGCAGCATTGAAACCACGGGAATCCCGTAAAAAAATTCAACCTCTTTTTTATTCCTTTAAGGGTTGATTTTCCTTAAACGGTAAAATTTCATTTCTTTAATTCGTGGAGCCTACATTTTAATTTTGATTTAATTTACTTAAAAATAACGTTTCTCCCATACAAACTTTAATCCATTATTTCGACCCTTTAGAAATGAAATTATAAAAAATGATTATGGTACATTTACAGCCTCATATTTATTTTAGCCGAAGGTATATAACGTTAGTTCCTTCATAAGTCGACGGTTGATTTTTTAAATATTTCCTGTAAGATACTGTATTCAGCATCTAAACTTACGATTTCGAAGATATCGTAAGGGTAGGGTACTGTCTGCTGTGAGAATTGTCTCTGAGAAATTAAAACTCCAAATAAGTAACAAAACCAATAAGTGGCTCAGCGCAGAGAAACACGCAACAAAACTGACAGATTATCTTTAGTGTCACGCTACGTGAACAATGTGTCAAAGCGAAATGTGGGGAAAACTTGATGTGACAGGCCATGCTATCGGCGTTGCCCAAACAATGATAGCCAGTTTATATTTCGCTTTATCTTGTCTAATCATTCTCTTATAGGTACCTACATAGTTCCACTGCTGGGCAAAAGTCTTCTCTCGTGATTAGAGCGTCTTGGCAGAGCAAGGTAAGCCCACGTATTGAGAGAGTGTTTAATCTATATATATAAAAGGCATGGTTAAATAAAAAAAACAAAAAACCTAATTATAAATATATTTTATTTTATTCTTTTTAGTGATCATAATAAGCTTATGTAGACCCACTTGTTAGTTGATATGAAACTTTAAGACATTTCAAGCTCGCCGCAAGCAACGCCGCGGGAAAGTCATAGTCATATTTAAACAGTTAAATTTTCCTCGTTGTAGTCACTCGACTATCTTAATCGAGATAATTATCATCTTATCGCCACCTTTGAAATAGGTACCGTTGAGGAGTTCCGGTGGCCATCTGTGGTCTTCATCATCAGTTCCACTTTACCAAATGATACTTTCTGAATGCAAATGCAATTGTTATTAAAAATACTAAAATCGCCTATTCATCACTGGTTCCCTCATCCGATTCAGATTTGGTGACAATGAAGCCACCTCGAAAAGGTACTCTATTTTTGGAATCGGTTCAAAATTGACGGAGAAATCGGTGAACATACATATAAAATAGTACATTTCGATGCTAGTGCGGAGCCGTAGGCGAGTGGCAAGACTCGGAACGAGTGAAGAATGACATTTTCGCACGTGTATCGAACGACGTTTTTTAATACATTTGCAAAAAAAATGTGTTTCTGTGTATATGTGTATGTGAGTATCTGTGTATCCTGTCCTCTTCCCCCCGGACCTAAGATATTGTGCACTGTACTTATTTTATTTTTACTTACTTAGTTTACATACTCAGACTGACATTTAACTTTGGCGTTTTCTTTAATTTTACGTAGCGATTATAGAAATGTAAACACCGTATTCCTTCTTACTTCATTGTTCGGATTAGAAAAAGACAACCTAGTCAAGTAGGTACGAGTAGGACTCGCGCGCCGAGAGGTCCGCACCGCTCGACCACAGTATAATAAAGAGTACTAGCGTACAGTATGGTCACTCTCTGCCTCCCGTCAAAAGTGCCGCCCACCCGCTCTCGGTTACCTCACAGTTACCGGCTGGCAAGGACGCGACGACGTGGTGCGCTTTTTCACTTCTCATGATCTTAAAATGTTACTTTAGTCTCTGCACATCGGGACTAAAACTCCGTATTAATCTCTATTTTTAGGCTGTGGAAATAACCTCAAAATGACAACTGCGCAAAAATATTTAAAAATAACGATTTAATTTCGTGAAACACGATTAATAGCTTAATTGATACTTCACTCCTGCATTCGCTCACCTTTGCTTATGAGAGAATCACTACCCTGTACACCTCGCGTTAAGTTTATACAATGTTTAATTGAAAAATACTTACCTAGTTCATTGAGTCGTTATCGCAGTAAACTCACAATGGTCGCGCCATAGCCCGTATTGGCGCTTATACTTCATAGCAACTTACGCATTTTAAAGAAGATTCAAAAACTGGATCGACAAAAAAAAAATTAATCATAGAATCTGTTCACAAAATTTCATGAGAATCGGTTAAGAATTGCGACCTGTAGAGGAGAACATCCGGACATACAAAAGCAAATTGGTCGAGTCAAAACATAGACCCCTTCGCTAACGCTTCGGTCAATAATAATCTCAGAAAATAGAGTTAAAAATGTTTTTGTTTATAATTAATTACAAGCATACAAAATAATTCGACGCCGTTATTACAAGGTCATCTCATATTGCGTTCCCGATTCGCGAACGCACTAAATGGCGGCAACCCTAGCATGTCTTATCTCACTCACACAAGCATGGTACGCGTTCACGTACACGAGCTTAGACTGTGTGCGTAGCAACGCATTTGTTTCATACATTTTATCGCCATTGTCCGAGGTGTGGCTCGACTCACAATTGGCAGGTTTTGAGTACCTACAAATGTAGTTAATAATCCTTTCCCATCGTTTTTGGTCGGATAACTTCGTATTTATCTTGCTTTCTCAGTCGGCTTATTGATGGGTACTGAAGTTAATTTAGAAAGCAAGATAAACACGAACTTACCCGAAAAAAACGATGGGAAAGGATTATTCAGTACATTTGTATTTGTTGAGTGTACTTTTTAATCACAGGACACTTTCATGTACCTATTACGTTTTGACGATAAATCAGGAACAAAAAGTTGAAGAAACCTGTCTTGTATGGAGACCCCATTTTAAAACATGAGTTTTAGCCGATATAACAAAAAACGTGCTCATTATTTTTTCATGTTCTTAAACTTGTAATCAAAAAAAGTAGGAAAACAGCAATTTTTTTTTAAATTGTCTATAGAAGTTAGGGTTTAGTCACTTTTCAGTACTTTGGAAGACAATTTCTGCAAACAGGTTGAGATTGGGCAGCTAAAAAAAATACGTGTCTGTTATTTTAGACTACTCTCTAACATAAATATATCAAAAAAAACAAATCGGAGCCGGACAGTTGGGTACCTTTCCTTGGTCGGCAGTCGACCTTTGACTGTGGACTTCCAACCAGCGCGGCTCCGGCGTCACTAACGCAGCGACAGTGACGCGGCGACAGAGCGATAGTTATACAGTACGGAAATGTATGAGGGAACGTTCGAGCGCAGCGTCACTGTCACAGTGACAGTGACGCCGCGTTAGTGACGCGCGGCGCCGTAGCGGCCGTGCAATGCTTGCGCAAGCACGCGTTGCTCGCTGCGAAAGCATGTGATTTTTAGGTAATTATCGAGTTATTTTCGAGAGAATATCTAAAAAATGGACGGTAATAACATATTTACGGATGAGCAAGACGAGGCACTAATAAATTTAGTGTCTCAACATGCTATTTTGTACGATTTACGACTATAGTACTTGCTTCGTTACGACTATAGTAGTAACGTATAGTAGTAACTTACTACTTTCTAGCGGTTTTTTATTTGTACAGCATAACTCTAAACATCACTGGCTTAATTAAAAAGGCACAGTTGATTGCATGCATCTTATGACCAAGGCCCTTACGCACTAGCGGTTAACCGCGGGGGCGGCTAGCCGCGCGGTCGATCAAAATATATGAAAAACGGCCTCCGCGGCGCTATACGCACTAGCGGTTAGGCCGGTTAGCCGCAACTGCATGCGCGGTTAACCGCTAGTGCGTACGGGGACGAAATCCGAACGATAGATTATGACTTGCGTCTTTTCTTTTACTTAATAATTATAAACGGACAAAAAAATGAAATTAACTAAGTTTAAATACACCGTTTCGGAAATGAGTCTTTTTAGTTAAGATTAAGTAAAAAAATGTGTACTAACGTCCTCTTCGATTTAAACTTTGATTCTAACAAAAAGTAAAAAAAACCTGATACGTGATTTTCTGCTGATCCGTCATCTCATCAGTCATCTAATGCATATAAATAAATAAATTAACTGGAGAGGCCGAGACCGAACCGGGGCAGCCGGGAGGCCACTCGTAGGAACTAACTCCGACTACACTTACCGTCTCATCAGATACTGATTTACAGGATTTACTATAAGTACATATCAGGGTTCGAAAGTATCAAGATAATTACGCTTCTGGATAATTATCAGATAACTATCGGATAATTATCAGCAGTGTAAGAAATTCATTTGTTATATTGTTTCATAGCAAATTGTAACAAGACATAAGTAACGCTAAACGGTTGAAACGCTAGTAGAACTACCCATAAATAAAAACTAATACATTTGATATATTTTTTATTTTGATATTAATCCAACACAAATCAACATTAATTAAAGTTAGATTGAGTAAAAATCAGTGTGTTCCGGAAATACCCGTTCCAATACTTCGAATACAGTTCTCTTTTACAAGCGCAATTTTTCTGTTATTGTAAAAATTGCGCTTGTGTGTTTTATTTGTTTTGTTAGAATTTGCTATGAAACAATATAACAAATGAATTTCTCACACTGGTGATTCAATTGATAATATCAATTGATAATTATCCATCTGTTATTATCACGATAATTATCATTGATAATTATCTTTTCGAACCCTGATACATAACATATTGATGAATTGGTGTAGCTTCTGTTGGATGAGCTGGCTCCACTCGCCCGCAAGCGACGGGGCATCTTGTGGGGCTTTTAGGATGTTCTGAGATCGGATCGACTGTCATTAGAAAATACACCTTGAATCTTTATTTGCTGTAACTTCTAGATGTTGGTTGGTAATTGGATTGTTATTTTTTTACAGTATATTTCTTTGATTTATTTTATTAATTACCAGTTAAATAATTATTTCAGTACCTATGTATTCAATTCACTGTTGTACATAAAACTTAAAAATACGTTACTAACGAAAGATCGACGTTCGTGACGGTAACTCTTATTAATTTGATAGCTACGTCCACAATTTTAATATGATTATGTACACTTGTACATTCACTAGCAATAAAACATTTTCCGACACGAGCCCGTTATATCACACGCCTTTATTACTAGAGATATAGCGCAGTGTTTACTATTACTGGAAACTGTACAGCAAAAACCACAGTGTTGAAGATAAAGCAAATAAAAACACGTGTAAGGAACCGAGAGAGGAGCAGCAACCCCAAGGACCGTGTGGATCTCGCGTAGTCTCACTCTGTCTACTTTTCCTAAGACGAAAACAAATTATAAGTAATACTTGCCGCGTGGCCTTCGCCGGGGCGCTCTGAAGGATGCACAAATGAATGTCAAAAACATCTTGGAACTTGCAGCTCAGGATCTTCTTGATACTGTAGGCACCAGTTAATTAACAATCTTACCCCGATATACAAATAATATATTTAATATATATTTAATATATATTTTGTGAAGTAGGCTGCGTATAGATCGACCACCGCTTCTAGTAAAAATGACTAGGATAAGTAATCCTACCGTGCATTTTATATAATTTAATATTATCGAGCACTAGAAAGATCTAATACATACGGTCTTACGGAAGAGGCAACTTATCCTTGAATCATTTTTTCTTAGCTTAGTGGCACAATTCAACATTGACTAAGTGAAGATGACGAGATGTTACTGACAATCCGTATTTTTGTCTATTTCACCACCCTGACAATGAGGGGTGACACTGTGTATATGGCGCAGCTTAAGCTTATAGGTATATGAAAGTCAGTGTTGTGTCAGCGTGTGAACTTAGCAATGAATATCGAATTGTCACCTATCATGTGTCGCTGTCGGTGGTGAAATAGGGGGATGTGTCGTTAGAAGTCTGCCATCTATATTAGGTACCTAGGCCAAAGTCGAACTGTGTCTAAATTACATTAAATGCTTGTTCATTTAATTTTCAGCTTACTTCACAACACCCACCCAAAATAGTTACATAGAACCACCCATTATAAACACGGTTTAGCGTCGTATTTCCGATGACCGTCATTGGAAAGATTTAACCCATCATAACTTAAACATACGGTTAGGAACTTGCTTGGCGTTTTGACGTAACATAAAAGGCTGCAATGAGATCCTGAAGTAGGTATGCTCTCCTGCAAAAGCGATTATAGTCATGATATCGACGCTATTCCGAAGGCAAATGTGACTTTTGCTGAAGATTTTTAGGGCGGTCACATTCAGTGAAGCCTAGTATCGCTCTTACCTCGCCTTAGCATTGTGAACTCATTGCAACCTAAAACGCACTATAAGACGAAATCCCTGTCATAGAAATTAGAGAAGAAAAAGGAAATATGCCTCATATTTGTAGTTATTGTTTTATCATTGAACGAGACAGAACTGTCCTTCTCTATTAGCTATGTCCGACGCGGTCCCTGTGCACGCGCACACACAACATGCGACTTGACACATTCAGCCAGCTCTTATACATACACGAATAACTAAATGTCGAGATGTTTACTGAATGTGTTAAGTGAATAAAAATGGCCCAATAAAAGCAACTGTGAACTGGAAACTAATGCAGCGCCAGTCAATAATCCCATTTAGAAGGATTTTAGCTGGTAAAACAAAAATAACCCAAAAATAAGTCATATAATAATAATAGATAGGTATATAAACTTTATTCTGCAAAGTACCTGTGGCCTGTGCCAATATTCTGTAATATTATAATAAGTAGTAGAAATACACATGTAATGAACTAGTAAATAATCAAATGAAGTAAGTATGTTGTCGCCCAAAAACAATGTCGTTAAGGTGCTGATAGACTTGTTGATTTACTCGAGCATTCAGATAGCAAATGTGCTAAACTCTACCAGCATCATTAGATTATGGACACCTATACCATGTTGGAGTCTACCAGAACTTCCCAGCAGGATGCCACTTTTGAGGAGAAGATTGGCAAAACACAACATTAGTTTTTTAGGGTTCCTTACTAAATACTAAAAACGGAACCCTTATAATGATGACCTGGTCTGGTCTTTCCGTCTGTCTGTTAAAACATTTCGTTTCTGAAATGACTTAATCTGTTAGGCTGAAATTTGGAATGTGTATATAGGAATAGGGGGTCTATTTCGTTAGGCCAAAATATTTTTGGGCAAATGATTCATTTCCCAAATTTTCATTTACCAACCCGCTTTGTTTTCTGTAACCGTAAATATTTCAGTATTTTATAAAAAATAACCTCACCTAACCTATAGGGTTCTACACGATGGTACTAAAATAATTCCTAAACAAAATTACATAACATTGGTTTGGCAAATGAAAAATTTGGGAAATGATACATTTGACCAAAAATATTTTGGCCAAACGGCAGGCTTCCAGGAATATCATATGAGTGAAGTATGGTCCGTGCCAGGTAAGAAAAAATAAAAATAAAACATAAGGTAGTAGAATGACAATCATTTTTGTCCAACCGTAAAATAATGATAGTTACGCATTTAAACTAACGGCCTGTTTCACAATCGACAAGTAAATTTATGTGCCAGTTAAAGTTAGCTGTCTCCTTGTCTATGGTCAAGTGTAAGAAAAGGAAAGGGCTGAATTTATGTGTCAGATAGCCCTAAACAGGCCCTAATAGTGATGCAGCCCGTCATGTTGTGAAGGATTTGATCAAAGAACGAACGAAGGCGACATAATCAAATGTTTACCCATAAACTGTTCCCTCAGGCGGTGCCTGCCGTTGAGAATAGTATAACTTTACATTTTTTTTCTTTTTTTAATAACTATCAGTTGAAAATAAAATCGGAAACACTAGAAAAGATGACAGTCAAGCTTACCGTTCGTTTTGGGACACAGGGTGGGTTTGATCGTTTTTAAAGTTTTTTTGCGTAGACCGCGTATTACCATGTTATTCTCTTAAAAAAGGCGCTCGATCAGTCGACAGAGTGAACGAGTGAACGCGCTACACCGGCGATTTTAAGTAGTCCCGTCAGAGCGCACAAAAAATATTTTGGCTGCGCTGCTTAGTTGAGAATTCACGTTTTAAAATGTGTTTTATGCACTCTGACGGAACTACTTAAACTCGCCGGTGTGTCGCGTTCACTCGTTCACCCCAGCACGGCTAGCACGAGTTGCCCGCGACTAGCTCGTCGCTCGGATCTGTCTATCTATCTAGTCAGTAACGATAGAGATGCACTGAGCGACAAGCGAGAAAATACAACTTGTGCTACCGGTGCTGGACGGGCCATGAAAAAGTGATACGAGGTGACTTGACAGAAGCGCGTCACGCTTACCCCGTGTGCTTCTGTTTAGTCTACAAGAGAAAATACCCATTTACCGAACAATTGTCCTCACGTTTGATATCCATGGACTTATTTCTCTAATAAGTCTATGGGAGAGAAACGTTGATTACTTCTGGTTGCCCATTACGAAAAGTCATTTTAATACGCCGCGTCACTATTTATATTTCTTGATTAACTTACGGAAATACTTTAGAAAAAGTTTAATTAGTTTAGTCTAGCCCCGTCCCTACTCCAATGTGTTTTAAACACGTATGAATTCTTATGTCAAGTCATAGAAAACAGTATTTTCTTGCTAGGTTTTGGAGTAATTGAGTTTCCTGTACATAGCGTCATACAACGTTATTTACTGAATATGACTTGAAAAATTATTGGTTCAGTCATTTTGAAACTTTATTTCCAATATTATTATTTTGCTAACATGTTGAGATTAAAAAGTAAAACTAATTATTGGTTTAAAGATTTGAATACCCAGTGGAGGATCTTTACAGAAGGATTATTGTGTTAAGTAATTGTTACCACCCTAAGGACACACACGCGTGTGCTCACTTATAGAATTGCGGGTTCACATGTCATTGTAAATACAATTGAATTACTACTCAGCTCAAAACGTGAATGACAATACAGCTTTATTACAGTGACTCAGCGAGGATTAAGACTTTAACTTGATGCTGTTATGGCAACGACATTGCCTAAGGAACCAGCGCTGATGTGGAGTAAGGTTTCAATAGCAGGTGTAAGTACACGGTAGGTACGTATTTACAGTGGTAACAATGGCCGACACCAGCTCGTCACTAGACAGTAGGTATTTGACCGGCATGCTGTGACGGCTTGACTGTTTTGGATTAAAAAATCGAACTTAAGGTCCGCGAGCTTGATTACTTATTAGAACATTAGGTACACTCGTAACAATAGACGCTTTTTAATTTTCTGTTATTATAACAGCAAAATCTTAATTATTAATTTATTTACCTATTAAAAAACTGATGTATTCCATTACCACAAAAATCTATATAAAATAAAAAATACATTTTTTACAACTTAATAAAACCGGCCAAGTGCGAGTCGGACTCGCGCACGAAGGCTTCCGTACCATTATCTATACAACATTAGCGAAAAAACGGCAAAAAAATCACGTTGGTTTTATGGTTTTTTAGTATTTGTTGTTATAGCGGCAACAGAAATACATCTTCTGTGAAAATTTCAACTGTCTAGCTATCACGGTTCATGAGATACAGCCTGGTGACAGACAGACGGACAGACGGACAGCGGAGTATTAGTAATAGGGTCCCGTTTTTATCCTTTGGGTACGGAATCCTAAAAATGGCCCTGCGGCATTGTCCCGAAGATGCTGGCAGCATTTCCTCGCTGGATAGTTAAACTACTCGTAATGGGCTGAGCGAGGAAACTACCAGCTCTTCGGTCTCTTTCTTACAATTAATTAGAATTATAAGAAATAAGCTGATTAGTTTTTTATTGTTTGCTGCAATCTAAGTTGCCCGCAGTGACTCGGGGAGGGATCTCGATCTCTCACAAGGTACACCTACCTACATGAGTAATTGTTGGAAAGTAGGCCGCCATGGTTACGCAACCAGCTCACTGTAGCCCGTTAAACTCTAATACATTTAGCTGTTAAACTATAATAAATTTCTGGGGCCTAATTTTTTGGACTCCTATTTTCGCACTTCGTACTCACAAAATATAACAAAACAAACGCAGTTATTTATTCATGGTACTAAAATATCAAACGGGTTCCTACCGCCGGGTTCTAAACAACGGGAACTCATAAAAGCACTCGACCGCGGTAAGAATCCGCTTAGCGCCATGAAAATGGCAAACGATATGAAACGCAAAATATCCCTGATTAAGCATTACATTGAGACAACCGGCCCTCCTCTCTACGCCAGGCCACGACCTTTGCCGCCAGAAAAATTTAAGGCGGCCAAAGACGAATTTGAGCGAATGATGGAAATGGGTATATGTCAGCCGTCAAGAAGTCCCTGGGCGAGCCCCCTTCACGTCGTTAAGAAAAAAGACGGCTCACTACGTGTATGTGGCGATTATAGGCGCCTTAACGCCGTCACTCAACCCGACCGCTACCCGCTGCCTCGCATACAAGACTTCACCTACCAGTTACATAACAAGAAAATATTTTCCAAGTTAGATTTGAAGATGGCTTACTTCTGGATACCCATGAGTAAAGAGGATGCGCAGAAAACAGCCATCATCACTCCATTTGGACTCTTCGAATTCAACTGCATGACCTTTGGCCTACGCAACGCGAGCCAAACTTTCCAACGTTTTATGCACGAGGTCCTGCGAGGCATCAATGACGTCTTCTGTTTTGTCGATGACGTACTTCTATTTTCTACCCACGAAGAGCAACACAAGAGCCTGCTTCATCAAGTCCTTGAGCGCCTTAATAAATACGGCGTAACTCTAAACGTCGACAAGTGCGAGTTTGGGCAGTCAACAATCAATTTCCTTGGTTACGAAGTTTCATCCCATGGCGTTAACCCTCCTGAAGACCGAATCAAAGTCATATCCGAATATCCCAAACCCAGGACCATCAGCGATCTGCGAAGATTTCTGGGAATGCTAAATTTCTATCGTGACTGCTTACCACATCAAGCAGAGCATCAAGCAGAGTTAAATAAATACTTACACAACACTAGTAAGAATGACAAATCAACGATCGAATGGACGACCGCAGCAGACAAGGCTTTTAATAAATGCCGTCAAAGCATATTAAATGCAACAACTTTGTCACATCCTGTGAACTCCGCACCATTACGCATTATGAGCGATGTTTCGGACCACAGCATTGGCGCTGTCTTGGAACAGAAAATAAAAGAAAAATGGAAACCGCTTGCGTTTTTCTCAAAATCAATGAGTACGACACAACGCCGATACAGTGTGTATGATCGCGAACTCTTAGCCATGTACACATCTATAAAACATTTCAGGCGCCTTATCGAAGGCAATGACGTCACCAATTGGTGACCCCAACTGATTAAAATGACTGAAATAAAAGAACATTAGACATCGACGCTTGTTTCATTCTTGCTACCACAGAAGCCCCACAATTGGTTGGTTGATTGGTTGGTTGGATATATTAAGTACTTTTTTTGCAAATAGTTTTTGAATTCAAAGTAAAGAAATAGCAAACTCAAAGTGCGAATTGCACACAAATGTTTCATATTTTATTAGTCTTTGGTTTTTGGGGTTCCGTAGTAAAACTAGGAATCTTTGTAGTTTCGCCATGTACGTCCTTCGGTCCGTCCGCAGTTTAGATTAGAGACTTAGTTCTAGAAAGCTGTAATTTGACTTGTATATATAGGTACATATATATCTTGATCCCTTGAACCTAACGTGGGGATGTATTTTTTCTCGTCTACCCCTTAGAATAGGGTGTTGTTAGATAGGTCTTTCAAAAATATTGCGGATTTGTGCAGACAATTTTTTCGATTAAGGGATCCGTTTGTGAAATTATACCTAAGATTTTAAGTGCACATTTTTGTTAGAGCCTACAAATACAAAAAATCTGAAAAATATCTTAAATGAAACCGCATATAACGAACTTTAAAGACAAACTTTCACGACTAAGTTGACTAGTTGATTCGTTCTTGAGATACATGCGACTAAAGTGTTTATACTTACTAAAATGACCAAAGCTGCATGCACCAAGTAACTTTAAATAGAGAATATGTTCATACTTACTGTTTTTTGAGATATTATTTGCTTCGGGACCCTTCACTGAGCATGGTCAGACATGCTCTTGCCCGGTTTTAAAGAAACATCCTTGATGCACCTTTGCCTTTGTTAACCCAACCCTAAACACTTTTGTTCCAGTAATATATATAACTAATTTTCGACTCGTCGTCTATTTTCAGGAGGACTGGACCGCAGGTCGTTAGAAGGAGTGGGATGCGTCAGAGTAGGTCATATAAAACTACCAATACTACTTATTTGTTATTCAGCTAGTCTGGTCACGCGGCTTGGCCTTTATCACGGTGCGTGCACGCACTCCGAAGAACAATACAACAACAAACCGAAATTTAATATTTACATTATTATATTTTTAAGTTTGAACATTGTCCATGAACGCTATAGGCTTCCATTTTGAGGTGTTTTGTTCTTGGACTTCTTACTTTTTAGTTTTAAGCGTGCATACATTACACACTTGGTATTGTCAACTCATTCAGTGCCAAGAAATCAATATCAGTTCCATTTTGTATGGGTACGAGTAAGCCGGGCTCTAGGTCAGCGTCATTAGCGGACAGTGCTTGTCCGTTGTCCGTCAGAAGATGAAATATGGGCTGGGCCCGCAGTACAGTCAAGGAAATGGAAGCAAGGTCTAAACTCGCTCGTCGAGGCTATCCAGTGCTGCATATTTTGAGAATTATCCGGTGTAAGTAGGGACTTTTAACGTTATGCGTAGACGTAGATGCAAACAAATAAACTTGTTGCTCGTGAGATATTCCGCGACGGGCCCGTGTTGTGCCGGTCAGTACGAAGCGGCCCTCGCCCAGGAACTTCTGTGTGCCGGAAAGAACGAGTTGTATCGTAAATAGTAGCAGTGTAACATGATGACCTTGAGCCGGTGCCCAGGCCGCGGCTCGAGCGGTCTGCACACGATCCAACATCTTATCACTTGCCAGCAGATGTCGTCTTTGGACACGTTATCAATGCTAATCTTATCGAGTTATCACTATTCAAATCCGAGCTAATGTAATCAGAACCAAAATTTCGAGGAAACTGCAATTTTTGGAATACCTATTAGTTCCCATAGTAATTAATTAACTTTTAATCACATCATTAATTGTAAGTTGGTTTTGTTATGCAGTTAATTATTTGATAACGATAAGCGACACAATCGGGCGGGAAGTGGGTCACTCACTCAAAATACGACAGTGTGATGCAAGGACAGTCGGATACACCTCTAGCGCTGAGCTCGCTGAATTCCGTATAATATAATGGACATCATGCAGAAAATTAAGGAATGAAATACCTAACTTGTATTATACAGAATTGGTCACTACAAACTGTTTATTAAATATAACTAGCAACCTACTCCAGTATCCACTCGTCAATTATGTGCAAGTTTACGAATTTCTATAGAGCGTTTCGAGCCTACGACCGCTTTTAAGGGCAAGTCCGCTGACACGGCTCAGCTCTGGGCAATTGGGTAGCAGTCTGTTACGAGAACAAGCGTATGTGATCTCAACTGAGCTAAGGGAGAGTGCCTTTTTAGTTATTTTAACAACGCGGAATATTTTCAAGCGCAACAGACCCCGAAAACAAATAGAACCGGCACTTAATTGAATAACAACCGATAGTTAGCCGATAATCTTGAATACGAGCCGTAGATAGACACCTACTTGCATGTTTTGAAGATCGGTGGGTATAATAAGAATTATTTAAAATGTCGGAATCTACTTAGGAGCTTCCCAAGTGAATTCCGACATTAAAAAAATCTTACTATACGAGTACCGTGTATGTTTTCATGTCTTAAATCAAAACGTACATGTAACAAAACAGGAATATGGCATTTATTAATCAGTTTACTGCCGCACTCAGAGACGTCAATTAAATTAAATGCTTGTTTAGTGACGTGTTGTCTTTTTCTATTTCTGTAGCAAAGAAAGTGACAGCAGTAAGCTTGATTAAGCATTAAATTAAATTGACGTCTCTGAGTGCGGCAGTTAATCACACAAGATTATTTTCTTTATCTTCAGCAATAAACAAAGGAATGAAACTTATTTCCAAATTTTTGTTTGCGATTTTGTTATAGCTTACTTAATGATATTTATACGATTTGTAACTTGTAACCGTGTCTAAGATTTGAGCGACAATGCCAGTTAAAATTACTTTGCCAACGAGTATCAGTGTTGACTGCTGCAATGAGAAGTAGGTGAGTAGTTACCTAAGTAACGTAATTATTTCCTACCGATACAATTTCGTCAGTATTGTGGTCTTGCCTTAAAACAAAAATACAAACAAACCATATTTGACCTACATATAAGTTCTACCTGTATGTGCTACCACAATACATGAAAGGAAAAATAAAGATTTCGAACCGTTGAACGATTTAAGGTGTCTCTTGTATGATACCTACACACGTCAATAATTGGGAAGGATCAAAAATATCCCTACATTACTATGATTCTTGGTCATTTTTGAAGGGTGTACGAGTGTAGTGGAAACCACGTTTACGTTAACTACCTACTTAGGTTATAATTATTAGGTCGTTATTTTTATAATACATTTTCTAGAAATTGACCTTCAAGTTAGTTAATGGTTCAAGAGTTTATAAAACAAACATATATCTATACTAACATTATGAATGAGAAAGTAACTTTGTCTGTTTATTACGCTTTCACGGCAAAACCGCTGAATCGATTTCGATTAAAATTGGTTTGGAGATAGAACCCCGTGGAAGAACATAGTACTTTTTCCGCGAGTAGCGATAAATGGCTTCCACGCGGACAGAGTCGCGGCCAACAGCTAGTAACTAAATAAGCGTCAAACATAGACCCTCATTTTTTAAGAACTCGTTTATAACTAGGTATTATAAAAATTAACAAAACATTAAATGTAACACAGTGATTTAGTAACCCGCTAAAAAGTTATACAACTAAGTGTAAAAGTCGTGACAACGTTTTGCATTGCTTGCAATCGAGACATTCTTGAACAGCCGGGTAATCTATCCGTATCTGCATTGGTTTATCTTACGTGTCAAATAGACGCGTCAAGGACGTGGCTCTTGGCAAGAGAATAAAGATATTGGATAGGATTGTAAAGCTCCAATCAAACCGCTGCTGTCTGACACTGGTAGATGGCGAATCGATTAAGATCAACGAGTATAGATTTATTTGGCTTATCGGATAAAGGCACCAAAACCTAAGCACAGACTGAGTAGGTACAGACAAGTGTAAAAATATGGGGGAAAGCTTCATCTCAAAAATATGCACTTTATTTCTTTATCAGTATCACTTCGTAACCTATTTATGAAAGGATTCTTTCGATATATATTTTTGCACTTGACACTACGAACACAGTAGATAGGTACAATAGGAGAGTTTTTAAAATTCGACATCAAACCGCACCGAAGTTTGGGGAAGCGTGTATAGTAAAAAAAAGTGTACTATTTGTACTATTATTAGTGTTAGAGAAAATAAAATCAAAATGAGCCATAATTTGACGCCACTAGTTTTTGTCTTGTAAGGCGTAGTACTTAGTAGAACGTAGACCTCGCACAACAGACGCAGGCTTGTCCACCACGCGCCCGTCGGACTCTCAAGTCCCATTTCAATAAAATTAAATACCTAATTAAAGAAGCCTATGGACAAACAAAGTCCAGTGAAGGTTTATTAAATTGTAACTAGATCACAAACGTGAAGGAAGCACAGACTGTGAGTGAGTACCCACCATTGGTGGCCGCCAGTAAGGCGGGCAGGCCAGAAGGTACCAAGGGCATAATTGCATCGGGTCAATTATACCCATAGACCATGTTTTTACAGTACTTATATGGTACCTTTGGATAAATGCGTACTCACCTAAAATTAATTGTTAGCTTTTTAATATTAGTATGGTTTTTAGGGTTCCGTACCAAATTGGTAAATAACAACAAAAACCAAGCTTTAAGAAACCCGACTGTAAACCAACCAACCACCAACCTTTTGGTGTGCTAACCAACTTTAAATCGTTATAAATCCTAAATGATCGTTCAAAATGAAAAATTAAGAAAGAAACCTTGAGATGATTTTTAAATATCTATTCAATGATACACCATTTGTCATAGCATAGTTCATCGGCTTCTTGTTTTCTTTTTTTTAAATAAAGCGTCTAGTTGCCGCCATATTGAATTTTAAGTACTGTCATATCTTTAGTGACACACACAAGATTAAGACAATTCAATTGCCATAAGAATCATCAAAATCGGTCCCCACGCGTTTAGTTTCTAGAGCGCAAAGGAACAAACATACATATATTAGCTGATAAACACATTAGCCTCCTCCTTCGGCAGTCGGGTAAGAGGAACCCTTTCGGTGAGGCTTCGTTGTCTGTCTGTCTGCCTGTCTGTATGTCACAGGAGTTTTTCTCACCAACTACAGATGCTATTAATTTACTTGCCCGCAATGCTGCTTTATAAAAAAAGAAATTAATTTTATAAATAATTGAAAAGAGATATAGAATGGAGGGTTGATAAATGAAAGCGATTTGATTATAGCAAATGTCATATGGGTGTCATATGAATTTTACAACATTTTTTTTAATAATTTTCTTTGTATCTTCAAAGTTTCTTAATCAAAAAATCTGAAAAATTCCTGATTTAAAGCTAATTATTTATATGTTATGGGAGAAATAAAATGAAGTGTTCATAATTTACAGTTTTTGAGAAATACGAAAAAACTTTGAAAATCTGTATTAAAATTTAGGCTAGTCAAGATGGGCCTTATTTAGTAGACAATTAAGTGCATAACATAATGAGTATTTTCTTTTCCGGTTACCAAGCATTTTATCTTAAATACGGAACCCTCGATGGGCGGGTCTGACTCGCACGTGACCGGTTTGTTGTATTCGGTGATTTTGTATGTTGAAATTTGTTTGACCTTTAATGTTTTGGAACCAAAAGACATCAACGGGCACCACATCGTACAATTATTAACTATTAAGAAAAAAGAAAACTTTACAATGCAAATATACGAAATACGTTTCTTAAAATGGCCTACTATTGAAAAGAAACATTAAAAACAGGAGGTATTTTTTTGCTCTATACTTACCAAATAGCATAGTATGTTCTGTAGTAGGTTTTTTAAGGCGATGATGGATTGTGGGTGTCGGCGATAGTCTGTGCTTCTTAAAAACTCATTCTCTCCTTTAAACAGACGCACCTGAACCTATTTGGATCACTTTACTATTAAAATGATCCAAATACTTTCGTCTTTGAATTTCTACTTCTACAAGTAGGTATTCAAAGCTAGGTATTTCCGCAGTTTAAGGTAAGAAATCATTTAACCCTTCATTTGGCAAAAATGAAAAAAGTCGGGAATTCAAACCCTTTTTGATTTTGAATCAGAAAAAAAATAAAAACACATTCCAAACATAAAAAGTGAACATTATGGTATGTTGACTGTGACATACATTGCCAAATTAAGGGAGAGAAACTGTAAGTGTATGGCAAGACAAATCCTCGAAAAGGCATATATCCTATAATTGGTTTTATGTAATAAAACTCTGACCCACCTTAGAACTGTGTCACAGACGTCACAGTGATGTTATGATTCAAGTCGTAAGAAGGGTCAAACGAATTCTTTTAAAAAGTCACTGTCACACCGTTCTATGATGGGTCAGGGTTCCATTGGGCTGATACCTAGTACGTATGGCTAAAACTCTAAATTTGTTTTTGTAGCTGTCAGTTTTCTTCAAATATCGTTCGCTAATTCGCATACTTAACATACAAAATCTAGTCCATAACCTGTGACTTTTAAACCGATCCTTGTAACTATAAACTTCACGTGTAAACAAACTCAGAAAAAAGATCTAGAAAGTCGGTTTTAAATTATATTTTATTACCTAATATAATTTTTATTATGTAATACTGACCAACCTCTCTAAAGCTAATCACATCATTAAGTAATGTTTTTACCGGCCATAGTAGGTACTTCCGTCCCAGACAATAATTTTAGGTTTTACCCAATACTTCTGCAAAGTTTCTCTGTTCTGCTCTAACTTACCAATTTATTACGTCTGGATATGTAAAACTTTAAAATTCAGCATGATTTTGAATTGTATTTATTGTTTTGCGCAGGGAGCGTCCCGCTTTTTTAAACTTTAAATTACCCCAAATTACACGCGAGCGGAGCCGTGGGCATAAGCTAGTTATATTATATTCTAACTATCGATGCAATTTCTATATAATTATTTCGGCCTAAATTCACCCTCGATTGGCTAGTCTTTCGATACCTAGCGAACTCGTTATGAGTTATGATATGAGTAATACAAGTCAGTCGGCCTAAAACGTGGGATAAACATGTGTTTATTAAAAAAAAACACTTTTTTATACAAATAGACGTTTCGCGATAGTTAGGTGTAGGTTCCAGGTTGATATTCGCCGCGGTGTCGTGTCTCGCGGCACTCGCAGCGGCGGCTAGGTACGTACATGCTTAGTTTCTCGACGCGCTTCCCCTCAACCCACAAGGCGTCGGCGCCTAACCTTTGGTTCGCAACTGGTTCGACCGCATGCTTCCTAGATACCGTCGAACCTCCTCTTATATCTAAGTACCTACCTACCAATATGGCCATTGTGTCCAATATTTGAAAAATGCGAATGTTAGTGATTGATTATATTTAAATGCCGTTTTCTTTTGAACCACATTGCAGCAAACATATATAGTAGTCTAGGAATGTTCCGTCGAAAATGAATAACAACCTGTTCTATTTAGGGTTCCGGCCCGCAGGGTGTCAAACAGTATTAGGATCCCTACTCCTAAGCCTACGCGGTCCTCTCGGCCGACGTCCGTCGGTCCGCCGCCTGTGCTAAGCTAAAAGCTCTGTATCTTTTGAACTGTATGAGATAGCGGATTGATTTCAGAAGAACTACATGCTGAAGATTTTGTAACAAATTAATAAATAAAAATAAAGGGGTCTCCATAAAAGGACGGGTTTTTTTACGTTTTTATAATTTTGTTGTTTCCTAAAAACAGTAAACCATACAAGAGTCAAATTTTGTATGATCATAGTACAAACACAAGAAAACCGATAATTACTAAAAACTAGTCAAGTGTGAGTGGGGCTAGCGCTAATTTTACGTTTGGTAAAGAAATAACATTGTAATTGAAAAATAACATTTTTTATTTGGTAAAGACACAACATTCAAAATACAATACATGAATACTTATTGTGAGGCGGTACGGAACCATCAGTGCATGTGTCCGACTCGCCATTGACCGGTTTTTTTTTATTATATATAATTCATTCAAATCCTTTATTCAGGAATATTTAATAATTAACGGCGGGGGCGAACGCTAGTATACCAAATACGCGCAAAATCGCTAACAAAAAATGCGAACTTGTTGGGAAGTGTGAAATCAAAAGTTTCAAAGAAATGTCACTTATTTAAAACGACGTACACGTGGTTTTCATTTAAAAAAAAAATCTGTTGATTTATTATTATGATTTGGGAAAAATATGACATTTTCAAAATGTGGGGCAACCATCCCACTTTTACCCTAAATGGGGGTGAATGTTGAAATATTAATGATTTTTTCACGAATCATTTTAGAACTATTTATGCTTAACCCGTTTTGAGGTGCCAGGTAGGTCAATATTTCCCTCGTGGGCATTTTCCGTCTCCTTGCAGTTAGTAATTTCGTCATTATTTTCCCCCGACTCGATCTCAATTTGTGATGCATTTTCGCATGCCTGACCACTACAGAAGCCACACACAATAGAGCATGTTAATGTTAACCCCGCTTTTCTGCAGCTACATACCCTAATGCATCCTTTTTTGCAGTTGCAGGATATTATATTTAAAAGTGCCTCTGGTGCCGCTTTTTCAGTTGTTCGTATAGGAGTAAGCCCATTGTCCACATCATACCTCCAGCCCATTCCTCAGGATTTTTTTAATCCCATACCATGCTTGGACTTGATGGTATGTCCTAAAAGCATGGTACGATGCAGCGGCTTTTGTTGGTGGCAAAGCAGCAAGATTAAATTTACTTTTTACAGATGATTTTTTGATGTCATATCCGAGCAACACTGATTAATATAATTATAAGTAAGTATTTTGGGATTAAAAAAAAAAAACAATACTTATCTAGTTCCCACCATCTAATGGGGTACTCATTTTTTATTTATTAATTCGTAATAATGTAAATAAATCTAATGGGGTAAGATTAAAAAAGGTTTCTAGAGTATGAAAATGTTATCCTGAGATAATTTGATGGGAAGCTTCAGAGCTTAGTATAGGATATAGGTATTAGGGTACCTGAACTACCTAAGTCAATCAACATTAATTAGGGAATAAATATTCATTTAAAACCTGCGTACTGGCAACATCTCACTTCCCAGAAGTGATATTAACGGGGCCAAACTGGAGTTATGCATATTTTTTTGGAAATTAAGTTTTTTAAACGCCTGTAACTTTGTATGTGTATAAGACGTACAGAAAAGCTATGCATACCTTTTTATTCGAAATTTTAATATCTTTATACTTTCGTCATAAAACCAACAGTTGAGGTTTTATTTAAAAAATAATAAATTTGGGCCCCTTTAATTCAAGATGGTGGATAACGCTCCAACCCCTCAAGGTCGAAAACTTGCATTTTTCATAACTGGCCTATACTTAAGCAATATAAATGAAAACATTTTAACCCCTATCTTTTGTTCGGCAAAGCCCCTCTATTGCCCCCAATGATTGGACTAATTAGGTACAATCTATTTGTGAGCCGCAATCCACGGTGTGCTGTGTGTGATCATGCTGTGATGCCTTGTGACAAATGTAGATATGTCACTTTTTTCTGACGCATCACAACACGATACGTCAGAAAAATATAAACCAAACAGAAATTTAAAAAAAATATGCACTACAAATCCTTTTATTGGCACTTTATTTAGTCTGCCAAGATTTTGTATTGTAGCTACTTACCTTGTTACAATCCATGTGAATCGGGAATATGAATGCTCAAAAAAGTAGAATGGCCGACCTGCGAAGACTCATAATTACTGAGACCAATACCTCGGACGCTATCAGTAATAACATACTTTCACTGTTTTAATTTAACTCGTCGGTTTTGCTTGAAATGGCTTAGTATTATTAAAACCGGTGATGGGTGCTATTTCCTAAAACGATAGTTGGATGCGACTCTCGTTTATTGTTCTCGAGTTCCATCAATCTTTTGGCTAGGTTGAAAAAATGTGATCAAAAGTGATATTACCGGTTACACTCAATTCAACTCATACCTGGGCCGGTTTAGATATTTTTTCTTTAATTTATTAACAGATACGATTCAGTTGAAGACTTGAATTTGTGACCCATCTTAGGTCCAAAATCAATCTCACATTCTGCATCAATATTCCACTTCTAATGCAATGACATTGACGACTTCAAGCATTTTATTTTATATACCTACCTATACATATCTACATTAATATTATGAAGAGAAAATATTTGATTGTTTGTTTGTTGGTTTGTGTTCATTGAATAGGCTCCGAAACTACTGGGCCAATTTGAAAAAATCGTTCACCATTAGAATGCTACATTATCTCTGTGTAACATAGGCTAGGTACCTATGTTCCATTTTTTTGCGCGAAAAGAGTCGTGGACAACAACTAGTTTAAAATTAATGTTATAGTCGCTCAAAAAGTAACGTATTAGGTAATTGAGACTTGTTCTCGCCACCCTTGAAATGGGTACTCTATTTGGGATTTCCCTCGATTTCCCCAAGATCCTGACGTGTAATGTTGACAATGGGCGAACAACTAGAAATAATATCATTTCAAGCAAAAAAAAATCCAGCGGTTTTTGATTAAGTGATCGGGAAACATACATTTAAAAAAAACCCGACGAATTGAGAAACTCCTCCTTTTTTTTAAAGTCAGTTAAAATGACGGATACCCTATCTTTAACGTAGGTTCCCTTAACTTATCTGGTACAAAATAAGTATTGAAATGAGTGTAGGTACCTATGCGTGTGTATTGCAATAGCTTTTTTGGCCAACTCGACCTCTTAAGAGCTCTCGACTTTCGCAATAAGTATCATAAAATAGGGGTAAAACCATATTTCCTTACTTTGCTGTAAGTAGGTAATAGTTTTGATGGGTAGATACCTCGATGTTTTGTGTGTTTAAAAATACGCAAATTTAACAAAGCATGTCGAACTTAACTATAGGTACCTACTAAATAATAATAAACTCAACAGTCACAAAATAAATGTGGTGTAGAAAGACAATTAAAATGATTGTCACAGTTAAATAATCTTCCCAGAATGTGATATGCAGTACATAGGTAACGTACTTACCTAATGTAAGGTCAGCTAGTTGATCAAAAAACCTCCTTTACCACTTTTCGACTCTATTTGTAGGACGTTAAGGTCCAAAAGTGATAGAGGACTTTCTTGGTGGACTATAACCTACGTAATGGGTAGGTAGGAATTAAAAAAATATTTGAATTTAAGTACCTACCTACTTAAGAAAAACTTAATTGTGTATTAAACGAAAAAAATAGAGCATATCTACCTACGCAGTAGGAACTTATTTTATCTGTTACTCAACGGTCAGCTAGAAGAGATTCCGAGATGAAATAAGCTCGCTTTGGTAAGTTTTACAATAGGTAGGTTGGTAGGTATAAGGTTGATAGGTAGGTAGTACGAGGCACAAACCTACATAAGTACTTATCTAACTCACAAAAATGTGTATCTTGTAGTAACTTTTTTTGCATTAATTGGTGACTTTACACACTTTCCAACTAACCGGGTACCTATACCTACCTACCTACACATTCATTTTATAATAGGTATAACATTCGCTATGTAGTTAATACATACCATTAAGTATATCAATTAACAAAGAGGTACCTACGTAAAGACGTAGACAAAGGTATATAAAAAAAATGAAAAAATATCTTCACTACGCCATTCGCAAGCCCTCTTCGCGCATTTAACGAAAGTGCATGAACATTTACCGTACTCCAAACATCTCACTCTTTTGAGACTGAATCTGGTTAAAGAGCTAACGTCACGTTTAATTGGAACTTGCGATTAGCGAATTTCAGAATGGGTAATTACGAGTAGTTAGGTAGGTATATTAAATAGTTCGCATATCGCAAAAACGCTGAGCTCACACAGGACACAACACACATATCGCGGCAAGGTACGCACTCAGGTGAGTCCGGCGGGGTCGACAACCTTTTTAAAATATTCCACAACCGTAAACAGTATCATTTCGTTTTTTGTCCACAAAAACCGTCCACAACCGAACGCTCTACCTTTTAGTTTAGGACATTCACTTGCATTACCTTAGTCAACTCGATTATAAAAAGCAATCGTTGTGTTGTTACATGTTTCCGTTATGTTTTTACGGTCATTAAAAATGAGATTACATTTAAGATATCGCTTGTATTCAACCTGAGTGTGTACCTAAAGAAAACAATGCCTAAGTCTGTATTATCAAATCCTGATAAATGCAACACCATGCAAAACAAAGGCGTTATTGTGTTAGCACACTGTTAATGTCAATTTAAAGGTTAGATAGTTATACTTTAACATGTAAAATTAGAGCACTACACAAGCGACAGTAAACATAAACACTCGATGACAAAGGTTCCAACTCTAATGGAGTAGAGCTCTGCGGGAACTCACCATTGGAGCCGAAAAAGTCGTCTTTATCCAAAATTTCATGCTGGTAGCCGTAAGCGGGCAGCCATGCGTTCGAGCCGGGGGGCTCAGGCCAGTCCGAAATGCGCACCTCCTCCATTCCGACATGAAAACACTGCACACTAAGTTAGCACAAGCATGCACGGACTACCTCGCTGTACGTCCATTAGGTCTTAGCTATAACGGTTCGGTGCGACCGCGGCGTGCGCGCGCGGCGGGGAGCGGCGGCAGACTGCTGACTGCCGGCGCCCGCGCCGATCTCTCCAAGTTTCCATCTATCGCTGTATAAAAAAGCCAGACGCACCGTACAGCTGGGACGGAAATCGACTACGAGAATTGCTGCGGAACCAGTTACTCGATTAGTGTTTCGGATGCATGTAGAGCGGGAAAAAATGTTGGATAGTTTATATGCTAGTTATAGTTAAATACGAGTAAGCTGCTTTAAACAAAGTATAAATAGAAAAGTAGTTCGACTCCGGCCCTTTAGGAGATTCTGATACCTATTGCCGCTCATGCGCCGATTGTTGTCCAAACTTGTTCTTCTATTTTAGTCAGCTACTTGGCCATACTTTGATCTATGATTTATAATTTATAATCATTATCAGAGTATTATTACAATACTTAATATTTAAAAATTACACAAACCTGAAGTAAGTATAAATATAATAATATATTGTTATGTAAGTACCTACCTAATTTAAATTATTTTAGTTACATAGGTATTTGTTAACTGTTGGTAAGTGCGGTGGTGGTGGCTCGTGGTTACGGCTGTTGTAACACAGTCGAAACGTCGAGGTAAATGTTTATTATATTACGCGATTAAGTCCTGTTTCATAGTTTTAGTATAGTTATTATGTGTTTATGCTACCAAAAATGTAGTCTCTCCTTTAGGTAGTCGACTTATACCTAGTTCAGCATTACGCCTGAATTTCGGGTAAATGACTAACAGAAATAACCACATTAAAGCTTACTATTACCCAATCGAATCCCTGAATCGAAACGGAAAAGACGAGTTAAAAAAAACGTCCCCGTTTTACCAGTACGGAACGCCAACTTACATATTTTTTCAAGGTGTTATTTTACTACTTTTTCGGTGTAATTAATATGCATACTCATAATCAAGCCAAATTGGAGCAGTCCAAGTCACCTAGAGTACCAAGAGAGAGTCTCCGAGTTAAACCGCAGATAGACGAACAGAAGGACATGTCGAAACTTAATAAGGGTTCCTTGTTGACTACGGAGCGATGTGCCCGATTGATTGTGGCATTTATGGCACTCTCTTTCAACTGGCAGTCTAACAAAGTAGTGTCTAACAAAACGGGGACCTGCTTTATCAACTGCACAACGCCAACGCTGTTTGACCAAATAATCCTGAGTTTTAATTTTGGCCTTTGCTCTTTTTTGAATGTTTTCAATAAAGTAGGTGACTTCAGCAGTATCACTTACAGATTCTTAAAGGGCTCAACGTAAAAGAGTTCAGCACTAGCACAGATAACGTTTCAAAGATAGGAAATAAGGAAACAAAAACGTTTTAGGACACGTTGCAATCTATTTAGTGAAGCCGTTGCGAAGTGTTGAAGCATCTTACAAATAAATCGAGTTCA
The DNA here is from genome assembly GCA_948252455.1 of Acleris cristana. Classification (NCBI taxonomy): domain Eukaryota; kingdom Metazoa; phylum Arthropoda; class Insecta; order Lepidoptera; family Tortricidae; genus Acleris; species Acleris cristana. The sequence continues at coordinate 15,514,074 of OX411772.1, read as the reverse complement.
TCAACGAGGAGTGTGGTTCACATGGCTAGTTTGAGCTATTGAGCGCCAAATTCACTTCAATAGTTCTTAATTACTACAGATCTTCACGGAGAATGCAACGAACACTATCTACCAACCAACGATGTTACCAACCTGAAAGTTCAAGGTTACAGACTTTCTATGCAAAAAGCGTTAATATTTGGCCTTCATTGTAAGAAGTAAAAGGGAGAACAGCGCCTTAAAGATCAGAGTTTGTTCACACGGCGGCGCGCGAAGTACCTACTTACTTGTAATGAATGACATTAACTTTTACTGCAAACATTATCATTTGGTAGGCTGATTAGAAAGATAATTTAGAGCAAATAACGAAAAAACATTATGTACATTACTTACAACCAATCCTCCTACATGAACTAAATGATAAAAAAACCGGTCTAGTGCGAGTCGGACTCGCGCACCCATGGTTCCGTATTTAAGATAAATATGGTCGGAAAACGCAAAAGAAAATACTTATTTTGCTACTAACTTTATTTTCTATACGATAAGGTCCCTTTTGACTAAACTAAATTTTAACACACACTTAAACATTTTTGATAATTTTTCCAAAACTGTATAATTTAACAACTTCATTTTATTTTTCGCGTAAAATATAAATAATTAATTAATTATCCTTAAATCAGGAGTTTTTCAGATTTTTTTGCCCATAAACTTCGGAGATAACGGAGGGAGAACGGTCATTTTCTGTACATATTTGGCTATAAATCAAAAAATTATAAAATAATCATAATAGAAATGTGCAGATTGAGCCCTTTCATATGACACCCCGTTTGTTATAATCAAATTACTTTCATTTTTAATCGCCTTATTAGTAGCTCTAATGATATTTTTTTTAGAAATCATAAAAAAAGACACAGGGTAAACTTTGTATTGCAGTTGGCAAAACAAGTCTGTCGACCAAAACATCTAAAATCAAAATCCAAATATTTATTCAGTAAATTGGCCACATGAGGGCTCTTTTACACGACGCTCGGTAATATGGAGTGAATCTACTAGCGCTTCGGACAAGACCATCATTGCGGAGAAGAAGCGCCGCAAGAAACTCCAGCAGAAGGTCATCAAAAGTACGTAGGTACTAAAGAAATAATGGTTAAGTAAGGCTTCTGTTTGGTGGGGCTTTTGTAAGATAAGGCAGAAGGCAGCTGCGGGTCTTAAATTAAGTTTCTAATATATTACCAAAATGATATATTATGTAGGTGCAATCCCTTGGTGCTCGAGTCCGTCACACGGCGCAGAAATTGTGAAAGCTGAGATCAATTCATCATCATCATCATCAGCCCACTTCCGTCCACTGCTGGACATACGCCTCTCCCATGGTACGCCACTGGGCTCGGTCCTAAGTTTTTTGTTTCCAACCATTGCCAGCCACTTTTTTTATGTCATCGCTCCACCCAGCTGGAGGGCGTCCCACGCTACGTTTGCCAAGCCGTGGTCTCCACTCCAGAACACGTCTGCCCCAACGATTGTGGGTTCTGCGACAGATGTGACCGGCCCACTGCCATTTCAGCTTGCTAATCCTTTGGGCTATATCGACAACCTTGGTTCTCTGTCGAATCACCTCGTTTCGGATTTGATCCTTCAGAGATATTCCAAGCATAGCCCTCTCCATAGCCCACTGAGCGACCTTAAATTGGTGAACCAATCGCACTGTCAGTGTCCACGTCTCGGCTCCGTATGTCATAACTGGCAGGACACACTCGTTAAATACTCGTTAGACTTTGTGGTATGAGCGATGAAAAGACTTGACGCAGTTTCCCCAGAGATCAATTGGGTAAGTAAATATTAGGATCTATAAATCAAGAATCTACAGTTATTTTTTCTTTACTCCATCCTTCTGAAAAAAATACGTTCGTACTTAGGATAAAGTGTAAAAAAGATATACATTTACCTGTGATTATCGACTTACGAAATGCTAAATACAAAAGAACTATAGAGATAATAAATAATTGGGCTTTGGCACCACGCCAGTACTACGGCCGTCTATTTATTACCTACTACCATCACATCATACGAATTATTTCGAAACTGTTGTTGTTTCTATAGTAGATTAAAGTAGGTATCTCGAAAACGCCACTATAGAGGTAGACGTCATTAATATTTTAAAAGAATTTCGCTTGGAGTGTAATGGCAGATTATTTTTGTCATCTCCCTATACTGTACTGGGGCAACTCAGAACTGTGTTCTTTAACTGTTAATACCTGAAGAGCGCACGGCAAGACCCCGTCCAGACCAGACTAATTAGTAACTTTTTGAAATATCGCGATTTGAAAGTTAGGACCATGTAATTTTGGACGTATTTAATTTTCGTGTAGAGGTTTATTAACAGTGTAAAAGTTAAAGTTATATTAATATTTATATTTGTAAGTAATAACTAGTTCATTTCAAGCTCTACATTTTGCAATAAAAGTCTCATAAATAAACAAGTCTAATAAAAGGCAAGCTTTAAACACCCGACTGTATTTTTAACCGACTTCAAAAAAAAGGAGGAGGTTCTCAATTCGTCGGTTTTTTTTTTTTTTGATATTATTGTCTACTTAATGTAAGTAGGTATGTATACTTTAAAAAAACCCGCCGTTTTGATTAGCCGTTTAGTAGTTACGAGGGAACATATAGTCGGACATACTACAGGTTAAACACATAACCCGTCTTTTGGGCTTTGCCGCAGTCGGGTACTGGCTGGACAAAGTTCTTTCCGTGTGTTCTTGTTGACTAGAGAAGAGTTTGACATTTCTAGACATAATTTTTGGCATATGAAAAATTTGAGATAGGTAATAGTTTTAAAGAGAATGTTTATGTTGTGACTGTATTACTCTCTTTTAACTCGTTAGGATTATCCAGAATATCACTTATAGAATATACAGTTTGTAAATGGTATACGGGCGTTCCTTTTAACTGTGGTTAGTATAGCCCCTAATGAGCACATTTATGCAGCTTTTGTTAAAATTAAATTAAAAAAAATTAACCATACAAAATAATTTAACACGCAATGTATAACAAATAATGCAATTAATTAATGATGTTTCAAAGTTATGACAGATGGAATTAGATGTACATTGCGGGTCGATAGTATGTTCAAAAATTAATAACGGTGTATACGTTAGCGTAATCAAAATAATTATTTCTGTTTGTGATTATTGGAGTCTTAATCTATGTCCATTTTTAATAAACGCCCGTATACCATTTACACACTGTATTGTCTTTATATCTCTAAACTCAGGCATCTAGAAATATCTTTAGTTACAAAATGATAATGTCAATTGGTTTCTTTAGGATTGTGTTGACACCATTGCACTGCCTCTATTTTGTATTTATAAGGTGCGAGGTGCGTTTCTTTTTATGCACAAACAGCAAACGAGTGATGCGCGCGTGGACTGGTGGCCCGAGCCAGAGGAGGGGCGTGCGTGCGTGCTATATGCCCAATGTTACCTCTCTGAGAGATGCCGAGGAGAAAATTACAGAACAATGACGCGCCTGACGCCGTCTTTGACCGAGCGGAACGCATATCAGTAGCTTTCATTGTTGCTGGGATGAGTTGTATGACGCAGTGCGTAACTTGACCAGCGCAAGCACATCTTCAATTTTCTGGTCAAGCAAGGAAAATACTTAAATGTTATAGGTAAACAGGGATCGGAAATTCGGATCGATATTTACCTAAAGTTGGCAAAATCCAGGAAAAAGATAGGCGAACATGGCGTCGGCTTCTTAAAAATATTATTTTAATAATATCAGTTCCGGGATTCCGTGATTTTACAAAACGTAAATAATAATTATTATTTTACATGTAGGATAAAGCGTTCCGTTTTGCTCTTATAAATTCGTTAGGTCAATGAGTTACAGGTAAATTAAATAACATTGGTAAATCTCTTGTAAATCTATACATGGAAAATAACTTCAAATAGTTAATACAGTAGTGGGACTACGTAACAGCGTATTATGATCCATAGACTTATATATATTAAAATCAATGATTATGATCACTAAAAAGTATAAAATAAACTAAATGTTTTAAAAAACAAAAAACCGCCTTCAAAGATGCTAAAATAATATAATAGACTTGAAGTCGTCAATGTCATTAGAGATGTCAAGTCATTTGTAAACTTTAGGAAACTCAACCTTATTGTTGTAGAATGTCAGATTGACTTTGGACATAAGGTGGGTACCAAATTTAATCTCGTGACTGTACCTAGTACCTAGTAGAAGTTATTTTTTGCATTTTTGAAAGCGGTTTTTTGTTTTTTTATTTTTCGAGTATATATTGCTTTGTCTCGTTGCATAATGTACCTATCTATAGCTCCGAACACCCAAAGTACTAACCGTATTAAAACGTTTTTTTTAAAGACAAAATTAAATAAGGTTTTATAATAATACTCGTAGTGTAAAAAATATGTATGTATGGGTTTACACTTCGCAAGCAAACTCTCGTCCGCTATGAATATCCGGCCGTCGACCCAATGGTCGTAGATAGATCTAGATCCGAAGATGATTTCTGATCTAAAAGAGCACATGTTTGGATTAGTACCAAATGCACATACGACGTTTTTAATAATCCTTGCGCATTCGTCAGTGATCCGTGGATGGGGCGATGCGGTCGGGTGATGACGATTATGAAATGGTAAGTACTGAGTTTAAATAAGAAAATGGGAGAAGCGCAAGCGACTCAGAAATAGGGTTGATTATAGATGTATAGTATTTCTCGCCGCTAGTTATACCCAGTAAACATTTTTGATCAAAATAACCTATTTTAGGTTACTATTTTCATGTTACCCTAACCAAAATACTTACGTCAATTCGACGAAATATCGACGTCGTAGTCCACCTAAATGTAGATAGCACGTGCTGGTGAGGTCGGTTCGACGTCACACTGATAATACGACTATAGTAAATAAGATTTCGGCCCGATCTGGTTATATAACAGATTGCTTGGTAGCTCTGGGGGCCTAGACAAGATGCGAAAGTTTGCGATTTTTGAAAATCGATAAAATCCTTTCAGCTGTCATTGACGACTTCGTGAATCAACGATTTCTCGAATTGACGACTTCTTGAATTGTCGACTTTTCGAATTGACGACGTCTCGAATTGACGACTTCGTGAATTGACGACTTCGTGAATTGACGACTTTGTGAATTGACGACTTCTTATAATGACGACTTCAGGAATAGACGAATTCTTTAAATTAAGACTTTTCGAATTGATGACTTCTTGAACTGTCGGCTTTTTAAAATGACGACTTTACGAATTGACGACCTCTTAAAAAGACGACTTCTTGGATTGATTACCTATTCCCAACTGCCATGACTGCGTTTTGCGTACGATATAGTGTTTTGGTCATTTACCGTATTGATCGCTTCGCGTCTAATCCTGCTGCATATGAACGTTAGCTATCATAAAGGTGAAATTTACACCCCTAGGCACGACTTTTTTAAAAGGCATCAAAAGTTTCAATTAAATGGACATCGATGTTTTTCTGTACGGGGTAGTTTAGGATCCAATTGTAAGACTATCTGCGAAGTTGTAATCTGACAACGGTTTTCCTAAGCAGAAAAGCTGTTTTTATTTCAAGTTCTGCATTTATGAAAACAAAAATTCTCACATCGGGGGAAAACATAACAGGAGTGACCATAACAGTTATTTCCAGCGAATTTTCTCCAGGAGGAAGTCGATATTTCGTCAATCTAAAATGTCGTCATTTAAAGAAGTAATTTCAAGAAGTCCTCATTTTCAGAAGTCGACAATCTAAAATGTCGTCATTTGAAGAAGTCGTCATTTGAAGAAGTTATCATTTTCAGAAGTCGTCAATCTAAAATGTCATCGTTTTAAGAAGTCCTCATTTCAACAAGTCGTAAAAGATTGACGTAAGTTGGCGTAGACCGCTTGTAAACTCCATACATGTCGAGTTGATAGAAAACGGAAATGTTAGCAGTGTTTGCATCGGCTCGTCTACTGTACACTTCATAAAATACTTATAACTACCTATAATCATGAGGTGCAAAATTTTGTTAACGTCAAAACTAAGGAAAATGTATCTACATAAAATAATTATAAAAGGCAGACCAATTGATTATAATTTTTTGTACATTTTACTATTTCTTACATTTTCCTATACCTACCTAAAATATTTCTTACATTTCTACTTTTTATTTCTTACATTTTCCTATAACTATAAAGGATTTTTGTAATAGAGTCTGGCAAATGACATGGCAACAAAAAAGTCGATTGTCAACCCGCCCATGAGTATGAAGCTTGCTTACGTTATTTGCTACGTTTGTGTTTATTATGAAAAAAAAAAACTATCAAAAGTACCTATCTTATGTATTTGTCAGTGATGCATGGATATTTTATTTATCTCTCTAATGCGTAATCGCTTGAGTACTTATATGGAACTGTTTATTGTTATTTTTAAATTTATTTTGCGTTAAAGTAGGCCTGTTTACATTACTAAACCATGTCAGCGATGTCTCTGGCATTAGTTATTGCCTTCCATGACAGGCCTCGTGGATCATTTGTAAAATATGCTGTAATCCAAGTGTGAATACATTAATTGAAACTACCGGTTTTTTAAGTTGTCCGGTCTACGTACCCATAATCCCAACCCATCTTATTTCGGTAGAGCTTGTGGTTGGTAAACTTTGGTGGTTGGACATATTTTGTAGAGTTAAGTAGGTACGTACTGTTATAGAATTGATGTAGGTATTGTGTCAATTTGTGTCTTAGTACAGGTCGCATGTATAGCTTGTAAACACTTTATTTTCTGCTATGACCATAGCCACATCATTAAGCAGGAGCTGCAGGGGCTGCAGGAGCTGCACATCTGACAGCAAGTGTTCAGCGCCATCGACGGCGACCTTTTGATCACTATTCAGCGTCGGCACTGCCAACGCGTATGCGACGTCGGAGTAAATAATTTAAAAGACTGAATTAGCTCTGCCCGGCAATACAGTCGTGATTACGTATTTTACCAGACGAAGCATGTCTAGTAATGTGAAGAGTAAATTAACCGTGTAAACAACCTGTCCGAGTGCGCAGAAGAATGAGCTCAGTACGTATATAATATAAATCAGCTTTAGCTACAATCTAGGTAAACTAAATCGTTTCAAAAATAAACGATCGGAATGCGTAGTAAAACTAAAAACTCCACATTGTTGTAGGACCCAGCAGTTTTCAGGCGTGCGATCTTAGTTGATAACAGAGATTTAACTACCCTTGTTGACATAAGATTCAATCACCTTATTCACGTATACTAAGTACATTCGACATAAATGAAACGGTAATCAAGGCCCAAAATCAGTCAGATTGTAGGATGAGCTCCTGTTATTTGCAAATGTGCTTATTATGTGCTTGATAAACATTCATGAACAACATCCATATACGTACCCTTTTAAATTGGACTCTATCTTAAAACCATTAGAGATGCGATGCTCGAGCACGGGTAGGGTAGAAACCTAATAAAGTCCTGCTGCTTGGTTTCATTATTTTTAGGACTTGCACTATGGTTAAAGTAAATTCGAAATCGTAAATGCCATTTCTTTAATTTTTGCTACTTTGTTGGTCGAATATTTTACCAACCACTATAGATTGCCTTCGACAACGTTCATCTTTTTCCTAAAACCTTATGTGTTAGAGCTACTCTTTTATTCCCTGTAATATAATTATTATGTCTAGTACTTTTAAGTATTTAATTTGATTTGTAACTCTATTTGTTAGTTACTCTAAGTTGACATTGACGTTAACGTTCGTATCGTCATTGAGTGGTAAAGGTACCTAATATGAAAACGCGAGTCTGTTTTAAGGGTTTGTACTCGGATGATTAAAATGTTCATGTTTGAGCTAGAGGGTGTTCTCCTTTGCGTTTCAATATTTACCTAAGTTTATTTACATTATACTTGATTTTGGAGAAAAAAGTTAATGGCAGATAAGATCGCTACCGGTTCCCAAATAAAATATCCATTTTAATACAGTTTAGAATGAAATAGAAGAGAAAAAAGTTACGTTAGTATTCTATGCATTTTGGCAGTCGAAAAACATAAAGATCAACTTAACTTGGAGCATGTAAGAATTGGAGTTACAGCACTTTCCAACTCTTAGGTATCTGAATTTGATTAGTTTCACTATTTAAGTGAAATATTGTAGGTAGGTACCTACCCTTAGGTACTTACCTATGCAGTATATAAATAAATTTGGCTCTTTAAAAGTAGTAAATTGCAAAAAATTAATCGCAACAAAAAAGAATTTGACCTATTTGAGTTATATTTCGAGGGACCATAATTATAGTGATAGTATACTTCCCATAGTATAGGTAATATTAGTGTACGAGACGTAGAAAGAAACTTAAAATAACCATTTCAATTATTTTAAAATTAATAACTAATTGGATTAGATTTTCCGTGATAATGCGTTTTTTTAACAGAACAAGCTGGACAAGTAGTATTGGTACGCCAATATATTTGCTAAGTTTCTTGACCAAGTAGCATTTCCTCTTCAACCGTATAAATAAAAGTATTTAGTTATTCAATCAACATAGCGACACGTTATTACCTAAGTTGATCCCGATACACAACATTCGCGGAAAAGTCGCTCGCATGTACATATTCTAAGAGCTCGATCGAGTTGTCAACTAATCGCATGAGAGAGAAAATTAGAGAGTACTTACTTATTAATCATGACAAACCTGAGAACGTGGTTATGACTTCTTGTCAGGCCTCGTAGTTATTCACACATCAATCGTAGGTTTATCGATCTTGCTTCCGGAGAACATGCTTGTGCATCAGCGGAAGTCTAAAGACCATTGTTAAAACAAGAGGATGGGAAGGAAGAGGGAAGGAGGAGGTGAGGAAATTTTGTATTATTACTCTTACCATTCTCCTAGTTTGATTTACTTGCATCGTAACAGAATCACTATGGCGATATCTCAAGTAGACCCAGAATAAGTCACCGACTAATAAAACGAGGTTTGACAAGTTTTCCTACAAGTGTAAAATGCGAGAAACCGAGGAAACCACTTTCCCGGCGCTCGGTATCGATATGGTTCGGATTCCGGCCGGCCTAGGGTGAACGCTTGCGCCGCGCCGAGGTGCCGGGCGGTCGCACGCTGCTGATGTACAATTTACAGAAACTTTATTATATTGGAAGGAAGTGTAATTTATTAAGAACCATGAATAAATATTATTGCGGCGAAACACTTTTTCTTATCCTTTTTTTATTAATGGCAGTCCAACGCTGTATTGCGCTGTGACTCTCTGCTAAACTCAAACTGCACGTTAAAAATTACCATTAAATAAAGCAATCGAGTTTAGGTTTTATACTTATTGGTTATTTATGGACCCGCGCCCGAATTAAGCTATTTCAGGCAATTACATTGTACCTGACTTTCTTTAGTTAATTTTGAATTCGAGACGAGGTACGAGTACCTATTATGAATTTACTAGAGGACGCCCGCGACTTCGTACGCGTAGAATTAGTTTCCTGCTACTCCCAGGGTCCCTGGGTCGATTTTCGGAAAATCCTTTCTTAGTGCTCACTTACATCATGAAAGGAACCCCTGTACCAAATTTCAAGTTTCTAGGTTCAGTAGTTTCGGCTGTGCGTTGATATATACCTAAGTCAGTCAGGTTTGCCTTTTATAGTTATATATAGATAGATAGATATTGAATTGACTTTTACTTAGTCATTCGCAGTACTTGTAGATTTTAAGATACAACGCCTCTTACATAAAGTTAAAGTTGGCGAAAGGATTGTTTGAAGTTTTATAAATTGTTCAATCCGTTCAGTGCCAATGGATTATGTCGCCTCCGTTTGCTGCGGGGCGCCGGGAGCTCGGCGCGGCGTGGCGCCCCGATGCTCGGATGATAGATAGTGCTGACTGCTCGGCTGTCCCAATCTCACTTAGCAAAAATTTATAAGTTTATTTCTTTGAATATTTAGAAAATCAATCATTGTAGACATTACTGATAGTATCAAACCACTTCTGGTTACATTGATCATTCAAAAGTCACTTTCGCTTGGCTGCGATAGCGCTACTCTGTTTATTAAGCTCCTATTCTTACTAGGAACCGAAAGTGCGAGAGAGACAAGATAAGACTGCCGCAGTCGTGGATGTTATTCGATTAATATTATCGTGCTGTTTTACAATTGCTTATGGAACAATATTGGTAATGTCTGTTTAGAATTTAAAGTGAGGGCGTAGTGTGTGTCAGTACAGTCTTGCAACAGGTCACGCATCCGCCAGTTTTGAATAATATGTTCTACCTACCGGTGGGTGATAAACACATCACCGGTCGATGGAATGATGCCGTGGGCTCTGCCATCTGCAAAACACTACGAAATTTTGGAGTATTTTTTCAGTTTTCATTAAATACCTACAGTAATCTAAAGGAATTAAAAAAAAACTAAATATGCTCTACAATTTAGTACGGGGTCCTTTCTGTGTACCTAATAATTACTGAGATACTTATTACGACACTTCAAGCTACGGGCAGTTAGGACAGATTGAAGGGTAAGCAGAAAGAAAATGTCTAGCCACCTTGGTAACGTTTTGAGATATCGGGTTTTGAGAGTTAGGAATGTAATTTCGTACCTACGTAGGTAATTGTTGTGTGGACGTTTTTGTTAAAGTGAAAAAATTAAAGTCAACTCCACGTTGGTCTTAGATATATAGAATACTGATCTGTTGAATGTAGTATATCGTTGCGCATATCAAAACTATTTAGTAAGAGAAGACAATGTCATCTCATAATCGTTAATTTTATATTGGTTCCTTATTTAAAATCGGACTCAGCCAAAGGCTTTCCCTGTTACTGGCCCTGCTGGATAAGCATTCACGAACATAATTTAATTATGTATGCGTCCGCAATGTCCCGAGCGGACGAGCGGGAACCCATCCATCCCAACATTTTATCGAATTTCACTTCATCTATTGTATCATTTCTTCGAATTTCATTTCATCGAACGCTATTTTCTGCTGAAGCCATGATGCTTTCAGAATATCTTATTTACAATAATTATTTATTTTTATTTATATTAAATAAAGAATACTTACACTGTACTTGTCTTCGCATATTACCAACTATCACAAAGACATATTCACTCGAGATGGTAACATTAATTACGTAGGTTAGGTTAGGTTAGACATTTGACTACCAAAAAAAAAAAATTATGCGGCGAGAAATGCCTTTCGATGAAATGAAAATTCTGCGTACCTATTGATACGTTCGTTGAAAGGAGTTTCGATAAAATAATAGCACACAGGGATGACCTGTTAGGTTGCGGCTAGGGGGAGATATTAAAATTCATCTGAATCTTACTAGACCACCAAAAATACCAAAATGTTCAACTTTTACTGATTTTTAGAAGGTTGCATCTTTAAATCTCCCGGTGACTGAAATTGTCACACCTGGTATATCAAATTCACGTTAGCACCATCCACTCGTAGGTAAACAAGATCACGGCGAGGCTGATTTTTCATTAATAATCACAATCATCAGTTAGATTACAAAATCGACTTCTAGATCCGTCATTGAGTACACTTTCTCAAACATACTCGTATTACTTATTTTATTGGATTCAGATCACGCGGTGCGTTACCGCTTTGTTCTTTGAGGTCGGTAAAGTAATATGAAAAAAAAAACATACTGATTTGTGAAGCCCGTCAGCACTTTGACCGACGAAAAGAGAAAGGAATTGTCCAAACCGATATACTTAGTAAGATTGGCTATCTCAATCCCGCCGGCGAGTGGCGGCGGTCGCCGATAACAGAGCGCAATACTCATTTATCACTGATACCAGCTGATAATGCACTTTGCTGTTTGTTTATGTGTTCCATTCAGACGAAACATATTTAACGCCAGTTTTCTTACAATATGCCGCGCTCGGTTCTTTTACAGTAGAACCAGTCACTCGACAAAATAGTATAAATTAGTACTTATCTCAATTCAGAGACATCGTACGGCTTTTAAAATTTTCGGCGCTGTTCATAAAAAGTTGCAATTCTTTCTTCGTGCTTCTTATAGCCTCGATAAGCGCTCGTCGTTGAGCCCCCTCAGCTAATATTTTCGTCGTGGACTACGCCTGACAATCACTTTATATTTTAACCCAGGGCCCGTAGGCAATCAGGCATTAAGTGCCGCGTTAGGTAGTTACCCAAGACCTTGGTTTAACCGCGTCGGAGTACGAGCAAGGTGGAGATGGCACGCAAATAGACTTGATTCTTACTAACTGTTGATGTCGTGTCGTCCGCCGACGAGACACTTTTAAGAGAGCTTATTGATACTGTGCAAGTTTTTCGCGTCTCTTGATCGTCAAAATTATGCAGCATATCTGGACCTTTTGATATGTGTTACGTATCTTTGCTGTGCACAAACAACGTATTATTAAATCAGCCGTAGGTAGGGTTATTACAAGTCATAGTCGTGATCACGTTGTACATAAGAAATGCGATATCGAGCAATGCACGAGTTCGCGAAAAGTGTCGTCGTCTGCTCCGGGCGTGTAATAGGATAACGCGCTATTTCCACGAACTGCATCGATGCCAAGTCGTCGATCGTTAGACGCATGTGCAAACAGTGCAAATAAAATTACTTGAACAAGTCGTTGATGTCTAAAGCTTACTCACGGGTCGAGGACTATTTAACACACAACAACGCTTTGCCTAAATCAGAACTCTGAATAACTAAATAATAACTTAGTCATAAAATCATGTAAACGTGTCCGCCAGACAAGATTGTTCTTGTCTAGGGGACACCGTTTATGCAGGAAAACTTATCGAAGTGTTTTCATGCAAGAAATGTTGCACCAACGTATTAGTTATATTGCTCTTGTAATAATTTTGAGTTTTGACAAGTTTATCTACACAACTAGGTAGACATGATAGGTATGGTATTTTATTATATTCATAGATGAATATACTTAACTATTTTTAAATTAAGTATTATATAGTAATTGTCATAACTAATAAAACAAAAAATAAATTACGTCTGTTTACGAAATTATAAAACAACAACAACAACAACAACAACACAACACAACACAACAGTTATTTTAATGTAACTTAAAAAATGAGTGTCGTTTGTTAATAAACAATGACAGATCGCGTCAGCATACCCTCCGAGTATGAAAAAGCAAGCGATTACTAATTCCGTGGATCTTAAGCAGGGTCTTGGTAGCATAAGTGGTAATGCGCCTGCATCGGCCCGGAGAGCCAGAGGAGATGTAGGTTCGAATCCTACCTAAGACCGACGGATTTTTTTAATAATATTAAAAATACTGACTCGATCTTGCTGGAGTTTCATACGACGCTTTTTCTCATCAGCAGTGCCAGTGGTCTCTTGGGAAGCGCTGCTGGTAGATTTTTGACGAGTAGGTAATTGAAGTGCCCGTGCGGTCTACTTACTGAAAATATGTATTTTATCTTTTATTATTACTTCATGTGCACATCAAACACATTCATTTGTGTGTGTTTTAAAGTGAGGTACCTAGAGCTTTTTAAATTGTACAAGTTCAGTTTATCAGGGGCCTCATTCTACTTTGTCTCTACACATATTGTTTTTCACTCGACCACCATTAATGTCAAGAAAAAAAAGAGCCATTATAACGTTGACAATACGATAACAATAGGTGTTAAGTTAAGATAATGTAGAATAAGACCCCATGTTGCTTTGTAGTAATAGTTCAGTGTGTAGGGCTGGCGGAGTGGCAGGTGTAAACGTCGATCGTCGATGCTCACCGTCAATAATCCTGACACAGAAATGACGACGTACCAGTTGAGGCGGGCTCTAAGGTTACAATGTTTGCGCAATACTGTCTGAGTTGCATTGGACTGAAAGGCATGCGCGTGCATTATGGGGCATTGAACAACAGTACTGGCTCGTTTTTGGTTCAATAACACTTCCATAGTTTTACATTGCGCAGATGAATCCTGGGTCAAACAGAAAATGAAACTTAATGTTTTAGGCTTTATATACATTTATGGACCTTATACTAAAACGCAAAACCATGTTGCCTTTGGCATGTTATAGGTAGTATTGTCAAAGTAACGATAGCTCTTTTATATATTTCACAGCAATGGCGGCCAAGTTAAAAACAATACCATAACACGTCAAAAGCATTTTTTTTTACCTAGTAGAATAGAGGACTTTAATCTATACTGACTTTTTTTCATTTTACAATAATATTGTCATCGTTGTGACAGTTCTAATTAACTTGACAGTAAAAGCGAACGATTTAAAAATAATAAGTGTTTTTTGAAACAGTATAAAACAAGGCCTCAGACAGAATTTTTATAAAGGCAAACGTGAGGCAAACATAGGGCATATTAATGACTTTTGTTTACTTATAAGTTTATCTTGGCACTAGAAATAAGGATCTGCCGAGTCCTACTGGTCTAAGATCGGAATAGGAGACGACCTTCACCCAGCTGTTTATTCGATAAAAGTATTTTATATTAAATTTAATATGGTAAGTAATATATATCGCGAATAGGTTGACTGACAAATTTCAGTCCAGTACAGTCCATCAAACTGCAAACGTTAGGTTTAGCCAAGAGGAAAAAATATTATACTACAATCCAATGGGATCGAAAGCATGGGAGCCAAGTGGAATGAGAGACCAGTAGTGGGACTAGTGGGCCACAAGGGATAAAAGGCTATGAGCACTATATTTGTTTATTTGCGCCGCTTATTATGGTGATTCCTTTGGTTGCTGGTGTACCTATCATGGCCAACATTGGTCCGTGTTTCCTCCTGTTACTGCCGTTACACGCTTTCCGTTCACTCGGTTTATTTCCAACGTTAAGCTACCAATGAGCAGGTCGCTTACAAGTATGATATACTTACAATACAGACATGTAAATAGGTATATAAGTATATCTGTCCCGAGATAAAGCATTAAACTGCGTAGGATAGCTGCCCCTGCTTGGATGAAACAAAATTCCTAGTAAGTACGCGTGTTTTCCTTGGTAGTAAGTTTTTTTATACCTGTTATTTAGGTGGAACTGGTAGCACCGTGACTAACTACAAGTTCCACGTGATTCATTGTACCCTTTTAGCGTAGTTGCGATATAACTGGGCCTGCGCCCGGCGACACCGCACACTTTCCTCGGTGCCCCCGCGGCTGCCATAGTGCCATTATACGACGCCGGTGACCCGTGGCGCGGATCGAACGCTGACCGACTTCGCATCCTATCGTGACCGTAATCAACAGCTACACTACGGTGCCCTCAGAATAAAGCTCAGGGCTTTGTTTACGACACTGCCACGTTTACTGTCAACATAATAAGAACTATAAAAAAATTAACAATAGGGAAGAAGGCAAAAAGGAATATAGAGGCTCAGCAGTACTAAAAATAATACCATAACAAAACCACCAGAGCGTGTCTAATATTAATAATTAGTATTAAAGAACTCTGAGGGAAAAGACGAGGATAACGGTTATTGAGGGAAAAACCACCTGTAAGATGCCCAACGTGGAGACGCAGGGCGTAGGTGCGGAGCCCTCAACGCTCAAATGAGACTCGTCGGTACTTGACAGCCTTTTTTAAATCTTCCCGCATTACTTAACGAAACGCGTGTTCCATGTTTTATTTTCACATATCAACCACGCGGTCTCAGCGAGGCACCAGGCGCGCAGACAATAGCAGCGGTTGCCTTCCTGTGCGAACGGGAACAATGCCCATTGTACCGCCCGCGGCCATTTCACTGGCAATTACGTTTTCTACTTCTACTCTCTTGGTCCATGGCTTCTTAAAATTGGAACAATCTAGTTACCTATTGCCTGCTTTACCTACGTAGAGCGCGGCAGCTCTTAGAAAGGCCTTCAGGTTTGTATCTCTCTCTCGCTAACTCTCAAACGCTATTCTGCACTGTTACCGTAAAACTACACAACTATGATCCTAACCTGCAACAATAGTCCAATTTTCCTCATTACATTATTCTAAAATATGATACCTTACTGCTATTATTGCTGGATATATGTACTGTTTGCCCTAAAATCGATCGCTCTAAACTCTAGCTATAGCTAAAGCTATCATATTTTTAAAATAATGTGATAAGTAAAATTGGACTATTGTTGTAGGCGGACCATAGTTGTGTAGTTTTACGGTAGTTATTCAAGTCAAGTCAAGTCAAGTCAAATCATTTAATGTAAAAAAAACGCAAGTAATAATTATAACAAAATAAATAATTAATAAAATGAAAAAATAAAAGATCACCATAAAAACACTAAATCAAAAAATAAAATTATCAATTACTCATAAAATTCCTTAACACTATAAAACGCTTTCTGAGTCAGAAATACATTGAACCTACCTACATTTCCACGTTATTTCATTATTTCAGGTGTTTTTCTTGTATTAAATATATATCTGTCCTTTATTGAAAACCATCTTATTTTCACTACTTCGCTGGTGTAAATTATTTGGAATAATTTTTTACCTATTATATGTATATCACTCGAAAATAATGTAACATTCTATCAAACAAATGTATGGTCACACATAAATTTACTTGCAAACATGTCTAGTCACTTCCTTTAGTATGAGTAAGTACCTACCTATAATTAACAATTAATATCGAGACAACTCACACATATCCTTGTACTATGGACATGAGACAACGATAAACTTAATTACGAGTAAATACTCAAAAAACCTTCATAATTCTGAAACAAATCCTCGCGCTCATCACACAAATATCTGCCCTTGCCGGGCCGGGATTCGAACCCGGGACCGCTAACTTCGAAGGCAGGATCACAACCGAATAGGTAAACAGGTGCGCATACAAGATAAATATCGTTTAAAACCCCGAAAAAAAGGGGTTTTACAAGTTTAACATGTGTACCTGTGTGTCTGTTCGTTGCACCGTCGCTCCTAAACGGATGAACCGATTTATCATCATCTCCGAATTATCAGTGAGTTACAAACGTAATTGAAAACATACCAACGAACATATTAATAATAATAAAAATCATGCATTCAAACACGCTAAAAAAATATTAATAACGTTGAAATCAATTAAAACATCTATCCTAGAAGCAAAACTAGAAATAATGAAAAATGACGATTGACAATGTACTTACCTATTTTTGACCTTCCCCTCACATTCAATAAAGTTGATTTTCTAGTACACTGCAGTTTTCTTCGATCTTTATCAGAATGAACTTAACCTGCTAGGAATAGCGGATCAATGCATTTTCTGCAATTGTACACTCTTGAATAACGTGTTTCTATTGAGTCACGATGTTAGTGATGTGATGATCAAGCGAATGCGCATTTCCGACTCACCTATGCTCCGATGTTTCGTAAGATATGATTGAACAGATGATTGGTAGATGTTTGTGGCCAACATCCTCAAGTAGTACGTATACACATTGTATTCATACACGTCAGTAGCGAGCCGAGCAGGGGAATGGATTGGGGTGGATTGAAATGTGTACGTATTATTTCTATTATCCTCTATCGAAGTGCGAAACAAGAATGACCTAAAATATCTGCTGTTGCAATTTAGAACCTTACTTACAACACAAATAAAAAAATAAAATCAAAATAGACATGATTCCCAACTATCGCAAATAATCCACGTAACATAATTAACAAATTAATAGGTATTCTTAATTAACTTCATCAAATTAAAATTAATGTAACATGAACCATTACTTTATTTTATGACCCGACTACCGCTTGGCAAAGGAATGGTAATGATTTAGTTTATACAGCTTCTCTTTGGAAAGATCTGAATTTCCTTCGAGAGTCTCCGCGTCGGTGCCCACGCCACGCCTGACCGCCGTATGTAAGGGTTGGCAGTGCTATGGTAGTCTGTTTGAGGTCTTTTCGAGTTCAAATAAATGTCTTTTATCTTTTATCTTTATCTTCAATCATTTTCTTGACGTTTACGGGACAATTCCTTTGAATATTTCCACGGGGGACCAGTACGTTTCCATGCCAGGGTTATTCTTCTTTCTGTTTCTTTTACCGCCTGTTTCACAATCGACAAGTAAAGCATATTTGCCAGATTTATTTAGCCCTTTCTCTTTCTTACATTTGAAAATAGACAAGGAGAAATCCAACTTTAAAGGGCAGATAAGTTTACTCTTCGATTGTGAAACAGGCCCTGAATGTTCGGTTTTTTAGGTAGGTATAATCGTCCACATAAATTGTATGTTTTGCCCTTCAACGGATAAGGTATCCTTTTCCCCGTTCGTTATTAAGTTATTTATTACCTTTACTTTGTCTAGTCAAAGTTTATACGAAGCCAACAATTTTCACTCTATATTAAGGTTGTGGGTCATGTTTTGAAGTTCTTTGTGACATTCCGATAACAGGTGATGTCATCGGTGAAGCGTAGATTGGAGAGATATTCACCATTCATTTGTATGCCCATTTTAGGTATTCCACTTTAAAATTAAATTCATGTTTAACTATGGAACCCTAAAAAGTTAAGGCAAAGTATCAAACATTTAAGGAGCCGGAGTAAGAATGAAAACCCTCGGTTGTACCCAGAACCGAACGATTTCAAGGCACTGCCATTGCACTCCACTATCCGCTTTTTGGAAGGAGTGGAGGCTGCATTGGATTAAGCGCTAAAAGAGGGGTACCTAATTACACAAAAGATCCCATAGGGTCGAAGTGTATCCGTAAGGACCCCACCAACAAGATAAGATAAGATCAAACATTTAACCATTTTTATTTAAACTCTTTTTTATGCAACGGGGCTTGAAATTGTCGATTACGATCACCATAGTTATTGCATCGCCCCTTTAAAACAGGATAATCATTTCTAAACTTTAAACTTGTTTGTCTCCTCGTAACACGAAACAGGCTCACGTATGAAAACCAATCCTATTCAAAACAACATCCTAAAAATAAAATAATGCAAGCTATAAAGTAACACCTAGAAATACCTAACATTATATCATGTGTGCAACTAAGTTTAGATTATCAACAGGGTCGTTTGAATCTTAGCAATAAATACAAAGCTTATTGATACCATCAATGTATGTTTACCGCCTCTTTCACAATCGACAAGTAAAGCATATTTGACAGATAAATTTAGCCCTTTCTCTTTCTTACACTTTAAAATAGACGAAGAGAGAGCCAACTTTATATGGCAGATAAATTTACTTGTCGATTGTTAAACAGGCTCTGAAATACGTTAAATACTTATTCGCTACCTTGTATTCCGGGTTACCTATTCAAATTTGTTTAAGCGCATGTTATAAACAATACCGTAATCACCTTGTTGGCGTTAGAAAGGGTTTCCTGCCAAGTCCACATAACGTCAGCAAAATGATTAAGATATAAAAGATAAAAGATAAAAGATGTTTATTCAGTAAGTAGGCCGCACGGGTACTTTTACACGTCAAAAATCTACCAGCGCTTCGCAAGAGACCACTGCTGAGGTGAGAAGAAACGCCACAAGAAACTCAACAGTCAGTCGTTTTTTAAATATTGCTTATGTATGATAAATGATATTATACAACGAAAAAAAAACTTAACCTAACATTATATAAAACAATAAATGTAAAAAAAAATATGAATATATATATCATGCGTAGTTGAGCGGGAAAATGTGTAAGTATACAATGGGATGGGCTAAAAACAAGTGGAATTGTCCTGCACTATTGTCGAATTTCGGTGCGACTGTTTGACGTAGTTTCCCAATGTCAGAATTGAGATACGACTTTATTGTGTTCTTAAACTTAATTTTAGACACAAGCATTAAGTAGGTACAGCAGTTTTAAACATTATCTTTATTATCTTATAATGAAGCAGTTTTATAACAATTACGTCAGCGCATTCTAGTCGCAGACTCTCACCGCGATACCATCGCCGTAATGACTGAGACTGGGCTCTGTGTAGAAATTACATTTTTCACTATAGATAGGCCGTAGCCTAGGACGTGAACGATTTTTTAGAAAATATATGTAATTAATTAATGTAGGTATACTTACGCAATTTAATCTTGGATGATCCCTGTGACAACGGTATTTACTTACCTACCTACTCGCAAGCGAGGTGTTAAATATAGGAGAACTCACTTATCCTACTAATATTATAAATGCGAAAGATTGTGTGTGTGTTTGTGTGCAGCAACGGCTGGACGGATTTGGATGAAATTAAAAATTGAGATAACTTATCCTGGGGTAACACAGGGCAACTTTACATCCCGGATAAAATATAAGCATACGGTATACGAAGGGTGTCGCTACGTTAATACCGATTTAGTATTTACCTATACTTATATAAAGTTAAAGTCAAAATGAGTGTAATAATTACGTTTTTCTTTGTAAGTCACGTGTCTGCATTTCCCGTGAACAATGGATAAGCCAACCAACAAAGGTTTTGATACATTTTGTTAGCGTTAAATTGAATGTACACATTGACGTTTCCTATTAATCTCCATGGAACCCTAACGAGCAAAAGAGCTGCGCGCATTTGAAACGACAAGTTCATAGAGTGTTCTCCTTAGCTAACGTAATAGGGGAGTTATTTTCTCACGCAGGCACATCACTGCACAGCTCGGGCACCATCTATAAACTATAGTTTGACCTTCGCGCCTATAGACATAGACCTACCTTAGGTTTGTGCAAACTACAAAGATAATAAATCATAGAGATGTACTTTTTTTCTCGTCTACCCTATAGGTAGTGTGGAGTGTCGTTGGATAGGTCTTTCAAAATTATTGCGGGTTTTTCAAGACAATTTTTCGATTAAGGCATCCGTTTATGAAATATTAAGCTTTAAAGCGCTAATTTTTGTTAGAGTCAAGTGTCAACACCCCCCCCCCCCCCCCCCCACCAACCAAAACTACAAATGCTAAAAATCTGAAAAATATCTTAAATGAAAGCACATAATATAATGAATTTAATAGGAAAACTACCACGACTAAGTACACTTCATTGGTTCTTGAGTTACAAACGGTTTAAAGGTTATACCTACCCAAAACTTATTTGCGGTGTGTTGGTAAACTGACCGCGACCTATGTCGATGTCGGTGATAACAGTTTTCCAACGGCAAAGTTAAGTTGTCGCGAGGTCTGCTTCGGAACCCTACACTGAGCATGGTCCGACATGCTCTTGCCCGGTTTTTCTTTATAACCGTGAGGAAACTTGCACCTTCCGCTGAACGAACGTGTATGGAGGGTATTATGCATAGAAGATCCTACAGATAAGATTAGGATCATTACAGAGTTGATAGGGGCGTAAAGCCTAATTTAATAGAATGGCTTTCTAAGCCCGTCTTCCACATGCAGGTTCCCGCCGGCATGCAACGCGTGATTCGCGGCATTACAGCTGCAGAGAACAATGAGCCGTGGGCGCTATTGGTGGCTCTACTGGGGGTAATGGATACGACGAATAAGTAGTACATACATTAAAAAATGCACATAATCGTTTTTTTTGTTGTTAATATAGCCGTCACGTCCCGACGTTAATATTAATTATTGTTATTGTTCTTTCCGAAGATCTTAATGTGTATTCAAGAAATATGATTTGCCCGTCTGTGATCTGCCTTAAGACTTACCGGACCTAACCTAAACCTTACCCTTAACCTTTCAACCCACTGTGCAGTTTGAGGAACGAGGGCAGTTTTACAATTACCTTTTGTTTGATATTAACAAAAAGATCTTAGTGAAGATTACGGACGGCCAATAGCCAATTCATATTTCCTGAACTTTACCTTGACATGACATTATTATGTGTTAAATTCACTTTGAGCGTCGTACCCACATTTACAAGAAGTAGTCCCTTACTTAAGTAGTTAAATATGTAATGTTAAAAAAACTTGTACAAAAAAAAGGAAAGCGATATTGTACTTAATACATTTACAATTTATCTCTTCACAACACGAATAGAGAATTTTTTTAATCAATACTGTGCAAACAATAAATGTAGCGTGCAAACCCCCGGTAGAGGATGGTTTCTTCATTGTTCCGATAATAGTTACGATGATCGCCGGTTATGCTCTCTTTCTGTTACGAGCGGAAACCTGAGAAACGTTCACCAGCGCAGAACTAAAATGGCAGATGTCAACGTAAACGTAACTTGGATTGAAGCCTTATTTTATTTCTTTATGAATTAAAAAGTTTTTCATTTCAAGTCTGTGCTGCTATATGGATATTTACTTAATAGGTGCATCCAGGTTCAATTTTTTTAAGTTGTACACTTATAAATTTACTATTCGTTTTGGCAAAAAGAAAATCAAGGTTTTTTGAAACTAGGTTCTAAAAGTAAACATTTTATTATTTATCTACACCAAATTTGGATATACTTTACACATTTCATCCATACGAGTAGGTATTTACTCTATACTAACCATGCCATTTTCAGTATAATTATAAGCATATACATAATTTACTAGTATTTTATGAATGGTACAGGGATGTTGCAAATACTTATTAACTGACATCCGTGAATGCGGATGCAAATGCAGATGTTTTAAGATTCACATCTACATACATAAAAAAATTAAGTACAAAAATATTTTAATTGATGAGTAGAATACGTCCAGGGGCCCTAGCCAAGATACATTACGCTAACTAGCGTTTCTATTCGTTCGTTCTAAACCAATCGTATAACTAGTAGATGACTTTATACGAAGAATCAAACGCAATACCTTGTTTTTTTTAGCATTAGAAAGACCTTCCAAGAAGTAAATGTAAGGTTTTATCACTTCTCATGCTCTCAAAATGTTACTATAGTCTCTGCACATCATCGCGACTAAAGCTCCTAATTGTAGGCAAACATATAGCGATTTTAGTATTTTTAGTAACAAGTCCAGCATTTGCATTCAGAAAGTAAGTATCATTTGCTGAAGCGGAACTGATGATGAAGACCACAGATGGCCACCGGAACTCCCCAACGGTACCGATTTTAAGGGTGGCGATAAGATATCTCGATTAAGATAGTTTCTTGAGCGACTACAACGAAGAACATTTACTTAATTGTTTAAAAAAAAATGATCTTTCCGCGGCGTTACTTGCGGCGAGTTTGAAATGTCAATGTCAAGAAGTGGGACAACATAGGCATATTATGATCACTAAAAAACGGTAAAATAAAATAAATTTTATAAGGGTAACAAAAAACCGCCTTCAAAAACGCAAAAAATAACTTCTATTAAAATATAGGTAAAAGGTTAGTCCAACTGAAGTCGGCGACTCACAATATTTTCAACCTAAAACCGACTTATAATATCATTTTGATCAGTTAGTAGGTATACATACACTGAAGCATTAAACATCTGAAGTAGGTTAAGTATACCTAACATTGTTACTTTGCGTTCCATTTCCAAGTAAAGGAAATGTAATCCGAAACTTTGATGCTGACGTGAAATTGGAACTTTATGTTTATGCTGCATGCATGGTACCTACATGTACACGTACCTACATAACGAATGGGATATTTTTACCAATTTATACCAATAATGATGACATTGCATGGTCTCATCGTACCGTATTCTTTCTCTTATGTTATTCTCGTCTCCTAGTCATTATTTTTAATTTAATTAAATTTAGGTACCTATTGATAAACCTTACCAGTCGGTAAGAACATTCGATAGCATGATATTCCGAGAGTACGTAGTCGAAACTATGATAATTACACTCCTTCAAAAGACCTTATATTTGTAATGACTTGGTTTGTGCTACTTTTAATTGTTATTGTTTATTTTTATTAGGTAAGTACTTGATTAACTTGTGACGTAAATAATTTTCAAGTAAGTACCACGGGTAAGTACCTACCTACGTACGAGTATTTTTGTGTTTCATGTGATAACTAATAGATAGCAAGCTCTGATGATAGTGATGAATGTGATGGATTATATAGTTTCGGCGTAAATATATTTCGTCTAATATCCCAACTAACTTATCGCAGTAGGTACCTTTATTTTGCAAACCAATTTTTAGCACATTTTATTTTTTCATTTTTTCATTTGTCGAAATTATCATTTAGCATATTACATACCAAGTTTCCATTTGGCAAATAGGTGTGTAGCAAATTTTTCATCATAAATCATAAAACTAAAATTGCCTATCGCCAAAAAATAATTTCTGAAATGAACACTGCATTGCATAGGTACTAATTTATCCCATACTTTACAAATTCAAGGTTAGGTTAGAACTGTGACCATAACAGAAACAAATTGCTAGGTTAGGTAAGGTTAAAGTTGTGTCTAGGCGTGTTATGATATATTTGTTAATTAAAAAATAAACCGTTTCTACTATCCTTCGTACCTACTATGAATAAAATTGTCAAAGTGTCATAAAACATATGAAACGCCCTTGGCCATTATTCTCACTTTCTTTGTGAACGTCGACATCAGAGGCTCTACTTTGAAATCCGTAATTCGAACTTCGTCTATTGCTATCCCTTTTGCTCTCGACGCGTCACTAATTCGCAAGAAAGTGACGGGGCGATCCGAAGTTCGAATTGCTGATTTCAAAGTAGAGCCCCAGAGATCGGATAAAGTCTTGATCGAACGTTTTTGCGGCCCTGTTCCATTCTCGACGAAATTGCCCCTCAGAATCGGCAGAACGGCCACTTTTCCGAAGTTTGGCTTTCAGTATAGCCCAAAAATGGATTTATTCGCATTTTGTACACTTTCGCCGAAAATCGGCGGAGCTCCTATTTCTGGGAGGTTTGGCTCTATGGGCCAGCTAAAGAACTAACATACCTAACCTAAATCTACCTCATATTTATGATACCTACTAAGGGGTGCCTTGGGACCGGTATTGTTTTTTTTCATTCGTAGAAAAACTGCGAAGGTGCGATTAAATTTGGACAATTTGGTGGACTCCTTGTTTTTGGTACAAACTTCACTTTTTTTTCTCATACCGCTGCCACACTTTTTACCCATAGTGGCAAGATGACAAATCGGGCCAAAATACTCGTACAGTCGGAACACTGTGTTTTCTAATCATGGTCAGAATTCGTTTGTTGAGGTATTCCTTTACATAGAGATCAGACGTCATCGAAGAGGTAGTAAATAAAAAAAACCGGCCAAGTGCGAGTTGAATGTACGTATTTTTTATTTTTTTTAATCTAATTCTCCTATCCTATAATCCTGTAATCCTGTAATCCACAAGCAATGAACTATATGTTTTCGGTCGTTAGTTTCGGAGATCAGGAGGGGGAAATGTCCATTTTTGTCTCTTTTCATGAAGAAAATCAAAACTATTTATTTAACAATAATAACAAAAATATATTTGAGATCCTCATAACGAGCCCTTTCATTTGATATATGACACAATAAGGTTTGATAAACTTTTTTTTTAATTTCCTCATTTGTCCCCCGAAAATGACCCTAACACACACACTGGGTAACCCATGTCCTGTTTGAAAGTGGGTAAATGAGTGTAAGTGTTGCATTACAAGCATTCAATGTCCAAAAATGGCGGTGTCTCCCGAAATCGTCGCTGCTGACAATTTGAAAGTACCTAGGTACTTATTTGTGAAGAATCCTACGGAGTTTATACGTCGATTTGTGACTATGGATAAAACCTGGATTCACCACTGCATACCAGTAACAAAACAACGCTCCTGACAATGGATTAGTCGTGGTGAGTCAGATCCAAAGAAAGTGCGTTCCATCTGCTGGAAAGGTGTTGGCGTCTGTCTTTTGGGACGGAATCCTGTTAATTGACTACCTTGACAAATGGACAACCGGTTCTGGGGCCTACTATGCATCACTTTTGGATCAATTTAAGGTGGCAATAGCTGAGAAACGTCCGGGAATGGTAAAAAAGGTGTTGTTTCATCATGATAATGCTCCGGTGCATTCAACCCGTGTCGCTGCACAGAAATTGTCCTAATTACGGTTTGAACTGCTTCCGCAACCTGCTTATTCACCGGGTTTAGCTTCTTACACCTGGAAGAAACTGATTTTCGTGAAGGCATTGAGAAGCTGCAGAAACGGGGACTTCGAGGAGATTACGTCAAATATAAAAAACTTAGTCCAAAACACAAAAAAAAAGTATCAAACCAAATTAAACCACCCTCGTAATGCTACTGGGCACTGGCCCACGGTAAAAACCATGTCGTTTTTGACCTGTCATCGTATTGTCAACATTTTGATTTTTTGATGTCTCTTATTTACTTGACCGTAATGGCGGCCGAGTTAAAAACAATACCATAACAGGTCAAATACGATTTGGATTTTACCGCCAGGAATAGAGGCGCTGGGCCATTGAATCAATTATGATTAAATTTTGACAGTAAACCTAATTAAATATATTATGTTTCTTGCTATGTACCTATTACTTCACCAGAAACGATTCCAAATCCGGTTCACACTTCACGCTTGCTACTCTAGCGGATTAAGTTTCGATTACAATGCA
Organism: Acleris cristana; assembly: GCA_948252455.1. Lineage (NCBI taxonomy): Eukaryota > Metazoa > Arthropoda > Insecta > Lepidoptera > Tortricidae > Acleris > Acleris cristana. The sequence goes on along the minus strand of OX411772.1, from coordinate 15,487,726 downwards.
ATATAGTTGCATGTTTTAAAACTTATTTTAGTTGCGGTAAATTACGGTCGCAGGCCTAATAGCTGTAAAAACAACACTTCACCGTGCAAATTTACAATCAACCTCGAAACTATACCCATTGCATTCCAGGCACCAAAACATGCACGCTGCGCAACGCACGTTACCGTGGAATGTCAAGAATACGCATTACACGATCTACATGTTCATTGTCCCTTTCGCACCCGCCGGCATTGTTTGAGAGCAGGTGAAAGGTAAAGCGGTTCGGAAGTTGGTCAGAGCTTACGGTCACCTTGCCCGAACGGGGCTAATTTTGCTCGTATACTTGTATCCGCGTCCAATACTGATCATCACGCGATAATCAAATGTATGTCATAGCACCATGTTAATATGGCATGATCTTGAAAAGCGGGGTTAACTGCACCTAACGTTGAGTTGGGTTTAACTATCAATATACCTAACTCTGATAGCGGGCGCCTCATGACCTCGAATGCATTAACTTTTCTTTATTCTTTATACCAAAGGGACCAAGGAAATTGCACCTTAAATTTCAATTCTTACTTGCCTACCGTATTGTATAGATACTATATTTCGTTTTTTTGCATTAGAAATTCGGTAAACACAGAAGCAGGTGTCGTTAACATTTTTCTTCAGAAGATATATATACAGGGTGCCATCGGAGACGTAATCAGAAGTGACAATACTTAATTAAGCATTAAATTGAGATTACAGTAACACAGGAATGCAGGTCGATACTTGCATTATTTAATTTTAATCATGTAATCTTTAAAATTAAATTATGACCTTCAAACAGCGTGGTCACCCTACAATCAAGAAAGAGATGCAAAGATACACTTGTTCCACATGCGTAATGCGTAACACATGTTTACTAAGAGTGACTTACAGTGACATTGTCATTTTATTTTTAAAAGTATCATAATAATAAACTTTTCTGAATGAAAACCAAAGAGGTTTTCATGAAATAATTAGGGTAACCATGATTTAGTGAATTAGTGACATAATTGAAGAATAAAATTAACAAAAAAAAGAACGTTTATTTCAAGTAACTCCTATTACGTTGTTATGACCATCAATTACCAGGTCTGAAAAAGTGGTTTCTGATTACGTCTCCGATGGCACCCTAATAATGTACTAGTACTAGTTAGAGGTGTCCGCGACTTCGTACGCGTAGCATTAGTTTCCTGCTACTCCCCTATTTCTTCCCGTTAGGGGTCGATTTTCGGAAAATCCTTTCTTAGTGCACCCCTGGGGTACCCAAGGAATACTCCCTCCAAATTTCAAGTCTCTAGGTCCAACGGTTTGGGCTGTACGTTGATATATAAGTCAGTGAGTCAGGTTTGCCTTTTATATATTTATAAAGATTAATACGATAATAACAATAATAATAAACTTTAACAGTAAATTAAACTCAACAACTCAGAACAATAAAAGATTCTGGGACAACTAGGTACAGTGCCCGGCGGTAAATAGGTACTTACACCGGAGTTATGACAACGACTGTACTTATTGGATAAGCATATTTGACACGCGCTCCCGGCCCATGTTCTCACTGTTCCCACGCCAGGTGAAAACGTTTGTCACTGCTCTTGAATAATTGTGGGTACTTTCTCACGGACCCCAATGCTGTCGTCGTAAATTGAAAATACGCATCTGCAATTTAATGTTTGCAATAGTTTTCACCCGCGCTTGTTAACGACGTCTATTAATTTTGCTATAGGGATATAAGTTTAAAAATAGATACACAGTTCTTAGTCCGGCGCAGAACGAATTAAGTACTGTGCATTTTTATCACAAGGCCCCAAAGTGACACAATGAACATTATTTTTAAGAAACTTGTCAAAGTGAGATCTTTGGATTTAATTATTTTTGCGCTTATATTCGGTTTTGGGGCACATAATGTACCTACCTACCTACAGTCACCAGCAATAACATATTATCCAACAGTGCCCAACAGTGACAAAAATATCTAAAACTAGCTCTTATACCTACCTCTAGCAATAAAGATGTGTCAGATATTTTTGAGCCAAATGTTTGATAATGTATTTTTGCTGGTGACTGTACATGTAAAGGTAGAAACTATGTCGATGTTTAATCACAGAAATGGTAAAGAGTTCAAAAAGACTTTGCCTTTTGCTACATAGTGCGATGGGCTCACACATTTACATATTTGTTTTTGTTGAGTACTGCGCGCTCTTAATGTAACATGTCAAAAGGAATTACGTTTTAACGAGTAGGAATAAAGCCCCTGAACCATGAACTATGTTTGCCGCGTAATGTACGGTAGCGACATCTAGCGGCGAGTAGCAAAACGACATAAATGCATCGCCTTTTATGAACAGGGTTAGAGAACCATACCATATTGAGGTATGCCGATAACCGTTTACAGGGACATGTGTAGGTCATTATAATAAGGAAATGTAGTGCAGGTCTCGTGCAGGTGACCATTCTAAGGAACCGAATTATGACTGGAACAATAGTCGTTGGACTGTAGGAGTTATTTTAAATTTTGCACACAAAACAACAAAAAGGTTAGATTTATCGTAAAAGTCGCTCGTCGCAATACTTATACATAAATTTTCCCTATTAATAAATAATAAAAGAGTCATCATTATTTGTAAAATGTTTATTTCCATAAATGACAGGCTAAAACATTTTCTCGTGAATACAGCTCACTCTAATCTTCGTTACCTAATGATGCTCTCGCATTCGTACTTATAACTATAAACTTATCGATATCGGTTTAAACCAAATCCACATTTAATGAATGTGTATTATACAAAGCAACCAGGCAAGTGCACGTTATAAATATTGTACGTAAAACCGCTACCGCGCACTTACCTACATTCATAAAGGGGCTTCTAAACGGGCCATATTTTCACTGCAATTTGTGGCCGGCAACTATTGGTGTCCCTCTCTTACTCGTATGTTAGAGAAAGACACCAATAGTTGCCGGCCACATATTGCAGTGAAAATATGGCCCGTTTAGAAGCCCCTTTATAGACAGGCAGCGAAAAAATATTAGAACGATTATTTCTTTACGACTGCAAAAGTGCAAACTTATAACGCGAACTAAGGCGCCACCTATATAGTCACCAGCAATAATATAGGTACTCAACATTGCGCTCAAGAAATATTGGACACGTTCTTATACCTCTAGCAATAAAGACGTGTTAGATATTTTTGAGCCCAATGTTGGATAATATTATTGCTGGCGACTGTACCTACTAGCTCTGCGTCTTTTGCCAGACAACAACGCCATAATACCTGCACGTTTCAGTTCGTGTTGTAACTCGCATTTTCTATACACACTGCTGTACGAGTTAAATATTTATCAGTGCCGTAACTATTTATTATTAAAATCAAACAGAGATCACATGGCCCGCCACAAAGTCGTGGTTCGATATAGCCAAAATAAAATAAATAATTTGCATGACTTTAACAATAAATTATGTTTTTTCATAAGAAATCGAAATAATTTAAGAAATTAAACTTGTGGACAACAATATAGTGTTTGGTACCGCTCGAAGCGAAGCGTTGTTATGGTCACTTGAACTTGTAACCAGGAAGTATCGGTATCGACTCGTTGTAAGCAAGTATTGAAAAGATCTGTACCGAAACAACCACCCAGCTATTATTTTTTTACACAGAACAGCAACTAAATCTAAAGAAATAGTAATAGTTAAAAGGATTGTGAACTTATGTTATTTGGATATAATAAAAAACTAGGTCTGTACGTTTCTGATTTTTATTTCCTTTATTTATTTCTTTTCAAGAAATATTTTCTTCGAAATGAAAACGTACAGACCCAGTATTTCATAATTTTACAACAAATTCAAAAATCGAAAAAATTCAAAGGGATGAAAAACCTTATCGCATTTTGTATGGAAAATTTTAGCTTCACAATCCTCTTAATAAGTATCGTTATGTTACAAAGTGCAGGGTTGGGGTCTCATGTTGCTGCTGACCTGTGAGGCTAGACAAGTTGCTAACGCTAACGTAACAATTTTCGAAACCTGACAAAATGTATGGAATTGACGTATTTAGGCGCTCGACGCGACCCGCTGACAGCAAACGTCAATCCTATTCTCTTTGGCTAATGTTACGAACGCCGAATGTATCTTGTCTAGGGCCTCCGGAATGTGTAAATGTGTACTGAGCCCAGCACACTCAGCGAAAATGGACCTTACCTGTCATTTTGTATGATAAAATGCCTGCCCCTGAATGTATTAAATGCGGCGCTGGAAATAAATTTTCAGTACTAGTTATCGGTACAATTAGTTAACAACATACGTCATTCAAGTTGAAACATGATGTTGTGGCAACGATGACCTAATTTGACACGGAAACAATTTTGTTTGATGTACAAACTGTGAAGCTTAGCAGAGGTTAAAAAAAATTATACCAGCTGATATAACACTACGGCGTACAAGTCTCATAGATAAGAGACTAACAAGAAACGTTATTTTAAAAATGTTTCTGTCCTATGTTTTCGTCGGTATTACATAAAAAATATCGTCAAAGCTTACTTCTTTACATACGAGTATGTAGTGTCATTCAGTTGTGTTGAATACAATAAACGTACTTACTCAAGCAAACGTTACTCGACTTCTACGGCTGAGTGCGAAACGCTAACTCTATTTTATATTCCGCTATTCGGCAGTGAGTTATCAATTACGTAAGCTCATGTGGATTTGTACGCTCCTTTTAAACCACAAAATAATATCAAAAGCCTAAGAGAGGATGAATTCACCTGCGATAAATGGCCGAAGCCACTAAATAAAGTTGAGCACGGGTGCGCTCCATAACGCTTCAACAGTCACATGACCGGAATTTCTGTCGAACTTAACCTTTTGTTAAAATCCATAACGCACATAAAACATGTTACTTAAAAACCTCTTTCGTCTACATATGACTATAAATTTACTTAAGCATCAGTGTTTTGTATTGGATGGAATTTATGACTATCTCTCAAATTTAAAACAAAACATTTCGTTATATAATACACTAAGGGCCGATTCGAACAAACTGCAATAAGACTTACTCCGAGATTAGTCTATACAAATTCGGCGTTTAATCTAGGTAAAATGCCTTATTCCAGTTTGGTCGAATCCGCCCTTAAAGAAGTAACCCAGGAAGCAGAACGTTATGGCAATTAATTTTATACCGAACTATTATTGCTAACCTTACCGTGCCCATAGACCTATGTCAAGATCTCACATAATTTTATTTCAACACAGATATATCTAACACCTACTTCTAATATGGGAATGCTTGCTACCATTTTACCAATCACAAGCGGCCTTGCAGCGGCATTACCAATCATGTCGCAGCCGCGCGAAATAGCGACATCCAATTGGTGAGCAGTTTCACCCCGCTGATAGTCAATGATTCAAAATAATGTAATTATAGGCAAATAAGGACATGGACCTTTTTGTTCATGCAAACTAAGGTACCTAATATTTCTTTAAATGTTTATTATATATAGATATTTTATTATTATTGTGAGTTTTGAGAAAATGTAAATAATCCGAAAACAACACGGCGTATTTAAACCAGACGCATTCATTAATTTAAAGAAACAATTTCAATAATAGAGCATATGAAGTACCTATTAACTATTTATATTAAAAAAAATATAATAATGTCAATTTTCATAAATAAATTATTATTTTAGGTCCCTATCGTTTAAAATTTGGTATTATACCAGAGTTTGTAGTATCTAATAATCCACTATTCCTAAATCGGAACCTTAATAACTAGACAAGTAACAAGAAGGTGGCGGAAGTTTACGGGGCTATAGACACATTCGGGAATGTACAACCAGCGCACCCGACCTGCCATCAATAAGAAACGTTAACGCCAACATCGACAGCATGCCTTGTTGGAACAACAATACCAACAGATTTCTTGGGAATTCTTGGTTACAATACTTTTGACCCGTAGTTACGTAACGTGGTCCATCAAGCCACACTGGTCCATACTCCACGCCCCTATGATTTCTTTTGCAAAGAAACACGTCTTAATTTCTTACACATAGTAAGGATATTTTTTCCAAAAGACACCTTTTGTGTCGCCTTACCTCTTACGATCCTAAAGGCACTCTTTTCTATGGCAACACAAATCAATGGCCACGCGTATCATATGATCACAAATTTTAACATTTCCTCCTCTTTTAACTAGTACGAACAATCAAAATTAAAAAAATATGCTTGTTTATGAAATCACAATGATTTAGGATTGTACCATTTAGTCGCGGCGTTACAAGTAGAAGGTTACACCCAGATGTTCCCTTCGCATCAAAACGACCTAAAAGCAAATTGTCCTATTAGCATAATGACCTGAAACCAAAACGTCCTGTTAGCAAAACAACCTAAAAGCAAACGGTCCTGTAATCAGGTAGTCCCATTAGTCCAAAACTGAAACGTCATTAAATCAAAATGGCCTAAGAGCAAAATGCCCCATTAGCAAACGTCCCACTGTGTACAGTCACCAGCAATAATATATTATCCAACATTGGGCGCAAAAATATCTGACAGGTCTCTATTACTAGAGGTATAAGAGCGTGTCAGATATTTTTGCGCCTAATGTTGAATTATATATTTTAGCTGGTGACTGTACAGAAATTATAGTTAAAAATACCCAAAAAATAATAATTTGAAAACCCTCGACTCAAAACAGTCTGTAAAAAATCTATAAAAAGGTAAAAATAATAAGTATTGCCCCTATGAGTTTAATTATAAGTAGTTATTAATATTTTGATGCAAGCGTTGTCGCGTATAAATCGTTGTCTCGTTTTTTTTATTATAGGTAGGTAATATTTTTTGACACAAGTGTCGACACGTCTGGGGACCGCTTTGTAGCTGGGGTATGTATCTCTTTTTGCGTCGGGGGTTAAAAATCTAATACATATACTCGATACATGAAGAGAGTTATTTTCTTATCACGTCACTGGCCTTTTAAGAAAGTGATTAATGTCGTTGTTACTTTCATTTCATAATTTCATTTGACGTGCCATGAACTCATTAAAAATTGTAAATTGAATAATATAAACCGGGTTTGTTTTACTGTACACGGTAGGACGTTTTGCTTATGGGGCATTTTGCTCCTATAATTATAGGTCATTCTGATTTAATGACTAAGGTACCTGATTAAAGGACCGTTTGCTTTTACGTTGTTTTGCTGATATGACGTTTTGCTTTTAGGTCGTACTACTAACAGGACGGTTTGGCCATTATATTGTGCTAATAGGGTAATTTGCTTTTAGTTCGTTTCGATACGAAGGGCTACCCCTAAGTCCAGAGCGCTAGCTCTTAACACCACCTTCAAGTTTGAGCTTCTTTTTCGTTAATTTTCATGTGCTCTTATGCAAGTCTAACCGACATTACCCGAGACAGAAAGACTTCGCTATTGCACTGTATGCCTTACTGTTTTCAATATTGTCTGTAAACACCTTTAGTATTTATGTTCCAGATGTATTTATATTTTACTATCAATCACTGATGTCGAACGTGTGTTGAAAGAGATAGAAAGATAATGAATATTTGCAAATTAATATTACTGAGTTTTTGTTTTTAAAGAAAAATCTCATCCAAATCGGTCCATCCTTTTAGGAGCTACGAAGCCACAAACAGATACACAGATACACACGCCAAACTAATAACTCCTCTCTTTTTGCGTCGGCGGTTAAAAAATACTAGGGATCGCCGCTTTTACGTTTGATCAAAACGTTAAGAGGCCGTACACGAAATTTTGCCGGTTTTGCTTATTTTTGTGATTTTACAGTTAAAATACTGCTTTTCTATAAGTTTTAACGCTCAACATTAAATGTCATTTTAGTTATGATCGAATAAATGAGCTACGAATAAATGAGAGACATTTAATTTTTGTCGAGTATTATAAATGCGAGATTTAGGTTGTTTTAAAGCATTATTTATTGCCAATTCTTTTGAACTTTTTGGATATTTTTTTTAGGTATTGGATTGATTTTGAATTAAAGTTTATTTCTGTTGTTTTAATTTTATGGACGAGAGTTCTGAGTAGCCGAAATCAAAAATATTTTTTGCCCGTTTTATATAAAAAGTTACCAAGTTTATTATTTTTTTAATCGAAAAATTTATATAAAAGTGGGAAAAAGTAATTCATACATTTTTTTGATGACTGTCACAGCAAAACATTGTAAATTTTTCATACCGATAAAACGTCAAAACGATTCATGAATATGTGACATTCTAAACCTCTTCCAGCAAAATTCACTTATCAGTCGCCGGTGTCAGGTCGATTAATCGAAATAAAAAAATTAAAACAAAAAAGTTGCTCATACGTTCGTTAAAATTAGAAATTATCTTTCATGTTGTGCATTAAAACTTGTAGAAATACAGTATTTCAACTGTAAAATCACGTCTGCAAAATCACGTAAATCAGCGAAATCGGCAAAATTTTGTGTACGGCCTCTTAATTACATAAAGTACAAGGTAATAATCATTAATATACAATTGTATTATTATGTTACAAGTTTTAAAGGTACCATAAAAAGTTACAAGTATTAAGAGCCCATAAAATTGCAACATATAGCTTTGGTATGTATGCGACAGCTCCGCCCAGCCCCGCGCCCGCGCGCTCGACGTGCGTGTACGCACAGTTGCAAACGCCCAACGCAACGTTACTGACATGATCCTATTTCATCGTATCACGGGTTCATTGAGGAAGGTGTATTTAAACCCGTAGCTAATTCGACCCTGTTTGATCATACTCAGGTTCTATTTAAAATAGGTTTTGTGTAACAGCTGCGCACTTCAAGGAGGCCACCTAGAAATAGCTCGCTGGCGTAAGGAAACCAATAATTCAATTTAACCTATCAGATTATAAGTACAGTAGATATTAATTTAAATTATGATTATATATATTAATATTAACAACGTATTATTGTAATACAATGACTAGGACTAGGGTTATGTGCACATTAAGATATCTGATACATTGTCTAAGCACACCTAATATTAAAGTTAACAGACATAAGAATCATTCCTTGTCAGACTTTGTTTCGGCTGAGCAATACACGGGCATATACGTACACAGATATTTAATAATAATATCGTAATAACTAAACTAAAACACTTCGGCTCCGTGGACGCCCTGCGAAGGTACGGGGATCCAATACTTTCGCGACCGGCATATTCACATTGATATTCATTTACCAATCTAAGTTAAACATTTCGTATTATAGTTTTACATAATACCTAGTTTCAAATCAGAAAAAAATGTAAGCAAGTCGAATTAAATACATAATAAGAGAAAACTAAAATGGAACGTATTTGCGCATATCCTGCCGCGTTCCGCACGGACGATACAAAGGCTGTTCATATTATAGGAGTCTCGGTTGAGAAGGACTGTCGTACACCGGGTGTGACCTGCACAGGTTGTTAAATAAAATACATCGCCGTTAGGGTAAGTACTAAGCCCAATTATTTCTACGGCACAGAATAACGAGTACAATAATACTAGATAGTAGTATTTTATTGCGTTGCATGTATTTAGAATGACAACCTGAATTTTCATGATTTATTATCATAAAAACGACAATGTGGTAAGCACGTGGAATTATTTACAAACATATCAAACGTACCGGGCCTTTTTAAAAAAATATTAGGTATATAGTTAAGAACAGTTAAAGCCTAAATTAAAATCCTTATTTTTTTTCCATTTCGTAACGAAAGTTAACTAACTATAATCGAACCTAAAATGACAATTGGCGTAAAGGACAACTGAAATGTACTGTAAAATTGTCCTATACGCCAATAGCCATTTTAACCATCGAATGATTTAAGTATAGTAATTTTCGTTACGAAATGAAAAAAAAAAGGATTTTAATTGAGGCCTTAACTGTCCTTAACTATGCACAATGTTTTTGAAAAAGGCCCACCGTTGTTGAAAGAATACCATTTGTAATGATAATAATAAAATGAATAACAAAATTACAGAATTTCAATAGGTATTTACAATACAATGACAGAGGCCAACGCAACAAGGTTCGCGTTAACGACAAACAGTCGAGATACATCCACCTCATTATTTCGCAACGATTTAAATCTCGTCGACAGTTTTGTAGAAAGTACTGTACGTACATTAGGCTACTGACTGAACGTTTGTACAATACTTCCACGCTTCTAATCCCACTGTCGTATTAAATCAACCCACACTACCGTATTAACGATCTCGCCGCTTTTTTGACTTCAGTAAGCTAGAAAATAGTTTACATTTTTTTTAAATATATATACTTAATCAAATGGCCGATACTAAAGCTGTTGTTAAATATACCTACTATCCGTGAAATAATCAAAACAAATAAGTGAAATAAACCACTACCGCCCCTGATTTATAAACAAGCAAGTGTTTAATAGAGATGTCAATGTTATAATATAGGTATACTGCGTTTTAATGTTATACGAGCAAATATTTAAACTAAACGTAGGTTACAGCTCTACAAATAATACAAAGAAGTAATTACGTTAACAACTCCAATATATATTACGTAATTAATTTTTAAAGAGACCGTCGAGCAGCAATGTATTTGCGCAGATGAAAATTCACACTGTTGTTCAGAGCTGCCGTATATCGATATCCCAACTAGTGTTAATATTGTGGTAGCAATTGTAGATATGAACTCTTGACTTGTAAAAACTGTTTTATATAGTGTTATTATTGGTTTAAACACGTACCTTCTTACTATTAAACGTTGAGTAACGGTGGTATATGTAGTTATACAATGTTTTGTCTTTATCTGTCATTGTGACATTTGGATTTGACAGATAAGGACAAAACATTGTATAGCTATACCACCGTTACTCAAAGTTCATTAGTAACGAGGTTATAGTTCAGGAAACATGAATTGGCCGTCTGTATTCTTCACTAAGATCTTTTTGTTGATATCAACCAAAAGGTAATCGTAAAATTACCTTCTTTCTTCAAACAGAACAGTGGGTTGAAAGGTTAAGGTTAAGGTTAGGTCCGGTAAGTTTCGCGAAAAACAAGATCGCAACGTAGGTAGATAGTAGTCGGCCAAATCATATTTCCCACGGAATAGAAAAAACAGTGGAAGTGGCATGAGCTTCGCTTAGTATCAGACCTGTTGTCGCCAATACTCAAACTATCATAAAAATAACACGCCACCATGGAATATGTTTTTGGTGCGGCTATCGTTTTTACATTCCAAAATAAAGCATGCTTCTTGATTTATTTCCTATTTAAGAAATATCGTAATATCGAAATAAGCGATCGCGGAAAATGTATGGTAGGTTGCGCGGAACTCCGCATAACCATGCCACACGTTACACGCCCACTTGACACTTCTACTGTTTTTTCTGTTCTGTGATATTTACTGAACTATTACGACGACTATACTCGGCCCGGGGAACCTTGATTCCTATGACAGTTCATGTTAGTGATGGGTCGTGTCGATGTAACTTAACTTTTTTACGTGCAAACGCGTGACTTGCATTCATTCACGTTGGTAAACATGTTTTTAAAAATATAATCTGCATTTCTAATGTTTGTTATGTTGTTGATGTAATGTCACACATGAAAACTGATACTAATAAAACCTAATCTTAAATAAAACAACAACTGGTGTCCCCAGAAATATCCATAATTTGAGTGAAATATAAACAATTTCATGTAACTTTTTTAACATTCAGCACCTATAAGTAACTTAAATGATTATAAATCGGACACTGAAAGCGTACTATGTTAATGTATTTTGTACACTCGTTTCCATTATCGACATTTGTTTATCGATACTTTTCCGCACTAGTTGATATCTTCCAAACGAAGTACGTTTTGCAGGACGTAAACGTAAAGTCTGATTGAGATAATTTCTTCATTGAAATGGCTATGAAAAAAAGAATTACAACTTATGTTAACGATACACATGTTTTTAAGTTAATTAGGATGCATATTAACTGTCGTTAAAATATTTGCTCGTATTAGATTCACACTCTGTAAATTGAAGCTTCTCGACAGTTGAGAAACGTCAATATGGAACCAAAAAAGCGGTATTTTTGCTACGAGTATAACGGATAATACGGTACATTTGTATTCATAATTTATTGTTTGTTTTTGCACAAAACATGATGCGTCTTTTGAAATTATATTTACACGCGGATAACTAAACATTGTAATAGCTTTTATAAAGGCCTTCAGGTTTGTACTTCCTCTTACTCGTACGCTCTTATGCGAAACTAACAAGACTTCACCCGAACCCGAATGACTTTTTAAGAGCTATTGCACTCTACGACTGTACGGTGTGATGGTGTGAAATCAGATTAAATAGCGAGACCGTGAGTTATGCCGAGGTTCAACCCATGGAGACGTTTTTGACGATAGCCCCGTCGTGGCTCCGCCTGTTCACGTCGGTAGCCTCCTTGACGGCGGACTCGACTAGCAGGGAGTGCCGTTTGGAGCTCCCCTCCTTCTTGCGCACGACGACTTCCTGGTAGGAGTCAGACACGCGGCGGTCCAGGCTCGCGTGGCCTGAAACCGTGATTAACATGATACACGTCGTGTGAGGGATGATGTTTGGACGTGGTTAGACGTGTGGAACTGCAATCGCGCATCAACGATACGGAACAGCCTCACATCGTATGTTCAGCTATTTTCATTTGTTTGATAATTTAGATTTGAATAATTATTTCAATTACTCAAAGCGAAGTTTATCGTTATTACATAAAAGACGACAGAAAAGATCGCTGCTGGGGCCTTCTGAGCCCTACTATCTACATTGACAACGCAAAAGGACCTGCTTCGAATGTTTCGCTTAAGTTAATAACAGTCACTGGCCGCGTTGTCATATATATTGTGCAATGAATTTAAGTAAGAACCCCATAGCATTGAGTAGCCCAGTTAAAAGAAACGTGTTATACCACTGGTAATTAAAATATGCCAAGTTTAGTATTAAATTAATTATTTTGATAAATGTTGCGTGATTATAGACAAAGAATATCAAACAACCGATACTTTCATGTATAGCTTCAATTTCGCGGTAGTGATTAGTGAAGCTCCCTCTATACAACTTACTTATGATGTTCTGGCACTAATCGATCTTCAATAGTACCAAATAATGCCAAATGAAGGTTCTGTGCGTACCTTGGGCTTGTGTGTTCGAGAAGGAGCCTTGCCTGCGCAGCGGCTGCGACGGCGTCTCCGACGGCAGGTAGGTCTGGAACGAGGGCCGGTTCTGGGCCGCTTCCATGATCGAACCTGGGAACAGACTCGAACTTAGCTTGGACTTATCGTTGTTAAAAGTTTGAATAAAATATATTGGCAAATTGTATATTACAAAATCATCCGGAAATCATCATTTGTAAAAAGCAGTGAATCGGTTTGAAAATGTTATTCAAATGCAATACCTACAAAGACGTTTAACGTAGAGATAAGTAGTGTAAGTACATATACAATATTTAAATGTTAAAATATTTAAAAATATTAAAAACATCGCATATATTGACAAAATCGACTTAAACGTCGTATTGTGAGTATTGCCGAACGAAAAAACGATTATCGGCATGTTTACAGTGGGTACGTAGCAGTTTTCTTTCGTGAGTTTTGTGTCAATTGCCTTGCTCGGTTTAGGTTTAGCAAAATATGAATTCTATAGCGCTGGAATTTGCTATCACAGCAGTATTAAGTATGAAATATTGACATCGGAAAAAAATCAACGCAAACTCGGCATAAACCCACGACACTGTGCGGCTAGCACAAGTTGCCCGCAACTTGGTTGTCGCTCGGATCTCCGTTTCTATCAAGTCAGTAACGATAGAGACGCAGTGAGCGACAAGCGAGAAAAATACAACTTGTGCTACAAGTGCTGTTTGGTGAGGGCTACACCCCGAGTTGCTGCGGTCACGCTGTTCACGCAGGACCGCGCGGTTTATACGAAAACGCGAACGCGTAATTCGGAAAAACTTAAGCACTGTTCAGTTACGTAGTTTATAATCGCTGTTACACTTTCCGTGACGACTCTGTCGGGAAATATATAGTGCCGATTTTTGGCTAGTATCGTGAATAGTATTATAAATTAACGTCATTATGAAATAGATTGATTGAAATCATTGTATTTCAGTTGATTTGTATTGGTGCAAAACTGAGTCAATATTAGCACCTTAGTAGAATGTGAATAGGTTGATGAAAATCAAAGGTATTTTTAAATGCTTGATACAGAATAGGACAGGGAGAGGGGAGTTACTAGGACAGGGGGCCTAATATGGCTGCGTTTATCGTGTGACAAAATGTGTATAAATCATCCGTCACTTTTTGACAGGTTTATAAGTACGAGAGTGATAGGTAAAGCACCTCAACCACTCCAAATTTTGTTACGCGATAAACGCAACCATACTAGGGCTGCAGGACGATTCTATATTATTATATTTTTTCTTTAGGCATTGTAGGCTTGTGTCGAGTCGAAGTAAGCCTACTATCAAATCGTACTAAGACCCAGTTGCACGAACGGTCATAACACTAGTGTCCCATTAAGACGCCTTCTGGCACTTTCCAATTCGCCAAGATACAAAGTGGGAGATATTAAATTAAATGAACGTTTGTGCAACGTCGTGTGGAAGTTCATAAATATGTATACACTTGTGTACATATGTCCCTCTCTTACGAATTTACCTACGTTTGCTACGAGTATGAAGCATTCTAGTCACCCCCAAGGTGTCAGCAGACTTTAGAAACTCGCCGCAACATAGACATTAGAAAGGATCGACCTCAGTAACACTGGCCTGTTTAAGTCCCATAACCAAATTTTGTCGTGTTGACGATGTACATGACTGTACAATTTGAATCATAGGCCACTATGGAACTATGGCGAAGTGACGTTATAGTTCATTTCTTAAGAAGTCTCTTACGATTTGAATCATTATGTTACTTTAACAAAGGTTCATAATGGTCTTTGATTCAAATTGGTTGAGTTAACAATTACCCAACGCGGGTAACAAATATACTGTCATTTGCGAGTGCAAGTGTGATAGCGATAGCCCGCCGAACGCTATTAACAAGCTGGGAGTACCGTGCCTCAATGCAGCCCTACATCATACAACAGTCTCGGTTTTATATGCCTACTACAAGTTTGCTAGCGCTTGTGGACAGTGTACTATGGGGAAGTTACTGGTCGACACACGTAAAAAGAGCTCCTACCGGCTAGTGGAGGGGATATGTTTGCGCATGTTGTCTACTGACAAACCAATAGCGAGGCAGCAAAGCGGAACGGTTTACACTCCCCCCGTCGCCCCCACCAATTTGCTGCGTAATTTGCTCACTGCGCAGGTAGGTCGCTCAGGGCTCTTTTTACGTTTGTCAACTTGTAACTACTTATTCCAAGGTGTCAAAAATATGGTAAACAATGATATCAGACTCAGAGCGGGTTCCCACATACGGATGTAGGATCCGACAAGTGGGAACCCGGTCTCATAGTTAAATATGTATTGTCCAAATATAGAAAACTTTTTATGGTTTCTATAGTACAATAATTAACTTGTGTCAATATTCCCGGGAAGGTAAATTTGTGGTTAGTACATATAATTAATTATGTTTTGCCTATTAGCTTTGGAAACATAAGTATAAATAACATGATATTGTAATTATTCAACTTTATTGTTTCACACTTTTTTGTAACTTAATAAAAAGGATGACTTTTTAAGCTATTACTATGCCAAACTAAATTTCACGTACACGTGGGTATTAAAACAATAATTGGAATAAAAATCGATTTTTATTGGAGACAATAAAAAGGATAGGCAGCAAGCTCAACACATTTATTTAAAAGCCAAATAAAACCAAAAAAAAAAACAATACCTATAGGTAAATAAATGTAAAGCGAGATTGCTAAAATCACTACAAGGCTTTGGGCATTTTTATGGACATTTTCATTGATTCAAAGAGTTGACAAAATTGTTTCGAAAAACCAAAACAATTTCAGCATTTCCACAAATGTTTCGTAAAAAGTCTATAGAAATAACTAATTTAATCACAACTCAAATATCACAGTGAGCGAGCAAAGAGTTCCAAAACATGCAAAAGCAACCGTATTCTTAGATTTATAAGGATGCATTACAATATGTTTTGACACTTCGTTCGTTTAGCTACCTACCTATATCTTACTAGATGCTTTGTTTTGACACACCCAGTGCCAACAATCCGATGTCGACCCCGATCTGATCGATTCACTTCATTTACCAGTAGTGATGGCGCTGCACGCGTCACCGAGTGGGGCCTCGATCACAACTGGCTAATTGACTAACAAACGACATAAATGTATCCTCGTAAGGCGTAACAGTCTATAAACAGGACATTTGTCTCTAACATCCCTCATTTGTGTAGTTTGTTTTTTGAAAATTACTTTAAACCTAATTCATTTCTGAACTATCGCAATGAACGTTGGCTTTACGAGGATATAAATATTGCTCATCATTGTCATGAAAAGAACAAGAATTTTTCTTCTGTTCGAAATTTTGTACTTAATACAATACTCAATTAAAAATATTTTTTTAATAATGATTGGAGAGTAACTTTGAAATGTGAATGACCATAATATTTCCATTGTTAACTCTATTAGATCCAGACTCATTAATGAATGATACACCTAGCTACATTGCAATAAAGTCTCAAATAATACTAAATGATGAAAGAGTCCGCAGCGACTTAAACAAACCAAGCCAAACCAGTATTGAAGTATAGAAATTTTAAAAGATCATTAAGCTCTTTTTAACGCCTAAAACCCGAAAAGTTTGATAGCGAAGTTTTTTTAACAAAATCGCTATGGACTCGACTATCTCTAAGACACGTTTAGCAAAAAGGAAACAAAAGTAATGTGATTAGTGAATGAAATTGTGAAGTATGGAGATATGTTTTTAATTATTTATTCGGGTTAACAAAGTGATCACGATTCAGAGCAAGAAATAAAAGGTATTGTCTTTGAAATCACTTGGATATTAGGTTCATCGTTTCACCGACAAGTATAAAACTGTCGTACCTTAGTGAAATGGCAAGACATTGCAATTCGTATAGAATATTTTCACAACCTCGTAAGCATAAAATACAAATTCTGTACAATGGAAAGAAATTCCCCCTACTACTATAATTACTACAGGTCGATTCACAAGAGCTGGCACGAATGCATTGAACGAAAGTAATGTCACCTATCGTTGTGTGAGTGCCGTCCTTTGAACCGATGTTCGAATTTCAAACCGAAAACCTGTTATTATTTTACACACTTGTATACTTTCGTTCACTCGTTCAATCCATTCGTGCCAGCTCTTAAGAATCGACCTGTACTATATTTTATTATATCATTATAATGATGTCAGCCGAAAGACGGCTGTAACTGTTTAGGAAACGATTGGAGAAATTAATGTCTTGCTTTTAAAGGCTGTATTTGAAGGAAAAAGGAAGGAAAACAGATTTTTTTCGCTATGGCACTCAAGAAAGAACGATTTTACAAAAATAAATTTATTTAGAAACCATATTGTTTACGTTTCTTTTCGTTTTCGTAAGTTTCTGTAATACCTGCATGATTTCAAATTCAATAATAACAATAATATGTCTGACCTTAAGTCTAAATGCTATATGACCTAAAATCTACATGCAAACTATTATGTTTAATCTACAGTATTATCACGAACGTTAATTTGTGACCCATTTCAAGAAAAATATGCTTGAAGTCGTCAATGTCATTAGAGATGTCAAGTCATTTTGTAACTTTGAGGAAACTCAACCTTATTGTTGTAGAATGTCAGATTGACTTTGGACCTAAGGTGGGTACTAAATTAAAGTTCGCGACTGTATATACTATTAACTTTTATTATTCAACTTTACCTAAACTCACCTGAAATAACAAGGCGACTAAATTGAATAAGTTGATTCAATTCTTTGAATAGAGAGAAAATAACAGGTGAATAAAAAGGATCAATTTTTAAAAAATATAGTAAAATTCAATCACTGTTTAAAGTTATTCAAATGAAAATAAAAAAGAAACATAATAGAACAAGAAAATCAGTCTTAGTGAATGGTTTATAAAAATCTACAATATTACACAAAGAAAGTAAATAAACAGTATAGGTAGGTCAGTTAAGTGAGTCCTCGGCCGCGCGGTCCAGGGGTGCGCGAGTACGACGGCCGAGGGCACCGAGGGAGGAGCGGGTGGCGGGCGTATTCTTGCCGTAGCTCATTTCGCTAGTCACGCGTTGCTAAAGTTGGGGTCGCCTTGTGAGATGTAAATACTTACAAGATCATTTTTCGCGAAACACGATGTATAGGTATAGAGAACTAACCATAAACATTATCTTTTATTGCACTAAATATTTGTTAAACGGTTCGCAAATTACTTCAAAAAGTGGTAAAACTTAAAACTATAAAAGGAAGAAACACAAACGCAAGCAAAATACAAATATCGAAATATTTCAATTGTTGTCTTTGAAACATGTGGCTCAGCAACACCTGTATTACGCAAGGTTTTTAACCTCATCGCAACATGCACACCAATTTAAGTATTAATGAAAAATGTACCAAATGAATGCCGCCTCTTGTTTAGCTGTGTTATTTTTAATTGTACTGTTTCTCTGCAATGTTTTTGTTTAGTTTACAATAAAGTGTTTTGTATTGTATTGAAAATCTTAGAGTACTTCTGCGTAATTCGAGAAAGTATCGTTTGACAGCAAATTAAAATTAGTACTGTTTTCCAAAATATAACTTGCCCTGATGTAGCGCCCGAAAATAATGTACAAATGGCAAAGTAAACTATTACGAACGCTTAATCTTGCGCTATGATTAGTCGCTATTGCTAATGGTCCAAAATAACAATATTAACTTACATAACATAAGCATCTGGCAACTACTGTAGCAATTTATTACTATGCTTGTCCAGTGTGTTTCGTTCGGGATAAGCATTTTTGGGCCGACTGGACTGTCGATTGTAATATTGGATCGGATATCATGAGAGCAAAAAGAAGTATAAAAACTTTTAAAGCCTCGTTTAAAACGGCGTTAAGACTTAATAGCTAAAAATGAAGTCTCTATCTCAACGAGTCAAGGGAGCTGCACCGGCCAGCGCGCTCGTGCGCTCTCAAATGGCTGCTATAGCCGATTCTGTGGGAGAAGGAGCGCTTGCAATGGCGGCATGTCAGCACACCGTGAACATAGTAATAGGAGGAGGCCGAAGCTCGCCTAGCCCTCAGAGCGCTGCGATTTAGATCCAGGACAAACTTCTGCTCCGCAGTATCCGATACCTTTTCCTTGCGCTGCCAGGCAGGGCGGCGATTGCCTATATAAAGAGCGGGTACGTATTTATTTCATCTTATCAATAACAAAATAAGGTAAAAAATTACCTCCTAATACTTTACGATGTAAGAACTTGGCACGTGATGGGAAAATCTTCGAAATGCTACATTACATCTAAATAACTACGCAGTAGTTCGTTAAACCGGAGACAGATCGAGTTTGTAAGAGTATTACTGGCTTTGGAACAATTCTAGCACTGCGAAATTAATTTGTAAACGTATATTAAAATTTTACTTACCTAAATGTTTCGCCTAACAAATAAATAATAAATAACTTCAGTACTCATAAATAATACTAGCTGTTCCGGTGTACAAACTTATCCTGACAATTACGACACAAAAAAAATCCGAATCGGTTGAGCGGTTCTCAACTGCTCCGTAATACATGTGGCAATTTATTATTTCATACATTTTATATTATTTAGCTGTCGCTCGTGACTCTGTCCGCGTAGAAGTCGTTTACCTCGGGTATAAATACCCTAGATCCTTCCTCGGGGTCCAAACACTCTAAATTATCTTCATACTAAATTTCATCGAAATCCGTTCAGTGGTTTAGGCGTGAAAGCGTAACAGCATGACAGACAGAAATACAGATACTCTATGGAATATGGAATGAATGGAAGTATGGATAGGTAGTTAGATAGATAACACTGCGAATGTATTCAGCGGCATGCCAGCCAGAAGATATCATATTCAAATCAAATAATATATTCGGTAAATTGGCCACATCAGGGCTCTTATCAGAGGCCCCAGACAAGATGCACTACGCTAACTAGCGTTTCTAAGTATAGTTCGAGCAACGAAGACCAATTACTGCCTCTCGGGGGAAATAATTCGTGTATAAGCGAATTTTGGCATAGTTGTAGGGAATGGTGTTTTAAACCACATACTAAAAGTACTGACGGG
The DNA here is from genome assembly GCA_948252455.1 of Acleris cristana. Taxonomy (NCBI): domain Eukaryota; kingdom Metazoa; phylum Arthropoda; class Insecta; order Lepidoptera; family Tortricidae; genus Acleris; species Acleris cristana. The sequence goes on along the minus strand of OX411772.1, from coordinate 15,467,480 downwards.
TGGGGGTGGAGCGTTCGGGTGGGGGGGGGGTCTAAAGGTCCCTTTTTTTAGTTTTTCGTAAATAACTCGTAAACGGTGGCCCATAGCAAAAAGTTTTCAATTACATGATTAATCTGCATAAAATTCTCTACAAAAAAGTTTTAGACATTGTTTCTCTGGGATCAATATTTAATGAGATATGGAGGGAAGAATGATTCCCGAAAGGCCATAATCGGGTTTCCATTGTAAGTCGGCCCTTATATCAAATGAGCTCGGGTTTTTTTTGTGAGTACCTCTTATAGTGAAGATTATTTATGCTGAGTAACAACATCTTAATTGTGACTGTTCATGCAAATTCACCTGCCTTTCATTTATTTGTATGATTGTGTATGCAAATAGGTTGTGCTGTGTGAAGCCGCCTTATGACCATAGACATAGACCTAATCTAGTTATGGTTATAGACTCAGAGCTGTCAACGCTTAGAGGTTAGATCACTTTCACTTCTACTCGACTTCGGTTCAAATCCTGTCAACGGATAACGTGCTTTTTATTCATGCTAATTGTATTTTCGTATTTGCTGTTTAACTTGGATTAAATACTAGTAGAAAAGCACCAGTGTTCACATTTCAACGTCATCACCCACCCTGGAAGCTGCACGATTCGAACCCGCGCCAGACTCCAGGGACAGACCTTCATCAATTTCATCAACCACCACGAGATCGGTAATACAACCCAGCCGCCAGGATCAGGCGTCTATTATTATCGTTCAGTGACAGTTCGCGACTTATGATTTTTTTAAGTTTTTTTTTAAATTTCCTTTTTTTCGGGATGTATTCAAGCGATTTGGTTCAAACTTTGGGATGATGTTCTTTTTATAAATTAGCATTGCCTCCCAAAAAACAAATACTAGTTATCAAATAAAAAAAAGAAAATAAAGACCAAATAAAAAAGATGCATTTTTTTTTCTGTATTCAATAAACTCGTGAATAAGCGAATTTTGGCATAGTTGTAGGGGATGGTGTTTTAAGCCACATACTAAAAGTACTGATGGGTGGGGTAGAAGCTAACGGGTAGGGGGGGGTGTAAAGGTCCCTTTTTTTAGTTTTTCTTAAATAACTCGTAAACGGTGGCCCATAGCAAAAAATGTTCCATCACATAAATAATCTGCATAAAATTCTCTACAAAAAAGATATTTACACTTTTTTACTGGGATCAACATTTAATGAGATATGGAAGGAAGAAGATGGACAATAAAAAACAAACTTACATTTCTTTAAGTATGGCAGGTATAAAAATAAAAATCCTAATCCTAGTAATATTATAAATGCGAAAGAGAGTGTTTTTCTTGACCATCCAGAATCCAAATAGGCTTGGTTAGGTTAAGTTATTTTTTAACCACCCAGTACCGAAAATTAACCATGTAAAAATTAAACAGGTACAATAATTATTTTTCGACCACCCAGTACTAAAAATTAATCATGTAAAAAATTAAATACCGATGTACACTAACTATTCTTAATTACCTATTCAACTTTAGAAGTAAAAACTAATTGGACACTTACATCTACCTAGTAAGTACCTACTATACTTTACGCACTAACATCTAAATCGTAAAATTCGTTCAGTGTGAAATTGTGCGACTTTAGTTTATACATGGAAGTATAATATACTGCGACAAAGTTCTTTGCAGGGAGTGTAAATAGGAGCGGCAAAGCCCGCTCGCACTCAATGATCGAAGACCTTCGTCCTTCTTGCTTTGTTTAGGACATTGTCAGTTTGTATTATTCAATACAAAATTAAGATAAAAAAAACATTTCATTACAAACGATGGTAAAACACACAAGCGACAAATTTGGCATGATTATTATGTACATAGTACTAACACTAAAAAAACAAAAAAAAACTGAAAACCGGTCAAGTGCATTTGGTTTTTACGCATAATGTATCATTACGCATAAAACCTTTTGTCATAAAACGGTTTTTACAATAGAAAGGGTTTTGTTTTTATTATTATTATAACCTAACCTTACCTAATTTAACTTAATCTACACAACGGACGTTTATTAACTTCGGCAATGTCAGCCTAAAAGAGTGTTATGACAAACGATTCTATGCGTAATGATACATTATGCGTAAAAAAATTATGCGTGTCAAAGGAGTCCCGTTTAAAGCACCGGCGTCCTCTAAAACTATGCTAAAATTCGCTTATAAACGAGTTTTTTCCCCTGATTTTGCCTTATTGCTTAGGGTATTGGCCACACATATTGCTGATTTTTGATAGGAAGTACCGCCTGGAAAATTTTGTTATTTTGGCAAGTAGTAGTGCCAATGTATGGTCTATTCTGAGAAAAAAATCTAGAGGTGTCACTATTTCACAACCACATAAAAAATAATGTTTATTTTTTATTTGGTCTTCATTTTCTTTTTTTTATATGATAACTAGTATTTGTTTTTTGGGAGGCGATGCAAATCTATAAAAAGAACATCATCCCAAAGTTTGAACCAAATCGCTTGAATACATCCCGAAAAACAGGAAATTTTAAAAAAATCTTAAAAAAATTATAAGTCTAGAACTGTCACAATTAAGATGTTGATACTCAGCATAAATAATCTTCACTATAAGAGACACCCACAAAAAAAGCCCGAGCCCATTTGATATAAGGGCCGACTTACAATGGAAACCCGATTATGGCCTTTCGGGAATCATTCTTCCCTCCATATCTCATTAAATATTGATCCCAGACTTAGAGGATTTAGAACTGGAGCACGCATTGATACAATTTCCTAAGCACAAAAGTCTGTCGCTTTTAGGGGGAGGTGAGGTAACACTACATACACAATACTCAACACAAATGCAAAATTCGCTCTCGTTGCTACACACCTACACAACTAAGAAACAAAAACACTTGCTTAAAATTACGCACACATGCACATTTTTTTTATTACCAACATGTGCTTACACAATTTTAAAATAAAGACGTGTGCGTTATCTTACCGATTATCACACTATTATTAGAAATGAGATGCATATCGACATTGTCGATATCGATTAATTTTTAAAGTTGTGATATAGATGGCAGCACATTACCTACACGTTATTTAACTTGTGTATTATGTATACGAGATTTAACAAATATGCGCCATCATAAGGTAAAAATACCACTTTGAGGAATAATACTAAAATGTATAGGTGTTCAGTTTTACCAGCATATAAGATAAAAAAAGATAAAACAAAAGACATTTATTCAGTAAGTGATCAGATCAGAGAGCCGAGTACTATAAATACAGTTTTATTCTACTACGATTACAAACAAATAGATTTGATTCTGAGATAAAAACGATGAAAAACTTAACTGGAAAAATCACGTACATTATCTCTGCACTCTGCAGAACAGTTTCACTTTTGCGCTACGAGCTTTAGGAAACAATATCCACTAAAAAGGCGGCAATACAATCTTATTATGCTTTTTTCCAGTACCAAATCCTGTTTGGTCTGGCCATCTTGGGTAGTTGTGTGGATTTCGAGCGACTGATTATATTGCAAAAGAAGTGTGTGCGTATATTAATTGGGTAGCCGTGAGTCGTGCAGAGAATCCTTCAAAGAATTAGGTTTGCCTACTCTGTGCGCACTTTATATTTTAGAATTATGTAAACTCGTTCGACCAAATCCGTATATATATCCCCCAAAAACCAATTTTAACAGTCAAAGACTGTATACCCTATTTGCGCGTGACGTTAGGGCCCCTTGTAGTAAAACTGCAGCATTTCTGAGATGCCACAGGCATGTCGCTGGGAAGGTGTATAATGCGCTAATGCGCTACTATTTGAACGTCCTTACCGAATACTAAATTCCTGATTTTCTTGAAAAGGTACCTTATTAAATTAAGTCCATATAGTTTAAGCGAATTTTATAATGCAGAATATTATAGTTGTAATTGAATACTTATTTTAATAAAGTTTTTTTAAGTATAAGTTTAACATGCTACACCGAACTGGTAAAATTGTATTGAGCCTATTTTATATCTAAAAATTATACCACCTCATGTATATGTACAGTCACGAACCGGGATTGTTGAGCCACTTGCCATTGTTCGTAATTTAGCCGTGTATTCAATAACCGATGTCACCGACTGGCTGACAGCTATTCGATTAGCATTACACGGCCAAATTAGAAAATTGGGTAAGTGGCTCAACAATCCCGGTGCGCGACTGTACATACAATTTAAGGCATATAAATAAATAAATAAATAAATAAATAAAAGGTTCACCAAAACAGATCGGCCGTGAGTTCGACGAAGAGTTATGCACTGACGAGCTTTTGTTTGCTCTACGATCTCGTAGACATAAGGCTGAGTTACACTTTACACTACCGGTCAAATGTTAAAAAGTAAAGTTTTGCACAGGGTAAAAAGTGATCGCTGAACATACCTACATAAAGAAAAAACAGATTCAGACGATTTGAGAACCGCCTTTTTTTTTTGAAGTTGGTTAAAAAGTGTGTTAATAATAATATACATAATTAATGAACATATTATTTCCTAATCTAACCGAATAATTTAATTTTCTATTGCAATTGCTAATTATATTTATTTAAATACTTTATTGTTATTGCACAAAAAAGTGTACGAAAGGTGGACTTAATGCAACAAGCATTTTTAACCTTTTTTATAGGAGTATTTTATCGATATAAACTAGTTTTAAATGTATCACGACTCTATAGTGCGAGTCTCGCGAGGAGTACGTATAGTTCAAGGCAACGCTGTAAATTTTCTCACCCCATCAAGTTATAGGAAAATACCACCTTCCACAAAAAGAACCAGCGGACCATATATCTTTTCACTGCGAATTACCCCCCCCCCCCCAGTTGAACCCGGAAGATCAATTTTTTTACCTAAAATTAGTAGGTGTTCTTTTCGTGGAAGGCGGAATTTTCCTATAACTCGATGGGGTAAGTAAATTTGCAGCGTTCGCCCGGACTATTAGACATGGTCAACAAACACAGACAAGACACTGTACGCAAACAGACATATTTAAATCAAGTGATTGATTATTGATTTTACGGTCACTCTTTTAAGGTTCAATATAGCATGAAGTTGTTGCGAGTCTCGCTAGGAGTACGCATTAATTCTTAAACGAATAGAATGCTGAACGTTTTAAAATCGATTAAAGAATCGAATAAAGAATAATGTTTGTTTCATGCGATGTAAATATACACAAAATGCTTAATTACAAACAAAATCAACAGTGAAAAGTACTTAAATGTGAAATATAATTCCATCTTTCTGCAAACTTGACGTATTTGATCGGTTTTTGCAATAAAACACGGCACAACAAGGCATTTTTCTGGAGGTCTTGACTCTTCCAAAACGACTTTGGTTATGTGAGTATCGAATAAAAACGGCCGGTTTTGTTAACGCACAAGATCATTTGATCTCATACCTCGGCAGAGGGGAAAGTCTGCGTAAGGCGCCTCCTGTTCTAAATCCTCTAAGATCCCAGAGAAACAATGTCTAAAACTTTTTTGTACAGAATTTTATGCAGATTAATCATGTAATGGAAAACTTTTTACTATGGGCCACCGTTTACGAGTTATTTACGAAAAACTAAAAAAAGGGACCTTTAGACCCCCCCCCCCCACCCGAACGCTCCACCCCCACCCGTCAGTACTTTTAGTATGTGGTTTAAAACACCATTCCCTACAACTATGCCAAAATTCGCTTATACACGAATTATTTCCCCTGAGTTTGCTTCGTTGCTTGAGCTAGTATTCGTTACGTTTTTAAACCAATCGCGTAACTTGTAGATGACGTGATCATTGGTTTAAAAAAGAATCGAATAGAAGCGCTTGTTAGCGTAATGCATCTTGTCTAGCCCCTCTGATATAAAGGAGCCTGCGTTAATATACTTCGATAATGTTCTAATTTGTCGTGGTGCATTTAACGGCGTAAAGGCAAATAGTAGGTTACAAAGTTATTGATCTTGAGAATATCGAATGGTAATCAGGTTTTTTAAACAGTTATCCCAGCTAAACACTCATCAAAACAAATACGTTTATATGAAAGTTAATCTGAGCCAATATCTCTGGCACCTAGTTACTTTCCGCAACAGCCGAATTGTTCCAAGCCCCTACAACAGCACCCCTTAAAAGCACAGAGCGTACACTATGAACAGAACGTAAGCGGTTGCAGCTGCCTTGTCCCAGCCGAACAGCGCGATCACTATCAGCACGCACTCCAGATAGGTGTACTTGCGACCGCTTTTTTTCTTACTGCTGCATACCAAATGATTCTTACCGAGCGTGCGGACAAGCCACGGCGCGACGGTTTGCTTTTGGTTCATAGCGCTTTCTATTTCATGCAGCGCCGCATTCAGCTGGTGGGTCAGCTCCTGGAAATATTAAGAAGTTACAATACAATCTGTTTAGAAACAATATACATATTATTTACATACATAAACCCTGAAAATATAACACTCCTTTTTTGGGATGTCGTGTAAAAATGGAATAACATTGAAGTAAGTATTGAATATGAGTATACACAATGTTCCGTCCGATAGTATACACTAATTAAACAAGGACATTTTTGTGACGGAATCTTCACCGTAGGTAGGCTTAAGAAACTATGTGCGCGTGTTTGCGCAGGTACCTACGTCAAGCTCCTTAACACGTTCTCTACGGTATCGGGTTGAAGTCGAATCAGCCCAATATAAGTGTGGTTACTTACAGTTAAGTACGATCGAACGACTACCCTTGCGCATCTCATCAGTCTCATAAAACAGCTTGCCTCCGGAGGGCTTAGGTAGGTGTCACTAACATTGCATCCGTAATGCAAAACCTATTGTACATTTCCTGTGCTGAATCGGGTTAAGTATAATATTACAGTCAAATCTTACCACCACCGAGTTAATGTCTTGATTGAGTTAGATATGATCATATGAAACGATTGCTGTGCTTCAGTATTTCTTGATTTTTATACTTATAACTCATTCCCATCTTACAGATTTTCAGAGTCATTGGACAACATATTGATTTCGCTCTCTAAAAAAAACATCACTCTAATGTCAAAGGCTCTGCCACTTACACTGATTCGTTGTGACGATCCGCTTTGGAATCGTCACTTTGCGTGACATGATAGCGTATTTCTATACGTCATTAACGGTTTCAAAATTATCCCTTGTGTGCAGCGAGCTATGAAGGAAATAGGATGAAAGTGGTTTGGACCACGCGGCGGCGCAACAAGTCATGTGGTTGCGCAAGTACTCCACAAATATAATCAAATCCCTAAAATTACATTTTATATTGTGATTTTAAGTTTTAACTACTTATTTTATAAATATATATATCTTAAAGAAAATTCTGGGACCCAAAAAAATATTTATAATGTTAGCATTTTTTTTTTTAATTTTAACTACAGGGGTTGTTCAATTTAGGTGTTTTTGGATTTTATTCCCTATTTTGAATATCAAAATGACTTATTTACGATATTAAACAAACTCATATCAATAGCCTATTTAATTACAAATAAAAGAAACATAAGAAGAAATGTGTCAGATATTAAAAGACGCGTCAAAAATATATTACTATTAGCGAGTGGTTATGTGACAGTGTCGCTTATTTGTCCGCAGTGTGTGCGGTAGTGTGGTGAAGATATCAACATGAAGCGCATCACCTGGTTGCTGCACTGCGCCTGCACGTGCGCCAGCTTCACCTGCGCCAGCTCCAGCTCCAGGTCGCGGACGCGCTGCAGCAGCCCCGCCTCTGTGTCGCTCCCACCCCCGTTGCCTTCGTCTTTCTGTTCCGATTCTGTGGGGAAATACGTCTTGGCATAAAACCGCTGAAGAACAGCTTGACACAAATTGTAATTAACGAATTTATTGGAAAAAAAAGTTAGTGCAGTCGGGGTTTTTGTTTTTTAAATAATTGAGTTTTTAATGTTAACATAAACGTATTTTTTTTCCTGCCAAAATGGTAAGAGGATATTTGGAATGGGCTATTTATTAGTTTTCATTTGAGACCTATATTGATAAAATAAAAATAAAAAAAATATTCCCTCTCCATATTTAATTTCGCGGACGCCGCGCCGTCTTGAAATTTCTAATACCCTATGTCACTTCGACAATTAAGAAAAATCGAATGACACCTCACATGTTAAAATCCGTTTAGGCTACAAAACACGCTAGAAAAACATACCTTCGGGAGTCGGGTAAAAATAATTAAAATGTACAATTGGAAACGTACGAAAGATCGAAGCAAGTGGCACGTGTTTGTTAGTAAACAAGTTTACCGAAATAAACCTGACAGCGACTACAGAAACAAACGAAAAACTCACGGCAACGTTGTTTACTTAGTCAATACCAATCTGGAAGTTGTTTGCTATCAAGAACACAGGTTACAGTGTCAATATATATAAAAACTGGCTGACATATCAACGCACAGCCCAAACAGCTGGACCTAGGGATTTGAAATTTGGAGGGAATGTTCATTGGATATCCTAGGGGTGCACTAAGAAGGGATTTTAAGAAAATCATCCCATATGGGGTTAAAATAGGGGGAGTAGAGGGAAGCTAATTCTACGCGCACGAAGTTGCGGGCGTCCTCTGGTACTTTTATAAAATGCAATATATTTTAATCAAACAAGAATACTCTACACCAAGTAAGGATACATTTAAGCTTCCTATTTAATTTCCTATATGGTCAAGAGGGGATATTCTACAAATTGCTATTTATTCTTATTTTCCTTTCATATTTTCCGTTGCGCGTTAAAGCACGCCCTCGTGGCACTATAGCAGTGCGTTTGATAATCGTTTTTACTTCAACAATGATTCGAACATGGATATACCTATACCTACAGTTAAATATACATATAAAGCCATCCTCGTGGTGCTCGAGATGAAAATCGAAAGAAACATACAAGTAAATATTAAGTCAAAGGATTTTAGAACGTGCCGTAAGTCACTCTTCTTTTATAGTCAACCATCGGCTCATTTACCCATTATCAGATTTCTTTACAAATTGACCATCATTTTTACCAATACCTACTGTAAAATCTCTTACTTCTATTGTATTATTTTTTTGTAGTAACGATGAAATACTCGACAAAGTGATAGTTTTAAGAAATGTTGAAGTAGCAAATCTGATAGCTAAACAACAAGATATGAAACTTTAAAAAAAAGTAGCTTTTGATCTAGTTACATATGTATAAATAATGTAATTTTTTCTTCAATATGCTCGGAGATGTCCACCTTACTTTATTGTTAATAATATTAAACATAGTCCAAAAATTTCCTTGGAAAAAAAACGAACAATGTCGCCATCATCATCAACATTACTCATAATTTAATTTACATTCGAAACAGGTACGATTTAGTATGAAATTGAAATATACCTTTAAATAAAATCAAACATTTTAAAGTAATAAATCCCATTTGAATAAATTACTCGCGCTCGGCGCTAACTCATACTCGTCCTGCAACCGCTTTCTTCCCGGTCTCTGCAGTAATTAACTAATGTAGACATTTATAAAAAATAAAATGTGACAATCAACACAATAAAACTAGAATATGTTCAAAACTAACTTGATCGTCATAGGACGTTCACAATCATCGTCATTCCATCATGCATATCAGTTAGACATTGTTTCTTTTAACGGTGTTTAGAAGGCCAACGAGCACACGGCCACCTAATGGCAAGTTAGCTAAATTCTAGTAAATCGATTATGCCTCTGCAAATCATTCTGCACGGGAAAAAAAAGAAAAAGATTGCACGCTTATTTCCGGTTGTTAGTCAAGACATTACCTGTGGCAACTCTTGCAAGTATGGAGATTACTCCTATCTAGCATACGAGACTGGCAACTGATTGGTAAGCTATATGTATAGACAAATAAGGTGCAATTGTACATCTACAGAACGTAATTGGAAATATGATCCAATTTTTCCCAAACATGCCACATTTATATACATATATGTATGATTTAACCATAACTTCAACATTGCTGCCTTATTAATAAGTCGCCGTAAATTGACAAGACAAGGAGGACCCCATTAACTTCACTATCTTAAAGTCTGAATTGTAGACTAAATATTGATTTGAAATAGAACTTGAACTCCTTATTTGCTGCTGTAAATAAGAAAGGAAGGTATCTTGCTGTTTATTCAACCCATCAACTATGGTTTATGGGAATTAAGCACAAGACTGACTTCAGGCGAAAATGTCTGTCAGTACCACTCAGAGAAATATTCTGAAAAACTAAATACATGCGGCACGTTTCAGGTTCTATTATAATTACACCTAACATTCTACTGCAATCACACAATTGAAAGAAAGGGACAAGGCTAAAATAACATCGAACTGCTTCGTATTTCCGAATAGTGCTCATATTAGTTCCGTCAAAATATACCAATTTTTTGATCGCCTGTACTTTTAGAATGTTTTAAAATTTAAATAAATTTATGCATTATAAATTAATTATTGGAATAAACAAATACGTAAAAAATATAATTTCTAAACAGCTCATAAATTACAATGGTTAGACTCATAAATTAATATATGAGACGGAGTGTCTCTACGCAGTCATTTCACCGGGTGCCTTACCCCACACCGGAACACAACAATCTCAACCAGTCTACTGGTTGGCGGCACGTTGGGACGGGCCCTGATCAAAGTCCAATCTTAGGGTTGTATTTATTATTTCGAGTTTGCTTTCTTTCATGCCCCGCAACGGACGCCAGTCCGTTAAGAACAAGAATCAAAAGGTTTAAAAAACTTAACTTTTTACCTACCTGCCTGCCTGTAGCCTGTGCCACGAAGCATAATCTGTCGAACTTATGGTTTACTTTTGGACATTAGAAATATGAAGAGTAAGTCAAATTAAAATCATTTATTTATTCAATACTGTATGTATTACACAATTTATTTATTTAGTATAGTCAAGGACTTTAATTGTTATGCCACTATGGAACCCTGTTATAATGACAGCGTCAAACCACATGAAAGAAATTACACCAAAATTAATGATTAACGTTATGCGACAGGGTTCCATAGTGGAACTTGACCCCGTAGCGGATTCAGCGTCTAGGGTGCAAAATAAAGTTTTAAAGTTAATGCGTTTTTTTTAAACAAAGGTAGACAAAGCGAGTGTAGACTTAATACTGTGCATCTTTTAAATGAAATGAATAAGATTGGCGATTTTTACGTTTTGTTCCTGTGACCTTGCGCTGTAAGGTATAAAATAGTTGGGCAATTTCAAGTATAAGCATCTTAAAATATACGAGGATAAAAGTTTTGGAGTCGACCAACAAATTTAAACCTATCATGGCACATAGGTTTAAAGTACCTTCTTTGTTGTCCTTTTGCGCAAACTTCACGCTGCAACTACCACATTCTTTCACGTAGTCCTGAAATGATAAATTAATTTATTATCATACTGCACGCCCATTTGAGTAAACATTGATAGAACAAAAACCGGACAAGAGCATGTAGGACCTTACTAAATGTAGGGTTTCGCCTCCGTTACTGCAAAGAAAAATGCAGAAAAACTATTTCCAAAAACCACAAGTACAAGCTATTTTTCTACTAAAGGTTTTTCGGTGCATGATTTAATTTGACATGATTTTCAGTAGGTATAAAAATTTTAGTCACTTAAGACAATGAAGTCTAATTAGTCGTAATAGTTTTCCTTTTATATTTTAAGTCTACAGAATCTCATGACAAATTTAGAAAATAAATAGATTTTCAAATGGCAATGTTACTTTAAGTCTATCAATTCAAATTTCACCTTAATACTTGGTTTTAAAAAATTACGTAGGTAATTAATCGTTACTAATATAACAAAAGTTTGTTTTGTTCCATCTTCACTGCATAGGCAGTTATTTAATTGTACAGGCGTCATATTTTAATTTTAGTCTGGAAATTTTATGAATTCTCGAAGAAATAAAGACTTTTTTCTACGTGGACTGAGTCCACCACATCGTACTTTTATAGGAAAATCTAGTACCAAGACCTTCAAATCCTATTACCCCGGAGGTGCAAGCCCTAAATTTTAATTTCCCTTTTTGTCATGAGATTCTGGTAGAACTAAAGTGTTTTTTAATGTCCAAAAACAACGGTGTCATTTCTTGATGGGGGGGAGACACTTAACTCCACAATAAAAATAACCATTTTAATGCTGAATAAATATTTCGCAAACGGAACCCTACAAAGAAAAATATTTTAACGTACCCCCAACCCCAAATATTTGAAAAAAAAAACTAGCGAGCCACTCCGCACACAATTACTTATAGACAGATAAAAAAATAACCGAACTTTAAATGCATTTTAATACGTACTACGTATCAAACAAAAAGTTTTTCCAATTTAATCACGCAACTTGGTCGGTGTAATTAATATACATACATACATTAAATCACGCATGTTTCCCAGAGAGGTAGGCAGACACTACTTCTTTTCACCTGCTACGATCCTGATAAATCTCTTTCGCTTCTTCCACATTCATACATCGAGTCATGAATGCACGTCGGTTTCGAGTACTTAAGATTGGGCACATTTCCAGTACTTCTCCGATTTGATTCGAAAAAGTACGCCTAGGGCGACCCCTTCCGACCCTTCCACTCACTTTCCCTCGGTATGTATTATCTTCAGTGATCAGAATAGGTAGAGTATATTTACCTTAAGTTCGCAAAGGGACATAATATAGAGTGGTTGCAACATTAAATTAATTTATTGAAATCCGGATTTCCCTTATTTTTCTGGTACTAATCGTAATGCTAAATATACGTAATATTATATAAATAATTAATTAGACACCTATTAATTAGATACAAGAAATGATGAATGAACAGGCCGCTTTTATCACAAACTAATATAAAATATCACGTACCGTGAGTAAATATTACGTACATTTAGCATTACGACTAGTACAGTCAAGGTTGAAAATAAATATCCGGACAAAGTTGCAAAAATATGTACACATAGACTTTATTACCACAGAAATAAGGTCTGTGTACTTATTTTTGAAACTTTGTGGTGTATACATATTGGTGACCTTGACTGTACCAGAAAAATACCGGAAATCCGGAATTCAATGAAATAAATTAATATTTCACCCGGTTGCAACCACTCTATATTATGTCCCTTTGCAAAATTTAGGTAAATATAGTCTACCTATTCCGATCACTGATTATCTTTCGTCAATCTTCTTTCGTCCATCCTTCCCAAGTTCAACGGAATCAACTCATGACTTCCAGTATGGAATCCCTTTTCAACTTTAATGTGCTTATGTTAAGTAAATCTAGTCTAGAAACAAGGGTCATGCAGGAAGTGCTGTTTTAATTGAGGCCTAGGTAATAAGCAATGGTCGAACGCTTATAATATAATAAATACTCTGAAATAATAAATATATCGTATTGCGATTGTTTGTTTACATTATGTGTGAATGACGTTCGTCTATTATGTTATGACTTTAAAAATAGATCACACATAACAAAAAATCTTCTTTCTAAATAGTTCCGCCATTTTGGCACAGTAAGTAGGCAAGGGAACTTTTATTTAATAAATTATTTTAAATAACAATAACACTTTTCATAATGAATTACATCCCACATGGCGGTCACCTCATGAGCCAAGTCAAGGTACTTGCTTCCTTCTCAGCCTCATGATGACAGAACGATCCCAATAGAGCGTAGAACGATCATTTTCGAGAACGGCGCTTTAGTATACTTATAGTACAGCACTACGGACTCCACAAGAACGTATTGAAAAGCAAGTTGCTGATGGATGATCATGGCCACGAGGTTATGTCAGCGCAAGTACTCGACGTTGGCCAAATGAGAACAACCGGAAATGATACGTCTGAGGGACTCGCCGGGATGACGGCACGCTCGATCAATGTCGACTGTACCGTCCCTCACAATAATTTCCCGGTAGTTATTTAATTGTTATAATATAATTATTATTAGTGATATTAGTCTTCTCCGTGCATGTATTGTGAATGTCTGAAAAGACAGGGTTTGGTGAAACTCTATTCTAACTGCATTCCTACCTACCCCCATACCTCATACCCCATACCCCTAGCATTAGCATTGCGTACCTCAACTTGGTGCATGTGGCGGTCGAGGCGCGCGCAGATGGCGCGGTAGTCGCGCGCCACCGCCGTGTGGTGCAGCACCTCCTTCTTGGTCGCCTCCACCTCCATGCGGACCTGCCGACCAGTTTACATAAATCATTATTTTGCGATAAGGGTTCACATTCACCCGACCGATGCCAAGTGATGATTTCTTCTATTCTCAATGCTTACGCATTTGACCTACGAGTGACGTATGCTCTCGACATGAAAGTTGTAACTTATTTCTGATAAATCAGCTTTTCCTTTTCTTCTGAATGAACCGAGTGAACCGGTCTAAGTTAGCGCGATTTATTATTGCACGGCAATCCGTTTCTATGCCCTTAGTCCGTCTGATGCAGGGCCTGATTAACCCTTAGGCTAATTAGGCTGCAGGCTGCGCGATAGGGCGCGAGGATCGGGGGGCGCGCTGAAATCGTGTCTCCGCATGCACTATTAATCTAGCATCATTGCATCTACCTTACACATTTCAACTAGTCCTCATAATTAGCCTAGGGCGGTCAGAACTCTTGATCAGTCGCTGGTCTGATGCAAGACTGTGCTAACGTCGAAGAAAATAATCCCGCACGCAGAAATCAACAATGCAGGGAAGAGTATGAACCTCAGTGGTCTTGCTAAATGGGCTCTAGTTAGTTATAGATGGCTACGCCAAAGGTTATCATACTTATCATAAATACTTTGTTATGGAAACTACGATTTCTTCAAGAATACAATTTATTTTCCTTCACAAAGATTCGACTACAGAACCTTTGGACCACGAAGCAGAAAAAGAAGATGAATAATGATTTATCATCCAAAAGATAACATATTCTAGTAACATAAACTGGTAATATCATGGTAAACATAAACTATTGAGGTTAGAGCATCTCTCAGGACGCACCCCCGCGTCCCTGATGCGCCCCTAGCTTACCTCGGCCAGCTGCGCTTCCAGCGTCTCCTTGTCCTGCTGCAGCTGTGAGTTAGTCACTTTCAGCCGTTCCAGTTCCACGTTTATTTTCTCGTTCTCCGCGGACTCTGTTGAAACACAGAGACAATGTAAACACATGTCATCGTGACACGCCAAATCCAAACCATTTCGTATAGAAAGGTTCTGCTCGCAATCATAACATATCTGCCATCAATACGGGGCCTTCTTCTACTTTTCCCCTACATTTTTATTCGTCAACGTATTGTTTTTAACTTGTTTGCCATTACTGTCAAGTAAATAGGAGCTATATAACTTTTGATTTGATTTGATTTGATGGAATAAGACCCCAGATATAACTTTCAAAGTTGGAATATATATTTGAATGCCAACTAAGGTTCCAAATGCCACTCTAAGTGTTTTGTTAGTAAATTTAGAGAATTTACGAAATTAGGTGTAGATAAAGTATTTTATGCGAGTGTGCCTAATTGGCGTTATAAAACTTGTGTGATACTATTATGAAACTCGCCTTAAACCACGTTGTATAAACCACACGTGTTATAATGCCCCCCATTACGCAGCAGTAACATAAACTATAATCAGAGTACTAATCAGATTTGACATATTTGTCTCTGGAAATTTAAAATGACAACACAAACCTTTGATGAACTTCTCGTATTCGAGCTGGTACTTGTTCAGCCGTCGCACTTTAATGCTGCAGGCCAACTTCACGATCTGACGGGACGCCTCCTCCGCGCGGCACTTCTTCGGCAGGGTCACCCTGTGGACACAACGTATCGTTACCGTTCCGCTCTAACAGCTTTTCTGGTAGCATGCATACATTTCCCTTAAATTTAATTAAAATCAGTTTAGCGGTTTAGCTGTAAAAGCGTGATAAATAAACAAACAAACAAACAGTTACTTTCGCATTTATACTAATAGCATGGATACAATGATTTAAAAAGTACTAAAATGTATCTAACAGATCTGTCATTCGCCGATTTGCATGTCCAGCCCAAACCAAGCCCTGATTTTATAAATCACTAATCAGTGTTCATATAAAGGCGGTAGTCGAGAAGTGCAGATATTCGCGAGTCAAATTCAGTGTTGCCAGCGGCAGGCTCCAAGGTGCGTGTTCGACTACGCGCACGCGGCTGGAGCCGAGCCAGCACTGGCCGTATCCAGTGGACTCTTTGGTTCTCCTGGCCAGACCATTTTGTAATGATACATAATTGGGAGTATGCGGTGGCAGGCCCTTTTGCAGGGTTCATCCAGATGGCTACCACTATCTTATCCTTTAATGTGCCGCCAAACAGCAGTGATCGCATTGTTGTGTCCCGTTGCGGGGATAACACAACAGATAAAAGAAGCATTCCACCTTAGTCCTCAGGGTTGGCAACGCATTAGCAGTGTTAAAATTACGGTTTCAAACCCTACTTGCCCTCAAGTTGGCCCGTGTGCTCGTTTGCCTTCTCATTGTGATAAAAACAATGTTTCCACTGGTTGTCCATGTCTAGCGTAATGTGCGATATATGTTTTGGGTAAACAAACAGCTTTGTTAAAAAAAAACGAAATATAGGCTTTTAAATAATATCTATTCAGGATTGGTATGTAAGAATGCACAGGAATAAAATAAAGTTATGAAATAAAATAAAATACTGTCGCATTGTCACAAAAAAAACTGTTACTATTTAATACAATCGCATTGGGCTCATCACCACACAGGAATCAACGTTTGCAAAATCAACTATATACATTTATACAGGAACAAATTTACCGGTTAAAAGATATTTAATTGAATTTGCACCTTAGAACATACAAAATAATGTAAAGTATCAGATATTCGTCATCGACAATTTATATAAGTTTATTTAAAACCCTTATGATGCCCTAAATCGCAGTGCAGCAGCTCGTTATTTAAATATTATGCAAATATTTATGCAAATATTTAAAAAAAAATGTAAACAAAACAACCACGTGATATAGTTTTTCAGCCAATAGAAGCAGAACACTGATACGTCAAAGTGCGATAAAACAGTTTCGATTGGCTGTTTGACAATGCCACGTGGTTTAGACTGTTTAATTTTTTTTAAGTACCTTCATGAACGGAGTTTAGTGGATTTTTAATATGTAAGAATTTGTTCATCGTGTATTAGGTTATTTTGTCCATTTGATAAATGGTTAACCGAATCAGCTATGGTCGTATCGTGTGTTTTGTATGTTTGTCCTTCTTGCACGTAACGGATCAACGCGATTTACAACTGCAGGCTCCGAGAGTGACATAGGTTATTCAGAAAAAATACACTACTCCCGCGATTAACGACTTCCACGCGGACAGAGACGCAGTTAAAAAATAAGTAATGTTCGTTCCCTTACTATTACTTTAGAAAACTGACCGGAAATATTTGAGCACGCCCTCGAAGTCGTGCTGCAGCAGATCCTTGCGCGAGCGGCTGAGCAGCGCCAGCGCGACTTGGAACAGTGTGTCGATCCCTTGCAGCAGAAACACGTCGAGGATGTGATAAACCTGCCAACAAAGGCAAACCCGGTCAAGTGCGAGTCACAAGCGCGAGCGACTTTTAAAAGGCGTTCGACACTGTAGAACGCTGGGCCGTCATACATTCGCTACGAAGATGCCAAGTAGACACCAGATATGTGGAAGCTAACGAAGCTGTCTACAGCGGAGCGACTCTTCAAGTAAAGCTTTATTAGTTGTTTCTGTGGGTAGAGGAGTTAGGCAAGGTGACACGATTTCCCCCAAACTATACACTTTTTGTCTGGAAGATACGTGTCTCGACGGTCTAATAGAGGCATAAACATAAACGGAAAACGCCTAACCAACCCATCTCAGGTTTGCGGACGACGTAATCATTTTCCCCGAAAGTATTGAAGAACTACAGGCCATGATCGAAGAACTATACCATGTTTCAGTAGTTGTTGGACTAAACATAACAGCAAAATATTATGCAACAATACCAGCACAAACCACTTGCTGTGAATGGTCAAATCATAAGGAGTATATCTACTTGGGTCACACCTTGTCTCATAACAGGAACAGGCATGAGGGCGAAGCAAGGGAACTGTTCAATTTTCCTGGATAAAAAGTACCCTATGTGCTATTCCAGACAGTAATCTATCTCTGTGCCAAATTTCATCTAGATTTGTTCACCCGTTCTAGCATGATTGAGTAATAAACATTCAAACTTTCGCATTTATAGTATTGGTAAGACTAAATGACGCCCGCGACTTCGCGTAAAATTCGTTTCCCACTACTCCCAATATTTTTTCGAGTCCCTAGGTCCAGTGTTCTAGGCTGTGAGTTGTATGTCGGTCAGCCACTCAGTCACGGTACTGTTTTATATATTTAGATATTTTATATGAAAATTAAAACTTTTTCTGCTGGTATAGAACTTCTTGAACGGCAATGATGTTAATCGATAATAACTATCATAGACGTCACCTGAGCTGTCTTATGCCCGGTTTCAATATTCAAGAAACGAATGGTTTTCCTTACGTCTTGTTAAAGTTTGACACATTTTCTACGTAACAAATGTCAAATTTTAACGAGACGTAAGGAAAACGATTAGATTCTTGAATATAGAAACCGTGCATTAGAGCGTGTTTGTAACGGATATGTATGACCGCACCGGCAGTGCGCACGAGCGAGGCGCTGCGGGGCGCGCCGGGCACTCACCAGCGGCAGCGGGAAGCGCGCGGTGAACACGGTGAGGAACCACTGCGACGCGAACATGTGCGGCTCCACGCCGAGCTCCTGGAAGTGCGTGCGCAGGTCCGCCAGGTGCTCCTTAACAACACAATACCAGCCTTTTAATAACAACTCAAAAAAACATTAAATTAAACTATGCGATAAATGAACTAATCTTCCAATGTATCCCAAAATAAATGTACAGAAATAAATTATTTTGTTTCCAAAGAAAACTATAGTTTTGTTGAGATATAACAGTTTAGTTTAGTGTGTGTGCTGTGTGTGTAATCGGCCGTGGTTACACTGGATGGTTCCAACGAGAGACCAGCGCTGGCCTCAATGCCAGCATAATGCTGAGTGGGAACCATTTCATGACAACAGGCCTCTTGTCTATGTCAGTATTTTGTTTCTTTTTGTTTGTCTGTGTATTCTTTCTTTTAACACTAAATGTTAAACAGTAAACAGACATATGTATTTGTATTATTTCTAAGCACCTACTTAAAAACCAAAAACTGTAACTAGAACTCACGCCCACTTGCGATAAAATATAACTGACTTATGTACCTGTATAAAAACCTTTGGATAAGTCTGGTCTTACTTGAACATCGAAGATGTCACTTTACTGAACACAACTAAAAGTTCGACTAAACGCTCTGACTTGTTCTCATTCTTCGGCTTTTATAATGCAATTGACTTTACCCGAACGTCAAAAACTCTTTTTAAGAGCTATTGCAATGATTTATGGGGTATTCACCTAGCGCTTAATATAATAATATGACCAATGAAGAAAGTCACTAGGTTTTTAGTTTGTGCCTACAACAGACGGTGAATGACAAATAATACTAAGTGTCGATTTGTCAGGATCGTAGCAGGTGGAAAGAAGTTGTTTCTGCCTACCCCTCTGCGGAACAGGCGTGATATAGTGTATGTATGCATGTATGCATGTATGTATGTATGTATGTATGTCCTTCCGTTGTTACCTCCATAAGCCTGTCGAGCTGATGCAGCCTCATATACAGAGCTTCGAACCCGTCCTTGTACAGTTCCCGCAAGCCGTAACCGTACATGAGACGAACCAGCAGACAGAACGCTTGCTCTTCCGGCATCTAAACAATATGGTACAATATTAGGTAATTTATAATCGATCCCGTTACATCTGTGCAAAACTTTTCAGCATACCAAATTTAAACGCGTGTGACTTTTTTTTTGTACAGGAAATTGAGGTAAACTGGTAGGAACTATCTTCGGTGCTCATGACTTAAGATTTACTTACTCCGATGTACAAATTTACAAATGTCCTGAACATATTTAATCCACAAAAGCGTGCCGCGTCTCTCAAACGCACATTGCACAGTTTCATTCATTTGTGGAATTCATGGGTTAAAAACATAATAATCTTCATAGCGGACACAAGCAATAAAAAATTTGTAACGATAAATGTCGTTTGTCATGAATCGTTTAACTTATGAGTGTTTATCGTGTAATAACTCACGTGTAAGAGCAGCGTGGCGGCGAGGAAGCTCAGCCCCTGGCAGTAGCCCACCTCGACGTCGTAGACGGCGTAGGCGCGCGCCATGCGGAGCAGCGAGTCCTGGCCCAGCCCGCCCGCCTCACGGAAGAAGTCGTGCGCGGGGAACGTGCGCGCTATGTCCCGCTGGATCACAGCTTCAAACGGGCAATCCTGCGCACCGTATATACCTCACGTCAACCACTATATTTTTACGCATATACATCATATAAGCGAAATAAAAAATATGAAAAATAAAACCCTTCCTCTCGTAGCTTAGAAAGATTGTGCACTAAAGCAAAATTCTGCACTGCGCCGATTCATCAACAGTGGCCGGGCGTGATGAACCGTTAAATGTTGCTCGGTAACTTTAGGAAGGGACAGAACTTTATGAATAAATAATGCCTTGTGTTGAAACCTAGACAATAGCTGAGGCAGTGTTGTTGTGTTGGACACGGCCGGTTTTGTCGCGTACCTTGCTTATGAGCGTGCGGTAGGTCTCCATCAGCTTGTCGTTCTGGTCGACGCCGGCGAGCCGCAGCCACACCTCGCCGCGCAGCGCCTCGGGCACGCCCACGCGCACCAGGTGGTTGAGCGCGCGCGGCCGCGGGCCCGTCCAGCTGCGCGCAAATCAATTACCTATACTCTACCGCTATTGTGGCTATCGAACAAACTATAACTAAACAAAAAAAAAACAAAAAAAAACATAAACGTGCTCAATGCTGTATTATTTATATGTTATTTATAGTATATATTACGCGTCTATTTTGCGTATAATTGTCTGTCCTTTACAAATAATCTAGAAATCTTTTTTACGAGTGTATCATTTAAATCTGATTTATTGTAATTTTCCCTTATGTCCATGTCACGAAAAATCATTAATTTCATGTTTTATTTCATTAGTTTTTCAGTGGTATCTTACATAATTAGAAGCATTACGAATCAGCGAAGTTTTTAAACCTAGTTGCCCGTTTTTTTGTTTAGTATTTTTTTAAGTAATCACATAAATTAATGATGTTTCGTGACATGGACATAAGGGAAAATTACAAAAATTCACGGTTAAATGATCAATATCTCCGAAACTAGAAAAAATCGCTGAATATACATAGGGGTTAAATCGATAGCTTTTTAGCTGCTCTATCAGCCCTAGACAGGTTGACGTCGGTTTCTGGGACACCCTGTATATATTAGATAGGGGGCAAACGAGGCGAATCACCACCGCCCATAAACATAATATACGTACCTTCTGAGAACCTGCGCCCAATTTTCAAGGACATCTTCGCCGCAATCCTTTGAAACCTCGCCGGTCCCACTGAGCAGGGGCTCATCGCCATCTTGAAAAAGAAAACAAACTCGGTTATTTATTATATTGAAATAACCTGTATTATTGATATCAATATGCAAACATTATGTGAGATGATCATACGTCGCATTAAAGCGGGCATTATGCGGGCACGTCATTTCGTAAGGTTTAAAAAAAAACTTAATTTCCGAGTACACGTGCTTAGTATTTGTAACAGTTTTTTTTTTTTTTTAATTTTCAAGCGTTCGAAGAACCTTGATTGCGAATAATTTAGAGAAAATATTCGCATCATGTACCTAAATAAGTGGTTAAATTCAAATATTATATGCTATTCAATCTTATATACTTGTTTTATTTAAAAATGAATGACGTTATTATACTGGACTAGTTCGGCTTACCATAGATACCTACCTAACGTATTGCATTATCTACTAAGGTACTTGGACTTGCATATTACAAATACTAGGTAATAAATACTAAGTATTTACAAATAACTTATTCTGACAACTGGAAGATTAATTAATTTATTTGTGTACATTACCAAATGACGTGCCCGCAAAATACCCGCTGGATTGCGATTGCGACGTATGGCGATGATAAGGCGGGCAGAAAATAAGAAAGTATGTATGTTACTCCGCTAGCACAAGTTGCCCGCGATTATCGCTAGGTAAATTCTTACTATCCAGTCTAAAACGAAATAGACGCACCGAGCGACAAGCGACATTAATACAACTTGTGCTAACCGTACAGCAATAACATCTCACGTCGACTTAAAACATATCTGACAAGCTCTGATACGCGTCTACTCTAGTAAAACAGATATTTACAAAAAAATTGTTCCCTACGTTGTTGGCAAGATTTTTGGTGACTGTGGGGTTAAGGGATTAATTCTAGATAACCTTTGGGCGATTAAGAAAGTCTGCGATATACACCGATACTGCCGCATATTTCAAGTAATTATTTGCAGTATAAATATATCGAAATGGTCATCGTTTGCGATAGACCGATGAACTGACGATTAAAATTGGCTTAAATAATAATTCTATTTTTGTCTGGAATATCGAATACAAAAATCAATTGCACGATTTTTTTGCTGCCTGTTGGTTAAAGTTAGCGGCAACTAGGTGTATGGATATATCCGTACCAGAGTCGGGTTCGAGCGGAGAAGTCGGCGCAGGCGCGCTGGAGAGCGGCGAGGGCAGCAGGCTGGACAGCGAGAGGGGCAGGTTGAGCCGCGAGCGGTCCAGTTCGCCGGACGTCTCCACTGTCGCCACTTCGTACTGCAGCATACCCTGCGAGTCCACCGTCTGGGGGCAATTCAAGTACAGTTCACTTGCAGTGGCCCGTACCTATAGCCAAGGGAGTTGTAGGCTAAGGTTCTAGCAAGATTCCTGTATTGGTTGTATGGACTCATTTACATGATTGAGTCTAATAGCACTTCCAAAAGGAAGACATCTTCTCAGAATAATAAAGCACGCAGCAATAAATTTGGCAATATCAGTTTCACATTTTTTTTACTAGTAACGGGTAGGTAGGTAGGTAGGTTCAAATGTTTTTTTTATGTGAATAAGGAGGCAGACGAGCAAGCGAGTCACCTGATGGTAAGTGGTCATCGCCACCCATAAACACCCACAACACTAGAGGAATCGCAGGTGCGCCGCCGGTCTTCGATAATGAAGGCCCCTAAGTCGTATTGGTTCGGAAATACAGACGCCGAGAGCTGATTCCACATAGATAAGGTGCCTTAAAAAAACCCACGGTAGTGGATTTCCAACTATCAAGATGGTGTTGATGAAATGATAGTTTGGAACGAGTTGTACGATGGTGGAATCCAGCGGCTGGTATTAATCCGGATAATTCCTCGGAGCACTCACCATGTTTTTTTTTTTGGGTTAACAAACAATCACTTCATGAAATATAACATTACTGTTTAAGAATAACCAGTTTACATAATAATAACCACGAGTTACATGTTTTAATTGAGTAAACGTTAATAATAATTAATGAGTTGATATACAATAAGATAGTTGTACTAATTTTAAAGGTAAATGTTTATCTTATTTGCTTTAACTTTGACATCAGAACATCCATAAATACAAACAACATGCGCGCATAGTGCGTCAACACAAACACACATATATATCACACATATCTACATACACATATACACCATACATATAGGTACATCACACATCCCATGTAGATATATCAACCATTATTGATTTCCAATAACAGTTTTCATTACATTCAAATAGGTCTGTTTTAAAGAACGATTTATTATAGCCATTATAGGTATCTACTAATCTAGACTACGCAAAGGAGCGCGCTCTCCAGCGTGTGTACGGCAGCGGCCGGTCACAAGCAGCTGGTGAGGGCGCGCCGCGCGTTGGTGCCCAGCCGGTACTATATAAGCTAACCTATTGTTGAGTGGTATACATTCTCAAATGGTATACATTCAAATCTGTTATTACAAAGTCCATGCAAAAACATTGCTCCAAGCACCCTCGTCTTTAAACTTAACAGTTATACTTGATACCTGTATAAAGAGACACCGCTCTTCCGTAAAAGTATTTTTGGTACATATGTGGTAAAATTATATTTAACTAGCTGTTCCCGTGCCCACTTTGTGGGGCAATAAATGACACTCACAAATAAGTGGCTTTCTATTGGTAAAAGAATTTTCAAAATCGGTTCAGTAGATCCAGAGATTACCCCCTACAATGTCACAAACTTTACCTCTATAATATTAGTATAGAATTATAGATAGCCAACATGTTTTTTTATCCCTCCCCTTAATAGTACATATAAAGATTCGTTTTTACACAATTTACTGGAAAAAAGGTATTACTTCTTACCTCTTTGAGGTTAATGTAGAACTGTTGCACCAGGGGCCTTTTCGAGTAATACCAAAATCGCTCGGTGGGTGGAAAAATTTTCACGGGGGTTTCGATCACCAATCTGCCGAATGGAAATATTGGTTATTATCGGCCGAACCCAATATTCAAACCGTGGATAGATAAGGCTTACTTCGGGTTAAAATTTGAAATTTGCCCATACAAAAAGTGTCAAATTTTAATCTGAAGTAAGCCTATTTGTCCGCGGTTTGAATATAGGGTTCGGCCATTAAAGAAAACATACTACTGCCGGCTACAACAGTGGTAGTAACGATCATTGTTTAAAGCTAATTAGATGCGCCTACGGGGAACTGAAGATATTGTAGTCCTTTTTTGCGCAACGTCTTAAGAAATAATGCTTTGATCTGAGCAATAGATAAATATTTTATTAACAGTTAATTAGTTATTGCTTGAGATAACATAAGCAAGGTGGCATTGTATATTTCATCAATCGTTTATTCGTCTAAAATCAGTTCATTTCGTGAAGGGAACGGAGAATCTCAAAACCTGTTTGTATAAACTGTAAAATTTAATTCGGGACAAAAATAATGCCTCTATTAAAATTTCACCGTATTGTAATTCAGTGTTAAATTAATACGGCGTTAAAGGACGTCTACCTCATTATTTTAACTACTACAAGTGAAATAAAGTTGATATGGAGATAGTACGAAGCAGACTACATAACGGGTGGGTTGGTTGTTACCGCAGCGGGTCCGGGATGCCGCGGATGACCAGGTCGAGCGCGAGCGACATGAAGGCGGGCGCGCCGTCGCCGCTGGCCACGTTGAACGCCGCCAGCGCGGACTCGCCGGCGTTCCACAGCGCGCACACCGAGCAGCCCGACCCGCCCGCCGACCCGCTCACCTGACACAAAAAACAAACCTCCTACGATCATCTTTACTCGCACCTTGACAATTATTGATACATGCTAACAGTGCATTCCCACTCATCAAATAGAGAGATATCCATTTCGAACATCTAATGGCTCGTTTTTCCAGCTTGGAATCGCGAGCACCCACCCTCAAAATCAGAGTTTTTACTTTACGACACCTATTGTTTTTGGATTTTAACTTGCTAATTATTCATTGCGTGTAATCTTGAACAACAAAATTAAACTATTGAAGCGTCTTAACAATTAAACTTTGCAACTCTCTAATCAAATAGATACTTCCAATATCTACGTTTTCTATTGTAATGAACTTTTTTCAGCAATATATTAAACTAGCTTCTGCCCGCGACTTCGTCCGCGTAGAATTAGTAATTTTGCCATCCCACGGGAATACTGATTTATTTCGGGATTCAAGGTAGCCTATAAGCAGTGTATAGGGTGACGGCACCAATGATGGACACTTTCAGCTGACCGACACCAGTAATGGACACTTCACTCTTAATTCAAATTCCATACGGTCCTAAATCGATTGTTGCAAAACAAATGAATAACCCTTATCTTCTGTACAATAAGAATCAAGTGTCCATCATTGGTCCTTTTGCATTACTGGTTCCGTCACCCAAAGCAAACTCTATTTTAAATTATATCCAACCAAATTCGGCCATCCGTTTTAGCGAAGAAGTAACAAACTCACGCACGCATAACCTTTCGCATTGATATTATATGTAGGATAGGATGTAAATAGGTATATCCAGCACAAACAATCGCTCCGGCCGAAATCATAGTCGATAAAAATACCCTCGGTGCGTGTGTCCGACTCGCACTTGACCGGTTTTCAGTATATGACGCTTGCGTATTTTACCGTTATAACGATACAATAAAAAAAATGTTTCGCAGTTTTTTTAAATCTTAATTTTGTATAGAATAATACAAACGGACAATATCCCAAACAAAGCAAGTAGGACGAAGTTCTTCGATCAATGAGCGCGAGCGGGCTTTGCCGCTCCTATTTACACCTCCGGCGTCCGCAACACGCTGCGAAGAACTTTGTCACTGTATACGCGAAAAAGAACTTTGACGCTGTATTCTGCCCTCCTAAATAAAAAGGACGCATACGCAATTTGATAGTCAAAGTAAATTTTACCCCCTACCTTAAGAAATAAGGTCATTAATACATACACGGTTCTATGAGACATACACCCTTTTTTCAAAGGAGGGCAGTATTTCATGTATAAAGTAAAGTCGCACACAATTTCACTCTGAACAAATTTTACGATTTAGATGTTAATGCGTAATGTATATTATAGTAGATGTAAGTGCCCAATTAGTTTTTAATTCTAAAGTTGAATAGGTAATAAAGAAAAGTTAGGGTATTAAATTTTTTACATGTTTAATTTTCGGTACTGGGTGGTCAAGAAATAACTTAACCTTACTAAGCCTATTCGGATTCTGGATGGTCATAAAAAAACTTTAACCTAACCTAACCAACTGTACTTACTCCCAGTACATTATAGCTATTATCTCTACCTCTATCCCCCATTTCAACTACTTAGGTATATTTTTTGAAAATCGCCAAATGTATTTTTTTTAATAACACCAATTTTAACGTTTATAACTACAAAAATGACGAACTCTCATATAAAATTCTACATCCCTTTTATCCCTTAGGGGTAGTTTTTCCAAAATCGCTGTAAGCTATAAATTTTATTTTTATTAGTATATACCAATTTTTACGTATCTAACTTCACAAAATAAATGCGTTTTTGAAGGCGGTTTTTTGTTTTTTTTTTATAACATTTATTTTATTTTTGACTTTTAAGAGATAAGCTTATGTTCCTAGTCCCACTTCTTAGGTGATATGAAACTTTAAGACATTTCACGATCGCCGCCAGCAATGCCGCGGGGAAGTCATAGTCATATTTAAACAATTAAATGTCCTTCGTTTTAGTCGCTCAACTATCTTAATCGAGATATCTTATCACCACCCTTGAAAAAAGTATCGTTGCGGAGTTCCGGTGGCCATCTGTGG
Source organism: Acleris cristana (assembly GCA_948252455.1). Lineage (NCBI taxonomy): Eukaryota > Metazoa > Arthropoda > Insecta > Lepidoptera > Tortricidae > Acleris > Acleris cristana. Next base: position 15,440,154 of record OX411772.1, on the reverse strand, counting down.
TCTTCATCATCAGTGCCATTTCACCAAATGATACTTTCTGAATGCAAATGCTAGATTTGTTACTAAAAATACAAAAATCGCTATATGTTTGCCTACAATATTTGAAGAGTTCCCTCAATTCCTCACGGATCCCCTTAAAAATTTACCCTTTAGGGTTAATAATATGAGCAGGATTAGTAGGATACTCGTATTAGTAGGATTAGTGGATAATAGCTTCTAGTCTTCGTCCGCTGAGATTTCGATTATAGTTATTCCCTCGGGAACTTTTAAATTTTCCGGGATGAAAAGTAGCCTATGTGTTATTCCAGGGTATAAGCTATCTCCATTCCAAATTTCATCCAAATCCGTCCAGCCGTTGCAGCGTGAAGAGGTAACAAACACACACACACACACACACACACACACACACAAACTTTCGCATTTATAATATTAGTAGGATTGGATAATTATGTAATTCAGTCAAGCTTCATTTATTTAAATTTGTGTTTATATCTCACCATTTCGAGGAGCCTCATGTCCGGGTGTTTGACGCCGCGCGCCGGAGCAAGCAGGATACCAAAGCAACGCTCGATGAACAAGCCGCCGTACGGGGTCTGGCACAACACGTAACATAATATAATAAAATAACACTTATTGTTATCGAGGTACTGTGGTAATAGTCAATGCTCTATTGTAAAAACGTAAAAACGCAAGACGCTCTGCAAATATAATTTGTGATAGTGCAATAAAGCAAAGAGACGTTTTCCATTATTTTTAATCAAAAATCGTCGCTTGGGCTTTGGAAAAATTGTTTTCTCTTACCTGCCACAATTGCAGAAAACATAAATGATGAAAAATATGTATTATTAACATTCTCATAGCCATGATTGAGTGATTATGATTTTTTTATTATTAAGGCGGGTAACATGTGTTTCAGGGAAACATAAATCAAAGATATATTAACTTTTTACTAAGTTTAATCAATTAAAACTAATATTTTTTACAGAGCGTGTGGGGTAGCCAAAATGGATGAAAAATAAGAGACAGAAAGCATGAGTGAAAGGTGAAAGGATGGTATACAAAAAACCATAGACTATATAAAGCATTGTTCAGTCTTGAACAACATGCGTGTTGTTATATACGGTTGTTCTGAGTAGTTTCTCCGTACTAAGATTATATAGTAAGGTGTGTGTGCACTACCTGCGGGTCGTCTCCATCCATCGTGGTGCTGGTGACCGTGTTGTTGGTGACCTGCTGCACATTGATGGTGACTTGCTTGTCGATGCCACCACGCAGCTTAAATCCCAGTCGTTCCTTCGGCACATGGCTGAAGGTGCCCTGTAAAAAAGTTCATGTCATGTTAAGTGCCAGGTTCGGTTCAGGTCAGGTTTACAGAAAAGTGTTAAACCCTGATTTTTACAGAAAAGTGTTAAACGAGGCAAGGACACAACAAAATCATCGCAAATAGCTCTTACTGTAGGCGTCCACCTAATCCGTTTTCGGCGGAAATATGTTCGGGCGTCGTCGTTCAAACTCAGCCGATCGAATCAAACGGATTAGGTGGACGCCTACCGTTAGGTCTCTCATTAAGTGTTACGGCTAAAATAATGACGAGTGATTTTGGTAATTTTATATATGATCGAACGAACCTTGGCGTCAGTCTCCTTGATCTCGATGGTGCACTCGAGCACGTGCATCAGTTGCATCGGCGGCGCGCACAGCGGCTGGCTGTCCGTCAGCGAGCCCGTCATCGACGGCGCGGCGCTCAGGTCACCCACCAGAGACGACGCCATTGATCGAGGGATGCGCTCGAACGCTTTGGCAAAACAGCCTGGAGAAGAGAGTGATTTTTTATTGCAAGAATAACACGTCACGCAGACAAGTAAAAATCCTTCTAACTTTGTTTTGGAGGAAAACTAGCGGTAGCAATCCGGATTAACTCTGCATAAAAAAATATCCCATCTGAAGACTAAGATGGAAGGAATGACTATGCTGGTAATTTCACCGGTTGTTTTATAACCACACCGGAATATAAAAATGCGAACACTGTTGTTAGGGATAAGATGGTGGTCGTAATCTGGAAGGACCCTGCACAAGGTCCCACCCACTACCACTATATCAATCTCCATCTCTGCGATATAATAAATTTAAGGATGGGTTCAGTTGCAAACGAGGAACGGGAACGTTGGCTACTGCAGTACCTCTACTAGTATTCCACTTTTTTTTAACCCATCTTGTTTCGGAAACCATATTGCCTTATACAAGTTTGTATTTGATTTTATGCTTGTTTGTGTACGACGAAGGTGTTTGTGAGAATTATAAACAAGACAAAATTGCGCACAGTTTATGTATACCTTTTTTTTTTGTGTATCTGTGTCATGTGAAAAATAACAAGCAGCGGAAGAACGTATTTTTTACAAAAATCATTCAACTCATTTCTCATTCTCCGACGGCGAATGAGAAATGGCGTCACTAATCTTATGGTATATCGTTACGTCTACCGGCGGAATTTTACAAGATTTATTTCACTTTATTTGTATGTTAGAAGGTATGTTTGGTAAACGAATACATTTTAAACCAGTTACGGTTATTGAAGTTGGCTAAAATTTGTATAACTTATGTTAACCCGATAATGATGAAACATTACGATTTCTAAGAGCTGATCTCATGATGGAGCCTAAAAGTAGCAACAGGATTTTAGCTGTACTTGACGCAGACCTACCGAGTTTGGATTCTTTTGGTTAACAGTGACATAAAAGTAGGTACAATCGGCAAAAAAAACTTGTTTCATTTTATTTATTCATTTATTAGATACACCAACGACATATTTACAGACTTAGACTATAGTTTGTTACAGAGGATTACGGCAGTGTAAATGTGTCACCTATTTTATGTTATGACAGAAACTAATCAATTAGGGGAGTAGGATAGATAACGAAGACAATGATGACAAAATTGCATCACTGGAACCTCAGATTATTTTTATGAGAGCTTTTTTTAACATTTTTACAACTCCGTCCCATGATAATGTAGAGCCGATTTTCTTCGTTTCCAAGATGATTATGACCATGAACCCTAGAGGCATACATGTGCAAATGATTTAATACCCCCCTTTTTAAGTTCAATCCGCTGTAACGCGAAAACGCAGCGACATACCTTAATTGACTGGACCAAATCAATTCGTACTGATCTAAATTGCTATCCACCTCTATGTGAAACATGTGCAAATCATATACCGGAATGCTCGCCAGCTCCCTAATCCTAACTACTAGTTCGGTCTCGGATGCTGTCAAACGTAAATGAAAATGAAAAAATATTCATACTAAAATACTTCAAATTCCAAAACTTGCCAAATTGCAAACTTATAAAACGACATTTATATTAATTCACTTCAGATTTCTCACCTGAATGCGGAAGAAACTGTAAGCCGCCTTGCTTCAAGAAAGTGTAGGTAAATACTAACGACTTCGCACCACCTAATGCGACGAGCGTCCGGGCGCAAAACAAACTGCCCCTGTGCACGCCGCCACGGGGTTTATATAGGATCCGAAACCGAAATCGTCACGTCAATGTTAATGTATGTGCAAAGTTTCAGATCTGATCTGAAATAACAATGCATTAGGCATGAGATAAAGCGTTGTGCACAGGACTGTACATTTGCTCTATATCCCTAGCACTAATCGCTACCATTAACGGTACCCGGAAGAGACAAAGAAAGTCAAATCATTTCTTTAATATTCTCGAATTATTGAAAATATACCTACTGTTAAACTAGATCATGTAGAAATATTCGGGTCTCGACTGGTTCGTGTACTTAAAGTGTTTTTAATCAACGTCCCCCGCGCCACTACTTCAATTTTCTTACATTACGAGTATATACGGAACCGTAGAACGTCCATTTGAGTTTCGGAGTATGCCATCATGGATTAAAAATACTACGCGTGTGGAACCGGAAGTATCTAGCCGGCTGGAAAAAATTGTCTTAGTCGAGTATTACTATATTTACTTCGATCACAAAACGGTGAAATCAGTGACAATTAACAGGGCGTACCTACTTAAAGAAAGTGTTTCGAAAACCGTATAGGAGCGGAGATGGAAGCTACATCTAAAACTTTGTAAAAAAAACACGGCGTTTATTGTTCGTAAATTGAACTGCTAATTACTCACATATATTTTTTCCTAGCCTATTTAGGTGTCCCACTGCTGGGCAAAGGCCTCCCCTCTTTTTCGCCACTACTCACAATTTATAATTACTCACATATTTTTAAAAATGTACAGAAGAAAGATACAGAAAATAAAAAAGGCATGTCATAATTAGTTCAATCGCTTCTGTTTTATACTGGTTTTACTTGAGTAGTTGAGTATCATTGATTAAAGTATAGAGGTTTGAAAATGCAGGACTACATTTGAAAGATCGTTTAGAGAATTCACTAAAAATTTAGTAAGCCTTTATAAATCCTTTTCCTTCTAAAACTCAAACCTCTCTAATCTACCTTGCCGCTATCTATGTGCTAAGTAAGCCCGCCATTTTAAAACAAATTTTCTGACTTGATAAAAAAATTATGTTAAAATATTGATAAGTAAAACAATTCGATCATTAACGCGAGGATATACGATACCTATAAATAATGTCGACCTCGAATATGTGTGGATAGCAATGTGAGACGTTACTAAATATGACATTATTACGTATTAAGGAAAACCAAATCAATTTTTTTATCTGTGGTGAAATATTTAATTTATTATAATTAAATACTTCCTTTTATTTACTCGCAAGATGCATTGAAAAACGTATGTACGTGTGCACGATAATCTCTAGGGCACGATCTCAAATATTTACCTTTCAATGCAGTGTATGGAGAGTGAATAGTTATTGTTGCTACTCTTGCGAAAATTGCGAAGATTTTAATCTCGTCTGTCCTCTAGTCGCTTGACTAGAATCTATTATTTTCAAGTAGGAGATTCTCTTATACAACTCGCTCTTGAACTCGACGCGCCCATTATTACATGTCGAGTTAAACTTGTCCCGTCGGGACGTTAAAACAACCTTTAAGGGGGTTCATTCTCAGCTTACTTGCTATACACGTCGAGTGAGTCCGCTCGTAGTACTTCGCTCACTCGTGCTCTCGAAAAATAGTCGTTTTTTAAAGAAATACACCCACCCCACCTACTGCAAAAATAACTGTTCCCAATGTATACAGCTTTGATACATATCACAGTAATTTAACGCTATACTTCGTTAATTTTCACATAAAAACAATAGCTCAATACTCAATATTTTATTTGTTTTTACCCCTTAATTCCTATTTACCCCGTTTTACGGTATCTCTTATTTTAAAACTTATTAAGGCGAAAACGTGAGTAAAATAACAGTCACTTATTATCTGACTAATTGATCTGACTATCAGATAAATACTACCGAACTAACAAAATTCGCACTCCCTCTTTATAATAGTACAAGTGAACCTGCGGGCTATCATATTAGCCCTCACTGATAGCACCCTTCGTTCCGTCTCCATATGCCCCTGATATTTAAATCGGTATACCCTTTATATGGATACCATGTAGCTTAAGTGGAGGCACGCTAGATGGGCACTAACCAATGACCTGAAACATCATAACTACACTTTTAGCTACATTATATTTCAGGCCACTGCTGACGGCAAACTCCTCACACGTCCATCAGATTCTTTTTTATACTCTAAATTGTAAAGGCTAAAATCGCTAGTAGGACTCTAGGAAATTGGACTCCAACAGAGACGGGCGTCCACGAAAACCCGGTAACTCGGCCGCCATTTCAAGTAAATAAATAACGTTTTGAAACGTTGACAATACGATAACAGATCAAAAACGTTTTGGTTTTTATCGTGTTAAATAAAGGCTTAGATATTTTGTATTTGTAGTTTTGGTTGTAGGGAGGCGTACTCGTAAAGTTTAGCGAATATGACACTTTTATAGTTTAATAAACGTACATTTATAATAAATAATAACACTAGAGGACGCCCGCGCGACTTCGTACGCGTAGAATTAGTTTCCCGCTACTCCCCTCATTTCTTCCCGTTGGGGGTCGATTTTCGGAAAATCCTTTCATAGTGCTCACTTACATCATGAAAGTACCAAATTTCAAGTCCTAGGTACGGTCAAGGAAATGTATTCGCGTACCTTTTTCACTCTTGTCACAATGGCAATAAGAGTCAAAAAGGTACGCGAATACATTTCCTTGACTGTACAGTAGTTTCGGCTGTGCGTTGATATATAAATAAGTCAGTCAGGTTTGCCTTTTATATATGAAGATAAATCCAACCGATATTTGACTGATTGATAGTTTGGAACAGGAAAACAACGACGGTAACTGACAAGCAGACAGACGGACATGGCGAAACTATGAGAGTTCCTGGTTTAACTACGGTACCTACCCTAAATATGGGATACTTTTTATGTCGAACAATATGATATTTATTGTGGCAATAACATAAAACAAGTTCAACGCGGGCAGAGCCACGGGCTAACGCAAGTAAAATTTGAATCAAAATAATTATTGTGGGTCCACCATCGAGTTACGAGGTAGCGATTATTATTAACTAGCTCTTAACTTAACCGGAACTTAGTCCGTCGAAAACAACAACTAAATTGGTGGTTCAGTTTAAGAAGAGATCAAACAAATTCTTTCTTCCACTTTAACCTGTCGGCACTTAGTGCATTCTAATTCATCCCTCCATCCACTGGGATCTATTGATAGGATCCATAAAAGGGGTCAAGTGGACTTTTTGTACATTGACATCCATTAATGGAGAGGAAAATGGAGCTTTAATGTACACTTAAATCCATTTGAAGTCGTTTACACTTTTTAAGTCGCTGGAATCCATCGATTGCGAACGCGTATTGTTGCGGCACGCGGCGATCTCTTTAATTTAGTCACATTGTACGCTTCAAACGTTCCGTGTGCTTACGACACTTGAGGCCCGTTTCACAAACGTACAAGTTACAAATTACAAGCGGAAGTCTCTTTCTAACTCCTTTTGCTAGAAAGAGAGTTCCGCTTGTAATTTGTAACTTGTTGCTTCGTGAAACCGGCCGCTGCTTCTTTGGGTTTTTTATTGTGCAATAAGTTTGTGAATTATTAAAAACTAGCGACCCGCCCTCGCTTCGCTTCGGTTTATTTGAGTTTTCTGTAACACCCGTACAATAAACCAGCATTTATTATACATAAAAACCTTCCTCTTGAGTCACACTATTTATTAAAAAAACCGCATCAAAATCATACATAGGGACAGACAGACAGACAGAGGGAAGCGACTTTGTTTTATACTATGTATGATGATGATAACAAAAATAAAATATTCACGCCTTATAATTGAATAATCCTTATACAAGGTAAATACAAACAACACATTTTGCAATTGTCTATAATGATGCAAAATGGTTCAGAAATGTTTTTGATAGTTTATCTCTTATTCTGTCATGCTGCCGTAAAACGTGTCCAATAAAAAACCTTGTATTTACTTCTGTAAAGGTCTTTCTAGTGCTAAAAAAAAGAAGTATCAGAAAATTTGTTTTTTTGTTACAAAATTAAGAAAATATTATTTACGAGGAAAAATAATAACCGTACTTTATAATATTATAAGCGGAAGTTTGTGTGTTAATTTGTTACTCCTTCTCACTGCAATGGTTGAATGGATTTGGATACAATTTGGAATGGAGATAGCTTATACCCTGGATTAACACATTAGCTTATTTTCGTCCCACAAAAAGTTAAGAAAGACTTACACCCGTATTTATAGTCAAGAAAAGTAATTACTTGAGTAAAAGTAATGACATAAGTAACGATTTTTGACATTACTATTACTCAAGTAATTACTTTTCTTGTCTATAAATACGGGTGTAAGTCACAGGCAGAAGCTACTTTTATGTAAATACTTGATGTTAATTTAATTCCGTAGCACAAAGAACTCTATATTCTCTATATTTAAACAACTGGAAAAAAGCCAATTGAGTTGATAAATATCAAACTCCAATATGTCCTTGAAATTCGAACAAATAAAGTTTTAAATTCGGATACCAAATTTCAAGGACATATTGGCGTTTGATATTTACCAACTCAATTGTCTTTGCATAGGGGTTTAACATAAAATCCTATTTTATAATCTATAAACTTTTTTAAACAAACCGAAATGTTAAAGAGAAAGTACTAACAACTGAAGACTTAGAATTAGTGATCAAAATATGTTAGTTGATATTGGTAATTTTTTTTCGGCCGTGGCTTATTTACGAGTATATCGCCTTTGACCTGTTATCGTATTGTCGACGGTTTGATAGCTTTTATTTACTTGACAGTAATAGCGGTTGACGTCAAAACAATACCATAACAGGTCAAAGACGATATGGTTTTTACCGCTAGGAATAGAGGCCTTGGTTTAGTTTTGAGATATACCCCGTAAGGGTATCTATATAAATATATTTATAGTTTTCTAGTGTTCGTAGTGTGAGTTGTAAGAGATCGTTCCCTAATATTTACTTCCTTTATTTTTATGAATGTGTCCGAAAATAAATAATTTTCATTCCAAAGACATTATTTTATCTAAAAGGGTACATTTAAGTAGTTTAACTGCTATGCTGTCCATTAATTGATTCCCATAATTTGATTGAGTGACAGGTTAAGGTTCAACAATTGTCTACTGAGACCATTGTTTCAGAAACCTATTAGTGCCAGGTATCAGGTCACCTATCTCCTGACACCTGTCAATTACTTGATATTAGACCCTGTGCTAATCTTACTTGTTAATTTCGTAGCGTCTAGTCTACGTAACAACGATAAGCGAGTCCAGTTAACTAACACCCTGTATTTCCGTGCATTTGAGCAGTCGGACATCAGATATCGATTGAATCATTTTATGAAGTCTCGACTCAATGATGGCAAGATTGAGTTTCATTAACATAAGATCCGGCGCCTTATATATACACTGCCTTTTCCCCTTTTGTTACCGTTTTACTAACATTCCGAAGCTCTAACTAACTTGACATAAAGGCGACCAAGTTATAGGAATAAATGTAGCCTAAATGTTTGTCCTTTAAAAAAAAAAGTTATACGGTCTAACTTATGTATATGTTTAACAAATAAACCTCTGAATTGATTTCTGGTATTGAATTTACACGTATTTTTACAAAAAACCGAAGTAAAATATATTATATTGTAAATCTAAAATAACCCTTTTCACTACAAGCTTTGATGTAACTTCATGTGTTAGTTTGTCAGTATGGTTAGTTTAAATCTTACAAGCCGAAACGATGGGCTGACTCAACAAAAGCTACATGAAAGGCAGTCTGGTCCACCCCGCCCTTTAACTGGGTATCTGACAGTCAATTAGCTATTTGTGGCTTTGATATCGATTGCATTGGTGAATGCTTCTGCAAGCGGAAAGATCTTTCAAGGGACATAGATCAAATCTAAAAACTTCTTTAAAATCCGCATTGATTCATGATGAACTAGCTTCGCAAAAAATGTTAGAGAAGGTTAGAAGTGCCAAAATTCGTCATTTTCATTTATGAAGTGGGTTCTGTGGGTTTCTTAACTTTTGGGAACAGGAACTACATCTTTTGTTTCTGTGACTATGTATGCCCCATTGATACAATTTAGCCAGTATCAGTTCTGATGTCACATGCAATATACACATGGCGTTAGTATATCTATAATATGTCCAGTATCTCTATATGATAGCAGAGTGGGCGTAAGCTTGACGACAAAACCAATAATTATCACAGTTTCAAAACAACGCTGACTTATCTTTACAAATAGGTCATTTTGAATTAAAATAAACCCGACGGGTTAACGCTATAGATTGTCCGGATGTATTTTTCGGTTTAGGTCTTTTTTGTTGAAGGCATGAAAGATTGCAAGATAACTGCGTAAAATGCGCCTGAACAACAACAATGTATTATGTATGTTCCAGAAAGTGACAGAGGTTTTCATAAATATATTGCTACTAGAATGCAATGCTCTTCGGCATTAAGTACTAATTTTGTGGACATACGACTTTACTCGTACAATTGTCTCGGCACGACACACTCTATCTTAAATTGATGGCAATAGAACTGTATTTTTCTATTATAACTGGTCAGAAATTAGCAGACACCTAGTGTCCGCGACAGTAACACCTTCGAAGTCTGTAACGTAGAAACGCGTTTTATTCTTTGTTATGGTAAGTGTTATTTAGAACCAATACTTTAAAAGATAAATATAAGTGTAAACCATTTCAAGCTAAATATCCACATAAATTGAAATTCCATGAACGCTGCTTTTGTTTTGATGTATCATAAATATTATAATTTGCAAGGGTGTCCAAAGGGATACTTAAAAATGGACACTTTCGATTTTTCAAGTACTTAAAATGTAGTCGTGCGGGAAATATGATATTATGTTACGAAATAAAGAAGGTATTCTTTTCGAAGAAAAATAATAAATCTATATAAATCACACTTTAATTTTTAAACTACTCGACATAATCGAAACCCGTGCCCGTTTTCATTGCTACAGGGTTGACGATTAAGTATTATATTGTGTATTGTGTATCGGGATAGTCGTCAGTTGGGCAATTAATTAATACCACTGCACTACCGGAAAACACACTTATTTATTTATATAATTAATATACAGTAACAGACGATATGAACACTTTTGGAAGCCATATGCAAGAGAACGAGTGAGTAAGTGACTGACCGATTGTATGAATGAATGAACAATAATGTGAATATACAACAATGTGTTAGTAGTCAAACGTTATCAATGAATACGAAAAAGATTAATTAAAACGCGTAATTTTTCGAAAATACTTTGTGGTCGTATTTTAGCGGTTATTCCCCCGTCAAGTTAATCCAAATAATGCCGTTTCGTTTTGTTCAAATCAAACCAGGAGGTGCCCTGTTCAACTAGGTAAAACCATATTGTTTGTGACATTGTTACCGTATTGTTTTTAACTCGGCTGCCATTACTGTCAAGTAAATGAGAATTATCGTAACCTTAACATGTCAAAAGCAATATTGTTTTACCGCGAACAAAAGAGGTTCAAACATTCAACTATACATTAAAACGAGCTAAACTAAGTTCAAACGTAAGTATTTAGTTTTTAGTGGTACGAGCGTTGCCATGATATATGTCCAAAGCAGGGAAAAAAGGACCGGGTAGTGATAACAAATTTTAAAGTAGTGATAAGAGTTCGGGTTCTTTTCAATGTCTTCTCAGCATCCAGCTACGGCATAAACTTCTCTCTCAGTCTTCAGAAAAATGAGTTGAATTTTTACGGACCCGTTAACGCTGCCTCGGTAAGCGAACTTAAATTGTTTCTTTTAGTCGATAAGAAAGAGATAAGTACAATGAATAGGAAGGGAACCATAACATAACATAACAAAAATACTTTCTAACTTTGCAATTAAATTGAATTTGGTAGGTATACCATTACCAGAGCCTATAAAGTATTCATGAGAATTAATCATTAATGCGGAATTGGTAGATACCGAATAAGTTGTAACAGACTAAGTTTAAAAAAAAGGTTTTTCCTTACACCATAAAACTTCTCTTTAAATTAATGTCACCCAACCGCATCCTTAAGGAGATAGGTATCAAATATGCGATGCATATGAATTTATTGTAATAGGACAATTCGCGTTGCAGGCTTGAAAATGCATAATTCAGCATCGACCTTACTTATTTTCAGCGTTTGCAGTCAATACATTATCTTGAGACCATCTCACCTGCATATATTTGAACTGAGATCAATCTTGAATAACAACAATCAAATATAATATATATAGATGTATTTGATAGACACTTGCACGCAGAGCGCCCGGTAAGCACTAGCCTTGTTAGTATTGGAGCTCGCCGCGCAAAATAGTTGAACGACAACGCAATACTGTAAAATTTAATTCACAACTACACTCGGACAGTTGAGCGACGCGGCACGGAATTGGGGCGGGATCAGACGGCCAATAGCATTGGCTAGTTGTGGCGCGAATAAACGTGATCTCTAATGGCTGGCTTTTCAACCTCCGCTAAAAACGGATAAGTATTTGAATATCGAAGGATAACTTATCTAAAGTTAAAATATCGACGTCCAAAATATCGAAAGTTGCAATATCGAACCAGTGGCGTAGCGTGGGGGGGGCTGGGGGGCCATGGCCCCGGGCGGCAGATAAAAGGGGGCGGCATACGGAACATATTATATTATTATAATATCGGGGAATATACATAAAAAAAATCCCGAAGAATTGAGAACCTCCTGGTTTTTTCGAAGTCGGTTAAAAATAGGGGGCGGAGAATTTCTGGTCGGCCCCGGGCGGCGAAAACCCACGCTACGCCACTGTATCGAACGGTCAACACAATTAGTAAAAAACCACGTACTTATCTATATTTGTAAAAAAAACAATATCAAAAATTAAAAGTAAAATTATAGCATTTTTGCAAATTAAAAGTAACAGTTGTTTGGAACTAAGGGCCTAACTAAGTAGGTAGGTACCTACTCCGCCGAAAGCTTTAGAAATGGGTAGTGTGCACATACATATATTTTTATACTAATGACGGACGAGAAGTCGACAGTCCGGAGCATCATAAATAAACTTTGGACTTTTTTGGATTTGTGCCCTACGTCAGTAGGGCAATTATCCAAAAAGTTCAAAGTTTGTTTGGACAATTAATACTTTATCCTCCTTACTTATAAATGTGGAATAACCTTGAAGTAGTTATGCCATGTTTTGTCCTTACCTATCGTTGTGACATTTGAATTCGACGGATAAGGACAAAACATGGCATAGCTACTCCAAGGTTATTCCACGTTTATAAGTAAGGAGGATAAAGTATTAAATGTCTTTTTGACAGAAGCCATTATACGGGTGCTTGCCACTCAAAGGGTTAACTGTAATTTTCACTCCATTGTAATAAATCAATAAGTAAATATGAAAAAAAAGGTTGTACGACATATAGCTGAGTGGATACCATTTTCGCAGCACTACTTTTCACACACTGTATCGATCATAATTAAGCGAAATAAATGTTTTTCTATTCTATTCTATTCAAAAAATTCAATGTTTCCACGGAAAGGGTGTAGCAGGATAGCTTAGGAAAAATTGCCCCCAGCGATTTTGGGCCGAAACTGTAATCAAACGATGCCTTTTGGAGAGGTTATACTCTGCACAAAGTTTCATCCCTCTGTTACCCCCTGGGGGTGAAAAACACCCGATTAACCCCAAAACTGTTTTAATTATTTTTTCCTAAACTATGAAAGTAACGAATATCAAATTTTGTACAAATATTAATAAGACTAAAAGTTATGTGCTAAAAAAATATTAACCCCCTAACCATTTAAATTCTTGTAAAAAAAAACAAAAATAAAAAAGAATCACCCTTTATATCAAGTTTGGCTCAAGGTACACACACCATTTTTTTTTTCAAAAATGAACCATTTTTTATTCTACATTACACAAAAGTTTCATAGACCTACTCCAGAAGGAACATTGCGAAATTAAAATAAACGTACTATTGCGTAGCCACTAATCATTATACTCGTATTATGCTTAATACGCTAAGTCTCGGTCCCGAAAACAAAATAATTTAAAAAAAACTGCCCGCGGCCGCGTAGCGCCCGCCGCGTTCGAATTTCAACTTTTTTTTAAAATGTTTTTATAAATACAAATGAGTTTGATTCATACTTCTTTATCCCCACCTCTTTTTCAAATCGGTTACGAACAGCGGTCCGATCGCAATAAGGCTCTTAGTGGGAGTTCAATGAATAGTACGCACCAAAGAGCCAATACATATTAATTTCGCAATGTTCCTTCTGGAGTAGGTCTATGAAACTTTTGTATAATGTAGAATATAAACTGGATCATTTTTGAAAAAAAATGGTGTGTGTACCATGAGCCAAACTTGATATACAGGGTGATTCTTTTTTTATTTTCATGTTTTTTACAAGAATTTAAATGGTTAGGGGGTTAATATTTTTTTAGCACATAGCTTTTAGTCTTATTAATATTTGTACAAAATTTGATATTCGTCACTTTCATAGTTTAGGAAAAAAGAATTAAAACAGTTTTGGGGTTAATCGGGTGTTTTTCACCCCCAGGGGGTAACAGAGGGATGAAACTTTGTGCAGAGTATAACCTCTCCAAAAGGCATCGTTTGATTACAGTTTCGGCCCAAAATCGCTGGGGGCAATTTTTCCTAGGCTATCCTGCTACACCCTTTGGGCAGTCAACCATCGTCAAAGCTCAGCATCACTTAACCGAATCTTAAAATTATTTATATCAATATAAATACCAGTTAGGGAGTCTCTTGAAAATAATAGTCCTGTGAAACGTATTTTCAGAACTTTGGACTGAACAATATATTGGTAAAACGTTGGCAGTTTTTTTTTCGTTATAGCATTAATTTTCTGTCTTATTTAGTAAAACTAACGGCTGATATGACCAAGTTGGTTTTGGTTGTACGACTTTCGTGACAAAACTCTGAAATAAGTCGTGATTCTGTCAATTAGTCCAAAGAATAAAAACGAATACCGAATAATATGGTAATAAACTAGACTCAATACTGACTAACTGACGAACTAAAGATTTATATAACATAATATATCGATTGTTGTGTGAGTTAACCGACAGTATTTTCACCTCAAATATTAAAAATGAATTTATCATTTTACTACACTCATAATCTTCATCTAACTGTTCTTCGTTTAAAGAGCTTTTTGCAGACACGGAAGTGATGTGTCCCGGTATGCCTGCGCAAGTACACCTACCAACCAGAAGTAGATCCAGCAAGGCCCTATAGCTCACGAGCTCACGACCACCCAATAGTGAAGAACATATTGACATCAATGTTGAAAAACCACCAAACTCTGAATTGTACCGAAATGATAATGATGCGATTCTCCACATTAATAGCTACCGCAATCAAAAATAATATTCTCATGACGATATACTTGTCGTCCGTGACGAGCCGACCGTTGAACTAACACTCGGCTCTGATGGGGATGTCCTGGCGGACGCCTGTTGAGCGGGCGTGCGCAGAAAGTGCAAGGTACCAATTTTGAGAGTTAACCTTTGTTATAATACTTATAATACAAACCCTAAAAAAAAAAATACAATGGTGAATTCTCAATACCTACAACAATTTATTTGACAAGTTTCTAAAGGAATAAATACAACTTTTCCTTCGATTCCAGAACGGGGTACTCAGGTATACAGTCGAGTTCATAAATATGTGTAGACTTTAGTATCTTGTCTAATTAATGTCATGTTAACACTGCCGTACATGAATTGTCACAGAGATTAAAATGACAAGGTAATAAAGCGTACACATATTTATGAACTCGACTGTACCTCTACTGAGATACAACGAGCGTGCACTAATCGGCACCAACAAGTGACTCTTTAATTCACAAAATTTCGATTGTATAGCTTATCATATTTTTGTTTTGATACACCTTTTTTTACAAGACAATGTAATTTGCAACAGGCAAGATTTCTGACACCAGAATCGGTTGATGCATGAAAAAATATCTCATTTAACTTATACTACGGCCGAATAGATATAACACCATAGCCTATTTCACGAGGAAAACCTACTGTCATAAATTTAAGTAGAACCTAGACTAACGTAATGTGTCTATTGTGTCGTAGAATCGGAGTTACGCCCTTTTAGAATAAATTAATAATAAATTAACTATTAATCCTAGGAAATATTTAAAACTATTGGTGTCTTCCTTCTTCCAAACAGTATCCAGAAAGCTAATAAAATAAAATAGTCTTAGAAATATGAAATCTTGTCAATTGAAGAAAAACTGTTAAAATAGGGTGCCATAATTATTTAAAAAAAGATAAGGATAGCAATTTCATTAAACAAATAATTGAATTTGTTGTTGAGATGTGGTTTTCTTTCCATACGATTAAACATGTTCTTACATAAGACGGTTTACCTCTAACCCCTATATGGTTTCGGATTTTCCCATACAGTACCAATTAAAAACGTGATTTAACCCGTGAAACGACTTTATTTTTGTCGTAATTGTCTCGACGAATATTGATAAACATGACCGTTTCAATTGTTCCACGGGATATGTCTAGATGTGAGCCAGGCGCTGAGCAATAGCAAGGCAGCGACAACCAGACGGCCGGCGGCCCCACTGAATTTAATATTAATGCACTTTTTACGCCACCGGTGCATACGTCAATCTATCTATGTTAACAAGAAACAATGGGAAGCAAATTTAAAGCAGCCAGACATCGCGTCTATTCTAGACAGAAAAAGAATTCGCTTTGCTGCAAGTAGGAATAAGGTTTTTATTCGCTTGGCGGGCAAAGCAAGGGCATGGGGACAAAATGTATTAAAGATGGATAGTGTTAGGTCAGGTCTGCATGATACTGTATTATATAAACGTCGTCTATTAATATCAGGACGAATCTCATAAGGAGGCTTGTTATACGCGAAATGTTTATTCCAAAGTCAAAGCTATTGTTGTTGTTCAAGTCGAGGACAACTCAAAGCCGCTTATAACGGTCGTGCGAAATAAAAGATATCTAAACAAGTGCTTTATTGTATACATGTTAAAAACAACATTTGCCGTGCGTTAGTCTCGCCAAAACTCGAGAATGGTGCAACTGAAAGTTTTCTTTTGTTTTTTATTGTAATTGTCAAGACAACGTTTGTACAGAAAAACGAAACCGAACACCACAACCACGATGTAAACACTGCTGCTTGGCGGTGAGTTAAACGATTAAAGGAAAACGAACGGACAAAACCATAAATTACAAAAAAAAAACGTAACTAGAGGACGCCCGCGACTTCGTATGCGTAGAATTAGTTTCCCGCTACTCTCCCCATTTCTTCCCGTTGGGGGTCGATTTTCGGAAAATCCTTTCTTAGTGCTCACTTAAATCATGAAAGGAACCCGTGTACCAAATTTCAAGTTTCTAGGTAAAGTAGTTTCGGCTGTGCGTTGATATATAAGTCAGTCAGTTTTGCCTTTTATCTATATAGATAACTTTAAAGGATAGGTACTTAGTATTTTTTTACTAGATAAATACAAGTATCACTAAAAAGTTTGTGGGCTGGCTCTTGTATGTTATAGCGGTAATAGAAGTATTCACTTTTTGAAAATTGAATGTGCTTACCTTTTACGGTTCATGAGATACAGCCCGCAGACAGACAGACAGACGAACGGACGGTGAAACTATAAAACCTAAACGATAATAATACCGCGTTTTTGTAAAAGAATGTGTTCATTTTAAAAACGTTGAATGCCCAGCATGTTATTTTATCAAGCCATATTTTGGTACAGACTACTTTCAATGGCAGATCGAATGAAGAAATACATAATAAATGGACGGCAAAACTCTAGCATATCTTTCTCGTGAAATGTTATTCAATGTTATTGGTGGTTAGGCAGAGTTACCTCAAAACGTGATTTGGCAACTCGGACTAATATAGGGTTGCTAAAATGGAAAAACTATTAAGTTCGGGTAACCTTAAAATAGGATCAAAAGAAATGTTTTTTAAACATTTATTATTTCCTACACTCAACATATTCTACACCAAATCGCTTACAGTTAATATTGTTCTAATATTGTTGTTGTTTTTTGTATTGTTGTTGTTGTAATTAGGATGAATTCAAAAATTTAAGTGATCAAAAATATAACACTGTGTTTTAGACGGTGTATCATCCTTTCTGTCCGAGTCGAAAAAATGTTAGGGATACTGTCGTACACAGGAACCTGTGAACACGGACCACACCTGTGGACCACACCATGTGCGACGGGCGGTCGCGGGCTCATTATGTGGGTTATTTTACTGACCGCAAGACCTTAAGTAATATAATAATTCACTTAATCTTATTACAAGAGGGAAACAATATTTCATACGTCTTATTTTTACGCCATTGCTTGACCAAAGCCAGGTATAAATAATAATTCGGTATACATTGCAAATTCGACGAGTTTCTACATCGCTGAGATTTATCTAAGCTACGCAATGAATACCGAATGGTCACCTGTCACTGTCAAAACGCAATATCTAAAAGATAACTCGTTTGGTTTTAATTTAATCTTAAATGGCCGGCCCAGGTCCCACTGACACACATATCAGACATGAGAATAAATAATAACTACGTAGAAGCGAATCTCCCCGGACCAGGCCCCAAGTGCAAATGCCGCGCTTTAAATACCTACTTCCCCCTTCACCCCGCTACGCCCCTCTGTCTTCTTCGCCCAAAGTTAGGGCTGTCACTTGCGAAATATTTTAATCGGTTTATGGATGTGTTATACAAGTTTAGTCATTGAAACCTGTCTCCTAAATCTTTTATTTTCAAATGCCATTGTGAACGAGTCCTAAGAAGATTATCATTTGATGCCGCCCACTTGGCTACTTACCTCTATATTTTGTCCTTGTCATTTGTATGACACTGTGCGAGTGAGAGAAGCCTATACTAGGTCGTGAAACGGTATAACACTAGTAAAAACCTTGATGCGAAATACTTCTCTAATTCGCGCAAGGGTTTTGGGTTTTGAAACAGTTTCCAAGACACACATGTATTTTACACAAAAACGTAACACACTCATAATAATAACACACACAACAGCCTTAACTAATAAAGCAAGCATACACACAAATAAATACCAACGGGCTACGAGATTACAAAGCAAATAAGAGTATGTACCTGACTCTAAAAGGAATAGGACTACCTACAACGATTATTAGTAGTGGTTCGGAAGAAGCGCAAAATCTTTCACCGAAGCAACTCAACACCCGATTGCGCCGATTGCTACTGATCAATAAATTCCTATTTGAACCAACTGATTCTAATAATAAGTGGACAACTATAATAAATGGCCAAACACGTATACGACGGTCAATTGTTTGAACTAACAATTTTGATATTTATTTATTAATTCAGTGCCAGGTGGTAGCAATTTACATACAAAATAATGTTTTTTGCACTACTAAGTGCTAAGTTTTCAACACAATAGGTACCTACTAAACGGACTCGATCACTCGGTAGTTACCCTTACCTTGTTAAAAGCTCGCAGTTTCGAAGTTAAGAAGGGCTTTAAGTGAAGACCGCAAAGGTTAGATACCGTCACGAATGTTTTACGTTTGAAGATTTGTGTACGTATTTATCTGATAGATTTCCTCTTTTCATGTTACGGATAAAAACTTAAGAAGAACTTTTCAATGAACTTCCTCGTAAAGTATTCAGGTCGGGCAGAATAACGACTGAGAGATAAATCCGCCTTTGAAATATTTTAAAGAAATACAACGTATTATAACTATTTCTGCGCTCCTTTATAGCAGTTTAAGTGAATAAAGTTCCTGTAATTCAGCGGTCCCCGTTAAAGAACAACACATAGGGAAGTTAAGTAAAGTCTTCGATGAATGTTGCAATAAAGTTAACTTAATTTTGGTGAATTCAAAAAATAATTTTGACATTACTATCAACATTATGTCTTACAAAAGTCTTATAGTAAATTTTCGATAAGTTTTGTAATAATTCTCAATAACCAGAGTTTTACTTGCATTTTGATAGGTATTATAAATGGTCCTATTAGAACTTCCAATTATAATAACAAGTAGGTTACTCACTACTTATCTTTAGATAGAGGATGAATTTAAAGTGGTGGGAAAAATGTCGTCTATAATTTATTAAATATTTTTATTGTTACCTTTTGGCTGAATATATGGATATCCATCGGTTTACAGACATAGTGAATAATCCTTTCCCATCGTAAAAACTCGGAACACACGACTACTTCCGAATGATGCCAACGTGTCTATGAATTATTGTAGTATAAAGAGACGTGTTTATTTTAAATAAATAGAGTACTTTAGTTATCAGCTGGGCCCGTAATTTTCATGCCGTTGACGCAAAAATGACGTCACGCTCACGTCATAATTAATCATTTAACAAACTCTGCAAATAATAATAATTAACCAAATGTGAGACACAACAAACAAATATACGATTACAAAACAAAAGGATTTTTATGAATATTGCATTACGTATGAACGCGAAGATGACTTAGATTTTCTTTGCACGGGAATTAATGCAATAAGGATAGCGTTAGAGAGGAATTCTGTTTTCTACGTAATTATTGTAATGTGTAACAATAACATTTAACAAAATGTATGTATAAAAACAAATCAAATAGTTTTATTTATGTTTCACGTATCAAGTAAGTATTATTTATTCCACGTGTAAATAGAGTACTTTTGAAGTCATTTGTACATGATTAAAATGATTAACGAATAATGATTAATAATTTACAATAAAACTATTTGGGATCACCCTATATGGAGCGTGACGTCAAATTGATGTCATCGGCATAAAAATTACGGGCCCTGGTTATCAGTGTCAAATGTCAAACCACGAGTTTGAAGTATATCACACTGAGATGTTTAAACCACCACGATCAAATTATATAGGTGTAGGTAAACAAGACGAAATATAAATAAATGTTGAATAGTTATTTGTTATACAAGGGGGGAAAATTGTATTTTACCTGCGAGTGTTCATTTGAAACACGAGCTAGCGAAAGGATTCTATGATTGACCACGAGCGTAGCGAGTGGTTCAAAAATAGAATCCTGAGCGTAGCGAGTGTTTCAACACACGAGACGTAAAATAACTTTTCACCCGTGTATAACACAAAACTTTTCACCTCACTACAGCGAGGAAAATATAAATAAGGGTTTTTACTATCAATAATTATTTATTTACCTCTTTGTCAATACAATTTTTTTTTGTGTTTTTTACTCGATGCAATTCATTAATTGTGATGTACGGTGTACGTTTTTTTAGCTGTCAAATATCACTTAAGCTGCCTTGACTAGGCTGTATGGATCAATGTCTTTTGCCTTTCCCACTGGAATAAAACAAAAGAAAAAAAAAATAAGCTGCCTTCAAATGTCAAAACTCTTTCTTCACATGTGGATAAAAAGCGATTTTCTCAATAGATATCAAACAAACAAAAAGGGCTTTCCGAGCTAGTGAGATGAAAAATAATTTAAGAGGCTTGTCGATCTAAAAGTTTCCCAGGTCTTAATGCTTACCGCATGATTATGAAAAAGAACTGAAAACAAATTTAAATATTATCAAACAAAATTTACTCTGGTATTAACCACTCTATATCGATTATTAATCTCGCGATGCGACCTTCCCCCACGTTGTCTTTTTGGGTAGGTACTGAGTCTGACTGAAGTAGCATGACAAATACGAACATTTCCGAAAAAATACGATGGGAAAGGATGTTTCTTATAGTAATACAATAAGTACCGATAAATCATATAAGTAGCAAAACCTGCATACATTTTAATATACAAATCGTAATCGAAGTCTTATGCACCCTATGCCATCGTCACCAAATTGCATGCGTCAGCCGCCCATTAGTTATCACACGCCAGTCATCACGTCGATGAGTGGCGAAATAGATCATACCGAAAAGTTCTATAAAGGGTTGGCAAACAGAAGGCTCGACATCAGCGTGGTGCGATGCCAACTTTATTTATAGTACCTGGAAGACCGAGCCTCGCCTCGGGTTGAAAACGAATTTTCCCGAAGATGACAAATTGACAGATCGATCTTTCGTGCCCGTAAAATCGTATATAGCAAATTTCATCAAAAACGTCAGTGTTTTCGAGAACGTTATACTGATTGATTACATAATTATATACAAACAAATTTTGCTCAAAATTCAGCCCACATCTACCCACTGCAGGGAAAACGCTTCTTCATTCTCACGCCACTTTGCCCGGGGTCGAGCCAACGCCATCCATCTTTTCCCAACTGTCTGCCAAATGTCATCAGACTAACGAGCTGGTCTGCCCACCGATCTACGACCTAATCTCGGCCAACACTCTATAACCGCCCTCGACCACCTACCATCGTCTCGCCTAGCCAACGATAAAGGATAACACCACTGAAAACCGTTTAACTAAATCAAACGTAAAAAAAGTGAAGTTGGCCAACAACGTAAACAGACGTTTAAGTGTACCTATACAACGATTTCTAAAGGTTCTCAAACTACCGGTAAACAATGAATAAAATATAAAACGTGTATTAATTGCTGTGGACTCTCACACAGAGTACTTACTGGAAACTTGGTTGACGGCCTCAGCGATGTGGCAGCGGAACACGTGACACCTGTACACAGCTGACTCCTTGGTCTCCCCGTGGGACCACGTGAACGCGAAGCACGAGGCGACCGGCGATCCGGCCGCGCCGCGCGCGTAGAAAGATATACGGTTGACAGCGTATCTAGTCATAACGCTGTTCGTCACTGCTTGGTACAGCCTGGGGACAATTAGGAGATTTACTCTCTTTTTCGTAAACGCGCAATACTTCAAGTGTGCTTAAAATTAGGGCTCGCGGTCGTGACCGTGTTTCGTGTACCCGTAACCGTGCGCCCGTTTCCGTGTTACACGGCAACGGTTTTATGGCCCGTTCGGCACATGAAATTCGGCTACGTAAGTCACGGGTACCCGTGTAGATCCGTGTACACGGGTTCACGTACCTTAAGTACACGCGGATCCGGTCCGCCAGCGACTTTGAGGTAAAGATAAGATGCAGTGTCTCTAAAGGCGACGAATGAAAAGTAATAATTAGTAATTCATGAATAGTCCTTATTTGTTTTAATTTTAACTCCAACCGGAGGCGGCCCGGGTGTATCGTTCCGACCGGTGCACACGAACGCAGGTACGGGATACGTTTCTTGGCGTGTCACGTAAATCCGGACGCGAACGCAGGTACGGGCTACGTTACCGGCCGTGTTCGTGAAATTCGTGATCTTAATACCGCCGGGGTAAATAACACGTAGATACGGGTCGGCATGTATCACACGGATATCCATAGCCCTACTTAAAATATGCTTTGTCCTTATCGGTCATTATGACATTATGACATTTGAATTTGACAAAGTGACAGAGAATAATTTAATTTAAATAGGCTTATTGAAAGGTTGTCTGGAATCTTCCATTTCGCTATTTAGCGATAAGACCGCCTGTTGACTCACTATGTAATATATTTTTTCCGTTTATAAAGTGTTTTGCATTGTATTGTATTGTGTATTGAGCGTTTATGAATCAGCGGGTAATAGTCTATTTAGAATAATACGTAAAGAAGAAAAGACAAATCTAATTCTTTTTGTACGAGAATAAAAATGATGCATTTGTGTATTTAAATTCGAAATAAAATGTATTGTGGATTGTGGAAAGTTCTCAAAAGTTACTAATTAAAATAACACGCCAGGGCTTGGATACCGTTTAAATTTTCGGATCAATACTTACTTGACACAAAAACTTTTCATTTCGGTTCCGTTCGCATAAACCGGTTTTTCGATAAACCTTTATGTTAAGTTCTTTTCGTATTAACCGGGGTTCGAACTAATAAAACTAGGTAATCCAGACGCATACCGCGCGTCTTCACATCACAAGACAAAAAAACCAGATACAACGAACGCATTGGTTTCTTGACTCGCCGCTCGTGGATAAACCGGTTAATTAAGGTTAAAATAAAGTTCTCAAAACGTTCCCGTTCCCTAAAAAAGTTTGGAGCTAAACCGAAATAAATCGGTCCCAAGCCCTGTTCTTTACCGATATAATTCAAGGCTTCGACCGCTTATATACGAGTATATGTGTCTTGGATTGTACAGTGAATAACTATTAGGACACCGAAGTAACCGATACTCACACTACGAGCCCTTGTGAGCACACAGGAATAGATATGGCAACGGCGATTCCGTCGCGGCTCTCGGGCATAGAGCTCAGTTCCTTCATGATGCGCTGAATGTCGCTCTCGCTTTTAGGATCGGCGATGTTCTGAGCGCCCAGGTAGCTGACGCCGCAGAACACTGTGCATTCTTGATCCACATCTGAAACTGAAAGGGGTATTAACGAGGCCCAGATACTGAAGCTGGGGAAAGCGCAGGACCTTGTGTTGTGTATGACCTAACAATGTAAATCACAAAAGTAATTATCATCCATCATCATGATTTCCGCCGAAAGACGTCTGCTGCTGGACATAGGCGTCCCCCAAGGTTTGCCACAAGGACCAGTCCTGTACCAGTTGCATGCATCGGTTTTGCGCAATCTTAGCCACGTACGTACACGGACGCCACTCGACAACTTTTCGACCCCATCGGCCATCTGTTCTTGAGCGATGTGCCCCGCCCACTGCCACTTAAGTCTAGCAATTCTTAGGGCTATCTCGGTGACCCTGCTTTTCGTGCGGCTCTCCTTATTTATGATTCGATTACGTAGAGAAACGCATACAAATAGAATTGAAGAATGACAAAATGTTTTATCCCCAAATATAGGACTTCTATGTGACATTGGCCGACGTGATACTGGACGCTTATAATAGTTATATAGAGTGTCGTAAATTTGTCGTGGCATATTGTTTTAATTCAATATTTGCTAGGTCATGGACGAATAAAGTCACTATAACTCTCAACTTAGGAAGAAATATTCGCGCTCATCACACAAATATCTGCCCTTACCGGGATTTGAACCCAGGACCGCTATCTTTGTAGGCAGGGTCACTATCAACTAGGCCAGCGCGTACGTACGTACATCGTAAATGTAGGTAGGTTTAGGTTATGTTAGTTTTGCAGCAGGCTCGGAGGGCTAAATAACCCAGAAATAGGAGCTCCATCGACTGTGTCAAATTAGATTTTTGGAATTAAAAAACCACGACAGTGAAAATATGGTGCCAGGAAAAGAAGCGACTGGATGGGGAAAGGAGAAAAACAAAACTGTGGAAATAAACTGCCGGAAAAAGGAGACTAGTAATACCGCGTTCGGGAAAAAAAGCGAAAAGAAAATTAGCTTCAAAGAAAAAATGCGTTTGTGAAAGACATGTAACAAATCCCGGCCAGGCCCTTTCTTAACGTTAGTTGCCTACCTTCCTCTTCACTCTCAATAGGTTTCATGTGGTCGTGCTTCTCTGTGGGAGACGGCGTGCAGCCGTCGGCGGCCGCCGACCCGTCCATCACCTGGTAGAACTTGGAGCCGCCGACCAGCCTGCACGACTCCTACGAAAAACATTAAAGGTATGAACAATCAATACCTATATTGATAGGTACTTAGTATGATTCATTCCTTGTGGGACATAAATACATAGGTATACCAAATATAATTAGCTATTCTGTGTTTGTAGGAACGGCTACTAAACGCATAACTATTTTTTTTGGATACAACACAACCATTTTTTAACGTAAATGTCTCAACGACCCTGAGCAACTTTGCTCACCACCTGTTCATTTAAATTAACAGTTTAGAATATTTTGATGAGCTCTAAGGTGCTCCATCCTCACTTCGCTGACTTGTATTTTCAATACGGGGCCTTAGAACTCTTTTTCATTTCCCTGTTATTAGTTGCGATTAAAAATATCGCTAGGTACTTACTGTAACTTTCTAGACTAACAGTTGGTTGAAAAGATAAAGAATGCCCTAGATATCCAAGCAAATGTGGCGACGATATCGAGCGCTACCGTCCTTCAAATACCTTTACAACATTCTAATACTTTTATTTCAAGGCTCTGTCTAATGAGTAATACTAAAAAACCGGTCAAATGCGAGTCGGACTCGCGCACCGAGGGTACCGTACCGCCGCAAGTTTCGGGGCAGTGGTCCAACTGCTCTGTTCAACTGAACAAAATTAGTATCATAAATATGACGTAGGTTTAGGTTATGTCAGTACCCCAGGTGGCCCGAAGGGCCAAACCACCCTGAAATGCGGAGCTCCGTCGATCCAGTTAGGCTGTGGCTCCACTGAGGCGGAGACAAGCGGAGCGGAGAGGAGACGTATAGGGACCGACCAATCATATTAGTTGAAATCGACATCTCGTTTCCAGTCGTCTTCAATGGAAACAGTCAAGCGGACATGAGCGGAGCAGAGAGGAAACGTGTAGGAATCGACCAATCGTATTAGTGGAAATCCACATCTCGTCTCGTCTTGGGACGCGCTGTATGCTGCTTAAGGCTGCGGCTCCACTCAGCTCCGCTCGTCTCCGCCTCAGTGGAATCACTTAACTCTTTACACAGCTCTGCTCCGCTCAGCTCCGCTCGTCTCTGCCCCAGTGGAGCCGCAGCCTTCATTTGATAATCAAATGGAAATTATTGGTCAGTTGGACAAAGCAGTTGGACCACTGCCCCGACAGGCCACCGCACAGTAGGGTCAGTAGGTATATTCCAAATTGAATTCAATTTCGAACCGAATCAGTGCGAGCCCAACTCACACTTGACCATTTTTTAGTATTTGTTGTTTTTCTTCAGGGTTTGTACTATAATCATACCACCAAATTTGACGATTGTATAATTTACTGTTATTGCGATACAACAAAAATAAGAATACGCTGGAAAAAACGTGTATTATTTGACTCTTTAAAAAATGCTAGTAAATCAGCCGTAATTACATATATTCGGAATAAAACAACCCGCTATAATCTATTACGTTTCTAAAGATTCGGCTCTTTAAAGTTACAGGACCACGGGACTCGTCCGTATAAAGTAATACAACACCTATAACTTTATGTCAACATATTTAATAATTCCAACAACTAAATATACAATTAAAATGTTTTTGAACTGTATATACACCAGTAGATAATATTATTTTAAAAACCTAGCAAACACAGTTTTGTAATGTACCATCAAAGGAGAATGCTAACGCAAAAATGTTAATCTAATATATGTATACACTACTAAAAGGTTGCTGCCAGCACTCTTTCACGGAGACCTTACCCCTTACGCTAAGCCGGTCGAAAATATTGCAATCGCGGTGACCGTGTCACCGGTATACGAGGGGAGGTCCAAAAATACGCGGAATGAAATGTTTATCTATTCCATAAAACAGAATAAATATTTTTCCTTTTCAATAATATACCTTTAAGTTCGATATTTTTGTTGTATCGTAAATACGATATGCTACGCTTACCGTCCGTCCGTCCGTCCTAACCTTAAAGGGTTAACTTTTGAACCGTACTAGATAGAGGTGTTATTATTATATTATGGCGAATTTACTTTTTTTTTTAAAGAGAGTTAAGTAATAAAGGGGACAAGATTATTCAACAAGATTAAGATTATTCGTATTTTTTCAACGTATTTTTATTTTTGTTGTATGGTAAAACGGTAAATCATACTCGTAGAAGCGTCAAATTTGGTATGATTAATGATTATAGTACGGTCACCACCAATATCATCCAACACTGGGCTCAAAAATCTCTGACTAGTCTTTATTGCTAGAGGTATAAGAGCGTGTTAGATATTTCTTAGCGCAATGTTGAATATATATTATTGCTGGTGACTGTACTAACCCTGAAGAAAAACAACACATTCTAAAAATGACAAGTGTGAGTTGGACTCGCGCTGATCCGAATTCGGGAATACAATAATACCTACTGTGCGGCGGTACGAAACCCTCGGCACGCGAGTCCGACTCGCACTTGACTGGTTTTAATTTATATTACTGTTAAAGATATCAAACAAAGACTTTCACTTTTAAGGTCCATCTTCTTAGTATTGATGATGCAAAAAGCAACATTCGTATATCTACAAAGGTATTTGGGCAAGGGGTCTAGAATGAAAGTGATTTGATTATAGGGTGTGATATGACGTACTTTTTGATTTATAGCCAAAAATGTACAAAACATTACCATTCCCCCTTTAACTCCGAATTTTATGGACCAAAATCTCTGAAACCTGACTATATTATACGCGAACAATACAATTAAGTTGACAAATATTACAGTTTTGGAAAATATAGCAAATGTTTAGGATAGTCATCATGGCCTTATTGCGTAAAAAAAGTTCATAACAAAATAAGGAGTTCCTTATTCTACTTCCTTATCATATAATCGGAACTTTCTTAGTACCTTTAGTTACGCCATCTCTTAGCAGACAGTTAATAACTAGCTTCTAGATAGATGGATTGGCCCTCAAATTTCAAAACCAATCCAAAATTTAGATAATTTGATTGTGTTACAAGTAGAGCGAAAGTGAAGGAGTTGGAAAATCGGTTTCGGAGTAACCTAAGTAGTGTTTTATTATGTTTTAATCCAGGATGAACTCAAGAGTAAAGGTATTTAGTATTAACTAAAAAAAATAGATGTACTTTAACGTGTTAAGAATCTAGGTTAGGTTTGCGTTTTCCAACCATATTATCTTAAATATGGAACCCTCGGTGCGCGAGCCCGACCCGCACTTGAACGATAATACCTCATTTGTCAAAATGTGATGGATAGACTAGGAGCTACGAGGGAACAGATGAACATACAAACAAACATAGTAACATACATAGACTGCTAGACCATCCTAAGCCTCCTTTTTGCTTTGCCGTAGTCGGGTAAAAAGGAGCAATCATTAGAAGTAGGTACTTAATCCACTGGGAACGTAAAGTTAAGGAAACATATCGTACAATTCTTTTTCCCTAATGCTTTGCAATGAATAAGTTAAGTAGTTATCTAAATCAAAAGGTCCTAAAGGGCGGGCGCTACAATGTATGTTATATTATTTATTTTTCCATTTTGACTGTAGGTAAATACATGTCAAGAATATTAGACGACGAAATAAAAGGAAACAAAACTCACAACAAACTAAAACCATGTTTTTCGTTTTGTCAAAATTATACCCACATAAATTTTTGCACCTTTAACACTTACAGGTATTGTAAACGCTTAGTAAACCTCGACTACTATCATAAATCATAATACTAATATGTCTGCTATTTATACATATTGAGAAATAGGAAGAAATAATAAAAACTATAGCCCGGTTTCGTCCAGCAAAACATTTCTGAGGTTAATTAACGAATACCTCACCTTATCGATAATTTGTGAATACCTCCTGCGAGCCATGGTTTCGGCCACGCAATTTATCATTTCACTTTTGTATCTTGACTTTACACGGCTGCCATAATTTTCCAATAACAAAACTGGTAATTAATTACTAATTGTTATTATTTCACTGTTACACAAACCACGTCTACACAGTGGGAATAAAACGTTATTTAATAACATGGCAGTATCGTGAATCACCGTCGGTTAACCTCTTCGAATATGTCGCCGCAGCTTGTAAAATTTATAGGGTATTAATATAACGCTACAATACGTTTAAATTATGAAGTATTGCAATGGTCATGGCTCAACGTTACAATACATTGGCATTTGAATTTCGCCCATGTTATATTTGTTTAGGTAGCGTGCAGCGATAACAATTTAATAATAACTTCGTAAAGTTGCCCTTTTAAGTTAGAAGAACGCATGGGTTATTTAAAAGCCATAGCGAATTCCATCTACTGGGGTTATCAAAAGGAATAGGATACACGTACTTTGCGAGACTTTTGACAGTGTTCCCTTAGGACCCCCAACGCAAAAATAAGGGTGTTATCAGTTTAACGTGTGTATCAGTGTATCTATTATCTATGTACCTGGGTGCAGAGGTGTGTGTCTGTGGCATCAGCAATTTAATCGAGGTGGTTCTCGGCTAGGTTTTATAAAAATCAGGTTGGGCCAATTAAGAGATATCCGCCAGGATATCGGGGGTCTTTTAAGTTTCCGTACCCAAAGGAAGCTCATCGGGATCCTGTTAATATGCCTACGCTGTCCGTACGCGCACCCGTCCGTCCGTCCTAACGCTCCTAACTTTCAACAGCTGTATCATTTGAACCGTAATAGATAGCGGGTTGATTATTTTTTCAGAATATACGGTCACATAATTAGGGAACCTTGCCTTATTCCCATAAAATTACCTACAAATATGACTTTTCAATTTGACCATCATTTAAAAAGTTCTTGATCAATTTTATCACTAATTACAATTTAAGTTAGATCATCAACTTATGTTTCAACTGATGTACAGTGAACCACTGTTAAAAAGGAACCTTATATTTTATAGCGATTTAAATACTTAGTGCTGACGAAAAAACCAATTACTTGTCAGCAAAGTCATTTTAATTAATTCGATTGGCGTTAATAGTTTGTGAATTTTACTGTTAAAGGTTTACAAATAATTTCATGCAAATTTTGATAGTTACTAAAACAGTTCTGATAATTTATCATAAAAATGGAATGTCATGTTATTTTAAACATATTATTCGTCTCAAAATTAATTTTGTTTTTATATATGTCATTGTAATTGTTATTAAAATATTTTTAACAATTTATTATACAAATAAGGATGTTAAGTGTTCACTAAACGCCAACACTGATATCCGGAATGACCGTAACAATGCTAATAACAATGCTATAATAATTATTATAATACTATTATTACCATGGAAACGTTCATTATAGAATTGTATTTACGCTTCGGTTACACTTTAGGTGGTATTCTGATACCGTTAAAGATATCAATATTAGCGGTTTATAGTATGCGAGCAGAAAAATATATTATTTGAAATCCTTATAAAATGAGAGATTTGTTTTCAACAAAAATAAATTGTACATTCATTTAAACGTTAGTTTACTAGTTAACGATAAACGTAACTAAAAATAAAATTGGATAAGAACTTTTTGATTGGTTGTCCAAATTGAAAGTCATATTTGCAGGGAAAAAAACAAGCGTCCCTATTTATGTGACCACCACTGTAAGTCAGTATGATGACGGAAATACATTTTCCCCCACATGCTCGGAAATGTTAACCTTACAGTCGTAAAATCAGCCCGCGAAGTTCTGTGTTCCAGGACCAGGCAAATTTAAAAAAAATATGTTATTATTTACCAGCGGCAGCGGCCGCGAAAATGTATACAAATTTAATTACGTACCTGGTGTTTTCCTTTTTAAAACCATGTTTGGACTAAGGATAACTAACTCCAAACAGCCAAACACTCGTGCAATCAAAATTCTTCCTTGTATATTTTACTTTTGAAATGTCATAGATTAAAAAGTTAAACATTTTCAAATAGCGTTTGTGTATTTAAAAGTGTATCAAAGAGATTGACGTTTTTTTTTATTGAAATTGTGTTCATAAATAAAATAAATTGTCGAAATAACATAACGCGTAATAAATGTTATAATTTAAACCATATTTTATTGAAATTGAATTTATTACCTACGTTTAAATGTGTGATTTTATTTAATGCTTTGTTTCAATACTTTTAATCGTACCTGTTTCTGTTCTTTTTTTGTCAAGGAAATTTTGACCTGTGTTTAATATTTTAACAATTTGTGTTATATTTTCTCGCATTGTTGGAGAAAAGCACTATACAAGCCTCGACCGGGAAGGGCAGTTGCTGGACTCGTATATAGCGCAGCCTCGACTGCTTCTCGGCCACGCTAACTCTACCCGTCCCGCAACGGCCTATTTCCCGGTCTGTGATGTAATGAAAGGGATATTTTTATTTTTTAGTGTTGTAAAAACGGTAAAACATACAAGCGTTAAATATGGTATAATTATAAAACAAACCTTGAAGAAAAAAAACATCACATAGGTACTAAAAATGGTCAAGACATGGGTTGAGCTCGCGCCGATTTGATTCGAAAAAGAATTTTAATTGGAATATAATAATACCTACTGTGCGACGGTACGGAACCCTCGGTGCGCAAGTCCAAATCGCACTTGACCGGTTTTTATCTATTTAATAGTTGTAGTGTTACCTAGACCACCTAGGAAGTTCCTAGGTTAGGTTAGGTTCCTAGTAGGAACCCTCATAGTTTTAGAGTAAGGACGTGTCTTTATTACTATTCATAGCGTTATCCTATCAGGGGAATGTATAAAAGGTTACGAAGTTAAAAAGTGTCAATGTCAAATAGAAACGATACTGAAAATATTTTACCTTTCCACTGACAAGTGTAACCGCCATTTTAAAATAAATCACATCACTTTATAGCACAAGCCATTTAAACAATTCAAGTTTCAAAACAATTGATCACAAGCGGACAAGTCTCAATGGCACGGGCACAGCCCAAATAGGTCAACGAGCAAAACCGTCCCGTGCAAAGCTGCCCGGGGAACTAACGACGTTTTCATTACGAACGAAGCGGGCAATGGACAGGTGACGCACTGAAGATAGTGTAGCGTCGGTAATGAGGCTCAATCAAGTGGCCGGCTACTGGTAACAAGCTTAATGGGCTCGCAATGGGTTCAGGTTGAGTCAAACCAAAACAACGCTGCTGCTCTAATTACGATATCAAGGACTCAACACAATATGCCGTACTATACTAAGTTGAGACTTGCTTTTGTTTTTACCCGACTATGGCAAAGCCAAAAAGAAAGGTTATGATCAGGGGTCGCACTGTTGATGCCGACGACGTCAAAATGACGAAACGTTGCCCACAGGTTGCTCTAATGTAGCAGGTAGGTATATTAATGTAAAATAAAAACAATCTACATTAAATACAGCTAGCTCAATCGCAATCAAAATACGGTTTTCAGCAGTAGCAAAATTTCTTCAAAATTTATAACAAAAAATGGCACATTGAGTAAATATTGTTTTTTGAATGTCAATTCGGCAAGTTTTATTGTATCCTGGCCAGATTGAAGCTCGTTTTCGTCAGAGCCCTGGCGAATAGTTGGAGTCGCAGCTCGTAAAGGTTGTTTAAAAAAAATTGCGAAGTTCGAAAAAAATATGAATTTTGGAAAGCTTTATCTCAGAAACTATTAGGTCTAAAGAGATATTTAGTCTCATGTTGTAGCAAATTAAGTCTAATTTAAAAATGTCCCGAGAAGGTACTATCCAAAACTAGTTCTTTAGGGTAATAATCATCTAAATCTGAAAAAAGACCGAAATTTTCGCGGTTTTTTATTTTTTTGCGTTCGGCGCTCGAGATCACAAACTTGGGTCATTCATTGGGATTTGGGCCAACATCATAAACAAGTCTGCAAAAAATCAGAACTACCGGATTTGACACAAACTACCCCGTAATTTCAATCGCCAATTTTACTGGGATATATGCAAATTAACGCTTCTTGCTTTCGTGTCGAGTGGTGATAAAAGGAAGAGAAAAAAAAATAAGTTCATAAATATATTTATAGTAGGTATAAATATTATTAAAATAACCCAAGCGACAGTAAAGCCATTTTACTATATTTCAGCTTTTATGAATACCTACTACGATTACTAATAGCGTCATCTATGGGCGGTTCTGAATATCAATATTATCGATCGCTTAAAAAGAGCAGAATTAAGATCTTTACCACAATCGTTTAGCGTTTCTGTTTCTTGTACATAGACATTTATTTACAATTTCGGATATTATTATTAATTTCAATAATATACAGAAAAATATAAATTCAATGCACGTATGAAGTCCAAAATGAGTACCTACCTACGGCCAATACCATCTGTGGTCAAAAACATAAATCAATTGTTGTAGTTATTTGACGATAAATGTCGTTTTGAACTCGATTTCTAACAAATAAAAGATACAATTAAAAACTAAACCCGATTACAAAAAGTTATTAAAAGTTATTAAACTATCCACCTTTGCCATATTATATAATCGTAAGTATAGGTACCTACTATTTACTGCCATGTACTAATTTCAATATCCATAATATTATGCTTCATAGACAATGAATTCTCAGAGAAATTCCAGATTATGGTTAGTATATCTAGTAGCAAAAGTGCACGTTACCGCGCGAGTGTGACGCTAACTAACCTAACCATTAACTGCTTTACAATCGCGGGCCGATAAGTTGGAGAATAATTTTCTTATTTGTGTTGTGTCAAATTTTGTCAATTAAATTATTTATATTCTTTCTATTCTACTTCAATTTTTTTAATGATCTTCAAGTGGTCGTAATATGTTGCTTGCATTGCGATTGCGATAACACAAAAAGTAAAATGTTAATCGAATAACAAAAGGACTTGCTGTTGCAACAGCCTGATACAACTAAATTCATAGTAATTTTATTTTAGTTATGGTTAAATTTATAGGGTAAACGTACCAGTGAATGAACAGTGCTAGTGAATGAACAAAGTGAGCATAATTTCGCAAAATAAGAGTTCTGTAAATTTCTACACAACAAAGTATTTTTTTTTAGATGAGCAACATTACTAGTAACATCATGGTAACATTGAATTCAACTCAGGTGCATTAGTTGCAAAATAACAGATACTCAAAGTGGACGTTTCGCAGACGTGTTTTCGTTGTATGGGGCAGTAGTTAGCGGACGGTAAGAGGACCTTGTGTTTGATGTGATACTGTACTTATTCCAAACAACAACGACCCGTAGTATGTGTTTATTTCAAGTCTTAAGGATATGTTTTTTCTATTTACGGACCATAACATGTGTTTTTCTTTCAAATTGCCATTTTAAGCAAGTGTTTTATAACTGGATCACAGTAACCGCTAAAACCAATGAATGAACCGCGGTGTTCATTCACTAGAACCGTGTGAATTACTTATTTTACAATATTGTGCGTTTTCGTTGTTGTATTAATGTTTATTTTTCAGAAACATAGCTGTTAATTGATTGTCCGTCATATGGCCAGTATTCGAACAAACTCATAAATGCTAAAAATGTTCGTTCATTCACTAGTTTATAATGTCCAGTAAATGAACTACCATCAATACGACTTGTTCATTCATTGGTTTCGCATAACATTTAAGAGCCAGTTAATGAACGATCGTTATTTTACAAGAAACTATTATACCTATAGCGTTTTCAGGCGGGAAAGTGCCACGTCAATGAATATTAAGTAGTAAAATATCATTTTTTTAAATAAATTATAAAAAAAGAAAAAACATAGTAAACAATTAGACATAGTTCATTCACTGGTTTCATTTGTTCATTTACTGGTGTTTTCATGTTCATTCACTGGTGTTTTGGGTCGTTTTCGTCTAAAATAGCTATAACTTGAAATTTGGCAATATCATTATAAAACAAACGTTATATAAGCAAACTAGAACACTTTCTTGATTGATAAGGACAATAATATTTGTCAGTAACTGCTTTAATTTTATAAAAAAATATATTTAAAGACGAAAATCTGCTTAAGGGTTCATTCACTGGTACGCTTACCCTATTATGGTTAAAAAAAGGATGCCTTGCGCCTTACATAGTGGATTAAAACAATAAATAGTAATAATAATCAATATCAAGGTAGAATCTCACACAAATTGACCTATAGACAACGATATAAATTCTTGAATAGAAAAACAAATACTTAAATACATAGAAAACATCCAAGACACCGAAACTAATACTTGCGCTTATCACACAAATGTTTGCCCATAGCAGGAATCGAACCCGGGACCGCTATAATCTGTTTCATCTAGGATGAGTCCTGTGACAGCTGTATTTCGTAATTTCAATCACTTACTATACTCACATGCGAGGTTCTTAAAAATAGACGATTAAGAATTATTTAAGTTCCTGAACGGCGTCGCTAGGTGTGTACAGTTGCGAACCGGGATTGTTGAGCCACCTACCCAATTTTCTAATTTGGCCGTGTAATGCAAATCGAATAGCTGTCAGCCAGTCGGTGACATCGGTTATTGAATACACGGCTAAATTAGGAACAATGAGAAGTGGCTCAACAATCCCGGTTCGTGACTGTACCACTTTAGTATTTATTTAAAGTTAAAGAAACAAGTGTATACATGTTTATGTGAGCTGTCACAGGAATCATCTAAGATGAAATAGACTGTAGCTTTATAGCAAAACTAACAAAATAAATGAAGCGCAATGTGTAAATACATACCGCACAGAACGGTGTCAACAATCCAGACTTGCACGTAGTGTGTACGTACATACATACCTACCGCGCGGTGACAATCATGCATGTGAGCCAGCTTGGCTCCTTTTTCTCAAGGACTATTAACAATTATTATACATGCATTCCAACGATTTTTTTTAACATCTTAGGCGATTTTATCATTTCTTAATCTATTTGGTCATATGATGGAGACAATGACTGTGTCAGTATAAACACGAACAATGATTATGTCAGTTCTATTACAGCTGACTTTATGAACCTGTCCCTGTTGTCAACCGGTCGTTTAATGCTAATGACAAACTTTTGGACTTGGTATTTTGTAGCCAACATTGTAATGTCTTGTCGTGCGGGTCACCCTTGACCCCCGACGATCCACACCACTAAGCTTTGGTCGTAGACTTATCTTCATGCTTACCCACTATTCTGACAAACAATGACACGATCAAAAAAAAACATTATAGCGGATTTCGAAGCTATACGTCTTTTGCCCCCATTGACTGGAAAAATATGTTTTCAACTATGACGAAAGTTAAGGACATGTGTACGTAACAAAATTATAGAAAGATATGTGCCAAGTTAACCCATTCTAAGCAACAATAGTAACCCGCCTTGGTTTACCAGATCTCCTTTTATATTAAATAAAGAAAAACCAAAAAATACTATCTAACCTTTGCCACTCTAAGAAAAAGATTAAAAAATTTGGAACATGATTGCTGCTACAGCACTTATATAGATTTTAGTGAATAATAAAGAAGTCTTCTTAATATTTCTGGGCGTATGTAAAAAGTAAAACTATAGGTAAAAAACTTGAGTAAAGGTCCTCTTGCATGTAGTTGTGAACAAAACTCATATGGAATTTACGTCAAATTTCAAATACAGAATGTCGAACGGTCAATACAGATGTGTTACAACTACATGCAAGAGGACCTTTACTTAAGTTCTTTACCTA
Organism: Acleris cristana; assembly: GCA_948252455.1. Classification (NCBI taxonomy): domain Eukaryota; kingdom Metazoa; phylum Arthropoda; class Insecta; order Lepidoptera; family Tortricidae; genus Acleris; species Acleris cristana. Next base: position 15,403,539 of record OX411772.1, on the reverse strand, counting down.
TACGAACAATGACTTCCCAGAAAAAAAATACTAAAAAAAATTACATTAACAGAAGGTGCAACGCGTTTAATCAATATTTCAACTCAGTCTGTATTCCATCAAATTCCGAAACCCAGTTAAATTGTCCTACTGAATCTGCATCTTAATTATCCTCAACTGCTGATATTAACTCTATAAATGTAAACCAAAGTGATATTCTCCGTGAATTGCGAAACGTAAATATTTACAAAGGTGCTGGATCAGACGGAGTACCTACATCCGCTTTTGTTTTCAAAATGTGCTAAGGATGTGTGGGTGTGATGTGAGGATGTGGTTGTGGAGAAACTATCGCTATCACATTTATTTTCCGTTCCTCTATTAAGACAGGAATATTCCCGGGAATATGAAAGTCTCATTAATATAATAACACTGACTGACAGTGATTTATTGATAATGGGACCAATAACGAAAGTGTCGATTTTTTTTTTTCGAATATTGTACGAGACTAAAAATTAAGAGACTAACATCGAAAATGTCCATAGAAGATGATGACGAATACCGAAAGAGCCTGAATAAGAAAAAGACAAACTACAAATATGACCAAAGATGACAAAGACTACCAACGAAAGTGACGAATGAAGAATTGATGACGAAAACAGAATGAGACGAATTAGGAACTTGACAAAAAATTAATGGGACGACCCAAGACGATGCCGTGTCATTGTCTCTACCGCTCTTTGAAATCGATACCAGACTGGTTACTGTCCAGAAGCAACTAGCCGGGAGCGAGAAGTGACTGTGAACGAGAGGACAGAAGATGACTCAGGAAGCTTAGTTGACCCCAAAAAGGCCAGTACCGGCCGGGAACACGTGAATTGGACCATCTACTCTAAATAATGCTTAAATGGGTGCGACAAAAGACAATAGGTGTAGTGGAGACTAGAACAATATTTGCAATGCTGTTTTAAGGAGGCAGTCGCCTACGGCGGTGGTTCCGATATGTTGTGAGCAGTTACTTAGCTAAAAGGAGCCCTGCAGGTGCCATCCCTTAAAAATATGCAAAAAATGAAAAAAATACATGATAAATCCCTTATATTTACTAATATCAAATTTCGTTATCGGGTGGTGAACTCCACACTTAACAAGGAAATGAAGGAATCTAATTAGCTGCTAAGGTTTTATTATATTATAGTAAATCCGTACCTGTTCTTTCAACGTGTTATTCTGCACGGGCACTCCGTCAACTTGGCTCATATCCAGTTCGTTGTCGCTCTCGACTTCGAATATGACCTTGTAAAGGTCCAGTCCCTCGGGCACGTTAGCGTCGATGTTGGCCTCCGGCCGGATCGTGAGCTCCTGGTCAATCAACTGACTGCGGTTGAGACGTATGGAGCTTTGCAGGGACTCTGTTAACGCCTAAAAACAATTAAGATGTTATCCCTCATATAAGTCGCATTATGTGCTAGTCATCTTCAAGTCAAAGAAGGGAGCTCATTTTCTCTCATTACTTACTTAATATTAACAAGTTTTACAAAGAGCTAGCTTTAAAAACCTGACTGCTGGTTTTCATAATGTCGTCTATATATGATAAAATCCAACGTTGAATGCGCCATTTTTTTTTTTTTAATAATACCTAGTGATATTTGCGACGCTGAAACGACCTTAAGCTGGGTCCACAATTGTATCATTTCGTATCGTATCTCCGTCGCGTTGCACCGACGCGTATCTAGATCGCTAGTATGGACGAAAAAACAGCGCGATCATGCGGCGCGCTGTATCTGGTCGCTCGGGATCAATGTTGATACGCGTACCTATCAAGTATGGACCTGTTTTGATACTGTATCACGATACGAAGTTATGATTTGATACGCGATACGCCGTGATCGCTCTAGAGGCGGTTTTTTCCTCGATCATCAAAGGGGATACGGATAGCGTCCACACTTAATGATACGGCGTTATGATACGATACGCTGCTACGCTACGGTTAGTATGGACGCATTCTTTCACGCGAGGATGGTAGTGATACGGTGTGCCCAAAAGCTGGGTCCACATTTGTATCATTTTGACGATCACGATCACGCGTATCGTATCGAGCTCGCGTATCCTAAGTATGGACGCTCACATCTATTTTTTAAAACAATGTTATTGTAACATCAACAAAATAATGTTCATCACACAATTTGCTACTCTAATGTTGAGTAATTGAATTGTTCATTTGGTTTGGTTGGTACTTTTTCTTAACAGATTTTTTTTTATGGTTCCGCAGCCAAAGGGCAAAAAAGGAACTCTTATCGTTCCGTCCGGTGGTAATACTTTTTGAAATTCATAGGTGCATTATATTATGATTAGATTGAAGAATAAAGAACTTTGACCTTGTCCTGTCCGTCCGTCTGTCTGTCTGTCTGTTTGTCCATATGTCACAGGCATTTACTCAAAAAGTATAAGGGCTATATGAATTATATTTTGAAGGTCTTCTATCTTTTGTAAACCGCTACATACTCCTATTTCTGCAGGGAGGCACTCCATACATGAACCCGAGGGAGTTTTTTTTATCAAACACTCATTATTATTAATAAGTAGGTACTACATAAGATTTAAATTGTTATAGAAATAAATAAACCGAAAAGATTACCACTTTTTTGCTGACCCTACTAAGTCATTTGGTTTAATGACCTCGCCGAATGTTGCCGAACGTTACCGAGTAACTGTCTACACTAGTCACAGCAGCAGGATCGTCTTGCTCGCGCGCCACCTATTTGCGTCTTTCTGTCTCATTCTCTGTTGACATCTAATATTAACTTGGTTTGTGTGAGTGAATGTATTTGTGGTAGTGTCATATTCACTATTCGAGTACGGAATATATGAACGTCACCATCTTCCGCTATTTTACTTTCATCAAAGGTGGCAACTGATTTTTAATATTTCGGACGCGGTCCTTATCTTACCGCACCTGTTGTACAGATATACATAAATACATCAGCGATGGCCATGTTCAATCAGACGCCTGTTTAGAAGGGAAGAGAACGTAACCGGCACATAGGTAATATTTGTAGTTGGTGATAATTATTGTCGGGCATTTTTACAATGCATTAAAAAATCTAATAAAAACAAGTAATTGCCTTTAACTTGAGAAGTAATTTTAATAGTTCAAGGTAATTCCAAACCATAATAATAGGATCTTAAGATTATTTTCTATTTAACTGTACAAATATGCCTAGTCAAGAGTGATTATGTAACCTACAGGATGCATGCATGTTTTGTAGGAAAACAAGAAATGGGATTCTTGCTGCATCCATGGGAACGACGCCGGGCCGGAAACCTGCGGCTACATCGAGGGGGGCCTGCTGCAGCCGTCGTCCCACACATCCTCATCATGAACGCTCTGGTAACGTGCACATTTAAGTTGTATTATTACTAAATAACACCACATATACACTCGCTTTGTGGCACCGTCGCTTGCATACATAAATTGTAAAAAAGTAAAATATTGTATGTACATACAAAGTAAACGATTTGCAAGTGTCTTTATCGTTTAGAAACCACAATACACAATATAGCTCTTTTAAGTGAAGAGATACCGTAAATACCATATATTAACTTTTTTTTTACTCTTTCCTGATAAACTATTTTACCAGCAGCAAAACAATGTTATACCATTTTTTTTTACTAAAAGAGGATCATTTTTCTAGATTTTTAATAGTTTTAGAAGACTGCGGTTTTTGCGTTTGACGTAAATTACCCATACATCGCAAAATTTATCAAATTTAATAATCAAAAAATAACTATCCTACATAACTTAAAAGCTTTCAATTAATTTGAAAGCCTCTCATGATTGGTTAAAACCTTCTCTAGATAAATAATTTTTAAATTTTAAATTTCTGTTAGTGTGGCGTCATATAGACCACTACTCGTAAATACTACATTTATTCCAAATATCAGAAAGTGTGTAAAGCCTGTATAAAATAATAAAATATTAGATTAAAAAAAGAAAACAGAAAAACTTCTTGACAGACGTCATGACAGTCGATTCAGAGTCAACTTTTAAGGGTTCCGTTTTTCAGTAATGGGTACAAACCTTTAAAATAACCATTTCAATAATTTCAATATTACAAATCAGACTCGCTTCATGGTACAGATTAGTTTAAGATGTGTTACTACGTAGACATACATCCTAACCCAAAGAATGTCAGCATCATGTGTTAAACTTGTACTATAACTATGTTGAATGCCTTTAATACGATAATCAGGATGCATTGTTGACCCACTGCAACACAACTCATTCAAAAATTCTTAAGGCTCATTGTTACTAACATATTGTATGGAAATTATTCTGAAATAAATTATTATTATTATTATTATTATTATTATTAAAACATAGTTAACTTTGATGGCAATTGCACCGTAAGATTCGCTAAAGGAAATGTATTTATAAATCGCGCTAATTAGATTACACGTAACTTCCATTTTACAGAAAACGCTTACATAGAACACTTCTATTTTACACAGTATGTATCTGCAATTCTTTAACGGCAGGAAGTTCTTGTGGCATGTGGCATTGCTGTTTTATTATTGCTGAAATGTTATTTGTCTAAAAACTGCAGGTGGACATAACACATATATTTATGAACAATTATGATAGGCTTACCCTATCGATAGGCTTTCCCTAATGATATGGGAACTGCTTCGAACTAGTTAACTACAACCAGTGAGGTTACCAGTTTCGTAAGGGTTTCGGATTAAGCACTTAGCATTACGTTAGTGTTACCCTATCCATTCTCCCTCTCCGTTGACTCTGTTTCACAGATTCGTGTGATTGGTTGGTTTTAAGCCTAAGCAAAAACATATTGTATGGACTGCTTGTAGAGATTAAAATAGCTTGAAGCTGTTCAATCACTTCATAGGGAAAGCCTAATGAGGGTTTTAAGGAATTGGTAAGCGCTTAGCTGAATTAATTGTATCGTATAAGATAGCTTTTCATTGGGGTAAGTCGAAGATCTGGTTATGGCATCGTTAGGGTTTGTAAAAACCAGTCAATTATATACCCTAACAAAAAGCCTTTAAAGGGTAAGCGGTTCCGGTCCCTGGCTATTAGTCAGTTTAGTTTAGTATATTTATTCATCAAAGTAATTTTTACAAAATATATTTCATTGCATGTCAAAACATATGAAATATATTAATACTGGTCATTGGAATAAAGGCTAATTGAAATTAAAATTGAAATTGAACTGTAGGTAATAATCATGATATAATAATTAACTCAACGCCTTTAAAACTTGGCACTTAATGCTTACTTGCCATTTTAACAGTTTACTTTTAAAATTAAGATCCAAAAAATTATTGTAGAGGCATGGCTATGCGACGGCTCACTGTAAAAAATCACAATCACAAATCACATAAACCTTGGCAACGCTGTGGTTACAATTAAGACTAGTTAACTTCATGCATGGCCATTTACAATTATAGTACACACCTATCGCTAACGAGAACCTTTAGCCGAGGCCAGAGAGGAACATCTTACATCAAAACCAATTTTGTAGGCAAAGAAGAACTCAAAAATTCCCCAGTTTTGGCAACAAAGAGGAGTAACTCAAAAAATCGTAAAAAAAAAAAGTATAGAAAATGAAATACCTCCAGTGGCTATTGTAACTGACTAACAAAACAAAGTTGCTCAGAATATTCATTCAGGGCCATTTCAGATATAACTAAAGATTATTTAGATTGATCTTGACAGTGAGGACATTGTCAAAATCAAAAACAAATAGTTGCACATGGGTAAAAGACGGTGTTACGATTCTAGCCTTTAAGCTCACCCTGTTATCGCCCTTATAAATCTGTTGTATGCTCTAAGTGATACATTTCACTTGTCTACTTTATTTTGATGCCAAAAGTTGTAAGTGCTGCTGCTGTAGTACCTTAATAACTAGTTAAGTTATATTGTTTTAGATCTTAATGAGTTATAGCTATTGATGTCTAAATGTTTGTTGGAGATTTAAACACATACAGAAATACTTGACTTTTCTAGTTAAATACAGAATTAGGTATAGCAGGTCCCTTTTTTAAAGTGTGATGAAAATGGAACCAAATGTAACTAGAAATAGTTATAACTTTTAGATTAACTTAAAACATCCTGTACTGTAAGTAAAAACATGTATGTTTAACATTACCACTAGTACCGTCAAGGTTAAAAATAAATATCCGCACAAAGTTACAAAAATATGTACATATAGACCTTATTGCCATAGTAATAAGGTCTGTGTACATATTTTTGAGTCTTTGTGGTGTATACATATTGGTGACCTTGACTGTACCCGAGTAAATATCTAATACCCGGTAGGTATGCAAGAAATAAATTCTTTTTCTACCTGGTTATAACAAATCTATATTATGTCCTCTTGCGAAGAATAGGTATTTTAGCTCACCTAATTCCGATCACTCCTCATCACATATATAAGTAGGTATATGACCATGCAATCAAAACGGGGACCGCTAGCTTCATGGGCAGAGTACTCTACCAACTATGCTAAACGACCCGTCAATGTGTTATGTTATACATACTTATATAAAGAAATAATTACTTAATTATGATCAAGTCCAAAGCTAGGGCATTCTCCACAAATTATTTCATTTCATAGAGCCATAAGGGTTGAGTTAAGTTCATAAAAAGGTCAATTATTATAAAACCATGTTGCCACACATTGAACTGAAAAGCAATATTTTAAATTCAGTTATACAACAAATCATCTGACAAACCTAGACAACTGCCCGGGGCGGCAGGTTCAGGTGACACCAAAATCATAATATGTTTTTAAAAAAACTTGTTGAAAACAGTCAACCACCATCAAGTTTAAGGCTCCGGCAAACCAAACGCGTGGCAGCAGCAGCGCGTAGCGTCGCGTGGCGTCAGGGAGTTGTAAAACAACAAAACAATTGACACCCCGGCACACCCAGACGCGCGTCTCGCGCGCTGCAGACGCGCCGCCCACGCGCGTCTCTGTGTGCGGGGGTTCCATTTGTTTTGTTGTTTTACAACTCCCTGACGCCACGCGACGCTATGCACTGCTGCTTCCACGCGTTTGGTGTGCCGAAGCCTTAAGCCCATGTTTGAAAAAAAACATAGATCTGGAGCTGCTCAAAGTACAAGTATTGGAACAGGATATGATGTAAAATGAAATAAATTGAAATTTATTATTGTTACTGGTAGACAAATACAACAGAATCAAGTTTGAACCAAGAATGTGGTTGATCATTGCACAGATCATGGAATTGTAGCATGACATTGTAACAATGATATGCTAACCAGTAGGTAGCATAGTCAAAGAACATAAAATAGGTGCAGTCTATAATATAGTAAGTTAATTCAACAATTAGTTTCCTTTACATAAACAGATGAATCATATTATCACATTGAAATTAAGCACTGAACACAAACTGTTTATTATTATCTAATCTTAAAGTGTAAAAGGACTGGTTAAATAATCGAAATTAATTCAATGTTCATCATCATACTGACAGTTTGTGTATTTAACAAAACAGTGGTTTAGTAGTTGATTTAAACTTTTAAAGGTTTTGTTCAAAAGCTTGGTTCCAAACATAGTGACATAAACAAATTGTACATTGACACGTAGAGCACTTGTAAACAAACGTAAAGTTTATGTCTTTTCTTCCTTTATATTAATAACGAGTGACGGAAAAAACAATGCACTTACGTCGTTCAAGATGTCTTCCAAATCGCAACACACATTAGTTGTAAGTACTGGCGAAGGGCTCGGCGAACGCGACCGAGCGGAGTAGTATTGCACAGCTACCGGTTCCAAAACCTCTTTTATTTGATACTCATTGAACTCCATCACTGTACGCTGCTGAGAAACATCGATTTAAACACATTTTCTCCGTAAACAACATTCACAAAACGAACAAAATCCACACGGAACAATCTACAAATACTTAATGGTATAACAATGTCCATCTTACCCATCCATAGCTAGGTCCTCTTATGAGAACAAACCCTTTTTATAGTTTAACAATTGTGAAACAATAAAGTAAAAACCCTAACTCAATATTTACCGATAGAGTATATAAACGTTAAACGTCAAACGAAAACGTCAAGATGTAGCAGCACCAAAACGTTTTTCGTTGCACGCATGCTCCAGAGTCGTCAGAAATTAATAAAATATTTAAATCCAAGAAAGTTAATAAATCAAAACAAATGTGGTCACTTGTATCTTTCTTCAAAGCATAAATACTACTGATTTAAGGCAAGTCCTGTGAACTCTAACAAACCAAGGCAGTCATAAAATTCAGGTACCTACCTTTCTTTTGTTCAAAAGGAACGGGGCTAGCACCTCCGAGTATGACGAAACATTGACGAAAACACCCAAAAACACCACAAAGTTGGTAGCTATATAAAGGAGAATTACTGAAGACAAGGCAGAATGGTTTTTGGCCAAAGCCTGTTCATAAAGATAAATGAAAAAAAAAGTTGGTAGGTAAGTAAATCTATCAACAGGGTGGCCCATAAACCGACGTCAACGCGCCTAGGGCTGATAGAGAAGCTTAAAAGCTATCGATTTAACCCCTATGTATGTTCAGCGATTTTTACTAGTTTCGGAGATATTGATCCATTTTAATCTGATTTTTTGTAATTTTCCCTTAACGCCACAGAGAATCCTTAATTTCATATTTTATTTCGTAAGTTTTTCAGTGGTATCTTACATAAGTAATTACAATCATTATGAATCAGCGATGTTCTTAAACCCATTTGCTCGGTTTTTTTAACGAATTTTAAGTACCTAATGTACAGTGGTGGCCACATAATTAAGAACGCTTGCATTTTTCCCATACATTTGCCTACAAATATGAATTTTCAATTTTGGCTACCAAATTAAAAATTCTTGGCCAATTTTATTACTAATTACAATTTACTTTAGCATATTAACTGAGGTTTAAACTGATGTACAGTGAACTACTGTTGAAAACGGATCTTATATTTTATAGGGATTTAAAAACTTAGTGCTGTCGCGTCCATACAAAGTTTTACAACTTTGTATGAAAGTCAAACACTTATTTTTTCAAATCCCTATAAAATGAAAGATTCGTTTTCAACAGGGATAAATTGTACATACATTTAAACCTTAGTTTATTGGTTAACGATAAATGTAACTAAAAATAAAATTGGTTTGGAACTTTTTGTTTGGTTGTCAAATTTGTAAAGTCATATTTGTAGGCAATTGTTTGGGAAAAAGGCAAGCGTTCCTAATTATGTGGCCACCACTGTATGTCACATAAAATTTGTTTCTCCATCATTGATTTAATATTATGCTAGATCGTAAACAGAGTAAAGAATAGACTTGGCCCGCGCGTATACCTTTAAGATGGAGATAGTAACTATAGATATAAGTATGGTATATATGCAATCAATTCTGAGTTGCCAGCAATTTTAAAAATTCCCCAATAGCTACTCTGCCGCGCAAACCATAATCACAGTAAGTCGACTTTTTGTCAAAATTGAGTTAACTACATATTCGTGGTCGGGAAATTGAGATCTATCGCCCTATATATTCGGTTTATTTTTATTACTTAAATGACGGAAGATACCACTAGCCTATTCACAGCAAGTCATGCTAAAGGCTATGTTTCCTAACGATAGACACAGTATGAATACTTACAAATGACATAAAATGAATATTTTTTACAGTAAGTTACGTTACTTAAACAATGTGTAGGATATCGTAGTTTTATAATAAAACTTTACTTAGCATAGACACGGTAACTAAAAATACTATGATTATACTTAGGCAATCACTAAAACCTAAATTATATAATCCTATTTATAATCACAGTATTTCAAGTTACTGTGATTATGAATGGGCAAGATTATTCGATGCTGCAACATGAATCCTAACAATAATTAGGGTAATATTACTTACTGTGTTTATGGCTAACATTTCCCTAATGTTTTTTAATAATATCCTAGGAGCTCTCCAAGTATGTTTAGAACTTACTGTGAATATTGCTAGGATTTTGAGTCAAAATGGCGGGCGCGATGAGGCGGGGGGCAGGGTTTTTACAGCGTCGGTTCAGTAGCTTACGCGCTGCGCTGCTTACCACCAAGTCGAACAAATGATCCGCACAAAAAAGTGTATGACTTCAGTGATTTTGAACATAATGTTAGGATGGCGAACTCTCTAAAGGTCAATGCAAAGTCAATGGAAATATCAGATTTCTTTGTGTTTTGTAGTCAATGTTACTCGTATCTGGACTTTCAGCCAACATTGCCCTTAATGATTTTCGACCCAATTATAGCTCCTACGCAGTTGCAATGAGCAACAGGTCAAGAATTAGGGAAATGATATCGTTTATTTTAATCGTTGACTTGATATCACCTTAACTTTCGCTTAAAAATGAGTGGGCAATGTTAGGCATTTCTGCTCATTTCTATACAAGTCACCAAAAGCGATTTCAAAATGTAAGGGTTATCACATTAGGGTTAAATATTGAAATGAACCTGTTTTGATTAATTTAATTTATTTATTTTTCATTTTTGAGTTTTAGGATATTGAAAATTAACAAAATAAAACACTGTATTTTTAAAGTTTAACTTTTAATATGGTAAAAAAATTGAAATAAGAATAGGTCACTTGTACCTCTTCACTTCACTTATTCTCCATAATATAGGAAACTGAGATCAATCATTTTATTTTCTATTGAATAATGTATCTAATAGCAAAAATACATAAAGAAAAGTTTCGGTTACTTGGACGTTATACTAACTCACGAAAAAATATTTGACACTTACTACAATCTATTTTGATAAATAAAACATAACAACCGGTAGGGATTCAATAATACTTAAAGATTATTTCTTAGAAAATATAGTTTACTATAGGTATTAATAGCACGTGTAACATTTTGGCATTAACAACTCATTAAAAGAATTATAAAATGTGACAACCCTGACGCTCTTTCAACATCAGGCAAAGTTGTCGGTCACACGTTCAAAAATTTACTGATAACATTACTCATGATCATAACTTTAGTTATATAAAACCTGGAATGTTAAATCCTAAGCTAAAATACTCTGCAAGGTGTATTTTATTAAATATAAATGGATATACTCACCTGCGTCTTCACTATGATGAATAGTAGACATGTACTTCTGACCAAATTTTTGCCCGCGAAAACACATTGCCTTCAACGAGTCGCAACAAGCTACCTACTGAGTGAACTTAGAGACGAATGCCAACCGCAGTGTTGTCACAAATATAGTTTATTTTCTACTATATTAAATAATATTGGCATAAAGAAGAAGATTTTTGCCACATTAACGAATTTGTTTGTAAATAGCATTTTGGGCAATGATACCCTAGGTGGTAATGTTGGCGTATTTCACGGTAACCGTTTATAATATTATTTCAGTCAGTTTTTATAAAAAGTTTTACATATTTGTAATGTGATCTTGCAGTGTCATTTTTATTTCCTTTTTTTATGTAGAATTATCATTTTAAAAGTTTTATTTAGGTACTTGACATTTACTTGAGATTTACAATAAAATTTATTGTAATTGTAATTAAAGACATTTTATGAGAGAATACATACATACATACATTAAATCACGCCTGTTTCCCAGAATATTACCTAAAATACTCAAGTAAATGTCAAGTACCTTAATAAAACTTTTAAAATAATAATTCTAAATAAAAAAAAGGAAATTAAAATGACACTTTGCGAGATCACATTACAAATATGTAAAACTTCTTATAAAAACTGACTGAAATAATATAAACGGTTACCGTGAAATACGCCAACATTGCCACCTAGGGTATCATTCGTTTATGTGGCAAAAATCATTTCTAAACTTTGTATCAAAAAATATTATTACATTCTAAGCACTTACACATCTTGTATAGATGTATAAGTGCTTAGAATGTAATAATACCTATTTTTTGATACAAAGTTTAGAAATTCTACTACCTCAATAAATGTTCATGTTGTATCTTTAGTCTTTTATTTTTTTGTTTTTAAGTAAAATCAACGTCATAGTGTTATTTGTGGTTGATTGTGAATGCTAAGATAATTGAGTGCAAATACTAGTCAATAACACAGTAAGTCTCATACATTTTACCGCCAGACAGGGTGACACCATACGCAATTTGGTGGTTTTCCTAACCATAAATACAGTAAGCTTGAATTCCTTAGCATAAACACAGTATGTCATGGACTTACTGTGTTTATGCCTGCAAATCTAATAGTTTTTATTTAGACCACCTAGTTATAAATATATTTGGATTAATATTTAATATAAATTATATGAATATATAGCATTTACTTATCTCATAAAAAAGAGCAATTTGTCCTTTAAAAGAATATCTAAAAATATTTGATAACTATTGCTATTCATGGAAGTTATTGATAAAACATTAAAAAATACTTTAAACGCGATTTTCTCCAAATTAGGTTTTAAATACTTACTGTGATTATGGTTTGCGCGGCAGTACTACTTACCCGACTTCAACAACCAGTCAATTACGAGTCGAAAATATAATCCTCGTGCTTGTGACATTGGTTTTAGAACATAATACACTATCATTTTCATACGGCGTTGCTTACTGTTTTAAATCACATTCGCAATAACCTCCAAATGTGTGTATAGCTCATGCAATTCACGATGGCAAGTGGGCTTTATTAGTGGTTGAACGTGCACATGCACATTGCGGTAGTGTGCGTGTCTGACGGAGCGATCAGTCGCGAGCGCGCCGTCGCTCGAGTTACTTGTGCATATTGTTTCCACGACGCTTACTGGGTAGTGATTCTCTCATAAGCAAAGGTGAGCGAATGCAGGAGTGAAGTCCAAGCGGCGAGTTTAAGTAGTCCCGTCAGAGCGAGCAAAACACATATTAGCGCGTGCATTCTCAATTAGGCAGCCTTATACGTTCGAGAAGCCATGCTGCCAAATTGAATACACGCGCTGAAATGTGTTTTGCTCGCTTTAACGGGACTACTTAAACTCGCCGCTTGGACTTCACTCCTGCGTTCGCTCACCTTTGCGTTTGAGAGAATCAATACCCTGCCACGAACTACCGTCAGCATGTCCAATATCCGGAAAAAACGCAAAGTTATTCATAGCGAGGTACTTATAACGGATTTTTATTTTGAAGTATCCTAAAATAAAAATATTAAATTTATGTAGAACTGTGGGCCTATCCGTGTTTATCGCTTGACAAAACGGTAATAAAACATTCGACACTTTCTTACAAGTACGTACATATAAGTGTGAGAGTGACGGATGTTTGATCCACGTTTAGTCACCCAAGAAACACGGCAATAATAAGCCCTCTAAAATAAAGATAAACCTACAGATAGGTTTTCATTTTAAGTAACATAAAATTGTAAGTACGTAATTTTAAGACAGAAAATACGGAGACATTTGAAATGTCATCTTCGCGACAAGATAGAGTTAGGTACATCAATTTCGTAAAACATGCAACCAAGAAGGTCGCTAGTGTCGCTACTACATGTAGTATGACTAAGTAGTTCGCATATCACATCAAGAACATAAATAAGTAGTTTGTTGTTTTATAATATTTAAGGTAAAACAAAAAAAGAATTTTTGAAATCGGACCATATTTGATGGAGAAGTCAAATCGGTCAAACTGAGAACCTCCTTTTTTGAAGTCGGTTTAAAATACTTAATTGCATTATTTCTTATCATTATTTGCTAGAGGGTTTGCGACAATATAATAAGTATAATGTGTCCAACTTTAAGAATATAGTAGGAGATGAACGGAAAACACGTTTTGTTCAGGCGACATTTATTTTGAGTCAACAACAGTTGCTAAGGTAACATAAAGATACTAGAAAAGCATAGACATGCATAATGCTACCTTCTTAACATCACGTCCATTGTTGCAACTGTTAGTTAAGTGGAGGTTCCTGCTAGCTTGCACAGTTCCTGAAGCCGAGGTTTAAATAAAGGCTTCGTTAGAAAATCTGCCAGCTGGTCTTTTGTGGCTATCTTCTCAACCCTGAGATCGTTATCCAGAACACACTGTCTCACAAAGAAGTGTCTGAGCTTTATGTGTTTTGTTCGCTGGTGGGTTTCGTACGGTGGATCATGAGCTAATTTTATCGCAGATTCACTGTCCACGAAAAGCTGAGGTATTATTTTTTTAGCCTCACTCTGTATAAAGCTAATGATCCTCGTTATCCAAATGATCTCTCTTGCGGCCTCGCTAGCTGCCACAATTTCAGCTTCTGTTGAAGATATAGCGACAGTGGATTGGCGCTTGCTTTGCCATGCAATTGCACCTTTGGCGTTAATGCATATCATGCCACTCGTCGAGCGTCCAGTACAACTGTCACCTCCGTGATCAGCGTCACTGTAGCACCGTAAGCCATGGAGCGCAGTGGAAGGCTTGTAAGTAATTCCGTAGTTTACGGTGCCCTTGACATAGCGCAAAATTCGCTTAACTCTTGCTACGTCTTCGGGTGTTGGATCATCAAGTTTGCGTGACACAATGCCGACGGCAAACGCAATGTCTGGTCTTGTGCCCACCATCAGGTAAGAGAGTGCACCAACAGCTTGACGATAGGCAAAGTTATGAGCTTCATTATTTTCCTTTGCAGATAGCACGGTATCTTTTACTATCGGGGTTGCAGCTGCTTTACAGTCCTGCATACCAAATCGTTCCAGTAGCCGTTTTGCATAACCTTTCTGGTCAATCTTGATTGTCCCATCACTTTTACGTTCTATTTCTATTCCAAGAAAATAGGAACCACATTTGGTCGTTATTTTAAAACGTTGCCTCATTTCACGAAAGAACTTCGCAGTTTCTTCCGAGCTCGCAGATGCTATTAATCCGTCATCGACGTACAAAGCTATTATCAGCTTGTGTTTTCCCTCTCCTCTTTTAAACAAGCAAGGGTCGCTTTCACTTTGTTTAAAACCAATTTTGAGGATGTACTCAGTTATTGTAGAGTTCCAGCAACGCGGAGCTTGTTTAAGGCCATACAGACTCCGTTTAAGCTTGCAAACTTTGCCATCATTGCTTGAGTATCCTTCAGGGGGTTTCATGTATATCTCTTCTTTCAATGTTCCATATAAAAATGCCGTTGTCACATCAAATTGAGAGAGTGAAAGGTTTTCCTGAGCAGCAATACTTAGCACTGCTCTTATTGTGCTCGTCTTTGCAACAAGACTGAAGGTTTCGTCGTAGTCTAAACCTTTCTTCTGCGAATAACCCTTTATGACTAGCCGGGCTTTATATTTCTCTATAGAGCCATCTGGGTTCGTTTTAATTCGGTAAAGCCACTTGCATGGAATTTCTTTCCTTCCTTTAGGTAGGTCTGACATTTCCCAGGTCTGATTTTCTATTAGAGAGTTGATCTCACTGTCCATTGCTTTGCGCCACTGTACAGAATCCTTACTTGTCATCGCTTCTTTAAACGTACTTGGTTCTGTGAGAGGCTCAGTGGTTAATGAATTGACGTTAAAACAAACGTTGCAGACAAAGTCTTTGTATCTAGCTGATGGCTTTAGGGTTGAGCGATCTCGTAGCGTCATCCTGCCTTCTGCCTCGATCTCAGATGCAGACAGTGGGGAATCAGTTTGACTTTCTGTCTCTGGTTCATTTGCATCAATGACTTCATCATCTGCTTCTATCATATCATTGACCTCTTGCTCAGGTAATGGTTCTTCACAGTATTGTTCTTCTTCTGAATATGTATCTGCCAAAGGAGTTTCAACCGCTGTTTCATTTTGTGTTGATGATGGTCCAGCTGTTTGTTCATCTCGTTGATGCGCTGATGCAGTTGTGCTTCCATCATTACTACTTAACGATTTCTGGTTATCGCCCATGTCATATTGGCTTATATATTCAGAAACATCAAAGTTAAATTGGCTATTAGGTCTGTTGGTGTCATTATTGTCCTGTATAGCATCAGGTTCTTTAGTTTCTACAATATGTCCCAACAAGGGATTTTCATCGAAGGTGACGTCTCTTGACCGTATCAGTTTGAAGGAATCGCTGTCCCATATACGATAGCCGTCGTCAGAATCGTAACCAATTAGTATTCCCTTTTGTGCCTTTCGATCCAACTTTCTTCTTCGCTGTTTAGGAACATGTGGATAACAGTGAGATCCAATTATTCTTAAATGGCTCACTCTGGGCTTCTTATGGTGCCATAGTTCATACGGTGATTTTCCATCTACACATGTAGGGCCTGTTCTGTTCAGAATGTACACCGATGCCATAACCATTTCAGCCCATAGTCCCGTAGGAATCTCTGCATGTGCATGCATCAGACTTCGTGCCATTTCCACAACGGTTCTATTATCCCTCTCTGTTGGATTCTGTTGTGGAGTATAGGGCATTGTCAATCTCTGCTTAATGCCTTCTCTGTTGAGAATCGCTTGTACTTTGCCGTTGTCGAACTCTCCACCATTATCGCTGAGCAGTTCCTTTATGACAACTCCAGCTGCTTTCACTTCAGACAGCATAAGTGACAGCTTCGCAGGTACTTCAGCTTTTTCTCGCATAAAATAAACGAATCTGTATCTCGTATAGTCATCTTTGAAGAGGACAAAATATCTCAGTTTTGAAATTGAGTAGGGGAAGGGTCCACAGAAATCAGCGTATACCAATTCTCCAGGTCGTGTTGCCTTTTCTCTGGTTCCAAATTTTAATCTGTGGGCTTTACCATAGATGCAACCTTCACACAGTTCCTTGGATACTTCCGCTTTAATGCCAAACTCTTTTTCTATCAATTTCTTCACATGACTCTTGTTTTGATGGCCTAGTCTCTCATGGTAAAGTTGTAACAGATTTGATTTTGTTGACAACTGGTTCACTCGTACAGTGGGTTTTAGACATTTAAGTTTAAGTTTAAATAGTCCTCCAAACTTGTTGCGGGTGCCAATGACTTTTATCTGTCCATCAACTTTTAGACTACATTTCAATGTAGTGGACTCAAAAACACTTTTGTCCGATTTGTCATGGGTAGCGAGTACTGAGTATAAGTTTCTGCTAATGTTGGGTACATACCAAACATCCTTCAACAGTATTGGTTCTGATTTACCATTTACATCAGCCTCTGCGAGAATATTTCCAATACCACGTACCGTACGTAAAGTATATAAATCATTTGTTGGTCAATGCATTCATTTCTATAATAAATTACCTGACGTAGTTTTAAAGTTACCCTTTTCAGCACTTAAAAATTACTTGAAAAAGTCGTTAATGTCTAAAGCGTATTATAGGGTCGAGGATTATCTAGCAGACAAAAATGCATGGCCTAAACTCGAAAATTAGTCAATAATAATTTGTTCAAATGTAAAACCTTTATCTTGTCTAGGGGACACTGTTGATGTAGGAAAACATGTCGAAACTTTGTTTATTATTAATTTTTTTGTTTTTGCCTTTTTCTCCGTCTATATCTCTCCTAATATTTTTGCCATGTTTTCCTGCTGATCTACGCATGATATTTGATATTATATTTAAATTAATATTTATAGCTTTATATAATACTAGACTAAGTTGTATCATTGTAATAGGAAATATGGTTAAAAAAATGACTGACTGCTGAGTTTCTTGCGGCGTTTCTTCTCGGCAGTGGTCTCCTCTTGGGAAGCGCTGGTAGACTCCTGACGTGTAAAGGTGCCCGTGCGGCCTACTTACTGAATAAATGACTTTTATCTTTTTTTTATCTTTACCAAGGGCTTCAATACATTGGCCATTTGCGCATTTGCTTTTGAAGTATGTGAAACTTTGAAACAGGTCTCCCCTATTGGTGACGTGACTGGTAGCTCCGTTGTCCACGTACCAATTTTCTGAGTCCTTTGTTTCACCAAATCCGTCTGCCGAATGTAGTGTCAAAATAGTCAGATTCATGTTTACAGTATTAGACTCCTTGGGCGGTCTCCCATCATGGATCCATTTCTTGCAACTTCTGACTCTATGGCCCTTTTCTTTGCAATAATTGCAGATTACTTCCTTATTGGAATGGTTCATTTTTCTACCCTTGACTGTCCTTGTGCTTGCACTCAAAGCTTCTGCGCTAGTCTCATCTTCTCTGACATTTGTATCATTCCGACGTAGAACTCTCTCGTGTGCGCATAACTGACTTGTCAGATTTTCAACTGAGCGATCCTTTTTTGAAATCAACAGCCAACTGGACTTGAATCCTAAATATTCTGAAGGTAAGGTGTCTAGGATTTTACATATAAGAAGAATGTCTGGTAGTTTCGCCTCATTTTGTAATTCCGTACACAATTCGCTCCAGATGTTCTTTAAAACTGACACATGAGTTATGATGTCGTGATCTCGGTCCTTTTTGTAACTGAAGAATTTTAGGCATAAATCATACGTTTTATCAACGCAGGTACCTCCAAATATTCGCTCTAGCTCATCCCACATGTCTTTAGCACTATCAAATCTTATGACTTTTTGCAAGATGTCATCGGACATGTTTGTCGTGAACAAAATTAAAATTGCACTGTTCAAGCATTCAAAACTCTGAAGACTTTCTTCAAACTTAGTCTTTTCATCGGCTGTTGCTTTCGGCGCCACGGTTGGCTTAGTTTTCTTTCCTTCTAGAATGTCAAGACATCCCGGCATTGCCTTAAGCACTATTTGAATTTTATATCTCCATGTTTTGTAATTTTTGGGATCTAGGTTCCCTATTTGAACTTTGCAGGCGTTTAGAATTGCCTTCTCCATGATCTCTGCTACCACTTTAAGAATATAGTAGGAGATGAACGGAAAACACGTTTTGTTCAGGCGACATTTATTTTGAGTCAACAACAGTTGCTAAGGTAACATAAAGATACTAGAAAAGCATAGACATGCATAATGCTACCTTCTTAACATCCAATACTTCTCTTTATTTTTTATGCTTACCATACCCGCTCTCGCTGTCACGCACACTTTGACACGTATACAGATATGTGTTTACCACAAGTAAAGCCCACTCGCCATCATAAATTGCATGAGCTATACCTACCTAAGGGTTTGAATCCCTTATCGAAAGTTACAATATCGAACGGTCAAAACATCTACAATAATAATATTTTTTAGGCCTGAAATGCCTACAATTAAAATGCCACGCGTTTACAAAGCGCGTTCGCATATTGAACGTTCAACATATCTACAATCGTATTTAATGTCTACGTCTGAAATGCCACATGATTAAAATATGGAATGCTCAAAATATCCAAATGTATATGACCTAAGTTTATCTATAAAAAGTTAGGCCGCTAATTATAAAATTGTGGGTACCTATGTATCGCTGCTTAAATACACAAGCAAAACAAATTAAAACGAATATAGTTTTAATAATGTAAAAAGGTAAATTTAACGGATTATAAGAGTTAATTTGTAAAAAAAAATATCCAAATCAAAAAATCTTGTTTTATTACAAAATAAAATACTTACCCAATAATATTATAATTATACAAGGTGTTACAAAAATACCTGTAAAGCCGAAAGGGGGTTAAATGGTGCCTTATAACAAGTCCATTTACAATATTTGAGTAGCGGCACTCACACAATGATAGGTGACTACTTTAGTTCAATCCATTCGTGCCAACTCTTGTGAATTGACCTGTACAGCTCGACCAACTTAACTGTGAAGTGGAGAAAAATTTAAGTAACTACGGCCGTCATGTTGACATGACATTCGATTGTCTGTTTCAACAGCTTTCCAGTGCTCCGCTTCTTTTACTGAGATATTTCTGAATTGTAAACTTTAAATACCTTTGCCGAAAGCTATAAAAAATGATGCCCGGAATATTATTCTAAAGGTTAAATCATTTTTAGGGGTCCGTAGTCAAACTAGGAACCCTTATAGTTTCGCCATGTCCGTCCGTCCGTCCGTCCGTCCGTCTGTCCGCAGTCTAGCTCAGAGACTCTTAGTAATAGAAAGCTGTAATTTGGCATGAATATACCTACATATTAGTCACGCCAACAAAATGGTAAAATAAAATCTTGAAAACGTAACGTGGGGATGTTTTTTTTTCCTCGTCTGCCCTATAGTGTGGGGTTGTCGTTGGTGTCTATCAAAAATATTGCGGGTTTGTGAAAGCAATTTTTCGATTAAGCGATCCGTTTATGAAATATTAATTTTTAAAGCGCTAACTTTTGCTAGAGTCAAGTGTGTCCCCCCCCCTACAGCCGGAACTACAAATATTAAAAAAATATATATCATTAATGAAATTAGTGAATTTAATAGGAAAACTATCACGACTATGTAGACTTCATTGGTTCTTGAGTTACAAACGGTTTAAATGTTTATACCTATCGAAAACTTATTTGCGGTGTGTTGGTAAACTGACCGCGACCTATGTCGATGTATGGTGAACAGTATTCCGAAATCCCCGGTTTCGTTCGTATTAAAGTTAATTAGCCACACTGAAATGACGGTGACCCCGTCTTACAGTTCACAGATAAGTTGGTATGTATGTATGTATAGGTATATATGCATGTATGTAAACTATTTATTGTACAAACAGAAAATAACAAATCAATAAATGTTTAAAAAACAAAAAACCGCCTTCAAAAATGCGGTTTTTTGTTTTTTAAAACATTTATTTTATTTTACTTTTTTTAGTGATCATAATAAGCTTATGTAGTCCCACTTCTTAGTTGATATATGAAACTTTAAGACATTTCAAGCTCGCCGCAAGCAACGCCGCGGGAAAATCATAGTCATTTTAAAACAATTAAATGTGTTTCGTTGTAGTCGCTCAACTATCTTAATCGAGATATCTTATCGCCACCCTTGAAATCGGTACCGTTGAGGAGTTCCGGTGGCCATCTGTGGTCTTCATCATCAGTTCCGCTTCACCAAGTGACACTTTCTGAATGCAAATGCTACACTTGTTACTAAAATACTAAAATCGCTATATGTTTGCATACAATATTTGAGGAGTTCCCTTGATTTCTCCAAGATCCCATCATCAGATCGTGACGTGCGGACAATGGGACCAACTAGAAAGTATACCCATTCGAACACCGAAAAAAAATTTCAAATCGGTCCAGTAGTCTTCGAGTAATCGGGGAACATACATAAAAAAAAAAAAAAATATTCCGACGAATTGAGAACCTCCTCCTTTTTTTTGAAGTCGGTTAAAAAGGAACGGAAACACAAAAGGTATATACAAAGGCGAACTTATCCCTTTAAGGGATCTCTTCCAGAGTTAACCTTTGAGCGACTGAGATATGAATAAAAACCACATAAAAACAACGGATGGCTAAACGTACAACAATTAAAGATACAGAAGATTAAAATAATAATAGCAAATAAATACGAACGTTGGTCGAGCTGTAAGCTAACGCATACGACGACGCAGACGAGGTGGCACAACTAGTTTTGTTGGAGACGATAGGTGGCCAAGTTTCAGTTTTTGGCCACCAGGTGGCGCAACTAGTTTTGAATCGAAGACGATAGGTGGCCAAGTTTTACTTTTTGGCCACCAGGTGGCGCCACTAGTTTTGATTCGAAGACGATAGGTGGCCAAGTTTCACTTTTTGGCCACCAGGTGGCGCCACTAGTTTTGTGCCAGACGATAGGTGGCCAAGTTTTATTTTATGGCCACCAGGCGGCATCACTAGTTTCATGTCAGAGACGATAGGTGGCCAAGTTTTATTTTATGGCCACCAGGCGGCGTCATTAGTTTCATGTCAGAGACGATAGGTGGCCAAGTTTCACTATTTGGACACCAGGTGGCGCCACTAGTTTTGTGTCAAACGATAGGTGACTAAGTTTCACTATTTGGCCACCAGGTGGCGCCACTAGTTGTGTGTCGGGCGATAGATGGACAAGTTTCACTTTTTGGCCACGAGGTGGCGCCACTAGTTTTGAATCGAAGACGGTAGATGGCCAAGTTTCACTTTTTGGGCACCAAGTGGCGCCACTAGTTTGGAGTCGCAGACGATAGGTGGCCACGTTTCACTCTGGCCACCAGGTGGCGCCACTAGTTTTATGTCATAGACGATAGGTGGTCAAGTTTCACTTTTTGGCCACCAGGTGGCACCACTAGTTTTGAAACGCAGACAATAGGTTACCAAGTTGCACTTTTTAGCCACCAAGTGGCGCCATTAGTTTTGTGTCAAAGACGATAGGTGGCCAAGTTTCACTGTTTGGCCATCAGGTGGCGCCACAAGTTTTGAGTTTCAGACGATAGCGATAGGTGACCAAGTGTCACTTTTTGACTACCAGGTGGCACCACTAACTAGTTTGTGTCAGAGACTACAGGTGGCCATGTTTTCCTGTTTGGCCGATAGAAGGCGCCGCTAGTTTTATGCTGGAGACGATAGGTGGCCAAGTTTCACTTTTTGGCCACCAGGCGGCGTTTGAGTTTCAGACGATAGCGATATGTGACCAAGTGTCACTTTTTGACTACCAGGTGGCACCACTAACTAGTTTGTGTCAGAGACTACAGGTGGCCAAGTTTTCCTATTTGGCCGCTAGATGGCCCCACTAGTTCGGTGCTGGAGACGATAGGTGGCCAAGTTTCACTTTTTGGCCGCTAGGTGGCGCTCCTAGTTTTGTCTTGGAGACAAGAGGTGGCCAACAAGTTTCACTTTAATGCCGCTAGGTGGCGCTACTAGTTTTGTACCGGAGACCGTAGGTGGCCAAGTTTCACTTTTTGGCCGCTAGGTGGCGCCACTAGTTTTGTGTCGGAGACAATAGGTGGCCAAGTTTCACTTTTTTGCCGCTAGGTAGCGCCACTAGTTTATCGTCGCGGACGATAGGTGGGATAGGTGGCCAAGCTTTCCTATTTGGCCGCTAGATGGAGCCACTAGTTTTGTGCCGAAGACGATAGGTGGCCAAGTTTAACTTTCTGGCCGCTAGACGGCTATACTAGTTTTGTACCACAGACGATAGGTGCCCAAGTTTCACTTTTTGGCCATTAGGTGGCGCCACTAGTTTTGTGCCGCAGACCGCTTGATGGTGCTATTCTGCCGTAATACAAGAGAAGGCGGTGTAGTAGTGAAAGCATTCTGTACTCTATTAGTACTTAATCACCCAAAATTTTAAATTCTTATACTATTACTAAGCAGTTAGCCGCCTTCTTTGGTATCACGGAAGAGTAGCGCCATCCAGCGGCCAAAAAGCGGAACTTCACAAAACTAGTGGCGCCACTAGTTTTGTGTCGGAGACGATAGGTGGCCACTTTCATTTGTTAGCTGCTAGATGGAGCTACTCAGCTTCAATAACAAAGAAGGCGGTAAACTGATATGTAGTGGTCAAAACGTTCTGTACTAGAAGGTAATCTAATCACATTCAATTTAAAATGCCTTCTTTGGTAATAATATGGCAGCACTATTTTTGTGTCGTAAACGATAGGTGGCCAAGTTTCACTTTTTTGTGCGCTAGGTGGAGCGCCATTAATTTTGTGCGGGAGACGTTAGTAGACGTATATTTTTCGTATTTTTAACACATTTAAATTGTACTTAGTTAAAACAGTTCTTGTCAAGTAAATAAAAGAATTGAGATGTCAGTTGATCACCAAACACTGTCACTGACAATGTTCATGCGCGTAATCACGTGTCCATGGTAATGACAATGCTATAATGATTATTATTTGACTTTTATTACCATGGCAACGCTCATTATAGAATTGTTTTCTGGCTTCGGTTACGCTATAGCCTCGTAAGGCCCACCTTACTGAAAACAGGGACTTTTTTGTAAGTGGGACTTTGAATCTACCATCAAGGCAATAAAGTCCAATTACGTTTGTTCGATAATGCCATTTTCAGTTTATGCACATAGAAAATAAACCTTATTCTTATTGCAACACAATTAAAATTAAACTGGCTTGATTATGTAGGTACATCATATTGCACACTGGGCCTTACAAGGATAGGTGGTATTGTGATACAGTTAACGATATCAATATTAGCGGTTTATAGCACGCGAGTTGAAAAACACTGTTTACCTACTCCAAGTATCTGATTTTGAACGTGAAGTTACACACGGTTACACGCCAACTCTTTAGAAAATTAGTTTGATAAAGACACAGAAAGGAAAAATAACAACACAATTAACGTTGATAATTTATTTCACTTATCGTTTATAATTTTATGGCATAAATGCAATGGTAATTTAACAGTTATTAAAATAGAAGTACAAGATATAGTTAATAACCTTCACAGTCCAGTGCCCCATATATGTATCATGACGAACTAGCTTCACATACGCGGGTCACTAAGAAACGACCAGGTACGCGATTTCGACGTGCTGGACGTACTAGGTAATTGTTTTTTTTGCACGGGGACTGTTAACGTGTTAACTCACTGTGGCTTGGCAGTGGAAATAGCTGGAAGTATATTTAATGAACCCGTTTCGTAACACACTGAAGCGTAAATACTGTTGCTGTTTGCGTTGCATTTATCTTACTTCAATGTACTACGGAATGAGTGCAAATTGTATAGTGTTTTCAATTCGTGCCTCAATACAGACGCTACTTAATTTTACACACAGTCGTCGGTCTAGTATTCTTATTAGTCTTTCGGTCTTGACACAATTCTTTATCAAATTTAAATGTTACTTAAGTTGACACTTCATATTGACAGACGCATCTTATCGAGCTTGTTATTTCAAACCTTAGGGTGGCCGACAACTTATTTTACGTCAATTCGAGCTGTGGTATGCGCCGTCGAGGATTGGAAACACTATATAACGTCAAACAATCTGACCTTAAAATGTAAAACTGATATAGCTATAGGGTGTAAAATAGTATTCCTGTCAACTTTGAGAACCATATAATTCACTAACAATGGAAGATTGAAGTACAACAATAAATGTAGGGAAGTGTTAAGTCCTCTGGGATCTCTACTCAATACTTTTAGCGATAACGTTCCGCACTACTGGTGCGAGAGCTATCAGAGTTAAGGCCTACGGTGCAACCCGCTTAAGCTACAGACGGAAAAATTGAAAATTGTAGCTTTCTTTTGCGACGTAGACAAATATTTATTTATAATTCACCCCTTAACGGGTAAAAGTTCGTCGCGGACAAAGTTGCAGGGAAATGGCAGTCGCATTACAAACTATTCAAGATGAACACAATGGTTGGCTTTCTCTGTAGTACAGTCGAAGACATGTTTACACTTTTGCTTCTTATTCCATTAAAAAAGGTACAAAAGTAGTTACTTGTCCTTATACTCGACTTTACTTTAACTGTCAGACACTTTTATTGTAGTGCTTTAATTTACAAACTTATTACATATAACTAATATAGCTCTTTAATCAAGACTATCAAAAACAGGAAAAGATACCGGAAGTGTTATTTCTTAACAAATATATATGCATGGTTAGGTACTTACAACAAAACGCCCGTTTATAATAAAATTATTATTTAAGTTTCTGTGGCATATTATGAATTGTCTATGCACTATATTATTATAATTTAAATAACTCGCGAATTATTAAGTAACAAACAGTTAAATACAACATTTTAAGCTTACATGCATAGGTACTAAAACTAATTCACAAATGCGTAAAGAGATACACGTGGTTATTATTAATAGTATGTATACATAGAGTAATAGATTTTCTCACGTTTATTACAAATATATGAATGTATCTACATACATTCCCTTCTGGAAGCACTTATGGTTTAGATTCGCTTAGTTAAAAATGGATACGTGCGACACTGTTAACCAGTTAATAGAAGTAGCGCAAGAAATGGCCCAAGAACACCACACGGAAAGGATGAAAAAAAATTAGTTAATTCCATTAAAAAATATGTAGATGGATTTACGAGCAATATTTGTATATATATTTGAAGTCACGTTCTCCAACGCGGCTCTAATCTAACGATTTCGATCAATTTTGCAATTAGGGACGTGCAATATGTGTATATATCGGGTGACTTCAAATTGGTTATACAAAATCAATGTTCCCTCTCCTAAGTAATTTAATTAATAGGTAGAATATTTTTTCTAATTTTTAATTTATCTGCCACTGTGTTTTCTAATGTTTAAATTTAGTTGATAACATCGAGCGACAGGTACAACAGTTGGGTATCAAATGAAGGGTAACCACACCTTAGGACTTTAATAATTCGTTTTATTAGAAATATTACGATAGGTACTTAAAGACGGCTAATTTAAACAACTGAGAAGACTCTATTCGTCATTAACTGAGCCACATTCAAATGTTTTGTATTACCAATTTGGAGTCACCCTGTATATTAGTCACGTTCTCTAAAATGGCTCTAATCTAACGATTTCGACAAATGTTGCTACGTAGGGGTTTACGGCGGCAATCCACTAATCTAAAAGCAATTCTTTAGAAATAAGAGTAGGTATGTTTAACTTTACGCAGCGTGCATACGGCGCGCTGCGGATTCAATATAATAACGCATTCAGGGTGATGTTTGGGCTGCCGCGACATTGCAGTGCTTCGACAATGTTTGCGGAGGCACAAACAGACTGCTTCGCTGCGATTTTAAGAAAAAGATGTGCCTCGCTTCTCAGTCGTAGTCTCCGCAGCCCTAACAGCATCCTGAGGGTATTGGCGCAGCGCATGGACGCGCCGCTGCTGCAGCGCTGCGTGCAGCTGCATGCGCCTGTAGTCGCTGCGCCCCGCCGGCTTTAAAATTATTTTAATTATTTATTAATATTATTATGTACCTACTAACACTAAGAATAAGACTTTGTTACTAACACACATATGGATTTAGTCTGAAATAAAAATATTGAATTTGAATTTGAATTTTAATGATTATATTCCTTTTGTTTTTAAGTTTCTGTGGCTTATTAGGAATTGTCTATTTATTTCTACGGAAAATATGAAAAGAATCGTATCGGTAGGTACTTAAAAAATATTTCTACGATTCTTCAACCCAAAACTTCACTGAACGACTTGTTCAGTTTGCCTCAAAATGTCCGATTTTTTAACATGTACAGTCACCAGCAATAATAATATATTATCCAAGATTGCGCGCAAAAATATCTGACACGTCTTTATTAATACTAGAGGTTTAAGAGCGTGTCAGATATTTTTGCGCCCAATTTTGGATAGTATATTATTGCTGTTTGATTGTACAGTCAACAGTCAAACCAGTTAACCTTTGAGCCCTCGTGTAAGCTTTAAACAGGCTAAATGTTACCCGACATGCATTTAAGATAATTGTCTTTAGGGGGACCAACGATATAGACCACTCGCATGTAAGCCGATCATTTTGGGCAGCAGACGACATAATCATCTAACGAGTTACTTCATAGACTGGTTAGTTTTTAGCCTAGTTGCAATTTTGCCCAATGATTTTGAGACGAGTTGATGCTTTAAATCAGTTGCCCTTACGAGCATCTGATACTAACCCATGGAAGTTATGTACCTACCTAAGAATAAAATATGCATAAATTACCTTTAAATTAATTTTAAAAAAGGGCGGGAATAAGTATAAAAGAAAGTTGTTTTTGCATACCTTTTTATCCTAGTTGTGATATTTTTCATGAAATTATCGTGTCATATCCAAGGCTCGGAAAAATGCCCGTCATTTTGAAAACATGACCCTGTTCCGTACAGGAGAGACTATAAGCAGAGTTATTAAAATATAATATATTTAAAAAAAAACGTTATTTTTTACTTAAAGACTTTATTTAATTCTTCACCTGCCCAAATCGGAGATCAAATCACTCAAGTGGTTCAATATACACCTGTATTTTTATGGCACAAATAAATGTATTTCAAATAAGTACGTACTTCGTTTAAATTGACGGAAGATCGTGAATTATAACCAGGGCCTCTATTAAACACGGTAAAAACCGAATCGTTTTTGCCTTATTATCGTATTGTCAATGTTTTGATGGCTCTTAATTACTTAGCAGTAATTGCGGCCGAGTTAAAAAAAATACCATAACAGGTCAAATACAATTCGGATTTTACGGCCTAGAATAGAAACGCAGGGGGTGAACTTTTGGTGCCGATGACGTCAATTTGCTTACAAGTGATTCAAATAAAAATGTAATGAAAGGTTGAAATTTGGTCCGGAACCAGTTCTGAATAAATCCTTATCAAGCTTTCTGACTTCATGAATACTGAAATTGACATGGACAGTAGCAAAAACACCGAGTAACATTATCATTCCAAAAAACTGTTCTTATGTTATAATGCCCTCGTTTTTTTTCATACTTTCCGTGCGGTGTTGTTTTATGTGAGTATTTTATATTACAGAACAGCGAATCAGAATAATTTAAATCTACTATAATCTATATGGATTCAAATTGTATAGGACACAATAAATACAATATTATTTCTCAATCTACTACTCTAATTTAAAAATGAATCACTAGGGACCCTAGACAAGATGTTTAACGGTAACGTAGGTAAGTGATTATCGAAACAAAAGTATGGAAATGCATCTTGTCTAGGCAGCAGACACGGCATCAGGGCTAGGGTTGATAGTTATTACAAAGTGGTGGGCTCTCGCCAGAGATCTTGCTTTGAAGCTCCCACCTTACAATCGGATGTGACACCTCCGCTCCGCAAGTTTCGCTAACGCTAAGCGCTTTCATAAACGCTACAAAGAAAATGTTCTTGTGAGATAAATAAAAGAAAGCACTGCTTAACTAACAATGACTTGGTTCGCAGCGCCTACCCACAGACTTCCACATCGTAGAACAAGTATGAAATTATAGATATTTATAAGCTACTGTATTTAAATCAGCATTGATATAACTCTTAGCTGGAATATAAACTAATTGATTAACAGTCAACTGGGGAGGATTACGAACTTGTTTGATCCATACCCTAAAAACATAGATATTTTTATATACAAAAAGGCCACATATTCTTGTTATAGCTGATTAAAAGCTAACAAAAAAAACCATTTCAAAAGAGTTTAAGCCCCTCACTTAGGAGACTACACAAATAACCTCGAACTCAAGCCCCCATGGTTTTCCATGCCAACAACAATAACTATGATCATATTAAAGCAACAGATGCCGTGGTGTAGCTATCATCGCCATACTTTACCTAAAGCTTAGCATCCAATGCAAAATGTTACGGCCGCCCTCGGCGGGGCACGGCAACGTTGTTGCTCACAATTAAGCACGTCAACATGAACAAGTGGCTTAAACTCTTCTTCAAGAATTAGTCAATACCAGTGCTTGTAACGATTTCGTTTAATTGTTCATACTTACTTAATGTTATTATTACACATAATTATATCTAGAGAACCTGTTATAACTCTGAAAAACATTTTACTTAGTTAAGTTTCAGTCTCTGTAGGCACTATATAGGTTTTAAATACGATTGGCGTGACATAAAATAAACCTGGAAGATCCAATACGGGCTATAAACTTGGATATATATATATTGCCGCCATAGTGGTATCTTATCATTTGTTTGTTCAATGAAACAGTACGGCAGTACAATTAAGTAGAGTGGACTCGGTACTCGTCAAATACGCGCTCTTTTAAGATTTAGAGAACATTGCATTTGTGGTTATTTGGACCTAATCGTCAGCTGCTGTTACTTCTGCTGCTGTCCGTCGTCATTGTACTGTACAAAAGGCGATTGAGTCGTTCTTAAAATTATTTCCTTTTCAATTTTCAAACAATAACGTAATCACTATAAACGCAAGGTATATTTTTTATTATCCTAAAGTAGAATAACTATGAGGAACTTTGTTACAGATTACGCGTTTTGCGGATAGTTGCGGTCCCGGTATTTTTTTAACAGGAAGATCTCGGGCATCCGGAAAAAACAGTTTAAAATTGTAATACCATTTAAAAACATCTCTATGTATAAACGATGATTACACATATACCATGTTATATGTTATATTCTAGTATCTATTAATATTAATTGAAAATACATTGGAAGACTTTCTATCTTACATTATTGTTCGTACAATTACAATGTATAACATTATACCTAGAACGCTACTACCCGCAAGCGTTGAAAACAATTCTATAACTTTAATAACTTATAAATGGCAATGTGTTCAAACGACTGACTTGTCTGGATCGTAATAGTACGTAATAATAACAAAATAGATAACATTCAACACAGCACGGTGACACAGACACTCAAATCTGTTTCTATGTTCGATTCAGCATATAAACAAAAACATTTGCCGAGGCGGACCCCAAAATTACGAGTTTCTAATTACGTTTGCTGCGGCTGTCTCCCTCCCGGTTTGATTAGGAATGAGAAGGATCAAGCATTCGAAGTTACGAGTTAAAATAGTTTTTCGAATAAACCCACCAGAGAGTGTTACGCATCGCAAAGGAAAATAATATTAACAAAAGTAAAATATATGCCAATTGAATTTAATATTAACGTAAACAAACCGATTGTTTAAAATTCCACTTACTAACTGCCGCACTCAGAGACGTCAATTAAATTTAAGGCTTGTTAAGTGACGTGTTATCTTATTCTATTGCTGTAGCAAAGAAAGTGACAACAGCAACTTTAATCAAGCATTAAATTAAATTGAAGTCTCTGAGTGTGGCAGTAAATGGTTTTTTAAACACAATCATCTGTATTGTGAAGATTTTTACTTGTTACTCGTAGTTTTCATAGTTTTCATTATTCCTATAGAACGATTTGAAAGGCTCCTAGCGTTACTAGAATAACTACGGATCAAACTCCACCTCAAAGGGTAAATAACCCATTTTTGACAACATTTATAAAATGGATAGGCGTAGACCTTATGTTCCATTCGTGACCAGACCCCGCGAACAGGCAGACATGTCGTGGCAAATTTAATAACAGTTTTGTGTTAGGGTTGGCGGTTATAATTATGTTATCAAATTATTATAGTCAATTGTAAGCTATATTGATTGGACGCTAACCTTATGGACCTACTTTCGAAATAACCCTGATTATCTACTATCGAAGAAAAAAAAAAACAATATTAATGTTAAAAACTTTCCTTGTTTGTGGAATCACGACCCTTTTTTCCGGATTTTTTTTAAATATGAATATGAAATCCCTGTTTCTAGAAAACAATGGTGTCCTTAAAACACATATTATAGCTTGGGGAATAGGGACAGTGAACTTAAAATCTAAAACGTTCAAGCATTTAGCGAATAGGAACCATCAAGAAAAGGAATCTAGTTTCTTTTCAGTAGGGTTAGGATTTTGGCACACCGTGTTTCAAGAATCCAGTCCTACCCTTCTTCTTCTCACATTTAAATGTTCTCATAAGTGATGAAACTGATGAATCAAGTTTTCAGGTAAAATAGTAACAAAAAACAATTTTATTCAACCTAAAAAAATGGTATCAACATTTGGACAAACATCAAAAGATTTCAAAACCAAATCAATATGAATTCTATAAAGAATTAACTACAAAATCCAAATTGAATGATAAAAATACAAGTTTGCATTTTGAACACTGACGAAGGTACTCTGCCACGGATTCGCCTACCCGATTGCGAAGTCTGATCATGACAATAATAATAAAGGGGTTCCTGTGGAACTAATTTTTAGGTTCCCAATGTTTATTTTTAGTTGTTCGAACCTTTTTGTACATAAGGGTGAAACGCCGATACATTTCTTATAATACTCGTCCTTTTTGCCTTTTAAGGGCCGTCATTTTTGTCTTCAGTATATTGACAAAAAAAGTGACAACGACCAGCGACTTGTGATGTAAATAAAAGTTTTGTAGGAGGTCATTTCCATTGCTTTTAATGGACAAATAAATTTGTTTATTTTATTTGAAATAATATACGAAAACGACAACGACGGCGGTTAAATAATCACCCGGGTAGTACCTGTAAATAACTACATAATATATTATTATATTGATTCGCCAGCCTCTTCAAACACAAAACTTCAATAACAGGATCATTTTCGATTACTTCGTGAAATGCCTGGAATGAAGTTAGCGGGATCATGCGATTGGTTCTCAACTCACCAATAGAGGATATGCAAGTAATTCAAAAGGTTACATTCATTAAGAGGATTGTGAGGCGACGCTTAAATCACGTAGCTGTCAAAAAATTCCATAAAAATTTAGGGTGGTATCGTTTCTCACCCCCTAAGTTATGTTAGATTTCCACGACTCGTAATAGTTATTTATGTAACTGGTACATAATGAAGCTTCTTAAGGTACGAGCGCCGAGGTTAGAGCGCGAGCTTGCGAGCGCTCTATTTATAGGCACGAGTACCTTAAGAGCTAATTATGTACCGTTGCATACATAACTTTTTCTACAAGCTTAGAATGATAATGACAAAAATAAACAATCGCTATCTTTTCTCGTATACTTCACTCGATTTTTCTGCTAATAAATTACTTGTTAGCAAAGTCATTTTCATTATTCCGATTGGCATTAATAGTTTGTAAATTTTATTGCTATTTTTTTACAAATTTCAAGCAATTTTTAATAGATAGGTACTAAAACAGTTCTGCCAATTTATCATAAAAATTGGATCATGCCAAACAAAACGCCATTTTGTTGATATCCATATTGAACGTAACCATGGTAACCAAATAACAAATAGATGGATATTAATATTACTCATTTATTTTTAGTAACTTAATAAAAATGTAATTCTTAACACATATTTAGTCTCAAAATTAATTTTATTTTTAATATACGTAATTTTAATTGGTGTTAAATGTTTTTAACGGTTTATTATACAAATTATTAGGATGTCAAGCGTTAACTAAACGCCAAGACTGATATCCGGAATGACCGTTACCATGGTAATAACAATGCTATAATAAATTATAGAACTGTTATTACCATGGCAATGCTTTTTATAGAATTGTTTTTACTCTTCGGTTACGCTATAGGTGGTATTCTGACACCATTAACGATATCAATATTAGCGGTTTATAGTACGCGAGTAGAAAAATACGTTAGTTGTTATGAAAAACTAGGTTTGTACGGTTCCGTTTGTTTTTTCAGCCTTACAATCATCAATCAGAAACAATTTGTTTAATATGATTTATTTCGACACCTGATTCATTTTATAATTGAATTAACATTATTTATACATTCATCTATTTATTTATAAAGTAAATAATACTTATAACATTGTCCCTAAATGTAGGTGTTTTAATGTGATCCTAATAGACTAGGCTCAAAACTGGAAAACGCGTCTCTAAACGATGCAAGCGGCAAATCATTTAACAGTTGGGGTGACATCGTTATCCGAGGGTTTTGACCCTGCAGAATACGGATCTGCCTGTAGTAGGGGAGCCCAAGGTGCTAATTGGGGATTTCCTCGAGCGTCATCGGGACCTATTAGATTTTGAAGATTAGATGGTAGAAAGGAAAAAACGTTATATGATGTGTATCCTTTCAGCGGTGGGGGAAACGTGTACAGCGTTTCAAAAATGTAAAAAAAAAACAGTCGAACGGAAATACCCGAGCGCGTCAGATTTTGATAGTGTATAACTCCCACGTGTCTCTGATAACGGAGGCATGTTAATCTGCCGGTTTGCATGGTGGGGGTAGCCGTACGGAAGGGTTGAAAATGGGAAAAAATAATATTTATTCGAGCGCGTCAGATTTTCAGAGGGGATGTTAAGTGAACCCGAAAGAACCTCCCATTGCAAAGACTGACGATTCGGACGTGACGGCGGCTTTTTGAAAATGAAAAAAAAAACGATATTTTGTAAAACTCGAGAGCGTCAG
Organism: Acleris cristana; assembly: GCA_948252455.1. Taxonomy (NCBI): domain Eukaryota; kingdom Metazoa; phylum Arthropoda; class Insecta; order Lepidoptera; family Tortricidae; genus Acleris; species Acleris cristana. The sequence continues at coordinate 15,369,958 of OX411772.1, read as the reverse complement.
ATTTTTATATAGATGGTTCAGCTTGATGTCTAGGATGTGCTGACCCATAATCTGACGATTATTTGGAGGGGTTTTCCTAATCTGACGGTTTGAAAAATATTTTTTTTTAATAAATCAGTAAATATATGCACGGAAACGGGGGGATGCAAATAAAAAAAAATCTTTCTTTTAATATTCATTTATATTTTCTGAAAAAATAGCAACAGCTGGTTCAGCTTGATGTCTAGGATGTGCTGACCCATAATCTGACGATTATTTGGAGGGGTTTTCCTAATCTGACGGTTTAAAAAAATATTTTTTTTAATAAATCAATAAATATATGCACGGAGATGGGCGGATGCAAATAAAAAAAAAAACTTTTAATTTTCATTTATATTTTCTGAAAAAATAGCAAAATTTTACTTTTTTTTTAGCTTTGTGATTTCCGGCTTACAATAATACCACTTCATGTCTTCCCGTGGAAGGCTTGTAGCATTGATAGGCGATGGGCTTGCAACATATAAGAAAGAGTGACGCGGAGTGGGTAATACATGCTTTACTGCAGCTACACGCGCTAAACTTTAATGATAATTTTTGATACTTCGGCTTATGGAAATCGTCAGAATATATATTTTCTATCATCCTTGAACTATTTCCTTCAAAATAAAATACAAAACGACCGCGCTCGAGAAAGTCATGGTCACGTTTTTTTGCAAATTCGTGACCCTCCCACCCCCTTAATACGCTTAAATCGTCAGATTATTGAAATATAGACTTTTTTGCATGTAATTAACCTACCTTACCTTAATCTGACGCGGTGGAGTATTTTAAGCTATCGATTTTTTTTTACTATTCTGATCGGTTATCCTGGACGCAAGTTCCAGGATAAAGTGCTCATATATGCTGGAGGTACTCAAAAGGGTACAAGGATGCCCCCTTATGTTAATCTGCCGCGCTCGAGTAAATCCCGAAATCCCCTCTTGGGCTCCCCTACTACTGTTGCCATTCCGAAATTTGAACCAGAAGTATGCTATACCGGAAGAGTTGCATCCCATACAAAAATTTTCGTCGTACATTTTGTAAATCGTTGTTCAGGTGCCCTAAAAAAGGTCCGCTTGTTATGGTTTTTAAATATGTTGTAAAGGACAATATAGTCATAGTAACCCAAATTTTTCGTCCCTCCAGCTCTGTGTCTTTCTCCACCATCTTGCAAAAACTGACACTTTTTTCTGTTTTTTGCCTATACTCGTTGAAGTTCATTCTATAGTGGGCCCGGGGAACCTTGATCCCTATGACACTGACAGTTATTCCCACGACATAACCTTGTAGTGGCGTCACCGTTACATTAGAATCGAATTGGAGGAGTCTAAAAATGACATTTATTAATTTTAGGTAGATTCTGGTAGATATATGCCATTACAATGATATTCCGTTGGAATTAAAACAATTCTTAAAATTTACAAGAAATTATCTCAATCAGACTTTACTTTTACGTCTTGCAAAACTTACTTCGTTTGGAAGATATCGACTAGTGCGGAAAAGTTTCGATAAACAAATTTCGATAATAGAAACGAGTGTACAATATACATTAACATAGTAACGCTTTCAGTGTCCGATTTATAATCATTTAAGTTATAGGTGCTGAATGTTAAAAAAGTTACATGAAATTGTTTTTATTTCACTCAAATTATGGTTATTTCTGAAGACACCAGTTTTTGTTTTATTTAAGATTAGGTTTTATTAGTATCAGTTTTCATGTGTGACATAATTAAGTAATAAATTATGAGTGTCATTATTTTTTTTAAACTTGTTTACCAACGTGGCTGAATGCAAGTCACGCCTTTGCCTATAAAAAAGTTAAGTTACATCAACACGACCCATCACTAACACGAACTGTCATAGGGATCAAGGTTCCCCGGGCCGAGTATAGTGCTAATAATGGTTCGGCAATATTGTAGAGTACATTTTTTTCTAAAACTTTTGGGTTCAAAGATTTTTCCACGAACCCTAGGGACGAAGAAATGAAATTGTCTATGGGGAGCTAGCGTTAAAACTTGCAACTTTTTTGTAGTTTTCCTTCCACAATTACGTTTTGGTGCATTTTAGCGCAAACTGTAGTTCGGCATTATTGTAGATCACAAAATTTGCTATAACTTTTGGCTTGAAACTAGGGAAATAAGATATGGAATCATCTATGGAGTGCTACCGTCAAAAATTGTTTCCTTTTCTATTTTTCTTCCCATATTTACATTTTAGTGCATTTTAGCGCAAACCGTAGTTCTGCAATCTTTTAGAAGACAAATTTATCTACAAATTAAAAGTTTCTACGATACAGGACCTAGTGGAATGCTCAGGCTTAGCTCGTAAACCCTGTAGAACTTGTGACTATCAAACCCTTACATCTTAGAAAATGGAGTTAAAATTCAAAAATTGACAACGGTGGCACAACTTGGTGCATTTCAATCCGTTCTTCATGCACGAGCACATTGTAGTCAGGTACTGGAATAAAGAATTGAAAGACACAATATCCGTGCAGGCTTTCAGGACGGGCTCGAGGGTCATTAGAATGGGAATATATTGGTTTTGATGAAGTCTCAGTCTCAGACCTATATGACTTATTTTCCATCACCGCCCGACCGGGCATGATGAGCATTTTCCCATACGTTCACCTCAAAGATTTTTAATAAATATTCAGTACTGCAAAAGCAATTGATTTTACACTAGCACTCCATAGATGATTCCATATCTTTTTTCCCAGAGATCGTGGAAAAAATGTTTCAAGCCAAAAGTTAAAGCAAATTTTGTGATTTACAATAACGCCGAACTACACTTTGCGCCAAAATGCACAAAACCGTAAAAATGGAAGGAAAACTAGAAAAAAGTAGTCCCCATAGACGATTTCATATCTTCGTCCCTAGGGGTCGGGAAAAAATCTTTGAACCCAAAAGTTTTAGCAAATTTTGTACTTTGTAATATTTATATTAGCACTAGAATGAACTTCAACGACAGTATAGGCAAAAAACAGAAAAAAGTGACAGTTTTTGTAAGATGGCGGAGAAAGACAGAGCTGGAGGGGCGAAAAAATTGGGTTACTATGGCTTTATTGTCCATTACAACATATTAAAAAACCATAACAATCGGACCTTTTGTAGGGTACCATAACAAAGATTTACAAAATGAAGGACGAAAAATTTTGTATGGGCTGTAACTTTTTCGGTATAGCATACTTCCGATTCAAATTTCGGAATGGCAACAGGCAGATCCGTATTCTGCAGGGTCAAAACCCTCGGATAACGTTGTCATCCCACTTGTTACATGATTTGCTGCTTGGTCCTAGACTATAATGGGATAGTTATCAACTTGCAAATCGATTTTTTGATATAGTAAGTAGTAAAATAACATTGTTTTGTCTCCATATAACGAAATCGTATCTTTCCTGGGGTAAAGAACGGTTTCGGTTTTATTTATTTATTATGAATTATGGGTTTATGGCAATTGCGGTTTCTGGTTGAGATTTGTTATTTTTAGGTTTATAGATACTTATCTCATTTAAACTTTTACTATGCCTAAAATAGGATTTCACTACCGGAGTCATAATGTGACGTCAGCTTATGACCGCGAAAATTAGAGGTATTTTTAAACAGTAACTATTTTCGAAAATAATCTCCCCGAATTTTGCATAAATTGTTTCCTCCCCCCTTTATCTTTTAAACCGTACTTATGTCCAAAAAAAATGTTTCTTTTTACAAAAGTAAGGCTTAACAAATACTTTCAACAAAAAATATTTTTAACACGATTGGATGCACCGTTTTTGAGTTATTGCCGAAAAACTGCGCTTCATGACAAAAGGACGTAAGTGCCAAAAACTACGCTCTTTTGCTAGTGCACTTTTTTGTATTTGTGGTAACGGCTTCGGAACCTCACACTAAGCATGATCCGACATGCTCTTGCTCGGTTTTTTCATGTTTTATGATCTATGCTACGTTCAGCTGTTAATGTTTCTGAGTTCCCAACCTTGATATCCCTACAAAATTAATAATTGTAAAACTGTCTCACGTTAAAATTAAGATACGTACTTGCCGTAAAATTGACCTCCAAACAAAGATAGCCTACTTTAACATCGTAAGGACAAATATAAAAGATTCAATGTAATCTAAACTACTTGCAAAAATAATAATGTTGAATTTCTTTTGTTTTAACAAAAATAGTATTACCCTCTTACTAATAAACGTTGAGTGACGGTGGTATAGCTATACAATGTTTTGTCCTTATCTGTCAAATTCAAATGTCACAATGATAGGTAAGGACAGAACATTGTATAGCTATACCACCGTTACTCAACGTTTATTAGTAAGGGGGTTAAGAAATTAAACTATATATTTTTTACAGTAGGTACGAATTCATTGACATTTATGTTAGTTGGTCCTTAGGAAGTTAAGACATCATATTACACTTAGCTGCTCATCATATGTCTAGTGTGGAAGCTCCGTCGAGTCTGAAGTTTTTTCTCCTTGGCAGACTTGTATTCGCGTCGACACGGACTATTCCTGAGTTCCAGGATAGTGTTGACTTTGTCAACTATTTCTTTGGCCGTCGCATGGTCGGCTTCGAAGTCGTGGAACTTGTAATTGGCGGTAGGGCTGAAGAAATAACCTGTAATGGCATAAACTCCAAGTTAAAGGCAAAGGTTTCGTTATTAGTCCAAGTTTGTCATTACAAATATATATTCCCTCACCTGTTATTTGACGAGGACAAAGATTGTATGTTAGATAATATTATGAATTGATAAATCGCAAATGGGTTACCTAGCTAAATAGCGTGCCGAATCCGATGCTATTAATAAATATACTTTTTTGGATCAACTTCCCCGATTTCTTCCACTACTTGAGCTGCAGCTCAGTTATGCTGAGGGTAAAGTAGGCAATCTATATTTTTCCAATTGCTTGAGTCATATTAAATCTCAGCTAATACTCGATCTTTAGGAATAGCAAAAGCATCGGCACGCCATTTAGATAGGTACCCCATTTGCGATTAATCCATCTTTATCCTATCCTATACTATTAAACGAGCAATATTTACATACATACATTAAATCACGGCTGTTTCCCAGAGGGGTAGGCAGAGACCACTTCTTTCCACCTGCTACGATCCTGACAAATCTCTTTCGCTTCTGCCATATTCACACATTGAGTCATGCATGCACGTCGGTATCGGGTACTTAATATTCGGCCCTTTTCCAGTATTTCTCCGATTTGATTTGAAAAAGTACGTCTAGGGCGGCCACTTCCAACCCTTCCACTCACTTTCGCTCTGTATATCTCTTTCGTCATTCTTCTTTAATCCATCCTGTCCAAAAGACCGAACCATCGAAGCATGCCTTTTTCAATCTTAGTCACTACATCTTCTTTTAGTCCACATTTCTCTCTGACCTTTTCATTCCTTACTCTATCAATCGGTTTTACACCACACATACTACGCAAAGCAAAGAGCGCATGTTAACTGCATTTATACGACTTTCATGCTTGTCTTGCCACACCCAACATTCACTACCATACATCAGAGTAGGGGCCAACACTCCATTATGAACAGCCAGTTGGGCTTTTTATGACACACCCCTTCTGCTCACAAAGGAGTACAGGGGCAAGTTTTATAAAGCTACAAGTTACAATTTTACAGGTCTAAACTGGCAACACTGCTCAAATGGTTGGTCGTCATTGGTCGAGGTTGAGTCAAATGGAAACTTGTAACCTGTAAATTGTAATTTGTAGCTTTATAAAACAGGTCACATTTCCCGCATTCACCCTCCTCTCGACATCCTTCTCACACTTACCATCTCTTGTAAACATACTTCCCAGGTACACAAATTCACTCACTTGCTCTACTAATTCACCATTTATATTTATCATGCATTCAGTCATCTCCTCGTCCTTCTCTATCACCATGACCTTGGTCTTGGCAACATTTACTTTCATACCCTTTTGCTTAAATCCCTCATTCATCACTATTACCATCTCCTGCAACTCAAATACCGATGTAGCCAGTATAACTTGGTCATCGGCCATATAAGAGGCATTTGATTAGCAACTCTTGCATAGGTACACAAACCCTTACCATACTCTTACAAATCTCGCATACAACTGTCCATGAATAGGTTGAACAGCCATTACCTCCATTCCCAGGTCTCCGGAAGGGATTTTCACCACTGCCCTTTTTCTTTTTCTCAAAGTAATGAATTAAAAACAGTAAACAAAAGCAAGGACTTTTGTCTTTGGCCATTCAGGCGATTATAAAAAAAAAACACCTCTAGAGATACTAAACCAGGCCGAGTATGCTCCATTGATCCTAACCACAGATCACCCCCAATAGATACCGCTTACAAGGCAGCCGTTGCTCACCACTCACATGCGAAATGTAATATATGTAATGTACGGTATAGCGCCGATGACCGCTGCTCGATGAGTGTCAACCATGTTTGAGACCTATGCGTACGCCTCCCGTTTGAGTTAGAAACATGTCATGAAAAATATACAGAATTCGAGAAATTACTCAAAATGCCTTCATGTTCCGTGAAATGGTGTGGAAAGTCATCAAGAACATAAAACTTCAAAAAATATGGTATAACATTTACCGGTAAGCACATTTTATATTTGACCAACAATGGTCAAGTTATATTGGCCTTTTTCGTAACGTCTCTTTTACTCATTACGTCAATCACAATATATTATTGTCCTTTTCCGATTTCGTAGTGATGTCCGGCGTTGTTTCTAAAGAAGATATTTGTGAAGTATTGAGGTATTGATATAGTAATATTTTATTGGTTACTATAATAACGTTTAAACAACAGTTGCTATGGTCATATTTTAGGTAAGAAGTTTCGCTGTTTTGCCGCGATCGAACTTTTTAGTTCTGTGAGCGATTGTTGAATGAGGAAAAATAGCCGCCACCATTGGGCTGAATTCTTTCAAAATACACTGGTGCGTTTAGTGGTTTCCGACAGCGAATACAGAAACAGAAACTGGAAATCACACAGATCTACAGATATCGATATTTAAAGCAATAATGCGAAGTAAAGAAAACCACGGTAGGCTTAGGGTATGCAAAGCTCTTCATAGAAAGAGTTGACCAGAGCTGGACCAAAAAACCTTAGAAACTCAGCAGAAGCCAACTCCGATACATTATCGGAGTTTTTACTGGGTTAAACATTTCCTAGCAAAGATGCGCCTTTATGACAACACAGATTGTAGAATGTGCGGCAAAGAGTTATTCAGCATTTAAAAAGGATTTATGAATGACATATATTTTAAATACATGTGTTTTTACACAAATCGGCGCATTGAATACGCTCAAATTACAAGTAATCGTGCGGGCACTTTAATCGTTGCATCAACAAATTAGTTGATGGACCGCGTATTACTTTAATCGGTGAATTGCATTATTCTTTCGTTCTTCATTATGGAAGAGCAAGGAGCTACACGGGCGCTTCTACTGGGCCCTAACAAGGCCCGACACGTAGACTTTTTAGCGTCCATGAACTGGCTGCGATTTGGTGGCCTCTTTGGGGAATCCAAAGGTTATGTCTGTGCAATTGCTGACAAGGTCATAATGACGAACCACTACCGGAAATATATTGTGAAGGAAGGCACGGTCGACATTTATCGAGCGTGCCGTTGCCCCGGCGAGTCCCTCAGACATATAATTACCGGTTGTTCTCATTTGGCCAACGGCGAGTACTTGCACAGAAATAAGCTTGTGGCCAGGATCATCCATCAGCAACTCGCTCTTCAATATGGTCTTGTTGAGTCTAAAGTGCCGTACTTTAAAACAAGTACACATTTAATTCTCTCTATTGGGATCAATCTGTCATCACGGACAGCAGCAGCTTAGATCGTGTTGACAGATCGATCTCAACGCCGAGCAGTGCTCGTCAACGTCACCATCCCACATGACGGGAAAGTACCTTGACTTGGCTCACGAGGTAACCGCCATGTGGGATGTTGACTCGACGATACTGCCGAAACAACTATCGGGACAATCCCGATAGTTGTTTCGGCAGTAGGTCTCATAGCGAAGAGAGAGATCAACACCACAAGAGACTCTCGCTAGATGGCTGGATCAAGGGCCAAAAACATGAGGCAGTTCTCCTTGACACGGCACGCAATGTGAGTAGGTTCCTCTCACTGCAGACCTAACGACCGGTACCTCGAGCGCTGCCCCGCTGCAGGCGGCACTCGTATTTTTTTTTGTATTAGGATTGTTATTTTACTTATTTGAATATTTATTACAAAAAACCTAATTTACAGAAAAAAAAAACTGAATTATTATAATAAGATGTTTGACAATGGCACCGTTAATATAGATAATATAGGAGGTAATCGATTGTTAGAAAAGAGACGCAACTTACAAAAATAAAAATTACATCGGCAGCTAAGTTTACCAATGAATTTTGTAATCCAAAAATTAATCTCTCGATGCTCTGTGGCCCTAGACAAGATGGATTCGGCGAACGTTCTTGCTATCGAAAATGTATACTAAAGGATTGACGTAAGCTGCCAGACGGTCGCGTCGAGCGATTATGTCAATTCCATACATTTTGACAGTTTTCGATAATACTTTACGTTAGCGTTATGCATCTTGTCTAGGGCTGGGCTGTTTTACATAAAGTATAGTTAAGAAAACTTTGTAGTAAAAATACTTACGGCATTTTGGGGTTTACTTACTAGCGTTACGATCGTAGGGGCACTGGTCGGCGTTGTAGACAATTCTGAAGATGCACTTACATCCTTTAGCCTCTAGCATTTGACACCATGCAATAGTGTCTATGCTGTGCCGAAAAAATTTGGCTTTCCACTGAAAAAAAAACGTTCAAAATTAAAACGAACTCGAGCAAGTCAAAAGTGCATTTAGAATATACTACTACGTTCAGCACTGGACGCCCTTCGGCTGACGTGTTGATAGTGCTAATTAAGCCCTTTCGTATGATACTCCACTCCAAACTTTAAGAACTTTAACTATCCCCAATAAATATATTTGGATTTTTTTCCTACAATAAAGTCTAGTAAGCGGTACAGTGAGAAGCATTAATATCTACACAGCCTTTTTGCCAGTGGCATATTTGTTGTATTCTATCGCGATCCCCACTTCACAACTCATAGCTAGCAATAATAAATAAAAAAGGCGTTACTGTCACTTGCACCTAATTAATAGTTATAATAGATAATACTAAGATGCAGAAACGCTAGACGCTTCTTCAAAATTCAACTTAGTACAGATAAGAAATGTCCTTTTATTTTGGTAATATCGTAGATGCGTCCCATTTGAATTTAAGATTTAAAGGGTTGCGATTATTTTTAGTAAAATTAAAAAATACTAGTAGATCGACCTTTTTTTCTAGATTCCGAATACCTGTATCGAAAAGTCGATCCGTGTGACGGCAGAAAAGAGCCCTTTCTTCGTCATTTTTACGGTAGGTTTGAATTCCACAATAGCGATTGGATAAAATAAGTTACATATACGTACCCATAAAACCAGCTTGCTCGCCGTCAGTGGTTCCACCTCGACCCGCTCCAGAGAAACGCCCAGGTGCACGAGTATATTGGCTCTCAATTTCCGCAGCATGTGCACTCTATACACCTTGTACTGTGGTGCTTCTGTGGCCAATTTGTGTATTTTATTCAAGTCATTCTCAGTTTTCTTGTAGATACCTGAAGTCAAAAAATATTTATACTAAACAAATTTCTGCCCGCGACTTCGTCCGCGTAGATTTCGATTAAATATGTAGCCTATGTTTTAATCCAGGGTAAAAAATCCGGCTACCCGTTGCAGCTTGAAAGAGTAACAAACTAACACACACAAACACACACACACACACACATACTTTCGCATTTATAATATTAGTAGGATTGGTCTTGAGGAGCACGAACATGTCAATCATACGTCACGTTTTCGAATCACATTTTCTATTCGAAAACGTGTTCAGAGGGCCCTGCCAAGATCCACTACGCTAACTATCGTTTCTATTCGTTTCGTGTTTAAACCAATCGCGTCACTGCAAGATGACGTGATACGAAAAGTCACGTGATCTACCAGTGACGCGATTGGTTGAAAACGAAACGGATAGGAACGCTAGTTAGCGTAGTGCCTCTTGGCAGGGCCCTCTGAATCTATTTGTAGCGCAAGTCCCTAAACCAGGCTCCAAATTAAATACATTATTTTACTTCACCTTTACGAAGAATGGTGGTGTGTCAGGTGCCTGCCGTTTGGGTAAAATATTTTTGCTCGAATACATATATCATGGCGTGGGTTAGACATCCAACAAGGTGACCCGACGACGACGTGGCTAAGGTTGCGGGAAACCGATGGATGCGGCGCAGGATCGGTCCTGGTAGCAAACCTTGGGGGAGCCTGAGGGTATACTTGTAACGATAAACGAAGTCTACGCGGAGTAGGACGCGGGCAGAGGCTAGTTTGCCTATAATTTTCCCCCTGATACACGTTTTTTTATGTAAATTGTTATTAGATTCCGCATATGATCGCACTTTTTTCTTACCTTTGTCGAAGATTTTAAAAGGTATGGTGTATTTTAACAAAGAAAAAGGTTTTACAATGAGTACAGTGTGTGACATCCATAAGAAAGAACATATATAAGTATAAATACATTTTAAGTAACGATAGCTTTAAGTGCTGTGAACCGTTTAAAGAAGGAATTAAGTTAATAGCTCCAATAAATTTAGTGTAATTCATTTGAAAGGGTCCATCGAGCAGCAATGTATAACATTAACAGCAATGTAAAACATTAACTCGGCGAATTAGTATGAAAAAAAAAGGACAACTTATGTTAACAATACACATGTTTTTATGGTAATTAGGATGCATATTAACTGTTGTCAAAATATATGTTCGTTTTGTATGGATGTCACACACTGTATTATACATACCTGAACTAACCGCCTCCAACGCGGACTTGACTGCTTCCGACGTCGCACTACCTCCCGTATTATGCCTCGAGTTCTGATTACTCTGTGCCGACTCCGGATCTTTCGGGAACATCCCGAAACTACAGAACCCATCAAACCTCATGCTGTCGTCGGGCAAAGAACAAGTCGTATGGGCCTGCGAGCTTATGCTCTTGAGCTCGACTAGCCCGAGGCACGTAAAGCCGTACTTGGAGCAAGGCTCGTAGGCGTCTAGGCACGGGAAGGCCGTGTCGACTTCGCCGTCGTCCTCTGCTATACAGAGTCCGTAATCGTCTATCTCGCCGAGAGACTTGTCCGGGTATTCTATGCTAGAAAGGTATAACATATACTTAACTGTAATTTTAAGATAATACCACTTTGAATTCCATGCTAATAAATTACAAAGCACAGTTTTTTCACCCATTAATCAGATCAGATCCTCTTTTAAAAATAAGCTAGTATTTGATCGCATGCGCCGAAATAAATTTGGTTAAAACTAAAGAAATCAGCGGAATATCCGAGTTTTGTTTAACTTTGGGCGAGTTTAAAAAGCTAAATGGATTAAAATATTAGGGATATCGTTAGGTTGAGCTTGACAGGCCGGGTGCTCTAAAATAGGTGTAGAAAACAACTTACTTGTTGTCCAAAAAATATGCCGAATAAATAAATCGGTACCAAACACTTTTATTTGTCTCAACAAGTCCGTTGAGATTGTAAAAATAATAATGAATGTAATTTATGATAATCGCATTATAAACTACATTTATTTAATAAATCAAATTTATATAAGTTTATGTAATTGTACAAGATAAGGTTTCATTTGGTGGAGGTGAAAGAGGTGAAAACTTATGACCTTTCATCAGTCCTACATCCTAAAAACTTCAAAAATTCAGAACTAGGTACATGATCTGATGAGTTACTCTCCCGTTTTATTACAGGTTAGTGGGCTCCGGAGGAGGTTAATGAATATTTTACCAATTAAAAATAGCTTAAGCCTTACCTGAACTTATAACACGAAAGTCCAATCAGATCTTTAATCCTTGCACTGGCTATGATGCAGATAATAATCGGGTAATTTCTGGCGTTTTCGGGCAACGTAGTCAAGAAAATCTTAAACATTTTCGACTGCAGCCCAGTCTGCGCCGTGCTATCAAACTTGGCGTACTCCAAATATTGTCGGTGAGGCAATTCTGGACACTTCTCCATTTGCTCGGAAAGCAAAGACTTTTGCTTTACGCCTTTTTTAATGTCGATTTTCTTGAACGCCGCCGCCATTTGCTCGTCCGTCAGTTGCGTGGTTGAGTCGTCCCATTTGATAACTTTTATTTTAGCTGCCTTTTGCAATGCTTGCTCTTTTTTGTCAAGCCATTGCGCAGTGTTAGATCTTTGTCTAAAACAGATATAAATCAAAATGAACACTGCACCGACCAGCTCATGCCGCGCTGACCAGTACGTCGGCCCAGCGGACCCTCATTACCATTCTTATTTATGTTTTTCAATAACAAATCCGAGCCGGACGATGATAGGAGAATATAAAAAAGCTTAATAACAAAGTTACGTTCTGTCCTCTTGCGTTAATTTGATTAAGAACATTATTATATTCATCAAAAAAATATGTTCTTAATTATGTAATAGGTAATAGGTATAGCATAGCTTACGAATTCTGAATGCATTTGTACAACAACTCCAATCATCATTAAGAAATTTTTGAGAGATGCATTTTTACGACTTATCCCAATGAACGGCTTTTGAAATTCAAGAGGATGTAGACGAATTAGATACTTGTACGCTACATCGCATTGCCGTTAACATGATAAACACAATTATGTACTTCGCATTGAATATCAAACCACGATTAGAATACGATTCGAAAGTTAGCACAACAGTACTTAAATTAATATATAAAAACATAAGTAAATCTTTGATATCTTCGTTCTTTGCTCAGACACTCATAGATAATAGATTTCCAAAGTATGCTATAGGTACCATAAACGGTCACTACATATATCAACTTTATATACTAGGTAAATGTTGTCATTTATTAAAAAAAACATCTCATATTTTACATATATATATATCTGTCATTATTTTTCATTTAATTCTCAGGTTATCGAACCTCTGTAACTAACAAAATTACATTTTTATAAAATATGAATCATGGTAAAGTATAGGCATTTGCAGTATGTACCATAATTATAGCATTTGTATTTTATTTAACTAGTATAATTCGATGTATTTTCTATACATCATACTGAAATAAATATTTTCATTTATCTGCACACTCTACCATTGACAATGTCATTTCATGTATTAATTTAGAAACAACATTTGCGTTGAATCCTATTCTAATCGCGGTTTGATTGATATTATTCTCTTCCGAAAAGCAGTGGTCCCGTGATTGGACACGTACAGTACCCCAACGAAAATGTTTAGCACTTTAGTGCGTTGTCATAGTAAATTTCAAACAGAACATCAAATGAGACCCATGACAATGACAATGACATTCACGATGACAAGGTTCTAAGTATGCTCAACATTTTTATTGGGTGACTGTACCTACTACATTACATCATATATCCGGCTGCCAAAAGTACTCAAACTTTGAAATCGAGTAGGTACTTTTAGAATATTAGCTAGTCGAACATTACATTATACGTAGGTAATAGGTACCTAAATAATAATAAATACTTGAATAGGAACATCCATTAATTACTTAATTCTTAATTTTAAAACACCAAATGTTATAATCCCGATTTTAATGTTATAATACCGATTTGAATGTATGCTTCCGGAAGGTTTATGTGTATATTAAGAGTAGGTAAATATCTCCCGGACATAGCGTAATAAATTCAAACTATGCCACCACTGCCACCACATTTAATTTTCTGCTGTTTACTATTTACATAATTTGTTACGTCTGTCACCGCGACAGTTTGGAAATCATAGGCGTAATGATACTGAGCGAGAGCGGAATATGCTATTTACCTACATAAATGAAATGTCTAAAAAAACGGGCATGAGCATGTCGGACCATGCTCAGTGTAGGGTTCCGAAGCCGTTACTACAAACACGAAATACTATCTCAAAAAACATCAAGTGGGTCAGGCTAGAATTTTGCCGCATGTAACATAAAAGTAACGTAGATTTATTTGTAGTTTTGGCTGTAGCGGGGTAGGGACACTTGACTCTAACAAAAATTACCATTTCACAAACCCTTAATCAAAAAATTGTTTTTACGATCCCGGAATATTTTTGAAAGACCTATCCAACGACACCCCACAACATGTGATGGAAAAAAAACAAAGTTACGTGTAGGGGAGGTACCACTTTGTCGGCGTGACTAATTTGTATATTTATGCCAACAAATAACAGCTTTCTAGAACTAAGAGTCTCTGAGCTAAACTGCGGACGCACGGACGGACGTACGGACATGGCGAAACTATAAGGGTTCCTAGTTTGACTACGGTACCCTAAAAACGTCAAAATGGCAGATTATAACCGGCCAGTTAATTTGGTTTAGAGAATCCAGTGATACCAGTAACGAAAGGTTGTAGGTAATTCGTAATTGTCACTAAAAATAAAAATAAAAAATTGAAAAATCAAAATACCGCCTTCAAAAACGCGAAAAATAACTTCTTTAAAATTGTAGATACATAATAGGTTAGTCCAACTGATGTCGTTGTTGTCTTTTTGTTGAAAATATTGTGGTCGCCAACATCAGTTGGACGAACGTATTAGGTATCTACAATTTTAAAGAAGTTATTTTTTGCGTTTTTGAAGGCGGTTTTTTTGTTTTTTTTTAAACATTTATTTATTTTATATTGTTTAGTGATCATAATAGGTACGCTGTTACCTAGTCCCACTTCTTAGTTGATATGAAACTTTAAGTTATTTCACGCGCGCCGCAAGAAACGCCGCGGGAAAGTCATAGTCATATTTCAACAAGTAAATATTCTTCGTTGTAGTCGCTCAACAATCTTAATCGAGATATCTTATCGCCACCCTTAAAATAGGTACCTTTGAGGAGTTCCGGTGGCCATCTGTGGTCTTCATCATCAGTTCCACTTCAACAAGTGATACTTTCTGAATGCAAATGCTAGACTTGTTACTAAAAATAATAAAATCGCTATATGTTTGCCTACAATATTTGAGGAGTTCCCTTAATTCCTCACTGATCCCTTCATTATATTCAGATTTGGTGACAATGGGACCACCTCGGAAGTATATTCTATCAAACCAAAAAAGATTTTTTGAAATCGGTCCTCAATTAGGACAATTAGTAATCGGTGAACATACATAAAAAAATACATACAGTGGAACTTATAACCTCCTCCTTATAACCACCGTAACCCCGTAACTAGAATCGACAATGTAGTTCGTTTTCAGATTTACCATCAAAAATAGTCTCAGTGGAATGGTTAATGTTTAAAGAGCTTCGTTCTACAACTTAAAAAATACGCAATATTTAGAAGATTATATGGCGGCTAAATTAATAAAACTGTAAATAATCTCTCTTGACTATAATAAATAACATAGTTCACTTTAACATGAATAGGTTAGGTAGGTACCTATTTTATGCACTTCGCTGTTTTACATTGCGGATGTCACCAACAATTGAATAGATGTTTTATTAATAATTTACCTTTTACCGGTGCATTTGCACACCATAAACAATTGTTTTACCATTAAACTTCTGTTTAATTGTTTGATACCTAAACTCTGCACGTACCCGTCGCTGTTGATAACTACAACGGTAGAAAGGGTATCTCGAAATATAATGTCATTTAAATGAAAACGAAGAAAACTACCAATTTAAAATGCACAGTACCTCATCAATCTCATCATCATATCCGGACCATCTTCCATCATCAAATATGTAATCATAAATGAACGTTTAAACGCGTGCTCAACGTGACGGTTGGGAAAAGAAAGACGTTCCCAAACCAGTCAATAGTTAGCTGACGTGGTATAACAAGACACCGCTACGGCGTCAGGTTCTAGGAACATGCGCATTATAGACCGGGAGATACTGACACAAAAATTCCCGGTCATTTGTACCAAGTACGGCGACCCTTCGAGGGTCTAATTACGTAATGACGAAAAGGAAAATGGTGATCATAGCGCCGCGGCGGCCCAATCGCGTGGGCGTTAATCGAACGTTTCGGATAAATTACGAGTGTCGAACGATTTGTACTACAAAAATTATTAAATGCCATACTTTTCCGTTGTTGCTTACAGCCCGCTATACCGACGATAAAACATTAGCTAAAAAAAAAAACTATTCAACCTATTGTACCAGTCTAATTTTTGCACAGGTAATCATCATTGTTTAGCCATTCACGAAAATCACCATGCCATACTTTTCCGACGGTTCCAAATGGCCGCCATACCGCCGCAAAGGAGTAATTTTTTTTTTTGCAAAACGATTTGTACCACCCTATAACTTTTTTTAACATTTCTTTGTATGATCATAAATAGAAGTCTGATAATGCCATACCTGTGGGAGGTGGCGAATGTGTACAACGTTTTTTCAAAATTGTAAGATATTATGCGCATTTCGAACGATTGGTACCAGTATGGACCTATTTATTTTTTTAGCCTATTTTGGTGTCCCATTCCTGGGCAAAGGCCTCCCCTCTTTTCCGCCATTCGTTCCGGTGGTTGAGTGCATGCTCCCGCCATTCGCTTTGAAACGCGTCTAAGTCATCCCGCCATCTCCTTTTTGGTCTGCCTTTGCTCCGGTGGCCATCTTGCGGGGTCCATTCGGTGGCAACCTTGGCCCACCGTTCCGGATGCATTCGGCAGGCGTGTCCAGCCCAGTCCCACTTAAGCTTAGCGGTCTTGGCACCCACATCCGCAATACCAGTTTAGGAGCGCAGTTCGGTGTTTCTGATCTTGTCACTTCTACGAACACCGAGTATGCTGCGCTCCATTGGTCGCTGGCAAATCTTGAGTCGGGATTTTTGGGCTTCAGTCAATGACCAAGTTTGGGCACCGTAGGTAAGGATGGGAAGAATACAAACGTCGACCAGTTTGCGCTTAAGTGAAAGTGGAAGTAAAAATACAAAATTTCAAACACATATGTGGCGGCAATCTTGTTTTATAATCTGGGGGTCGGTTTTTTAATCTTACTGATGATCTTGAATTCACTAGTGAAAATATTCTCACCGATTACATTGAAATCACTATTTTTAATAAAGTGGTGGTATTTTTGGATATCATACCCTGTCTACCAACATGCAGCTAACCTGCCGTTTTTGTCATAAACAAGCGTCTAGTTGATTCCCGTTTTACGCAGAATGTTAAATGCCATACTGTAACAATTCGTTCCAATGTTTTTTACAGCTTGGCTCGAGTTTGACAGTCTTCCGCTCCATGGTCACAGTATGGGATATTTTTCTTAGGTAAAATTTTATCCAAACGAACCAAATACAATGATGCCATACTATAACAAATGATTTTGTCTTGTACCTTGAAAAAGTTTTTCAAGTATGGCACCAGTTTTTCCCCCTATGGCAAATATAATTACGGTCACATTGTAAGATATAATTTCCAAAAATCCAATTGCCATAATGGTAAATCGTTAAAAAAAACCTTTATATCTTGGCTCAAGTGTTTGAAGTATGGCACCACTTTTCCTCCCACTAGAAGTATGGAAAATAGAATAACGGTCACGTTGTATCATATACTTTCCAAAAATCCAAATGCCATACCTACAGGTACAAATAGTTTTGTAAAAACATAATTACTCTTTTGCGGGCGGTATGGCGGCCATTTCGAACCGTCGGAAAATTATGGCTTGGTGATTTTCGTGAATCGACGATGATTAGCTGAGCAAAATTTAGATCGGTACAAATGTTTGAACTGTTTTTTTTTAAATTAATCTGTTATCGTCGGTATGGCGTGCTGTAAGCCACGCTGGAGGAGTATGGTATTACGCTACCGCCTACTTCTTTTTTCATCGACTGTCGGAAAATACAAGAATTTTTGTGTTACAAATCGTTCGGCACTCCTAAATTATTAGCCACGTTCGATTAACGCCCATGCGATTGGGCCGCCGTCACCAGCGCTATGACTATCATTTTCCTTTTTGTCATAACGTTATTTGACCCCTTAAGGGTCGCCATACTTGGTACAAATGACGTGAAATTTTGTGTCAGTATCTCCCGGTCTATTATGTCTAATCGGCTTAATCAGCTGGTTTCATTCGTACATTGCAAATAGAACACAAATTTACATAGATATTAAATGTAGATAGTATGAAGAGACGTAAGTAAGTAGATACATTTATCATTTAGAAATTTGCCAATTCACCTTACAGATAGGATACCTATAGGTAGTTCAAATTGGCACATTACTGAAATGTCCAGATTAATAATTAATAATTGTGGTGGTCGGTACCTGCTCTATAATATTACTCTAGGCGATGAATAAACCAAGTAATTTTATTTATTTGGGATTGAACGTTACATTACATGTCATAGATTTATTCAGTGCTCGGTGATAGCTACTTGATGACGAGCCCATGCTAAAGATAGACAGCTTAAATGAGTAGGTATAATAATAGCGCGCGTAGCGTGATACACAAGTATACACAAGGATACATATGGCGGGAAAAAAACTAATGGAGATTTTCCGTGTCTTATAATGTTTTGGGATTAGCCGCAACTTATATATTACGCCATAAAACGTTACAAGGAAAAAAATTGCTCTGCAGACTAACATTTCGCGTGTTGCGGTAAACAAAATACTTGAAATAGTTACAATCTCAAGGTAAAGGCTTACAATCGTAGAAAAGTTCACTTCCTTAATGATCGGCTTCGTAAATTACGATGCGAAAGTTGACCGATGCTGCTTAAGAGACACGATGCGAAAAAAATACGCTTCACCGATCAATAAATCTTCATGTTGGAAGAAAAGTTCAACCGACAAAACAATAAAGTTTATGCCAAAAGCAGCAAAGATGTTCCAGCTAGGGAATGCAAATAACCGGTTATAGCCGGTTTTAACCGGTTATTTTCATACACAAAAACGGTTAATAACCGGTTAAATTGCATTCCCTAGTTCCAGCTCGAGCACGAAAAATATCGCGTTCCAATCATCCATGTGATGGTATGGTGGGGCGATTCGTATGAAGGTGTCCCTCCGCTCCATTTTTTAACCGACTTCATAAAAGGAGGAGGTTCTCAATTCAACTGTGTTTTTTTTTTAAATGTTTGTTACCTCAGAACTTTCGACTGGGTGAACCGATTTTGAAGATTCTTTTTTTGTTTGAAAGCTGGTGCTTCCCATTTGGTCCCATTCTTATCAAATGAAGATTTGATGATGGAATCCATGAGGAATCGACGGAACTCTTCAAAATTTATAGGCACACCTATAGCGATTTTGGTATTTTTCATTGTAACTCGTGTATTTGCTCTTGGAAAACACTATTTGGTAAAGTGGAACTGATGATGAAAACCATAGATGGCCACCGGAACTCCTAAACGGTATATATTTCAAGGGTGGCGACAAGATATTTCGATTAAGATAGTTGAGCGACTATGACGAAGCATATGTATGTTTAAGTATATGACTATGACTTTCCCACGGCGTTGCTTGCGGCGAGATTGAATTTCAATGTTCTATAGTTTCTAATTAATTCTTATTAATTAAAGTGGGACTACATAACAGCATAATTATGATCACTAAAAAATATAAAATAAAATAAAAGTTTAAAAAAACAAAAAACCGCCGGTCTTTTGTTTTTTTTAACTTTTGTTTTGCCAAGAAGGCGTCAAGAAGCTCGTATAAAGAATAGGTGCTGTCATTTGAATGCTTGTAGCTTTCCGCCGTCTGTCCCTCCATATGTACGCAATGCAACGGATTTTAATGTGGTTGTCATCAATAGATAGAATGACTCAAGAGGATGGATATTGTGTATAATAAATTCTGGTTTATGTAAGGATATTACGGAAAACTCACATAAGATGAAGCAAAGCGAGGGCAGGTAGCTAGTTAAAATTAAGTTTAAATTCACTTACTTACATCCTTATCATACCAGAAAGTTACCATTCCTCACATATAGGTTAGATTACATACTAGTTTAAAATAATACAAATTATAAGTAAAACTAAAACTAAATTCTTATACAGGGTGTTGGACAGAAGGTTGGACAAACTTCAGGGACTAACTCTGTAGAGCATTCTCATCAACTTTTATTACGGGACCAACATCCAAATCGCGAAAAAAAAACAGTTGTTCCATACAAACTTTGAGAGCTAAACAGCTGAAATGTGCCTAACACCCTGTATAAACAAAATATAAAATAATTAAAATTAACAATATGGCCTAACCACCAGCACTGGATATCACTCACACACAGTGCTGGGGGTGGCGTAAGTGGAGTAAGTAACCATCCCTAATATAAACGGTGTAGGGTAGAGGTAGGGATAATAACCATATATTTTAAAGTAAAGGTAGTGTAGGAAGGATTTCTAAATTGTTTCAAATACAACAATATATTTTTTTTAAGGACTGAAACGAGAGGTCATTAAATAGGTCTTTAAATTTACTTTATTTTGTTCTATGAGCACCAAGTCAAATTCTATTGCAGAACCAAGATATTCTTTAGTCAAGAGTGAAAACGGGTTTTGTTAGGAGAATGGACCTTCTAATTCCGGTAGGTAGTTATAACAAATTATCATAATAACGAGGGTATACCGAAATTAGCGTGAACTACGTCACAAAATAGATAGGTACAGAAGTCAATCACATGTATGTACTTCACTTTTCATACCTACACTCGGCGTTCACTCTATGGTTGGTCAACTATGGCTTATGCACAAAAAACTATCATGGTAGTGGCACTTGTAGGTATCTAGTTGTTTGATTTATTGTTGAGAATTAAACGGGAAGAATGGAAATATAAATGAATAATTACTAAAATATGATTATTTTAATGTCATTGTTATGTTATTACAAATTTGACTATCGCAAATCCCTAATAACTTCTAAACGGATTACCCTAGTTACACAATTTCTATTGCCCTATCCGTTTTAGACCTAAACCTGTCAAGTGACACTAAAAACAACACAATATCTACACAAACAAAAAAACATGTTTTCAACTTACGTGAATTGAATTTACCTTACAAAAATTTTGTTACTTGGTTTATACTGATTCAAAATAGGAAACTATTATATAAATCGATCTTACACCGTTTAATGTTGAATTTAAACAAATAACTGTCCACTGAACAGTTACAATAACTTTTTTTTTGTTGCTCCATTATTGCACAAAAAAGTTCAGACGCATGTCTCAAGCGGATGGCACTGGTCCCAACCGGTCCGAGATATCGTGTCCGTGAGCAGTGTCTATGTGTGCGTTGCTCGAGCGCACTTTGTATGTAGATTGATTTCTGTACCTATCTATTTTGTGACTACGTTCATTTGCTTAATGTGTTATTGGTAATTCGAGGAATTGTGGGGTACAGTGTGTACCAAATTGGTCCCACAGGATAGAATGCAGCAACATGGGAGACAAATAATATTAATTAGCTACAAAAATCACTTTATTTTGCACACTTTGGTATTGTTATTAATTTATTATTACTGATTTGTATTCTCTAAGAGTACCTGTTTTTTCATAGGGGCCATAAAATGTAATAAAGTAGATTTTAGGACTTATTTAATGACCTAAATCTCATCTTTGTTCGTTTTTGGACCAGGCTCCATACAAAGTTGCACATGGTTCTTTGATCACATTTGATTCATGAACATAACAAAAAACATAACCAGGGACAAAACTGCTCCAGAAAACCTATTAGTGAAATTTGTTAAAAAAATGGTATTTATATGGCTTTGTTATTTCAAGATTTATCAAATTAGTCAAACAAAAGGAGAAAAACAGTGTAAGAAGAGTAAATTATTCCATAATATACCTATGTCCCAATATATCATCATAGCGGATATAGCTGCCGGCCAGGTCGTCGTCTTCACTGTCTTCTGCTTGAGGATAAGGGTCGAATTGAGTGACCGGTTCGGGCTCGACTTCCGATATGTTCCCCATGCCATCCCACCCCTTGCTCGTACTCGGCTGGCACAGCCGCTCACTCCTCAGCCGCTCACGCTCGTCTACCGCTTTGGTTGCAAAAAACTTCGTATAGTCTTCCCCAGCCATAACTATTTCGCACAACCCTGTATCGTCAGTGACGATGAAGGCGTCCCTGATGAGCTTCAGCAACCAAATCTTGTTGTCGTATGTGGCCATGGTTAAGTTATTCTATGTTAAATACAAGACTGATTACATTTTAGTTTTAGTAGGTACCCTCGTTCCAATTCTACAAATTCAAAACACGAAAGTTCCAATTCCAATTCCAATTTTTCACGGAATGGCTTCTGTCCATATGGACAACTTTGCCAGTGTCAAGGTTTATTCCCAAACAAATATCTGACATCTCAATTGTCATGTTTTGTATTATAGGTATGTATATATCGTCCTTACGCTTGTCACAGATTTAAGGCCGGCCGCATACATTCGTCTTCCGTATACGGTTTCCGATCATACGATTTCCGCATTGGGACATCCGCGGTCGGCCGCATACATACGTTTTCCGTATACGTTTTCCGAATGCGGAAACCATATTCGGAAAACTTATGTATGCGGCCGGCCTTAAGGGCATGGTATGTCTAAGGCCGGCCGCATACATTCGTTTTCCGTATACGGTTTCCGAATACGTTTCCGCATTCGGGGGTCATTTCGCGTTTTTGATAAAAAGAGGTGTTCCGGCCAATAAAAAAATACACATTGCTTTATCATTATTATTTACATCCGCGGCCGGCCGCATACATACGTTTTCCGAATTGGGTTTCCGCATTCGGCCTAAAGGGTGTTTTCAGTGCTAGCTGGTTTCAACTATTCCGTATTTAAACTAAAAGAGTTGCACAAAAATATACAATTTGACGCTTTTCGTGTATAAATAATCCCTCTAGGGCCTCTGCGCACTATCCTTCCGTGTTGTCCGTCCGGGCACGATGCACGACGCAAAACGATAAATACGACTTGGTTGGTAAAGTTGCCGACAATAGAATTTGCGAACTATGTAAACAAAACCAAACGAACCAATTCACCATGATTAATCGATAATCACGTACTTTTAAAGATCAACTGAGGTCTTTGCAACGATTTATACACTAAATCATTATTTTTATATTAAGTTTAAGATGAATGAATAATTATTATACGTTATTTTTAATAAAAACACGCTTGGTGAATATTTGAGGTTATGTGTCAAACAGTACTAATTTGTTTACATAGTTCGCAAATTCTATTGACGGCGACTTTAGACATGGTAGACTGCTGAAGGATAGTGCGTAAAGGGCTGTGGCCCGTTTAACGAAGCTGCAAGTTACAAATTACAAGCAGAACTCCCTTTCTAGCAAAAAGAGAGAAAGAGACTTCCGCTTGTAATTTGTAACTTGTAGCTTCGTGAAACGGGCCGCAGAACTTTACACTGTTGTGAGTGTTGTGTTGTGACCAAAGTTCAGGGGGGGCACACTTACTAGTGGCAACATTTTCAATTGAATACAGCGCCTCTGGCGCCTGTTGAAGAACTAAAAAGGCAGCCATCTTGTGTGTACTTGTCAAAAATTAAAATTGTCACTTGTCACCGCCATCCCGGCATCCCGCCATTGACGGCCATTGTAAACTCGACCCTCTGTTCGAATGTTTATGCGCTCTCTATCTCGTTTTATTGTTAATTTGTTAGTTATTCTTGTTTTTCGTTACTGTTGTTTTTTGTTACTGTTGTTCTTGTTGTGTTTTGCTTCGTGTTAAGTTTCATTCTATTTGTTTTCAAGTGTTGTTTTTGTTTTGTTATAACCCGTGCTTATAACATGAGTCAAATTCCGAAAAGATATTGTGTTTTCGGCTGTGACTTTCTGGGTAAGTGTTATTTTTCATTCCAATTTCGTTAATAGTATACGTGTATACTCACGCCGAAAAGCCCGGTTATTGACTGTTGAAATTCTCGTATTTGTTCCACGTGGTACTTTTCTGCTGGTTGACAAACTTTTAAAAGAAAATAATACTTCGCAACGCCTGTTAACCAATTTAGAAAAATACCACGTTGAGTAGTTTTGAACAGCAAGTAGCCATTAATCGGGTTAAAATATTAGTAAACACTGTTATTACTTATTAGAGATAATAAAGTAACATGATTGGCGAATTAAACCAGTAATAACATTAATTAGTTTTGTAGACAAATAATATAATTCCAAAATCATGGTATGGAAAGAGGTGCTCAACTTTTTCCCATAATTAATGTGTATGTATTATGTACGGCACAAGAAAGAAAAATGTGTATGTTTGTCAACCAACCAATCAATCAATCAATAGCCTTTTTATTCTCAATTAAGAAGCTTTACCTCCACGCCTGTAATCCCAGAGTGGGGTAGGCAGAGCTACAAGGCTTCTATTCCCGGCGGTTATAACAATATCGTCTTTGAGTTGTTATGGTATTGTTTTTAACATCAGCGGCCATTATTGTCGAGTAAATAAGAGCTATCAAAACGTTCACAATACGATAACAGATCATAGACAATATTGTTTTTACTGCCTAGAATACCGGACCAGTATTACCTACAACTTTAAAAACTTGTTGATAATTTAGTTACCATTTTGCACAAAACAGGCAATTTTTAATTAGATAAGTTTATATTAAGTTATATCTCTTAATTCAGCGTTCCTCATGGCAAAGGCCTTCTCTAACGACAGCAGTCCTTAGCTACTTTGATCGTAACTTTGATCTCATCATCCCATCTTTTCGTTTATGTAATAGATTAAAAATAACATGTAATTCTTTATGTTTCAGTCACATTATGTGTACCAGTGCATCGATTTCCTAATCCGGAAAAAAAACCTGATGTTTTTAATGCTTGGATCTCAGTGGTTGGAGACAAACTCAAAGAGACTGACCATATGAAAATATATAAGTCTAAAAGAGTGTGTGATCATCATTTTGATTCCAATGACAAGATGTCAGCAGATCGAATAAAGCCATCTGCAATCCCATCAGTAAATTTACATTGTAAGTAGATTTCAATTTTAATTTTTTTATGGTGCAAAGAAACTACAGTACTTAATAGTGGGAACCTATCACAATCACTAAAAACGTTTGTCTGCTGTCTGCTGTTTGTTGGTATTTGCATTTCACAATTTATTCTATGAACAAATTAACTTTTCAAAATATGACCTCAGAACCTAGGTTAGGTTAGTTTTATAACAATTCAGGAAAGTTAAACGGTTGTAGAGAAAAATATTTTTATGGAAAATGAAAATCCTGACAAGAAAAACAGCGGCCAAAAGTTTTTCAGGCTTATGATGGGTAACCTTAATAGTTTTCACCTTATCTCAAGTAATTTTTTATCTAATGTATCACAATTTTTTAATAAATGTAATAAATCAACTGATAAGTTACTCATAGTCCTATGCTTTGGATACACCGATTTAGTTATTTATGTATAGTATTTTGGTGGATGCTCATATTTCCATTTTGTACCTCAAGCTTTAAATCTTCTAGTCTCATTTAAGTTTTTGTAAATTAAATTTAGGAACTTGTTAGTTCATTTATAATTTGACTACTGTAATTTGTGAATAATTTAGGTAACAATTTGCAACAGCTTGCTACAGTACAGATTGTAATTTGTAGTACGTAGATAAAATTAGACTAATGTTAGATTTCACCTGTTTCTTGGAGAGGTTTTATCTTAATTATTTATGCCATCGATTAGTACAATAAAATAGTAAGTGTTTATTTTTTGCATTTTTAATTGGTTCGATTCCACCCTGTATACACATATTTTTTAAATGATATATTTTTAATATTTAATATAACAGGAAATCTGTGTGTAACCGTTTGTGTATAGTGTGTTAGTAGAAACTAACTACCGACCCGATTTAAATTTTTGACAGTATGGCATTTCTTGTTAAAAAATGACAGTTAAATATGCTGATAATAATATTGTTTTTTTTTGTAGGTATACATCAAGGATGTACTACATTTTTACAAGCAGACCATTGCTATACACGTCCCCTGCGTCAAAGTCTCCAATCTGTACCATTGATGGATGTAACAAATTTACCGGGGCCATCAAGACTTGTAGTTGACCCAGCGGAAATTCCACTACCATCTGGATCTACGGAAACCACATGTTTGACTACAACTGATAAGTCCCAATTTCGAAAACAACGCACAAAGTTTGATGCAGGTGAGAAAATATTTTTTTTTTTGGTTTCACTGATATTATTGACCTACTTAACTATTTAGGTAATAATTAGACCCTGTTATCAATTGCTCAGTTTGGGGGCAAACGTCACAATAGGGTAGTCTGGGGACTAAATGGAACGGTGTTCATTTATTCATTTATTTGTATTGTACTTTATATTTTCAGTGCTACCTATGTGAGTTTCCAAACAGATTTACGCAACTTTATATGTATGTATACAACGTGTTATAAAATACCCCGTAAAAAATATAGTAAATTTTCAAAGCCAAAAATATTGTCAACCCTAGTAAGTGTCAGGGAACCGGAGTTAGCATAGATTATTTAACAGAGAAGCCAACCTACCAATTTAATAATTGTCAACTTTAATGATTTTTCTGGTTTTCATCCACAAAGGTTCAATACTATGATGTCATTATGCTTAAGTACTGGCTTCAAAAAACGTCAAGACGGAAAAATGTTATGTTGTCAATTTCAAATCTTCTTATCGATACTCTAAAATTGTTTCGTGTTTTTTCCAAAATGATGATGTTTTCTAACTCAGAATATTACGACTCCAAAACTCGACTTGTAATATCTATCTAATCGAATTCTGTACATTTTGTTAGTATGTCTCTTGATCGTTTCACGAATTAGGTAAAAATGTACATGAACATTCTGCGTAGTTTACTCTTTAATTTTACTGAAATAGGGTTTGCACATCAATGACAACAATAATGATTTTTTTTTACCGTTATGTCATACCGTGATAGTACGGTTCTCAAATATTGTAAATGGATTTGTTATAAGGCACCATTTAACCCCCTTTCGGCTTTACGGGTATTTTTGTAACACCTGTATTTATGTATGGTAAGAACTTTTTAAACTAGCCCAATCTGTTAAACACATCTCCTTGTTAATCGGGACACTTTATAAAATTCGTTCTAAGTATATGCTTATATATATATATATATATTATTATAATTTATAATAATAATAATAAATAAATAATAATAAAGCCTTTTTATTCAGACATTTACACAATTTTTACATTACATATAAAACACAAAGCTAACATATTTTCTCTTTTCCACGCACTAGTTTAATGTTCTAAAATTTGCAGCTTGCTTCGCTTTTGCAGGTCTGTTTGCCAGTCGGCAAAGGCCTCCTCCAGTATATATATTATTATATATAATATATTTGCCTGAAAATGTAATTGCAATAATATTTCTAGTGAATTAAGTATCTTTTGTCTTACGAGGCAGTGCATTTTTAAATCAAATTCACCAATGTGTTAATGTTCAGTACTTCTCAAGATGTATGTACTGATATGTAGGTACTTATGTCAACCACTTGTTGATAATGTCCGAATAACTACACAGCACAGCCAAACTATACTGTTAGCCACCAAAACCTACGTGTTGGTCTAGGTATTCAATTTTAGAATTACAAATATAACAGATCCGTCACAAACAATAAAAACAGAAGGAATAAAAGCATTTTAGTTTAATTTTCCATTTTTTATAGTTTTTTTTCTCAAACCACCAAAACTACTAAGCTCTCTTACTTTTTTTCATAATCATAAATTTAATACTTGCTTTTTTATGTAGTATGAGATTTTTTACACGACTGCCCAAAAAAAGGAGTGTAATGTTTTACGTTTTTAGGTTTCATGTATGTATGTATGTACGATATTTTATTCCACCATAATTTCTAAAAGCCTGAGCCGATTTAGATATGTGTGGTATCGTTAGAATCCATTCACCATCCCGAGTGACATAGCTAAACTGTTTAAATTGAAATAACAAAAGGGCATATAAAAAAATTAAAAAAAATATGTTTTGAAATGTGCAGATTAACTGCCGCACTCAGAGACGTCATTTAAATTTAATGCCTGTTTAGTGTCGTGTTGTCTTATTCTATTGCTGTAGCAAAGAAAGTGACAGCAGCAACTTTAATCAAACATTAAATATAATTGACGTCTCTGAGTGCGGCAGTAAGAGCCCTTTCATATGACACGCCATTGGCTATAATCAAACCACTTGCATTTTTCAACTCCCCATTCTAGACCCCTTGTCAATTATTAATAAAATTATTTTCATTTCTTTTTAACAAAAACCAAAAATGGGCAAGCAAGTGGTACAACTATGCCAAATTTCAAGTTGATAGCATTTGTAGTTGCTGAGAAAACCTGCTGTGACATACAAACAGACAGAAAGACAAACAGACAACGAAGTCTCAACATAAGGGTCCCTTTTTTACCATTTTGGTACGGAACCCTAAAAATGCAGTCTGGTTTTTATTAAAGCTTGATTTTCATTAATTTTATATAGTACTAGAGGACGCCCGCGACTTCGTACGCGTAGAATTAGTTTCCCAGTACTCCCCCCATTTCTTCCCGTTGGGGGTCGATTTTCGGAAAATCCTTTCTTAGTGCTCACTTAGATCGTGAAAGGAACCCCTGTACCAAATTTCAAGTTTCTAGGTACAGTAGTTTCGGCTGTGCGTTGATATGTCAGTCAGTCAGTTTAGCCTTTTATATATATAGATGAGGTCAAACGTTAGGAGTTCATTTAATATTAGGTCCTTACCTATGAAATTGGCGTTTTATATGGAGAATTTTATGAAAACGGTGGTTTTCATACATTTAATTTTGCGGATTATTTAGTAACGTCAAAAGCAAACCAAACAAAACTCTGTCAGGAATATTGGACACTTCTAAGCTATATTAAACATATCTTAATTACTTAAAAATAGTTAGCTTCATAAAACTCTGCGTAATTGAAACACTTGAACTCACAGCACATGAAAAGAGTTGAGTTCATACTTTACTTTTAAACACTAAGTAAGAAATTGAGCCATATTATTTGTATCTAAAACCTTTGTAACACATTGTATTAATGAAATTTAAAAATAATTTGCAAGTTAAAATTGAAATGAATAAATTCCGTACGAAATAAAACACGCAATAATAACGCCAATTTCATAGGTAAGGACCCAATATTTTTGGATAAACAATGATTTATCTTCAGTAGTTACTTTTATAGGATAACAAGATGTTAAATATTTGAACGACATTTTATATTAAAATGACTGTACAACTTCTTTCAATCCAAAGTCTTTGATATTTTGGCTGTTGAATTATTTTTTATTGTGATATTTATATTATTACCTTAATCTTATGTTTTTGTTCTTCATTTGCAGAAAAAACCTTCGAGTTTTTGCAAGAAAAAAAATTCAAGAACTGCGCAAGAAAAGTGCGACAAAAGCAGAATGAAATAAGAAGACTACGACAAAAAGTGAAAAATTTCAAACTGCGTCTTCAACAGCTGAAGATGGTTTCCCTACAGACAGATTTTGAAAAGTTGACACAAAATATGACCAAGTCAGCGAAATTATTCACAAGAATGCAGTTCATGGAAGGACGCAAGAAAAAGAAAGGACATCGCTTTACCTTGGACGAAAAAATATTATCTTTGTCACTGTACAAGAAAAGTCCAAAAGCGTACTCCTTAATGTGTAAACATTTTACTTTGCCATCGAGGAAGGTGCTAAAATCATTACTGGCACAAGTAAAAATTCAGCCAGGTATAAACCCGGTTATGATTAGCGAACTAAAAAAAAAAGTTTCTAAAATGCAGCCACAAGATCGTCTGTGTACTTTAATATTTGATGAGATGTCAATTTCTCCCCAAATATTTTACAACCCGTACACAGACGATCTTGTAGGTTTCGAAAATGTGGGGAGGGAGAAAACCCAATATTTTTCAAACCATGCCTTGGTGTTTATGGTGAAGGGCGTAAAAAAAAATTTCAAACAGCCCGTTGCTTATTATTTTACACAACGGTTGTCAACACCGAGACTTAAAGAAATTTTAATAGATGTAGTTACAAATCTTCAAGAGACCGGTCTCAAAATAGTGGCAACCGTTTGTGACCAAGGCTCGCCAAATTCAAGCTGCATAAATAGTTTAATTGCAGAAGCCAAGGCTAATTATTTTAATTCCGGAAAAGAGTGGAAATGTGATGTAATTATTGTTAACAATCAGGAAATAATCCCACTCTATGACGTTCCACATTTAATAAAAGGAATAAGAAATAATTTGCTGAATAAAGAATTAATCTACAGTGATAAAAATGGACCAAAAAATGTCAAGTGGGAATATTTCCAACAAATTTTTGCTGCTGATAAGACTCATGGTGAGTTGCGGTTATTACCGAAATTGACGAGGGAACACGTAGATCCCACAAAAATTAAAAAAATGAGAGTAAAACATGCCGTCCAAGTACTCAGTCACAGTATGGCTGTAGCCACTGATAATTTGGTGGCTAGAGGCGATTTACCGCAAGAATGTTCGGACGTCATACCATTTTTAATATTAATAGACAAGTTATTTGACACACTTAATGCGTCGAGCTTTTCAGTGCCCCACGGTAAAAAATACAGGGCGGCCGTTAAAAGGAACTCTCCTCACCATGAGCTCTGGCAAGAGGCTCTCCAATTATTTAAATCAGTAAAATTCATGATGAGAAGAGGTGATGGGTCAACAATAATTAAAAATGTACCAACTGTAAATAATTTTATCAAAACTATTGAGGGATTCAAGTCGTTGTGGCAATTGTTGTCAAAAAAATATGCCCTAGATGCAATGTTGACGCGTAATTTCAACCAAGACCCGCTAGAAAACTTTTTCGGCAGCATTCGCAGTTTGGGTGCTCGAAATGTGGCACCCAACTGCATGGGGTTCGAGGGAGCATTTAAAACTCTATTATTAAATAATATGAGCAGTGACCATGCAGTCAACTCAAACTGTGAAAAAGACTCGAATAAGTGTTTAAAATCGTTATCCTTTTTTATAAAATACAAAAATAAAGGCAATGCTTCCTCGCAACCCCAAGACATAGTAATTGATCAGCCCCTGGATGTCATGCAAAATGCTGTAACAGATCCTGGGGATGATCAACGTACTTATGTCTGTGGATGGGCGTTGACTAAATGTATGCAAAAAATTGTTAAAGGGTGTAAACAATGTAAAAACAAGCTACTAGGCGATGCAAAGAATGCTAAATACAGGTTCATACGAGCAAAAGAATATGAGAAAGATCGAGAATGGCTTACTTATCCCTCTGATCGTCTAGTAGCTTGTTTTCATGACATACAAAATACAACAATTGCCTTCCTCAATAGTGAATGTTACAAAAAATATATAAAAGAGCGTATCAATGCGTTTTTAGATTTATTCATTGATTTTTCCTTTATGAACTGTGCTGTTCACAAAGATAAGTTTAAGGAATGCTTTGTGAATACAAGTATTAATATAATTATTTACAGTTGGTGTAGAACGGTAAATAGGATTTTAGATGGTAAGATTAATTATGAAGGAGAAGATGTTGTAAAAAGTGCAGCTCAAGTGTATTACAATACACATAAATCAATAAAAAAATGAATGAAAACTCGTATTTTAGTTGTCTTATGCTTCTCCCTGATTTAAAAACTAATGTCTCATTTAAAACATGACCCAGTTTTAATGAACATCTATGGACTAAGTATTTGTACTGAATTTCATGTCATTAACTGCATGGAATTCAGTTCAGTTTACAACAAGCCCGTATCATCGAGGAATTGATGATGTCTGATTAGTACCCGGGCTATATCGTTGAAACGAGAAGTATAACACATCTATAGCATGGATATTACGGTATGCAATTTTATTTACACGTCGTATAATTTGTGCCGATTTTATTGACGCGTAGTGGTGAAATGTAATTACTATAGAGTATTTTTATTGGTTTGATACATGCGAGTTAACAACGTAGATTAACTTTTACTCGATAGAGATACTCACCAAGTATATTTCTAACATTACGCGTCAATACAATCGATACAAGTATACAATTTCTATTTTTGTTTGGTTATAATTGCGTACCGCAATGTACATTACTATAGATGCGTATGTATAGCGCTACAGCTGTATTATACGTACCTACATATATATAGCTACATATCTATACGTCACTAATAGTTCTATACCAGCCGCACGGCGGCAGCACCTTCCATACATGCACATTTTGACCATAGAGTTGCCACTCTTTCTCCTAATATATTACAATACTCTTTGCCAAAGTTGTCATAACAACGTATGCAAACGTCAACAACCGGTCAGGGGTTTAAGGTTAGATTTAATTGATTTAAAGCATTTTAAAATAATTTAGTAAAACAATTGATGGTGTCTGGTTGTTACCGCTGCAAAAATTTATCTTGCCCTTTTTTAGTTTTATTTCTGTTGATTTTCTAAGTTTGTGTTGTAGTGGTCTAGCTGTGACTCCGTTAGTATTTAGTTATCGCGTAGATGTTGGTCGAGGAGCCCCCATATGGGGGCGCTGGGACTTTTCCCTGTAGTTGATTGGGGAGAAGTTAATTCTCGGCAACGTGGTCCAGAGGACTATGGTGTAATAGACAACAATAGTAAAATGGATGCTAGGATGCCGGCGTCAGCCTCCGTCCAGCGCACCTGTATGGTTCCCGAATTCGCCCCTGGTTCAATATTAGGATGGTTCTTCTGGTTCCGGCCCTTTCTTTTTCTATTTTATGAAGACAGCGGAGGATTCCTCTTGAGAGGTTCTCCATTGCTGGCATTTTCTTGACATTGATGTGATTTTAGCTTGGATCCCTGGGCATGGCAGGCAATAAACGGCTGGATTATTTCGCGAAGCAAGGCATTGAGATTGGTTGCTCCTCCCACTCGGAATGTTATAGTCAAGACTTGCGTGCCTCTGCAAGAAACCATCTGGTTGATCACTCAAATGATTTATGGATTTTTTCTTGTTTCTCTCAGACAAAATGGAGGCTTTCAACCGAGTCTCCCTGTAAAACATTGTTTTTTTAAATTCAATATAGCTAATAAGTCTGCCAACTCCACCATATTTTGATTGCGACTTGGTCACATTTGTTCACCCTCTTTACTGGTGAAGATTCGTGTTTGGGATCCTTATCTGTGTGAGTGCGCTCTCAAGCAGGGAGCTCTAAGTCATAATTATAATTTTTAACTGTCCAAATACTCCAGTTTCTCTGTAAAACTTTCTTCCTAATTTTATCTCTCGCCCACCTTTAGTTGTAGTTAATTAACATTGTCTATTTATTTTTAGATCACCTTACTGATGAATCAGAATCTCCTTGTGGAAAAATATTTTCTCGAATCACTTGTAACTTCCAACCCTGATACTGGCAGAATTGTCCCACTGGACAGTAGCCTATCAAATAATGAAATGAACTTGAACTTGAAATAATAAATGTATTTCCAGTTGCTTCCTTTTTTTGGGTTATCTATACCTACCATTAAAACAGTCGTGTGTTTTACGTATCAAATAATAGAAGGGGATGGAAAAATATCTGTTACTTGAACTTGAAATAACGATTAATTATTAATCTACTAAATAAATATTGTTGCCGATATGAAGTGCCCGATCTTACTAACTTTCTACCAATATTGTATGTTAAAAAAAGTATAATAACTCATTATTAATTGTGATTGGTATGTTAAAAATATAAACTATTTTTTTTAAATAATTTATCTAACAAATACAAACAAAAATATTATTAGATTTTATTATCATCTAAAAATAATCACAGAAGACTATAGTTTCCGATTCCCAGCATACAGCGCCTTAGGTCTTGGACACAGTCATAGTATGAGCGATATGGTGCTCGAAGAGTGGCATCATAAAGTTTGAGTACTTCCACCAGCTTTTTGATGGCATCACCATAGTTGCCTTCCTCCATGGCCCCTCTGGCGAGACGATATAACATTTCTGTGTCCTGTGTAAAAATAATTAATAATTAATATGATTGGTATCAATGGTATAAATTATGAACATTTAAGACATTTATTGTGTTTTTATATAAAGTAGAGTATTGTCTTGAAATCGAAGGATTGTTTTTTGTTGTACATATGAACAGATAATTTGTGGGGTATGTGACATAACTCAACAACAATTTGTGCAAGTAACTTAACGGAAAAAAATGGCCACCTTTATCCGATTAGTTGACTACCATTAAGGTTAAAGTTTTTTAAGGTTTGTCATATGATAAGTATGTTTGATTGTCTTTTCATTTGTACAACAAAAACCCGGTTAGATTTCAAGACAATACTGGACGCACAGTGCAGTCTTAACCCATGGAACATCATGTCATATAATAAAATACATATGTATTACAATATCAATTTTAGTTCGAACCGCTTGTGAGTTCCGAATTCAAATACTTATTCTTATGGACCACCGGCGGTTCACTGGACGCGCTACAGGTTAAGAGAAAATCAAAGACACAGTTCTATTACAAAGCCTACACGGTCCGTCCGTTTGTTCTATCTAACTTTATCTTTTAAAACGGCAAATTTTGTAAAAAATATCGAAATCTCAAAAAGCTAAGAACCCAAAACAAGCTCCAAACCAAGAACCAAGAAAATTTGTAGTAAACAACAAATAATAAAAACGATTGAACCTGTGGGCCTATAGCCCTCACTGATAGCGCCCTTCGCTCCCTCTCCGTATCGTCATCGTCTTTGAGTGGTATAACCTTTTTAAGGGGACACCATGTCGCTTAGGCGGAGGCACGCTAGTAAAAATAAATTTTCAGTAAGTACTTTATCATTAAAAAAAACCGAAGAGTTTTATGCCAATCTCCAGCATGAGACGAATCCAATGATATCATTTATCAAAATTGTAAATATGCGAGTTTGTGTATCAACTTTGTTGAAATAAAAAGACTACTTACAGTGTAATACATTGGCATAAGAGCCCAATAAAAAGTAAATTAAAAATCGACACGACAGTGCCTCTGTCATTTATGTAAACATTGCCATTGTAAATAGACCGTTTATTTCATATTTTGTTAATTTTCTTGGTGTTGCGGTTATAAGTAGCCGACTCAAAACTTATATTTTCTCATGCTGAAGAACTTACAACAGGTTTGTGTTGAATTCTTGTATATTTACTCAAATCTGTCAATTTTCTCCCTGATTGTACATTTTTTCAAAAATCTGTGAATGTCGATTTTCATTACTTAAACAGTTAGTAAAGGTCTCCTAAGAGCATTTTCGCGTAGCAGCAAGGGATCTAGTAGCTGCCCTTACTGCCCCATCTCAACTTTCAACCCTGTATAGATTGTCAAGTGTGAGTTGGACTGGCGCTGTTCGATTCTTAATTCGAATTCAATTCAGAATATAATAATACCTACTGTGCAGCGATACGGAACCCTCGGTGCGCGAGACCGACTTGCACTTGACGGGTTTTTTTATTTAAAGGAAATATGACTAGGCTTATTTTATCTTATCCGGGATCCAATATAGGTCATTCTTATTTTTAGCCCCTCTAAAGATGAAAAATAGCGAGGTAAACGAAGGGAGTTTTGAAGTTGTACGCAGAAGCTATTGGAAAAGTATGGTATGGTATATAGTACGTCGGGGCTTCTTAGAGTCACCAAGTGGTATTGGAGAGTATGAAAGATTGAACAAATTGGTAATATTTTTACTACAAACTAGCTCCAGCAATAATAATATAATCGTGTTAATTATTTTGTTCCAGGTGGTATAAACCAGAGTACTAAACAAATATGGCTGATGAAGAAGGTATGATCCATCTTACAAGGCTTTAATTTTCTTGAACACTTCTATAATCTGATGAAATTTGATCAAGTTCTCGGTCCATTGAGGTAAAATAAAACTGTTACATTACTGATTGACTGCAGTAGAAATTTCTAGAGATCTGCAGAGAAACACTCAGCAAGGGTTATGCTTATTACCACCTCTATCAGGAACTTATCAACCCCTTATGTGTAACGAAATTTGCATGTCCGAAAAGCTTAGTATTCGAGACAAGTCTTTTTGCTGACTGTATATTTTTATTACATAGTTATCAATTGCTCAGTGCACTACTAGACATAACCCTCTTTCATTTTAGGTCACTGTCCGTGAACATTCTCATTCAGACCTTTCAACCCACGAACTTAACTGCTCATGGAGCCCAATCTAAAGAGATCACTCTCGGTGGATCTATGTTAAATACATGGGAGATCCTGATGCCCCATTCTGACTCCATCATCAGATTCGCTTTAAGATACCAATGACACCATATAATTGAATCGCCATGGGGTTAATATTAACATATACGGTAGAAGTACCGTTTTTGGCCACTGTACCCTTTTTGGCCACTTTATGTTGAAATCAAAAATACTGTAAAATTAAAAATAATATTCATAAAGGGAAGTAATTAAATGGTCAGCCGTTATTAAAATTGATTCGCAAAAAAATAAGCAATTAACTCATTTGGGCAGCATACAAAGATTTGGCTGGCAATAAATAAAAATCGGGCTACAACTCTTGTTCAGCAAACGATTTACAAACGGTTAACATTTTAACCAATATCAATCTGCTTTTTTATCATTTGTCTGCCTAATAAACAGTCGAGCTGCAAAATAATTAGTTGGGCAGCAAGATTTTACAATTAGTCAGCAGAGAAAACATGTCTGTAAGCAGTTTAATTGAGAGGTGTGCATATTAATTTAATGGTCATCTATATAAATAAGTGGATAGCGTTTAGTTTGAAAAATCAGCAGTGTTTGTTATTGTGGGCGGAGCGAAATCAGACCACGTGACGCGAGCACCCAAGTATTGGTATTTTTGAGGCTAGTAGTAATTACAAGTTAAGTTTTGTCACACAAATTTAGAAATCCAAATCACACCCTAGATTAACCAAAATTTGTATCATAAATATGAAGTAGGTTAGGTTAGGTTCGTTTTTATATCAGGCCCGGAGGGACAGAACAACCCAGAAATAGGAGCTCCGCGTCAGCGGCGTCAGCGTGCGTTGCCGGCACGGCAGTAAATTTGCCCCCTTTTTTTTGCTGGACAAAATGAAATATTTCGCTTACCTATTGATTGCTTACCAAAATTTGATTAATTGTGGGTCGCTCAATGCAGCTCAAATATTTAATTTGCTGACCAAAATAATTTAGAGCAGTTCAGTATATCACTAATTCCAGACCGATTTTTGCTAACCATAAGTTGCTTACCAACTAGCTATTTTGGCTGACCAAATACATATTTCTGTTTACCAAAATTAGAATATTTTGCTGATCGGTTAAATGATACCCATTCATAAATAGTTAAGACTGAAGATTAATATAAAGATAAAATATAAAAATGATATTGTAATTTCATAATGCTTTACAATATGAGTTTAAATTTAGAGGTTAAAGGTGGCCAAAACCGTTACTTCTACCTATTTGTATACTTACCTATCTAATTGCAGCAAATTCCAATAACGGGAATAGGTTTAAATTGATTTAGAAAATTTGAACTAAACAAACATACTGATGCACACAAACAAATTGTAGAGTTAATAATAAAACCTTGTAAAGAGTAACTTTTATGGCTTAAACAGCTCTCGCCAACCCTGGACACGACCTATTCACACATCTGCCCACACAGAGCGGTGTAATGCATTCACACGATGCAATAAGTTATTTAATACCGACCAAGGCTAACACAAATATGTACATGTACATAAAATTTGTCTACCAAGTAACTATTTCTTACGGTATCGACGATGTTATTTAGTAAAATTGTGTTTGTATGTTCGGGGTAATGGTAATCTCTGGAACTACTGAAGCGATTTTATCTATCAATCTTTCACTAATATTAAGCTACCTACAACATCCCCTAATGAAGCTAATATTTAAGTATACCCAAATATTTAGATGAAAACCAATTGTAATTAATTACCAATGTAAGATGTATATAATGTTGTTATATTAATATCGTCAATTTTGTCCAATGCTGACTTATTTGTTAATGTGCATTTCCAGTTGTGGAGGAAGAGCAACGCCCGGAAGACGAAGCAGCAGTATTTGAGGAGGTCGCAATACAAAAGTTGGACCCGCCCAAGTACACTGTCCGACCCGGCCTTGGAGAAAAGTAAGAAAAACGCCCTCCTTCGACCTTTAACCTCTTCAAAATCGACCGTTTTTGCTTTAGTAGGTACTCACTTGAAATGCATATTATCCCTTTTTTAGGGTTCTGTACCAAAACGGTAAAAAAATATCGGGCAAGAGCATGTCGGACCATGCTCAGTGTAGAGGCTCAGAGTAGAGTTCCGAAGCCGTAACTACAAAAAGTGCGTCAGCAAAAGAGCGTATCTTCATGGCACTTAGGTACGTCCTTTTGTTGAGAAGCGCAGTTTTTCGGCAATAAGTCAAAAACGGTATAGATAATTTTTCGAGATCGCGGAATAGCATATGTTCTCTCTTGAATTTTCTCTCTTCTCGTACTAAAGGCATAAAAAGAGGTTTTTTTATATATTAAAGTAAATACATAAATAATGTCAGTGTCAAATTCTAAATACTATTTATGTTGCACTAAAATACAGGTAACTGCCGTACTCAGAGACTCTCTTTCTTTCCAAGTATCAAGTTACGTCTCTAAACAAGCATTAAATTTAATTGACGTCTCTGAGTGCTGCAGTAAGTCTTATTTTATTGTATTCTCGCAATTCTCAGAATAATTTTGAACGTTAAATTCCCGTAAACAAGAAATGATGGATTGGTTGACAGAACGTAACATTTCTCATAGTCCGTTGATGTAATGTACAAAACAGGTTTGTATGAATGAATTATACAAAATATAGAACGATTTAGTGACATTACCACTTTGAGATCCGCCGATCGATTTTGTAAGTAAAGACACAAAGATTGATTCCATAACACCGAACAACGAAGGGAATATAGTCCAGGCAACGAAAAATTGTGGATAAAAAGTTGAAAGCAGAAAGTTTGACTTCGGAACTTTTTTTGGATTTGTTAGGAGATAAACATACTGAAAGTCCCCACCGCTCGGAGGTGAGCCCTAGGGGAGGAGGGGCACAAAGAAGGTAAAGGTAAAAGAAATGCTTATTAAGAGTTCTGAAAAGTGCAATGAAATAGAGGGAGACTAAACCGAAAAATAAAAAAAGTTTTGTAAATATCTTTGTTAGGCCGGAAACTTTTGGACCGCACCGCGTATATCCCAGAACCTAGATAAATGAAATAAGTACGGTATTTGTTTGATGCTCTGTTTTTGTACGAGTTGTGTTGTGTGGTTAAATGGCTTTGTCTTTAGATTCCAGGCGGAGAATGTACACGAGATAATATTGTCCTCGATGCAGGAACAGCTGATGGGCCGGCAGTACCGCGCCGACCAGGCGCCGCGCTGGGCCCAGACAATCGCCAACGGCATCAGGCATCGGACCCAAGAACTAGGCATGAAGCGGTTAGTCTAAAGTTCTGCACCAGAACCGAGGCAATCGTTTAAGTATATAAATTTTGAAAACCCTTTTCCCTGCTACGAAATAATTATTTCGATTATTGAATTATAAAAATTCAATAATCGAAACATATTCGATAAACTAAAACGATGGTTTAGGTTTTATATTTTCTAAATGTATTTTAAACCTGAAGTTACAGAACGATTATTTAACCCTTTATAAGGCAGAGGCGACTTAGCGACCACATATACTTATTTATAATTTCAACCTTACGTACTACAGAATATGATACATTTTCTGTTGTTTTTGCATGAAAAATTACTTGCTTTTAAGCAATTCCCTAGGAAGTGTCAATCATGAAACTGTATTTGAATTTTACGTAGCATAACTGTATAACTGGGGCTTTATAAAGGGTTAAAGTTTGGGATTCGGAATTTCTCGGTCTTAGTCGGCAAATATTGTCTTAATACATACATACATTAAATGACGCCTGTTTCCCAGGGGAGTAGGCAGATACCACTTCTTTCCACCTGCTACGATCCTGACAAATCTCTTTCGCTTCTTCCACATTCATACTTCATATTTTCTTAATAATAGTTGGATAAGTGACCAAAAATCCATTTAGCATTTTTTTGTCCAGTTAATATTTCTGCGTATCGTACGGCTACGTTGAAATTCTGAATACAATCTTTATATTGTCCTCTTTAAAGATGCTTCAACTGTTACTAAAAGCAGCAAGTCGTAACAAACATAGCTCTTAAATTTTCACGGGACAATTCCATTTTCAGCAGCGACTCGACGACTTCAAAAAACCAATTGAATTCGAACCATTCCTTTTTTCTTCTACGTGGCCAGTGTGTTAGGATAATGAAACTTTAGGAATTGTGAAAAGGTATAATAATTGTGTCAAAAATAAGTTCGTAAGTATTATCAAACCGCGATCAGAATACAATTATTGAGCACATATGTCGTTTCTGAATTAATATGATGAAATGACATTGTCAATGGTAGAGTGTGCAGATAAATGAAAATACTTATTTCTGTACGAAGTTATAAAGCTTGGGAAAATTATATTACCTATTTAAACAAAATACAAATAATGTAATAATTATATTTAGGAACACCATCAAAAATTATTAATTCATAACATCTTAACATAATATTTTTTTGGTGGTACATATTTATTACGTAAGGCACATTTGTCGAAATTGTCTAAAATAAATGATGGCTCTCGTTGTCCTTTTTTAGGAGTGCTCAGTTTCCGAGAATTTTCTCTGGCAACATTCTCTTCTTTTTTATTGATATTACTGTTTTTTTGCAAAAGCCCATCGCAGCCACCACACGATGTAAAACTATTCAGTAATCCAATTATTTCCTGTAATGTATCCTTTGGAATAGTTACCCCAGAAATCATTACATTTACACTTAGAATGACCATCAAAGACTTCGGACCTTGGTTTTATCTATAGTAATCAATTTATGTAATTTAATTTGTTTATTTAATATCTTTACGGTCATGTCCACATTATTGCGAGTAATGACGCTCATATTCCGATCTCTGCTTATAATTAATTATATTTATTAATTATAATGTACTTTTGTGCTAACGGTACTTCCGAAGTGTATTCTAATCGCGGTTTGATAATATTAGAATCCCGAAGCTTTCAGTGCAGCCCTCGTAACATTCTGACCAAACCTAAGCTTCAAAGCACTGAAGCTGTATATTAGCACCACGGACCTAAAAAGATACGGACGTAACCTCGTCTAATCATGAGTGAAGCACACAAAATTGCCGTCCGTTCACGAGTGTGCGTGCTTTGAGGGTTGCCATATAAAAAATATCAATTTGCTCATTTTATTTACTACTACTTCTTTAGCATTTGGTGAATTTTTAAAAAGCGTTAAACAAATTGTATAGTTAATAAGAAAACATATTAAGTACCTAGGTAGTTAAAATATAACTCTTTACCTCTTTATATGCGAAGACTTGCTTTTTGTCTGTTTCTGGAGGTTTTGATAATAACTTAAAATAAAATACAGGGTGGTACTCGATAAACTGTACATATTGAAAGGGATGAAATTTTAGGTTAATTTATCGGTAAAACATTTTTTTTACGCACTATTTTTTTTTACAAATTTTTAAACTTTTTAGTAAAGTTTGGGTAGTACATTTACTTGTGACGGTGTAACTCTTTATCCAACAGCCCAAAAAAGATAAAACAAAATGCATAGTATTGACATTTCTTAGGTTTATAATAATTGATAACAATATAAGACCAAATAAAAAAAATAGCTGAGTAACTGCTTTTTTTATTGAAAATTACTGCAAAAATGTCATTTTGTTTTCATAAAAACACGATTTTCTCAATATTTGGCAGATATTTTACCACTTATTTTTTGCTTATTATTATTCCTAATTATTAAATGAAGAATAATAATAAGCATTGTTTTATTTTTTTTGGGCTGTTAGGTCAAAAGTTACACCGTCACAAGTAAGTGTACTAAAAAGTTTAAAAATCTGTAAAAAAAAGTGTTTAAAAAAATAAAAAAAAATTTTTTTACCGATAAATTAACCTAAAATTTCATCCCTTTCAATATGTACAGTTTATCGAGTACCACCCTGTATATCAAGAACAATTCCGACAAAAAAAAAGCAAATATGGCTTAGCCTTTTTGGAATGGCATACGGAACTAAGCAACAAGGCCCTTAGCTGTTGTTTTAAAATCGACTTCATCAAAATGTGCACTGCACACGGTACTGCCTTATGATGGGTTCCAATTGCTTTCTCTGCAGTTTCGTATAATTAAAACCCAATCATCTTTACATTTTTCATGTTTAGAAAAGCTATCAGAAATTAATGAGTACCTAATTTAAAAAAAAACATCTTCAGTAACACACTTTGATTCCGACTTCCCTACTTCAAACAATGATAAAACACTCGCTTTAAGAAAACGAGTCAAACGAGTCCAAACTCGACGGACGCACTCTTAGCCATTGAGGAGTTCCTATGACCACCTGTCTCTATCATCATAACAGCTCGATAGTACCCTACATATATTATATTGTCATCGCAATTACATAGGTATGCAAAAATTTAAGAGAATCTGACAAATTTGAAATAACTAAGTTAAAACAGAGATCCAAGACTTAACTGCATTCTTAGTTTCTTAGATTGTTTGTGACTAGTTAAAAATGTGTAAAAAAACTGTTTAAAATCAAGTTTCACTCGCATAAGCAGGGTTCCGGTTCCATAACACAACTAACGGCGTTACAGATTTCCTTACTTTAAGGGAAAAAAATCGTAAAAAAACTGGCAACACTGATTGTCATTTTTTTTGTAATTTGCATCAAAGTAAAACACATATTTATGAAAAGTAACACGAATAATCATTACTTACACGTGATAAGTGATACCATGTGGCATTTTTACTACTGTAATTTTTACACGTTTTAACAACAAAACTTGGCATTTGAGCAGCAAAAGAGCATCTGTGTGACGGTAGATCGTGTATGACGAATGAAATGGCAGATCTTGCATGCTTCAC
The DNA here is from genome assembly GCA_948252455.1 of Acleris cristana. Lineage (NCBI taxonomy): Eukaryota > Metazoa > Arthropoda > Insecta > Lepidoptera > Tortricidae > Acleris > Acleris cristana. Next base: position 15,326,942 of record OX411772.1, on the reverse strand, counting down.
ACCTTTTTAGTGCAACGTTACGCCCGTGTTTTTTTTAGGTCCGTGATTAGCACATACAATATTAGTGTCAGTATTAGGACTAACAATATTCTTTTAAATAATGAGAGAGAGAGAGAGAGTGACAGTACTTTAGCGATTCCAATATAGACAACACATTAAAGGGGATAATTTTAACATTTAAAAAGTCCGAACTACGTGAAAACACTAAACGATCAATTTTGTACTGTACTATATTTGAAATGTATATAATGATGGGAAGCACTCTGGATCCCTGTACGAGCTGGTGTCAGCTTACAGTTTTGGAACAGTGAATTGATATCATTCAAATATGCATTTTAGTCCGTCTATTATTTTCGGCTCTGCCACAAGGCGGTCACTACATACTATTTAGTACCTACAATACAATAAAAATAGTCTTTAATGAACATCAACCACAATAACAGCATGGAAAGTAAATACAAAAAAAAAGAAACACGGCAACAGCATGTCATGCACAAACACAAAAAACAACATGAACGTAATTTTTGTAGGTTAGAATCGTGTTTATTATTATTGTGACAATGAAATGTTTAATTTGTTCAGGTACAAAATACTGGTCCAAACAAACATACTAGAGTTGAGAGGTGCCGGAGTGAAGATGGCGCAACGCTGCCTGTGGGACCCCGAGACCGACGACTACGTGCACGAACTGTTCAAGAACGAGACGATATTCTGCCACTCCGCTGTGTACGGAGTCTACATGTACTAGCCGTATGTAATCATTGTTTCTTGTGTTCATACATAAGCGACATGCACAAGCCAAATTAGTTTCGCCGCCTGTAAAATGGACCTTCATCTTTATTCAGACGCTCTTTATTTAGAAAAAAATAAAGAACTATTTTTGATCAAAATAGGCGGGCCTGGATAAAATGCATTCTGCGAACGTTCGTGATTGTCATCAACTTATTCACATTCTACTAATACTTACTCAGTTTTGCACCTAACTGTAAGGTACCCACTTGATTTTGTAACATTAAGAATTTCTTGTCACGCGTTTCAATGTTGGCTGATAAATTATCAATTTGTTGGAAATATTTTTAAAATGGTATGTTTGTGTACCTATTGTAATTTTCTAATTTTTCTACAAATGTAAAAACGCCTTTAAGGGTAACTATCAAGTCAACTACTCGTCAAGGCAGAATTATGTATGTAGTAAGTTTTTAATTATTATGGTATTATTATTAATAAATACGGTAATTAATTTACTATACTCGAGGCTGTTTTATTGGTCTATTTATAATGCTCATTACAAGATTATAATTTTTTGTTATTTATTATTTGACCAACCTTTGACCAACGAGGCACACCATGAAATTGGTCGGTTAGTAGTATATTCCCAAAAGACCATCGAGGTACACTATGCAATTGGTCGGTTAGTAGTTTATTCCCAACAGACGAACGAGGCACACCACGGAATTGGTCGGTTAGTATGATTATTCCCAACAGACGAACGAGGCACGCCATGCAATTGTTCGGTTAGTAGTTTATTCCCAACAGACCATCGAGGTACACTATGCAATTGGTCGGTTAGTAGTTTATTCCCAACAGACGAACGAGGCACACCACGGAATTGGTCGGTTAGTATGCTTATTCCCAACAGACGAACGAGGCACACCATGCAATTGGTCGGTTAGTAGTTTATTCCCAACAGACGAACGAAGCACACCATGGAATTGGTCGGTTAGTAGTTTATTCCCAACAGACGAACGAAGCACACCTTGTAATTGGTCAGCTAGTAGTTTATTCCCAACAGACGAACGAGGCACACCATGCAATTGGTCGGCTAGTAGTTTATTCCCAACAGACCAACGAGGTACACCATGCAATGAGTCGGTTAGTAGTTTAACGTAGTAAGTTAAGATAATATGCTTGGTAACCGCAAAGGAAAATACTCATTTTGTTATGAGCTTTATTTTGTACACAATAAGGTCCATTTTGACTAGGCTAAATTTTAATACAGGTTTTCTTAGTTTTTTTGGTTATTTCTCAAAAACTGTAAATAATGAACACTTATTTTTAATTTTCCCATAAAATATTAGATTTAATGATTAATAAACCTCGGAGTTAAGGGGAACGGTCATTTATTGTACTTTTTTGTAAATCAAAAAGTACAACAAAATTATAATTAAAAAAATAGTTTTTAAATGTGAAAATTAAGACCTTTCATATGACACCCCATTTGTTATAATCTAACCACTTTCATTTTGAACCCCGCATTCTAGACATCTTTTCAATTATTTATAAAATTAATTATTTTTTGGGCAAGCAATTTGTGTTCTTCAGTTACGTTTTGTATGTAAGTACTGTCCTTTGATCTTTCGTGTGTAAATTAATAACATTTTCTCCTATTATTTACGTTATCGTGAATTAAATCTGTATTGTGTTAATTACGGACTGATGATTTAAAACCCGTTCATACTACTACACAACTATGCCAAATTTCAAGTTGATAGCATTTGCTGAGAAAACCTGCTGTGACATATTGTACAGGCAGACGGATAGACGGACAACTAAGTCTCACCATAAGGGTTCCTTTTTTACCATTTTGGTACGGAACCCTAAAAATTAATGTACTGTCATTTTATTTTTCGGCGGTTTGAATAAATAAGTGTTGCAGTAAAACATGAATAGTATTAGAAATAAAAATTACTTGTAAATATTAATATACTTAACTGCGTTAAGCGAGTTTTACGCGGACGAAGTCGCGGGGAAAAGTTACTAAAGGGGATATAAATATAACGAGAATATTGAGTTTCTTGCGGCGTTTCTTCTCGGCAATGGTCGCCTCTTAGGAAGCTCTGGTAGATTTTTGACTTGTAAAAGTGCCCATGCGGCCTATTTAGGTAGGTACTAAATAGACATCTTTTATGTTTAAGTTAAGTTAAGTTTTAGTTCAAATAATGACTTTTGATAAATAGTGATTTGGTGATGGCGACACATGTAATTTCAAGATCATCAGTGAGATTTAAAAATCGTCTTACTATTCATGACCCGCTGGACAGATGATAGTTGGCAAATGTCAGGGAAGGAATCATCAACCTAATCGTTTAAAATGATTTTCAAAACTGATACCACACTAATTTGGTATCAACTACACTAATTTTGCGGAATATTTGCTGGTAAGCGTTATTTGATCAAATGATTCGCACATGTTTTGAGTCGGTACTCTAATACAGCTCTTCGAATTAGTTTGTCATCACGGCCAAAGTACTTACACAACCAATTCGCGAGTCTATTCTAATATCTTATACGGAATTCTCTTGTATCTAATTGTCATAAAAACAGCTCCAAATAAAGTCAGAATGGAATGTGAAGTGGTGTAGCAAAATTGTACCTTATTAACAGGGCTGGGTCGGATATTTGCGGGCTGTTTGACAGGTGACAGCTCGTAGGGAGAGAGCACTGCTTTTTATTATCGATGCGATCGACACATAGTATTTAAAAATATTTGTGTGCCTTTACTAAATAAAACCTTTTAAATCTTGAATGTCCCATTGAGTCAACGACGATTATCAAAAGTGCGAAACATTGGGGTTAAGTTTAAATTGCTTTATTTAAATGAGTGCTAACAGTTGCTTAATTATGTAATTTTAGCAAAATTAACCTCATAGATGTCAGCTTTCAAACACAACCCGCGATTATTTGACATCTGCTTTTTAATATTAATTAAACAATCACACCGAGTTAAATCTGTTTGTTTTTTGTTAGTGAAACGACGGTGACGCCACCTTTCAGTTCACAGATAAGTTGGTCGAGCTGTAGGTACTGTAAATCGGTCCCGAATTGACGGAGAAGTCGGTGAACATACATACCGAATGCTAACAGCCGGACATAGAATCTCCTCCTTTTTTGAAGTCGGTTAAATATGGCTAACATACGATAGGACCTTATTCTATACTTGCCTGTAAAGATTTCAATCCTTTCATGATGTTAGTATACTGCAAGCACAGGCCGCATCGTATCATGAACTCTGTGGCATCATAAGGCACGGGGACTACGTTCGGGCACGGGCGGTCAGAATCGCACCTGAAATTTAGATCTTGGGTAGTCTTTTGACCTCCTAATTATAATGTTATAAAAAAACTCATTTGAATTTGGTACTATAGAAGCACCCCCCAAGCACCGGTGCCCCGGGCGACCGCCACTGGCCTAGTATGGCTGCGTCTATAGGTATATCGCGTGTTAAATGTGGATAAAGCATCCGTCACTCTCGTTCTTATTTAAGTGTCAGAAGGTGATGGATGCGTTATCCAAACTTTATCACGCGATAAACGCAGCCATATTAGGGCCCAGGCTCGCCCCCTCAACGAGCCCTGTACTCACTTTCTTACATACCAAGTTTTACACCTAGTACAGTCAAGTGGAAAAATATATGTATCGAAAGAATCCTCTCAGAAATATTTTACGATGTTCTTATTACACTTGAATAAGGTGCATTAAGACATATTTTTGAGATGCGGCATGCTCCCATATTTTTACACTTGACTGTACGAGTACATTAATTATATAAGTATACAACTTAAACTCCTATAGAATTCAATGCCAATATTGCCTTGAATTCGATTGTGAAACTTACTTGAATCTCATATAGTTTTCGGTCATTTGCTCATAAAGCGGCCAATTCTGCTCGCAGGCCGAGCAGGCACAGTCGAACCAGTATTGCTCCTTCATTTGCGACTGCCTCTTTTCTTTGGGTACAGTCGTAAAGATGGGCCCGTAGTTTTCCGCCACTTCCTCGCCTTTTCGGATGTTTTTGACAGCTCGTACTACAATGTAACGGCCGCTGGAGTATCTGTAAATCAGTTCGCCTTGCTTTGACGTCCTACAGCCAAACATACCTATCCCTCCGAACAGTTTCTGGGCCAAGAAGTATCAATGTTCTGTGGAGGTCACCCCACATTTAACGAGCGCCGCCGAGCCGAGTCGAACGACGTCTTTTTACTCGACTGCGTCAGAAGGAGGGTTATGTTTTTTGAGCGTATATGTATGTGTATGTATCTGGGCACGCTGTGCAGCCTAAACGGCTTGACGGATTTTAACATACGAGGTTTCATTAGATTCGTCTTAATTGTCGAAGTGACAAAGGGTATTAAATATTTCAATATGGCGTCTGCGAAAAAATATATGGAGGGGGAATAAAAAAGTATTTTTTATTGGATAAAATATGGGTCTCAAATGAAAGCGTGTAAATAGCCCATTCCAAGTATATATATACATTATAATTATAAGACTTTGATGCTACCATTTTAACAAGAAAAAAAAAACGTAAATGTTATACTTTTGCTAGAGAGTTCCGCTCGTAACTTGTCTCTTCTAGCTTCGTAACATTAAAAAATCGAATAACTAATTAAACCACTCTTTTATTAATAAAAACTAAGGAGAGTGAAAGTAAATTATAGAAAAAACCGACTGCAAAAAAAAACAACTGAAAAGCAAAAAAACGAGCTCTTTAAGTAATCTATCGAAAATTGTTAGAGCAATGTACGTCTACCTTATAATACAATTTATACCTACTATTATATACATATAACTTGAATATTGGAAAAGGTGGCGGGGTGGGGGTTGACAGAATGAGAAAAAGTAGCCGCCATTTTGAACTTTTTAGTTAGTCGACTGAATGCTTGAAAAAATTGATATCTGGGGATATTAATGGTCTCCAACAAGGGATCCTTAACAGAATGAGTAAAAGTAGCTGTCATTCTTAGCATTAAGTAGCAAATTGTTACTAGTATAATATAATTGTATATACATATATTTAATAAGTACAGATGCTGCATCAGTTGTGGATCGTCCTCTGGTGAAGCCGAACTGATTACTGTTAAGCAGTTTATTTCTATTGAAGTGACCTAACATATCTTTTAACATTAACTTCACAAAAACTTTACTTAAAACAGGTAGAATTATAGAAATGGGACGGAAATTCGTTAAATTACTCACATTTTTTAGATTTAGATTTACCCGTTTCTCTATTTATAATTTTCCACACAGTTTTTACATTTGTCAGAAGCTTTGAGTTTAAGACTTAAAAAGTTTAACTTAGCAGTTAAGCAAACTTGCTTGAAGGTCCTCGAATAATTCTTAAAGTAAACTAAGAAGTCAGCGTTCTTGTTTTCCTCCCTCTCTCTATACAGGGTGGAAAGTTAAGATGGGGCAGTAAGGGCAGCTACTAGATCCCTTGCTGCTACGCGAAAATGCTCTTAGAAGACCTTTACTAACTTTTTAAGTAATGAAAATCGACATTCACAGAATTTTGAAGAAATGTACAGTCAGCAAGAAAATCGACAGATTTGAGTATATTTTTTTTAATGCCAATCGATCCCATTTTTATCAAGTATTAAAACACTCTTTGGGACCAACTAAGGTTAGAGTACTAGAAAACCCACAAATCAAAGAAAACTTTTTCCATACAGTTCGTAAGGTACCTAATTAATTACAAAGTGAAATTTTATTTTGCTTTAAGATCATTAAATATGGAGAAAACTGCAATTAGGATATTAGAAATGACAAAAAACAGTATTTTTGTAAAAAGAAACTAGTCTGTGAAAGAGAACTCTAAATTCGAACATTTTGCTATACAGATAACGCTGGCCGTCATTGATGAAACAGGTTAATAATTAAAAAGAATGAAGATACTGAATAAAACCTGACCGCCGCCCTGGGGATAAGCCAATTAAGACAGAGTACCTACTGGCTGTGAGAGGCGGTCCAATAACTGCCCATAGTTTGGGGACAAAGCCTTATATATATACAAAAAAATATATAATACGGGACTTAACCGCGTAATAATTAATAAAATAATCATTTAACTCGACATTTCGACTGTTTTACAACTGCCGTGGTTACGAGAACACAGTCGAAACGTCGAGGTAAATGATTATTTTATTACACGATTAAATCCCGATTTATAGTTTCAGTAAGTATGTGTGATAATTGTGTTAGTTTAAAGCAAAGTAAAGCCTTAATTTAATATGTATTTGTATACTCGTAGTATCCGTGTAACATTCTCTGCGTTATTTGTTAATAAGTATATTTAATTTTTATTTCTTAAGGCTGATTGACTTTCGAGTTGGTAATCCTACCTTAACTAGATCTTAGGTACCTTGATAACTACACCGATTTTATAAACTTGTGCATCTTGATATAAGTTGGTATAACAACTAGCTCGTTATTTTAATTTATATCTCAGTACTCACCTCACGACGCTTGGATCGCATGAATGATTAAATAAAGCCAGAGTAGGAAACACAGCTCCTGCCACGAACACGGATTTACCAGCATGTTTTACAATGTTTTGTCCCACTTTAGGCTTGGGACATTGCAGTTCAGACACTTCGTGCGCATTGAACTGTAGCAACTGCAGATTCTTCAGAATGAGTCCCCCAAAAAGCTCCACGTCTTCCTTATAAGTTTCGTCAACACCCATCGTTTTTATATCGCTCTCGTCAATAGGCGTTGCTCGGGGTTTTTCTTTAAAGTACCCGCTGATATCCAATAGCTTTACCAAGAACGATGTCATTTGGGTTCTGTGCAAAAGGTCTTGTTTGGTCCTGCTTTGTTCGTGGGAAACTAAATGGTATATGTTTCTGTAGTCTTCAGTTTTATATATTCCGATTGGTTTTACGTCCAGGTCTTTGATAATGCTCCTGAAATATTCTTTTTTGTTTTGGGTAATCATACGTAATGCGATGTGACAGGTAATGGAGCATCCTGATCTCCATAGCAGTGGCAGAATATTGCACTCGTACGGGTGATACGAATTTTGGGCCGCATCCAGGCAGTTATCGCTGCAGAAGATCACGTTCGGACAATTCGGACATGCCAACGGAATCGTACATCTGAAAAAAAATGAAAAATTAAGCGTTGATTATATTTAAATGAATACACGCCAATCATCAGCTACAGGTAGGTACAGTGCCAGAAGTCAAAAATGTTTTTGTGGGTAACCCATCAGTTTATCGAATCTCACTTCATCGATTGTATCATTTCATTGAATTTTATTTCATCGTACGCTAATTCTGGTGAAACCATGATGTTTTCAGGATATCTTAAACATTAAATAGGTTAGGTTAGACTTGTGACTACCAAAAAAAATAACTCATGCGGCGAGAAATGCCTTTCGATGAAATGAAAATTCTGCGTAATTATACGTTTGTTGAAAGGAGTTTCGATAAAATAATAGGTACCCGTTTTTGTGGTTTGTACGTAGGTGCAGAGATTGCAGAGGTTATAAGAAGAATTATTATAGGTAACTAAGTCTTACTTTAATTTTAGTGTGATCGCTGTTTTAACGGCAAGCTGTGTAAATCTACCTAAATCGCTAAGTTATTGCCAAAAGTGATAAAATAATAAAAGTATAACATACTTGGTGAAACAATGCTGGCAATGCGTTTTTGCATATTCAGCGAGCAACACTCCGCTGTGCGGTTTCTCTACCAACACTACTTCTCCAGCTACTATATCCCTCGTAGCCGTAGCATATCTACCTTTAGCCTCATTGTAGTCTATTTGGAGGGCATCAGAAGCAGCAGGATAACTAGGATTCGGTTTGCCTGTAACTTTTGGTTTGGGAGGTGTTTTTTTTGTCGGTGCAGGGTCATTTGGCCTGCCAGCCAGTTTGAGGCCTTTGTGTAACATTTCCAGCATAAGTTTGGCGTCAGCGTACATTTTTCGTCTTTTATCCTTGTCTAGTTTAGTGGCTTCGTCCAAGGCGGCTATTGTATCTCTGAAATGGGTTTATTCTATTATTCAATCCATATAGTTAAGACAAGTGCATATAATTTGACTACGCACGCAGTCCCGGGAAGTCTACGGAACGGTCCCTGGTCTGATACACGGTGATCAATCCAAATGTGTCACTAGGTATGGGGTATTCGGAAGCCGACCGGCCACGATAAAAATAAAATAAAATAGTTAGTAAGTTGTACAAACCGTGAATGAACCCTTTTTAATAGGGAAATGTGGAGTAAAATGATAATTTCCTTCATTTGAACAACTGCATTGATATGATCACTTGGGGTTTCGATCAAAACCCCGCTTTAATCATATCCCTGCAACACATGTTCCTACTCTGTATGTACCTATGCTTTAGCATGATTATCGTTGTCATGTACCCAACTACTACCGTAGACCTAAGTACCGTAGGTCAAATTGAGGGAGATGGTCCTCTGGTGATATTTATTTACTTGGCATACATTACAGTGCTATAATCATCGGCATGGAGGCGATGTCAATCGATTACGGCAGGCTAAGTGGCAGCGTCTGAATGCAGGACATTCAAAATAGTTTCAATTACTCCTTATTAACTTACTGAAACGCCGTAACAGCTTCTTGGTTTCGGTTCAATACTAGTAAGCATCTTGCTTTTCTCTCCAGCACCTTGTACCGCAAATGCCTGGGATACCCGAGGTTAAGGCACCGGCGGATGTCCATCAGTGCCTCCTCTTGGAGCCCCATGTGGTTTAGTGCTGCAGAGCGGTTCGCTAGGACTATTGCCAGTTCCTCATCTGTGAATACATTTTGATGGCAGTCAAAGTTAAAGGGTTCGATGGTGTTGAATAAATTCAGTAGCAGACATAGAACTAGCGGTTTTGACTACCATAACCGCTTCATTACCTACCTACCGCTAACTACTCGTAAAATAAGGTAATTGCTGATCCAAGGAATTAATCTTGCCATGTTAATAAATCATGTGATCTGTTATCTTAAGTACCAATTTCACCATACGATGTTAACCACTTAACAGACGATTAGAGCGTAAGGGCCAAGTTCACCAACCAATTTAACAGACGGTTAGGTCTTAATCAGCTGTTAGTCAATACATTTGAAAACCGTCAAACCGCTAACCGTCAGTTTAATTGTTGGTGAACACGGCCCTTAATAGCTGTCAAAATGTATGAACTAACAGTCGATTAACATTGATTAAATTTAACATCGTTTGGTGAAATTGGTGTTTTAAAAATAGAAACTTTTAAATGTTCGATTCGGCCGTCCGGCAGCTTACGTCAATCATATTAATTTTCGATAATGATAACGTTCACCGAATGCATGTTGCCTAGGGTCACTGACCTTGTAGTACCTCGACCTACGTAACGAAACGCATTAGGTAGTACCAACAATTAATAGGTACTATTTAACACATGTTTCGTTTCGTACTGCAATCAGGGTCCCTATTCTACGTGGTAAAACAATAACGCCTTTGACATGTTTTCTTATCGTCAACGTTACGATAACTCTTAGTTACTTGACAGTAATGGCGGCCGAATTAAAAACAATACTATAACGTGTCAAAAGCAATATTGTTTTACCGCGTAGAATAGACGCCCATAGTACAAACAATTGCCTGCATTAAAGTTCGGAGCAAAGTTTATTCTCAGAAATGATTAAACGTGAAGTATTGCAAGTCTAGGTGGAATTATGGCGTCTTAGAACAATTCTACAACATTCCTCGTGATAAGTAATTGCATTTGTTTAGATATTTATATGTACCTATGTACATATGTACCTACCTATATTTATTGTATTATACTTATATATATATATGCTTTTGCGTTGATCAATTAAATTTAAATGCTGCCTGCCTTATTGAATTAAAATATATTTACAGCTTGGTCTAATGATTAACTGGTGAAACTGGTACAGTCACCAGCAATAATATATTAATCAACATTGGGCGCAAAAATATCTGACACGTCTTTATTACTAGAGGTATAAGAGCGTGTCAGGTTATAGTCGATGTCAGTACTTACATATTTTTAGGGTTCTGTAATCCTTATGGTGAGACTTTGTTGTCTCTCTGTATGTCACAGCAGGTTTTATAAATAATAGAAAAGGGGTCTAGAATGGGCGGGTAAAAAATGAAAGTGGTTTGATTATAGGAAATGGGATGTCCCATGAAAGGGCTCAATCTGAACATTTCCAAACTATATATATTTTTTAATTTTCTTGTATGTAGGTACTTTTTGATTTATAGCCAAAAAATGACCGTCCCCCGCCCCTTATCTCCGAAGTTTATTAATTAAAATATCTGAAAAAATCCTGGCTTATATAGATATAATTATTTATATTTTATGGGAAAAATAAAATAAAGTGTTAATTATTTACAGTTATTGAGAAATAACCAAAAAACTTTAAAAATCTGATTAGGCTATTCAAAATGAACCTTATTGCATATAAAATAAAGCTTACAACAAAATGAGTATTTTCTTTTGAGGTTAACACGCATATTATCTTAAATACGGAACCCTCGGTGCGCGAATCCGACTCGCACTTGACTGGTTTTTTATGATCGTAGCGTCCGTCGTACCTGGTCTACCATGGTTGATTTTATGTAACATACCTAGCTACGTAGTTTAACAATTGAAGTATAACGTATTTTTAGCTAATCATCATAATACCGTGATACGCAACAATTTCACTGTTCGTCATATGTACAGTCAACAGCATAAATAAGTGATCATTCTGTACCTTGTCGCTTTCAATCGTTTCACAATTTTGTATAATATTTTAAACACGACGTTAAAGTGACAAGGTACATAAATTATCACTTATTTATACTGTTGACTGTACAGGTTGTAGATACTGTATCTAGAGGTCAACAATTTATACGGAAGGCGTGGATAGAGTAACGTTGGTGGTGGATTAAACGAAGCATGTCTTATCGATTTAACCTCCATGTACAGTCACCAGCAATAATATATTATCCAACTTTGGGTTCAAAAATATCTGACACGTCTTTATTGCTAGAGGTATAAGAGCGTGCCAGATATTTTGTTGTATAATATATTATTGTTGGTGACTGTACGTATGTTCAGCGATTTTCTACTGTTTAAAAGTTATGTCGCAGATGACATCTAAACAGTTTGGACTTGTTTCAATACAAAAAAAATGCTATTTAGTTGTGCTATTAGATGTGTAGTACATACAGGTGTCCCAGAACTGGATGTAAATATTAAGGGAGAGGAAGTCACTTCTTCACTGGTCCTGAATATATGTACCTACGTTGCCTTGCGGTACCTGGCTCTCTTGGTCAAAATATCTATAATTTATGCTTGAGGTACCTACTTGATATCTAATCCTCAATAACGTAGCATTTTGTATTCAGTACAATGAATACAATACGCATTTGAAACAAATCCATACTTTCAAAGCCAGTAGGTACCTAGGTACTGAAAAAAAATACTGTAGTTCTAGGTAGCATCTTGTCTCAAAGGTTTACACAGTTGTTCAATATTACAAAATTGTACTACAAGTACTAGGTACTAAAAATAGGAAAAAGTTACAGCTGTTTCTCTTTCAAGCGACCTATTTGTATTAAACTTATACTATACCTATTTTAGGCTGTTTACGTGTGCATTGTGTTTGCTATCCTGTGGCAACCTGATCCAAATAAACTGTAATTGTGGTGTTAGGTACTTACGTTCTTTCATGGGCATAAAAACCATACTTTCGCTGTACATCTGGAGCGCTTTACCCCAGTCGCCCTTTTGTACCGCGGCGTTACCTCCTTCTTTCAATAGCCTGGCTTGCTCCACGTCCTTTTTCGGAAACTCTCGGCTTTTCGTTTCCACGGCTAGCTCATAGTTCCGCACCGCGGGGAGACTGCACAAGTAGGTTACGCGCTTCCCATTGGACTCCAAATTAGCGAAGTTATTTCTCGTGACGTCGTCCAGAGAGCTGTTCACTGAGTCGTGGAACTTCTTAAAGAATCCCTCGCCGCTTTGTGACATTGCAGTGTAGTTTTTACCGGTTAATAAGATAGATACTTGAACTGTGCAACTAATTATCTTTGAAATAATAACTGAATAATTTAAGGTTAGAACGACGCGAGCAACACACGGCAGCCGGCAGCGAGTGTGCATCTATTTTTATATTTAGACTGATCACATCACTTCAGTCTGTTCTGTTCCGAGTCTACGCTAATCATCTATGAAGGAAGCATCAATATTGCTCTAAAAGAAATACGATCAATACCAAAACATTTGATAAAATATTAAATCCAATTAACTACTTATAGGTATAGTGTTTCAATATTCGACGGTCCGCCCCACTACATCATTTTTCGTACATTGAATGTTGTGTACTCTTGTAACCTTGAAGTCGAAATTCTGGAAAGATCCGTGATTAAAACTAAAGAATACCTAAGCGGCGCGTGAATCTAGTTCCCAGGCAACATTGTATTATTGTTTTTAGCTGCGAAGTTTAGGGTGGCCACAAACACGTCTATTTCGGGGATTGTACCTATTATTAGACAGTGTTTGTATATTGTTGCGACTGTAATGGTAATGGTGTTGCAGTGATTAAATTTAACCGTTAGGTTTTGATTAAAGAATTGTTTCTAGGAGCATGGACTACTATTGTATTGTATTGGTCTTAGCTCGTTTACAACAGGTAATAAGTAGGTATTATTAATAACTCAAAATTCGAAGTTCTGCACTTCGATCAAAAATACGTTCTACAGGTGAAAAATGGCAGCAATGTATCAAAAACAGCGAGAGCTCTGACTGAATAATCCCATTCATTCGTTAGGTTTAATGCAAATTATTAGTACCGAACCGACTTACCTGCCTATCCAATGGTTATGAAGTTATGATGGAAAAAAATAGTCAACCTAACGTTTGCATATTCTATAGGCTTCATACTTTCGATTAGTATGTAATTGGTATATTAAACAAGCAAAAGGAATTAAAAAAAAAAAATATTTTTAGGTCAACCTATTCGCGATATATTACTTACCATATTAAATTTGAAATAAAATATTTTTTATCGAATAAACAGCTGGGTGTAGGTCTTCTCCTATTCGGATCTCCTACTATTACGTAAAAACGATTAATTTCTCGGCGAGCAAGGTATTATTCATGTGGACGCAAAGAGCTAGGCCTACGGCGCAACAATAAACTTAAACAGTAGGTAAGTACGTGTACATTTCCTAGTTTCTGAGAACTAAAGTTTCCGCGGAAGCCATCTCATTATGACAGATGAGAACGCCTCGTATTTTTCTATAAATTACGTAAGTTTAAATGAATGCAAGGTACCTACCTAGTAACGTATCCTTATGCGCAGCATGCAGCATCTTTAGCTAAAAGATAGGGTACCTACGGGGATACGTTTATGCACAAGAAAGAAGTATAGTCTAGGTAGGTACTGTGAAAGTTCGCAACTTGTAGCGTGCCGGCTACATCTAAGTTATACTGGCTGGCTGGTCATTAGGTACGTCAGTTATATTTGAATCGAAAGATTTCAAAGTGTGTATAATTAGTTTTTGTTAGAACAGTGTCAGTCACTAAAAACAGAATATCGAGAATATCGGAATATCGAGTTGAGCAAGCCCTTGAAGCAAAGTATGCTTTAAAAATAGGGAAAGTTAGTGAATAACAAATAAAATGAAATGGCCTTTATCTTGGGTGCTGTCTTCGGTAGGTTTCGACTCCTCTACCAAATGTGGCGTCAGTGGAGACAATACCCGAATATGGGCACCGCTTACCGTATATTAATGCTTTTATATGTAAGTAATAAAATATATTCAATTTTGTTTGATACTCGTATGTCCAACCATGCGCCTAACACCCTGTATACAGTTCATTTCGTATAATGCAAATGGCATATATATAGCCATCTTTAAATTAAAAATACAAAAATGAAGAGGCAAATGAAGTTGACATGTTTAAGTTTCTTGGAATAACTGTGGACAAACATCTAAGCTTTTTTTTTCGGCGGTAGTAGTGAAACTTGTCACATATGCTCTTGCATACTTAATTAAAATAAATTACAAATACTTACATATTCAATATTTTTATTAGCTTGTTTATCAATAGTGTGTTTAATAGTTGTGTGGAAATGTTAGTGGCACAGTTAATGCACTAATTATAAGTAAATTTCACTGTTAGTCCTGCTGGCACACACTTGTCAAAAATAACCTAAAAGTTGTTCAATCTGCCTACTGGAGAAAATGGATTCCATGTCTGCAGTCGCTGCGGCTCAATGGTCTTTGGAGTCTGTTATTTCAAAGAGGCTCAATGAGTTTGAGGCCCGGCTGCACAGTTCTCCAGCTACGGGGCCCACCATCAACAGTTTGTCCGTAGAGTTTGCTGATTTCAAGGTACAAACTATGGAGATTCTAAATCTACTTCGTCAACAAATAAATGTTCTCATCAAGTCTCAAGACGCCATGGAGATGCGGCATCGGAGAAAATGTTTGCTGTTTAGTGGCCTTCCTGAGGAATCTGGTGAGAATGTGAGTGATAGAATATCCAACATCATATCTGTTCAACTTCGCATCTCTGATATCTCTGCTGGCTCATTTAAGGAGTGTCACAGACTGGGCAAGCTTGCTGAGGGCAGAAACCGTCCTGTATTGGTTCGGTTTGCCGACCTGAGCTCAAAGTCTTCTGTTTGGAATAACAAGACTGCTCTTAAGGGGAGCCCTATATCAGTCTCTGAGTTTCTCACGCGGCCGCGGCAAACTCTGTTTAGCGAAGCTCGGAAGTTACTTGGCCTCAACAACTGCTGGACACGCGATGGCAATATCTTTGCCAAACTTCCAGATGGCAAGCGGATTCGACTTGAGAGCAGTAGTGACCTCGAGTGCATTGCTGTGGATGTTATTAAGCATAGGCCGGGGGCTCCAGCATCTTTCAAGCCCGGTTCGGCAGTGGTCAAGCCTGTTCCTGCACCATCTGTTGCCGGCACTAGTATCCCCGGAAATGCCCGTCCTAAGCGGGTAGTAAAGCAAGTAAAGGCGAACCCTCTTGTTTGAGAGATTTTCTGTGTCTACACTTACGGTTTTTCTTGTCTCAGCTACCCTCTTTTAACCTTTTATTCTGTTCTAACCTATGACTAATTTTAGCTTCGTTTTATTGACAACCATTTGACAACAGTTTCTGTCGTTTCTGACACTCCATCTGTCAGTCAGTTAGTAGGACTTTCCTTAGCTGTCAACGTTTGTTGTTTGAGCACATATATAAAACGTCACTTTTATTTTATGTAACGTTTCTTTTTACTGTATTTCTTTTTGACAAATTATTAACATTGTTAATTAGCATTTTTAGTTTTATATTGTCTATCCTGTTCACGCATTTCCTACTTATTGGCCGGCAGGATTAACATTATTTTGTGCATATTGTCCCGGTATTATTTTTATCGGTACTTGTTAGTTTATATATATTTATTTTATTTATATTATTATTTATTTTAATATTGTTTGATGTCTGATTATGATTCATTTTATTCTGCCAGTGATGACAGTTCTACTTTTCTTTCCTTAGACTCTCACGACACTTCGTTAACTCTTGGCTCTCTGTTATCTCGCGAATTTGTTAACTCTAAGCACTTCAATGTTTGTCATATTAATGCGCAAAGTATCCCTTCGCACTATACTGATATGTTGGATACGTTTTCCAATGACAATATTCACGCTGTTTTGGTATCTGAAAGCTGGCTTAAACCCACCTTGCCATCAACCTCTTATTCATTACCCGGTTTTGTTTTGATCAGGAACGATCGCACTGGTAAGGGCGCTGGTGGTGTGGCCATTTATCTGCGGAGTAATTTTCTTAACAAAATTATTCATATTTCCCCTTCTATTTACTCTGGTTCCGCGGAATACCTATTTCTTGAGGTGATTGTAGGTGGAGTCAAGACTGTTCTTGGGGTTGTTTACTGTCCCCCTGGAGTCGATTATTTCGCTGATATTGAGCCAATTCTTGAGTCGTTATGCTCTGAGTATGCACACCACCTGATCATGGGGGATTTTAACACTGATCTTTGTAAATTCTCTCCACATAGCCAGAAGTTGACGGATATCGTTCATTCTGTCAATCTTTCGATTCTCCCCCTAGAACCCACTCACCACTCCGTTTCCTCTGATACCTGGCTGGACATCATCCTCACTTCATTCCCGGACCTAATTGTCAAACATGGACAGTTCCTTGCTTCTGGTTTTTCACACCATGATCTTGTTTATGCCTCGTATAGACTGAAACCACTTAAACCGAAACCCACGATTGTAAGTATGCGTAGCTTTGTTAATATTGACACTGACGCTCTATTGCATGATGTAGTCAATGTTGACTGGGCTCCAGTTCTCGATGCTTCTGTGACTGACAGCAAGGTGACACTTTTTAGTGATGCTATACTGAGGGTATTTGACAAACATGCTCCATTACGTTCTGTCAGAATTAAGCGGCCGCCTGCACCTTGGATCACCGAAGGCGTGAAAATGGCTATGCGGAGGAGAGACCGGGCGTTTCGTTGTTACAGGCGTGACCGTACCAATGACAACTGGACGTTTTATAAAAAAGCTCGGAATAGATGTAATCAGATGGTGCGGGCAGCCAAGCGTCGTTTCATCCACGAAAATGTTTCCTCTTCTTCCATGGCCGATGTTTGGAAGTTCATTAGGTCATTGAGTCTGGGTAAGCAAAGTAACAGTTTTGACGGGACATCCTTTTCGCTCAATGACTTAAACATCCACTTCTCCTCAGCTCCTTCCGTTGACATCTCCATTAAATCCTCCACTCTTTCTGTTATATCCAGCTTACCCTCAAATCTTTCGGAGTCCTTCTCTTTTTCACATATTACTCAAGACGACGTAAAGAAAATTATTTCATCCATTAAGTCTAAGGCTGTTGGCTGCGATGATGTGAGTCGCTCCATGATTTTACTTATTATTGATGGTGTTCTTCCTATAGTCACTCACATCATTAACTTCTCTCTATCTTCTGGCGACTTTTCTTCTGTCTGGCGCAAAGCCTATGTTATTCCATTACCTAAAATCAATAATCCTGCCTCAGTCAATAACTTTAGACCAATTTCTATCCTGCCTTTTCTTTCTAAAATTGTCGAAGCTGTGGCTCATAAACAACTTTCTTGCTTCTTGCAAAAGAACAATATTTTAAGCCCAGTCCAATCAGGCTTTCGTCCTGGCCACAGTACCTCTACGGCACTACTTAAGATCACCGAAGACATTAGGTGGGGCATGGAGAGTACGTTTGTCACAGTTCTTGTTCTCATAGATTTCTCTAACGCATTTAATACTGTCGACCACGATATTCTCCTCGCTCTTCTGAAACACTTAAAAGTTTTGCCTTCCGCCTTAAATTGGTTTTCCTCCTATCTTCGAGGACGTCAGCAGGCGGTGCGGGTTGATAGGTCACTGTCTGACTGGTGTGACTTGGCTGCTGGCGTGCCCCAAGGTGGTATCCTTTCTCCTCTCCTTTTCTCAATTTTTGTCAATTTTATTACCCCTGGACTTGGTTGCACGCACCACCTTTATGCAGACGATCTACAAATCTACTCTCAGTGTAATGTGACTGAACTTGATGTTGCTGTCGGTAGACTGAATAACGATCTGAAGCACATTCATCAGTGGTCTGAGAAGTTTGGCTTGTTTGTTAACCCTTCCAAGTGTCAAGCCATTATAATTGGTAGTTCTCGACAACTTGCGAAACTTGACTTGGCAGTCGCTCCGCTGGTTAGTTTCAATGGCACCCCTATTGCTTATAGCTCCAGTGTCAAAGACCTGGGCCTCTACATAGACAGCACTCTTTCCTGGAAAACTCATGTCACCGAATTAAGCCGTAAGGTAATAGGCGCCTTTCACTACCTCAGCAGGTTTAAGCACTTTCTTCCCGTCAAAACCAAAATTTTACTGGTACAAACCCTTATTATCCCAATAATTGACTATGGTGATGTGTGTTATTGCGACTTAACTGAAGAGCTTTTAAATAAATTAGATCGCCTTCTCAATTATTGTATCCGCTTTATTTTCTGTTTGCGTAAATTTGACCATATTTCTGCTTCTCGTTCTCTTTTGGGATGGCTCACTATCCGTCAACGGCGTAGTACTAGAATGCTTTGCACACTTTATTCTATCCTAAATGATCCTATTTCTCCTAGTTACCTCAAATCATTCTTTCACTACCTCGGTTCTTCTAGCGAACGTCAGCAACGCCCAGCTCGAAATTTAACTCTTTCTTTCCCAATCCACCGCTCTGGTTTTGTTAGCAACTCTTTCACCCTTCAAGCTATTCGTCTTTGGAACGGTCTCCCTCCTAAAATCAGGCAAGCCCCCAATAAATTTGCGTTTAAGAAATTAGTTCGAGCACACTTTTCCTCATTGAACTGACATCTTATTATTGTCCTTTTAGAGTATATTTATATATATATATATATATATATATATATATATATATATATATATATATTGTATTTATGTATATATTTAAGTATGTATTCTTTTGCATGTGCCTTAGTTTATATATATATTGTTGATGCTATTGTTCATACAATATTGCACCGCCTACAAAAAATTTCTGATTTGCCCAAAGGTCGACTGGTAGAGAATGCCATTAGGCATTAAGTTCACCTTTTGTACTTTAATTTGTATTTTTGTGCAATAAAGATTAAATAAATAAATAAATAAATAAACGAAGGTACACATCGATTAAATCTGTAATAGCTTAAATAAATTTGTTTTTGCTCTAAGGAGATTACACGAAACTGTTTCGGTTTAGGCTGCGCTGGCCGCTTCCATGGCTACCTATCCTCGGTCACCTGTTACGTCCTGACCGGGCCTGATGCTGTGTGGAAATGCCGTGGAAGTCGACAGGGTTTTTAAAATTAAAAAAAAATGTGTCATGTGATATTCAATGCAAGATTTAGTGATAGCTGTATTGTATACCGCACTGTTCATGCATAGTTACGAGGGGACATAGGAACATACTTACATACAGGGCAAACACTTAACCCTCGGTTTGGACTTCGCCGCAGTCGGGTAATAAAAAAACAATTTCGTATTTTAAACAGTTAGACCAATATCGAATATCGGTTCGCTACGAGGGTTACCAAACACACTAAATAAAAAAAAGGTACGCTAAATCGAGCAAACGCTAACGTAACTTTGACCCTCGATTTTGTGTGGGTAGGTAGGTAGGTACCTACAATACCTACATACTCGTAACAAGTATTGTAATTTTCGAAGTCAACTTATCGTATAAAAGACGATATAATGTTTCAAGCAATGCACTGACGTCGCGCTTCGTTTGATTTCCATAAATGTCTATATCAGTATGTTGCCGTCTTAACGCGATAAATAATTTATCAAACGCATTGCTAGCCTGAGTAGTCTGACTTAGATAAACACAAAGGACTATATTAGATTACTAATATAATCCTGCCTGTATACCTACTGTGCATAGGTTTCTTCTAAGGCTAGGGACTGATCATTTAAAGGAGTGACCCCACTGAGAACATTCGCGAGTAATGAGCATTCGGCGCGAATATCGAGTGCTGTGTAAGCTTTGTAACGCTCGGCTCATCGTCCGCACCACTTGAATATTCACGCGAATTCTCTCAGTGGGGACGCTCCGTAATATTGAATTGCGTCTCATATGTGAGCAGGTCTCTAAGCGGTTATTTATTTAAGCGAAATTAAGTACCTATCTATTTGTATTTATTTAATTTAAAAAAATGGATTTTCTCTATTTGGCTTGAAATTTATTGTCCGAAACTGTTTTACCATAACAGACTTGGCATAATCGGTCTTAGCCGAATGGTAATGTGGCAGAAACCTTATTCGGCATAATTTGTAACATCCCGAAAATGAGTTAGTTAGTCCGAAATTAAGTTCGCATTCGCATTCAAATTTTTTGACTGATTATTTTTACGCATAATTCTGTTTATAATAATTTATTCTGCGGATTGTCCGAAACTAACTTGGCATACTTACAAACATAACGCTACCAGAAAAGTAGGTTAGGTTAGGTTAAAACTGCGACCATAACAAAAACGACATGATACCAGAGAAGTAGAGTAGGTTTATAGATTGACCGAGACTTACTTGACATACTTAGGTACTGCTACCAGAAAAGTAGGTTAGGTTAGAATTGCGACCATAACAAAAACGAACTGTTAGTTAGCAGTTCGTTACAATTATCCCTTTTTGTCCGAACCAAGTTTTCCAGTTCGTTTTCACAGAAGTTAAGCAGTACAGCCTTTGCAGTTATTTAATTCTATAAAGTAAGCTTGTTTCCCCATATCACAAACTGAATAAAAATGGCTTGTTTCATAAAATTTATTAATCAAACCCCCCTAATTTTCGTCGAAAATGCCGTAAGTATCCTTTTTATACGAGTACTTGAAAACTATGTAACTTTTTATTTTTTAAACATACCTCTTCAAAAAAATGTTTAAGTATACGTTTGAAAGACGAGACTATTACCCTCTCTTAAAAGTAGCTACGGTGTTTAAACACTTTTAACTGAGTATTTTATTGATCTTTAGATTAGTTATTAGAGATTTCACTTTTGTGTTACTATTTTTGTGTTACAAGTAATTTCCCCTAAACTTTAACAAAAACTAAGGGAAAAATGTATTTTGACAAAGCAACACCGTAAGGTGACAAAGCTATTTAAAAAAATTACATACTTCAGTAAGCTATGCGTCACCGTTGCATGCGTGTCTAAGTATCTATACGCTTTAAAATTAAGGGGAAGGGTAGGGCAACATACAGTCCAATTGAGACCGTTCTCCTTTTTTGAAGTCGGTTAAAAAAAGAGATTGATTTAGTCAAATAACGATTGATCACGATCCGAAATTCAGATTAAATATTTTTGAACATAAGTAGTTTGTTTTGATGTGCTAGGTACTGAGTGCATTAAGCTGTGTTTAATAACATTAAAACACGCAAAGTATATTTAGTTGTTTTTTTCTTACCCACTATTTTAATACTATTATGAATCGAGCTTTATAAAAAAAGCATTACTTATGTGTTACATTTGCGTTATGGTAACACAATAGTACATTACTTAACAAGGGCTGTAAAAGAAAGAAAGCCCGAAATCGCAGGTATTTGAGACCCGAGCCGTAGGCGAGGGTCTTAAATATGCGATAGAGGGCTTTCTTTTTTACTGCCCGTGATGAGTACACAATTTTACGTCTTCAGCTGGCCACAATGCGAGTTTTACCGTGCGTGCAGCGTGCGATAAAACTCACATTATGGCCAGGCGTGACGTAAAAGTTATTGTGTTACTTTTGTGTTATAAATGATAATTTTGTCTGCCTTACCCTAATACGTTCGTTTTTGACGTTATAATTCAGTGAAATAATGTTATGACAAAACATATTTCTGCAACTATAGTTTTCGGCAAAACAATTTTATGCTCATTATGATCATGCGTAGATAATGATTCGGAGCATGAAAAATATGACTGAATAATATTCGGACTAACGTAATTTTGCGTAATCAAACTATACAAATGTAGATTCTGAGATAACAGTTTATGCGCAAATCCTAATATGGCTATATAGATTATGCCACAGATAATTATTACTTACAAAATTATGCCACAACAGGAAAAACCCAAAAAAAAATAATCGAATAACCTGAGCAGTGAGCCGCGTTTCCGTACAAATTTTCAACCCGTTTTTTATTACTACCTTAAGGGTTGAATTTCCATAAACGATAAATTTATATTCCTTTAATTCGTACCAGGAGCCTACATTTCTCCCATACAAACTTTAATCCACTATTTCGACATGTAATTTAAAAAATGAATATGATACATTTACAGCCTCATATTTATACCTAAGCCTTAATGCCAAAGGACATGGCCCATTTTACTATGGTGCTGTGCCCCAGAATGTACAGCAATCGTTTATATCGACGACCGTAATCTAAATTGACGTAACGGACAAATGGCTACTTTTCAGGAGATCGAGCCAAAAAACGGTTTTTTTTTCTTTTTAAATTCATTATTTTGTTGTTTGTTTGCGTATCATATAACTAAAAATAGCCAATTACTTATTTTTTTTCACTCTTTAACTACAAGTAACTCAATTTATCATTTAACGCTTAGTTACTGAGATAGCATGTCCCTTACGTCAAAAAAATAATTAAAAATGTCCGATAAACCCTTCTTTAATAGTACACTTCGAAGTCAATTTGATGTATCCAGAACTAAATTAAGAGAAATAAAAAATAAATGGACGTAACTCCATTCAAACTGTTCTATTACACGGTGTAAAAGGTACATGGATTTTTTTTCTTGGTGAAATAATTAACGAAATCATAAATGTAATTGTGTTATTTATTAGAGCATAGAACAAATTAAGAGATAAATTATGGCGCAGGTCCATACATTATCATAATAATATGCCAGTAACTAATAACGAGTAACAAAATAAAATTAAATACGCCATTTTATGTACAAGCGAGTACAAATATCGAAACATAAACATATTTTTAGAAGAATCAATACTGATAGATCAAAGAACATACTAGGTCAATGGCCATAGTTTTAAGTTTCACCACTGCTTTGGGCCTCTATTCCTGGCGGTAAAAACCATATCGTATTTGACCTGTTACGGTATTGTTTTGACATCAGACGCCATTACTGTAAAGGAAATAAGAGCTATCAAAAAATTGACAATACGATAACTGAGTGCTCTACTTTGAAAATCGAAGTTCGAAGTTACGTTAGCTCCATCCCTGTCACTTGTCATTCCAGAAAAATCGAGAGAAAGGGATGGAGCTAATGTAACTTCAAACTTCGATTTTCAAAGTAGGGCCTCAGGTCAAAGACGATATGTTTTTTAGCGCCTAGAATACCGGCCCTGCTCGCCATTAGTTTCTGCTAAATTATCTATCTGTTATCATTTGGGAATAAGTTTACGTTAAATATCCATTGTGATAACGCTTTGGGAACTTATTTGTATACTAAAAGACTCGCAAAATATACACAAACCCGGTTATTACGTGCCGCCGAATAAGAAATAGTTTATTAAAAACTAACTTCTACCCGCGATTTCGTCCGCGTAGATTTCAATTATCGGTATACCTTCAGGAGCTTTTAGAATTTTTGGGATTAAAACTATTCTATGTCCTATTCTAGGACCTAACCTATATGTGTGCCAAGTTTAATCTCAATTCGTTCAGTGATTGAAGCGTTATTGAGTAACAAAAATGCAAACTATTCATTCATAATATTAGTAAGATAAGATACCTACTTAGTGCAATACTTGTCTCATGCTCGCAGTAATCTATCGCTTCGAGCTAAGAGTGATTTTGTAGTAATACTGTTATCATTAACTTTTAACAAAATCTGGTTGCCTTTTTATCCAAAAGTACTTGAAGTGTGCGTCTTTACAAGCATACGTGCAAAACAGAACTGAGTATCACAGCCCTCAACTACAACCAGCAGCAACATGCTCTTAAGTCTCAGATAGACGGGCGAGTAAGTACGCGTACTTAGAGATCGACGACATTTTTCGCCCGCGTTTACCTTTAGAAGTTCGCGTACTTAGGGTGACACACGGGCGAGTAAGGTCGCCGAGCCATAAGTACGACGTACTTACTCGCACGTCTATCTGGAACTTTACATAGTTTTTTTGTTGCTTACACATGGCCATAGTATCCCTTTCACCCTAAAGCAATTTTAAATGCTTGCGAGTAACTCAGCTATATCAACGAACACTGCGTCTGTCATGTAATGAAAGAGATAATGCTAAAATCTATGGGATTAGTTAAAATTAGGCAGTTTTGTTTTAACGTAAGGGCCGTTAGTTTAGTGTTTGTACTAGTGAAAAAATTACGTATATGCCATGAAATCATATTTGAAACAATGACGGATGGCCGTAAGGTCCTTGTTGTCTTACACATGTGAATGCAAAACTGCGTATCTTAGAGACGTTTGCTAATAGAATGGTCCCTTACGACGCAGGTAATTGAAAAAAATGATAGTTACATCTATTTGTAATTTAATCAAATGACTTTTTGTACATACTTTTTGAGAACGTAAAATGGTGTATCGTTCTTTTTCTTATTTGATGGCTCCTTACGACGTTAAGTGAATTGCGAAGACGACAGTTACACAAAGAAGGAATTGAATATTTTTTCCTTATTGGTGATACGTCTGATTTTTTTCAAATTCTGCGTCAGAGTAACCTTTTTTTAAGGGTGTAAGGGGCATGTTTTTTCAAGTTATCGAGATGTTACCTATACCATTCGAAAGAGAAAAAAAAAACTGAATACAACTGCATTCATAACTCATTTTCGCCCTTTTGTGCCTTACGCCAATTTAGATTACGGTCGTCGATATGTCAAATTAAAGCGAAAAATATGTACTTACTTTACAAATATATTTATCATTCAACATATAAAGCAGAGGTTTAAAAGTAATTTCCTATCTAATTATTTACATAACCTCAAAACACATCATGACGTTCAAGGCGCCGTCACCTCATGGCCACTGTACATATTTGGCCAATGCGTTGGGCCAAGGTAATGGACCAAAATATGGAATCATGTTTACACATTGGCGTACTTATTGGTCTTTCTGCATTGGCGCTTTCATAAAAAATCCTTTTGGCGCCTATACACTTTGGGCCAATGCCACGGTATTGGACCAACGTGTAGAGGACACTTGGCGACGCTATTGGCATGTTCGTAGTTGGCAACCAACGCGGGCCGGCCAACCGGCTGGTGTCATCAATGTATACAGAGGGCTTATTGTCTAACGCACTTGCAATCGCAACGGGTTTGAAAGTGGAGCAATTGTTTTCATTTTGTATGCAGACAAGTCTTCGATTTTCAAAATGAAAACGATCGTGATTGCGAGGGCGTTAGACAATAAGGGCTCAGGGGCCATTAGACGGAGACAGAGAACTTTGTTTTGTGCCTTTCATCACCGCGTAGCCCAAGTCTTTCCGAGGCCGTATTGATACCTCCTTAAAGTCTTAGCGAAAGGCACAGAGTGATAGCAGTCATATAGCTCTGTCCCTTTCAAACTGTCAAGTGGGTGGTTTCCGGCACACAATATCTTTTTTTTAAACACATTTTTTCCGCTGCTTTTACAGAGATTAAATTAATGTTACGTGTAATTATTAATTATTGAATGATTTTTCACATAATATGTCTTATCCGTGTACAAGTTCGGGCACAAACGGGCCAAGTCCTTTCATGTTCGTAGCTTAAAAAAATTACCAACTTCCATACAATGGTTTATCCCCTATTTCATTTGAATTTCGAAAACTCCATTCTTATCACTTGCTTGTACGTCAAAAACACGTACAGTCACGAGATTTAATTTGGTACCCACCTTAAGTCCAAAGTCAATCTGACATTCTACAACAACAAGGTTGAGTTTCCTAAAAGTTACAAATGACTTGACATCTCTAATGACATTGGCGACTTCAAGCATATTTTTCTTGAAATGGGTCCCAAATTAACGCTCGTGACCGTACCTACTGTTAAAGTTTAATGTTTCTAGCTTCAGTAGTTCCGGCTGTGCGTTGATGAGTGACACGCATTCTGGTTCTTCTTTATTAATATTATACATAAGTAATTAAATAAAAAGGAAAGGACAAAAAAAACGATGGATGAATTTATAGTCGGTACAACCATATTGCTTTTGTCATGCTATCGTATTGTCAACGTTACGTTAGCTCTTATTTACTTAACAGTACCTAATGAGGGCCGATTTAAAAACAATAACGATAACAGATCGGATAGAGTGGAAGAGGGGGAGAGAGGCCTTTGCCCAGCAGTGGGACATTATGAGCTCATAATAATAATAATAATAATAACGATAACATGTTAAAGCAATATGTTTTACCGAGTAAAGTAGAGCCCCAGTACAACTGTTAAAAACTCGTGAGCCGAGCGCGAATCAGAGGTAGGTAAAGTGAGGTCTATAACGATAACTCGATACACGAGCCTGATGAGACTGATGAGGTCGTTAACAAATTGCTTCTTACGTTTGCTCTATTAGTTTCGTTGACCGGGACTATGATTTACATTAAGATAAGTATATGTTGCATCATGATTATTAAATCACATATACCTAAATGAACCTTCTAACTTCGGTGGCAAAGGATGGCATGTTAGGGTGAGTAGTATCCACCAGAACAGCACGAGGCGAGGTAGCGGAACGGTATTTATTCCCTTCGGACGCGACGGCGACGGGACGCGGCCGCCAGCAGCACCGCGCCGAGCGCCGCGCATTGCACTGTGTGGGACGCGGGACTTGATCTGATCAGTTGTACATGTATAGGAATAATATCTATTAGTTAAAGGAGAACTCTTAATAACATTATTGTACATAACTAGCTTCTGCCCGCGACTTCGTCCGCGTAGATTTCGATTATCGTTATTCCCTCGGGAACTTTTAAATTATCCTGGATGAAAGTAGCATATATTTAATCCAGGGTATAAGCTATCTCCATTCCAAATTTCATCCAAATCCGTCCAGCCGTTGCAGCGTGATGGAGTAACAAACTGACACACACACAGACAAACTGCCGCATTTATAATAATAGTAATACACGGCCCGCCAGCGTCCCAGCTGTGTCCTTTCGCCGTCCCGTCCCACCCCCTTTCGGCCTTTTGTATATAAAGTGTATTCTTTTGTGCAATAAAGATTAAATAAATAAATAATACCTAGTGGTCGTTAAGGAATACTGTTTACAACGAACACCCCGGCCTTCACGAGGGTGGCCGTCAGTGAGCTTCATTATTGACGACCCCCATACAGGGGGGACGTACGAGGTGGTTGCTATAAAACACTGGCTTTGCCGGAAGCTTTATAGCGAGGTAAACGAAAGTAAACAGGAAAACCTTAGGTACCTACTAAAATAGCAACTAACGATAATAGTAAGTAAATAAGTACAGCTTGCTTCAAATTCACTAAAACGGGAACTTTTTGGATCTTATCCTAACTTCACTTTGTTGAATTTTTATAGATATAGTCAAAAGTATTTTATTAGAAAATATTCTTGCCAAATATCGCAAAATAGAATAGAGAAATTGTGAAGTAATGGAAAGTGTTCTGAATTTGTTTACTTATTTAATTGTAACAACGTTGTGTTAAAGTGGTCGACGATAGGTTAGATTTCATCATCTTCATCAGCCGCAAGACTTCCACTGCTGGCAAAGGTAGTAAATAATGCTTTAGGTAAAGGTGACAAAGTTCAAATTAAATTAACTATGGAATTGTTTTTTAAATAATAAAAATCTCGGAAGTTATGCTTTATTTATTGGACTACATGACAATGTTATACCACGTTATATACCTACTCCAAGTAGGGTCTGGAATCGATGATTAAAATCCTTCGGGTACGTCCCGGGCACGGTGTATATAAAAATGAACCCGTATTTCTCCTGGTCACGCTATACCTTGAAAACGGCTGAACTGATTTGGCTGATTTATTTTTTGTTGTGATTTATTCAGAAAACTAGATAACACGAAAATGACTTGGCTTCGGCCTTTTGAAATATATATTCAAGAAATAATTAAAGAAAAGACTTGGCTTCGGCCTTCTGAATATTATAATCAAGCAACAAAACACAGAAGACTTGACTTCGGCCTACCTTTTAACTCGAATTAGAGATTATATAAGACATGGCAGTATGGGCACAGATCATCATCATCATCATCATCATATAATATGATATACCTATCTATAAAAAGAAATTTTACGTTCTGTCAAAAAATCCATTATTTCTTGTTTATGAGAATTTGACGTTCAAAAATATTCTGAGAATTGGGAGCATACAATAAAATAAGTCGCATAATTTAGTGTAACGTAAATAGTACCTATTTAGAATTTGACACTGAAATTATTTATATATTTACTTTTTTAATATTTAACAACCCTCTTTTTATGCTGATAGTCCGAGAAGAGAGAAAATTCAAATACAACGTGTTACAAAATACCCCGTAAAAAATCGAATAAATTATAAAAGCCAAAAATATTGTCAACCCTAGTAAGCTGTCATGTCAGGGAACCGGAGTTAGCATAGATTATTTAACAGAGAGGCCAACCTACCAATTTAATAATTGTCAACTTTAATGGTTTTTCTGGTTTTCATCCAGAAAGGTTCAATACTATGATGTCATTAATGTCAAGACGGAAAAAATGTTATGTTGTCAATTTCAAATCTTCTTATCGATACTCTACAATTGTTTCGTGTTTTTTCCAAAATGACGATGTTTTCTAACTCAGAATATTACGACTCCAAAACTCGACTTGTATATCTATCTAATCGAATTCTATACATTTTGTTAGTATGTCTCTTGATCGTTTCACGAATTAGGTAAAAATGTACATAAACATTCTGCGTAGTTTACTCTTTAATTTTACTGAAATAGGGTTGGCACATCAATGAAAAAAATAATGTTTTTTTATTTTTTGCCGGTAAGGCATACGGTGATAGTACGGTTCTCAAATATTGTAAATGGACTTGTTATAAGGCACCATTTAACCCCCTTGCGGCTTTACGGGTATTTTTGTAACACCTTGTATACATAGACTGCCTGTAAACACACATTACCACTACATATGCATTTTCGCGCTCTTGATAATTTATCTACTTATTCCTATTTTAAAAATAATTGAACCGTCCCTTACTTAAAGTTACCTATTACAAAGTGGAGGTACACCCGCCACCCAGACTGTCAGGACGGCGGGTGTAGGTCAATCAGGTCAATGTACCATGATCCTACCTTTAAAGACCGAGCGGGCACAACTCTAACCAAGACGCAAACAAGTAGAAATTCGGAGAGTTTCAGGATCTAAGAAAGTACCACTATATGGCGCAGGGTGATACTGAGTTGTTCGGGTCACTTTGGGTGTTGGCAATCTCCGTCATTTATAATAGCAAAATTGTAGATTATATGTACTTACATATGTCTTATGCAGGAAACCCTGCTATGTCTTCGAAGATCAGCATGCACGATGCGCGCGCTAGCTAGTGGGGACGCGAAATTCTGTCCTCGATACCGAAAGGGCGTATCTGCAATTAAATTCAAGGTATATTTAACTCTCCTCACTTATCAACAAAGTCATATACACGTTGGAGTTCTAAAATAGATGCGTCTTTTTTTTCCTCAGAAAGGTAGAATTATTCTAATGCGTACGCGGCTTGAATACAATAAAGGATTTCCTTGCAAATTATTTTTATGCCACGCTAATTCATTGTAACGATCTCGTTTGATGCTTGAACAATGTTACGCTATTGTTATGGGAATAAATCTGCGGTTGAATTGCCGTGGTCGAGGTTAATGATTACGTCGTAAATGAAAATGATCCCAAAGGCCGTAGGACACCGGTAGTTACAGACTTAACTACCTATCTACTGCTTAAACTCGGCTTACAAGTGAATGCTGAACGGAACACCACGCTCGAGAACGAGTGTCTTGAATGCTTTCTGCCTCTATCTACTAAGTTGTGTTTGAAGGGACTACTAAGTTGTGTTTTTTACAAGCTTTTATTTAATTTGCAATATAATATACATACTGTCCCAAAATTCAACTATAACCTGGTACCGGGTGAGAGGCCAAGTTATACCAGTTCTGGAAAAAATAAGAAAAAAAATCTACGCAGGACATAATCTTGGGGAGGCCCATGTCCAGCAGTGGACGTCTTTTGGCTGAAGTGATGGTGAATGAGGCCTAACTATTCATGCTTTGAAGTGTCGTATCTGAGTAACTCTTAAGTAGTATTTAGAAATGATTCAAAAATCAAATTGTATCTTATTAGTTTAATGTATCATTCATTTCTCTTTAAAACTACCTTTTTATAAAACCCAAAAATTTGGTTAGGTCGTCTAGGTTATATATACAGAGTGGAAAAACGACGGCCCATCTCGAAAATGGGAGATATATCTTTAGTACTTTATTTTTCTCTAAGAAACTTTAATATTATGTGTACTAACGTTTTCGAGTAACAGCTTGTTAAACTAACTTTTTGATTGGTTGTCAAAATGGACCAGTACCTATGGGAAAAACGCAAAACCACTGGCACTGTATATCTATGTATGTAGGTATTTGAATGTTATATTTTATTTATATAAGTTTTATGGTTAGTTAT
Source organism: Acleris cristana (assembly GCA_948252455.1). Lineage (NCBI taxonomy): Eukaryota > Metazoa > Arthropoda > Insecta > Lepidoptera > Tortricidae > Acleris > Acleris cristana. The sequence goes on along the minus strand of OX411772.1, from coordinate 15,296,042 downwards.
TTTTTATGTTATTCTAAATAAATTGTACAACACACTTGCTTACTCGATACAACCTTCTCACTTTTCTCAATCTCTCAAAGGTTAGCTGGAAGAGATCCCACAAAAGATCGCCTTTGAAAAAAATTTACTAATTCTATTGTTTTTGTTTATATTTTGCACAGTTTTTCATAATAACTACAGCATTTTAAAAAATCGTGAAAATCCGGCTAAAAAAAACCTATCTAACTTATAAACACTTATTGTTCTTTAAAAAATAGCAAAGTGCTTAAATCGTAAAACAAACTTTGTTTTGCGGTTGGGAAAATGGTCTATCAGCAAATAAGCAAAAAGTACAAAAAGGGTTTTAAAAGATGTACTAGGTACTTACACCAAGTATCAGCTGGATTTGCAAAGCACGCGTACTATGTGCTAACTGCTGGCCACTTATTTTATTAATCGCAGTTTATAACAGAAACGCGGATGAATTATCCTTATAAGTAGTTTCAGATGAATGTGGTCGATTAAATGCTATAAAACGCTCGTAGGTACAGCATCTAGGGTCACGACTCGGAGAACTCTTATGACGCCACGCTTGACGCTGCGCCATTAGGTGGCTTCCGTGGAAGCGCTTAATAAGCCAGTGAGTCTGCTATTACGTTACGACACCGTGTTTAGATACCTATGGGTACATTACACGAGTGATCAGGCGTGTGTCCCCATACTGACATCATTCATCAAAATCAAAATCAAAATCAAAATATTTATTTAGTAAATAGGCCACATACGGGCTCCTTAAGACGTCGTTAATATAGAGTGAATCTACTGCGCTTCGGACAAGACCATCATTGCGGAGAAGGAGCGCCGCTAGAAACATCAGCGGAGGTCATTTTTTTTCCAAATATGGAATACTATACTTAAAAGTAAGTATAACCCGACTACCGAAAAAAAGCTATTTTTTAAACTGAGTTTATTTGAATAATTAAGGGTTTAGTTTATACATTAAATAGTTTAGGAATTAAATTGCTTTTTCACTTCTCATGCTCTTAAAATGTTACTTTAGTCTCAGCACATCGGGACTAAAACTCCTTATTAATATCTAGAGATTAAAGTAACTTTTTTTTAATTTACGTAACACCTAAACAACCAATCACGGTGTTTGTGAATGGAGAATTATCGCCATTTTCAGTGATTGTGTATGGACCATTTTTAGGCTGTGGAAATTACCTCAAAATTACAACTGTGCAAAAATATTTAAAAATAACGATTTAATGAATCTATTTAAATATATTAAGGATAGTTTTATTTTATTAGGCGTTGTCCGAATAGGTTCAAGTTTGTATCTGTTGGCTAAATATGCAAGCATTTGTGTCACTTTACAAAAAACTAACAAGTCTAGTCTAACAACCGCGAAACAAATTTGTCAGAAACTTGGTTACATATTTGTAAATATTGTAACGTCGTTTTTTTTCCTCGCATTCAAAGTGAAAAGTAGAGTGTTTAACGCGAGACTAAACAACCATAATGACCCTCGAACTATACACACTCTCGCTCGCTGGCTCGCTCTCGTGGCTAAACATCTTGTGTCATTATGGCTTGTTTTAGTCTCTTGTTGAACAATCTACTATTATCTATATATATAAAAGACAAAAAAACTGACTGACTTATATATCAACGCACAGCCGAAACTACTGTACCTAGAAACTTGAAATTTGGTAGGGGTTCCTTTCATGATATGAGCACTAAGAAAGGATTTTTAGAAATTGAACCCCTAAGGGAGTGAAAAGTAGCGGGAAACTAATTCTACGCGTAAGTCGTGGGCGTCCTCTAGTCTAATGTAAGTAGATAAAGAGTCTATACAAGCAAGAAGCAAAGTGATCAAAGTAACTTCTACGTTACGAATTTCATTATAGGTAACCAAAATTAATATGCATAGCATAATTAAGTTGGCACTGGGATCGTCCGACCTCTTGTTATTACTTTTAATTTTCCGCTTGGCACAAGTATGGTGCGGAGTACGGAACATCCGGTGTACTGTCAGGAAAATACTAATAGGATAAGATGTAGGCCAGTCATACGTACAAACGCGATATAAAGCAAATTTTTTATTATGTTATTTGGACCCCTTAAGGAAAAGTGAAACTTAATTTTATAAATACTGAATGAAGTCAAAATATTTTTTTTTGCTTGAAAATGCTTGAAAAATATTGATAGTTTTAACGAGATCGACTCTTCACAGTATACATATAGGCACTTAAACAAAAGTGCAACTATTAATTATACATATATAACGAGCTGCGTTACCAATTATTTGAAAAGGCAGGTTCAAAAACCGGTCAAGTGCGAGTCGGACTCGCGCACCGAGAGGGTTCCGTATTTAAGATAATATGATCAGTAACCGCAAAAGAAAATACTCATTTGGTTATGAACTCTATTTTCTATGTAATAAGGTCCGTTTTGACTAGCCTAAATTTTAATACAGATTTTCAAAGTTTTTTTGTTATGTCACAAAAACTGTAAATAATAAACACTTCATTTTATTTTTCCCATAAAATATAAGTAAAAATCTGATTTAAGTATATAATTTTATTAACATTTCAGGATATTTTCAGATTTTTTTGATTCATTCAAAAATTTGGTATTTTTTTACATTTTAGGATATAAATCAAAAAGTTACATCAAAGAAAATTAAAAAAAAAGTTTATTGCGCAGATTGAGCCCTTTCATATAATTTCATTTTTCAACCCCCCATTCTAGACCCCTAATCAATTATTTATAAAATTAAATTCATATTTTTTTACTAAAAACACATGCGGGCGAGCAAGTTGTACTACGCCAAATTTCAAGTTGGTAGCATTTGTTGTTGCTGAGAAAACCTGCCGTGACATACATACAGACAGACAGACAACGAAGTCTCACCATAAGGGTTCCTTTTCTACCATTTTGGTACGGAACCCTAAAAATATACGATTAATTTTGGACACTTTCATTAACTAAAATCTTACCACTTGGTAAATACCTACTGACATGGTCGGGAACCCTAAAATGATACAGATAAATTTGATTCACTTGAGTATTCTTCAATGTTTCACGCAAATTAAGAAAAGGAAAACGACTCGTTATTCGCAAAGTAAAAAGGAATTCCCTTGACCATCTTCCCTGTCCCGTCATGTACACAAATAAGAGGTCATTGCATGAATAAGTGACCACAAGTACGTCATGTCGATTTAGGATTATTAATACAATGTTCATATATTTTTTCACCTCAGCACCACAAAAGGGCAAGTTTCGCTGTTTAAAGACAGTGAGCATAGTTGCTTAACTTTGGAAGTCATAATAATTTCTCGAATTCGTTTTGATTAACTACCTACGGTATGGTTATCTATCGTTTTGTATTACCTATAGGGCCTCTTTTCAAGGCGGTAAAAACCATATCGTCTTTGATCTGGTATCGTAGGTAATTTCAACGTTTTGATAGCTCTTATTTAATTGACAGTAGGTAATATATAATAAACAATAGGTGACTGGTAGAGAATGCCTTATGGCATTAAGTCCGCCATTTGTACTTACTTTTTGTATTGCGCAATAAAGTTTAAATAAATAAATAAATAAATACCATAACGATATGGATTACCGCCTAGAATAGAGGCCTAGTTTGTATTGATGATGTTTGTGGTAATTGTCAGTCACTGGCCGGCTTTTCTGTTGGTAATGTTTGTACAATAAGTTGGTTAAAATTAGAATAATAATCAAGCACCTATAATTTTGGGTTCACCGTAGGTACTACAGTACTAATAAGAAGTCAATCCTGACACATTGCACGACCATGAAGTTTCTGACTATTGACATTGATGGCAGCAGTAAAACAATGCTAGATTTATTTGTTGCGGGTGAAGCAATAGTAATAACAGCATTGTTTGACTGCTGTCAACTTTATCCATATTCCATATTCAGAAACTTCATGGTTGTGCAATGTGTCAGGATTGACTTCTTATCGGCCGGGCACTATAAGTATTATGATTATATATCATCTATCATCGCATTTACTTGATATATACCTACCAACTTTTTATCTAAATGAGCGTCCTCACTGAGAGCGTTCGCGTAAATATTCGAGTGGTGTGGCGTTGAGCCGAGCGTTACTCTATGCTTACATGTTCGCGCCGAATACTAATTACACGCGAATGCTCTCAGTGAGGACGCTCCTTAACACACACACACACACACACACACACACACACACTATTTCTCATATACGAAATAACACTGTAATAAACCTTAAAAACATCTCACACTTACTTGCTACGGTTGGCGGCCGGCAAAGCCTAGAACTAGCGAAGCGAGTGTTGTAGGTATGTAGATAGTCCAAGGCTCGGAATAATAACTCCCGTTATTTTGTAAACAACCCTGTTCCGTACAGCACAGACTCCTTATGATGTTAATAAAAAAGGTATTTTATAGATTTACTATACTATACCATAATTTATATGTAGGTTAATTAGTCAGCGGCAATTTTATTAATGAATGTCACCGGAACGGTTATCGGGAAAAATCACTTTCGTCAATCAAACAGAATAACCATTTTTTTTCCAAATTTTCACTTGTGAGTCCATAACGACGTGAATTTAGGACCCATAATGAGTCAAAAAAGTTCGTTCACGGACTACGGTCGTCATTGGGGCATATTTTAATTGTTGTCATTGGTATACGGTTCTTTCAATATATGTATGTATGTATGTATGTAAACTCTTTATTGCACAAAAATATAAATATTACAATATTGTTATTAAACTAATGTACAACTTATCCCTAAATGGGATCTGTTCCAGCTAACCCTATGCTATGTTATGCTTGTGGCTCGGCGTTAGTTAAATTCTTCTGCATTTTTTTATGTTTAACATTGCTTGAAATTTTGTTGTAAGTCGATAAATGTGTTAAACTACATGTAGGTACCTACTATATATTTTGTGTAAACGTGTTAATAAACAAATCATATGAAATACGATGTTTACGGGCGTTTTTCCGAGCCTTGGTATATTAACCTATCTATTCGCGAGTAGGCGACTATTGCCCGCGCGCGACATTTGAAATCGATTAGCGGCTTGCACACGTAAAGTTCGGACCGCAGGAAACGCCACGCGCCGTTCCAATCTTCGCTCCGAACCGTACGTGTAAATGCAACTGTTATAGTAAAATAGTAAAAAAATGTACGGTTCGGAACGAAGATTGGAACGGCGCGAGGCGTTTCCCGCGGTCCGAACTTTACGTGTAAAGGCTGCTATTAAATGAATGCACGAAATATCATTCATTGTTTTCGAGGTATACGGCAGCGATATTAAGTCTACATTAAAACGAAAGTAAAGAAAGGCCTACCTACCACCAAAATTAAGCAACATCTTGTTGATTTAAACTACTTTTAACATATTTGTAAGAGTTATACTTCAGATAACTATTTGGTCGTAAACTATAAAGTTTAGATTATTATTTAATATAATGCTTATACAAATACCTACAACCCGTATAAGTACCTAAGGCTTTTTTGTACTCGTCGATTATAATCTGTGTATTAAGATTTCATAGAGAATACTGCAACGTCACTCTTTTTATCATTGCATAGTCTATGTTACTTCCGAAACAACCGAAATAACTATTTCGATACGCTCTAAACAGTCTAGACAACCGAAAAAAAATTGAAAATAGAACTTCATAGTTCTATAATATGTGTCCTTGTTTAAGGAGACTCGATCCGATACAAAATTGCCAATCCGATACAGAGTCGCGTCATCTGTCAAAAATGTATGAAAACCCTAAGAAAAAATATTATTGGCCGCTGCTCTAACTTTTTAAATTTGCATAGTAACATTAAACTGACAAAGGAAAAATTACATTCTGCCAACCCAGTAGACTCTGTAAACATATTTTGCGACATTAAAAAAACAAAATCTATGGTAGGTACAAATAGGTGAAAAAGTAAAGATAAAGATAAAGATAAAAGATGTTTATTCAGTAAGTAGGCCGCACGGGCACTTTTACACGTCAATAATCTACCAGCGCTTCGCAAGAGACCACTGCTGAGAAGAAACGCCGCAAGAAACTCAACAGTCAGTCGTTTTTTAAACATTTCTTATGATATGATATTATACAACGAAAAATAAAACTTAACCTAGTATTATATAAAACAATGAATGTAACAAAAATATGTCTATATATATCATGCGTAGTTGAGCAGGAAAATGTGTCAAAACTCAAAATTTCTACAAGAACTCATAAATAGTAAATATAAGAAATAAATAAAAATTAAAAATTATACTTACCTATGACGGTGCAAAACAACACATAATTAGTTTCGATACATTCCCCTACAGAAACCGTGTCCCCTAGACAATACACAATGTTTATATATTGGTATGATTAGGTTATTATTAAGATATTTAGGTGTTTAATTTAGGCCAAGCATTTTTATCTGTTAGATAGTCTTCGACCCTATAGTAAGCTTTAGACATCAACGACTTTTTCAAGTAATTTTTAAGTACTGGAAATGGTAACTTTAAAACTTCGTCAGGTAATTTATTATAGAAATGAATGCATTGACCTACAAATGATTTATATACCTTACGGACACGAAATTTTTTAATAGCAATTTTATTCTTATTTCTTGTATTCAAATTATGTATGTCACAATTCTTAATAAAAGAGTCTTGATTTTTAATGACATAAATAATATTCTCATAAATAAATTGTGATGCTACTGTCAAAATATTAATTTCTTTAAATAATAATCTTAAGGAATCACGGGAGTTTAGGTTATATATAGAACGAATGGCTCTTTTTTGTAACACGAAAATAGTTTGTATGTCAGCAGCTTTTCCCCAAACAAGAATACCGTACGACATAACACTATGAAAATAACTATAATAAACTAAGCGAGCTGTCTCAACATTGGTAAGTTGTCTAATTTTCCTAACAGCATAAGCTGCCGAACTTAATTTACCTGCTAGTACTGCTAAATGGGGACTCCATTGCAAGTTTTTGTCTATAGTTATTCCTAAGAAAAGTGCCTTATCCACCATTTCCAAACACTCATCATTTAGAAAAATACTAGATTCTACCGGTCTAACATTAGGCAAAGCGAACCTAACACATTTAGTTTTCTTAGCATTAAGTAGCAAATTGTTACTAGTAAACCAATTAAGTACTTTACCTAGCGTCGCGTTTAACCTACTATAATCAACGGATTTTCGGTCTACCTTGAAGATCAATGATGTATCATCAGCAAATAGCACAATATCGCAAAGGTTAACTACCGCGGGTGGTAAGTCATTTATATAAACGAGAAATAAGAAAGGACCTAATATAGAGCCCTGTGGCACACCCAGTTTAACAGCCGCTCCAATGGACTTTGTTTGGTTTACAACAACCGTTTGTGTTCTATCACTAAGATATGAAGACATAAGATTTAGAGAATTATTTGACAGACCATAATGTTCTAATTTTAATATAAGAGTCGCGTGATCTACACAATCAAAAGCTTTGGAAAGGTCACAAAAAATTCCTATTGCATCACAAGATGTCTCCCAAATATTGTATATATATTTAATGAGTATAGATGCTGCATCAGTTGTGGATCGTCCTCTGGTGAAGCCGAACTGATTACTGTTAAGCAGTTTATTTCTATTGAAGTGACCTAAAATATCTTTTAACATTAACTTCTCAAAAACTTTACTTAAAACAGGTAGAATAGAAATGGGTCGGAAATTCGTTAAATCACTCCTCTCGCCCGATTTAAAAAGTGGTAGGACTTTACTATATTTCATAAGATTTGGAAAGACCCCCTCTAAAATGCAATTATTGTAGATTAAAGCTAAGTGAGGTGCAATTATATCTATGACATGGAGGATGACTTTAACTGACGTTCCCCATAAATCCTCCGTTTTTTTCAAACTGAGCGATTTAAATGCCTTAATAATAGAAACTGAATCTACGTGGGTAAAATCAAAGCTTATATTACATTTAGTCACATTAGCACAAAGTAATTTTTGAGCTCCAATCGCAGATGATTGAAGACATTTCGTGGTATTAATGGCTATGGTGGAGAAAAAATCTTCGAACGCTAAGGCCACGTCTTTATTTGATGTGATTTGTTTGTCACCCTTGTTTAGGGTGATTTGATTATCGCGAGTTTTTGTATTACCCGTTTCTCTATTTATAATTTTCCACACAGTTTTTACCTTATTGTCAGAAGCTTTGAGTTTAAGACTTAAGAAATTTGACTTAGCAGTTAAGCAAACTTGCTTAAAGGTCCTCGAATAATTCTTAACGTAAACTACGAAGTCATCGTTCTTGTTCTCCTCTCTCTCTCTATATAGTTCATAAAGCCTATTTCTACTTCTATGAATGCCTACAGTAGCCCATTCACTAAACTTGGTTTTTGACCCAGAAACAGTTTTCATCTTGAAATTGTTATTAAACTGGTGAAGAATTACACCGAACAAATCATTATAAATACTATTAGAATCCTTATGTGAAAAGGATAACCCACAGATATTACTCTGAACTTTATTTTTAAATAAATCCAAACGATTACTGGTTATGGGTCTGTATGTTATTGTCTGTGGTTCTTGATGAACATCATTTAAAAAAGAAGCCTTTTGGCCACTATGATCAGAATTAAAGCAATTAAATATTTCCTTATCCAAACATTCGCAATTACAAAAAATATTGTCTAAACAGGTTGCACTTGAAACACCTATCCGTGTAGGTTCAAAGAACAAATTATCTAAGTTAAAAGATTTAAATAAACTTAAGATTTTAATAGTATTATTTGACGATTCAAGTAAGTTAACATTAAAGTCTCCACAAACAATAACATGCTTTTGGGTTTTAGATGCTAATTTTAACACATTTTCCATACTGGATTCAAATGTGCTGAAATCAGCCGATGGTGGTCTGTAAACACAAATAATTATGTAATTTTCTAGTTCTACGCTAGAAATTTCTACAAGCCTTTCTATCGATAGCCTAACAATATCTTTCCTTTCTTTTGATTTTACTGTACTTTTAACAATTATTAAAGAACCACCATGAATGGCGGATTTTCTGGCAAAAAAACTAACTAATTCAAAATTAACAAAATCAAAAATTAATTGATCAGGTCTAAGCCAATGTTCAGTGATACACATAATTTGTACATTTTCAGTATCTAAAAATAATCCTATTTCTAATTCTTTGCTGGAAAACCCTTGAATATTTTGATGAATTATATTTATACTCAAAGGTGTTTCCGCTGTCCTATAATTTAGTTTAAATGATTAGGAATTGCATTTGTACCACTATTATATCTATTTGGCTCTATATTAAAAGTCAAAAGTTCTACCAAAGTCAAAATATATTTCTTTGGCAAATGAATTTTTTCAGATGTTAGCGTGAGGCGCTTGATGAATTTATTTAGGTCGAAGAAATGATATTTGCTATTATAACATATAGCATTATACATCAAAGAATTTAAGTGTGCTACTTTATTATTATAAGTATATGGCATATTTTGTGAATATGGTAATGCACAAATTATAATTTTACCTATTCCGGCTTCTTCGATAAGGTTTAATGTTGATATTAATCTATCTACACTAGACTTATCTATACCAAGACTGTTTCCTACTAAAATCACTAGAGTAGTAGAACTGTCATAACTTCCCTTTGATATTAAATGACATAATTGCATAAGACTTGCATTATGATAACAATAATTTGTAACATTTTGTCTCAATTTATTACTTAACATAGAACCCATTCCAGACCCTATCTGATCAGAATAAATAATAGTTTTATTGTTACTAATTTGTCTAGGGGACTCATTTAAAACTACTTTTGGTGTACATAGCTTAGAAGTGGATACATATCTTTGTAGTCGACTGTACAAAAAAACCTGTATACGAAATTATTTTACTATTTTCATTTTTAAGCATTTTATGTAAATATTGAAAATGTATAGGTTCACTTGCCTGAAATAAATGACTTATTATTATTATTATACCGTAACCTACGGGTGCCGCCGGCAGCGGGGCAGGGCTCAAGCACCGTTGGTTAGGGCTGCAGAGAACGGAACCTCCTCATAATGCGTGCTGTTTCGAGGAGTACCTCCCGCTTTCTGTATCAGGCTCTTGGATACAGACATCTAGCGAGTCTCATATCTATATGCCTACATATCAATGAATGGGGTTTTTTCCTTCACATGTGCGGTGAGACCTTGCCACTTGCCAAATTTCAAGAATCTAGGTCGACAGGAATTATCCTAAAGGTTTGAATGAATGAGCTTGACATAGGTTGTGACTGAGTGCCTGACAAAATATGTGACGTAAATGAGCTTGTGATTTCGTTTATCTACTTGAATTCTTTTCTTTGCTTAGCCAAGGAACTGTACACGTAAAATTTTAACTTTATACTTTTACCCGTTCTTCGGACATAGTTAAACGTTTTATTAAAAACCCGTCTTTGTTAAAGGTTTTCGACCTCGGGGTGCTGCTGTTATACTCTGCAATGTACAGTCAGGGACATTCGCGGTCGTCCACTTAAGAAAATTTTGGCTTGTTCGTTGTAGCTAGCTAATCCTACAGCGCTCAGGTCGTTACGCGTCGAACCCGCAAACGAATATCACCCTAGAGGTGGTCGACCGGGAATGCCCCTGACTGTACATATTCTTTTTATTTATTTTTACGTTTTTATTACCAAAACATAGTAAGTAATATTGATCCGTGAAGATTTTTCCCACTATTTAGGTACGTTATCAACGTTATGTTAGCTCTTATTTACTTGACAGTATGGCGACCGAGTTAAAAACAATACGATAACATGTCGAAAGCAATTAGGTTTTACCGAGTAGAATAGAACCCTGTGTTGACTTATAGCACTGAATCCGTTTGAAGATGCATTTCGTAATGAAAATGACCACAAGAACAAGCAAAATTAAAGAACCTAATTTTTTATGCTAATTTCAACACCAGAAAGACATGAGTGCAATGCAAACACCTCCCAGACAAAATTTATAGTAATGGAGTATGTTTCTAATTTCAGTTATTTCTGTTTGTTTTTAAATCACGCATTAATTAAAGTATGTTGAATTGCAATTCCAGTTAAATTAATACATCTTAAGACCTTTGTTTATTCTTAGAAGGGAATATAAACAATTTGCTATGAGGAAAATCATACTTAACTGCGATTACAGGATCATTCAACTGTAAACAGGAAAATAGCAAAAATGTGAATAAGGACTAGCTATGGAAGGAAATGGAAACACAAAAAACAACGCATTGTGTACGCTACTTTATCATCATATGTACCTACGAGTATATCCGCTATCATCGTCATTTCAGAGCAATAACGCATTTGACAGGCTGATCGGATACCTACTGAAGAGTTTTAATTACGAGTACTACATTTAGGTACCTATATACTTAAAATACATTGCTACAAAAAAATAAGGTTGTTTGTGAGAGTTAGTAACGATATAATCTTCCGATTGTGAATTAAAAAGAACTAAGCTATGGAATTGAAATTATTATTATTAATAATTATTAACTGCCGCACTGAGAGACGTCAATTTAATTTAATGCTTGATTAAAGTTGCTGCTGTCACTTTATTTGCAACAGCAAACACGTCACTAAACAAGCATTAAATTTAATTAATGTCTTTGATTGCAGCAGTAAGAGCCTAATATGTCCCACTGCTGGGCAAAGGCCACCACTTTTTCCATTTCCCCTTTTCTTAGCAGTCTCTGGCCGGAGTGGTCAGTCCTTTAAAAATGGTATCCAAGTCGTCTCGCCATCGCTTCCATTCTGTGGCGACTTTGGTCCACAGCTCGTTCGGCATGCGGCAGACGTGACCAGCCCAGTCCCTCTTTAACCTGGCCGCCTTCTGAGTTACGTCCACTATTTGAGTCATGGAGCGCAAGGTGTTGTTTCGGATGCGGTCCGTTGGTTTATGTACCATGTCCATGAGCTTTCTCCTCAGAAATAGAGGAAATGTTTCATGGACCAATAGCTTCTCCAGGCATTTTCAGTTCGTCGTTTGACATCCTTGTCTTGTCGTGCCTGGAAAGAGACTACTTGCTTGGCCCAAGCCCCAAATAAAAGTACTCATTGAAATTAACTGAGCTTAATAAAGCTTAAACATAATTTAATCTAATAATTTAATTAAGTAAATAGGTACATTTTACTGGGTAGGTAGGTACGTCTTTTGACATTTGGTACAGACAATGTTTCATGTAAGTAACCCTATTAATAAATCCAGATCGGATTCTGATTTAATACTTTGTGTGGAGTGCGCAGGCTGTTTCATGGTAATTGTAGGTAAATTATTGTTGCATTTTCGTCAGTTTCTCGAGCATGCAAATTCTAACTTAATCAGTCTACGTGAAGTGAATCAAAGTTGCCGTGCACGACTTGGCGAATGCGCACTAGCCATTGTGCCGTTTGCGGTGGAATAAAACATTTTTTTTTTATATTTATTCAATCGAACGAAACGAAAGAAAATGCCATAGGTACTAATGTCCTTGGGAGTTTTCTTTAAAATATTATATATAATATAACTAGGTGTCCACGCCCGGCGCCGCCCGGGTGTATTTTTAGGGTTCCGTACCAAAATGGTAAAAAGGAACCCTTATGGTGAGATTTCGTTGTCTGTCTGTCTGTCTGACTGTCTGTTTGTCTGTCTGTCTGAATGTCACAGCAGGTTTTCTCAACAACTACAAAATGATAAATTGTCAGCTTGAAATTTGGCATAGTTATACAACTTGCTTGCCCGTATCTGATTTTGGTAAAAAAAATAGGAAATTATTTTATAAATAATTGAAAAGGGGTTTGGTTATAGCAAATAGGATGTCATATGAAATTGCTTAATCTGCACATTTCACAACTTTTTATTTTTATTTTCTGTGTTGTACTTTTTGATTTATAGCCAAAAATGTACAAAACATGACCGTTCCCCCCTCCTCCTTATCTCCGAAGTTTATTAATTAAAATATCTGAAAATATCCTGACATATAGATTTTTACTTATTTTTTATGGGAAAAAACAACCTTTTCTCAGACCTACTGAATATACACACAAAATTACAGAAGAATCAGGACAAGCCATTTAGGAGGGGTTTTCTTACAAACAGTGACACAAGAATGTTATATAGTACGTATCTTCAAGAATTAGATATACGGGTTATGGGTTCGTTATAGTTGCATGTTGCGCAATATAAATTACATTTTCAAATTTCGTGTACGGAACCACTAACTGAATAAGATTAGTAATCGAGGGTACCGTTAGAATGTAATAATATTCGTATCACCCGAAACGACCACGTTTTTTATAATAGGCCTATTTACACTGATCGAACAGAACAAACCTTTCGTTTTCGATTGTTTTTATCAGGCTTGCAACTCCTTATACGAATACCAACCGTAACAAGATTATCACAAAGACAACATCGCTATCAGTTATCAAACAAGCAACCATAACTCGGGGTGAAAGTTGCAAGTAGCCGTGATAAGGAACCGCGGTGACGCAATGCTTGCTCTGGAGGCGCCGCTCTTTGGTTTTATCTCGTGTTTGGACAGACACTGCTGACGCTAATGAAGGTCGTAACGTTCAGGTACACAGAATCGAAATTGGCAAGAGCTGATAAAATGAATGGTAGAAAGAGTTTAGGTGTGTGTTTAGAGTTTTGTATTTACAAATGATAAATAAATAAATAAATAAATTAAAACACCCATAACAGACCATGAGGTGGAACATTTAAGAATTCGATCCTTAGTTTGTCCACGATGACCGAACCCCAGCAATGCGAGGTGTAAAGTAGGGGAAACCTTATTGTCAAATCACGAGTAGGTATACTTACGAGTACGCAGAAATCATAACGATGTTTTTTTTATTACTTATACAGAACTAAAATCGAACTCTTGTTTTTTTTTTAATTGTATTTCTGCATGTAACAACATTTAGATTTTAGATCTGCTTATGTAACTAACAACATTGTTACAACATTGATTGCGCTGACGGCCACTTGCAATAACATTAGGTAAGTAGGTATACCAATATGTAAATCTTCAAGAAATAGTTTCCTACCTTATAAAATATTGGCACTATGAAAACTATTTTCGTTGTATTTTTGTTGTTAATTATTTTCGTAAGATGGAAAACTTGAAACAAATGATTCCAGCAAAACTATAGGTACTTATACTAGAGGACGCCCGCGACTTCGTACGCGTAGACTTAGTTTCCCGCTACTCCCCCCATTTCTTCCCGTTGGGGGTCGATTTTCGGAAAATCCTTTCTTAGTGCTCACTTACATCATGAAAGGAACCCCTGTACCAAATTTCAAGTTTCTAGGTACAGTAGTTTCGTCTGTGCGTTGATAGATCAGTCAGTCAGTTTAGCCTTTTATATATATAGACTTTACTCGTATGTCTGTTACAGTGTCTGAAACTGACTGACTGATGATCGATCATCCTCTAGGCAGCGGTCTAGCGCTAGACCTAGAGACCTGAAAATTGGAGGTAGTATTCCTTAGGTTCCCCAAGCCTGCACTAAGATAGGATTTTCTGAAAATTTACTCCCAAAGGGAAGAAAGGGGGCGCAGCGGGAAACTAATTCTATAAACGGGTTTCAGGTCAGGAAGTAATCTCCTGAAACGGACTGAAAAAATGTTTCATACGTCTGAAAACAACAGCAAGCTGGTCGAAATTCTGATAATCTGGTATGTGATAGAGCTACCTCTGAAACGGACCGAAACGATACTTCAGCCTGCTGAAAACGCTTCTAAAGCACCAAAATCCACGGTTGAAAATTAGACGCCTTATCCCATCGGCGTAACAATAGTCTTATACTAACAATCAGACCGTAGCCGTAACTTCTTCTAGAATGGCCCTAGTGCTACACGTGACCACCCTGTAGTAATCATTGGCGTTACAGATTCCAATAATTCAAGCTGACTAAATTAATAAAATTATGTGTTTATGAATTTCCCGTGTAAGTAATGTTAAATGCATCGCATTGAGGTAATTTAAGCATTGTGGTGGCCTTCAATGTCAACCAGCATTTTTCTAGGAAAATTCACTTATGACTTATGAAATAAGACTAAACAGCAAATTAAATTAACCACAGAAGCTCCTCGAATTAATTAGCTGTACATTTGAAAAACATAATTATAATTAAGTATGCATCAGTATTTCCTTATGATTGCATTGTACTCGTATGCTATTAAGTTTATGTTTGACAAGTAGGTAAGATCAGCTCGAGCTTTGCCTGTGGCTACAGGCAAGTGCGGCAAACCATCCGAATCTTAGGGCCGATTCGACCAAACTGGAATAAGTCTTAACCCAAGATTAGTCCATACAAATTCGGCGTTTAATCTAGGTATAAGCCGTATAAGACCTTATTCCAGTTTGGTCGAATCTGCCCCCTTGATGCACAATGTACTATTTACCGCCAAGAATAGCATTAGAAGCACTTGCTCCAACTGACCTTAATCTACCTATTAACGAAAAACTTTTGCAACAATATACTTAATTTGGCTCTATTCCAACATCATGTATTCAGGTATTGGCGTCGTGAGCCTAATAGAAATCAATTAAGCCATTTCTGTAATGTTTGCTGTTTTGCTGAATATCATCCGTAAATACAAGATACAAGTTAGCCTTTTAGTGAAGTTAGATTTTTATTTTATTTGAAAAAAAACCGTAAGTTCGTTCTTTCTTTCTTTCTGATGAAAACTCATACGTTATGATTTTAAGTAGACAATTTAAGGCCTGGCAAGTTCATAAATTCTATCCGTCAGTTATCGCTTTCAAATTTTGTCACATAAGGGCTTATTTTTCAATCTTCAGTTCAGATAACACTATCTGTCAGGTAATTTGTAGCTCTGTCCTTTTCTCTGTCATAAGAAAGATAAGGACATAGCTACAATTTACCTGATAGATAGTGTTATCTGGAGATTGAAAAATCAGCCCTGAAAGTAATTGATCTGTCAGATATTGATCTGGAGGTTGTGAAACATGCCATTTTGATAAATTGAATTTTAATTATTTTTATATTGGATGCGGTTACATCTAAACACTTGAATTGGGTTTCAATTTTGAAACCCCTAAGACTACTAAACCTATGTTCGGCTGTTTAGATAAAGTAAAGGCTCGTTATTTTGCCAAAATGTTTTACCGATTTTTTTTTAATAATACCTTGATGCATTCCAATCCAATGTACATATGACGCATAAAAAAAAGTTCTAGTGAAGTAGTTGCTTTTGCTAAACGTGATGGATTCGTTTATCTTTTTAGTCGTTATTCGTTGTTCGGTAGCGACGCTAAAAAAAACGCTATTGTACGAACTTTTTATAGACCATGCAAAGATATGGTAACGGTTACGGTATGTAGCTCAAAACCATTTACCTATCGTATTGTACTGACTGACTAAATACCTATAGAGAAAAACCAAATGAGAAATAATATGTTACTATTGCTGGCTTTTTATATGTCAGCGGATGATCGCTTGAAGCCTTATGTTTTTTTGCGAGAAACCGAGTTTAAACTAAATGCTAATTGTGTTCTGCAATCGAGTATTGTCATGATCGTCCGGATTTTATCTAGGTTGTTCTAGCTCGCTCCTTGTCGCATATGAACTCTAACACTCCTTGCTTCGCACGTTACGTGGGTCCTACCTACCCGTGTTATTTTTGATTTGCTTCTACTATCTTACAGCGAAATAAAGTTGAATTCTCCAAGACACCGTCATGATAACTCATAATTCGTTTTAACTTTTTTCTTTGGACTTGTCCGGACAATTTCGAAGGTAAAGCCCAGCGATACACTGCAGTGTGTATGATCCCATTCTGGTCCTTTTTCCCCCCCCCATACTTTTTTACCGGTCGGTGTAGATTGTAGATAGAAACTAGTTTTTTTTTACTTTACTTAAGTCCATGACTTTAAAGCCCAGTAAAAAAAGCTTCTATAGCTATCCCATAAAAAGTAATTAATTTCCAAGTAGCCGTGTTCGGCACGGACTGACTCACTCATCAAAACCTTAAGGGTATTTCCCAATGACCAAGAATGTTAAAATTGGCATGGTAGTAGGTCTTATTTACAGCACAAATAAATGAAAAAATCTAAAATGTACAAATATTTCTAGCCTTGATCGGAAAATAGTAACATCATTATTTTCATTATTAAATGTATAAAACATTAATTAGGTAGGTTTTGTTTACCAGAAATACAGAGTATCCGTTAAACTGACGTAAATATTTAGGGATATGATATACCGGTCCAGAATATAGATCTAAATTTGCAATGCGTTTAGGAGTTATTAAGGTTTTAATGATACTGGTAAAGACCTCTACTTGATACATAATCTTCAATAACGTAGAAAAGTGCTGAATTACACCATTATTCCAAAATGTAAACCCATTTCAAATAAATATAAACAAAACATTTCTCGTTTTTTATTTAACCACGCTACCCTGCGGTACACTGTTTCAAAAGCTTTTAGGACTGAAAAAAAAAGATATATTTTCAATAATGATGAATGATACAAACACGTAAAGCAATAATTAAGTTTTATTTTAAGTTCAATAATTGGGATTGTTCATATTTTTACAATTACTCTAATTCCAAAACCATTTCGAGGAATGGGGTTTTAAAGCCGTTCTGCATTTTTAATTTTTTGAAATATTTATCTATTTCGGATATTTCGACAAATAGTAGATTGTTCAACAAGGGACTAAAACAAGCCATAATGACACGAGATGTTTAGCCACGCGAGCGAGCCAGCGAGCGAGAGTGGCTATAGTTCGAGTGTCATTATGGTTGTTTAGTCTCGCGTTAAACACTCTACTTTTCACTTTGAATGCGAGGAAAAAAAACAACGTTCAGTGCCGGATTAGCCACGTACCTAGCAAGAATAGCAAATGCTACGGGCTCCGCGCATACACGTCTAACCTCTAAAATGCTAGTACTTACATCAGTATGCGTATGCGTGTACTCATATGAATAATCCAGTCGATATTCTCCAGTAGAATAACCTAAAACAAACACCCACGCAAAATAGGTGCATATCTAAGTCGCTCAGTTGCGGAAAAAAGCCCGCCACAACCTGTAACCTAAAACAAACCCAGGGGTCTCTTTATAGAATTAGCTACGGACCCCGTGCTTGCTCAATCCAGCACTGACGAAGTTCTATACACATTTACAATATTGATTATAAGAAAGTTTCTTACAAATTTGTTCCGCGGTTTTTTCTTTTCTTATATTTTTTTTGTGAAGTGCCGCTTTAAATGCTTGCATATTTAGCCAACAGGTTCAAACTTGAGAACTATTTTAAAACTAATTGGCCCAAGCATAATAAAATGAATTCATCCTTAATATAATTAAATAGATTCATATTCGTAATAATTAATCGTGTTTCACGAAATTAAATCATTTTTATTTATATTTTTTCACAGTTGTCATTTTGAGGTTATTTCCACGCGCTAAAAATTGTCTATAGCACAGAATAAAGACTAAAGGCATAGAAAACGTACTAAATAAGCAGAAAATACATTATGATTACCTTCTTTTTACTTATGGTTTTCATAGTGAGTTGGAAAGAGATCGTCACAAGGCGTGATTTGGACCTTTAAGCACCAGTGTAGAAGAAAGTAACGCCAAAGAAGTCCGGTCGTTGATTTGACGTTTCTTCACTTTCTGATCATGACAGATTAAAGAAGAAAATACACCTAGTTTTTGTTTCCTTTCCTCTTATCAAAATGTAATCTATAAAGTAGAGACAAGTAGCTGGTACAACGTTCATCTTATTGCACGACTTCTATGCCTTTAGTCTTTATTCTGTGGTCTATACAAAAACATTGAAAATGGCAATAATCCTCCATTCACCTTGATTGGATGTTTAGGGGATTCCAAAGTAAATTAAAACAATTTTACTTTAATCCCTAGAGATTAAAAAGGAATTTTAGTCCCGATGTGCAGAGACTAAAGTAACATTTTAAGAGCATGAGAAGTGAAAAGTATATTTAACCTTTGTTTGACTTTCGTTTTTGGCTTGAAGCCCTCCTAGGTTTATCTTACGGGTTAGGCGAAAACCGCTTGAAATAGTATGTTTTAATACATTATTACAATCACTTTTTATCATTAGATATCATTTAATTGTTGTAATATATTAGAAAATGCCAGCCCAAATTAAAAATAATCATGTCATCCATAAAATGTCTGCTAAATAAATAAAGATATTCAAACAAAACTATTGGGTCAAACACAATATTAATGAACTTGATCTCTTAAAATTACCCATTCTTTCGAATTAGAATGTAAAAACAGTGAGTTATTTTTTTTGGTCTATCCCAATTGTATAAAAAGCTACTTTGTTGAAGAATATCTTGAACAAGAACAAGAAATATTAAAACTAACGATTTATTCGATTTTATTCCTTTGATCCAACTCATGTTTCAAGTGTAGGTACCTACCGATTTCTTTGAACTCATAGTCAACATAGAAGAAGCAAGCCTGTTAAAGTTTTACTAATTTGACGACGCGCTGGCCTAGTTGGTAGTGACCCTGCCTACGAAGCTAGCGGTCCTGGGTTTAAATCCCGGTAAGGGCAGATATTTGTGTGATGAGCGCGAATATTTGTTTCTGAGTCATGGATGTTTTCTATGTATTTAAGTATATATTTATCTATATAAGTATGTTTATCGTTGTCTAGTACCCATAGTACAAGCCTAGAGCTTAGTTTGGGACTAGGTCAATTGGTGTGACATTGTCCCCTGAATGAACAGTCAGGTATTTGAAATAAGTTTTGCAACACACTGCAAACGAGAGCATCAAATTATCATTGAAATTATCATGATACCGGCCGATACACTGCTGCAGAGCGTCGCTAGTAGAGCTCGCTCTAACTTTACAATAATTGCCATTGGAGTGTATTAAATTTTGTAACGTCTGAGAAAATAAAAAAACAATGCGTCGTGTTCATTCGGAATAGCAATTTTGTACAATGTGCAATCCACTGAAGATATTATGCACTTTAGGGTTCTGAAGTCAAACTAGGAACCCTTATAGTTTCGCTATATCCGTAAATACCCATATCAGTAAAGAAAAGGTATTTTTTTTATATTATCGCATAAAGTGAGGTATCATTGGATAATAAAAGATTGTTCAACTAGGGACTAAAACAAGCCATAATGACACGAGATGTTTAGCCACGCGAGCTGAGCGAGGGTGGCTATATGGTCTAAGATCACTCAAAGATCAGAATAGGAGACGCTTTGCACCGGGCTGTTTATTCGATGAAAAGTATTTAATATCAAATTTAATACGCTAAATAATTATGTGGCGAATAGGTAGGCTGAAAAATTTCAGTCCAGTACTTATATTTTTTTTTTAATAAATCTGTACTTTTTTTAAAATTGCAAATGCTTGTTTAATAGACGAATTAAATACTAATCGAAAGTATGAAGCCTATTGAATATTCAAACGTCAGGCTTGGTGCAAATGATTAGTACAGACTTACCTGTTTTTTTATACCTGCCTACCCAATAGTATGACGGGAAAAAAATAGTCAACCTAACGTTTGCATATTTTATACGCTTCATACTTTCGATTGGTATGTAATTTGACTATTAAACAAGCAATTGCAATTTTTTAAAACAACTCAGCCTACGTATTCGCCATATATTACTTAGCATATTAAATTTGATATAAAATACTTTTTATTGAATAAACAGCCCGGTGCAAATCGTCTCCTATTCGGATCTACTTCTAATAGTTCATTATTATTATTTAATCGTATGGCGGAGTAAATTGTAGGAAATTCTTATAAGTAAGTCTATATCCAGGTTACGCAGCCAGTCGATAGCCTCAGCAGTCAGTTCCTGGTAGAGGTCATTCGGGTCGCCTTGGTAACGTCTTTGCGGGCAGCGCTCCACGATGTGCTGGGTTGACTGATCCTCAAGACCACAGTCACATAAAGGGTTCTCACTCCGTCCCCACTTATGCTTCATATATTTGCACCTGCTGTGCCCCGTGCGAATTAAATAACGAATAGTTCGAGTGTTATTATGGTTGTTTAGTCTCGATTTAAACACTCTACTTTTCACTTTGAATGTGAGGAAAAAAACGACGTTCTATACAAAATTACAACATTTTTTTATAACGGTATGTATAAGTTTCTTACAAATTTGTTCCGCGGTTGTTTTTTTTGTGTGTAAAGTGACGCTTTAAATGCTTGCATATTTAGACAACAGATTCAAACTTGAAAACTATTTTCAAACTAATTGGACCATGCATAATAAAATCAATTCTTCCTTAATATAATAAAATAGATTCATATTCGTAATCGGTACTTTGCTTTAAACTAACACGATTTTCACACATACTAAAACTATGAAACGGGACTTAATCGCGTAATAAGGTCGCGAGGCATGTGAGAACGCCAAAGGATGTGGTGCCTTTCCAAACACCTGGGGTTTATAAATAAGATAAACTGCAGTAGCGGTAGTTCCTATATTGGACAAACAAAGCGGATTATCGCGGAAAGGGTCAAGGAACATATCGCGGCTGTTAATTATCGCGGTGAATAAATCCGCCATTGCCGACCATTTTCAGGAGTCAGGACCAAACCACTGGATCGAATTGCATAGTCCTAAAGTTCTTTTAACTGAACGCTATTTTTATGCGAGAATGGTACGTGAAGCCGTTGAAATCAGAAAGCATAGAAATTTCAACAGAGAGGATGGGTATAGGCTATCGTCTACGTGGAATCCAGTCATCAGTAAGTGTAAGCGAGGGAGTGTGTCTTCGGATAAATCGTTTGATGTTGTGAGTGTTGTGCGTCGGTGTAATGACATTCCGAATAAAGAAAAAAAGTGCGGGTAGGTCAAAAAACTCGCACAACAAGCTGACGAACACCTCCACTTCAGTCTTCTCGTGACCACGGCTGTTGTAACACAGTCGCAACGTCGAGGTAATTGTTTATTTTATCACGCGATTAAATAAGTCCCGTTTCATAGTTTAATTAATTGTTTCACAAAATTAAATCGTTTTTTTTTTACATTTTTGCATAGTTGTCATTTTGAGGTTATTTCCACGCCCTAAAAATTGTCTATACACAATCATAGAAAATGGCGATAATCCTCCACTCTCAAACGCCGGTATTGGTTTTTTAGGGGTCGGTTAGTTCTCAGCCTGGAATGTTTGATACCATATCGGCTGTGCCGTCTAAAAGTTCTCAGATTTGAAAGCAAGGGTCGCAAATATATCGTTATCGGGGGTTATCGTGTTAGTAGTTTCTCTCCCTATGAGACGTGACATTAATTTTAAAGCTGGTTAACGCTTGAAATGTTAGTGGATGAAAAATCAATAACCCTTCGCCTTTAGGTACCCACTTTTTCCACTTTTATGTATCATAACTATTTGCTAAACCTTCCATAGACTGGGAAAGTGGCCTGTCCTCAGTATGCCGTTAAAGAGAGAAGTCAGGTAAATTAAAGCTTTTCTAGGAAGTTCGGTAACCACTTCTTTGTTTATGAGGTACATACATAAAGTCTGTTCCTATTCGTTCCGTCACTCTTATAAACAAATCAATTTACCATTATAACTCCATATTCGCGTACTTTTGAAGGATGAACATAGTCATATTATTTATTTACACACTTATTATTGTCTTCATGTTTAGTTTGAGGTAGTAATCTCTATTTAACCTTATATTTTTTGATGAAAATCGCTCTCGGTAAAATACGATGAGTTCAGACATAGGATTCTTTGGCGCAAATTTTCTTGACAGGCAGGGACTTCCTATATCGATAAACTGAATCATCGATAGTAGTTCTATATAGCAGTGATCGCCCCTAACATTGTGTGTTTTTGTAACTATTGTTTAACATAGCATTTTTTAAATAATCGATAGGTTATTATAAAGGTACTACAACACTATGAAAAAAATAAGTATGCTACAAAAAGGTGAAGATGTCATTTTAGAACCGAAAAATAGACGAAGTACAGATGATCACTTTATGAAATTTTGTTTTCGAATTATAATTTGACATAAAAAGTAGTGATGTCTTGATAGGTTTGATTGATTAAGTAGTTAAAAGAGGTTTTCGTCTCTATCGCACCCAGCAGTGCGACAGGGACGAAATAAACGGTTTGAATAACAAGAATAGCATAGAAACCGGACTATAAAATGAACTTTGCACCGGCTATATTTCTCTACTAAGTTTATATATTGCGCATTACACGAAGTTTAAAAACGTCAAATTTATTGGACCTCGATATGTCCGCGAACGTGTGTATGTATGTAAACACCTTATTGTACAAAACACAGAAATTCAAATACTATATTTACAGAATAAGAATGTACAAAGGCGAACATATCCCTTTAAGGGATCTCTTCCAGCTAACCTGTGGGTGATTGAGGAAAAAAAGAAAAACAGAATGTGGCAACGAGTAGGCATAAGTACAAAAAACAATGTTTACAGTAACTGCATGAACTAAATTTTATACTTAAAATTATAAATAAATACTAGAAAGGCATATTATCTAATATACTTTTGTTTGGCAATTGAAAAAATCGGCCCTTAGTCCATTAGTTTACGTATAAATTATCACCCAAAAGTTAACTGGAAGAGATCCTTTAAAGGGATAAGTTCGCATTTGTACATTCTTATTCTGTAAATATTGTGTTTGAATTTCTGTGTTTGATGCGATAAAGTGTTTGTGTTTGCATACATACATAAGTACACACGTTCGCGGAAAAATCGAGGTTCATTCCAATTTTACGTCCGTTTACGTAAAGAAGAAAAAACAACCTACTTTTTGGTTCATTTTCTCTTATTATATTACATAAGTAGAGAAAGATAACTGGTGCAAAGTTCTTCTTATAGTCCGGCTTCTATGCTATAGTATGTTCCTATTCTATATGGAATTTTATTTAAGTAGAAACTTTTTATCTGTTACTAATTTATGAAGGACGTAAAATGTGACACTAGTTCACGCGTAGCACACTAAGCCCACTGTGTGACGCTTGCGAAAGCGCAACGCCTACTCAGGGTCCGTGGGGTGCGGAATTTTGCGCTGCGTTGCCATCGCGCCACGTGGATTATATATTGCGCATTACGTAGGATGTTGCGTCCTCTTTTGAGTGCCAACCCTTTAGTTCAGAACTTTTTGGTAGAAAAATAATGTGACGTCTAATTCACCATAGGCATAGTAGACCAACTCAACGAATTGTCTGGCAAAGATGAAGATGTTCATAAAACTGTTGCCAAGGTTACCGGATTGACAGAACAAAGCATACGACAAATAATACAGACAGTTCAAAATTTCAGTTCAAACATTTATATTTAATCACGTTGTAACTTATTTTGTCGGTATATATTGTCATGCGCAACTATACCAATTCAATTTAGGTACAAACTTGTAAATATCGTAAGATATATTTCGATACGCTAACCCAGAAAATTACTTCCAAGAATTCGTAAAAAAATCATTGCAATTCAATTTGCTCGAATCCAATTCTCTGTTCGTGTCTTCGGTGGAGAATCGCCTTCAAAATTATTATTCGGACCTATAATACAATGATAATAATGAATATATATTCAACCGTTTTAATTAAATAATTAGAGTTAAAATTATTCCCATCATTATTTCATCCTCTATCAAAAGACAATTACAGTCAGGTATACTTGTTATTTTCATTGGCAGTCCGAATAGGAACAGACTTTACATACATACATATGTACATACGCTCAAAAAAATAACCCTCCTTCGGGCAGTCGGGTAAAATCAAAAGTGAATCGTGTATCCCTTGAGAGTCACCCACACTGACGTCATCGGCATGACGAGATCTTGTCGGCGCGTAATTACAGTTTCCGTCTCAAGTCGTTATTGTTTGGTGCATTCTCAGCTTCGACGGAAAAGCACATTTTTTTACAACAAACTCGCAAAAAAATATCGTTTCATGGCGCTGTGGGTACGCGGTACGAGTAACATGACAAAGAGGTTTGATAGTAATTATACTATAAGTAGGTACCTAGTACCTACGTAATACTTTACTTGCCAGTAGGTACGAGTATTTCTCAGCTGATATCGGAGTTTCATTTTACGGACCTACCGAATAAAAGACATACAATGGGACCATTTACTGACCATAATATATTTTATAAATTGAGCTTTGGCCCCTATTCTACTGGGTATAACCATTTTACCTTTGACGTGTTTTCAACTTTATTTACTGTCAAGTAAATAACTAAATAAAAAGCAAGCTTTAAAAACGCGACTGCATTTTTTGATACTGTCGTCGTTATATGTTAAAAACATTAAAACACATAAAAACTGAGAGAAAAATATTGTTTTAAGAATTTTATGTACGCAGTGACACTCGCGCCATCAAGGAGAATCTAATGACGTCTCATTTATCAAAATCGGTTCACCCGTTGAGTAGTTACTAGGGGACATAGGAACGGCCATACATACATACTGGTCAAACACATAACCCTCCTTTTGGGCTTCGGCGCCGTCGGGTATTAAGAGCTATCGTAACGTTGACAATACAATAACAGGTTGAAGGTGATACGGTTTACCCAGTAGAATAGAGGCCCTGGCCATGTGCTAACAGAATTGCTTTTGAGCTACATACGTACTTAGCGAAGCACATTTACTGTTTTTTTGCCATTCTTTACCCCGTAATTATAAAATGTAGGTACATCTTTTTAGTCAGTACACAGCACAATTAAGATACCTAATCCAAAATAATTAGGAACTGAACGGAAAACCCAAATTGCCAGAACTCTGTATAAAAACAGCGTACATTTTTTCTGCCACCCAGGTCCTCTATTCTACTGGGTAATACCATATTTACTTCGACCTGTTATCGTATTGTTTTTAACTCAGCGTGTATAAAATATTAGCGTACCAAATCTGAACCTATACCTACTTATTACACTGGAGTCAAGTCTGCAATGAATAGCATTACTTTTCTTAAAATGCGCGAAAAAAAACAAAATAGACTTTATATGTGTATGGAAAAAAGAATTAATCTAGATATATTCAAAGTACTTCTCGGAGGTGCGTCTTGTTTGACACTTCAGTTGAGAGACTGGGGCGTGCGTGAAGCATGATATGCCATGCCGTGAGCGTAATACGGTCATTCTCCAGAAAGACATTTTTGTACGTTCTCGCTCTTAAAAAATACAAAACCATTGAATTTGCCATATCTTTTAAGAGGAGAAGGTACCCGTATTAAGATGTTCATGAATTTTCAAGTACATATTCAATACCCTTCTGTGACAAAAAAATATCAATACATTCTCCTAATTAACACGTCGCGTCTCACTTCCGAAATCACTTAGATCCTTTTTTACCCTGATGATATCCAAGAAGAACGATGAATGTAAGCGTATTTTTATTTAATAAAATATAACCAAATATATTTAGTAACATAATAATATATAAAATATAACATCGAGTGATGGCACTTTTGATAGTGTTGTGAAACACTCCATTTTACTATCGTAAAATATCAGTTAAGTGCGAGAAGTATATTTTTAAAAAGTTTACTAAAGAAATAACGTATAAAAATAAAGGGCTATATTCCCTGATCAAATTAAGTATATTTTAAAAATTAAAAAATAAAACTAAACATGTTTAAAAATTAAAACTAAGCTACTCAAATGTATTTTCATCCGATTTATTTAAATCACTATTACTCCTTGAAGAACAATCGTCACTGCTATCATCCGCTACGTTTATTATGATTTCATTGTGTAAAATATTGTCTACGTTTACATCGGTTTCATAGTCAATTATTCGTCGCACGGTACTGTTTACCACCCGTTCCCAGTCTGTTTTAGTGACATGTGCACAAGCTTCCTGTAGTATTTATTTTTTTGTGTGGTGAATGGAGTTTCTGTATTGTGTCTTGCTGCATATCCCTTGACTTGTGCCCATATCAACTCAATTGCGTTGTATTCACAATGGTAGGGTTGTAAACGTAAGACTTGGTGCCCATATTCGGCCGCGAGCTCATCGATAACGTACCGCTTTTTTTGTGGTTTATTCACTTTTAGTAAATGTACCAACTCCGCCTTGAACATCTTCATGTTTGCATCTACGCCATTTCGTTGTAGCCATGAAACGATTTCAGCTTTTTTCTCAGACTTTTCCGGTGGCTTATCGATTTGCATCGAGTGATATAGGGCGTTGTCCATAATTATAACGGATGGTTCAGGAAGGCTACACAACATGGTAGTAAACCATTCTGTGAACTTTCCAACGAACCAACTCCGTTCATTTCTTCGTGATAGTCTCCCGTTTTTTTTGATGCGAAAGCCAGCAAGGCATATTCGACGAACCCGTTCACAGTGCCGGCGTGACAAATTATAAGCCTGGCTCCTTTTCCAGATGGAACTTTAGACGTAGACGCAGCGGTATCATCGGTCCAAGAACGGCTAACTGTATTGTATCCAAGAAAACCACATTTTGCCAATCTTTTATTTAATTTACTTGGAGTAAAAAAGTATACCTTGCCATCACAATATCGTACCTTTCCATTAATATTTTGCGTTTACTAGCCTTCGTGTATCGAAATCCAATTTCTTTTAAAACTGTTCTTAAAGAACTTTATTGCCGAAAAGCAAGCCGGCTTCTTTCAGGGGTTCTAGGTACTAACTTCCTCCTCGTTGGAAATTCGTAAATAATAACTGAAGACATGTCTTCGAATAGCATCGGAATCAAAACTATCAATGCCTTTAATTGGTTTTGATCGTTTTTCTTATTTGGAGTCTGAAGAACATTATCTTCCATGCCAGTGTCACCATATTTTTCTTTACTTATCCTGATGACAGTTTGCTTTCCAATGCATCAGCTACACAATCAAGCACTTGTGTCAATGGTAACAATGGCCCGCTATTTTGAGCCTCACGTTCAAAATAATTACGTAGCCGAAGAATGAACTCACGTGTTTGAATGTTTAAAACAGTCTTTTTCGTATGTTTGGGCATAGTGACGAGATCCTCATCAGAAGCGTAAACGGAGTCCAAATAAGGAGGTGAGACGAGGGCGACGACGTGGTGAAATAAAGAAAAAGAGGAGGCGGAGCGCGAAGTGGAGACAGGGCACGAAGAGGATCTGAAGAGCTGCAGCGGTAATGAGATCTGGGTACTGTGTAAGTGGAGGGGGAGGACCGCAGGTATGTAGATGTAGATAGCAGGATCACTGTTAGTTTGTGAGTAATAAGCAGACAGGGCAACTCGCCTTAACAGTTAGGCCGACTTGCCTCAA
Source organism: Acleris cristana (assembly GCA_948252455.1). Classification (NCBI taxonomy): domain Eukaryota; kingdom Metazoa; phylum Arthropoda; class Insecta; order Lepidoptera; family Tortricidae; genus Acleris; species Acleris cristana. The sequence goes on along the minus strand of OX411772.1, from coordinate 15,267,765 downwards.
AGGGTTAGGCTAACTCGTAGTAATAGCAGTTAGTTTCAATCTTTACTTCTTGAAGCTGTAGTAGGAATAACCGTGTATTTTAATTGTATGGATTTTATAGTCTGCAGGGCGACGATGGGAAATTTTCATAATAATTTGAATATGGAAACGTTTTATTGTATGCCAATAGAGTTTCTAGATCAAACTCACGAAATAAACTTTATGGCTAAAAGAAGAGAACATTGTCAGAAATTTGAAATATTGAGTCAAAATATACAATATGTGAAATGTGAAATTAATGATAAATGAGTGAATAAATAAAACCACGTTAACTCAGAGCTAGAACGCGAGTTACCCAGCGGCGGTGACGTGAAAGTGTATGACTTGATTGTCATACGTTATTGTACCAGTCAGCGGTCCTTTGTTATCAATGTTATCATCACGCGAATTGTTTTATTGAGATGTTTTTTGTTAATTATGATTAAAACAATGAACGCTAGAGTGCGAGCAAATAAAAACAACCTCAAGATTTAGCTAGTTACGAAATGCGTTTCGGTAAATTACAGCCCCAGCAGTACAGCACTATTCCGGTACCTACAGCAATGAAGTTTGACATCTGTTTCTTTATACTTCCTGTCAATATTTAGGGAACTTCATGTGCGAGCATACGTCAAAAGTGCCATCACTCGATGTCCCTTCTTTAGTAACTTTGCCCCGAGACATGTTAGTACTAATTAACGCGTCACTTTCATTCTAACTTGTCCATCCAAGTCCATTGAAGAAAGAGACAGATGTCGCTACTGCATTTCCCGTAAAGCCCGTAAGTCGTCAGTTGTGCCCAAACCCTTGTGAAGGAGAGACGTGTTAGTGTTTTCATTCACGCATTGTGGTTCTCGAAAATTCTAATAAACACATTAACGTTTTTAAAATCAACCAATAATTGTATCGCTCTGTGAATTATTGTATGTATTAAGGACCTCAGTAGCTCTCGTAGTTTATTACATGTACCAACAAAAAGATGTATATTTTTTAATTAAGAATCCCTAATACACACATCTAATTCAGGCGTCAATAATTAACGCGTTAATTATTCTAACCGCCGGTTTCACAATCGACAAGTAAAGTATATTTGACGGATAAATTTTGCTCTCTCTCTTTCTTACACTTAAACATAGACAAGGAGAGAGCCAACTTTAAATGGCAGATAAGTTTACTCGTCGATTGTGAAACAGGCCCTAAGAGTAATGAAAATATCAAAATATTTTTGATACATAACAGCTATTAATTATTAATTTATTTCTAATTTCGAATAAGTTTAGAGTTAGTTTAGAATTAGTTTAGAGAACTGTATGGTGTCTAAGAGTGTTTTAATTCTAGTAATAATAATGTCTAATTTCTTGAGATAATATGCAAAACCAGTTTAAATGAATTCATGGAAATTATCTCTTTAAAAAATATTCTAATAAAGGCGTCATTTTTTAAATTCGCGCATCGCTCAAAAGCGAATAATTCTAATTAACGAGTTGTTTTTTCTAATTAACGCGTCACATAAGTATAAAAATCTTTCTAGTTAATTAACCGCTAAAAATAATAAAAAGTCCAATGAACATGAAAGTTTGAATGGTTGACATGTTACTAAATTTGGTACAAAATTTATCAAAAAACAAGTGGAAAAAAAGCGACTCGTTAATTAGACCGAAAACACCAATCTCGAGAATGAACGAATAGATTTTCATATGGCCTTGGCTCCACGTGTTTATTTAATTATTTTCATAATTAATGAGATTTTGTGAACCATCTAGAAAAAGATTTTGGTTAGCTTTGCCCGACTATCCTCGCCTACACCCAAGTTTGATCATCGCACATCGCATCACTAAAAACACAAATATACTAAATCAGTACAAGGGAATTTACTTCTTTAAAAGCGTTATTTACAATAATATAATTGTATAATTGTATGATTAATAATGAAATCATACACGCTCAATCCCTTTCACTGTCTGAATTAGAGACATTGATTATAAAACTGTTACTAAACACATCCAGCTTCTCTTCTTCAATTTAAAAATCGTCTTCGGATTTTGTGGCATGATTGAAAACTTGTTATAAATTTTGATAGGTTTGAATATTTTATGTAAGTGAATTCTACGATTTTATATAATCAATGTGAAAACACGAACCTTTACGATTAAAACTGAGATGTCCCGAGTGTCACAGCGGAAATAATCGTACTGTATAATGATTAATTTATTTCTCCAATGGCTTCTGCCAATCAGTGTGATAACGTGGGACAGACTTTGTACATTCTAATCAAATACCTTCAAACGAGCAATTCTTGTATATATAGGTATATACATATCTAAATCTCGGAAACGGCTCTAACGATTTTCATGAAATTTAGTATGCAGGGGGTTTCGGGGGCGATAAATCGATCTAGCTAGGTTTCATTTTTAGAAAACTTACCAAAAAAGAAATACCAGGGCATCCAGGTACTTTAATTTATTGCACAAAAGAATACATTTAGTATAGAAAAGGCGAACTTAATGCCGTAAGGTGTTTCCTAACGGTTAACGATGTGCCTTTTGTTTAAATTTATCCAGCCATTATCATCATCATCATCATCATCAGCATCATCATCCAGCAATTGATTGGTTTACAAACATCCAAAAATGTAAACATCATTATTCCTCACAAACTATCACTTGTATTATAATAGTAGGCAGCAGGACGGATCCCATTAACCAGTCCACCCACAGTCCGGCGAGCGACGGGAGATTCGAGCTACTCGTAGGCACAGAGTAAGAGATCTAAACATGTTTCGCGTTCGGTTACCCTAGCCCAAAGGCGTACGAAGGGCGTTTATAAAATTAACTATGACGACGCGTTAGCTTAGATGGTAGTTACACTAGTAACCCTGCCTACGATACTAGCAGTCCCTGTCTCGATTCTGGTATGGGCAAATATTTGCATGACAAGCGCAAGTACTTGTCCATGAGTCTTGGATGTTTTCTATGTATTTAAGTATGTATTTATATATAGTAGATATACTTTGCTTTAAACTAACACGATTTTCACACATACTAAAACTATGAAACGGGACTTAATCGCGTAATAAATTAAACATTTACCTCGACGTTTCGACTGTGTTACAACAGCCATGGTCTTCTCTTGCCCTCTTATTATTGTATGTCTTTACCAATCATGGGACTATGGGAGTTCCGGACCTTTAGAGGCCTACAAGGAGCCGAAGTAAACTAAAATGGTGGGACACAAACCGGCGATTATCCCTGTTTACACACTATAGAAGTATACTCCCACGGACAACCACTGGTTAAGAAGGATGGGACCATTAATAAGGGTAAAGGTTATATGGATGAAATTCTATGGATTGCTGACCTAGGCTATTAATGACACTATGCCTGGCCAATGCTAATTACTTTGGTTAAAATAGCAGGCCGAATATACATAGCAGAGAGAGAGGCAATCGTTCCAGAGGGCTAAGGGTGGAGAGTACTTCAAGACTTTAAACGACCATAAGATGCCCACTCGCCACGTATGCAACACATCCGCCCTTCGAGCATATAGCTTTTGCGAGTCCAGTTTGACAGGCCAGTAAAGGCAAGCGAGAGGTGAGGGTCTATTACCTCGTCATTGTACACTCCTGCCGGCCGGTGAAGGTATGTGATGAGGAACAGAACCTACTCTCAGGACCACTAAGGTCCGTGGTGTCGCTACTGTGAAGGTTGAACACCTCCACGTCGCTTCTAAAGCCCGATAATTTAAAATAGGAACAATTGAAACTAACGTACAAATGTCATGGACTTGTACTACAGAACCTCTCAAGCTTTTGATATGGAAACATAAATAAACAACCACTATAATGTTATAAATAAATGTATTAACGTTTTTAAAGTTTTATTGAAGGGCACCCCACCACCAACTACACTACTCACCAACATCTCGCCACTAGCTGCCCTATTAGTTATTGTATTATAATTATTATTATTTATTCGTCGTCGCAAGACGTCCGTCGTCATTGTAAGCCATGTGTGTGCCTCTCCCTTAGGATACCCATACCCTTATCCAGGGAATTCCCGCGATCTTAACCGTATCCAGAGTTGAGTATTTTAGTTTACCTATTGACATATTATGAGAGTTAAAATGTAGGTACTGTAAATGAGATCTTTCATTTTCGATTGAGAGCTAAATTTGTCTGCAAGTTATACATATTCGAATAGTGTATTTTCACTAAAATAGTTTTATCAACTACTTATATAAGCGTTTATTAGTACATGGTAGATAATATAGAAAGTATACAGCGTCCTTGCCTGTTATCAGTTATCACAGATTTCAGGTTTACAAAAACAAATGAGGTTCGTTTGAACTCACCGGCCGGCTGAACGTATTCTTGGCGGTGACTTACCGTGATCCGTCACCATAAAATATTTATTCAGTTATTTGCCACTTAACACCCCTAATATAATAGCAGGCGGCAGTTCCGCCACTCGCAGTCTGACCGCAGCATCGCACACACGCGAGAGAAATACGATTAATTAATTATTTTTTAAATATAGAATCGTATTTAGCCGCGTGAGTCCGTAGCGCCGTAGCAGTCTACGAGCAGCCGTCGTTCAGTGCTTTCCGACTCGCGACGCCCCCACATGTCCAACATGTCCAACAAGAACATGCAACGTAAGTTTTTTACTCGGTTACAAAATAATACATTGGCGAATAATATTTTTTTTAACCTCCCTTGTTTAACTTTAGGCTGATTAAGCAATATCCTACCTACGGTTTACAAAAAGTTTAATTTAGAATAGGTACGTGACATTAAAGTTAAAATATTTTAGTAATAATTTTAACCTCAGGATAGTGAACATTTATGTTTTACACCACAAGATCTACTTAAATGAAACTTAATGGTTTTTAAATAAAGTACAGTTGATAACTATATCGCACTTATTATATTACCTACTACGTTTTTTTCTAAAAACATGTTTAATTTCAAACACATTACGTCGTCGTACAAGAAGACGCGATATCATAGTTGGTAGTGACCCTGCCTACGAAGCTAGCGGTCACTGGTTCGATTCCCGGAATGGGCAAATATTTGTGTGATGTAATGAGCACGAGTGTTTGTTTCGGAGTTTCGGATGTTTTCTACTTTCTGTTAGTAAGTAGTTATTTCTCTATTTAAGTATTTATATCGTTGTCTAGTATCCGTAGTACAAGGTAAAAGCCTAGAGCTTTGTTTGGGACGAGGTCAATTTGTGTGAGGTCGTCCTTTGATATTTATTTATTTACTTAAATCATTAAGTACCGTTTCGAGAAGAAAATGTGGTGAAAAAAAAAACCCGTTATACCAATAACTATTTTACTGGCATACAAATTTAAGTACCTATTTTTTTTTATCCAATGGGTTTGGTTGGATACAATACCGATTATTCCAAACTAACCGACTCTGCGTGGGTTTGAACTTTAAGAACGTCGACCCTGCCAATGCCTTCAGGCTTATAAACATCGGGTTTTGTCCTGACGTGCACTCACCTTAACAAACCGGTCTAATTTGAATTGGACTCGCGCACTGAGGGTTCAAGAAAAAGCTAAATGTTTATTTTTACTCTATATTTTATACAACATGGTCGATTTTAACTTGTCTAAATATTAAAAAGAAATTTCAAAGATTTTGCTCTCTCCTCGAAATATATTTATTTTGATAACAAAATTACATTATTTTATACTATAAGGCAGACTTATTTTTTATTTTTTGGCTGTAATCTTCAAAGATAAGGGAGAGGAACAACCAATTTTGTAAATTGTTGGCTATGCGGAAAAAGAATATGCGGATAAGCAAGTTATAAAACTATGCTAATAAGTTGATACCTTTGTAGTTGCTGACTACTTCCGTTCAGAATATTAGTCTAAATCTGTTAAGTTTTCCGTCGATCGTACCTTACACCCTCTTAAAGCTGGCATTAGGTGTTCGAAACAGTTCTACATTCATTAACCGCGGCTGTAAATGCATCGCATGGTGGTTGTTCCTTAGACATCGGTTACACGCTCAGTATTTCATCAGTCTGGCGTCAGTTCAATCATGATCGAGGGGGACGCAGCTATTATGTTAATATAGCTGCGTCCCTTTCGAGCACGGACTGAACTGACGCCAAACTGATCGTGTAACCCTTGTCTTAGCGTTTGACAAAAAAGTGCTAGCAGAGTAGGTACCTAACTAAAATGTATTTTTCACATCTAATAATATACTTCGTTGTCTGTCTGTCTGTCTTTCTGTCTGTCTGTATGTCACATGCGGTTTTCTCAGCAACTAAAAATGCTATCAACTTTAAATTTGGCACAGTGTTGTACAAATTGCTTCCCTGCATCTGTTTTTAGAAAAGTTAGGGGTTAAAAAATGATAGTTGTTTGATTATAGCAAATGGGGTGTACGAAAGGGCTCCATCTGCACATTTTAAACCTATTTTATTTTTATTTTTTGTTATGTACGTACTTTTCATTTTATAGCCATAAATAAATAATAATATAATATAATATATAATAATATAAAATAAAATAAAGTTAGTTAATAAATTAAACAAAATGAGTATTTTTCTTTTGCAGTTACCAAGCATATTTACGTAAATACGGAACCCTCGGTGCGCGAGTCCGACCCGCACTTGATCAGTTTTATTATTTTTGTAAACTTCACTTTTATAACCAGAAATACAAGCTTTTGCGGCACGAATAAAATTGTCCTAGGGACTTCCGAACGATATTAATTTATCGATAAATAAGTACATATAATTTTTTTATTTTTGAGTCTTTTCCATATATTTTCCGAAAATTGAGTAGGTAGCTATTATATTAGAGTATACTATTATGCTACACAATTTCATACAATTTATCTAAATAGACCTTTGTTGCGAGGCACTCTTGGTTTCAGTTTACTTTGTATGGAAATCGATTGAATAGCATTAAAAGAGGTTTTCGTGTAAGGAACACGTTAATAAAAAAAATTGATTTAATAAAATATCGATGGGTAGTGATCAGCATTTTAGTTAATTTATATTTTACCCGGTGAACTTAATACCTGTCGACTATGAAATGTCACTGTAAATAAGTATTTGAAACAGTTATCGATAATTTAAGTAAGGTAGTTAATTAACGTTTTTGCCACAAAAACTTCTGTCTGGTTATAAATGTTATAATCTTATAACACACAAAGGCACGGGCCACGCCACAATTATATCAGGTATCAATATTCCCTACGTAATTTTTGACTGTGTTATGTGACTTTATAAAAGTAAGTACCTACCTACTTTTAGGGTTTCTAAAATGTAACTTTTATTTAATATTGATGTTTATTTTAATCTATTATCCGTTTATACATTTATCGTATCAGCCTGTTGCGTCGAGCATGTGGATTAGATTAAGTATCGGATGTTCATCCTACTTGGAGTATTTTTAATGCAGGTATATTATGTAATCTCCAATCCTGTAGATCTGCGCTACGAGTATATCTACACTAATATTATAAAGAGGAAAGATTTTTACTTTTGTATGTTTATAACGAATAAACTCTAAAACAACCGGACCGATTTCAAAAATTCTTTCACACGATATATTTTCCTTTTTCAATAATATTAAGTATATTAGTTATAACACAATTGAAATATAAAAGTGTATCTTCATTAAGTATATTAATAGTCACTATTATTTCAAAGGATTAAAATTACAAAGGTATCGTAATTATATTGTTTTAATTGTTAATTTATTCCAAAACTATTTTCCTGTTCGTAATTGGGCCAGTGACTTATAATAAGTTGCTAAGAATTGTAGTCACTTATAATATTTTTCATATCTTATTGTGGCTGTGCCAGATTGAAATTTAACATTTCGCGCGAACGTGGTTCCAACCAATTGAGCAGTTAACCAAATTAAAAAAAACACGTCTCTATAGTAAATTAAAGTAAGTAATTCGTTTCAAAAAACAATATTTATTGTATACGAATTTAAAAAAAAAACACGTGACATCTGCCACAATCACAATAAGATTTGAAAAATATTATAAGACATTGTCAAAAAATGAGTAGGTACTTACCTACTCAGATATGTTTTCCATTATTGTTATGTAGGTACCATACCTGAGTAAACCTAATAGAACCTGATGTTTGTATGTCTTGCGTATTATTCTCTTCTCACTGTTTTATAAATTTTAACCCCCAACCCAAAAAGAGGGGTGTTATAAGTTTGACCGCTATATGTGTGTGTGTGTCTACTTGTTATGTTTCATCGACTTCCTTTTCTATCAACAATTTACATAGGTACATAACACCAATACCTACAGGCCTGCCTTAGCTGTCGATGCATTATAGATTAGTTGAAAATGTGATGAAACGCAATTAAAAACTGGGTAGGTAGGTACTAAAACCAAATTTCCTATATAAATAATAAATTAATAACTAACTATAGGAAATTTGGTAAAAATTCTCAAGTTCTGAGAAGACAAGTAATCAAGTCGCTCTAAAGGGAACACCCAATTGCCTTGAGAAGGTCTAAAATATAATAGTAGGAGTTACTACGACGCTGCTGGTCCATTTTCACATAACCTCACGTCACACATTTAAAACGTGGTTAATGGCGAGTAACAGAATCCTGCGGCGATAGCAGGTGATTGTTCCGGTGCGCATGCGCAAAGAACAATAGCTAAGTGTTTAACCCTTGCTTTCCGGTTGGTGCCAGTGCGTTCCGGTCCTTATCGCAATGGCAGACGTGCTTCAATTGAACACACGCCGTTATCGGAGTGTTAAACCGCCCCTATAGGTATCCGCTATGCTTATGAAGTCGGTGACATACTCACCTTTACTTAGGTATACTGAATAACATTGTACCTATCCGCAGTTACGACTGAGAAGCATTCCCGTTTCAATCTCCATTTTCTCGGTTTCGACGCGAATAAAAGATTAAATCACAGATTAACATTTATAATATAATATTATCTAGATATACGAGTAGAGCTTATACTGGTGTCAGATAGCGCAGAATTGGTCATCTCTTCCCACTACGTGATCTTAAGTTGCACGATATTATAAGTATAGGTAGGTACTTTCGCAATTTTTATAGTAGCGCTTCTTTGCCAAAGGGCAGTAAAATTAGGTAACTAGGTAAGTAGTTAATGCACTGCAACGCATAAGTAGTTTGTATAGTATGGCAGCCTCAGCGTTGTTTGCGAGCTCCGTATCTTATGGTTACGAGTGGATACCAGTTCCTGCTCGATACTTAATACGCACGCAACCGGCTTGGTGCGTCCTGTTGTGTTTACTTTGTTGTGATGGCTCGCGGCGCGTACGGTTGAGGTACTGTCACCAGCAATACTATATTATTCAACATTAGACTCGAAAATATCTGACACGCTCTTATACCTTAAAGACGTGTCAGATATTTTTAGCGCAATGTTGGATAATTAATTATTGCTGGTGACTGTACACACACATGCAAGCCGTGCGAAATACCTTTATTTGAAGACGAACTACTGTTTATAGTATATTGTATACTGTACCTTAAGCTGATAGGCTACGAAACATAGATAACATAGGTAATTATTACTTAACGTCTATTTGTCGTGTCATCTTGTTTGAGCGCGGCGTCTTCGTAACATTGACCATGCAACAGAGGCCAGAAGAATCAGCGAATTTAACTTAATCGATATTATAGTTAAGTAGAATACATGTAAGTAAATTATCACACACGTATCATAAGACCAATCCTCTATAATTAATGCGTTCAGATCCCATCGGTAGGTACCTAATGACCGGAATTACATAAATAAATTTGTGATAATTTTCTTATCTATGGTGCTGTGGTGGTGGTGGTGGGTGGGCTGAAACGTTACACGATATGAAATATCCTCGTGGGGCTCGCCATAATACAAACAGGATCATTTTGTGAGTAGGAATTTGAATCAACCAGCAAGGAAATAAAGTTCCGTTACCTTTGCTCTTATATGCCATTTTATAAATTTGAAAGATATAGGTACTCGTAAAAATGAACTTTACGCTCATTAAAATATAGTTCAACTAGCGACTCGCCCTCGCTTCGCTTCGGTTTATGCGAGTTTTCTGTAACACCTGTTCAATAAAAAGCTTCCTCTTGAATCACTCTATCTATTGCTGAAAACGCATTAAAATCCCTTGCGTAGATTGAAAGATTACACAGGAAAAAAAAACCGGTCAAGTGCGAGTCGGACTCGCGCACCGAGGGTTCCGTATTTAAAATAATATGCTTGGTAACAGCAAAAGAGAATACTCATTTTGTTATGAACTTTATTTCCTACGCAATAAGATCCATTTTAACTAGTCTACATTTTAAAACAGATTTGGAAAGCTTTTTAGTTATTTCTCAAAAACTGTAAGTAATTAACACTTCATTTTATTTTTCCGATAAAACATAAAAAGATTATCTATACGCCAAGATTTTTTCAGATTTTTTGATTAATAAACTTTGGAGAAAAAAACATTTTTTCTACATTTTTGCCAATAAATCAAAAAGTACAAACAAGCAAATTAAAAAAATGTTTTGAAATGTGCAGACCGGCCCTTTAATATGACACCCCATTTGCTACAATCAAACCACTTTCATTTTTAACCCCCCAATGTAGACACCATTTCAATTATTTTGAAAAATATTTTCATATATTTTTTACTATAAACAGATGTGGGCAAGCTTGTTGTACAACTATGCCAAATTTCAAGTTGATAGCATTCATAGTTGCTGACAAAACTTGCTGTATACAGACAGACAGACAGACAGACAGACAGACAGACAGACAACGAAGTCTCACCATAAGGGTTCATTTTTTACCATTTTGGTACGGGACCCTAAAAATGATAAAGTTAAGAGTTTCAAACTTGGAACATCTTCCAAAACCAACACAATTTAAATAGGCCCCAACTCTAATCAATAAGTCAATTGATATTAAAACTAAGTCAATAAGAAAGGTCATCAGCTCGGTATGTTTTTACTATACATACTCGTATAATCGCCCGACATTTGAGCTTGACCAAAAATTTTATGAAGCAAATTTTTAACAATAAATATGTTTTGTCTGTTTTTTTTCAGTTTATAGATTAGCTTACACCTGTAGACATGTTACAGTAGCACTAGCGCTGATAGCAATGCAGGTGATTTTACCCTCGGCTTCTGAACCCATCTTAAAGTACTTATAATATTTGTGTAGATAAATTAGATGATGAATGCCGCCGCCGTACATAATTAGATTAATTAGGCTTTAAAACAACTCCTGTGATCTTATTATTAAACTCGCCTTCAGCTCGTTTCAGTCGTGTTTTATACCTCTCATTATGTATCAGTATCAGTTACGTGAACTACTTACCTACCTACTATTATAAATTGTTGTTAATAAAATTTTAATATTTATGTAGGCATACCGGTCACCAGGGTACATCAATTAAGCTTGCGTATAATCTACATAGAAATACCTTAATTCAGTTGATTTTATTGCGCCGTCTTAGTTTATTCTTGTTAAAACTCTATTTCATATAATTTTCTGTAGACAAATTTTGACGCGCAGTACTGACTCTTTTTTAACGAATAATTTTAACCGAAAGCTCGGCTATAGGTATCGGCGGAGGCACGCTCAGACCAAGCGCACTGCATCAAGCTGGACAAGTACCTAACTCGTAATTAATTTGCGACTGTTCCTAACCCACAATGCTCTACGGGAAATGTTTGATGAATGATTTACAAAGTTTAAGTAATACTTGGTAGGTACTTCTTAATATCCAAATAGATAATGCTGTTTATTTATTAAACCCAATATTGCTATCGTAAGTGCCTCTAGTAAAGTCTAGTAAAACATTAAGTAATGATACAAAATATATTGTGACATAGATACTAATAGACGCTAGTTTATTTTAATAAATGTGCTGCAGCAACATATTCAGAAAGACAGTGTCTTGCTGAAGGTAGATTAATGGGGTTATTTTTTTAGGTGAATCAAAATAGCAGTCGTACCTATCAATTTTATAGATAAAATTCGAAAAATGATCATTATAAAAATATTTAATCACTTAATACAATTATCACGGATCAGTAGATACCTACAGCATTAGTAACGACCGATATAAATTAAAATAAACCATGTAATCTACTCGTCGCACTAAATCCTGATAACAAGTGCAGGAAGTTCAGGCGGATGAGCGGGCACACCGACCATGCAGAAGAACCATGCAAGTGGGGACTCGTACGCATCACGCCGAGGTCTGACAGAACCTGATAGACTAAAAATTGTGTTTATTTTAAGTAGGTATACATTTTTAGTTTCATGTGACATTCTCTTGCTTAGCCTTTTGAAGGCTGTCAAGGTCTTTACGGATAGTTCCAAATTCAAATAATATGATGTTATGAAATTACAATACTTACTTACCTACTGGACACTTATTGATTTCAAATTCAAAATCACTCGACTTTAGTGGACACTTTCTATAGTTGCCCAAGAACTTCAACCAACGGGGCTCTTAATTACTGGTGTTATGGCAAGATAACATAGCATTTTGTCAAAAATATAATATAGGTAAAAAGAAACGCCATTACAAAAACAGTGTGACAAAACATAATTTGTTTTTTATTTCGTTATGGTTATACGTTCAGAACTCGATGGGGAAAAAATCTTTGTGCCATATGATCATATTGGTTGAAATTTATCAACGCGCCATCATTCAATCATAATTTAAGCCAATTCAGCGAAATAAATGTGGTATAGGTTGTACTTACTGCGTTATTGCATTAATTGATTAAGTCTATACATTTAAATATCCTGAAGCTTGCATAAAAATGATTATATGTATATTTTAGCAATAATAATAAATATAATAAAAGTAAGAATAAACTATAAAACTGGTCAATTATGATATAAATATGTTTTAATGATGGAGAAACATTGCAGTCACAAGTGTTTACACAGTTACTAGATTTTGTCGACGCGAACTTTCAGTAATAACAAAGTTACTGAATTCACAAAATAAATAGTGAAACCATTTTTTTACTTTTTGTTGTCATTTACCGTTTAACAGTTCTGAAACCGTGGTGGTTCAAAGCCTGACAAAGAAGTTTAATGAACCTATAAAATAAAAAGGTTAAGAATCCTTGCTGTGGCGTACGTAATCGCTAATGTATCGAAGCAGAGCTATAATATATAAAATCACCGATTCAACAGCGCCTGCATCATACGGCACGTTTGTTGGCTCCGCCGGCAATACCTCGTCCGCTGTAGATTTGATCCACGACGACGACGAGATTCAGTACCAATACCATCTGTCCGGTAAGCGCGCATGTCTCTGCAACACACGGCAGCTCCAAGCATCGCAATCATAAACAGTTTATCGTCCGGTTCGGTCTAGTGTCCAACTACTGATTTATATTCTTATTAAAATCTTGGGACTAAAAGTATTTTGCAATCCGCGAGTCTGTACAATGCGACTATTTAATTCTACACATTTTGGCCTGTCAGTTCATCGTATTAAAACAGATACGGAAATAACTTTCTAGTTCTAACAGATAGCTGCGTCCCTCCTGGCCAGTCAGTCCGACTGATAGTCTGGGGAGCCCAAAAGCCAGGTGGGGTACATATTATTTATCTAAACACCTTTCAACAAAAGTATCACTACGTAGAATTTACATTTCATCGAAAGGCATTTCACCACATGACTTTTTTTTTGGTTGTCATAAGCCTAAATGATGCGTTACCCTAGCCGCCAGCTGGCTGCCTCACCCGAACACGGGCTAGTGATAAACTGCGTATTATTGAGATGCATAAGACTCGGCGCACGTTATCTGATAAAACCGACGTTCATAATAGATTGCTACGTGGAAAAAGAAATATCGCTTTATTAACTAACTCCTTATATAAGGTCTGTGTGCGTTACGCGTCTGCCCGGTCTAAATACGTAGCGTGATTTACTATAGCGAAAAAATTGGATCCAATTTGTTTGTTTTAAAGTCTTTGTTTCGTCGCAAGTATGCACGCAATGAAACTGCTAGCTATGGAGAGCATGAAATGGGATTATTGGGGTTTTTGATAATATTAAGTGAAATGTTTGCCTGTACCTACGTTAAAGGAACGTCAACAATATGTGTAGCATGAGAAAGTATTTTGCAGCACCCTGACACAGCGTTATTTATGAATCAACAATCGCAATTACGCAAATCGGACCCGACTCTTAACTCAAATGTCTTTCTTTATTTCGTCTTTTTTTTTCTAATAACATATCGTTTCGAATGCCAGGACAATGGTTCTTTATTAATTTGTATATTTGTGGTTACCTACACCACTCGTATCAGTTATCACGGAATGCCTCAAATACCTACCCGTTTTCCGGCGGTCGTGGAGCAAAAATCTCTGATTTAATTATTTGCTAAATTTAAAAGTTACCACGTCAGTAACTACATATTTTTGTACCAATCACACATAGGGTTAGCCATATGTACTAAAACGACATTGTTAGAAGTCAGTTACTTCATGTTTATTTTTCCTTTCTTGGTCAATATGATAGAAAAAAATAATGTTTATTAAGCGTAGACAAGGTGCATAACGCTTGCATTACCAATTTTTGTTAACTGAAATAATGCATAGGATGCACTTGTATCTAACCTTGTTATGAATCTAGTTTAGGCCCCGGACCTTTTCGTCTATCGAATCAATGATTGACGTCCCATTATCTACGAGTGCTGAATTCCTCGTAATTTACACCTCACGTGTCTATAACATACAAATGTTTTAAACAGATGTGCCAATATTATCAATCAAGGGTCGAGGCAAGTTGTTCAATCTGTAAGTGATTTTATTTGAACATTAAATTAATGCGAGACATGTGACATATGATTTGAAGTTTATTAAAGCTTGGCCATGAAAATTGTCAGTTCTTGGACCGTAAGGTATCATTTTACTTGAGCTGTGTAGTTCCGGTCTTCCTCTCCGACGCCACGTTCTAGACGAGAAGTGTTATTTTCTTAACGATTCTATTAAAAATCATGTTTCAAATACGCATATTTTGGTAATGTCGTCATTATACGTTAGTTAACATGAATATATTTTATTTAACTATTTTGCAAATTTTAAAACAACCTATTTTTTTCAACATCTTGTTTGTTCAGCCTCTACTGGGGAAAAATAAACTACTAGATCCCTACATAACGTATATACCTACATTGCGATGGCTCTTAAAAATGCCTTCGGGTTTGTACTTCTCTTCTCTCACTCACGTACTCATTTGCTATTAAGCGAGTCTAACCGACTTCACCCGCACCCGAAAACCTTTTTAAAACCTCTTATAGGTACCTACTACAGATCTATTAAACTTATGATTAAGTAGTCATATATGTCATGCCTGTCATTAATAAAGGGTATAAAATGTTAGTTATTCTCTCTTTTTTTCCTTCCTTTCTGGAACTTGTCATATATGAATATTCATTTCTTTCCTTCCCTTTTCTTTAGTCAGTCTGCCCCTTGTACGAAGGCCTCCTCCAGTCTAATAATATGCTCGTCCTAATAATGCGTCGAAATTATTGCTCCATCGTAATTTTGGTCTTCCTCTGGATCTCTTGTCATCTCTGGGGTACCAGTCTGTTACTTTTTTGACCCTCTATCATCTGTATATCTGTGGAGATGACCAGCCCATTTTCATTTAAGTTTGCGTATTGTAACTGTTACATCTCGCACCCTAGTCTGATTTCTAATATGGATATTTCTTATTTTATGTACGAATATTCGTTTCTTATCTAACACGCTCCTGTCCATATTATGTTGACATACTTCAAGTTTAAGTTCATTTTTCTTTGTCAGAGCCCAAGTTTGGCGCCCATATTTAAGGCATGGCAAAATACATGTGTTTAACACTCTTGTCTTGAATTTCAGAGGCAGGTAGAGGTAGGTTTTACTATTCATAATTTCGTTTAAGGCCCAATATTATTTATTTTTTTGGACATATCTTCCTGCATAGATATTAATTCCCCTAGGTATATATACTCGTCTATGTAATCTATTATGACACTTCCAACATTTATAGGCAGTTTGTTGTTGTTCGTTAATATTTTAGTTTTTGATAGATTCTCATGGTTAACCCCAGTTTCCTGCTCTCTGTTGCCAGATTGTTAAGCATTACTTCAAGTGTATTTGGATCTTCTGCCAGTAAAACATTATCATCGGCAAATCTTAAGTTGTTCATCCATTCACCGTTAATTTTTATACCTTTTCTATTTCAGTTTAATTTGCGGAATATGCTTTCCAATGCAGCATTAAATAGTTTGGGGAAAAAGGATCGCCCTGTTTTACTCCTCTTGTAGGTTTAAATTCTCTCCCTTCCTTTTTCCAGCTTGTTTTTTTTGTATGGTTGTTATATACTTATTGCCTTGATGATGCGGATATATTTTTTCTGTATTCCCTCTTCAACTAAAGCTTGCCATATCCCATTATGTTCTAAGCTCTCTAACTCCTTGGTCTTAGTCAATAAATATCGACGGAGGAAAGGAGAAACCCTTTAAGCGACATGATGGGCGAAATTGAGTAACCTGGCTCAGAAGACGCAGAAAAAAAAGGCGATTCCAACGATATATATAACTCAATTTCGTCAATCATGTCGTTTAAAGGGTTTCTCCTTTCCACCGTCGATATGTACTGTAATTTCTTCCCATATTCATTATATTTCTCTATAATTTGGGCGTGTGTGTGTGTATGATCTATGGTCGATGGTTGAGAATGAAATGCATATAATCTAAATATAATAACTGTCTGAGTGATAACTGTTACCAAATCACGCAGGCCGCAGCGGTCGGCGAGTGCTAGAACTGAATCCCATGCATTTAATGAATAATTTGTAAAGTGTGCGATTGAAACGTTGTTCGGCAAACTATAGGGATTTTTATAAATTGATATGAACTTATAAATTGTAGACATATATCTACTTACGTTTTGATTGATACTCGTATATTTCGATAGGGAAAACGTATTTTTAAATATGATTTTGAACGTACATTATGTGAATGGTAAACTGTATGCCATGTTGTTCCCTTGAGGTGAGGCATGCAACAAAGAACATTGAATACAAGTGGGTTCTTCATTGAACTGATGATGGTTCGTTCGTGACATTGAGGAAGGTTAAAATTATGCTCCGAAAAGTTAAATGGCCAATTTATGGTTTTCCTGTTTAGAGCGTGGGTGGTGATCCCCATGACCTCATTAAAAATAGTTTTCATGAATCATGAAGGTACCTGCTCGTATTTATATATGGGTCTTTATTATCAATATTGCATCATATCCGCCGAGGATTAGTAGCTAAGTAGGTACATTTATTTGTTTGCGCACATGTAAAAGTTGCAATAAATATGATCTTCTTGTTATAATATATTAAACATGGAATGAGAACGGTTGGACAGGTTTAGCTTTACATTTTTATAGATCCGTGTAGTCTGAGAAAAAGGTATTAAATTGAAAAAAATATACTGTTTTTTTTACAGATCACCTTAGTTGGTAGTTCTTAATATTTATTTTTTATTTACAATATAAACCGTATACTGGCACAACTGGTCCTAGTTAGATTCAACAATAGTCCAATTTTCCTTATTACGTTTAAAATATGATAGCTTAGTGCTAGTGTTTATACCATATATGTACAGTCAACCAATTTGATTTCTAGGCCACTTTGGACTATGTTAAAGTGACGTTGACAACTAAACGTTACAGACTTCTTATGATTTGGTTTACAACGTCACATTGACAAAGTCTTTAGTGGTTTAGGAATCAAATTGGTTGACTGTACTGTACCTATACACACCTACAGTATGTCCCAGAACTTGACGTTAAATATTACAGCATAAAAAAGTCGCTTCTATACCGGTGCTGAATACAGATTTAACTTTCCAATACCTATGTAAGTATTAAGGTTTTATTGACACTGGTAATTAGGGAACGATACTTTGAGGTAAGTACAGCTTGGTTAAAAATAGGTGGGTAATTTGTAAATTCCAAATTTTTTGGACCAAAACTCTGTATCTAATTCTCAATAACGTTACAATGTATTGAATTACACTATACTTCCAAAATATCAAAATATAAATAAATCCATACCCTTGAAGCCATTAAAGCATTTCTCGTTTTTTTGATTTAACAACTTTGACTGAAAAAGAAAAAATATTTTGAGTTGGGTGCAAAGTTTAAGGGAAATTAGGTCGCTTGGAATGTTTTATGTTTGCCCGTATTAAGTGGTGGGTACCTACTTGTTGCACGATATCGAAATTTTTGGTTAACTTCGCAAACTTTTGAGATAAGATGCAACCATTGTCTCAAGTTTTTTTTAGTTCAATACATTTGCTACGAGTATATTATTAACGATAAAGTAGATATCAAGTTTTAGAATCACAAATTATGGCTATTTTAAGGTAAAGTACCGCAAGGTAGCGTTCTTTATCTGTATCATGGTTTTACGGAACTTGTCTCTTGTAAGTGCCTTAATATCTTATCAATTTAGATAATCTGTAAAATTAGGGTAGCCGCGGGTGTCTGAAAAAATATATTTTTTTAGGTACTATTAAAATACGAGTACTACGAGTGTCCAAATCTGTTACTTTAATAATACCCAACCACAATCGGGAACGATATATAGAACGCATTAGAATCCTATAAATAACTATTACTTAATTACTTACTCGTAAGTAAATAGTTTTAATATTTGGTCATCTGAACACGGCGCCTGGTTTCGTAACGCATTATCCTTGTTGCCGCTTGAGGCAAAATAACATGTTGGGAACAACAGCGTTTAAAATAACTTTTAACAACGGTCATGTTCACAAGCATGCATGCAGGCTATCAAATCTGTGGGAGTCGGAATGCTGGAACTATTAAATGGTTTACTTATGTAATTTATTTTTTGGATTAAGCGCTGTATAGCCGAGCACTCGAGAGGAAAAATAATGTTAGTGTGTGTCTTTTTAAATTGCTTACTGTTGTTAGATAGGTAATTTGATTGCGTAAAGGGAATAAATATTTTAATGTAAACGGTTAACTAATGATATTAGTATAACCACTATAAGAGTTTCATTAAGGGCCTGTTTCACAATCGACAAGTAAACTTATTTGCCATTTAAAGTTGGCTCTCTCCTTGTCTATTTCAAGTGTAAGAAAGAGAAAGGGCTAAATTTATCTGTCAAATATGCTTTACTTGTCGATTGTGAAACAGGCGGTTAGTCGTTCAAATATAAGCACATTAAAATCCATTTTGTGACTTCTGAGATAAGCCAGATCATACATAGAGATTTTTACACGATTAAAATGTATAATGGTTCATACGGTCACACAACTTCTCCCTCCTCCGTTTCCGCTTGAACTGGCTACCAGGCTTTATGACAACCAGCCCAGAGTTTCTCCAACCTGCTAATTAAATATTAACTTAAGTATAAAATATCGAAGTGTTGTATATAATGTACCTATATTTTTACCCGGCTATATATGATGTTCAAGCATCGCTTACGAATGCTTCACCTCCCCAGGTTATTGTCACTACGTCGTTGATTAATATGCGTGTATTACAGATGTAGAGATCGGCTCGCACCCGCCCGCGGAGGAGGCTCCGACCAAGGGTGCCAAGCGGCCGCTGCTACTCGGTAAGCCGCATGGCATGGGTTATATGGCACATTTTTGGCGTGGAACGTAGAGCGCGTTGGCACTTTGTTGTTTGAATTTTTAAATACATGTATGTTATAATATTTCGAACGGTTGTGCTGTGAGTAGGTACAGGGTCCCTCAGAGATCGGATCCTTAATAACCTAATGGTCGCTAATAAACAATACTTAATACGTATAGCAATATAATAATTATCGTAATTCAGCTGTTGCAAATAATTCCCGGCTGCAAAGATGTATTGCTTTGTGTTTATACAAGCTTTTGTATTGTCGTTTGTCTTTGATTGTGTTTGCACGGATTGGTTTGTTCCTAAGAAAAATTATAAAGTGATTCGTTTTACGTTAAGTTTGCTTGTCAAAGGGGTAGTCATTGTCGATGGATTGGTCATCATTTATCATCAGCACTGATTGCATTTCATTGAAAGAAACTCTGTTCATCCTTAATTTATTATAAGTTTGTGGTAAACAAAACTCTTACATTAAAGGATTTTTGCAAAAAACAAACAACTACTACTAGATAGTACAATTACAAAGACAAATTAACGCTGCATCGTATCGAGAAGTAAATAAAAAAACGGCCAAGTGCGCGTCGGACTCGCGCACGAAGGGTTCCGTACCAATCTATTCAACATTAGCAAAAAACGGCAAAAAAACACGTTTGTTGTATGGGAGCCCCCCTTAAATATTTATTTTATTTAAATATAATTATTTATTTTTAATGTGAATATACAACTAAATATTATGTGAATTTTTCAACTGACTAACTATCACGGTTCATGAGATACAGCCTGGTGGTACTTATTCGTGAAGGTACATTTACTCGCAGAAGTCAAAGTTCCTACGTAATAAGGTCTATTATACTAAGATCTTCAGAGTTTTAAAAGGACTTGTTTAATTTCAAAACTGAATATTTAACTGTAGGTCTGAATATTTTTGCGTACTTACCTATGTTTCTGTTTCAAATCAATCAAACGTGTAGTCTTGAAAGGGGTGAAGTATTCTAGTGTGTCGTTTCTAAAATATTTATTAAATATATTCTAGAAATAAATTAAAATAAACGTAATTTATAGAGGACGACCTAAACTCTAACCAGAAAGCCGTAGGTAAATCAATGAAAATTGAAAATACGGGTCCTGATTTGTTCGGTTTCCTACGCGTCGCTAAATGCATTCAGCCGGGGGTCCATGGTCTATGATATATGATCGGTGGTGTTATTCTCTTAAAACGGTCTCGGTCGAACGGTTAGTCGAGTGAGCGAACTCATACGAGCGGGCTCACTCGACCGGTAAAGCGGGTAGGCTGAGAATGCACGTGGTTCAAATTTTACATCGTCTTTACCCGCTGACGGGAAACTTCAACTCGCCGCCGCTGATTAATAATAATTATTGGTCAGTCGAGCTTAGGAGCGAGTTGTTAAGAGACCTACCTACCTACCTGCACTTCAAACGACTGCACTGCTGTTGAAAAATGTTGTTGACGAGAGACTTACTAAGTATAATCATCTATATATATAAAAGGCTAAACTGACTGACTGACATATCAACGCACAGCCGAAACTACTGTACCTAGAAACTTGAAATTTGGTACAGGGGTTCCTTTCATGATGTAAGTGAGCACTAAGAAAGGATTTTCCGAAAATCGACCCCCAACGGGAAGAAATGGGGGGGGAGTAGCGGGAAACTAATTCTACGCGTACGAAGTCGCGGGCGTCCTCTAGTCACTAATAAATATCTTATTGTCAGCAATCATGAACTATTACGATTCAAGCATAGTACGTCGACATGTAACGAGAACAAGAAGAACATTAGGTTTCTATTACCACTACACTACAGCGACAAACAAAAATGTTAGAAATATTGCTTAACTAGGTACCTACGTGTTTACCAATAAAAGCGATCCATTAATTACCGCTTCGGTTAACCGATGCACGATGGGACGGATGAGTGAAAGGACATGACACGAGAAAGTTCGGCGCTCCCTTACCATTGCGTAGAATCTTACCTTGATGCATTTGTATATACCTACATTAGTCGCATATAAAAACGTTACAAACGCATATTTCACTTACTTAAATTTAGACGTGTCGAACTTTCAATCCAAGAACGCTTTCGCTATAAAACGAATAAATAAGTAACTTGTGAGCTTGCGAAAGTAATATTGCTAGCAATGGGCAATTGCATCACAGCTCATAAGAGTTCGTTACGGTTAGTAGTGAGGTATAACGAGGAGACTTCGCGGTTCTAACGAAGCGGATTGATGGCCCACAGGAAAGAAAGTGAGTGACGAATGGGATCTAGCATCTGGCATAGACGGTACCTTTAGTTTCAAATGCAACAGAGTGTAAAAAGATTTTTAAAACAAAAATACTAACTGTTTCCCGCGACTTCGTAGGCGAAGAAGTAATTTTTCGCTATTCCATACCAAATTTGATCAATATTATCGTTCAGCGGTTTAGCTGTTAAAGCAAACACAATCGCATTTATAAAATTAGCATTGGAGTGTTCTATGGGGTATACCTAGCATTAGTTACGGAGTACCGATACAACGCAGAACTCGGAAATAGCGCCTCTTTTGTCCTGTAATACACGACAGAGATGCCGACCTAACCAACGCCTAACAATGTGTGTCGGGCAGTTTGCCCTTATATAGCTCTAACGGAATCTAATGACAAAAGTAGAAATAAATCGATTTTCATATGAGAATGTTGCCTTAAGCCTGTCAATTCAAATTTTACCGCTTGTCAGAAATAAACGCGAATTATGAGTTAATTTAATTTAATACAAAGTCCAAAGTATACAGGGTGGTCCAAATAGTGACGTCCAATTTTTTTTTATAGAATCGTCACACCTAGTTGTCTCCGAAAATACTCCATGTATGTTACGCGATTTATGCTAGTTTCGGAGATATTGATCATTTTAAACGGTATTTTTGTAATTTTTTCCTTATATTCATGTCTCGAAAAATCATTAATTTCATGTTTTATTTCATACGTTTTTCAGTGATCTTACATAATTAGAATCATTACGAATCATCGAAGTTTTTAAACTTATTTGCCTGTTTGTTTGGTCAGTATTTTGATTTGATTTGATTTATTGATCGAGTTTTTAAAGTAATTTTTAATTTAATCTTAATATACATATCGTAGAATAGGATTATTTCAATTTAACCTTAATAGGTACTTGCCAATAATAGAAAATGCAAGTCCGCAATTAGTTTTAAGGGACGAGTTACGAAGTTAATTAATTGTCATTCAAATTATAAATGTTTGTTTGTTCCATCTTCACGGCATAGAAAGCTAGTTAAAACTGATTAATACTAGATGCTAGATGGTTAAGATAGTGAATTGCACAGATGAATGGGATAATTCCCAAATATAAAGACGCGGACTAATTCCACCACATCATACTTTAATAAATCAAGTATTTAATAAATAACTACCTTAAATCCTATTACCCCGGAGTTGCAAGGCCTTAATTTGAATTTCCCTTTTTGTTATGACATTCTGGTGCACGTTTTAGAGGTGTAAAGCTACAAGTAACAATTTTACAGGTCTAAACTGGCAACACTGCTCAAATGGCTGGTCTTCAATGGTCGAGGTTTTGTCAAATGGAAACTTGTAACCTGTAAATTGTAATTTGTAGCTTTATAAAACAGGCCACTGGTAGACCTATTTCGCCTTCGTATTCTATATTCAACTGTGTTACTATTTTAGTCGAGCGCTTTGACCATAGAACAAAATTGGCACTTGTGTACCTGTACTGATCATTATTTGGCACTTGTTCCGCCGCGCGCCGGCCCTTACCATAGGCTTGGTATTCGTTTGACCAATTCTGCGAGATATTCGTTGAGAATTTTACCGGTCTGGCACACTAGTTGCGAGTGGACGCCAACAACTATAAAGTGTAACTCGAATCTATTTAACAATAATAAGCAGTGCGCATAAGACATCTCTTGTTTAAATTAATACAATTTAGTATATAAATGTAATACAGTTTACGGCATTGTTGTGCACGCTTGGGATTTATCTGATTTCATTATTTAAAAAAAACCGCTATGTGCGAATCGGACTGGCACACAAAATGGTTTCGTACCACCGTAATATCGATCGAGCCAAGAACGCCAAATTAATACGTTACTTAATGGGGACCCCTTAAATTTTTAACTTGGCCATATTTGGGTCATTCTCAATTTTCATGATTTCGGAAAACTACTCCAAACAGAAGCGTCCACCACCTGCCTCTTAACTTGAAAGTAAGAATAAGTTGAGAACTATCTAATTAATTGGCAACTTTTTACATTTTATTAACTAGACAGACTTTAAACAATATATTTTCCAAATGTTATTCATATTAATTGACAAGAAAAAAATTATATTAAATTAAAGGTAAGCGTCCGGTAAATATTGAACCTCATTTACTCGGATGAACCTAAAACACGACCATGTACCAAAACAGAACGCAGTTTGCAAGCGCTCGAAGTTTTGTTTTTGGATGTAGGTGTGCAGAACTGCATTTGTGTGCAAATTTTCCCCCGCAAGAAAAGACAGGACTATTTGACTGTAATATTCATAGCTAAGGCGACTCCCGTGTTGCTCGATGGATCTGCGGCAAAAACTTACCTTTAAAGAGTGTTAGGAAGCTATAGTTATATGGATTAGAAGAATTACTTAAAATATGACAAAAAAAATAGTCTAGACGAGAGAATAGGCTTGAGAATGACCAATTTAGTAAAACAAACTATGGGAAAATTCAACTGTCTGGCGATTACGGTTCAATATTATTATATTAAATTTGAAAAGTGTGTTTGTGCGTCTGTCCAGTCTTCACGGTTTGACGTCTTAACTGATTGATGATGGCATTTAGTATTGAGATAGTTTATAGCCTTAGGACGGACAAAGTGGTATTTTTTTATCCCGGAAAATGAAACAGTTCCTGAGGAAGAAGTAAAAACTAAAAACCAAGCCAGAGTCGCGAGCATAATTTATAAAACAACAATGTTTTTATACATTGCCATTTTCAGATTGCGCAGTTGTAGAACTGTGTACATACTACTTGGTTCTAGCCATATTTGTTTGTTTGAAAGGCCGGTTCGGTCACAGCCTAGTGTGTAAATTTAAAATGACCAATCTGCCAAATTGTCCAGCTATGTCACTCCCCACAAATAGTAAAGGAAACTGTGGGATCAAAGTGGCCGCCCACGCTGACAATTCTGCCAATTGTGACCGCCATGAGCTCGAACCGTGGGATTACTCGTAAACCTAAGTGGGTTAGGAGCTTTACAAGTTCGATCGTGCGATATAGTACCTACCTTTAATTCAATAAAACTTCGATGACATTACTTTGGTCTATTTAACATGAAGAAAGAAATAAGTAAGTAAATATAGTAACAACAAAGAACGAAACAACGGAATGTAAAAGAGGATACAACCGGGGTAATTTTCATTAAAGTTCATCGCTTTAAACCAAACAAGACAGTTTTAAATAATTTCCATATTATTTATACGAAGGCATAAACATTACTACTTCATTATGAATAAAGCGAATATGACGCTATGGTTCATAGGGCTTCTTTCTTGGGGTTCGTTATTATCAATACAACGAGTGCGAAAACTCTAATAATGGCATTTAAATGGGTTCAGTGACTAAATATGCAAAGTACTATCCATTTCAGGAACACACCACGACAACATGTCTAATAAACAAAATCTGTAGTTTTTTTTAGGGCTCTGTAAACTTATTCATAAATAGCCTTATTAAATAACACGATCTTCATAAAAACTAAGTACATTTAAACCGCATGCGCTTTTCCGATCATTACCAAGTAACGGATAAAATGTAGTAAACTATTTATGTGGAAGTCAAGTAGTTCTTTGCTATTTTAGTAAGGGTACTTCATTTTAGAATCGTGGCGATTTTGACAGCAGGCCGATATTTAGTAGCCTGGCTGTTGCCAGGAGTGGCGAGGAGCCGCAGTCGCGGCCGCCGCGCCGTGACCGCAGCGCTCAGTTACTCATAGAGTATAAACGTTAATTGCTAGTGTCTCTCTCGTATTTTGTCGGCCAGTGCAATACCGGGGACTCATGTTTCCTCGATTACACTTAGAAGTACAACAACTGCCTGACTGAACCATGTCTTGCCTGTCAATGGATGACTAGATGATGAAAATTAATTCATCTTATTTCATCTTACAAAGAGAGAGAGAGAGATCAAGACTCTTACAAAGTGAGTTTAGAGAAGGATGAAATATGATGGATTAATTTTCATCATTAAGAGCTATCTTTATAGGTTCAAGTATAAATGGATATAATACTTAAGTAAAGAAAAAAATTCCTATTGAGGTAGATATAAACGTTTTTTAATCGTTCGGGCCTCCCGAATTCATAAAACGACAAACGAAAATTAATATTAAATTTGGAAAAGGTCTCAATCACTCGAAGTAATCTTCCAACCGGGCAATTCAACTGCTACACGTCTTGTTTGCAAGCAGATGAACTGCGCAAAAACTATGTCAATGCCCTCCCGCCGGCGCAGGAGGTGATGTCAGCTTAAAAGGTTATTCTGGATATAATGCCGCTTCTTGAAGCGGAGAGAGGAAGATCAAAATTAGGATCAAGCATTAATTTAGCTCACAGTTTGATATAAATTGGTAATAAATAGCATTGAGGACTCTGAACTTCTAAAACGCACCAAGTCGCATCATAACACTCCTAACATTGAGTATTTAAGTAGGACTTTTCTGGTAATTACTAGCATTCGGTTAGACTTTGTTCTATTTTTTTTTACCGAACATCTTTACAAAAGAAAAAACCCTGAAATCCTTATTTATACCTTAATTATACACATTTAAAAAACTGGCTATTCGTGACGCGGCTACCAACGAACACCATTTTGTTTGAGCACATGTTGGTTTCAATAGGTATAACATTGTGAGAACTTAACTTGTTGGGCGATTAAAAATGAAGCGTAGGTACAGTCGAGTTCATTAATATGTATATACACTTTAGTACCTTGTCACATTAATCGCTGAGACAATTCATGTATGGCAGTTTAAACATGACATTAAATAAACAACTAAAGAGTTCATATATTTGAACTCGACTGTACCTACATACTTGTTATGTTACTAACTAGGTTTTCTGTTTATTAATCTACAACGACTACAAAATAATATGGATATTAACATTAACTTGTTCCTACGTTTATTATGTTAAATGGCGTTTTGATTAATTAATGAAGGGTGGAGAGTGGTCAGTTTCATTAAGGAAACTACACCTACAGACAGTGTAAGTGGTGTTCATGTAACTGGCATCCGATACTATTGAAGCGCTAGTTATTTATTTTATGTAATAAGTTAATAACCGTGGACCGGAAAAGAAAGTCTAGTCTAGCTTTAAACTAAACTTAATCATTATTACGTTGCATTACATGCCAAGTAAAATTACAGTATAACCCTTTTTAGGGTTCCGTAGTCAAACTCTCAGAGATTCTTAGTTCTAGAAAGCTTTAATTTGGCATGATATACACACATATATATGCATATATGTGTGTGTGTGTGTGTGCGTGTGTAGGTATCTATATCAATATCATGTAGCTTTTGTAAGTACCTTTTGCGTGAAGTATTATTATTTTGTAAATATGTTCTTTGCTTTGTGCTCTGTCTTTCTTTTTCTGTGCACCACTTTTGTTAGTTTATCTTTGATTATTTGGTTGACTAGTAGAGTAAATGGTGGTAAGTCCGGCATTTGTACTTTTATTTCGTGCAATTAAGGTTAAGTAAATAAATAAAATAAATAAGTCACGCCGGCAAAGTGGCAACATAAAACAATGTTTTTTTTTTTTAACTCACCTCCCTTTTTTTCTCTTATACTCCATAGTGTGGGATGTCATTGTGTAGGTCTTTCAAAAATATTGCATGTTTTTGGGAACCATTTTTCGATTAAGGGATTCGTTTGTCAAGTAATAAGATATAAGTGCTAATTTTTGTTAGAGTCAAGTGTCTGCAGCCTCTACACCCATAACACCAAATATAAAAAATCTGAAACATAAAACGAATGTTGAAGGAAAACTATCACGACTACGTAGACTTTATTAGTTTCTGAGATACAGGCGTCTAAAAAGTGTATACCTAACAAAATCACCTGAGAAAGCACTAAATAACTACGTGTTCAGATTTATTTTATGTAAATTGTATGATTTTTTAAATTTGATAGCGTCTCTGTAATTTAGGATAACTTTATTGATTAGGTAAGGTCATTTATATTAGAAATACCTACACTGATTAACTTAGTTAACAGTCGTCACCGAATCTTCATTTGGTTAATTGTCCATTTTCCTGAAATAAATGTTTCAACGAGCTTGACGTTTCTGAGAAAAGCTCAATGCAGCGGCCTTGCGCGGCCGCGCACGTGTGTTCACGGAATACATTTAACTGTTGGACACGATACCAAATCGGACATTCTAAATATACTAGTCGTTGCTAGTGACTTCTCCTGAATATGCTATCCTTCTCAAACTTAAATACTCGTCTGAAGCTATAGAGCTGATTTGACCCATTCCTCTACAAAAATTAAGTATGACACATAGGTAGGTAAGTACCTAATACATAGTTACTAGTAAGTTTTCGACAGAAGTTTTATATAGACACGAGTAACGGTTCGCCCGGGGCTTCGGTCAGGTGGAATCTACTCGTATACGTATGAATTATATGAAACAACATTTAAATAATAGTGTCATAGGTTTCTATAATTACTCGTTAAGCAGTTCAAAAGAACTAAGTGGTTAACCCATCTTACTTTGATATCAAATTCAAATTCATTTATTTGCTTTAAAATACCTATGGTACAAAATCGTAAATAAATAATAATTTAATCGTAATGAAACTGTTGACGTTATGACAGCTCTTACTGTCAAGAGACTAAGAATTGTCATAACCTTAACACTATGATGAATTGATGAAGATGTTGAAGCAAAGTGAGCTACCACAATGTGGAATAGAGACCCAGCTAATTTTAGCCTTTGTGGTTGAACCATTCCCGTACGAATAGATTTGTAACTATTAAAGTAAAACAGTGACACGGATTTTAATGAAATATCTGTCTGATAAAGATTACCTTCACCTAACGCCACTAGATCTCTCTAGGGATAACGTCGTAATAAGTACTAAATAAGATCTGTGTTTCGCATCATGTTATGTAAAGCAGCCGTACGTGGAAAGTCTAAGAATCCATGCCAAACCTAATCGCGACACGAAATCGCGCAGAATAAAAACCTTTTTATTTCGTTCCCAGAATTTGCATCTCGCTCTACATACGTACTCTTACGTATACCATAGATGTAAAATGTCTTGTAGCAATATGTCACAATAATAAATTACGCGCTATACCACTACCATTTGAAAAAAAACCACAAAAAACCGAAATAAAAAAAACTAAAACTGACGTGGCAATTAGGTAAGTAGTTAAGATTGGTCAACTTCTTTCCCAAAATATTTTTTCTTGCGACACCTTCAAAATATTTTAGAGAACGGAACAGGAAAACAACTTGTTTTAGTACAACAAAAATAATACTTTACTGACGTAAGCTATACGTTAGACCCAGTAAAATAGCTTTTTGGCTTCTTATGGTCGTATAAGTAATTCGACTTTATTCAGGAATGGAGGAGGAAATAAGTAATATAAGAATTAGGTTACGCGGTGATTTTGTTTACGAGCGAGTAGGGGCACTCTTATTTGATATTATTATTGGCGTGAGAGTTGTAGGTAGGTATTTAAGTACGGTTGGATTCAAAAACGCGAACTTTTAGAAATCAGTAAAGAACGGCCATTTTAATACCCCGTAGTTATCGAATGAGATTAAAAAATAGACCCTCAGGCCAGGGCCTTAACTTAAGTTTACCACAATTAAATAATCAGTTATTTCCTTCTTTTACTAATTTTTACTACGTAAATGAGCCGTCAATAATCATAAAGGAGTAACTGTTAGTAGTAGTCCCTATGTTAGTCGAAAAGTTAGGTAAAATAAACCGGTAAGTAGGTATTACCTAATTTCAATGTGCCTAATCTATAAATAATTAGACAAAGACAGGATTTTCTTAAATCTAGTTATGTGATTTTGTTTTAATTCTTACTCACGTTAATTAAAGTAAGTACCTAGTTGAAAGCATCTATATATATAAAAGGCTAAACTGACTGACTGACATATCAACGCACAGCCCAAACTACTGTACCTAGAAACTTGAAATTTGGTACAGGGGTTCCTTTCATGATGTAAGTGAGCACTAAGAAAGGATTTTCCGAAAATCGACCCCCAACGGGAAAAAATGGGGGGAGTAGCGGGAAACTAATTCTACGCGTACGAAGTCGCGGGCGTCCTCTAGTCTTGGTATAATCATAATCTAAATAAAGTCAGTATATTAGGCGGCAAAATTGAGTGAGACCTTGTTCTTGAGTTATTTTCTACAAAGCAAGACTGTTTAGGTACTCGAAGCTTACAATTGTACTGATAATATTATATTAGGTAGGTATGTGCACTTATTTAACAAGATTTCACACCGCGAAATTACGTTTAGTAATCAAAGATTAGTCGAGAAAATCCGAATAATAAATGCACCGGTAAGACCGCTATACTTAATACAAACGTTTATGTTAGTAAAATGCAATAAATGACTTATAAAAATGTGCTTTATACTAAAAAAAAAACTGAATTTGTGTCATCAACTCAAGACCCAAGGTCTATACTTCTATAAGTACTATAATATTATAAAGAGGTAATGTGACGTTGTAGGGGGTAATCTCTGGATCTACTGAACCGATTTCGAAAATTCTTTTACCAATAGGAACCCACGTTATTTGTGAGTGTCATAGGCTATTAAACGAAATAAATAAATGTTTATTGCCCAACGAAGTGGGCACGGGAACAGCTAGTAGTAAATATGTTACAAAGTGGATGTCTTTGGTCCAACAAGTGTCAAAGACCAAATCACAAATAACATTTCGAAACGATCATATCCCTATTAAAAAGCTGACAGTTAAACTTCGGTGAGTAAGCCTAGGTATACCTAGAATTGGTTTTTTAAAGGCCTACCTGCATTGTAATATGTGGTCTAAGCTAATTTGAGTCTCAATCGAGGGAGTCTTACCCCAAACACGTTGTAATAATATGTTTTTTTCGTATAATAATTTCTTTACGAGGAATGACAGAGCCCGACGTAACTAGCCCAATGCTGGCTAATTTGTTTTGTCGCAGGCACAGCACAGCACAGTACAGGCCAGCAGCATACGATTGTTATAGGTACGCGGCTAGTCGTACGCGCCACTCGCGTCAGTGTGCGACAGCCCGTGTTTTTTACCGGCTCCACATTAATCTCGAATCAAATGGTTGTGACTAATTGGTTCTGAGAATCGGCTCCTTTTAACTTTTTGTCGTTTTTGGTAGTTCCAATTTATTTGTGAGTTTGCAAGTTTCGGTACAAATGAGGAAGTAGGTATCTAATACTATTCTCGGCATCATTTAGTATCCATTGTTCTGGTTAAACTTGCTTAGCTCAATATGTTATACAATTTTATACGTTGTGGGTTCTATTACTGTCTGCTCGGCTTAACGTATTTCAGAACATAATTATTTTATTCATAATTCTACAACCTCAAGTGACACGCCTTGAAATAGAATTACTTTATAAAAATAAATTAATAAGTAAAACAACATAATTGCCATTACTTGTTAATTACAAATATTTACCAGTTTTGTATGTCTTTATTATTCTTCATTGTAAATATTTTACGACGTTGATGTAGGTACCCGTCCCGTTGATGTTGAAAACCTTAACGAATAACTTAAAAAAATCAAATAATCAACCAATCCATGTACCTAATTTGGGTAAGGCATATCTTCAAAATAGTTTTAAATTACCATACATTTTAAAAATACAATTGCGGTATTGTAGGATGAACGAAGGGTGACTAAGACTTCAATGTAAAAAGTAATTGTTGGCTGTGGTTTTATTCTCCGCGGTGAAAAGGACGACGTGCTACTCAGGCCTCCTAACCAACTCGTAGTAGTGTCACCTTTTCGATTCTATTTTCGAATTTTAAGTAATACTTACTTTATATAACAAGGGATAAAAACTTTGCTCTGACATATTATTTAGCTCAACACAACACGCATCCGCAGAAACATGACAATTTTCGTAAAAGTCGTAATAAAATTTGATTTTACTTTGAACTTTGATAACTAGAACTGAAGATTGAAATTATATCACATAATGATCCTAAATAAGGCTTCTTGCTTACAAACGTGCGGCAGTACGACCTTGATTCGCCACCCGCGCAAGCGACGAGCGCGAGCGATATTATGCAATCAACCCCAAAGAAAAGCCTAATCGGCTTTTTATGACGTGCCATGGTCAAATAAATGTTTGACATATATTTAAGATAGTACTTGAGTCAAAAATGATTTTCGTTGCACTAAAATTACCCACTCTGTTATTTTATTGCATAGAGAAACGAGCAGACATGCCACGATCGTATTTTATTTATTTATGTTGCTAAACGAAATCCCGTCCCAATCCCGTGTAACAATTTTATCCCGGTATTCGGTGGGACTCACAGTTCTTAGTCCCGCGGTAACCCGGTATTCGTGCGATCCCGCAAGGTACGATTAAAATACGAATATATCATCAATTGGCACCTAATACATTTTAAAGTTTTTTAATTAAATTAAACATAAAATTGTATAAAACTGATGCAGCGTTGCAGGCGGCGGTCGGCCGGGTCGTGGTGTAGGTATTGTGTCTAAAATAATCTTAATACTCAAAGTATACAAAAAAAATTAAAAGATCTCAAAAGGAGATTCGCTCTCAAATCTCACTTCGTTTAAATCTTTTTTACAAATACTTATAATTATGTATTTGTATCACGTCCTCGCATTGGCGAAAACTGGATTGCCTGACTCGTATCTTAGCCCGCC
This sequence comes from Acleris cristana, assembly GCA_948252455.1. Lineage (NCBI taxonomy): Eukaryota > Metazoa > Arthropoda > Insecta > Lepidoptera > Tortricidae > Acleris > Acleris cristana. The sequence continues at coordinate 15,235,141 of OX411772.1, read as the reverse complement.
AAGGCTTGGCTGGCTAACCACCTCGTCAGGAAATTCCCTTTTTTCTGGGGCTAGACAATAATTTACTACTATCTAATACCATTTGGCGGTATTTGGGGATCCCGGTATCCAGGTATTGCATTCCCTAGGTGGTATTGTATTACCTTACCTATCTATCAAACAGCATCATACAACACTGTCTGTCATTTTTCCTGGGAACTTTCTATGCGACGTTTTTTTTTTCAAATAGAATGAATCTCCATTATGGGAACACTTGGTAACTATATTCGCTGACCCGTCAGTGCGTAAACATTCTCTGTTGGGGCGTGTTTCTATCTTAGTCGAACTTCGACGCGGTGTTGGTGAGCTGTAACGTGACTTTGACTGAATAGCGACCCATAAATGTGTTTAAGAAAATTGAAAACAACTTTATTGGTTACACTTATTAATTTTAATAATATACGGTAAATAGTGCCTATACCAGTATTTTTTGTAGTAAAGGGGTGAAACAATATGGCCCGGTTCCCACTATGCCGGACCGGCAATTTTGCCGGATGCCGGTAAGGGTAGTGGCTGTACAATTTATATGAAGCTGTTCACAATATGCCGTGTGAACAGCGTCATAAGCCACTAGCCTTACCGGCATCCGGCAAAATTGGGAACCGGGCCTATTGCTTTATAGGAGCTATCGTAACGTTGAAAATACGATAACATATTAAAGCAACCTATGGTCAAATGAAATATGGTTTTACCCAGAAGAATAGAGGCCCAGGTTTGAGCTACGTTTAAAGTTTCAAGTCGTTTAGAGCTTATCCGGAAGTTTACGAAACTAGTACAGAACAGGCAAACAAATAAACAAACAAACATACAGACAAAAAAGCGAGCTAGGCGAGGGTTCCAATTCATATCAAAAGTAATCTTTGCAATTTCGCTCAAATACATGTCGCTATCCTGTAACTTGCCCCAAGCGGCAGACGTTGGCAATGCCATGATACGCGTATAGAATTGCTTCTCACCGTGCTCATTTCCTCCTCGCATTCAGATGTAGAATACGTTAGTAATGCACGATCGCATGTCAACTTGACACTTTTCATAACAATGTTACCACTCTATCAGCACCAGCTTTACTGATTTCCATACAAATCGGACCCACTGTCGACCGTCTGGGCATTAAATGGGTTAAAACAATCCACAGCCTCACAAAAGATATCTCGCTACGCCGATCACAATGACACTCGAAAACCTTCACAGATGTTTTGCTCTATTCTATAGAAAAATGAACATTTCGTTTTGATTTTTGTTGGCTAATATCAGTGCCGAAAGAGTAAGGGTTGAGTTCAAATAAAAGTCTATGAACTAACGAAACCTGAGCTCAACCAAGTATGATTTGAATGTTTTTGGATTAACAACGAACACTTGCATTTTTTACCTCAACTAAAAGTTCCCTAAAATTGGCGGTGTTTGTTCTTTTTAGTCAAAAAAGCGTTTTCCCCTGAAGTGGTTTTTGTCCCGCTGTCGAGCGGCGCGGCGGGGCGCGGCGCGGGGCACGCGCGGCCGGGCGGCCGTGACAATGAACGGCGCACGCGCCGGCGCCGCCGCTAACTATAACGTCTACAACGCCAACTCGGCGCCGTTACGCAACGCAGGGAAACTCGCCGCTGGTTCGATTGATATGATGACTCGCGTCTCTAACGTGTCAACTTTTATTAATTAGTATAACTTAAAGTAATCTTCAATATAATGCTTTAGGTACCTACTTAGCCTCAAACATACCCATACTTATCTCTAAAAACAGTCAAATGCATACATTTATGTACATTCTCAAGACATCAAAAATATCTACACGCCTCTATGCCTCTGAGCCTCTGACAATAAGGTTTATGCATACATATTGTCAGAGGCGGTGTATATTTGACGCGAACGGTGAAAACATAGTGTTTTTTTTTAACTGGGATAATGTGGGGAAATCTGAAACTGAAACTGTCTTAAGAAAAACTACGTCTTTCTTTGTAAAAAATATTTTTATCATATACTTAACATTTTCGGTCATTGTCATTCATTTTATTTGCGATAAAAATATACATCCCAATACATTCATTACCAATTTGGTAATTACGAGTTTATTTTTAGTCAAATTTCTACTGTACTCACTGTTACTTCGGAAACTCAGTCATAACCTCTTTAGAACTTCGCCTACTTTGTGGTAGAGAATAACACCGACAGGTACTAAGCAGATATACGAGAATAGCTAGGTAGCGATACTGTAGCAATCTGTTATCTAACGATGATAAATAAGATAATGATATAATCAAATAAGTAACATATTACGTGGTCATGACAATGAAGCATTTGCGGGAAGACGCTAACTGTACAAATTGACGGGCAGGTACGTACCATACGATACATACTATATGTATGTACGACGATGCTGAAATAAACTGTAACGGGATCGATATGACCCACAAATATCATTTTGATACGAATCAATTAGACTTCAGGTTGATTAGGTTTCCCAGGTATCTATGTACTTGAAGTGAAATCTCTATACAATGAAATCAAAGATTAAGGTGTCAGTATCGATTGGCCTAAATGCAGGGCCGCAAGACCTTAAAGGGAACCTATTGGCCATGACCCTCCATTTATATCTATAACTACTTGGAGTACCTAGTGGTTTCAACTTTATAAAACCAAATAAACCAATTACAAAAACTGCTAGACTAGGCATTAAGCAAAACTTATCGCGGCAGGTCGCTGCGACACAATCGAACCGTCGGGGTAACCGGGTACCTATTATTTTATCGAAACACCTTTCATCGAACGTATCATTTCGCAGAATTTTCATTTCATTGAAAAGCATTTCTCGCCGCATGAGTTATTCTCGTTTTATTTTGACAATTCTAACCAAACCTAACCTACTTAATTAATGTTAAAGATATCCTGAAAACATCTTGGTTTCGGCAGAAACTACCGTTCGACAAAATGAAATTCGATGAAATGATACAATCGATGAAGTGAAATTCGATAAAATGATGGGTTACCATTTTTCTTCCATATCGTCATCTCCCTTTCTAGCCATATCGTCTTTCACACAGTCCATCCATCGTTTCTTTGGTCTTCCCCTACTAGTATAGCCATCCACATTCATACTCAAAACTTTCCTGAAGAAATAAATAGGTCATTATGTTTTGTAAGATTAAATTAGGTCACGTTTTATACAATAGTTAAGTCACATTGCGTATTATCATGTGTCGTCCTGAAAGCTGATAGGAGTAAACCCGAATCAGCCATAATCATTACCTGATATTGATTTTAGTAGGTTGTTGGAACACGTTCACAGCGGTGATGAAAATAATTTCTAACAAGGCAACCAAATTTGCATTAGAGTAGTAAACGGATTTCTGTATGATATTGTGGCTGTGGAGCATCTTTCTATCGACCACGTATCTTATCGTATTCTGGTGCGAATCTAACTTACTTCACAGTTCACACTCACCTCGCCCGGGGGTAAACCGCGATTAGAATATTCGACACCGAGATATTGTTGGCTCTCGTTCAGTTTGCAATACCGGCTCGAGTTGTTACCGACTTCACGCCAGTCAAGTCAGGAAGTAACGAATAGATCCCAACTCTAACTTTATTAAATTAGTTTTGCCAATAAAAATCATTTTTGCGCAGAAAACGTTGAATGTTTTTTGAAGAATTAATTACACTCGACATCTATTTCGGTATTCGTTGTTATTTTGATAATAATTATTCAAAATCTCCGAATCAATTGCTTTATAATTGATACAAAAACTATTCTTTTCATTTTAAACGTACCTTCGTCATTTTATAACAGCGGCGTCAAAATGGTAATTGGTTTTTTGTTAAAATAGACCTACCTAAATAGTTGTATTCGGACAAATATATTATAATTCTTTAATTGCACAAAAAATAAACTATCATTGTCAAATTAATAAATGAAAACAATATTGTAGTGTAGTTTCCATCACGATAATTTCATAGGTTCGTTCGACGACGCGTTAGTCTAGTTGGTACTGTTATCGTGGGTAAACAATAGGTATGTCTTTTCTCGGGGTTTAAGCCATCTCCATACAAAAAATCATCAAAATCGGTTCAGCGGTTTAGCCGTGAAAGCGAAACAGACGAACAGACAGAGTAACTTTTTCATTTATTATATTATATTATATTATATTTGTAAGGATGTATTCTATTTCCTGTTTTACTAAATTTAAGGCGAAAATGTCGACACAATCAACGATAAATTGGGAGTAGGTATGTGTAGTAGCAGGTCCTATTGTGTGTTTTCCGTGTTTGTATTTCTGTACGTAAGTAGGTATGACAAGTAAGTTGGAACAGATATCGCTGCGTTTCCCTCGCTCGTGGTGAAGTGATGGGGATATTTGATAGATCTGACCATAACTGAAATAATGCTAGGTATAGTTGGTTCCAGTTTAAATGACGAAAATGAACTTAAAACCAACCATTACCAAAATCTATTGTTCAATTGTTATCTTCAAGTAGGGTTGTAAAACAATTACGAAGGTGCGTCGGTACGGCCAAAGTATACTGTGAACAAACAATCTTGATATTTTTTTATTGCATGTTAGCCATAAGAATAAGCGATATGTATTCGTGTTGCGTTGATTTACCTATTATGTTTCAATAATGACAATTTAAAATTATATTGAATGTTACATAATATAGGAATACTTATTAAGTATATTTTTACATTACAATATAGACGGCTTAAAAAAATCTTTTATTTCAATGATCAAGAAGGGTTGAGCTACTCAAAGGCACGTGCCACACTTCGGTCGTCCCTTTGTTATCTTTTTCTTTCATATTTAGCAACAAAAGAAGTTGTAAAATCCCGCGTTAAGTGCATTTTCGTCATTTAAACTGGAACCAACTATAGGTTACGGATTATGTCGCCTGCACTAGTTAAGATTTAAGTGAAGTCAGGAAAGATACAACAGCACAGTTACTACATTGCTGAGTACCGAGGCATTTCATAGGGCCTCTATTCTACATTTTCTATAAACCTATTTCTATCATATTATAAAAGTTAAGATAGCTCTGATACTTGGTAGTAATGGCGGACGAGTCAACCACAATGCAATCCAATGAGACAAAAGTCAATCTACAATAAGGGCCACTCTGCGGCTGTGCAGTAAACTTGCCATGTCCTGACGTTCCCGAGCGACGCGTTAAGAACGCGCGCGCGTCCACTTATCTCGTATACTTTGCAATGCAACTGCTTACTGAAATTTTATTGCCATTGATAAGCTATGCAAAGTAACGTTCATATCAGAGGTGTTATATATTCTCTTAAAACGACTTCTGGGCGATCGAGTTTATACGAGGTTTAATCTTATTGAGAATGCACGCCCTCAATTTGTACGCTCTGACAGAACACCTTAAACTAGCAAGTTAATAATTCGTCCGTCGAGTTGAGAAAAAACATGGCAGCGCCCGGGAAATAGGACATGAATCGTGCTTTGCTATGTAAGCTTTTTTTGTAGAACTTGTAGAAGTACTTAACTTGAACGTAATCTGCCGTTTACCTGTTATTGTTGGTAATTTTTTAACTGTTGATGAAATATATCTAGCGTAAGTCCTTTTTAAGGTAAAAATAATAATGTCATTAAAATTAGCTTGCTCTAAAAAGAAAACTAGCCGTTTTGTTACACGTAAGTACCTTGGTAAATTTATGGAATGCCTAACGGCTAAGAAAGAGGAAGCTCGTAGTACTCTGCCGCTGCGCTGCTCCCGAATGATTTCCCGTTAGGAGATAACATCCAAACATCTGTTTCAAGCTTAGGGGCGCAACCAAAATGATTATTTAATAACTACATTAAAAATAAACTCTCTCAAATTACTAAAATGCTATATTAAATTACAATCTAAATTACAGTCTTAGATGTAGGTAATCGTTTGTGGAAGAAATTTGTTAATTAAGTACGAATAAAACTAAAAAATATCTTAACCTACGCGTTTTTAGTATTTCAGGCTGGTTAAATACCTACTTGTAGCGCGTTACTGTATGTTCAGGCTCAGTTAATTCACATAATATTAATAAAGAACACTGAAACGGAGTGCGTTAACATTCTCCGATCATTACTACTTTATTGTACGTTGTACGTTTAAAAGCAAACTATACTAAAGTTAGTTAGTTGCACTGTAAATGCTGCACTGTACTTGTGTGGAAGGTGACGAATTCAGCAACCGCGAACATATTGATTCGACTGCAAACCCTTAACATTAAATCCATAAGTAGTCATTTTGATTGTGACACAAAATGCCTGGGCCTGTGTCTGGTTATGCGCGTGCTCCGAGGGCTCCTCAAGACGCGTCTGTTGCCGAAACACTACGCAGGCGTGCATTACTGTTTTCAATTGGCTTCACGTTAATGTTTGCTCTTGGAAAATAAGTACTTCAACCGCTCGAGAGAAATACGTATGAAGCATTCCGCGCTACATAGAGGCAGCTGAATAAACTATAGCCGATAACAATAACAGTCAGAGTCATTATCGCGGAATGTCCAACATCCGATATTGTATTTAGTTAGAAGTTGACTGCATTCGAATTTATAAACACGTTGCGGACGACTTCGGATTGGAATATATATTCTGTCACAGCGGCTGTGCAGCGCCACTACGGGTTCTGTCACCCCCGGCACGCCACTCCAGCGCACGCCGCGACTCGGCCGAGCCGCACTCGCACTCGCACTCGACTCGCCCGCGCACTCGCATGCCATCTTAACTTAAAAACATTCAGAAAAAATCGTCCCGCAACCCTGCAATCGCATCGGAATTTTTCAATTACAAATCAAATTAGACTTTCACAGCGTATTTAGTATCTTTCGAAAGAGTGCGGTCGCAGTGCTCGAGTGGCCGCCGGCGCCTGGACCCGTTGGAAAGTGAATAGACATGAAAACGGATTACGCGATGGATGAGGTGCAGAAGAGTAAGTCGGGGATTGGCTTCTTTTTGTTAGTCTGATTTTTGTTTCTTTATCCCAAATACCCCAAAACCCCATGCAATAATCCAATGATAATTTTACGTAAATTATACCTACTAAATTAAACTGTCTAAAATCTCAATTGTACGTAAGTAAAATCATATATAATATGTCACGGTATCATGATATATATTGGAGCAGTGCTAGATTATTTTATTATTTTATTGCCTGTGGTTTTTTAACACAAATTATTTTACGCGTTTTATAAATTATTCGTTTCAAGTTGGTTACGGTTTTGCAGATTGATGTAGGTAGGTATTTCGATTATTAAATTGATTTATTTATCAGAATATTACATTCTTATAGTCTTATTAAAGTTAGTTTTTCTAAGTAGTTAAATACACGCAATATCTGCGATTAAATGTATAAAATTATTATTAAGTTATTAATGAATATCCTTAAAGGTAGTTAACTCTGTGTTAAAGTACCTCGTTGTTACAATATTGTGATGTTTCTCGAATTCGGAAACGGCTCTCGTGATATTGAAATGAACTTTCGTTTTCGTGAATAATTCTGTAAGCGTACCTCCGGCGGCCTCACTGCATCTTATAAGCAATCCTATCGAATGAAATCCGTTACGAATCGTTAAACTCGCATTCGATTTTTAATCAACAAGTATACTGGTGGACCCATTTAATGTTAATAATAAACTAACTACTAACAAGTTACTTATGTTATATAACTAAATACTCGTAAATTCACTAGTAATTTGTTCAGCCTGGGCCTCCGGACAGCATAAAGAACTCGTAACATTGACGATTTGGCATGGTTTCGCTGATGTTATTCCATGACCTTCAACAACATCTGACACTAAACCTGCCCGCCGAGCCGTCACATGACTGTTTCGGCGAGCACCGGGAAATTTGTAGTTTCTAACTTAGTTTTCTTCTTCCGCAGGAACCAGCTCGTTCCTCGGGCTGTCGGACGTGACGGACAACAAGCTGATCTGGAGGCAGCTGATCGCGGAGCTGCTGGGCACTTTTCTGCTCACCTCCATAGGCGTGGCGTCCTGCATTGCCTTCGACACTTCCCGGGACGTCGCGAGCATCGCGTTGGCCTTCGGTCTGCTCGTCGGCTCCATTGTCCAGGTTCGCTGCTAACTATAGATAGCTATTACTAAATATTTTAATACTATAGGGTTGGCAAGCCATGCCAAGCCAAGTTCAGTATAACTAATATTGCTAGGGACTCGCTTGTTTATACTGTTCGATGACGGAGAGTTTATACGTTCGTACGTTCATACGACCGGCTACATCTCTTAAAGCTCGGCGACCATCATCTTTTCGATCTAGACTAAAACTTTGCACAGAAACCTTGAATAATTAATTAAGCACTACGATCAAATTGAAGAGTGCTTTAAGTAGCGCCGTAGGGCTCACCGCACTCGATGATCTAAATTTATTTAACGTACGAGTGTACATTATAAGAGTAGATACGATATACACGTTACAAATATCAGTTGTGGTACCTTGTCTAATGTTATAGTTAAAAATACTTTAGCTTAGCCAATTGCAATATACTATTTATAATTCACAATAAACGGAGCCAACTATGTAGAACCCAAGCCGAGTTGGTTCTTGTAGCCACCCTCGCTTCCGCAACCGTTCGCCGCCGCGCCGGCTCACCGCAACATTCGAGTTTGACTGGATCTATTAAACCTAATGTCGACGCAGGTACTTACTACAAAGGGGCATAATTGATTCAGATCTTAGAGATTTCCCTTGCTTGGCTTTCTAAGGTGTGGAAAGCGGTATCTTCACTTTGTAGAAATTTAACTACACTTGAGCGTTAACTGGTAGATCTCAATGAACTAGGAGATTACAGATTGAAGCTTACGTCTCTCTGAGCTAATGCTCTCTCTGGGCTAATAAAGGTTATTTTGTTTGGAACCGAGTATTTTTAAAAGTTAAGCAAGTTATGGCCCGAAATAAAGAAATAAGATAACGCATGTATTACTTAAATAGTACGTAGGTATTTAGAACTTTGCTGTGCATTTAAAGACAGTGCGCTAAAACAGTACTTAAACTAATAAAATTCCCAACAAATATACGTTTTTTTTTTGGATTTATACTCAGGAAGTTCTTACGCATCGTCAAGCGTTTTTAATTAATTACTATAGTAATTAAATAATGAGTTAAAGTGAGTATGGTAAGTGCCTCAGTCATTTTGTGTACCGCAAAATACTTGTATTTTAATTATTACTATTTTTTATTATGAATGCGAAGTGTGTTTGTTTTTGTGAATTGTATTGCTTATTCACGGTTCAATGCCCCCACGGTGGGTTCCCGGGGGCTTATAGCCGGAGACGGAGAGGGTACCTACTTTAATCCCGTGAAAAATATTTATCACTCACCTCTACCTACTTGTCTTGTCTTGTCTGTGGTTGTGGTGGTTAACTGGTAGAGAATGCCTTGAGGCATCAAGTCCACCACTTGTAATTAGTTTGTTTTTGTTTGTGTAACTGAATTTAAAAAATAAAAGAATAGTGAAGTATGACAGTCGAAAGGGGTCGCGCCGAACAGCCGTTTGATAAACTTTATATATATATGTGTGTATATATATTGCCCCTTATTTTACTTCAAGTAAGTAAGGGACTTTAAAGTTGAATCCTTCTTTGAATATTCCAATGGGTCTTGCAACGTTGAGCTCTCGGCCACCAGTTCCAACACCAAAGGTTGGATTTCTCTTCCCATTCGCTATGGTACGATACGTACGTACGTATTAAGATTACTTCAGTATCACTCGGCGAAGGTGAGCTGACCTAGTTTCTCATCAAGCCTTATCGCCACAGTTAGTAATTTTCTAGTGAGAATGACTTGTTACTTTTTTTTATATTATGATTAGGTTTATATGAGTTCAAACAAAAAATATACATAGTTACAAATATAAATAGGCTTTAAACTTGATTCCTAAATAAACTAACTTTTATCTCAAAAACTATTTCATGACTGTTAACTCGGTTGGATTTTTAAACCTGGCTTTTTGTTAGACTTGCACTTGTTAAATTTTTGGTGTGTTATTAAAGTTCTGCTAGCCAAGCGAATTATTGTTAATATGAGCATAAAATGTGTTTTGTATCATTGACAAGGCAACTATATTTTTAGCCAATGATGCTATTCAACTCGTAGTCGTAGGTCTCCATGCACAGCACGGGTCGTTTTCTTTCGACGAGCTTACGTTTTTTTTTATAAATATTTTTTTTGTACAAAATAACGCAAGAAATAAGTACCTACCTATATGTATACACTACTTAAAAAAAAAACCCCACAAAAATCTTATTAGAAGTAGGTTGAAGTTACAGGCGAAAGCTAATATTTGCTCGGCTGTTATCAAACAATGAGCCGTTTTGATCCCCAGAAGCCGCGTAATCTCCAACACACACACTAAAGATACGAGACTAACTCAAATAAAGCTTGGCATCTCAATTACACGCAAACACGCCGGCTGCCGCGAGTAGGCGATCTCGGATCGGCGCGGCGCCGACCACTGTCAGGAGAGCAAATCAACTAACGACTATTAAGACGTTCCCGTTCCTCATGGTTGCACCCTTAAGCTACTTTTCATTGAAAAACGTTATGTTGGTTACAGTATAATGAAGTTATTAAAAAATGTTTATCTGATACGACTCTTAAAACAAGTCGTTAATTTATCATGAGATAAGAAGGCACATCTATTCATTACTTAACGAATGTATTTATGAATAAAGAACTTTCTATATCGACGACCTTAAAACACTATAATATGACGATTATTAAGCTTATTTTAAATGAGTATTTTCTTGCGTTGTCGATAATTGTATAGGTAATTAAAGTGATAATGATGTGTTGTAAAAATATACAAAGAAAGGTAATTTATTCAACATTAGGGATTTTTTAAATAAAATAAAGTTATATTATTTTGAAAAAAACTGTAAGTATACGCATCGTAATTATTGAGATTGGTATAAAACCATGTACTGAGCGTTATAAAATGCCTGTGTGCACAGGTATACCTTTATTCTTTTTTGTTCCTCTAAATTGGTTCCGTAGCTTGGCAAAAATATGGTATCCTCCTAAGTTTAATAAATATGTACACAATTAAAGCCTTAATCTCTTGACTATAGAGATGTGAGGTTACATTATTGAAACTTTGGATGCTACAATATTTATTTTCAGCTGACTGATTTAGCTTAGTACTCATAAGTACTTGTATTTATATAATACTACTGACTACGATGAGAGACGGCGACGGTCATTGTAAGTGAGCCAATTGTTTATATGGCCATTGGTGTTATTATCAAACATTGCATTCAAATACACCATTATTGTTTATAAATTATCGATGAGATTCATCAGCAGCGTACGAATGTGTCTCGTATTGTACAATCAACATTTATACATTATTTTAAAGATGGTCACCTAAGGAGTTAGTTGGCTAGGGTGCGCTTCAATCAATATAAAAACATTATGTATAATTTCATTTCACTAACCACGTAAAGCATAATGAACGTTTAGCATAAAAACCAATTGTATAATTTTATCTGGCATACGATCGAATAACATAACACTCATTTAGCATAACTGTTATTTTCTTGATATTATGCATTTTAAGTCAATTTCTTCTGACTAGGTTAGGTTAGGTTAGAACTGTGACCACATTAATAGTAATGAAAGCAGTTTCGAAATATTTTTTTTTTAATTTATAAACATTATACTTTTTGAAATTATGCATTTCGTTTTATGCATCATGACTATTATATTGATGGTTTATTATGCAGATTAAAATTATGCAATAAGTGTTTTGTAAAATGATCATTAAACCATTTGTTTTTATGCCAGTTGGCTATGTGCTTACGTGATACCGAATAGAACAATAAAAACCAGCCTGCTCAGTGGGCGCTAGGCGGGCTAAAATAACGCTTTCTTCGCGTTGTATGCATTTGAAGTTCCGTGCTTATTGTGGGGTGTGATCAGAAACAAACGACTTTTCATGCACTTGTGCATAAATGATTAAAATAATCATACTTACAGTCACAATACAATAAAATGAAATGCCATAGTAAAAACGTGTTATTTTATTAGATTTACATGAGATAATTATTCAAAAACATGTTAAAACAGCGACGGTAAGAAACAAAATGCATTTCTCATAAGGTACTTAATGACGTTTTTACACCCAATAATACTTTGTTATAAAAAATCATCAAAAGTTGACAAAATACATTGCCCAATAGTACTGGCCTAGACATGATGCATTCTGCGAGCGCTGACACCACGACACCACTGAGGATGGACAGGATTAACGAAACCTGCTGGACGGTCGCGTCGGGCACTTATGCCAATTGCTTATATGTTTTAAGGTTTCGGTAGGTGTTATCTAACACAGCTTGTCTAGTCCTTCAGTAAAATTGCTTGAAGCGTGGGCGAGCCCAAACCGTATTCCTCGATTTTAATCGCCACAGATAGGATCAAATTAAAAACTTTATGGTAGCTCCTACGTATGCACAGTAAAAGCGTTCGTTTCGTTGACAATAGGTACTACGATATCAGACATTTAGGAGTAAGAGGCCCTAAAAATTCTATCTCTCATAGTAATGGAGATCGCAAGCCCTAACTTCTGTCAAACAGGAAGTATTATTAATGTTATGTATGAAGGTTTTTAAAAATAACAAAACACATATATTATGTAGGTGAATTGATGCCTGACCTACAAAATAAATACTTAATTGTTATATAACAATTTTATTTTCCAAACGACGAACTTATGCCATCTCGGTTCTAAACTCAGAACTCCAAGCATAAAAAAAAAAAGAATTTTCAAGGTCATAAAAATATGCAGTTTTACAGCTTCTTGTACCTCGATATTTGTAAAAAAACTGGGGTTCCCTTGTTTATTGTTCAGTTGGGAATTAGGTGATAATTGGAAGGGGACGGGACATATCGTGGAATCGTCAACCATTCGAATATTTGTGCGAGAGCGATTTCGCTGCAGTGTGGACAGGAGCATTATCTTGGTGGAACAACGCCTTCTTAGATAACATTCCAGACCAGGCCTATTTATTTTAATTTCTTCACGCAAATTTTGTAAGAGTGGGTTATGATACGGATCCCTCTAATGTCAGGTACATGTTTTCGAAAATTTGTTAATCCCTTTTTTAGCATTTAGTAGGATTTGCACAATTGTGACAGGAGAAAAACTAAAGATAAGAAATGCATAATGATGACAAATCATGCGAGTATAATGAGCCAGTTTTTTTTTGTTTTTAATTTCATTATCAATCTTGGCTCAAAACTTTTGAATGACAAAAGTTATGAATTTTTAACATTCTCAAAGATGGTTTGTTTGATAAACATTCGCGTATTTGTAAAGTATTGTGCGGCCAACAATACGCGGCGTCAGCCATTCGGAAGAATGGCCGACATTCCCACGGTAGAGATGAAGGCACTCGCATTGAAATAACCAATACTGATTCGACGATGCTGCGGCTCAGCGGGTGATATAGCTTGATCTGGAATATTGACCTTACTCTACATAGTTCGATTTCATTTAAAGGCAAACACAAATATTATGTCACTTTAAGGCCCGCTTGCACGTTAGCCCTAGGTTGACCCGTTAACAGGTTAATTTGTTAAAGTTGACAGTTGTTATATGAATCTGACATTCTTTAATAATTTAACCTGGAATTAACCTAGGGTTAAATTTACGTGCAAGCGGGCCTATCTGCCGTAGCGGCTACAATATAAGAGATTCATGGATTTAGCGAATGTTTTTAAAATACTTATATGTCATAATACATATTACATCGTAACCGAAATCAAAGCCGTACAATATTGCCGTTTTCTCCAATAATATGTCTTATAAAACTCCTATTCTCGTCGAGTTTAGAAAATTACCATGCTGCCACTTAAATAGCGTATTCAATTGTAAAATTATAAACTAGGGTGGGGGCACCAAAAGATGAACGATTAAGCGACTACACCACCTTTAGACAGTTTGTGCTCACAAACATATTTCACCCATTTTTTTATTATGTTACAGTAGGTATATATGTTCTAGATCGAAAAAGACTATTATAAAGCATGTTATTATAACAGTATTTTTCTTAAGATCGTTGAAACCAAAAAGTTGATTGACAGATGAGCGAGCAGAGGGCCCTAATTCTGAACGGTACGGGCCGAATACTAAATCTACAAAATAAAAAACCTATATTATTCTTATTTTAAGAAACTTTTAGAAATAAAATGTGGGTTGTTGAAATCAGTCTTTATTTTTTACTTGTTTACATTATGTAATATTAGTAAGTATAAATTTTCATAAACACTAGTGTGACATATTACAAAATTATGCCTAAATGATGAACGTCTGAATTTACTTGGTTCATCTTTGGGGCACGATATTTATGAAATGAACGAACAAAATCACTTTAGGGATCACCTATTGGAGCAGAACCCAAAAGTTTAACTATTCAATTTAATTCGTTCAAGTATCAGGCACATATTTAATCATTGAACAGTGATAGTTTTCATGGTAATTGAAACTCCAAAATCATTGGACTACACATTAAAAGTTATGTTCATATTTTGGTTTAAAAATACAGGAGCATCTAACGATCTTTCTATAAGTTATAAAGTTTGAAACACTATCATATTTGTCACGATTTAATTGTGATTATTTTGATCGAGTCATTCATGTTTTGGAGTCGTTCATTGGGTACAGCTTACGCTCTCGCTCGTACCCTAGATCATTTATTTCAAAAAAAGAACATAGCCCAGATGTGCAAGGTAACGTTCGCCGTCCTAGGTTTTTTATTCATTACCTCATTTCAAGCCTTTATTCCACTGCGTAATACCATATTGCCTCTTACATGCTATCGTATTGTTTTTAACTGGGCCGCCTTTACTGTTAAGTAAATAAGTGCTATCGTGATGTTGATAACATGTCAAAAGCTATATGGTTAATAGAGGCCCAGTTTTGTGTAATACTTAGGTTTCTACCTATCACACTGAAAAACAATCAGAACATGCATAGTGTAGAGTCCGAAGCCATTACAAAATGTACAAAAAATAATATTATGTTTGAACTAATTTTCTAATTAAAATTATTTAATGTTGTCTTACAAGATTTTTACTAGCGGTAGGTATATTCTTTAGCCGCCGTACCTCAGGAATCAATCAAGTCTACCTTAGTCGTGATAGTTTTGTTTTCAAGTTCGTTATTTTCCGAGTTCAATATTTCCTAAATATATAAATTTATAGTAACATGTACATAATGAGTTTTAAAAATTATCCAAAGATAACACTCGATGCAGTAAAGTAAAAAAATATACTTTACCCTTTGCTTTATCTGTTTACCCAGTAGAAAAAGTCTCTCAGGTGAACCGCGGATAGACGCAGACGGACATGGCGAAACTATTAGGGTACCTTGTTCACTACGGAACTTTAAAAACGGATTTCTAGTTTTAAAAGATGTAGCACAAGTTTAAGTAAGTTTACATATCATAAATTCTGCTTTTATTCGTTTTTCGAAATTCATCGCGCATCGATGCGCGTGGAAAACGCAAGAGGAGGCTCTAATCCAGCGGTGGATTGGATGGTTATGATGATGAAGTACCTAAGTATAGTTATGTTCCACATTTTATAAATTCTTGTTTTATACCCACATGGAAACCAAACAGATAACGGTGACTAGTCTTTGTTCAAACTAGATTAGAAATAAAGAAACAGTATTCATACTGGAGCGGTCCGCTCGGCGCTCGGCCGGGCAGCGTGCTCGCGAACAGGTCTACGCGCCGTACAGATCTCCGAAACTATTGAGTCTAAAATTTTGAAAAAAGTACAAAATATAGTTCATTACAGGAAAACCTTTAAGAATTCTATCAACAAAAAAAATACGTATGTACGGAACCCTCCCCACGCGAGTTCAACTCGCACTTGGCCGGTTTTTTGTAAATGTTCTAGTACTTATAATTTATTCCTATAGATGCCTAACACAAGCTGCATTATGTGTAAAACGTAGTAGTTGTATTATATTTTCTTATCATAGTTATCATCTATGTTATGCGTGATGTAGACCTACCCACTTTTCGTAAATAACAATTTAATAAATGTATTTAGCTGGCAAGTAAAATTCTAATTTGGCCGTTTCATTCATCAGAACTGTGTGGAAAGTATAAAAAATATGCAGTTTAATTAAAATATGTTGTGTACATATCATCATTTTTTAACATCGTTAATACATCAATTAGGAACATTCAGGTGGATACATATTTTGCCCTTGTAATAATAATTATACCAGTGGGACAATTTATGTAACTCAATCGGTTCCAAAAGACTATCACGCACCGGCCGTGGCAGCGACGTACACCGACGTGCGAGCATGCCTTCAGTTGAAGTTCAGTCAAGGGCATAAATATATATACGTTCCCAAGACGTGAAAATATCTATACACCTTTATGCCACTGGTAATAAGGTCTGTGTATACATACATATATTTGACGCGATGGCTGTATAGTTATTAATGCTCTTGACTGTACATACGCGGGCGAATTGACATTTGTTTTATTAATGTGTATAAATTTTAGCGTTTGTCATAACCAGAGCGTATATAATAAGGTCATGGGAAATCAATCAGTTTAATGAATTAGACTTTTCTGGTGAAGCTGTGGCGACGGCACCTGCGCCCCTCCGGCGCGCGACTTTGTCGGGGCGGCATGCGGCAGGCTGCAGCTCGCCCCGCCGAGCCTTATCGGGTTCAAGCGATCACTGATCACAATTATAATGACATTTTCCATGACCTCTATTAAAAGAAGTGATAATCACCAAGCCTTATGTTATCTGTCGTGATTGTCTGATCGAATTATCTCGAATCACGCTCCAATAATTAATTTGAATGTTATCCGTTAAACCGCATAACGGATCTTAATTTGTCAAAATGAAATATGTCCGATTGATCCCATTCGTCACGAGTCGACGGTCGATAACATGTCGCTAATACTCCACGCGAGTCTTTCACTGGCTATGGCCGATTAACTTCCGCGCGCTGATCGTTGGTATTGGAATGCGTGGATGGTCGGTGAGCGAAACTGTTCTTTAACAATATCTATAGAGTGCAAAACACGACAGTTTTTGAAAAACCGCTACCGTACTTACTTCAATGCATATCTACCGTAACAAACACATCCCTTACCTAGACAATGTCTTTTTAACATACGTCGTCGTGTAGTGTGAAACATGTTGCTGTTAGTGAAAGTATATCTACCAGCGACGCAGCGGCACCCGCCTCTGATTATGTCCCACGTGACCTTTGCCGCCACCCCTACACTAGTTATACTGGTCTGGTTGCGCTCGTGTGACGAAAGAGATAGACCATTAGCATCACAATGAACAATGAGAGCCAATGCCAAGTATTGGCTCTCGAGCTCAACACGATCAATGCCGGCCACTTGACTTCTATACAAAATGAATCCAATATCGACGTCTATATTATGTTTCGACCATTACCTAAATTTTGGCAGAGGTTGTTCGGCTTTAAAATGTAATATTACATAAGTACCTACTCGTCCTCCGGATTGAGAACAATGTAAAAGGATACATATCATTAACTACTCAAACTTCAAAATTGTTACTATTGATGTAATGTAACCAAAACTTGATTTCGTTCATGTTATAAGGCTGTTTTTTTTTAAATAATTTTCGGATAGTTCAAGATACGATAGATAACTAAGTCAAATTGCTATGATAATCTAGGTTAATGTCTTTATCAATATGTTAACGAAGAAATTACTTAAGCGTAAACATCAATAAAACAGACGCAATGTAAACAAAAATCGTTAAGTTTAAAGTAGTTTCTAAACGTCCCGGCCTACACACGACACATTGCTATGCCTTATTCGACCAATCAACCAAGCTATTGTAAGCTTTAAGCTGCTCAAGATACGAAACACAAACAGTTTTGCACCGGTAAACGATCGAAGCCAAGAACGCTTATTTGAGATGTACTTTGCATTGCAACTGTACTCGTGTTTATCAAGCCTTCACGTTAAAGAGGTTCAGCTAATACTGCACCCGTTAACAGGGGTCAATGAACCGTGGATCTGCAAATAAATAATACTTACATTGGGAAAACATGAATACCACTTTAATCATTCAATCAAAGATTTAAAGTGAAATCCAACATAATACCGCTGATATGGATAAAATTTAATAATGACGTGAAAAAAATAGATTTTTCTGTATCAAGGCGACAGAAACTATATAAATGAAACGATTTTATTCTGCCTCTTGTGTTTGTAAACTTTGTCAGTAAATGTTTTAAGTGGCGAGGTTCACATCTAACCAAACTTTCGGCATATACAAGTGTCTAAAAAACCGGCAAAGTGCGAGTCAGACTATATATATATATATCTTTAAATCGAGCAAAAAAAACGCCTAAAGTTGTTTTGTATGGGGACGCTCTTTAATTTTATTTTCTGTTTTATTTTTGTTATTTATTGTTATGGCGGCTATAGAAATAGGTACACACTCTGAAAATTTCACCTTTCTACCTATTATGGTTCACGAGATACAACCCGTTAACAGACAGACAGACAAACGACAGCAGAGGCTTAGTGATAAGGTCCCGTTGGCACCCATAAGTTAAAAACCTGTCACAAACAGGCGATCGGGAACATGCGGTCCGACTTTACGATTACTTGGTTTTAAGTTGAGTTGAACCACTTTTTAGCTGTCTATCTTCAGTTTTACGGCATCAACTATCTAGGTAGGTATATCAGTATTTTATACAGCGTGCATTCATTGCTCTCAAAAAGTGTCAAGGCTCTAGGTTCGGGTAAAGTTCGGCTAGAGTAGCATACGAGCGTATGAGAGCGAGTGAAAGAGAAGGAGATAGTATTCACAATTAAGAAATCCTATAAACATCTCGTGATACCTACAATGGTTGCAAAGAATAAATGAATATGAATATGTAGACACCCGAAAGGTTTTATAGAAGCAAACGCACTTTACTTCCTACGAGACTTGTTATGCAAGGCTGCAAAGTTGTTGTTTGAGAAAAGGATTATAAAATTAGATAATTCATTAACTTTATCCAGAACGTGGCATGGAAGCAAAGATGACATGTCATACTCGCGACAAACTTAACTTTGCCGTCGGAAAACTGTTATCACCATACATCGACATAGGTCGCGGTCAGTTTACCAACACACCGCAAATAAGTTTTCGGTAGGTATAAACATTTAAACCGTTTGTAACTCAAGAACCAATGAAGTCTAATTAGTCGTGATAGTTTTCCTACTGACACTTCACTCTAACAAAAATTTGCGCTTTAAAGCTTAATATTTCATAAACGGATCCCATTAATCGAAAAATTGTTTCCACAAACCCGCAATATTTTTGAAAGACCTACCCAACGACACCCCACATTATGGGGAAGACGAGAAAAAAAAATACATCCCTACGTTACGTGTAAAGGAGATAAACAAAAAAAATAACTCCATTGTATTTTACCACTTTGTAGGCGTGACTAATATTTATATTCATGCCAAGTTACAGCTTTCTAGTACTAAGAGTCTCTGAGCTAGACTGCGGACAGACGGACGGACGGACGGACATGGCGAAACTATAAGGATTCCTAGTTTGACTACGGAACCCTAAAAAGCACGAAAATAAAGAATAGCTATTTAAAAAAGGGATGTTCTCTAATTGCATAACTCCTTATTCGTCGTTGTCTTTACCCTTATTACGAAGAAGCAAAAAGGAGGGTTATGATTTAGTTATAATAGTATTCTTAACGTTATGAACTTATGAATGTCTTATTAACTTGACGCAATACGATACGTACGATAACAATACGTAGTCAAATGAAAAAAAACATAAACAATTGTTAAAATATTTATTTAAAAATGTTATTCATTAATTTTTCCCACGGAGTCTATCTGTATGTACGTTCGCCCTCATCTCAGCGACTAATCGATGGTTTTTGTTGTGGCTTTTACCATCATTAAAACATCTCCAGGCAGGTTTAGGACAGGAAAACATCGATAATTATTCTATCCGTGCCAACCCGGAGCAGGTCGATAGTTTAAAATATAGATATGATACGGAAACCAAAATATTACTTTTTTGAACGTCTTATAATGTTTTTTATAGGTTCACAAGGAAAAAATATAAGTAATCATGACTCCCAATTACGAGTTAGGTTCAAAGCACATTTTTAGCAAGAAAGAAAGTCTTACGAGCCGGTAATGAGCAAATAATATTCCCAAGCAGCTTTCTTAACTATTTTGCGGACTCACAATCATTCCGACCAATCGTAACGGTACGTTAAATGAGATGGTGCACCTCTTGTCTACATACCGAGAGGGGTAAAAAATGTGGCTATGTTAGGTGGATGGAACAAGCGCAGTTAACGAGCGCACAGCAACAGATTTTTGGACGTTATTAATTTATAATGCAAACATACAAGTACGAGCCACTAATGAGTCACGAGATATTGCCAGGGCGGTTTCCAAACAAATTGCAAATAGTTAAGGATGAACATTAACAAAAAGTTCACTTTTCCATTACGTCACGAAAATGACTTTTATTTGAAAAACATAATTGTTAATACTTTGAGCCGCTTTTTTCGTCTTCTTGTATATCACTGTTGAGCAAAGACATCCTGCCTGGACTGGCTCATCTCTTCTCAGTAATTAACGCATTTGAATATTTGACCAGAGTACCTTGCACAAGCAACTTCTTATTTTCTAAATACTTATAGCAAACAAAACTTATATGCTATTTTAGGACTCATTATACTTAAGCGTTTTTATTTCATAGTTTTTTTGTACCATCAACAACGAAAAACAACATCTAATCCCCTAATAATTTGCGAGCCAATTTGTATAATAATAGATTTTCCCACGTAAAAACCGTCTCGAGTAACGATATCATCTTCGTAAACAGGTCCAGGTATGCAATTTGGTAACTGGTCATCTACACGGTGTATATTCTAAACTAATGCCTTGGGGATTTAATGCTTTGGTTGCCCGCCACAACATTAAATGCGAAATCATAGCTTGTACATATGTAAATCCGACATGTAACTCAATTGTATAGCGGCTTAGGGAGGTCCAAATCCAAATTGGGGATTAAGCCAAAATCTTAATTCCCCGGAAACTATGATAATGATGAGTGATGACTCGCCTTGAACGGAACGTGCCCGAGTTTTTAGTTCGCTGCGAATTGCGACCGGCGCGGCGGAGCTCGAGCACGCGGGGCTCAGCCTCGCGGATCATCTTGTCTCGTGAGATCGTTCCAAACTTAAGGTAGCTGCAGTCGCCACAAAAGGCAGCATTAATCTCGTTTATTTTTTTTGGAAAAAGACAGTTCCATGACGCAATTAAGTATGCATTTCTTTTTAAACATTTTGTTTTTTTTTTAATATTGTTGTCATCAATTTCTCCGATTTCATTCAGTAGTACCGTACAAACCGTAACGAATCGTTATCGAGAAAATGTATATGGCGATAGGTTAAAACGCCCCGTGTCATTATTTAGAACTGAATTTTGACAGCACGTTAACATTTACTTTGACTTTCGTGTCGCCATCGAGTAGTAATGGAGTCTAACGATAACGTTAACGATTTTCGAAAATCGACAAAATGAATGGAATCCATTTAGGTGCTCGACGCGACTGTCAGGCCGCTTATTTCAATAATGTCCTATAGCATAACATTTGCCTATTATTATGTATCTTGTGTAGAACCACAGAACATACGTTATCGGATAGTAAATGCGATTCGAAAACGTGACGTAAGTATGATTGAAAAGTTCGTGCTCGAGCTGCTGAGAGCCTACAAAGCTGCGGAACGATGATGTGTTGTTTACTAGCGCCCTCGCTTTTCTTTGGTTCATATCAGTTTTTAGTAACTCCTGTACATAAACCAGAATTTATTATAAGTACATAAAATCATTCCGTGACAAATTATCTAAGAATTAGTAAAAAACAGCATGAAAATCCGTTCAGTAGTTTTCGGGATTATCGCGAACATACAGTCAGAACATGCGGCGGAGGACTTTGTTTTATAATAATATCTAGTGATATTTGACCTGCTCATTGCCTTTTAGAGAAAGATGATCACATAAAGTTGATAGTTTCTTAACTTCTTAACTGTCCAACCTGTGCTGCCTTTAAATCGACTTTGGGATGGCATCACGATAATCTTCTTAAAAAAACAGTTATTCGTTTATTGTTTTTTTTGCGCAGGATTTTTTGCCTGCGTGGGTATCGCTTGTGGCAAACCAAGGATAACCGCAGAAAAAATGGCCCGTCATAACTTATTAATGGCTTTGTATGCAATTAGAATAAAATTTGACAAGTCGATGTATGGGGACAATGGCAGTATGATTTGATTGAATTGATAGACGCGTGGCTTTTGACGGGCGGGTAAGGAACATCAAAGTAGGTATTTAGGAATTAGACAATATTGACTGAATAAAAGTTTTTCTTGAACACGGCGCCGGCCCGGCAGACGGCGAAGCAACAGCGCGCGAAGGCGAGGCTCGGCCGTCGCATTCGCCGGGGCTCGCTCTGTGGGAAATCTTCATCCAATTTTTGTTTCTCTCCCCGGGCCGGGTCACGGTGCCGCTGTGCTCTGCAATGAAAATCCTCGTGGTTAGATT
Organism: Acleris cristana; assembly: GCA_948252455.1. Classification (NCBI taxonomy): domain Eukaryota; kingdom Metazoa; phylum Arthropoda; class Insecta; order Lepidoptera; family Tortricidae; genus Acleris; species Acleris cristana. Next base: position 15,212,502 of record OX411772.1, on the reverse strand, counting down.
ACCTAGATCGTTGTTCTCCTTACACTTGAGTAGGATCATATAAGAGTTACCTTTATAAGCAATTATCAATTTCCATTACCTTAAGTCAAATCAGTTTGGCACAACCTATCAACGCCTGGACTTAATTTAAATGTCATATCCTTATCTGGAGAAAGAATCTAGTCTCGTTTCCTTGGGCTTAATCCATTTTTTGCTCAAAATTTAAAGAATTTGGTGTAATTAAGTGATATTGACCTTTCTCGTCCGCAGCCGCAGTCCCCTGTTCGACCCCTTGAATCAATGTAGGTACAACGGCCGTGACATCGTTAGCCTACTCAATATCGTAACTCACTTAAACTCGATTAAAAACTCTATCTTGGTAGCTTCTAAATAAAGTTTACATTAAATGAATGCATTATCGACTTACGAGTTAGAGCGAATCGCTATACCTATAGGTAATATATAGTTGTGAAAGACTTAAATTAATAAAGATATAGTATGAACATTTTAACTTAATTTAGTAAGTACCCAGCTCTTTGCTTTCGTCAATTTCTTTGAACCACCGCTTTTGCTAAGTGCAAGTCTTTTAAAGTTGATATCGTTTTTCGACGTAAGTATATCCACACAGATAAAACCAAGGATTTATAAAACGGAGTTGATGAATTCAAGCCGAATTCAAATGTTTAATACGCGTATTATTACGCATAGGTATATACTGGATACCCCAGGCACCAGCAATACCAGTCTAGGCACTTCACTTCTACGAATAGACAAACTTTATTTTGTACTATTAATTAGTCAATTATAAATTAAATAATTATTCAATAATGAATGTATTTTAGGAAATTATTAGCACATGGTCAGATTACATTATATATAACGCAAACATTATATTATATAAACATTATATAAAAAAAAACGTGGAAGTAGGAAGTGTTGTTTATTTTTTACCGATCGTCAGGCTTCTGACAACAATGTAAACAAGCCGCGGAAGACTCGCACGACTCATTATTAATACATAAATATTACTCAAATTATCACATTATTGCCTGCCTGCTCAAGGATACTTCTTAAGAATTATAATTGTCCGCTCTAACGTTTAACATAGTTACGTTACAGATATGTTATCGAAGGGGATTTCAACATGTTCACATTGTTGACGGACACATTTTTTTTAACTTATTATTCTATTCGCTGTAAAGCCCCATAAAAAGGTTAAGGTAATAGCAAAAGTTTTCTACTTACTTTATATTAGGTAAGCGCTCAATACCTGATATAGGAATTTGTATAGGAAAGTATCAAAAAAAACAGTTTAAACTCACCTTTTGTCAGGACGCTCCAGCCATGCTAGGCCATTTCGAACAGAATACGTCTTAAACTGAACTTATTGTTTACACACAATGATTTTTAACAGCAAATTTAAGGTGCCTACAAGTGATTAAAATGCTTGGCGAATTTCAAACAGCCTTACATACTTTTTCATTACCGATGCCATTAATTAAAGGTCACATTCAAAGCGCCTAGAAATTTCTACGTAGTCACGTTTTATTTATTTTTTGATACTGAAATGACTAAAAACCCCTCTTACATCCCTGTGAGAGTATCTGGCTGTGGACCTAAGACAAGATGCACCCTGCGAACCTTATGTTTATCGAACGATCGCTTCATGTCATTTTGATACATATTGAAATTTTTCGAAAATTGCTTACGTTAGCGTTATATAATATGGTCTAGTGTCTCAGGTGCTATTAATTAACTCAAAACCATGTGATAAATGCGGAATCTTAACTGCCTTACAAGAATTTTCCCATCGGAGAGCGTTTCGCTAAAAGTAAAAACCTAATAAGGCGACTTGTAACTGATGTACCTACTCGTGGATAAGTAAGGCCGTCAAAAGCAAATGTAGGTACCTAATGCTAAAACATTGCTCGCTACAAAATAATTAACGTGCTTTTAAATCCTCATTCTAAATCAATCTGAACTTAAATCCTGCGTGATTCGAATGCGTCTCAGTCGGCTCAATTAAAATAAAATATAGTATGCAGATACGAAAAGGTGGCCTTCGACGGTACCTGTTTTATTCCATATTTTTAATAACGGGGCAATATTTACATGTTTAAATAATAGTTTCGTACGGTAGCACAGCCGCGGGGTCCGATTGTCAATGGGCCTGCATTCTATCGATTGCAAAATAGATTGCGAATGTAATCTCAAGTAACCTCTTTATCTAACGAAAAGGCTTATTTGAAAACGAATGGCATAATATTAATTTAATTTACGTGTTCGAGCGAGCGCATAAGTTCTTTTAATTACGGTATTGTCGGCAGCCTTCGTTACGAGTCTCCGCAGGGCGGGCACTTGCACAACGCATCTTTATTATATGGATTTTATGATCCAATATGCCTATGCACGAAAACGCTTCTATTATAATATACCCCTTTGTTACGACAGCATTGCGTAATACTCGTAAAGACTCTTATAATTTTACTGTGACAATAGTTACAAACATATTAAGGTGTTCTCTATGAACCACTGCATTGGTGGTGTCTCTGAATGCTTTTTTAATCTTTCACTTTAACCGAATACTTAAACTATTCTTCTCATTCCGTTTCCTTATTGGTGCTTTGATACTTTTTCTATTAATCTGTGGATCTACTTTATCCCTCACGGATGAACAACGAACACATCTATTCACACACACATTCTCCAACCCTGTCTAATAGGGTGTACATATTATCCCGTGCGTAAACATGGACTGTATGTTTATTACAAAATTTCAAAGATGAAATGACTATTAAAGGGCTTAATTTCGAGAATAATAAAAACCTAAACCCAGTTAACATTTTGATAGGCATCAAAAACTAGCCAACAGTTAGGGGACACCGGGTTCTATGAATTAATTAGCTATTCTATTTATAAACTGTAACTTGTCGATTAAAGGTGAGAGCACATGACGTAAGGACCACAGCCGCGCGCACTTGACCCACTCCCGACCGGTCTCGGGTCTTCCTTTGCCATCAGCCTTTTACACGTTTTTTACAAGGCGAAAGCTAGCAAAACTAAAACTTTGACAGTGAAAGTACGATAGGATTGAGACACTTTCTCCGCGGTGTTATTGGACGGAGCGAATGTTACGAATGCACCTTAATAAGCATGCATCCTCTAATATGGCTTTGTATAGAGTATAAAGTATACAACAAATAAATAGCACCTTTCATTACAAAACCAGCGCCAAGTAATAACGAATTAAGCAATGAAACTTAATTTACTTTTCACTTCTAATTGCTCTTAACATGTTACTTTAGTCTCTGCATATGGAGACTAAAGCTCCTTATTAGTCTATAGGGGCTAGTTTTTTTTTATATTTACTTTTAGAAATCCCTAAACAACCAAACACTGTGTTTGTGAATGGAGGATAATCGCCATTTTCAGTGATTGTGTATAGACAATTTTTAGGGCGTAAAAATGACCTCAAGATGACAACTGTGTAAAAATGTAAAAACTATTTAATTTCATGAAACACGTTTAATTTGTACGATGTAGGTATCTGCATACTCTATTTAATTATAATAAGCATGAAATCATTTTATTATGCCTGGTCCAATTAGTTTTAAAATAATTTTCAAGTTTGAATTTGGTGGCTGATGAAAGCATTTAAAGCGTCACTTTACAAAAAAAGCGTGGAACTTTGTAAGAAACTTTGTTATAATAAATATTGTAATTTTGTATAGAACGTTGATTTTTTTCTTCGCTTTCAAAGTGAAAAATAGAGTCTGTAACGCGAGACTACAATCATAATGATGACACTTAAACTATGGCCAACATCTCTTAGCTCGGGTGGCTAAACACCATAGGCCCGTTTCATGAAGCTACAAGTTACAAATTACAAGCGGAAGTCTCTTTCTAACTCCTTGTGCTAGAAAGAGACTTCCGCTTGTAATTTGTAACTTGTGTCTTGTGAAACGGGCGACATGTGTCATTATGCCTTGTTTTAGTCTCTTGTTGAACAATCTACTAAAAATGGAAGTATACGTTAGAGTTTTATTCAAATAATAGTAATTTAAGAATGTGATTGAGTAGAGCAACACTTTTTAACTATAATAAATCGACATACCTCGGTTAAAAATCATATTCTTTGTTTTTAACATAATACCTATATGCTTTTAAAAGTTTTGACTACCAAAATACGTTGTACATACATAGTATATCTTATACTTAGTTAGTACGAAGTACCAAATCCGACGACCGGTGTGCGTGGTACAGTCACGGTCAAATCGATGGCCTGGACAACCGACGCGTGCGCCCGAAATGATACAATCGAATACCAATCGGCTATCAGTGGGATCTATTGTTCTGACAAACGTTCAGTGCGAAAACCAATAACGCTCTTTTGCGGGTGTCAAATCTAAGTACATAGAAAAATAAGCTTTGCGTGGTTGTTTTAAGCTGACTATAAAAAAAACGAGCCGTCGCCCAACTCGCGGACGTATCGCCAGTTGTTGGCAGAGACAATCGGGCGATTAACATGCAAATTAATATTTATAGAAGCCTTTGTATGTGCGATGGTTTCTATTGTTTTTAATGTGATAAATGACGTTCATCAATTTTCTATTTCTCTTAGGTCATGTGTTTCACGATTGTTTGAATGTGAAGGACGCGGCGCCGGCGCGGCGTGTAGGACGGGAAGCGGGCTCGCTCGTCGTCGAATAGGGCTAGTTCATTGTCGAATTCACGTTAAATGATGTTACTTGTATCAATGTTACATTTTAACATTTATATCGAGCAAAGCAGTTTCGTAACTATGAAAAAAATTCTTTCAACTTTTTAAATAAAATAATGAATAAAAAAACCTAGCTAGAGCTTGTCTGACCATGCTCAGTGTAGGGTTCCGAAGCCGTTACTACATACTACCTACACAAAAAACTATGTCTAAAAACAACACATGATTATTAGTAGGTATCTACTCTTTAGTCGCCTGTTTTTCAGTAACCAAAGTCTACTTAATCGTGATATTTTTCCTTTTAAATTCGTAATAAATGTGCGTTGATTTAAGATATTTCAGTTTTGGCTGTAGGGGGGGTGGGGGGTGGAATGTTAATCTGTAACTATGCTAAATTACAGCTTAGAACCAAGGGTCTCTGAGTTTTACTTAACCGCGGACAGAGCGGGGATAGACGGACATGGCGAAACTATAAGGGTTCCTTGTTGACTACGCAACCCTAAAAATTAATTTCTAGTGATTAAGTAATTATAATATTATAAAATCGAGTTTTATAAATTTTTCGAACTTTTAGACGAATCTGGTACATACTAACTCTGTCGTGGCTAGCTCTGAAGAAGGTATTTATCATAACGAGAAAAAAATATCTACTTAACAAAATGCGTTCCTAAACGTTACAGACCACATGCACGAGCAGACATTAATATTGAAGTAGAAGTTATGTAATTTCCGTTTACACGATTAGACCAGTCCATTAAAAGGCAAATAAGAATATGAATTGATCAAATCAAAACACGATGCGACTGCTTGTTGCAGTAGAGTAGATGTTTCACCGCTGTGCGCTGCTTGCAGTGCGCTCGAGGCTCTGACAGCGTTCGTGACGATCATTGATCAATCCGGAATCTCGACAGAGGACGGTGCACAGTACTATTGTAGTAACTTACCTTACAAGCTTCATGTTTCAGGTGAGGATCTTGCCGTGAAGTAACAAGACATGTTTTGTTAAAATAGAGTTATACTAATCGAAACTCTTATCTAAAATTATTTTTAACAACATTATTTTACATTAGAGCACTTCAGCGTTATTTGCAGCAGTGCCATCCATAATATTTTAAAACCATTTTCAGAAATTACGTTAGTGCCTTAGGGGCTCGCCTGATCAAATCTCTATTCGATCAGGCGAGTCGAGTTCACTAACGTAATTTCTGACGAACAGAGAGCTGTAGGTACTCTATACATCCCCGTAAGACGTAAAATCTAACTTACTCACCCGGCCAGGATTATGAATAATGCATAACGGAATGTGGGTTTGAACATAATTACGATTAAAATCGGTCACCAGCGTTACATACATATAATTACATGCGCGTACGCATAGCGCGCGATACCATGACGCCGTTGCACGCACTTTACACTCTGTTTAGTTACTATGTAAACAAACTGACCGAGCACTGCGAACTATATGTTAATAAACATCGTAATTCAACACACTTTGGGGGAAATTGGGTGTGTAAATCTTACAAGCACGTCAGCTCTTGTGAGAGTATCAGTCTGTTAGACAAGAATGTCACCAGTTATATTTTAAAAATGTGACACATGAAAAAGAAGTACTGGCTGAATGGTATGGTTTTCTGCATACAATGCTTCGCAAAAAATAGTTATTTGTGCAACAAGAGAGCAAAGTTGGTTTTTGCTGCGAGTGTTGTTTTTGAATCCCGAGTAAGCGAAGGATTCTATAAAAAGAATCACGAGCGTAGCGAGTGATTCTAGGTTAGAATCCTGAGCGTAGCGAGGGATTCAAAGACACGAGATGTAAATAACTTTGGTCTCGTGTGACACATACAACTTTTCACCTCAGCAGCGAGAACATAATCAAATGGTTAGTGTGCACAAACATATATGTTTATACTTATGACGGATAAATACACGTTTGTAGCGAGAAAATTGTAGTCCGGAGCTTCATAAAAAAACTTTTTAACCTTAGATGGCAATTCGTGCCCTACCGACACATTCTCTCCAAAAATGCAATAAGTTTGGGATAGGTTTCAATGTGCACGTCAACTTTTGTCTTTATTGTGGTTTTCAACATTGCGTAAATACTCCACATTGTAGACGGTTGTTCCGTTTGTGATTGTGATAATTTAATGAAGTAAGTACGCTAACAGTACAGTGTTTGCACCCTTTGCAAGTCTCCATTGCTTAAAAATATCATACTTACGGTTTTAGATATTTTTCGCGAGACTTTTCAGGCAGAAAACTTAATTCTGCATTTTTTACACGCTCTGCTTTAATGCTTCCGGTGTTAAATAGCAGACTTCGTCACTGGACTCACTCATATTTATTTATTATTAAGTACTTTTATAATATTCAACGTGTATCGAAAGTAGATAGCGTAACAGAACTATAAACAAAAGCAATAAAAATAATCCCGCTATTTTTTAAAGATGCGTTCTGATACTGCACCCGCGGTTTATGTAACAAAATTAAAGATTGTTAAAACGATAAATCATGTAGATGGGTACATGATTAACTGCATATTTTTTTATGAAATATTCTGTGCATTTCATTATAAAAAATATAATTCGATTATGAAAATATAATAATCACATTTAAAACTTTTAAGTTTTAAACAGATTTTTACAATTTTACGGCTATAAGTGTATCCGAACGTTTTATTGTTTGTTTCTTTTAGGGCCTACTAGGTATGGAATTTGAAAATCGAACTTATAATCAACTTGTTTCTATCTCTCGCTTTTTTCGTATCGAAGTGAAAGTGACAGAACAAAGTGAAGTTCAATTCTATCGAATGTTGTGAGTAGACCCAGCACTGATCACGGCATTTAAAAAAAATAATTAAAAAGCTACTTTGCCTCACGCTCGCTTCAAAATTGAATTTTGCTCACTGTTTTTAAGCAGCAAAACCTGCTTGTTTGAGCTGCTGAGGTGAAAAAAACTTTTATAGTTTCCCGCCTGCAGCAGGTTTTCCAAAATGAGTAGTGCTTGATGATGAGTGGGGACGCGGCCGAGGCAGACGGGCGGTCGAGTGGCTCTCCATTCATTCCGCCCTAGTGAGTAATGAGTAGTGCTTAGGTAGTTAGAGTAGTGATTTACGTTATAATAAGGTAGCGTTCCTTTATACACACCCGAAAAGATCCAAAAAGTCACGCGATCAGGCCGCCAAGTAGGTACATTAATAAAACGAAGGCGTTTATAACTTACTGCCGCACTCAGAGACGTCAATTAAAATTAATGCTTGTTTAGTGACGTGTTGTCTAACCCCCTTACTTATAAACGTTGAGTAACGGTGGTATAGCTATAAAATGTTGTGTGTCCTTGTGACATTTGGTTTTGACAGATAAAGACAAAACATTGTATAGCTATGCCACCGTTACTCAACGTTTATTAGTAAGGGGGTTATTGTATTGCTATAAGTAGCAAAGAAAATAACAGTGGCAACTTTAATCAAGCATTAAATTTAATTGACGTCTCTGAGTGCGGCAGTTAGTGGGTGAAGCGGTATATCGAAAAAAAAGTCGATGGCTTACCAGAACGCGGGAAAACAAGGGTTACTTTCTCCGTAAAGGTTAAACGGCTTTTACCGTAATAATCTATTGCCTTCAGGATGGAAAAATGGAAAAAAAAGGTTTAAACATGGCTCTAGATACAATAAGAATGCGTTTCATTGAAAATGGCTTGAAATATCGGAGTGCGGTGAAGAAACGACTACTTACCTACTGAATAAGATAGAAAAAAAATGTCGCGGGAGAGTAAAAACAAAAACAGGGATTGGAACATTTTTTTTTCGATGAAGCTTCTTTCAAGGCCTCAGAAGGCTTATTGTCTAAAGCACTCGCAATCACGATCGCAATGAAAATCGAAGGCTCGTCTGGGGTGTGATTCTCTCAAGAAGCAAAGGTGAGCGAATGAACGAGTGAAGTCCAAGCGGCGAGATTAAGTAGTCCCGTCAAAGTGAACAAAACACATTTTAGGGCGTGCATTTTCAATTCGGCAGCATGTCGTCTCGAACGTATAAGGCTGCCTAATTGAGAATGCACTCGCTAATATGTGTTTTGTTCGCTCGGACGGGACTTCTTAAACTCGCCGCTTGGAATTCACTCCTGCGTTCGCTCACCTTTGCTTTTCAGAGAATAACACCCCTGCTTACAAAATGAAAACAATTGCTTCTGGGCTTGGTCTACGGCGGATAATTTGAGTGCTCGTGCGGCCCATGAAACACCCAGTACAGGAGCATGTTTGGGGATGCTACTCAAACCAAGGTTTGGGCCATTTGCACTTGTTCACTGGTACACTCGAAGCCAAAAAAAAGAACAAAATTTATGAAAAGACATTGTTTTTTACCGCTGAAAAGATGTTCCCACGGTATAAAGCTTCTTGGGTCTTGCAAGAGAATAATGACCCTTAACACCGAAGTCGGCACTGTATTGCATGGAAAGCTGAGAATGGTATCGATGTTTTGGATCGGCCTTTACAATCACCAGATGCCAATCCGCTAGAAAATGTGGCACGAATGAAATTACGAGGAAAACTCCTGTTGGCGTTGCCGACTTTACTCGAGAACTGAAGTTAAAGTTAGTGTGGAGCTTTACCCAGCAGTTTTGCTAAAAATTTGGTAGAAATTATGCTTCGAAGTTGCGAAGAGATTATACGTAATTCGAGAGACTGGACACCTGATAAAGCATAAATGTGTAATTAGAAAACTCTTTCATTTTAGTATTTCGCATAATAACTCTGTTTTTTTTATAAAATTTTACCGGTCATGCTCTTATCGTAGGTACATAGTGTACTTAACCTTGATAAGGGAATTATAAGAGTACATGCAGAGATTGCTAGTTGGTACCTACCTATATGAGAAAACAACAGCATATTTGAAAAACATACGCTTGCTGAATACTACACCTATGTAATATTTACTTGAAAAAACTTTTTAACAAAAAATTGAACCGCCGAAAAAAGAAAACTGAAAAGCAAAAAATAAAACAGAGCCTTTTAAGTCTAACTAAGCTCCTACACTAATGTTAATACCTTAATAAATAATTTTGAGTCGGCGCCAAACAAACAAACAAGCCAATTAACTATTTCGTAAAGTAAAATGATGTATGAATGTGATGGTATGTGCTACCTCCTGAGTGGTTTGAAGTCGGTGCCTGCCATGCTTGTTTGTTTGTTTGGCGCCGACTCAAAATGATTTATTAAGGTATTAACATTAGTGTAGGAGCTTAGTTAGACTTAAAAGGCTCTGTTTTATTTTTTGCTTTTCAGTTTTCTTTTTTCGGCGGTTCAATTTTTTGTTAAAAAGTTTTTATTTTTCACTTTTCAGTTTCTTTCTCTGTTAATAGATACTTATTCTTTGATTACTTACTTTAACTATTCATTGTTTCGCTACAAAACACAACCGTATCTATACAATCCGTTCCATAAACGAGTCTCGTGAAGTTGCTACCTATGGGAAGAAACCTCCCGATAATGTTGTTCCAAAAGATGTGAACAACTGTGGCGGTCTTTTGTCTGAGCTAAAATTAGCTACCGAATCCCGTGTCATGCTTAGAGGTAACATATCACCTATAACATATACCTGTGTGGGCCTCGTCAATGGTGTTTTTTTTTTCTTAGTTAGTGGCTTTCACTCCTTGTTTTAACAAGGTGTATTTCGCCAGTATCGATTTTTAGACAATCGCCATGGACTTATTAGACAAACAAGTCCATGGATATCACACGCGAGGACAATTGTTCGGTTAAAGAGATTTACTCTGGTGGACTAAACAGAAGCACATGGGGTTAGCTACAACAGCAACATGGGAACAACACTTGATAAAGCTGTAATTGACCTCGGAAAGAAACTTTTTGCCAAGGGGCAGGTTTGTGTTGCACTTAGTATAGTTAAACTACTTGAAAGCCACACGATGAGCGAGCTTTAGCAGAAATGCAGAAACTGAGAGGTTTACACACTACACACAATTACGTCGCAATAGATTTGTTACACTCTGATTACACGGCTTCCCTCGACAGCCTTCCAACTCCATTATCAAACCCCATCATCAGACCCTCGATGGTAGTCATAATCCGTGCATCATACTTAAGTTAGGTATAAAGTGCTCATTAAGATGCATGAATAAGAGAAATCACGAGGTAGCTGCTGTAATCCGTTGAAGAGTTCCTTCATCTGCCTTCCGTCTCAGTTATCAGATCAACATCAAGTCTCCGTCATGTTGTAGTGTCATTAGAATTACATATGTGTGCTAAGTTTGAACATAATCGGTTCAAAGATAAAAATTCATGGGTTCAACTATCAATCCCTATATTTCTACCATTGACGGAGGGGGGGAGTTCCAAATAAAATAGGAGCAATTTCAAAGTATACCCTATCCAATAAAAAAAGAATCATTGAAATCAGACGACTCAGTAAAAAGTTATGCGTGATCATACATAGTAGCCATAGTAGCCATTTGTGGTCTTCATCATCAGTTCCACTTCACCAAATGATACTTTCTGAATAAAAATGCTGGATTTCTTACTAAAAATACTAAAATCGCTATATGTATGCATTTAAAATTTGAAGAGTTCCCTCAATTCCTCATGGATCCCTTCATCAGATTCAGATTTGGTGATAATGGGACCACTTCGGGAGTATTCTCTATCAAACCAAAAAAGAATTTTTAAAATCGGACCGCGCTGTAAAGAGTTATGCGTGATCATACATAAAAAAAAATAAAAAAATATACGCGTCGACTTGAGAACCTCCTCCGTTTTTTTTCGTCGGTTAATAAACGGCTATATCACGGATAACATCGAAGGTATTTAGAGCTTGATATGCATTAGGTAAATACTTACGTAGTTAAATAACGTAACCCATCGTAATTGTTAAATCGTTCTCTTAACAATACTCGTACATAAACTGTTAGCCCGGCCACGGCGGCAACGAACGTGGCCCCCTTGTGGAGTATTATAATACGTTCAACACATTTACCTCTCGAGTAGTTACACTCGCATGGGCCTCATTCCAATTGCCGTTTGCCTACAACTTGACCAACGGTATCCGATTTACAGTAAGCTCTACTTTAGTAATTTTTAATACTAAAGTATTAATTGAAAAACCGGTCAAGTGCCAGTTGCACTCGCGCACCGAGGGTTCCGTAAGTAAGTCCTTATTTAATTTGGTTTGCATCAGAACTATTTCTCAATTTTAAATAACTTTTTCGTCGAAATGTTAATTCCTAAATATTTATAATTATTAATATTTCGACGAAACATATAAGTGAGGGCCAAGGCAGTAACCATCAATAAAAAAAATACAGCTTGCGCCATTTGTTGTCAAAATAGCTGAATTACATTCGTTTAAAATCATTTTGTTTTAATTCATATTAAAATTTGCCATGTATCACTCCAGAATTAAATTTAACATTAATTTGCATTGTTTAGTTAGACGATGCGTTAGCCTAGTTGGTATGGCCCTGCCTACGAAGCTAGCGGCCCCAGGTTCAATTCCCGGTATGGGTAAATATTTGTGTGATGGGCGCAAGTATTTGTTTCTGTCTTGGATGTTTCCTATGTATATTTATTTATTTATTTCTACATATAAGTATTTATATCATTGTTTAGTACCATGGGTAAGCCTTGAGCTTAGTTTGGTCCTTTCACTAGGTCAATTCGTGTGACATTGTCCCCTGATATTATTCATTTATTTATTAGTACGTTGGTAGCCGCACTCGTTTTCGTAAAATGTTATTTAATTCGAAAACTAAAGCTTTATATGTACTACTGTCCTGCCTTACTGAAAAGTTGGTTGTCTTACTTCTAGGCCAGCACTACCTGATGTGCTTTTTCACTTATTTACCTTCCTTCTGAGTAATAACGTTCACATCACGCGAAAGAGGCGACAAGCCGGCTAGCAAGCGAAGGCGCATTCGTTTGCATACTAATCAGTTTAAATACACACTACATTACCTATCAGATACGGCGTAATAAACGAATTTATTCAAGCTAGCCCTAGCTGGGCCGCGCCGCCTCAATGCTCAACTCGACATAGCTCTTCATGATACAAGCATGCATAGCACAGGACCGAATATACGCCATACCTATGTAGACTGGGTTTACTTATCAATCGGCAAAGATTGTATCGCAAATATCACTTCCCAAACAATTTTTAAAATATTTTCATTTCGGCTAAAGATCATTTGGCGTGGCAACTTTTTGCTCTTAGAGTTTTCGCAATTGAATGTTTTGACAAACTGTTGTTTACCAAGGAAATACACTTCATCATTTTTTAAATGCCGATTATCTTTTGGTCGAATGTGTCGATTAGCATAACATTTATATCTCAAAATATGGTATAGCGGTATTATTTCTATGCTAAATTAGTACCAAATAAGATACAAATTTAAAATAAAACAAGAAACTTGGTGAAGTACCTAAAATTATGCCAAATAAAAATTTGATCAAATGAAAAAAATCATGATATAAATTTGCCTTGTGATTGGTTTGCCAAATAAAAGTACCCCGACAAGTTAGTTGGGAAAATATTCGATGTTTTTTTTTTTGCCGAAACAGCAGTCTCTACACCGGAATGACTGTCGAATTGAACCCCAAAGGTACAGTTGATTAGCCTGTGCTGGTGTATAGGTTGATAAAGAGTAACTGTTTCTAAAACGTACGTGTTATTTTGTGTGTTTTGATACTTTTGATACCCCTTTTACTACATCCCAGGACTTACAATATGTTCTTAATCGATGCGAGAAACGATAACATCGATTCTTACTTGATAAAGTTGGCAGTAAATAGTTAGCGCTTAGCTATTAATATTACAAGTGCTATTTATTTTATCTGTTAATACTTATAGAAATTTCTTTTAGTGTTGTACTTATTTGCTTATTCGTTGTAATAATTATTTCTCAATCGCTCAAGGGTTAACTGGAAGAGATCCCCTAAAGGAATAAGTTCGCCTTTGTACATCCCTGTTATATTTTTTTATATTTTATAATTGTTATCTCTTTTGTTTGTACAATAAAGTGTTTACATACATACATACATACATACATAGATACAAGTCAAATGTGCGAATGCCAACGTATCCTGGGTTACCCGTCAGCTTAACGCAACGCCTCGCAGTAGCTAAGAGCAATTATTCGCCGCCCACTGTATTATAGTTGATTTATCATTCAGCTTATCTTAAATTAGTGTTGTTAGAGCGATAAATAACCCTGTCTTCATTTGTTAGGTGACATTAAAAAAAACATTCACCTAAATTAAACCTGTCCGTTCCGTTAGTGGGAGCTGCACCGGAATGCACGCTGCACTTAACGGTGAACACCATAAAATCAACATAAGAGGTACATCCCATAAAAATCTTAATTCGTTAAGATACCGAATCGTTACTACTATTAGCTGTATTTCGGTCGATGGCGTCTATGCATATTTGACTATCGAGCAGGGTTCTCGTGTTCTATGGGAAATTCAATAAAAATATGATCTCAACTGTATTCTCCAACTGAAATAAATCCCGTATAAAAGTTTTTGTTAAACATTGCCTTTAGTAAATACAGAGTACATTTTCGTAAACGTAATATTTTATTTTTCTCGCCATAAAGCCTCGACTAGGTAACAAGTTCACCTACGAGCAAACTGGTTCAATATTATTTTACGATATTTAAATTATCGGTTACCGTTTACATAAACGACTACAGGATTTATAGCCTTTTATATTACATATATTAATACCTACAGTACTAGATGCATGTCGATTCCCGCGTGTCATACTTATAATGTCACTACATTACTGCAGGAGTAAAAACATATTCCTAACAGTGCCTCTGTCACATAATGAATAATAGTATGTTACAACTTTTAGTAGATAAGACTGCGCCTTCAGCTCTGCTGTAGCCCTGGGGTAAAGCTAAGGGCAGGGGGGTCGCTCTAGGCGCCTGGTGGAGAGGGGCGCCAAAATACCAGGTGAACACGAATCAAGCAAGAAACTTGTTGTAATGTTAAAGCGTCGACCAGAGGGCGAAAGAAAATCTCGTTCTTCACTGATCAACATGCTGGATGCGATATAAAACATTTGAGAATTGTGTTAGTATGCTGAAATTTGGCTTAAAAAACGACTTTCAGTTCCGTCCACGTACCGAGGAGCGTTAGTCCTGTTTCTAATTGCCGCGATGCCGCTGACACCTGCTGTCCTCCGAGGGTAACGGATAATCACTGACTAGCTGCTGTAATCCCCAGTCGTTCTAAGAGCGAGTGTGGTCGCACCGCTGCGCTGGTTATTAGAATTAGTCCGACATGGGTTTCCCATGTGTTGGGTTTTAAACTCTGGTTTGTTATTTATCTCGGACCAATAACTGAGTTTGTTGACAAGCTTACACCGAAAAAAAACTCAAATCTTCTTTTAAAATGTGTCATTTCTAATAACTGCGAGAGCTTAGATTAACTATCCTTATTATTTGTATTATATTAATTAAAAACATATTTATACCTGTTTACAATCTATACTTACTATATATAATACATGTTATCTAGCGAACACGTAGTCGTAAACACATGGCGACCTGGATCAAATAAATGTACCAATCACAATCGCGCGAGTTAAGTATCTAAAGGCTTCGCGCACAAGCGGGTGCGCAGCTCCATTGGACCAATTATAAGTACGTTTTATAAAACTCAAATATATTTTATAATTGTCGTAAGTAGTAAGCGTAGGTACAGACAGAAGATCATAATTATTATGAGCCATTGCTAAATTTCAGGAAAGCTTTTAACATCAGTTTTTCTAGAGTAGGTAAGCCATAGTCCGCCTCTTTAGTTATGATGACTTTATTTGGATTTGCGCCGCCGTTGCTGAAGGAATGGATGTTTTTAAGGTTCAGATCGGTCTAGGCAGGCAGGTGACAGATACTTAATAAATAAATGATTTCCTAGGGTAGCCCAACGGGACCCTATTAATTTGCCTACGCTCTAAGCTATCCGTCCGTCCGTCCTTACTTTTAACTGCTGAATCTTTTGAACCGTAATAGAAAGTGTTTTTTTTTTTCAGAGTATATTTTGTTACGGGGGATTTAATTTAGTATTTTTTGTGCTCGCTAGTTGTATTAAACTTTCCTACCGGAATGTGTAGGTATATGAAGGTAATTAATAGAATTCATTTTCTATTCATTCTACCCGTGCACAGTCGGTTGGGCCACTAATATATCAATAAAACTAGTATCATTGTAGAAATACAAACATTGGTATCATACCTACCTAGAAATAATACTTCATATTAACTGTACCAACTGACATATAAAAATAAAAAATATTTTAATAATTTAAAATGATCTAATCACGAGGACCGTGTACCATTTAAAATAATTAGTATCACCTTTGCGACGGCGTGACCGATTATAATTAATAAGATCGTGAATGAGATAGATTTATCTTCGCCGAGATACGTTCGTCCGGTGGTGTGGAGAAGGCTTCGTGCTCGCGTGTGTGATACGGTTAGACGCCGGCGCAGCTCACTGGATACGAGCGGGGAGCCAATAATAATAATAATAATAACGTCACCATCCCGCATGACGGAACCTTGTGAAGGCCGAGAAGGACAAGCTCAGCGAGTACCTTGACTTGGCTCACGAGGTGATCGCCATATGGGATACTGACTCGACGATCATAGTCCCGATAGTTGTTTCGGTAAACGGTCTTATAGCGAAGAGTCCCGACCAACACCTCAGGAGACTCGTTAGATGGCTGGATTAAGGGCCAGATACAGAAGGCAGTACCTACTCCTCGACACGGCACGCATTGCGAGGAGGTTCCTCTCTTTGCAGCCCTAACCACCGGTAGCTTGATCCCTGCCCCGCTGCTGGCAGCACTCATAGGTTAGGTTTTTAAAATGTTTATTTTTTTGTATTATTATTCTTATTTTACTTTTATATTTTAATACTTATTGTAAAAAACCTAATTTACAGACAATTCAATAAATATCTGACAATAATAATAAAGTCATTTATTTCAGCATGATATCACACCCACAATAAATTAAAATTAAATACATAAAAATAGCATATAAGACATAAAACTACCGCACAAACTGACAATTATTTTTTGTTAGGCTCACGGTGCACCTTCAGCTAGTGTCGGAACATCCCGTTATTGGACGACCGAATGCGATGTCGAAATGACGCTATGCGTCTAATGCGTCACCTTAATGATAGCGAAGAAACCGGGAACGAAAGCCTCGGCAAACATACTCAACGCATTGCAATAACGTGGCAGCTTCATCAAGATGCGAAACGCATCATTGTACTGCACTCTGATGGTACTCATGGCGCGTCTCGTGTAGTTGACCCATAACTCACATGTAGGTATACAGTTAGGCATTGGCAGATTGCTCTTAATAATGTCAGCTTAACGGGGTCGCTACATCGAACGAACCTTCTCGCAAGCATGTTTGTTGTACATGGTACCTACTCCTCATTTCAATAAGATTTTAATTGGATTAGATTTGATTTTAATAAACATTGACCATACTTTGTTAAGTCTAATAAAATGTCTCACAGTATGTAACATACGTTCTTACTAGGCTTACACATAACCCTTAACTTGTTTTTATTTTGTACACAGTTTCCTATTTAACCATGCTTTTTGCGCCCGCTTAGCTCTTGTAACTCAAGTGGTCGCGCTAGGGATTGTAGGCGCCCTTGATTGCGACTCGCGCGCAGCCGCTAACATTACGTGATATATGGCCGGTTCAACAAACCGGGAGCGGCGCGTGTGAGGCCGCCCTATGAGGACCGTCCGCGCTCCGGTCACGAGAAACTACTACTTACCAAATTTAAATATGTATAGATATGTTACGTTATTATGTTGAGCAGACCAGCAATTAGCGTCAACCCCCACACCCTCTGTTCTCGACCCTCGCGACCAGCAGAACACCAGAACCTAGGCATACCGTATCAAAACCTGAGTCTATCATCGTGTTGGCGAAACAACTTCATAGTTCAAAGTTGATCCATAGTTGAGTACAGTACCTATTAAAAGTTGAGGACCGTCTTCGACTACAGGGGTGTTATTCTCTTAAAAACGGCGGTCGGTCGAACGAACGAGCGAAAGAGCAGCAGCGAGTTTAAGTAGTCCCGTCCGAGCGAACAAAACACATTTTAGCGCGTGCATTCTCAATTAGGCAGCCTTATACGTTCGAGAAGCCATGCTGCCAAATTGAATACACGCGCTAAAATGTGTTTTGTTCGCTCAGACGGGACTACTTAAACTCCCCGCTTGGACATTCACTCGTTCGTCAGTCCGTTCGTCGCTGTTTATTTTTCTTATGCGAGTAATCTTATGAATGTCTAAAACGATTAACGTAGAATTTAGCCTGTTCTAACTCTCGCCAATAGTTAATATTATTTTCTCCCACATGCTCGGAAATGTTAACCTTACAGTCGTAATATCAGCCCGCGAAGTTCTGAGATCCAGGACCAGGCAAAAAAAAAAGTTATTATTTACCAGCGGCTGCGGCCGCGAAAATGAATACAAATTTTATTACGTACCTGGTGTTTTACTTTTTAAAACCATGTTTGGACTAGGATAACTAACCCCAAACAGCCAAACACTCCTAAAATTCTTCCTTGTATATTTTACTTTTTAAATGACATAGACTAAAAAGTTAAACTTTTTCAAACAGCGTTTACAGCGTATTTAAAAGTGTATCAAGTAGTTTAACGTTTTATATAAATTGTGTTCAAACACAATATAAATTGCCGAAATAACATGACCGCGTAATAAATGTTATAATTTAAACCATATTTTATTCAAATTGAATTTATTACGTTTAAATGTGTGATTTTATTTAATGCTTTGTTTCAGTACTTTTAATCGTACGTTTTCTGTTCTTTTTTTTGAAGGAAATTTTGGGACTGCGTTTAATATTGTAACAATTTGTGTTATATTATTTTCTCGCATTGTTGAAGAAAAGCACTATACAAGCCTCAACCGGGAAGGGCGGTTGCTGGACTCGTTTATATCGCGGCCTCGACTACGTCTCGGCCACGGCCACGCTAACTCTACTCGTCCCGCAACGGCCTATTTCCCGGTCTGTGCAGTAATGTACTATTATTGCACACTATATGTCCGGTGTTTGTCAACTGCTTTAAAAAGTAACCTAACCAAACTAATATTTTGTTCACTTGAAAACATTTCGTTCCAATAACTGTACCAACGATTATAACTAATAAATTCTGTAGGATAAAAAACATTAGGTGTGGTTTCCTATCGATTGACAATTCTACGTTTCGTAACAATCGGCTATTAAGATTTAAGATATGTACAGTCGAGCTTTAAAGTGTGTAGCTGTGCATTTTAGTACCTTATTGCACTAACTTAAAGTGACGAAATTTTGGAGCTCCTTCCAAGTGCGACCGCACATGTAGACGTTCGGTTGTCCCTATTTATCGGACTTGCTGTGACGGATGCTTTGTCTGAATAGGTTTTTTTCTTTAATTAATCGCGCTCTTCCGCATTGTGACAAATAAATACCTAACGGCCAGGAAACTCTTTTAGTTTCCCTTAAATCATTATAACCTCGAGGATCTTGATGAAATACTACACATACCTACTTATGTCATATTTTAATACAAAGTACCTAAACATGTTGTGCATAATTATATTAGAGCTGTCAGCGTAAATACTTCCTGTGCTACTTAAATAAACTTCCATATTTGGCCCACGGGCAGGTCAGTTTACTTTATAAAGTTGTGCCGAACCCTAAATTGACCTTTCCAAGGCCTTCCACTTTGATTCATAAGTATTATAATATATCATCTAGCTTATAATTTTAATTGCTAATTTATGCTCCAAACTGTAGTCATTCTGTCAATGCCACGGTCACAGTACTGTTAGCCTTTGAACGGTAATAACTGAACCGGTATTATTACTATAAATTATATTAAAGGTATCACGTGGGTGGCAATATTTTGAATTTGCACCTCGTAAATAAATAACTCGAACGTGGGAACACTGGCGACTGCTCCCTGCTCAATAGGTAGTCGTTTATCAATATCGGACAACTTCCGAATTTAGTAGATGAATAAATAATTAAAATATTTCGGTGGTTAAATTCCAATCGGTACCGTGATGTACCGCTGCCGGATGCGCTAGGCTCCGCGCTCAAAACCAACGCGAAAATAGGGAATGGCTCTCACGGGCGGCAAACTGTACACACGCTGTACCTATAAATAATATCGCAGGTACAGTTCCCGCTATGTTTGAGTGGCATAATGACGAGATGGATGTACGGACTCGCTGGCTGACGGCGGGTCGCGGGGTCAGGCTAATCGCAGGTAAATTCAATGCCCGAGTGTTGTTATGATGTTCGTTTTTTTTTCTGACTTAACGAGCATTGTTTGAAAAAGGGAGAATTATGCAAACGTATTTACTCAATTGTCTGCATACAAAATGTAAACAATTGCTCCACTTTGAAGCCGGTTGCGATTGCAAGTGCGTTAGACAGTAAGGCCTCTGGTTTTTACTTATAATTATTTTATTCCTAAAATCATATCAACTAATAAACAATCTTAGTAGGTAACATTAACTGTAGAAACATCGAATTGTTTGCATAATTTTAATAATGATAGAGGTTTACCGTTCAGCTTGACCTATGACAAGCATAAGCCGCGGAGCGGTGAGTCAGGGCTCAGGGGTCGCGGGCGCACACGGCACACCGCCGGCGTCGCGGAAGCGTGGGACGAAGGTGCGCACGAGTGCGTCCACCACACTTGCGATTGGCGTGAGGCCTCAGGTCACGGGACCGTTATACTACACTATACAACTATCCAATAAGTACTAATTTTAAACACAAAAAGATACCTACTTACGTATTCAACTATTAAATTTTAGTTCAAGCTTAGTGCTTTAAAATACATTTGTGCATTAAGTGTCGAACAATTGGCTGTCGTCACAGTGAAATAAGCAGTAGAGCAGGTATTTATGTAGTTCAAGATCACCGACATAACTACACCAAACATAATGTTAGAAAGTTAAATATCGCTGTGAAGCATTATATAAATGCATAGATCCGAAAACCTTAAGGAAAGCTACCTATCTTGCTGGTTGTTGACCTACAAGTATTCTGTGGCTACGGGTAAATATCGCATAATTTCATGTGGTTAGGATAACCCATGGCATTTGGCCTGATGATTTTTTAAAACAGCTCCTAACGATGATTCAGAAATTTAACCTGGCATTTTAAAAGCCACGAGTTTAAGCAGAATGCCAGTAACCGAATGATACCGGTCGATACATCGCCATATGCCTTCCTAACGTTTAATTACAATTAGAAACTGGGTATAGGGCGCGCTTAATTGAGATTTATAAGCAGAAACATCATATAAATTGATAAGTATCTCATGCATGAGGCTTGTAAATTGCTAGTTTAATCGGCGCTTAACCTTCACAAAAGTTAAGTATTTGATAGAGTAGTCCGTGGCGGTGTTCGTCGAGGGCCCGAGCCCCGGCTAGACGACTGCTTCAGAGGTGAGACCTCGTTGTACTTCCGACGTAAAACACTCTATAGCTAAACAGTCTACGCCGATCCATAAAATGCAATCATACTGGACTAAATACCTACTCAAATTAAATATCTGAAAAGGGATGCTCGTGTTTATACTATAGTCATTAGTCGACCTTATATATCGTATAGTGTATATATGTATATATCATAGAGGTAAGGGATCATTGGTTGTAATAAAATATTGATTCACTTTGTATGATAATTTAGTCAAGAATAGAAGGTAGGTACCTACCTTAAAGGGCTAGATTTATTTAAACAATCATAAAACAATTTTGAATGATGTTTTAGTATTTATCAGTCTTAATACCGATTTGTTTAACGAAATACTAGATGACTATTGACTGCCTACGAGTATTATATAAGACTTATTACTGAAATTAGAGCAAGATTATTTTAAAGTCAGAAATTGATTCCCATATTATTTATTTTCATAAATACCGAAAGTCATAATAAAAATTGTAAAGCATAACCCTTAATAATTCTGTCGTTAGATACTTAAGTATTTATAACGTTAATAAATTAAATTATTTAAAGAACAAAAAACCCGACTGCAATAAAAAAACAACTGAAAAGTGAAAAACAATTTATAGAAAATTGTAAGAGCAATGTAGGTACTTATTGATATTTATAACAATTTAAATTTAACTTCAATATTGGAAAAGGTATTGCAGGCGGGGACAAGCCGTTCCAAATGTTAAATTTTATGAAGAAATAGGATTTGTAATTCGTTGCTTGTTATTAAGAAGTTCACAGTCGTCAGGGAAGTTAATAGGGGTAGCTACGTGGGGCGACATAAGTTTGAGAAACCCTGCCTTACGAGGTATACATAATACGGCCATTCTCAAAATAGCGAATTTTTGCGTGTCCGGGCCAATATTTATCCTTAAACGTGATAAGAAATAACTACATATATTTTTCTTATATAGATTATGGTTTTATCTAAAGCTATTCGCAATATATTAGCTCTGTTATTTAATTATCATACTTGTTTTATTTTTCAAACCCCTATTCTCCAATTACCGTAGCCTGTCCGCACGCTACCTTGGTCTTCAAAATTGCTTCTAATTTCAATTAGGAACGGTTTCTATGTGATGTGTGCCATTTAAAAATCCTGGTAGGCTACATACTGCCCGTATTATCAGATTTATTTATAATTCACTAGGACCATTCCTTTAAAATATATTATTAACAACCCTCCTTCTGACGCAGTCGGGTAAAAACTGTCTGTCCTTGTCTGTCTGTGTAGTATTTTTACAAATTCAAGTTTTTGATATTTTTAGGAAAATGTGAATTATTCTAAGTACCGTAGACTTACTAATCACCGTAGTAGGAAAATATAAAAAGACTAACAAAAATACAATCAAAATGTTGCAAAAATGTATTTTCTAATTACCATATCCATCTCAAACAAAAAAATCTAATTACCGTTCTTATGAAATATTTGAATCTCTATAACTCGAAAACTTCTTTGTATATTCTGATGCCATTTCGACATATTGATTATTTAGCTTCCTGTTGTTCATATTCTTATGTTATTAATCCAATTAAATGAGAAAAGAATTGGTTCCGGTAATTAGGCGGAGAACGCCCAATCGTGAGAATGGCCGAATTTACAAGATACAATAAAACAGTGACATGTAGTATTTATTACGTAGTTTTGACTTTAAAGTTATGAATATACTTTTTAAGACTTTTTGACAAATATGATCAGTGAGTCATGATGATGCGAGTGGAAAGTTGCGACAAATTGGAACTGTAAATTATACCTTCTAATATTATAACTTTCAACATTATGACCGGCACTAATTACCTATGATGTATTGTAAAACTTTATGGACGGTAAAAATCTGAACTTAAATATTATGGCAGTCAGTAGATACCATACCTAGAGCCATATTAATAAGATGTAATATGTGACGTCAGTATTATTTCCGTCCGTATATTCAAAAGTAATTGTTCGTTGTCGCAGGCGATCGGGCACGTGTCGGGCGGACACATCAACCCGGCGGTGACGGCGGGGCTGTTCGCGTCCGGCGACGTGAAGCTGCTCAAGGGGCTGTTCTACATGGTCGTGCAGGCGCTGGGCGCCGTGGCCGGCGCCGCCTTCGTCAGGGTAACTCACGACAACCATTTAACAAGAAATATACAGCAGGCTTTGGCACTCTCTCGTTATTGTGCCTTGTTGTCGTCATTATTGCATAATACATATACGTAGGTACCTAACTACCTGCATTTACATATTACATGCTTTTAAGCAAGAAGAGCAATAAGTATTAAACATTCGGCAGTAAAAAATTGCGTTCAATTATTTGAACTAAAGATATTTTAACAATCGTTATCCGGTTACTGATTAGGTACTGTTGAATTAACATTTATGTAACATTTACATTTTATTATGTATAAGTAGATACGTTGGACATTTCTAACCCGTTGGCAATTCCCTTTCGCGGATCTCTCTAGAAGCCTTATGGGGACAGTGTTGCTCGCCGTGACACTGATGATCGTAGAATAAAGGAATGAATTGGAACCTCGGCCTCGGGCAGTTATGGAGCAACGCTGATCGAATGCGTACGCACATCGATACACGATGATACACGCATGTTAGCGCTGTGACAGCGCGAAGGCGATTAAGGCAGCTTCAATACCTACATTTACAATTAAAGTTTCAATGTGGTCACTAGTTAGCATTATAATAGAGGTACTTACACAAATATTTTACAAATTATTAATTGGGTAGCCGTATGATTTTTTTATTATTTACTAAGCAAAGGGTAGTTTGATACTTCTCGCCACAGTTTTTTTTTATTAGACTACTTCGCTTGCCGAATGCAATAAGGGGACAAATCAAAAAAGCAACATTTGGAGAAATTGGGTGTCAAAGTTTTCATGAATGGGTGTGTGTCCGAAAAATTACTGTATTTTCTCTAATTTTGCAGTTATTCATATTGTATTTGGTATTATAGGTTCTGTAGAATATATTCCTTCGTATCAAAATAATTTTTTTAATAATAGTCAAATAATTTTGATATTATATGCATTTAAATATGGACTCTTAGAGTTAAGTCCTTGTAGCACAAAGAATTTGTGCAAATTTTGTTTACTGTGAGAAAATTGTATTAAAAAACAATAATGTTAACTTAATATCTTTTAATGTTTAAGTTAATTAAGGGGGAAGTTTAATATGTGTTATCATCCATAGCCCAATGTATATTAACCAAACTAATATAATTATAATTATAACATGTAAGTACGTCTTTATTCCAGTAGTTTTACATAACACTTTATTTATAACCTTTGTTTATAAAATACTTCACAAATAAGTCAAATATAAAAAAAACCGGGCAAGTGCGAGTCTGACTCGCCCACCGAGGGTTCCGCAAATGACACGGTTAACTCAATTCAAAATTTGGACCGCCTCCGTTCCTTGCATAAAGACCCTGCTTTTTGTGATTAAATTAAAAATGTATAGTTTTCAGTTTTTTTTCCTATATTTGTAATTTAAGACGGCATTAATTGCCAAATTTCATAGATCTAGCTCATCGGAAAATAACCGTATAAATTTTGATTTCCTTGATAGTGTCGAAATTTACGTTTTTTGCGGCAAAAACGGCCGTATCTTTTTTTCACGTTAAGTTAGAAGTTTAATTTTTCACAACTTCAAGGGACTGTAGACCTTAAGTATAATGGTTTTAATTTCAACTCGATACCTCCACGCGTTCCCGAGATAAAGGGTCTTGACAGCCAGACAGACAGACAGACAGACAGACGGACTACAAAGTGATCCTATACGGGTTCAGTTTTTTCCTTTTGAGGTACGGAGCCCTATAAAGGAATCTCTTATCAAGTTACCACAAGTTTAAGTGTCATGGTAAACCGTATTTTGTTAAGATAAACAAAATTGCTTGCCCCTAGGCTATCGTTTGGGAACATCTCGTTTACAGTTTAAAGTAAACTTCCCAAAGGGGGTCCTCTGGGAGGACAGGGTGTTGGCCATGATGACGGGGCAAGGGCTTGTGGAACACCTGGGAAGATCCGGATCGATCAACCCAGCCACACTACTGCAGCTCCCGATGTCGCGAATTGATACCCAACCCAACATGTCTATATCTCTCGAGTACTCCTAGTGATACTTTTAATAAGACATGCAAAGGTGCGGGCTCCGTGGAGGGCGGGAAACTCGAGACATGAAGGAAATACCAGGACCAACATGGAACATGTACCTTCCGAAACCCCAAGAGTACCGGAGGGGAAACCCGAAGGTGCTCAACAAGAGAGTGGTGCTCCTCTGGATGTGCCGTTCTCTCCCAACACACTAGGTGTGGGTACTAGCAACGCAATACCAACCTCAAACAAACACACACAAAGGTGGCGGTAGAG
Source organism: Acleris cristana (assembly GCA_948252455.1). Taxonomy (NCBI): domain Eukaryota; kingdom Metazoa; phylum Arthropoda; class Insecta; order Lepidoptera; family Tortricidae; genus Acleris; species Acleris cristana. Next base: position 15,186,871 of record OX411772.1, on the reverse strand, counting down.
CGAAAACCCAGCCCGCTACCTTCCTTCAGACGTAGCTTCAAGGCATCGCCTTCTACCTCGAAGTCCACAAATAACTACTCACCTACACGAGGGCCGTGCTAAGGGACCGCCACACACAAACAAAAAGTCTGCGAGGGTTGGAAGGTCTGAAGGGAAACCAGCAGGACCGAAACCCTAAGCGTGGACCTCACACTCACACACACACTCACATACACACACACACTAACACACGACGGCACACAATAACAAACAACCCGGAGATCGTCCCGTTTGCGGAGAAATCTGCAATCAGGTGGCTCGGGTTCTGTGAAAAGGGTACGCCTTGTCGAGACTCTGTCTCTGAGAGAATCCAAGAAGCAGAGGATCGAGTCCACCGCTGGGACCCCTCGAGCAGCATATGCGGACGCAGTAAAAGCTGACTTGATGGTTGCGGTAACGTCTCCTTAACTCGCCGATGAGGCCCTCAACCTGGTTCAGGGCTGCGTCATGGTTGAGTCGATGCGGAACCCCCAGAGTGTGGCCGGAACACAATTTCAGGGTAAACCCCTACACGCTAGAGGAACCCTGAGAATGTGGTGCGGAGACCAGGCAGCGGTGGCTTGGCTCAAGCGGTGCGTTGCCACCATCGCCCTATCATCAGGGGACAAGTTGGTGATCAAGCGCCAAAATGATGTGCCGCGCAGAGTGCGGCATTCTGTTCCCAGGTGTCTGGGATGATTTCGGGGTGGTAGCAAATTGCCGTCGTTACCAGAACACCTGGGTCCAGATTGTCCGGTGGCTGCTCAGCTCATCAGCGCTGATAGGCAAGGCTCAGAAATCTTCGCCATCGTCAGCATCCCGGAGAAAAAGGTGCAGGCCCTCCTGGACTGGACCGGGGCTGACGACTCACATTCTTGTGTGGGTCGGTGTACCTGAAGTTCCAATATATGACTTTGCGGCAATATGTGACAGGTACTTCATTAACTTATATTAAAAAACATGCCACTGATCAGTCGAACGAATTAAGACTTCAGCAGAATTATTTGCTTGTATAAGAATATTAATTAAAGTCATAATTATATAGGTACATAGTTTTGTTCTATAATTAACTCTAATTTAATATCATTTAACTCAATATATTATCTTGTATGTAAAATACAAGTGCGGCCGGACATAACGGATTTAATTTACAATATGTATAAAATATTAAGGCAGGTACTTACCGTTGAGGTATAATCAAATGACGGTTAGTTCTTTTATATTTTCTTCGATTCATTGTGAAAGCAAATGAAAAAGTAGCGGGCACAACTTAAAAATGAATTTCAAAAATTCTGCAATACGGGCACAACTAAGAAATGCCTTTGTAGCACAAACTATCGCGTGCGATTGCGGCGAGTGCAAGCGGCCGACTGGTGATGGGCCCATATAGCAGGAAAGGGATAGATCATTTCTCTTAGTGCAGAAAAGACATAAATGCCCTCTTTGGTCTGTTATAGTATACTTTTGACTAAAGTCTTTAATGCATACGGTAAAACGACCACTTTAGATCACGATTCCGTAATAATCTCAAATCTCGAAAATTTTGAATTGTGCCCTTATTGCATTCGGCAGGCGACTTACAGGGTGGGAACGAGTAACCCGCAAAATTTTAGCCATCGATTCTAGAGCCTATTTGGAGTATTTAATGTGGTAGAGCATGTAAGTAGTCCAGTATCGCATAATTTCCGAGATATTTATTATTTAAAAAACAATTTCATAGTTAATTTCATTTGAACTCTGTCACCTTTTTTTCTGATTACAAAAAAAATGATTAAATTAATTTATAATGTAAGTACGTTGATGATATTACTACTTACAACATGAATCTTTCTTAGTAAATAATGCTTTAGATTAAGGTGACAGCGTTCAAATTAAATTAACTATGAAATTGTGTTTTAAATCATGAAAATCTCGGAAATTATGCGTTATTGGACTACATGTTATACCACATTAAATACTCCAATTAGGCTCTAGAATAGATGGTTAATTATTAAATTTTGCGGGTTACTCGTTCCCACCCTGTATATTAGCCTATGTAATTTAGCTGTGTATCTTTGATCATAAGCTTTTTCAAAGTAGGTATTTAATATGTTACAAAATATTTAACCTTTTCACGAAATTAAAGTACCTATCATTAATGTAAAAGGCAAGCCTTGCGAGAACGGCACAGGTGCAGCTTGGTTATCCCTCAGTGCAGTATCGAATCGTGGTTTATAAATTGAACAAAAAATAAACCTAAACCTGTGTTAAATAATTGGAACGGTGCAAATTGGCTTCACCTTACTAGCCTTCGTCGAGCGTGAGTATCGCACGTGCATCTGCCAATTACTGACAACCGATTAATATTCGCGTGATCTGACCTTCGGCTAAGCACCGGATGCGACATTTTACTTGCACGAATATTTCACACCACTCTCGAACCACCTTCGTAGAACATGGCTCATTGCAATGGGACTTACTTAACACATTCATTGCCAAGAGCTCTGATTTTCGTACAAAATGGACTCCCTTAGCGGGTTGGTGGCAGTTAAAGTGTTCGTTTCTAAATGTATAAGAGGCCCACTGAAACCCATTCAAGTAAGATCGCTCCCATGGATATTATGCGAGCATTCTCCCAGTGCCAGTTTCCAATAAAATTTAAATAGTGGATAATGCGATAACATGCTGTTAAGTTACTTATTAATAATATTAGGGTACCCTAAGAAACGCATTTGCTACCCACTTTATTTATTGAAAAAGAGACGAAATACCTTAATTGATTGTCTTGATCACGCACGAGGGCAGGCAACAACACTGCATGTGAACTAATCAATACAACCTGCCTTGTTATTTAGTTGATAATTTTATTCATCTACAAGATGTCACCTGCCATTTACCGTTGACCTGCTGCTTAGAGATTTATTAGTGCATTTAAAAAGCGACCTCAAAACTAAATAATTTTTTTAACAGTTTTGCTAGTAGGTCACTTACTCATACTAAGCCTTATTTTTCTAGGTGTAGAATACTTGTTAATAAAAAAATATAACCACATAGTATGCAAGAGTTCGGGACAGAAATAATCCTCCCTAATGAAGAATGTCAAGCATTTTAGATCTTTGGCTCACCATATTCTATTTTAAAAACGAATAAATATACGTAAAATAATCATCATTATGTAGGTATAGCAATATTTTAGTAATTAGGTCAGGGAAACTGTGTTATTTTAATACGATATAAAGATAGACTGATAATAAATATACACGCTGAGAATACTTAAATCGTTAATCGTGTCACGTACATTAGATATCTAAATCGAATTTAGTTAATTGGTTAACTGTGTAAGTCTCACATTAATATGATTTGCGTTGTCAACAGTTGGCTGTGCCCGACGAGAATGTCAAGAAATTCGGCATGACTATCCCCGCGCCTAACGTCAGCGCTGGCCAGGTACGTTTTTTGTAATTTACTATTAATAACACCTACGTACAGTAAAACCAGAATACATTAACGGCCAAACCCTATATTCAAACCGCGGATAGATAAGGCTTACTTCGGGTTAAAATTTGACATTTTCCCATACAAAATGTGACAAATTTTAATCCGAAGTAAGCCTATCTGTCCGCGGTTTGAATATAGGGTTCGGCCATAATTATATACTACTCGGTTGTCTATCGCTTCTTCTCTCTCTCTCTGTCTCTCGCTTTCTCTTTGTATAACAAATATACTGACAGAAATGACTGCCAGAGAGAGTGTGACAGCGATAGGCAACCGAGTACTATTTATGAATACTGTGGTTTTGCTCTCACGCATTTTTAGCGTAGTAAGCAATACTCGGCCTCTATTCAACTCGGTAAATCAGGGTTTTCACAGTACTAGTGCGCTCGGACCGAGTGTACTCGTAAAGTTTTGTTTTTTCACAGTAAGAGTACCTATGCTGTTTTTGAGATACAACCCGCTGACAGACGGACAGACGGTCAGCAGAGGCTTAGGCTTGATTTCCTCCGAGTCGAGTTCGGTCGAATGTACGAATATACACCGTGTTCGTGTTGTATAGGACACCGCATAGCGACGCTGACGTCCGCGGCAGATTTACCTATGCGGCAGATTTATTGCCACGCGCCGCTGATGGCGCGCGTCGGTCTCGCTCGTCGGCGCCTCGTACGTTGGTGCGCTGACGCGCTATATATACACCACCATCGCGCGCTCAGTGCAAAGCTGACCGATTGGCTGAACGCACGTGTGCGCAGCGCAGGCGAGCAGAAACTGTTCCGTACAGCGATCGGTTTCGCACTGCGGGACTTTTCTTTGTCATACGCTACCGACGTCAGCGACCGATGTCAGCGTAGGAGGAAATCAAGCCTAAGTAATAGTTGGCACCCTTTGAGTATGGAACCTTTAAAATGGTTAATTTGCTAGTAAAACATTTTGATGTGGATTATAGCCCCTTTTTTATTTCATTGTACTTAGGTGTGACTTAGGTATAATGGTCTTGAACTTTTCCTTTTGCTAAGTTTGGCTTTTAATTGGTCGTAGAGGTACATATTTGTAACATCAATGATTACTATGATTAGCGATCAAGTTGGAATGAAGGAAATATTTTTATAAAACATAGATGTAGGTAGGTAAGTAAGTATATTGTAATTGTTTGGTGTGGATGTCCACTGTGCAGGCGGTACTGATCGAGGCGCTGATCACGTTCGTGCTGGTGCTGGTGGTGATGGGCGTGTGCGACAGCCGCCGCAGCGACCTCAAAGGCTCGGCGCCGCTCGCCATCGGCCTCAGCATCACTGCCTGCCATGCCGCCTGCGTGAGTACCTTACCCATCATACAACCTGGTTTGCTAGCCACGTACATGGGGCTACCGGTATATTTACCCATTCATGATTCAGTTACTTAACATAAAAAATAAATTTGTTCTTACCTCCTACTCTATACAGGGTGACTTCAAATTGGTAGTAAAAAACACTTGATTGTGGCTCAGAGTCTACGAAAAGGGTATTAACTCAAATGTTTAAATTAGGCTTCATTCATTATCATTAATTTTCTAATAGAACTACTAATTACTGCCGCACTCATAGACGTCAATTAAATTTAATGCTTGTTTAGTCACGTGTTGTCTTATTCTATTGCTGTAGCAAAGAAAGTGACAGCGGCTACTTTAATCAAGCATTAAATTTAATTGGCGTTTCTGAGTGCGGTAGTTAGAGTCCGTAAGTAATTACTCTTTTAAAATACCTATCTGTCATACCTGTCACTCGATGTTATCAATTTAATTTAAACATACTACTACACACTGCCCTACGCATTGTATCATATCATAAACTAGGGAAACCGGATTAAGCCAAAAAAATATATGCGATAACTTAAAACATTGGTTTTGTATTACCAATTTGAAGTGACCCAGTATAATATAATGGTAGTTGTTATTCCCGGCTGACTACTTCGGTCTTGTGCAGCTCCCGTTCACGGGCGCCAGCATGAACCCCGCGCGCTCCTTCGGACCGGCTCTCGTCATGGGTTTGTGGAGTTACCACTGGGTAAGTCACAACACAAGTTAAGCTGCTTCACGTAGGATGGGAAGCTATTATTGTCGTACAAAACCAAGTCATGACAAAATTCGAGAATTTAATCATACCTCTATATGAAATTTTTGTCAATCAGCGCGACGGGCTCTTTCGTGGATTAATAACACTTTAAACGCCTTCCGTTGAATCTTTTCTACCTACTCTAGTTTCCGTCTTACATCATTATCACGGAACAGTAAAGTTCACTAGGTACCATTTAATATCATTCTTGTCAGCTGGGGCATTGTATGCATGCTCTGTACCTCTTTTGTGCTATAATTTCTTACAAAATCCGTACGGCTACGAAATTAGAGGTTATTTTCCTCTGATGCAATCAGCGTGAGAGAGCAGTAATGTTTAGTGGCAACAGAAAGTGACGGACAGGCCTTTCTTCCGACGCTCTATAATTTGATTCTTTACATGTACCGTGTTGCAGCGGAACTGGCACAAGTATAGCAACAGATAATTAACTACTCGTAGTACCCAGCCTAACCGAGCTCTGTGCGCGTTGTAGGTAGCTCCTAGCATGTTTCTGTCTGTTACATGCTAACGTTACTAACCAGGCACAGGACCTAACCGCCTTGCCTATTTGGACAAACATTTTTATGTTCGTAAAACCTGTCGGTACCTTCTGTCTGATAAAAAATAAAAAAACAGGTCAGAATTTTTTGATTTTTTAAATATGTGCATATGAAACTCTCCCGTGACTTTTTGATTATATTTTTGGTATGTTTGTGTTGTTAACAATTTTTCTCTTCCCCCTACAAGATCCATAGGCCCTAAAATTCGCCTGTGTACATTTAATTCTGTAATTTTAATATTGTATAATGTTATTTTACTAACTACTTTAATATAGTCGCCATCAAATATTGTATTATGTAAAAGCTGCTCAATTATACCTGTGGCCCGTTTCACGAAGCTACAAGTTACAAATTACAAGCGGAAGTCTCTTTCTAACTTCTTTTGCTAGAAAGATGGTTTCGCTTGTAAATTTGTAACTTGTAGCTTCGTGAAACGGGCCACTGGTCATTTTCAAATCAAATGTATTTGATAGTGGCTTTACTACAAAGTGATAAGTGCTTATTTCAATTAATAAGTTCAGGAACATTTTGTGAGATTGTTCCGGTTGCAGGTGTACTGGGTGGGCCCCATGGCCGGCGGCGTGGCGGCGGGACTCCTCTACAGGTTCGTCTTCCGCATCGGCAAGTCCAGCGAGAGCGGCTCCTACGACTTCTAAACAACGCACTCTTACTCATTGTTGACGCAAACACAATCAGTTTTACCACCTAAAGTTTGTGTTAACCCTCTTTCAAAGGCTCGCGCGCGCGTGGCACCCTTATGTACCTATGTTCCTTTATACTTCATTCAGATACCGCGGGAATGCAAACCAAGTCTTATAACCAGCTACCTAAACATTTGTTACCAATTACGACTTGTCCATTGCCGCCACTCGCCAAAATATTCAAGCGGTTCCACTTACTAACTAACTATAGCATGTGCAGAGAGAGTTTAAGAGCAACGCGGAAATAACGCGTTTGGGACGTATAATCATAACACTTACGTCTTTTATATCCGGGCACTAAACCTCGGCTGTCTCAACACTACATTTACATCGGACGTACCACAGGTTTTTAGTTTGTATGATATATACTCGTATCTTAAGTGAAGGTATAGTTTTCTGTAAAGTATTGTGCTACAAACGCGCGACCGACCCTGGTGTATCTCATTGAAGGGAATCAATTTCATTGTTTCGCCATTTTATTTTTATTCCAAAGTATATTTTAACGGATCTTTATCAATGGGTTTATACTTTAATGTTATTAATGATTAGTTTCTTGATTACATTGCAATATTCCAAAGTTAAGGTTATATCGGAAAGTTCTCTTAAGGCAGTGTTTTTCCAACTTAGAACAAGCGGGTTCACAAAGTTGAAGTCTCGATTTGACTTGATGTTTATCAGGTTTTAATTAACTAAGAATCTGCTTGTAGCCACTCCGCACGACGGAGCAGAGCGATCGTTCCAACGACACTGCCTAACGTCTATCTAATAAATAATAATAGTTGTTTACATATGTAAAGAACATAATGCACCAGTTATTTAAAGCTACGGAAACCAAATAGTAATAACACTTCTTTCTGAATAACTTTGTTTTAGTACCTACATCGAAGTAGATCGATGAAATTTCTTAATAACCTTTTCAAATCAAATAAGATAGTAATAAATTAATTTAAGTGGCTATTTATGTTTTATATTTAAGTATCAAAATTGAGTTTATACCTTCTCGAGCGACTGGTATTGTGAATCATAGTACCGAAGTGAGGTTATAACAAAGGTCTGTCATTAGTCTAAGGTTGCACAATTTGTCAAACTTTATCTCATACAAATTGTTTAAATTAAAATATATATACTTGTATTTAATTCATTGGTTTCATTTATTTACATCCATATTCCTTACCTCCTTACGAGTTCTATCCACGCTCTCCATGCGCTCAGGGCCGTTGAGCTGCAAGCCGTAAAGAATCGGATGAATATCAAAAATAATGTACGCCGCTCACCTAAAGAAATATATGACTTTGACAAAACAGTCTTATCCCCTTTGAATTTCCCTTTTTGCCATGAGATCTGGTAGAGTATACTTATATTGTAAAAGTGTGAAGTTTGTGAGGAAGATTTCAAGCTAACACATTTGATTTTGTGTGGTGTTTTTTAATTAGGGTCAAACTAAGAACCCTTATAGTTTTGCCATGTCCGTCCGTCCGTCCATCCGTCTCTCCGCAGTTTAGCTCAGAGACTCTTAGTACTAGAAAGCTGTTATTTGACATGAATATAAATGTTAGTCACGCCAACAAAGGGGTAAAATAAATACATGAAAAAAAATTTTTTTTTTACCTCCCCTACTCGTAACGTGGGGATGTTTTTTTTCTCGTCTGCCCTATAGTGTGGGGTGTCGTTGGATAGTTCTTTCAAAAATATTGCGGGTTAGTGAAAACAATTTTTCGATTAATGGATCCGTTTATGAAATATTAAGCTTTAAAGCGCAAATTTTTGTTAGAGTCAAGTGTCGTCGTCGTCGTCGTCCCCCCCCCCCTACAGCCAAAACTACAAATACAAAAAATCTGAAAAAGATCTTAAATGAAAGCGCATATAGTGAATTTAATAGAAAACTATCACGACTAAGTAGACTTCATTGGTTCTTGAGTTACAAACGGTTTAAATGTTTATACTTACCGAAAACTTGGGTAGATCTCACTATTCCCATTGAGCTTTCCCATTGATGGTAATATTGATACTACTTGTATCACTATCCCCATATAACCGCTACTATTCGCGACCAATAAAACGTTCGGATATTATGACCTCTTTATTATTGTTTTGATATCTATACAGGCAATTAGTAATAATAAGTCACAATGACAATAATGATATATATATAACAGTTACAATACGCCAACTTAAATGGAAACGGGCTGGTCATCTCCACAGATATATAGATGACTAGAGGACGCCCGCGACTTCGTACGCGTACAATTAGTTTCCCGCTACTCCCCCCCATTTCTTCCCGTTGGGGGTCGATTTTCGGAAAATCCTTTCTTAGTGCTCACTTACATCATGAAAGGAACCCATGTACCAAATTTCAAGTTTCTAGGTACAGTAGTTTCGGCTGTGCGTTGATATGTCAGTCAGTCAGTTTAGCCTTTTATATATATAGATAGATAGATGGTCAAAAAAAGTAACAGACTGGTAACAAGAGATCCAAAGGAAGACCAATAATTTAGACGCATTACTTATTAGGACGAGCATCGAGTAACAGAATGAGACCGAAAAGAATGGAGGAAACTGGAGGAGGCCTTAGTCCAAGGGACATGCTGACTAAAGAAAAAAGGGACGGAAAGACATTAATATTTATTTTTATAATTGACAAGTTCCAGAAAGGAATGAAAAAAGAGAGAATAACTAAAATTTTATATATTTTATTAATGACAAGCATGACATAAAAAAAACATAAAAACATATAAAATCAAAAAACAAACATTTAGCGAGTACTTAGAAGCCGCCAAGAAAAGGTAGCTGGTTTCTGTTCACAGTTTAGGTTTTCTTTTAAAAGATGAACCAGGTTTACAGATATAAGATAACAAAATTAACTTACTTTATGTGATAGGTACTTACAATCAACCAAAAAAAAAACATTGATCATCATCAATGTTTCAAAACTAAATCAGTTCAAATTTAACAACGAACTAACAGCTTTTTTAATTCATTCCAACATTCCACGGAAGCAGCTGCAAAATCCTAATTTCAGAGATTTTATTGAAAATTTGTTCGTAAGTAGTAGTGATAATATTGATGTACAACTGCCACTGATTTGCCGGCTCCGTTGCGAGATATGAGTAGGTATTATAATGGTTTTAAAATGCCTTTATACTTGGAGCGTGAGAAATTTGGGTGAACCTTTACATATAAGAGTTTACATAGAGCTTATTTTAAATACATTCTCGATTGGTATGTTAAATTAAAATGCTCCTTGTGTTATTTAGGATTTAACAGTATATTTGATTAGAACTTAAATTTAAGTTTCTTTCTTTAAGTTGACTAAAACTAAAAAAAGAAAAACTAACTTTGAAAGCAGTGTCTGAATTGACAAGCATGAGGCAACATTGCCATATAAAAATCGATTTCTATGTCACGAGATTCCGGTAACGAAAATTTACCCAATAAAATACAACAATACTTTTGCTGCACATTGGAAAAGTTAACGTTGTTTTAACTACTTACGCACGAACAATATTTTTGAAAGTCATCCTTGATCGTGGCCAGCGGTCACCATTTGGTCTCCATAGCTCGTTGGATTGCGCGGGGGCCCGGCAGGCGCACGGCTGAGGGTCTTCCGCCTGTCGATCTGGATACTCATTGTGAACCCGAGTGACTCTCGGTCCTATTTTCTTTACAAAAGGTTGTAAATGTATTTAGGTAAGTAGCATTAAACCCTCATGGTAATGGTCCCCACGTCCCATACAAGGCTTGTTGGACTGCATGAATAATATCCTTGTCCCATTTTCGCCTTGTCAAACGTATGCAAGCGAACATTGTCAAGCACTCGCTAAGCTTTTGTTGCACCGTCGAAGCGATCGACCTTAATGTAATCGGCTGCAAGTAGATTTGCATGTGTGTCGACACCTAAAGGGCTTGTCGTGTCAAACTATTTAAATTAGAATAGCCTGCCTCTACCTATTACGAAGGTTGATATCATTTGCGTTCATTGTTGCATAATATTAAGAGGCCGTATACGAAATTTTGCTGGTTTTGCTTATTTTTGTGATTTTACAGTTAAAATATTGCTTTTCTATAAGTTTTAATTCTCAAAATTAAATGTCATTTTAGTTATGATCGAATAAATGAGCCACATTTTTATATTTGTAGAGTATTATAATGCGAGATTTAGGTTGTTTTAAAAAAATATTTATTGCCATTTCTTTTGAACTTTTTGGATTTTTTTTTTAGGTACCTATTGTACTGATTTTGAACTAAAGTTTATTTCTGTTGTTTTAATTTTATGAACGAGAGTTCTGAGTAGCCCAAATCAAAAATATTTTTTGCCCGTTTTCTATAAAAAATTACAAAGTTTATTATTTTTTTTACTCGAAAAATTTATATGAAACTGGTAAAAAGTAATTCATACATTTTTTAGATGGCTTTCACAGCAATACATTGTAAATTTTTCATATCGTTAAGACGTCAAAACGATTCATGAATATGTGACATTCTAAACCTCTTCCAGCAAAATTCACATAACAGTCGCCGGTGTCAGGTCGATTAATCCAAATAAAATAATAAAAACAAAGAAGTTTAAATTAGAAATTATCTTTCGTGTTATACATTAAAACTTGTAGAAATACAGTATTTCAACTGTAAAATCACGTAAATCAGCGAAATCTGCAAAATTTCGTATACTTCCTCTTAAAATATTTAATGAGTCACATAAATGGGGCCAATTCGGATTAATGTTCTCTATTTGTTCTATTGATAAACATGACGATAGAATTTGTCGTTCGTAAATCATTTTATGGATCTGAACTGGCCATATGTACCTATGTAAATAATAAAAGTAGCACACCAGTAGCACAGGGAGAGATATTTTCCTCAAAGGACATGGCAATCTATCATGCACGCAGGGCTTTTTTAAAGTCTAAGAGGTATTCGTTAAATTGTAAAAACTATTGATACTAATTTTATAAGTCATCCTTATATTAGTCAAAATAGCCTAACCCGAACCTACTACATTGAACTTTGCAAGGCTTTGTACAGGATGTCCAAGAGCTTGATACAGGATTTCCAAGAGCTTGATACTAATAATACGGCATAAGAAAGCCCTATACGGGACGGGTTTTTTTTTTAACTTTACAATGTATTAAGTACCTACTTAGTTTAGGAGTTACCTACTAAGGTTCGATGATGCTGGTTAAGAACACTATACATATACTTTGCGGAGCACCTAAGCTTTTTACGCTCAACAACATTAAGGTCCATTGCTCTAGACCAAGGTTGCATGATACCTATGTTAAAAGTTGGTGAAGTAAAACAAGATACCGAAATCATTTAAAAAATACTACCTACTTTAATGTTGGCAAAAAATAGAGTTTGAAATGATGTTTCACCAAGTAAGCTAATTTCGATTCATTTTCGCACCTATCCCAAAATGCTTAAAAGTTTGAATTAAACAGTTCTAATTGATGTTAATTGAAAGAAAATATTAATTGACACCACGCTCGTCGAACAGAACAGTGACACAATTACAAAATAACGTTTTTTTATTAACGTATTAACGTTGGGTTATTCTAGTTACCCATGGAACAATAATATTGATTCTACCGTGGGTAAAGAAGACAGAACTCTAGCCCCAACGGCTGCGCTAGATTGAGTTGATTGTCATGGTTAATGTCCGTTGGCGTTTGAGCAATCTTGCGGCGACAACGGCGTAGGTAGTCATAGTCACTTATGCTGTAAGTCCCGTGAAGTCTAGAGATGTAAAGTACGACTCACGTAAATGTAAAGTTACTAAATTTTAGAGAGTGAGAAGTGAAAATATATGCAATCAGAAGTTTCTAAGTTCGAATTACATTTTTGTACAAAAAAATATTTAAAAAAAAAATACTTTGCATATCTGTGTTTGGGTCACAGGATTACACCATCCTACCAAATTTCACCTGATTTGGTCCAGTAGATTCGGAGTAAGTTGGCTGTGACTGACGGACGGACAGACAGACAGACGCACGAGTGATCCTATAAGGCCCCGTTCCCACTATGCCGGACCGGCGAATTTGCCGGATGCCGGTAAGGCTAGTGGCTTATGACGCTGTTCACACGGCATAATGTGAACAGCTTCATATAAATTCGACCGTCGATACGAGTAAAATCGTAACTACAAAACAGAGGTTTTCAGGAGAGCGAAAAAACGTATTTTGCAACTTCAAACCGCGATATTTTACTTATTAGTTTATGTTTTCGTACAAATGTACATATCATGTTTCTCAGAATTTGGTGCTCTTTAATTCTAAATTTTCATTTTTTTTCTGAACTGTTTATTTTAAATTTTAGATCGAGTTACGATCACGTATTTTGCGTTATCGACTATCGAGTATTATTGTATATTACAATACCATCTTACAGCTCTAAGTTTTGCCATTATTTGTTAGGCCAATATCATCGTATCTAAAGAAACCATGTTACTTGCAACAGATTCGCGGCTATTTTATTGTATTTTATGACTTAAATATAGTAACTCCGGTTAGAAAATATAAAAAATATATATTTATACAGTGAATTGTATTAGTTTCAAGTAGATAATTGCCAATTATCATTATTGTTCATTAAAAAAATATTTTTACTGAATATTGAAAGAATAAAAAATATTTAGGTACAAAATAGTTTAAACATTTTTTAACTTTTTATTTAATAAATAATAATTAAGAAACAATAAAAGTACTTTAACACCATAATTTGGTAACTACCATCCTCAATAAGTAGAGGGTGGTAAGTACTTAGATACTTCAGGACTAATCTGGTTGCCAGCTAAATAGTAATTAATAAATAAACATCAACACTTGCTTTGGCTTAATCAAGTTATTTAGTAACAAATGGGTAACAAAACATAAACTTTCACTTTGGCACTATTAAGTGCTAATATTTAGTATTTTGACTACTTTAATTAACTATTTTAATTACCTTTCCTCTTCAAAGAGATCACAATGATAAAATAATAGACCAGGTACGTATAACTTTATGACAGTTCAATTAAGTATGTTATGTGTTCATCGATGATCAATATCATTAATACTTAATAGAGTAAGTAGTTATATTTTCATTTCCAATTGACAGTAACTATATAATTAAATATTACATAACTACATTACATATGGGAGAATTAGTTTACTAGCGAATCTTAATCTTCAAAAGTATTTTGTTCAGTTTCATTTGAGTGAGGCAAGTTTCTGTAAAAGTCTCTATAGTGTTCAGCTATCGCTCCACTGACACAGAGAAAACTTAATTCCTAATATTTTATTTAATTATTAAAAATGTTTAAAAACAATGAAGCGACTCCTAACAAAAACATTCATTCAAAGCGTCCTAAGTCAGACTAAAGTCGGCTCTTTGGTTAAAATATTCTAGGACGCCGACTTTAGTTTGTTTAACCCAAGATGTCCTGAACAAATGACTCCGTTTAAAGTCGGTTCCTTCTTTTCTTAATTATTTTAATTTTAATTTTGCCCTTTTTAGTGATTATATTATTTAATACTTTCCTACCCTACCTAACTAATATTTTGTCAAAAAACAAGCACAAGTTTAAAGTTTTCCACAATTAACGCATCGTGAAAGTTATAGTGCGTTGTATCTAATAACTTACTATCTTAGAAGTATGAGACTTATTTTTTCAAAAGAATTTCGCAAATCGGTGAAGTAGCTTTTTAACAATCCTTTGAAATATTTCAAATCACGCTCAAACAAACGTTAAATACGTATAGCTATACAATACTATACACATCGGGGCCTTTTTACAAAAAAAAGTCATTTTAAGTAATAGTAACGAAATACCGGTCGGAATTTTTTTTTTAATTGTTTCTCTTAACGTACTCTAGCGACTTTTTACCTAACTAAAGAAAGTAGGTATTCACTAACAAAACCAGAATACTTAATATTCGAAAAAAAAAACAGTTAGTATTACTTAGTAGGCGATTTACACTGAGTAAAAGTTTTACTTGTTTGGCCAATTAACCTTTTAAACAGGTTTATAATACAATCGCAATAGGTAAATAGTTTTGTTCTTACGGGTACTTCCACCACTCTTCATTCATACCTATATTCAGTGGAACTTTTCCATATAATTTAAGTAATTAACACTCACTCAAAAAAAATAAAAATATTTCCAATACACATAAACAGACGTGCTCCTACATCCACGTCACACGGTGCAAGTAAAAACCGTCTTCAAAATTAATTTTTTGAGGCAAAAAATGCAAATGGAAGGGACGGGCCAGTAAAATCATAGTAAATCAATTTAGGCGCAAAACCAAAACACCCATAGCGCGAGCTCTTAAAGTAGAGTAACATTTTAACCACATTTACGTGCTCTGTACTTGCTAAAACGTTGGCACATTAAAATCGTAACTATTTATGCGATGATACTGGCCTGTGATCGTGACAATTGGAAGCGATTTCGGGTAAAAAAATATTCTTAAGTCTAGTTACAATGATTTTCTCTTAATGTAATAGTGGATTACTATTGATGAACCTCGACATACGATGTTATGAAATTGGGTATTTTTTTTATTTCTCAATGTATCAAAAATGTAAAAATACAGTTTTGTAGATCTTTTTTCACTTAACTCTCCCTGTAAAAGTCAAAAAAACACTTAAATTTAGTTACGATTTTACTCGTATCGACGGTCGAATTGTACAGCCACTATCCTTACCGGATCCGGCAAAATTGCCGGATCTGGCATAGTGGGAACCAGGCCTAAGGGTCCCGTTTTTACATTTTTTTGTACGAAACCCTAAAAAGTATTATATTTACCAAAAAACACTCAGAAAAAAACATCTTTACTATGCGTACCTACTAGGTATCAAAGTTTTCGATTTATTCTAACAAAAAGATGTACCTAAGTTTACCTACCAAAGATAAGTATTACCTATTTGAATTATTAGACTAATAGAAATCCAATAACAAGCGAGGACCGGTTCAAAATTGACTTGCAAGGTATAAACTACTTAAACATATAGGTACTTACTGACATAGACACGTGTGAAGTTGGAAAAAAGTCCTAAAAATGTACTCGTAATGTCCTATTATGCAATAAAACGTGTGGGTTAAGTAAATATCTCGAATTCTTCCAGCGCCTAATTAAAGCCTGCTTTCATAGATACTGCCTTCCTAATGCTTGTTAGGTTCCCTTGCCCTATCGTGCCGGCTATATAAAGGTGTACCTAATTATTAAATAGATACATAAGTGTACGTATGTGTCAAAGATCGTAGCCAATCCATCATGTTTGTCTGTCAATCGACGTCTGCGCGTAACATTTCGACTACTCGTAGGTACAACTCCATCAAGGTTGACCTCCGCCAACTGACAAGTCCAGTCAAACACGAGTGCACACATTTCATGCAGCTCGTTTGACCTAACTACGATGAACTTGCTAAGTGAATCCATCCATGTAGAAGGCATTTTTAACATTTCCCCTTAAACGTTTTTTAAAAGTGCCTACAACAGCCCGCCACGCCGTCCGTGTCGGAATCGTTTATAGCTGTCCCCTGAGAAACTGTCCGGTTTGTCCCGATGTCCGCCTCCGGGAAGTACCAGATGTACTTTATAGAAACTCTCTTTGTACCTACCAAATTGTGTCGACCGGTTGGTGCGTAGAGCCGCAAAGACGGAAAAAACAAACAAACACGCATTTATAATTATTAGTAAGAATTTCATGCCATCCTACGATGATAAAATTATAGCTTGATAAATTTTTGCCACTCGACTGTTTTATTATGAACGTGGCGTAAGGGCGCGTAGCTAGGTATGTTATTTTGTATATTGGGAACTGTAGGTTTATGATTTCGATTGTTGTACAGTCGAGTTCATAAATATGTATAAGTACACTTTGGTACCTTGTCTATTTAATGTTATGTTAAAATTGCCATAAATGAATTGTCCCAGCGATTAAAGTGACAAGGTACTAAAGTGTACACATATTTATGAACTCGACTGTACAGTAAACCAATTTGATTTCTGAGCTACAATGGAGCAATGTCAAAGAGACAATAGGTTGAATCATAAGCATTATCTTACAATTTGCTTCATCAGTCACACCACATAGTTCCAGAGTAGACAAAAGTAATTTTTTAAATCTCACTAAATCAATTATCGGGGCGATCTTGTTCACGAGTGGGAGGAGGCACTCGTATTTTATTTCATAGGCGAGGGAACTTTAGTAACCAGTATTAATATTAAAAAATGCATATTTCTTAGTGGTACCTAGTGCAGGTACGGTCCGTCCCGACTGCTAGCACCATCACCTTTAACCTACCGCTACGCGGCAATGTTCGCATTGTTGTTGTCCGGTGTGAGGATCAGACAATCGGTGAAATTACTAGCATAGAAGTATTCCATCTTAGACCTCGGGGTTGGCAACAAAACAGTCTTAGGATTTCAGTATTAGATTGTAATCTTGACAATGCTAAATGCGTATAGGTCTCAGTTTGTACTCACTATCAGAGGCCCTTGCCAAGATGCATTACGCTCACGTGATCTACCAGTGACGCGATTGATTTAAAAACGAAACGAATAGAAACGCTGCTTAGCGTATCTTGTCTAGAGCCTCAGGTAGCCTGTGTGCTCGTTAGCCTTCTAAGCTAAGCTTTAGGCTTAGGTAATCTTTAGTCACTGAATGAGATTCTAATAGTACTTATATACTTGACCACCAAAAAATAAATTGGTTTGATTGTAAGCCCCACCGCCTACAGAGGTTTTTGACTGGGCAACTTAATAATATTATCATATTCGGCGTTATTTATTAAACCGGGTCACTGAAACTTCTACTCACTCGACAGTTCTTTGAACACAACAACGCTCGCGAACTTTTTGAACACTGATTAACGGGATTCGCCTACGCATGTTCAAAAATCTCACCGCTATCATCTCCGTACATTGCACTCCGACATAACATAACACACAGTTATAGTATTGCCGAACAAAAAACACCAGCTGACTAGGCAAATAAAAGAGTCGACAAAGGATGATGAGACATAAAAAAACGAGGGCAACAAACTGACACCGTGGTTTTATTCAGTCCAAAAACTAATTAATCATCCGTGTAACAATGCAATGCAAGTTGAAGATATTTTTTCTGATAACTGATAACGTTGACCTACGGTGATTGGAGAGAAACACGTGGTCACACGGATTTATATCATGTCGTATGATCGTAGGTATGCACCAAATGTACCATATATACTAATATAAATGAGCAGACATAGGAATTCAGGGGCAGAATGCCCCCTGGATGCCTATGTCTGTAAAGGTGAACACACACTCATCCGAGCCGAACGCGTCGAACGAGTCGAACGAAACGAATTTTATAATTCTGTGTATGAAATCTTATTAAACCTCGCACACTTGCGGTTCTTCCAGATTCGGACGAATTATTTGAGCTACGAATGTCGTAAAATGTGACTATCTTCTCTAAATTACCAAAGGTAAGTACCTAACTAAAACGAGATTTAAACATATAATTTAAATAAAATTATTCCAAAAAAACGTCCGTGCAAGTCAGAATCGTACATGAAAGGTTCCGTACAACCATAGAATATTGAACACGTTTCTGTACAGAAGGCCCCTTTAATTTTCTAATTCATTTTATTTGTATTAACTACCTATTTGTTGTTATAGCGACAATACAAATACACACTTTGAAAAATTCACCTGACTAGGTACCTGTGTTCATGAGATACAGCCCGCTGACGGACAGATGACGGACAATTGAGGCTTAGTACCTAATAGAGTCCCATTGGCATCCCTTTGGGACGGAAGCCTAAGGGTGGTTATCAAAAAATTTGCACCGCCGCCTGTCAATAGGTCTCTCTTAGAACTTATTTTTACAAAGCGTCATCCATATAATTGAGTTATAAATTCATAAAAAGGCGCTTTTTGAATAGAGGCCAAATGCTTTGATATAAATTTAAATTATATTTATAACCATAAAATCAATTTGTAACTACGTTTTGTCGCTCACCTGCAGTGTCGCAACGCCAGGCACTCATGTCTCGAGTTAATTAAAAGTTTTTTTACTTGCACATTTATCCCCTTACTAATAAACGTTGAGTAATGGTGGTACTTATAGCTATACAATGTTTTGTCCTTATCTGTCATTGTGACATTTGGATTTGGCAGATAAGGACAAAACATTGTATAGCTATACCACAGTTACTCAACGTTTATTAGTAAGGGGGTTACTCAAGATTTAAAACTGTCGAATAAGAATACTATACTTATATTTCGAATTATTTGAAATTTATTTTCGTCCATGACTGTTTTTGTTGCTCACCTGTCATGAGATAAACGCTACTTCTGTGGTTATACTATCTCGTCTAACCTGCCTTACCCCACATAATTGGAGACTTACAGTCCCCAGCGCTATCTATTAGAAGTAATACGTCGTCAGTATGCCGTTCTCAAATGTTATAAACATAAAACTTACGTGAG
This sequence comes from Acleris cristana, assembly GCA_948252455.1. Taxonomy (NCBI): domain Eukaryota; kingdom Metazoa; phylum Arthropoda; class Insecta; order Lepidoptera; family Tortricidae; genus Acleris; species Acleris cristana. Next base: position 15,167,567 of record OX411772.1, on the reverse strand, counting down.
CGAGACTTTGTAATGGGTACGTACCTAGTCGCTATTCTGTCTTCCATATTTTGATAATTGTGTGACTTATTGTATTGATAACAATTTATAGCACGTAAAACTTGGTTTATTTTTATGTGAAATACCTAATATGCAGTTCATTAACCAAGTACTTAACTTGTATTGATGATATTTATAACTGTCATTTTGTCCATCATTTGTATGTCGTTCACCTGTCTAAAAAAAAACAGGTGAATGACGTTTACGGCAGGCGAACGACAATTATTTAAAAACTCATATTGTACACCAAAGATGTTTGTGGCTTTAATGTTTTTTACCCGAATGCACGAAGCAGGGTTGTTTTCCGAGCGTATGTATGTAAGTATACAGGGTGTTTTTTTGGTCGATAACTTCCAAAACAGGAGAAATAGTTTAATTAATGCTGAATCCGAATATCACATTAAAAAATTAAAAACCTTAGGAGGTCAGAGAAATAGCATTTTAAAATTTTCCCATTATTTCACTTAAGTAATTGTGTTTACTGAAGGCTTTAATGACGTAATCACCGTGCACAATGTTACGATTCATCTTTCCCTTCACACTTGTTACGGGCTTAGGACCGTCAAAGATTACAGACACGGTTAAGGTTAAAAAATTGTAGATAGTTATTAAAAATCGTTCTGAAATGGCATTTCACTACAGAATAATGGTATGGATTACAAAACCGCAAGAGTTGTCTTTGGCGTATTTAAAAAGGTGAATCAGCTTGGTACGATTGTTAAAAAGAATGATAGGCAAATTGGCCCACATAACCAATACAAATCTCATGTACCACGTGAAAGCTAGTTACATAAGTTTCATTTTCTAATACGGGGACAAAGTACAAAAAACCCCGGAGAAGAGAGTTCTCAGCCTTCAAATATTCACACACACGCAACGTTTATTACTACACTAGCTGTGCCCCGCATGCGTTGCAATGCTATTTCCCGTATATCCGACTCACACTTGACTATTCCTCATGAAGCTGGCTATACTGTACAAAAAGATTTATTCCAATCCGACGGGTAGTTCCAGAGATAACCCCGTTTAAAAACACAAAAACCCACAAACAAAAAAAACCCATCTGCTTTATTAAATAAAGAATTATTTTTAAAAGTAAATACAATAGAACCAATAAAATAGTTATTCTCCCAGCCTTCACAGTCTAGTCGTCATATAATGGGATCCCTTTGAAACGCATAAACTTTTTACGCATAACGTATCTTTACGCATATTTTTTTTTCGCTTAAACACCCTATAGGCTGACATTTCAAAATTTAATAAACGTCTATTGTGTAGATTAGGTTAGGTTAGGTTAGGTTAGATTTTTAAAATAATTAAAATAAAACGTTTTCTATTGTAAAAACCGTTTTAGGTCAAACGATTTTATGCGTAAAGATACGTTATGCGTAAAAAAAATATGCGATCCAATAGAGACCCGTCATAATAACAATTACAGCAACTAGTGGGATCAATAATCCTACATACGATATAATTCTATTGGTGGTTGGGCTGGGTTCCATAAATTTTGGCCCATCATTCTTTACAAAATTTACATTTTTAGTACATTAGGTCACTTTTAATAAAATTTTACAATGGAGCTCGTTGTTGCAAATTAGTGTTTAAACTGCTTAAGACGAGAACATTATTGCGGATTTTGTTGAATTTCATACTTTTGAATGTGCGAGACCAAAATGTCGCTCTGCATCGTGAGTACTCGCCCGTGGATGTTCTTCGAAGTAATCGAGAATAGCCTGCTTCACATCAACTGCAAGCCCATTTTGGCCTCTTCCATTGAGCATGGCGTGGCGTTTCTAAAGTGCCCCACTCGTAAAGGTTGCGAGCGATAGACCTTACAGTGTAGCGCGTAATGGCCTGCCGATTAGGAAATCGTTCAGTCCAAATTCTAACGGTATCAGCAATGTTTTGACCACTTACAAAGTAAATGTTTACAACGTCAAACATTTCCCGATTGTCCAGAAGTAATTTTTTTTGCCAAGCCATTTTTTTATCAATTCATTGATTTAACACTTCACTTAACAAGCACTCGGTTCGAAACAAACACGGAACTGACGTCGCTTGTGCATAGTTTTGTGAGGGTAGCATCAAACAATAACATAGAATGATTGTGACGATAAGCGGCCTCCCCCTTCGTAGCTACAGAAACGAGAGAACAGACCATAATTTATAAAACAGCGAGGACATTGTTTCGACTTTTCATGAAAAAATATTTTTTTTTTAATTACTTATATTTTTTTGAGCTCAGAATCATGAATATAGTATCCCCTATTGTGGAAGTTGATGACCAAAAAAAACTGTATATGTATGTAACACCCTGTAGCCTATACGGTTCACCGGATTTAAACATATGACATGCCGTTACGCTCGAAAGGTAAATAAGGTGTGTTATTTTTTATAAATAATTTAGATAAGGAATGAAACGTATCAAAAATATTAAAATTAAGCACTTGTTGTCGTCATTTTAATGTAGTTTTTATTTAACAATTTACTTAACTGCACCCGTTGTCGTTAACCTGCTGACAGTTTCACTTTATTTGTACGTATTTGTCGTCAATTGTCGATAACCTGCCTATCGCATAATTCAAATACCTGTATCTTCTAAAACAATGAAATAAATCACTTCCCTCCACGTGATATCGATTACTCGATTTTATTTCTAGCGTACTAATTTAAAAAAACCTGCAAAATCAGAAATGTTCTGAAAAATTCAAAATTAATTCAGCGCTGTAAATTTTTTGAGAACTACCCCTAAGAACATTAACTTGCATTTATTAAATTAAATTAGTCAATTTGACTATTTGCAAAAAAAGACCTCTAGTTCGAGTAAGAGTTTTAGGGACATCATTATAGAAAAGTTGTGATGCCTAAATATTTCATACAACCTCAATCAATCTACGGTCTCTAGTTTGTTCGTACAAGTAAAATACTTTTGGATATTTTGTATAAGTATGGCACGGAACCCTAAATTAAGCGTTGACTCATTTCTCCTTGAAAAGATATGCCCCACTGGTCTGTGGTGTAGTTGTTGACAGGTAAATGGTGACAGGTAGCATCATTGCAGTTGTTATGATGTTACGCGTTAATCGACCTCCCAGCTGCCAGTAGGTAACCTCATCAGTCCTCAGCTTCGGGGCTCGGTATCTAGGCCGCCGCATTCAAACTGCTCGGAGTACACTCGACTTGTCACGCGACAATGCACGAGGATGACACGACCTTGACAACTCGAGCACATTTACTATCCTAACGCGAAACAGATTAACTTCGTATAAGAACTAAAGAAACTTACGCCTTTTTGGCTCGGCAAGGTAGATTTTTAATGCGGTCTTGCGCAGGCGTTGATAGTGCGCGGGAGTCGTGCATTGCGACATGGATTAGGCGTGCGGGAGATATCATCCGTTTTGAGAAACATTTATTCGCCCACGCCTTATTTTGATTGGGGTAAAAATTAGATTTGGTGAGAAATACCTTGTACATTACTGATACTAATTACTTACTGATACTGATGATAATTATGATGACTTATAGCCTTGTGGCTATTAGGTACAAGTTGACCAAGATTTCAGCAGCGTATAAAGAGAAAAAAAAATACCTAAAGTAGGATTTTTATTTAAGCGAATCGTTGACCACTCAAAAATCTAAAAATCCATATCGTCACAATATGGGCAGTAGGTAGCTACTATTCATATCGATGATAAGAAGTTTACGGCTTGGGAATTCAAATTCATGTATTAGTTTGTTACCTACTGTTATTTTCATTTTCTCAAAAACCAATCTCCTTGTTTTATTTATGAGAAAAGCATTACGTATATTATCTAGTTGCGATTAAAAAGAGATCAGAGGTGACAGTTTTACCATATAATTACGTCAAAGTGCATATGAATTGACAGCTAGGTATTCCAATCCCAAAGTAATCGCCGTTTCATAATACCTACATGCTTTGTCCACTATGAGCCATCCTGGACTCGTATGTACCCTCACCTGACGGCTCGGGCTTTTAACTCGATCAGGAAGACTCACTTACAGCCCCCTATTTCACCATCTTGACAATTACAGGTGACACAGCTAACAATTCGCTATTCCTACGTTGCATAGTTAACAAGCTTCCACATCAGTGGGATTCATATCAGCTACGCCGTGTACACTGAAATGTCACCTGTCGCCTGTCGTTGTCCTGTCGTTGTCAGGATGGTGAAAAAGGGGGCTGGTCTCTGCAGTACAGTGCCCGGCGGTAAAGATTGCACATGCTTCGTAGAGCGTTATCTCTGTCGCACACTACTTTTATACAGTTAGCTAGTCGTGGTTCAGATGCGATAGGGCGGTCGCGTCCAGTCCAAAAAATATATATAGAGTTGTTAAAACCCCAAACATTAAATATAATAAATAAATTTGAACGATGGCATCTATAGGAAAAAAAGGGAAACCTTTACGAGGCCAGTCACGCGAAATTATCTACAATGTTTATAAATATTTTCTAACAGAAGCCGACAGATTAAAAAAAAAAAGATGATAATGTAAGTAATTATTTTAAGAAGGTTCAAGAGAGAATTGCAAATGCCACTGGAATTTCAAGAACAACTTTGTATAATATATGAGATGCGTTTTAAGTTTACTAAAATGGAAGATAATCGAAAAATTGTTATGGAAAAGCACGATGTAAGGCTCAAACGAATTGAATACCTAGATAAAATACGCAAATTTCGCGAAGAAGGAAAACATATAATCTACTTATATGGTTGAGTCCTACATGCATACATCCCACACTAAAGGAAAAACTTGGAGTGATGATAAGCAAAAAGGAGTGAAAAAGCCGATTTCAAAAGGTCAACGTTTGATAATTGTTTATGCAGGAAACCAAAAAGGCTTTGTACCCGGAGCCTTTTTAACGTATAGATCCACAGACACTACGGGCGATTATCACAATGAAATGAATAATGATAACTACGAGAAATGGCTGGTTAATCAATTAATCCCAAATATACACAGTGATTCTGTTCTGGTTATCGACAACGCACCCTATCACAATAAATATGTTGAAAGATCAACTGGACAAACCCCAGATAAGTATACAATATTATATGTCAGCACAAGCAGAGGTTTACAGTTTTCCGTGGACAAGGTACTTGCCGAACCCATGTGCCCATGCACACTGTGCTGCGATTGCCACCATACCACCCGTATTTTAATTCAATTGAAAATATAATATATTTTCAATTGAATAAAACTTGACTTTGGTCTCAACTGAAAGGCTATGTAGCCGCTAGAAACGTGGATATGAATTTAAATTCAATAAAAAAAATATTGACTGAAAAAGTAAACATGATCGGGGCTGAAGAGTGGAAAAAGGTTTGCGATCATACAATAAAATGTGAGAATGAATACCGAAGAATTCAACCCGGTGTAGATGATTACACTGATAGACTAGTAATCTACGGCTGATAGTGACAGTGATATTGACCTCAATGAGAGCACAGATGGTGAAATGGAAAGAATTGATTTTTTTTCTGATTAAAACATAATATAAACATGTTTATAAACTTTTTGCATATTTTATTATTGCCCAACCCAAAAAAAGAATAAATATAGGTAAGTATTTATAAATTATGTCACAATGCTTCTATTTTTTTTATGTCTCCCGGCAAACTTCGTGTTTCGTCAGTCGTCGGATGAATATTCATTATAGTAGCATACCTACCTAATTCTCAAACAAGAACCTCCTCTTTTTAAAAGTCGGTTGAAGAAGTTTCTCTAATATTGATTCTTCTTTTTTTACTATTTCTATTGTGTTGTAGTGTATTTTTGTCAAATAAATGTTTTGAATTTGAATTTGAAATTATGTTTAAAAAGGAAGTAGTTTTACAGCTCTATATAGTTCACATGGAAATCAAAACAAAAGAACGATAAAATACCTACTTAGTTCTGAATTCAAATTTTGATAAATGGTAAATCTAATAATCATACACCGGATTGACGGGGGCAAAAATGTACCAGTGCTAGTGATTCATTAAATATCGACTAAGTTTATCGACAGCTTTTTTCGTGACATATGGATCTTACATGTCTTGCAAAAGTGAGTCTTACCTTTATCTTCTATATGTGAATGGTCAGCATTCCATGAAGATAAATGATATTTTTTCTTTGAAGGCATTTTTAACCGACTAAAAAAACAAAAAGGTTCTCAATTCGTCGGAATGCTAAAGAATATTGTTGTACTGAATGAATTTATTATTCAATGTAATTTCAATGGTGTTCATAAGTGACTTGAGTCCAGAGTCAATGTCAGATACCGGTTGTTTATATTTGCGATAAGTATAAATAAAAGAGGTTTGCACATAATCCAAAAGTATTCAAACTTGGCCATTACTTATTGCTTTTTATCGACGTCGATAAACGTAGTCGACATTTAATGAATCACTAGCACTGGTACATTTTTACCCCCGTCAATCCGGTGTATGCTAATAATTGATGTACCTACATGGAAATTAGCATTAGTTTGTGTTCGGAATTCCGATGATTGCCGATGAGCAATCTTTACCGCCGGGCACTGTAATGTACTATAAACACTTTGACTGTCCATGCATTATATGTAATGCACTGGTGACCTAGCTCGGCACGTCCACGTATACATATATGTAAAACACTATCCAGTCGTACATTAGGTACATGTAATGCATGGACGTACCAAGCCAGGCCATTGATGGAAGCGAGGGACGGTTAAAGTGTTAAATAATTTAATCATCATAACCTTAGAAATACAATTTGACACTCGCGATGGTTACCTATGATATTGGACAGTGTTACTAATACTCAGGCTTGGCAATGGCAGACCATGTAATCAATAAATGACCTTTGTCATTTCCCCATCCCTATTAGTGTCTAACGAATCTGGTCGCACTTTATCTGTGAATACTTACTAGGTTCTTTATTTTAGCCGTTAATGCCGACCGATACATGGAGCGATGTTTGCCAATTGTGCGGGATTTTATAAAATCGTAACATAAAGGAGAGATTTCGCTTACAGTCACTACTCAAAAAAAAGTTAAGCAAAACGGACGAGCTAACAATCCCGTACGTCCCCAAATTAGCAAATCTAACGCCCCAGAACTTCGCCCTATCGAAGATTTTTTGGAAAAATTGGAAACGGCGAATCTACTCGAGTAATTTTCGCCGAATAAATGTACATATAAATTCAAATGATTAAAATAGAATTAAATAAAATGCCGACATCTATGTTTACGTCAGCCATAAGCAAAGTTCCACGGAACTGTCGCAAAGCATCTGGCAAAGGAGTAAAAAACATTGTTAATAATACTATTATTTATAAACATTTTTAACAAAACAGAATTTTTATTACTTACATAAAATGTTGTTTAGAACTTTGTCCAAATTTCAATCCGCATACGTTATTTTATAAGTAGGAGAACCTGCAACCATTGACGTGTCAACCCTATACTTTTTCGGCGCCATTCCATTCAAATACAAATGTAGGTAACTCACGCACCAATGCCTGCCACAACCTTTCGTCATAGGCGCTCAGTGTCCCTAGACAAGCTTACCGCTAACGTAAACGATTATCGAAAACTGACAAAAGTTATACAGTTGACATAAGCGCTCAACTCGACCGCCCGGGAGCTTTCGTCAATCCTGTATAGTCACGGTATAAAAAGGGTTCGTCACTTTTTCTATTTCAATGCTAGTAGCACTCACGGTATGAAAAGGTTCGTCACTTCTGGACCTTAGTAAGGTCCAAAAGTGACGAACCTTTTCATACCGTGAGTGTACATTTTCGATAACGATAACATTCTCGCAAAGCATATTGTCTAGGGCCTCTGGTCTTTTTTGCGCTGTCAACCGTAGCCGTCGTTAGTTTTAAACCAATGGTGGGGATATGTCCATCAATGGCGCTAACGTTAACTAAGGTTAACGTTACCAAGTACCTAGACATGACAATCTAAAATACTATTTTGTATGATAACATTGATAACTAAACCCCGTTATCTAACGCTCAGTTTGGGAGCAAGTGATGGGGCAATTTCGATAATCTGAATCGATAAAAAATGAAGTTGATTTATTCACTCCCTAACATATCAAAAGATTTAATTTATATTTAACAGAGCTCTGCTTAGTGATTTGTTAAATTATAATGAAATTAAAGAAAACATTTTTTTTTGTTTATTTTTGATTGTATGTTTCATAATTAATTAAATTATTAATTCATTTATTAAGGGAAACAATCGGCAATATATAATACATTATAGTTAATACATTGTAGCAAGAACATTGGCCAAAACACTACTGAATTAAATACAGTTGTTGCTCAAGCAGACATTATAAACTAAAGAAACTTTGGTTAATTGTTTCAGATTTTGACCATGCATTAAGTGAGAAACTCATAATAAGTACATAAATGGTACACTCTCATCTCATAAAAAATTAACAATATTTTATCCAAATGATATGAAGTCAAACTTCGTCGCCTGCTTGTAAAAATCCATTTTAAAAATGAAAATGATTTATCAACCTCTGCAGATGTATGTATGCAGTTTTTGTTTACAATACTGTTATCAATTTTGAACTTCCTTATTTTCGATCAACGGATTAATAATTTTTACAGACTTAAAGCCTGCATTTTTTCTTAATATGTTCGTTAAGCAACATCACTATTATAGCGTGTCCCCAAACTGAGCGTTAGATAACGGGGTCTAATGATAACCAATCATCGTGGGGATCTCTAGCAAAGGCCCAGTAGTGGACTTCCGTTCGCTGATATGATGATGATGATGATGCTGATGATGATGATGATGATGATGATGATGATGATGATGATGATGACGACGACGATGATGATGATGATGATGATGATGATGATGATGACGATGACGATGACGATGACGATGACGATGATGATGCTGATGATGATGATGAAGATGTTGATGATAATGATGAGGATGTACGTACCATAAAGATATGGTTTCATTATGACAGCAAAAAGCTAGCTGCTATTTACATGAGAGGGAGGCAAACGACAATGCCGGTTACCTGATGGGAAGGAATCACCACCGCTAAAAAGCAAAACACCCACAACTCAACTTTAGTGGATCAGTAAATAAAACCAACAAAAAATTAGCAGAATTTTATTAGAGTAAACGTAAACGAACCTACAAAGCTGCTGGGTAAAACACGACGATTAATCAATTCATACAATAATTTCAATTATTTAAAAATACAATAAGTTAATACATTATAAATATTAAGTAACAACAACGCTAACATATAACGTATTTGACTAATGGAGTTGGTATGGAAAGACATGAATACTTGTTACTAGTTAGCAAGCCGCACATGGGTTGTGAAAACATCCCGGCAGTGTCGCGCCTCAGGGTTGTTCGTTGAGCAGGGCCTGCAGCCAGGCGTCGGGGTCGGGGAGGTCGCCCAGCAGGCCGGCGGCGTCGCAGAACTCGGCGAAGGACGCACATGGCAGGAGCTCGTCGGTGAGAGTGGTCACGATGCGTTCTGCTGCCTTCGCGTTTGCTTCGTCGTTATTCCGGATGTACTCGGCGAGCTTCACTGACCACTGGTCTATAGTCGTTGCCGATACGTTCTGGAGGAAAAAACAAGCCCTGAATATGTGACGACCGATATGACGCAGACACCAATACAATGTGTGCGCATCTAAGGTTAAGTTACCGCCGTTCAGTTTTTCAACTAAAGTAAATTAACACTAACGACAACGAAAACGTTGATAGAAGGCACAGTACAAATGATATTTTTAGTGATTTTTGAGAAAGATAACCCATTTTTTTGGGTTGTCGCCTGTAGGGCCAAAGACTTAAGTCCTTGCTTTTGTCAGCAGGATATTGAAAATTACATTTAAAAGGGGCAGAGATGAAAATCCCTTCCGGAGACCTGGGAATGGAGGGTCCAGGTACTGCCGGGCTCGTTTTCCCTTTTTTTTGTTACACTTTACGAGTTACAAGACGGCAATATATTTGCCGCTCTCCATCTACAACACATCTATAACATTTTTGACAGCGCATTGGGGGAAGTGCGGGCAACTTACTCAGACTGTCGAGAATAAATGTAGGTATTTATAGAAATAGTTAATTTTATTTATTCTATATACGAATTACCTAAACAATACATGTGTCTTAGTGCACAAATCAAATTACACAAAGTCAAATCCGGGAATGCAAAAGTGCAAAACTCAAAGATATGCGTTGTGTTTTGAAACCCTAACTAACTGACCTATTGTTGGCCGCCTACTGATTATTGGCCTCATGAACTTTAACATAACGTAATAGAGACGATAATTCAATAATCACTAGGTGCCACTTGGTATTTAAGGGGCCAGTTACTAGGTGTTTTACCCTAATAAACTTTTTTGTAAACTTTCAAGCGAAGCAAATTACTTAAAATCTTGTTCTAAATTTACAATTTCCTAAGGCTGGGTTTTATAAAGATCCGTTAGATCGAATTTCGGTCTGGAATGTCAAAACTTGTATGAAGTTACTAAAATTTTATCTGACATATTTACTAACGGACCTTTGTTAAACCGGGCTTAATAGAACCAGGGAGTTTTACTAACTGTTTTTTTGTTTCGGAATTACTAGCCTCTTAATTTATGTTATTACTAGATAAAATGTAACAAAACTAAGTTTTTGTAAATGTATTAAAATGTATGACGGCAAATATCTTGCCGCTACCGATATAAGGGTTAACGCTTTATTTAAATACTGTGCCATAGCTCTTAGAAGGTGCTTCGGGTTTGTACTTGTCTCTCACTCGGTCTCATACGCTCTTAATGAGAGCGAGTGAGAGAGAAGTACAAACCCGAAGCACTTTCTAAGCGCTCACAGACTGTACTAGCGACCCGCCCTCAAATCGCTCCGGTTTATGTGAGTTTTCTGTAAAACCAAAATAAAAACCTTCCTCTTGAATCACTATCTATTGATGAAATGCATAAAAATCCGTTGCGTAGTTTGAAAGATCTAAAAGTACATTCAGAAGGAACAAAGGCGGGAAGCTACTTTGTTTATTTACTATGTAAACATTATTTAACTGCACTCTGAACCTTATCATTAAACGTACTCGTCGAAGCTTAAACCTGTAAAAAGTCGTGTATTATTTAACGGCACTCTGAACCTTATCTTTAAACGTAAAAAGTCGTGTGAAATTAAGCCTTCAGTAGAAAGCATCGTGTTTGACGGCCAAGGCTTTAGAACGATCTAACTAAACAGTTGCATAACCGAAGACAGTTTTCAAGTCGTGTCAATGCCACGACGCGGTCGTGAGAGACCACCACTTGACAGGTGAATCATAAATAATATTTGAACTCATAATTCATTTTAGAGTGACGGAGGTTACCGAGTGACGGGCTTGATGCACCGCCGTTGGGATTGTGAGGCATCATTGGGAAATTGTGAGAGATATTGTAAGACATGACAATGATTGGGCTTCGCGGGGGGTCTGTGCAGGTTCCAACGCCTATAAGTTCAAGTTCACATCATTTTTAATTGGAATTATCACGTTTCTACTACTGGCAGACGGCATTAACAGTTTGTTTACGTATTATACATTTATAATACATCCCCCCTAAAAGCGAATTAGCCCATAAATATAAAAAAATAAAACAAAAGCTTTATAAAAAAAATTACCCATGCCTGTATCTTTAAGCAGAGATAGGTATAGGCAGAGCTAATTTGCTTACTTGAAGCATATTCATTCATGCGTGAGTGAGATGGGAATACATCAATGAATGAACATGCATCAAGTTTAGGCTAATTAGTCCTACCTATCCCGATCTCTGGCGGTTCCGTAGTCAACCCTGTCCGTCTGTCCACGGTTTAACTCAGAGACTCTTGGTACTACAAAGATGCAATGTGGTATAGTTAAGTTGGGCATTCACGACCGCTCCAACAAGCCGAATACAATGTCAAAACTGTAGCGTTTAAAAGTACTTGGCGCGGTCCGTTGGATTTCCAAATGGACGGAAAACCAGCGCGACGCGCCAACGCGCAACCCGAATGGAACCGAGAATGTCGAAATTCAACGTTGGAACACGCTACGCCGCCGCGCCAAGCCAATGGTCATCGTGAATGAGTTCTCTGGCTGCTATTTTCTAACCAGTCTGCTCTGTGATGTCGTATGGCGTGGCGCGCCCGTGAATGTGGACAAAATATTATGCCCATCCAGTTGTATACTCTCCATGAGTGAATGCTCAGTTTTATACATTTACATTTCGCCGAAAAAGTTTGAAAATAATATCTTGAATAAAATATTTTTCGGTTGCTTTTTTCGGAATCCTACCACTGTGCATGGACCGCCATACTCTTGCCCGGTTTTTTGTTGAATAGGAGAACGAGGAGCATAAACGTTACTGTATTATCAGGTTTAAGAATCAGATATTGAGAGTAGATTTAAGGATACCGTGACTGCATGTTATTAGCTGCGAGCAGACATTTACGTGTGAACCCACCTTGAACATGACATTGTAAATCTGGTCCACGATGGCCACGAAGAGCGCGTAGGGCTTGTAGTCAGCCCACGGCCGCGCCGGCCGGTTCTTGGTCGCGAGGGCGCGCATGGCAGGCCCTCCCGGCGCCAGCGCGCGAACGTGCCCGATGATAAGGAGACGTTTCAGCGTGTCGATTTTGTGTGCTTTCCATCTGTTACCAATAAATTTTATTGTAAGGGAATAAGGAGACTACATCGCTCGACAATGCAAAATGTGATTATTCGACTTTGTTATATGTTTCTTGTAATCTAGTGATAGTATGTTGTAGTATAGGGACTGACTTGACGGTGGGGTAGACGAGTATCATCTGCGTGGCGTAGTAGAGCGGGCCGTCGGCGTCGTGCGCGGAGGTGAGCAGCCGCGCCGGCGCCCACGCCAGCGACGTCTCCAGCGCCGCAACCTCGCGCGCCACCAGCCGGCTCCTGAATACAAATCCGGTTACACAGTCGCTGCCTACTAAATGAACCACTAGACGCCTGGCGTGTTGCTCAATATGTTAATTCTATATATTGTTAGGAAAAAACATTCCATATTATTATATCTTTACAATACTGTAATTTATTATACCAACCGATAGGGTCATTTTAACCCCAATGCCCTTCATCTAGGTTGGCCTCTTTGTACTTAAATATAATTAACGAAGTTTCCACGGTGCCTCAAACTCCTACTCAAAAAAGCTTGAGTTAATATCTGTAAACTGATATTGCGTGTTATTTATTAACGTATATTAATACGTTATTGTAAAACCCACCGAAATATCATACCGGAACTGGGTTGAAAAAGGTGTACGCAAAAAAAGGATGCAATTTTTGTGTGCAATACCGAATGTAAAAAGAAATAATAAATTGAACTAAAGTGGTTACATTTTTTCATAGCTAAAATCGATATCAATGAACCTTTTTTTTTCGGATAAGTTCATTATAATATATACAGGGTGTCCCAGAAACCGACGTCAACCCGCCTAGGGCCGATAGAGCAGCTAAAAAGCTATCGGTTTAACCCCTATGTATGTTCAGCGATTTTTGCTAGTTTCGGAGATATTGATCATTGTAATCTGAATTTTTGTAATTTTCCCTTATGTCCATGTTTCGAAAAATCATTAATTTCATGTTTTATTTCATAAGTTTTCAGCGGGATTTAACATAATTAGAATCATTACGAATCTACTATTTGCCCGTTTTTTTTGAGATTTCACGTAAAGTGATTTTTTCCATACAAAGTGAAAAGCAAACACTGGGATACCTAGTATGCAGAAACAAACTTTAGGTGATTACTTAAAAAAAAAACTGAAAAAAAAACAGGCAAATAGGTTTAGAAATTTCGCTGATGCATAATGATTCTAATTATGTAAGATACCACTGAAAAACTTATGAAATAAAACATGAAGTTAATGACTTTTCCAAACATGGACATATGGGAAAATTACAAAAATTCAGATTAAAATGATCAATATTTCCGAAACTAGCAAAAATTGCTGAACATACATAGAGGTTAAATTGATAGCTTTTTAGCTGCTCTGTCAGCCCTAGGCGGGTTGACGTCGGTTTCTGGGACACACTGTATATTAATACCTTAAACGAGCAATTCTTGTGTATAATGTATATTTATTTATCAATTAGGTGGATTTGTGTATTACAGAAAACATTTCAAAACTTGCTAAATTATTGATGTAAACGATACGATTTAAATAATTTACTGTCATTCATTGCGTTTTTTTTTCCACATAAAAACACCATCTAGACCTTACCATACAATGGCAATAGTTCTAGCGTGATGGATGTTAGACGATTTATGATACATTATTTTATAGAATATATATACGTAGGTAAGTTAAATTAGGTTAACAAATTTATAACAGAATACGAATCGATTACATTTCCTTTATTAACCTTGATAATCGGAAAAAAATAATGCGATTTTAACTTGCAACATCACTAAATTTGCCAAATGACATCTGTCACAGGAACAATAAGATTTTCAGGAATAAAAAAACAACTGAAGGACTCGCGACCAAAAGCTGAAACAACCGATGGAGTCGCGACCAAAAGCAAATGTACTTTATGTTAAAAGCGCCCCCTATAAAAAATTATATTGTATGATGGCGTTTTATGGCATTTTATGAAGGCTCTTTAATGTGACGCCGCTCTCAGTGCGTTTGCGGCTTTGTAGACGTCAGCGGCCCATAACCATAACATTGGTGATATGCCAACGCTGGTTGACGCTGGCTAACGTGGCTGACGAGGCCGGTGTACTCACGTGTTGACCACGTAGAGCGCCATGTGCAACAGCGCGGGCACCAGCTGCATGTTGGAGAGCGGGCCGCCGCCGCCGGTGTCGTCGTGGAAGGTGCGCCCGCGCGCGAAGCGCCACAGCAGCATCTTAAGGTCGTGGATGGTACTCGTGTTGCTGATGTCACGGTGGCCCGTGCACTCCTGCGCAACACTCATCATTACGATCGTCATGCCAGTAGATACATATCGCATTCGTAATTAACTCTAGGTGATATCCTTTGAAGAAAACTACGCCCTAAACAAAGACTATTAAAAGAAGGGAATTAGCAACATAAGTGGGCAAGAATTGAAGAAAGTTTATGCACAAAAGTGATTTACGATTAAGATAGAAACAGTTTAATATTTGCCTCTAACTTTTCAACTTATACTGACTTTGTGGTTCTGTGCGTGTGAGTTCCCAGGGTAGTGGTTGTGGTGTTAGGTACCTGAAGATAAGTTGTGTGCCTGGCGAGACAGCTCGCAAAGGCAGATTCTGGGACGTGCGGCCCCCACAATGGCAGCAGCCCGTTGCATCTCGTCGACGCGTTCTGCAAAGCCGCGCTCTCCCATTCGTCTCTGCTTTGATACCAATACACATTATTATAGCAATCGGCCGGAGCGCTAGTCACAACACAACCAACCATCGGCTCTCACCTTCTCCTTTATATTTATTTATTTATTAGTATATAAAAAGGGAAAAATGCGCGTGTTTAAACACGTTTTTTCAGAGTTGAATTCGTTTCTTCTGCAATTCTATTCGTAAATTACAATACAGTACAGGAAGAAAAGTTCAGATGGGTCAGGTTAGCTAAAGGGTGAATTGCAAAAATATTGTACATAGTTTAGGCACTGGTCCCACCGCCGGCGAGTGAGATATGAACTATCGACTTTTTTCTAGCCCAAGAAACGAACAAAAGATAATCGCTTCCGTGTAAATAAAAGAGAGAGATATATATTTATAGTTCATCGCTCGCTGTTCACACTGCCGGCGAGGACACTCTCTCAACGCCCGGCGAGTAAGCTATAATTCCATAGAATTTTTACTAGCCTCCCGCCGGTTGTCAACTGTTTCTAGTACAGAATTTTACTAGTTGCTCGCCGAGCTCGCCGATATCTGGCGGTGGGACCGCTGTTTACTAGTTGACCGCAGCGATAAAAGCTATCGACTATAAAACTAGCTCAGCTAAGTCGTCCGCGAACACTCGCTTTATAGCCGAGCGTCAAAACTATCAAAACTTTACTCGCTTCTCGCCGATCGCCCACTCTTTTTGTAGTTTATAGTTCTACTAGCTTATAGTCTGTAGCCGGCGGTGGGCCCAGTGCCTTAGGAGTTAATTAAGATAACGTTAAATTTCTTGGATTGTTTTTCCTTTGTGTAACGATAATTATCCATATAATTATATGACTAATCTTACAAAGGAAAAAGTTAAGGGCTTCACAATCCTTTTTTAATTGAGCCCTAAAAGAAATCTTCCTGCCATGCAAAAATGTCTTCGGGAGACCATCGCTCGCTTTTTAAATTATATTAATCGACATATACAAACTTGAGGATAAAATATTAGCCTGCAAAAAAATATCAGTTTTGGTAAAAAAAAAATGACAATGGATTTCTCATTTGACATTTTTATCAAGGATCAAAAGACTCTTTAGGTCCAACCAAAGTCAGGGTACTAGATAAGTCACAATCCGTCTAATTACTAAAACAAGTTAGCGAGTGTAAGAGACCATCCTAAGGTAATTTTGTAGGGGGTCAAGGATTCTGCTTCAGCCGCCCATACTATCCGGCTAGCACATGTTGTCCGCGACTTGTTTGTCGCTGGGATCTCCCTTTCTTTCTAGTCTGTACCGATAGAGACACACTCAGGGACAAGCGAGAAAATACAACTTGTGCTACCCGTGCTGCATAGGGTATAGGCGCGATATGAAAGCTTCGGCACGTTTGGACCTTAAGAGGATTGTGAGCCTGAAAATTTATATACAAAATGCGATAACGTTTCTCTCCCTTAAACCTAGGCCGAGTTTTACGATTATTGAATATGTCGCGAATATTTTGAAAAACTATGTCTGTACGTTTTCCTTCAGAAAAATATACATACTTCTTAGCACGAAACTAATTCAAAAAACAATACAGTAAACAAATAGTACAGACCTAGTTTTTCATAATCACTACAACATCTTCAAAAATACTGAAAATCGGACCTGATTTAGATAGAGTGTGACAGACGTTATAGCTCGAAGAAAAATTGTATGGAAAGTATTTGACAGCTAAGCGATTTAAACATCGCTTCACAATCCTCTTAACATAGAGTTGCAAAGTACAGAACCTTTTCATCCCGCAACCGCACAAACAAAAGTTCAACAACACCATTCAGATCTTTGTATTTCATAGACAAATAAGTCTCAACAGTCAATCCAAACGAGAAGCATAATCTTGCAACA
The DNA here is from genome assembly GCA_948252455.1 of Acleris cristana. Taxonomy (NCBI): domain Eukaryota; kingdom Metazoa; phylum Arthropoda; class Insecta; order Lepidoptera; family Tortricidae; genus Acleris; species Acleris cristana. Next base: position 15,150,308 of record OX411772.1, on the reverse strand, counting down.
CGGATACAAAAACCGAGGAAAACTTCGATGCACTAAGGATACTAATCAATAACTTTCCATTGAGCTTATAATCTCTTTTATCTAATACTTCTGTCTCGGTTGGGACCACGTTAGGACGTTCATAGCTATTACAAATTCACTAACGGCCGGTTCCAATATTTAATTAATCTCTTATCTACAGTAGCATAAGCCACCCATGACGTCGTTGAGGTGGAAAATTAAAAAAAAGACAAATAAGAATGTCATTGGAATCATTATGTCAATTAGATCTAAAGGTAAGTAGAAATACACTGCGAATCGGAAACACGTAACACTCAACGGTTGGTTTCAACACCGATTGTCGTGGTTTGCACACAACTACATAATAAATTTGCCACCGTTAACAAGGTGTAGCGACAAGTGTCGAGACTACTTAACTGAAGCCAGAGATATATTAATCATTGGAACGTGTCGTAAGTATCAATTAACTACGGGTGATAGCAGAAATAAATTACATGCCGAAATTAGTGAATAGTCAACATAATACTTCTAGTCGTCCTTTTTTCTTCTTTTATAGTATTTTAATCAGAGGGAGGTAAAGTAGCTCCTTCTTAGCTAACTTTATCTGCTTCAAGTCAAAGATTCGAAATTGATCGATCTTGCATATTTTCAGCGTCATCTTTAGAAAAAATATAAGTTTTTTTTTTGTATATTTTCAATGCATGAAGGCCCGCCCCGCCATTTAGATTGACGTTGGACGTTTACGAAAATTGAGGTAAAATTATGAAGTAGGGCGGGTGATAGTGGATTAAAAGCACTATAATATAAGCTTTTAGATTACATGCTCATGCGCGCAATAACGAAAGTGATTCTACAGGGAAGCAGGGAACGATTCAAACGAAGATTGGTATTGACAGGGTCACGTGACTTCATACGTATGTTTCACAATTGATGAACGTGATCCTCTTACATTGAACACGGCTTGTGATCAGAAAGGTTCGTTTTAAATTTTTTCGCGGATTGCCTAGCTGCGTGACTTATTTTGTTGTTATTTTTCACATCGATGTAAGTATTTTAAATTCAGCATGTCTTAATGCAGTTATTGAAGTTTAAATAATATGTAGATAATCCGAAAAGAACCTTACTGAACCAGTGCCTTATACACCTTCGCGAACAGTCAGCAAATCTAGTCACATTTAGTGTCCTTATTAACAGCCCCCTCTCAAGTCTCTGCTTCCTCTCTCTAAACTTTGGAAACCTTTTTTGAGACCACTCTTTTTTTTTTGTTTTGAGACCAGACTCTTAACAAGGACCCCGGTCTTAAGCCAGGCGGGAGTCTAAACACACGTGACTCGGTATAGACGTTCCATCCAGATGATTTATCGGAGTAGATACATACCAGTTGCACCTGTACCGTCAATGTTAGTGGCAACGATTGGAGAGGAATAAAAAATGCACTTTATCAAACAAGAAGTAAGAAAATGGTATAAGAGCAAATTGACCCAAACAATTGACCACTGTTTTTTTTTTCAAGTAATCAAATTAAGTTGCATCTTTACTGTTCAAGTCGTAAATAGCAATAGAAAGTTATAAAAAACACCATTGTACCGATGGTATATCATAGTTTCGACTACGTACGCTCGGAATATCATGCTATCGAATGTTCGTTGGCTCGACTGTTACTGGATCAAATATTCGCTGGGTCGAAAAGCGTAGAAACAATAAATCGTCAAATCGAAATTGAGGATTTAGATTGTCATCCCATAGAAAATCTCAGACACGTATGTTCATTGGCTTGACTGTTACTGGATCGAATATTCGCTGGGTACGAAAAGCATAGAAACGATAAATCCTCAAATCGAAATTGAGGTTTAATAACCATAACCATATAATTCTAGATTACGTTTTGTCGATTGTACATATTTCGGCCACAAGTATTTCGATCCAGCGAATATTCATTACAATAACAGTCGAGCCATTGAATTTTCGATACACCCCTGATCGAAACTATACAATTCTAGATTACGTTTTGTCGATTGTACATGTTTCGGCCACAAGTATTTCGATCTAGCGAATATTCATTACAATAACAGCCGAGCCCACGAATATTTGATAGCATGATATTCCGAGAGTACGTAGGCGAAACTATGATATACACTCCATTGTACCCATGTTATCTCCAATTTACAAAGACACCGCTGCATTGAAAGTCTAAAGGTATGTGTGTAAAATACTTTCCACACTCTCTTCTAACGCCACGCCTTTAATAATTTTAACATTACGAAGAAAAGTAATGTGACTCTCACAAACATGACTTATTTTGGTATCTTAAACTTATTATTCAAGATTCATGGCATCTAAACATGTTTTAAATATATTCGTTTGTCCAATTAAATCGTTCCTGAGTACGTCGCAAACCATCTCTATCTTCACTAAAGAAGCACCTTTTATATAATAATATGGTGGATCAACTATATCCCAATAGTAGCTTGATAACCAAGGGTTGAAAATGACCCATTTCAACCGAGATATTTCTGGCGCTCGAACGTAGTGAGATGGGTAATTTCACCCGAGTTAGACACTCTACTTTTCATTTCGACTGTGAGGAAAATAAAAATATATTTAATACTGTTTCCCGCTTTTTCTATTGCAAACTTTTTTTTTCTAGATTCGGAAAAAAGTTAAAATACACATACTGCCAACATTAGAAAAGTGTCATCGAGTTGGTCACGACCAAGGAGCTTATATACAAAAGAGGTTGAACGCCGAACGAAGAAGTTTGACCTATATTACGTATTTAAATATTCCATCACTTTCTTTCACATGTCACAAATGACTTCCATCTCATTCTTACCCTAACTAAAGAAAGAGATGGAATATATTCGTGACGTAATATAGGTTATAATTCTTGTTCGGCGTTCAACCTCCAGTGTTGTATACAAGTTCCTTGGTCGTGAGTCGTGACCAACTCGATTAAACTTTTCTAATGTTGGCAGTATGTATATTTTCTAGATGGCCATGCCGAAACGTGAAAAAAAAGTGTCATGCTATGCTATCAATGGCATTATGGCGGGCAGCAGAATAGAGGAATAATTTTAAACGATGATTTTCTGTAATGCGAAAAAAATTGACCGCCGTAAAATTATTTTAATATGAAACTATAGATCGTAATAAATACGTCGTTTAACGTATAGCCGAGTTCAGATATATGAAGTTCTACCATGTATTTTTTGAATTAGCCTTTACAAATAACTGGTAACGCTCGTTAAGGTTTCTAGTACTTATCAGGACAACGCCCATATAGTGCAACTAATAACCGTTCGAAATTTTTGGCAATTAGTCCCAACTGATAGTATTGGTTGATAGTAACTATTAGGTACTCGTAGAAATGCTCCTTACACCAAATTGTAGCGCATTTAGTCTTGTTAATTTCGTTAACATACAACTTTGCTATATACACCAAAGTTTAGAACATATTTTTTAAAACAGAGCCCGTCGCAGCACCCCAACATCGATAACTTGTTTTTTCAAGGGTTTGCAATGCAAAATGTATAATTTTGCTGAAGTATGGCGGTAAAATCAATAGCGACCAGCGACCAGCGAATAGCGATAGTGGTGTTCTATATCGACCAGCCTCATTGGATCGTCGAATGAAGTTACACTCTGTATATAAAGAAAAGAATACCAGCTCTTTGTACAGTTTCAAAAGGAAATAATGATTTAGTGTCATTAGGTACAAATGGAAAATCGTCCACTTGAAATTATACGTCAGTTCAGAAAAATGACCATTTGAAATACAACAAAAAGGAAAATTGTCCATCCTGAATGACGTCTAAAATGGAATCATGTCCCATGGTAAAATTGTCCAATATGATATTTGTCTATTTGTATTTACGTAGGTACACTCAAAAATATGACCAATTGTAAATACGTTCTACTTGAAATATGTACAATTTATATTATATTTATATGGTCTTAATTCATATTAGACTACATTGACTTGTGCGTATTTCATTTTGCTCATAATTAATAATGGACAAAATTCCATTCGGACTTAATTAATTTTACAACGAAAATAAATTTGGTCATAAATACTTTTTAGCACAATTACATTTTGACTAATTTCACTTTGGATACTATTACTTTTGACCTAACTTCAGAATGGTTATTTCACGTGGACGATTTTCCATTTGTACCTAATGACACTAAATCTAAATAATTATATGATCGTTTCATTTTGAAGCATGCTGCAAGCTGAAAAGCGTAATATCCAGATGGTTATTACGCATCTTTAGCGACAATACAAAGAAGTGACGTTAAAGAAGTTTCTGATGATAGAAACTGAAACTTTATATCATATCTTAGCGATTTTGGCATCATTTATAAAGCTTTTGTAAAGTAAAGTAAAGTTAGGAACCTTTCGAACCAGGAGCCGTAAAGTGTTCAGGGCAACCAACTCGAACGAGTCTTATTCTTTATCGACGAAGTAAACTGACAGTGAGGTGTATTTAACAATTTAACTTCCTTTATCTGTTGTTATAGGTCGACACACGTAAAAAGAGCTTCGAACGGCTGGTGGAGGGAATATGTTTGCGCATGTTGTTTTCTTACAAACCAATAACGTGGCAGCAAAGCGGAGCTGTTTACACTCCCCTCATCGCCCCCACCAATTTGGTCCGTTATTTACTCACTGCGCAGGAAGGTTGGTCAGGGCTCTTTTTACGTGTGTCGACTTGTACCTGTCATTACTTGTGGGTACAAATATCATAACGATTGGTATATTGTTGAGTTGTGGTCGCGCACGTTACCTGGCGCGCGCCAGCCGCACGGCAGCCATGTGGCACTCGACGTGCACGATGTTGTAGTGCGAGACGGTGGTGTAGCCGAGCGTCTTGCGAGCTCGCACTTCGAACTCCTCCACTGGACACCGCTTCGTGAATGTGTAGATGCCAAGCACCTGTCAGAATACATTCATTTAATCCATCTGTTACGAGTTGCCTGTGGGCACCGCTCGCGTGAAGCCTCATCTCGGACTTCTCTGGATATGTAGCATTAGAGAGTATTTAGACAAAGCTAACATTAGCATTTAGTTAAAAGATAAAGACAAAAGACAAAAGACATTTATTCAGTAAGTAGGCAGAACGGGCACTTTTACACGTCAAGAATCAAGAGGAGACCACTGCTGAGAAGAAACGTCGCAAGAAACTCAGCAGTCAGTCATTTTGTAAACATAATATTTCATATTAAAATGGTACGGTCACGGACTTTAATTGATTAGCCACTTGCCACTGTTCGAATTTTAGCCGTGTAATGCAAATCGGGTTCAGTCGGTTTTACTCGTATATCCAGACAAGGAAAGTCACAGGAAAGCTTTTTATCTTTGTCAGCGTGTTTGACAGGCAAGAAGTGCCATTTCTGATAGCAAGAAATGTTATTTGCCAAAATCATTGTCAGAGTTGTTTTTGAAATTTAGAATGGCATTTCCAACTGTGAAGTATATTTATTTAACATCTATATAGCCGCTAGCAAATTATCGAATTATCTGTAATACATACTTCTAGATATCACCGTCTTATGGCCGAACTCTATATTCAAACCGCGGATAGATAGGCTTACTTCGGATTAAAATTTGACACATTTTGTATGGGCAAGTGTCAAATTTTAACCCTTAGTAAGCCTTATCAGTCTATCCGCGGATTGAATATAGGGTTTGGCCGTTAAAGTAAATCGTGTCAGTTGGTAATGTTGGTATTGACAACAAGTTGTGCGCTTTTTATGGGTAATTAATTCAATTATGGCAACCCGACGGAACTAGCGCGGGACAACCATTTTCCATTTAGAGATGGAGAGATTAGAGCAGTGTTTGACATGTGTCTTCTTACCCCTCTACTCCAGGAATATGTTTCTATTGTTTTGATGGTTAATATAATCAGGTTTAAACAACATTCACTATTGGATCAAACTGAACTCAGTGTTTATTGGTCGTTACAAAAGAGTTGCTATGGTCACGTTTCAATTAACCCGATTTGCATTACACGGCTGAAATACGAACAGTGGCAAGTGGCTGATAAATTAAAGTCCGTGACTGTACCTACTACTTCGTCTAGCATTATATAATGCTATCGAAATTTAATTAAATATAATATCAAATAAAATTCGTTGTTCAACAGGAAAACATGCCAAAAATCTTAGGAGAGAGATTCAGTGAAAAAAAGGAAAAACACCTACTTATGTGTATATTAGACGGTGCAAGACGACCACAAAAAAGGTTTGGATGTGTTTTCCTACATCAACGGTGTCTTCTAGACAAGATAAAGCTTTTGCATTTGAAAAAAATATTATATACTAAGTTTCGAGTTCAGGCCAAGCATTTTTGTCTGTTAGATAGTCCTCGACCCTAATACGCTTTGGAGCATTCCATGAAAAACGGTAACTTAATTTTATTTTTAATTCACCTTTGTCTCGTGTTTCGCTAACATTTTCGAAAATATCACCTGTTTCAGACTATATTGATTTGCTGTCGCTTACGTGACGTTTGGTTTACACCTAGTTTCTTTACAAACTTAGACATAATATCAAAAGTAGTTCATGGTTTTTTTAAGTACACATTTAGCTTTGATATTTTATTATTAACAAATGACGGAACCTCAAATGAAAGGAGTACCAGAGCTGTAAAGTCTTAAAATCGAGTACGAATGTCGATTACATAACCATGGAATGCTCCTTTAAACATTAAAGACTTATTCAAGTAATTTTCAAGTGCTGGAAAGTGTAACTTTAAAACAACGTCACGTACTTTGTTATAGAAATGAATGCATTGACCAACAAATGATTTATACAGGGTGTCTTAAAAACCTTTCAACATATTTGGCGGGGTAATAGTTCGCACGATTCTGATCACGGGGGTATGGTTCATTTTTGTTTCTGTTAAAGTAAAAAAAAAAGAAGGTTTAATTATATTCATTTTGTAACTTGATGTATCGCAGCCGATATCTTGACCTTGACATTTTGACGTTGATTACTATACTACTCCAAACGCTCGTAGTAACTAACGTCAGAATTCCAAGTTCAAGGTCAATGACCATACCTACGTTGTTTACATGGTATGTAAACAAACAGTTCGCTCCATGTAAACAAAAATAAGTTAACATTTAAAAAAATAATGGTAACTTTTAGTGCAACTTACTGTATTTTTATTTTTGCAATTTGAACACTAGCTGGTTTTAAAATTAAATGTGAAATCACCAGATCTCTTTTTCATGCTTTGCCAAGACTGATCATATCGTCCGTGTTATATTACTGTCGAAATCTAACCATTTACCATTGTTTTCGGCTCTAAACTGGCCCATATAACTGGTTTACAGCAAAAATAATTACGACTAAAATATCTGAAAATAACATAATTTAACAATGACATCTAATGACAGCCATAAATTCATAGACAGACATCTAAAAGTTCGGATAGACATGGATTGAACGATCAGAGGCCCTACTTTGAAAATCGAAGTTCGAAGTTAAGGTAGCTCCATCCCTGTCACTCGTCATTTGTGACTAAATCGAAAGAAAGGGATGGAGCGAACGTAACTTCGAACTTCGATTTTCAAAGTAGGGCCTCTGATTAGTGCTCTCCGTATTGATCCGTAATGCAAAACATTTAGTCGATGGATATAAAGGCCGTCGCATAATTGATTATAATTATTTATGATGTCACACACTTACCATAGAGAAAACAATACCAACCTTTCCCAGGCCATGGAATCGACAATCTTACGTAGTACAGCGCGATAGCTCTTAGAAGGTGCTTCGGGTCTGTACTTCTCTCTCACTCGTTCTTAATAAGAGCGTATGGTAGCGAGTGAGAGAAAAGTTCAAACCCGAAGAACCTTCTAAATGCTCACAGACTGTGCATATTTTGCACAATTAGGCTAACCTGTCATTATCTTACTCGTTTTCGCAATAGGAAGCTTCAAGAAAATGCCGTGTTATAGCAATAACCGTGTAACGGCCAAACCCTATATTCAAACCGCGGACAGATAAGGCTTACTTCGGGTTAAAATTTGACATTTGCCCATACAAAATGTGTCAAATTTGAATCCGAAGTAAGCCTATCTATCCGCGGTTTGAATATAGGGTTCGGCCATAAGAGTACAAAAAATCCAATACAAGATTTGCCAATTTTATGTGTTTATGGCATCAATAATCCTATTGCTAAACCTGCATCCCTGATAGATTTAAATCAAAGTGGTATAGCTCATAGAGTACTAGTACAGAATCTGGACTAAATGACGAACTTTGCACCAGCTATTCTTCTCTATGTTTTAGATTACGTATTTCTTAAGAAGAAATGAAACAAAAACTAGGCTGTTTTTTCTCCTTCAAATATCACGGACGCAACGTCAAATTCAACGTCGACTCTGACAATGGACCTCTCTTGGACTTTGAATAGAGAGGTGTCGCCGATAGGCCCCTTGTGCTCTACTTTGAAATCCGTAATTCGAACTTCGTCTATTGCTATCCCTTTCGCTCTCGACGCGTAACTAATTCGCAAGAAAGTGATGGGGCGATCCAAAGTTCCAATTACGGATTTCAAAGTAGAGCCCCTGAGGGGCTAGACAAGGCGCATTACGCTAGCTAGCGTTTCTATTCGTTACGTTTTTAAACCAATCGCGTCACTTGTAGATGACGTGATACGAAAAGTCACGCGATCTACCGGTGACGCGATTGGTTTACAAACGAAACGAATAGAAACGCTGGTTAGCGTAATGCATCTTGTCTAGCCCCTCTGGACCAGAGAACTTCAACTTGACTTTGACCAAAACGGTTAATGACCTCTTTATAATTTGCAATTGATTGTTACCTCCAAAATTGCAAATAAAACATTGTTGAATTTATAGAATACTAGCTTCTGCCCGCGACTTCGTCCGCGTAGATTTCGGTTATTGTTATTTACTCGGGAACTATTAAATTTTCCCGTATAAAAAGTAGCCTATATCTTAATCCAGGGAATAAACTATCTCCATTTCAAATTTCATCCAAATCCGTCCAGCCGTTGCAGCGTGAAGGAGTAACAAACACACACACACACAAACTTTCGCATTTATAATATTAGTAGGATAGGATTATTATTTACTTAAATTATCTCTCTCCTTTTCTTTCATATGACAAAAAGTTCATTTTTTTACGTTTAGTTTTAAGTACTTGTTTATGCAATGTCATCATCTGCCTATCAGGGCCAAACTAACGATTTTAAAATTGGTAACAGGATCTGTTCGGTGGGTCGAACCCTGAACCCCAATTTACCACCAACCAACCAATTTTCGACTCCATCATTACATCTGCTGGCCAATTGCCTAACGCACTCGCAATCGCAATCGACTTTAAAGCGGAACAATTGTTTGGATTTTGTATGCAGAATTGCAGACAAGCCTTCGATTTTTAAATTGAAAATGATTGCGATTGCGAGTGCGTTAGGCAATATCCCCTCGGGTCTCAGCAACAACACTGGCGTTGTCAGATCCAATTCAAACCCTGTGACAACATGTAAGATAACGAAAGAATACCTAAAAGCACACAATTTTCTAACTCCTTATGAATGCCATAAATAGCAAAAGGTTTAGGTCTTCTAAAGGTTTCTATGCTACTACTTATTCTATGGATTATTATTGTGAAGGAGAAGACACGTTACATGTAGTATGTAACGGCATCCTCGCTTTGCACCCTCGGCTCACACAAATTAACCAAGTCTCAATCTAGTCTTGTACCTAATATGGATAATGCTTAAATAGCTTCGAAAACATAGATGCTAGCTGTAGGTACTTATTTGTTTATGGTTTCTGAAAAACCCGCCGGAATTGAGATACACACATTTTTAACAATGTATGAAAATTTCAAAACCATTTCGAGGAATAGGCTTCTCGAATCGATCCCTGTAGTTAGATAAAAAACATGTTAGGTACAATGAATTAATTATATTAAAAGAAGAAACTCTTTTGTGGTTTTACATAAAACATATAAAACCTCTCCAATATTTTATTTTATAAGTACAATTTAGATATCTAGCCGGCACCTACATTTGAAGACAGCTGTTGTCATGTCAAATTTATTTGTTTACAAATTTACTGTAATTCTTATGATGAAATTAACATATTAATGAGACCATTTCTCTTTTGAGTTATGTGTGATGAATGTTAATAATTTGTGTGGTGAGGTTTTCCAAGAGGTTCAAAACGACGGCATGAACATTTATTGTAGAAACTCATGATTGGAAGTATGGAATCCGCCTTTACAACAAATTTAATGTGATTGTGTTAAGTACATCTAGTCTAAAAACAAGGGTCATGTAGGAAGTGTTGTATTAATTGAGGTCTAGGTAATAAGCAATGGTTGAATGCTTATATTATACTCTGAAATAATAAATTATATCATATTGCGATTGTTTGTTTACATTATGTTTGAATGACGTTCGTCTATTACGACTTTGAAAACAGATCACAGATAATAAAAAATCGTCTCTAAATCTTAGACGAAGTATACCCGTTCTTTATAAATATCTACGTCATCTTGTCGTTACAAGTAGGTAAGGTTACTTTAATTTAATAAATTATTTTAAATATCAATAATACATTTAATCACGAAATGCTTCAAATTAGTTTCTTATAAAAGGCTATTCGTTCGAATAAAAATGTAAAATCAAGCAATTTTTTTTTTGGTGTAAATACTTATCCCAATTTGTAACGCCACCCTAGTGCTTTTGGAACATCTAAAGGTGCTTTTCCACCGCGGTGCACCGGCGACGCGAGGCAAGACGAGGCGGGACGAGAATTTATATTTGTATTGAAAAATCGCGCAACCTCCTCGCGCGCGCGCTGTGGAAATGGGTGTTTAAATACAAATAAAAATTCTCGCGCCAACTCGTCTCGTCTCGCGACGCCGGTGGAAAAGCACCTTTAGTGAGACACAGTAATCGGGTTTGTCGGTCTCACTTGAACTAAGTTTTCTTGGTTCCCTGTCATCAAAGAATTTGTAACCGCCTTACTGGCTATAACGGTATAATTTTGATTAGCAATTAATAGTTATTAATCGATCCAGTCTGAATATGAGATCCTTGTGCGTAACTTGTTCTATGGACCAGACTGTCAAGTGGATAGTTTCCCGTTCAAAATGCACACACACAATGTCTTTACAGACTTTTTTCCGGAGTTGAATTTTGGCAACATGATCCAATTTTCACCAAAGAATATTGTAGTGTCACCACGAGATGACCTCTTCTCAGCATCTTCTTACTAAGCTAAAAGTACTAAGTTTTATCTTTCTTCTAGGATAAGAATTTTATTCAACAACGTGTATGATGCCAGCTTTTAATAGAATTCTCATAAAACGTTACGTGTATGGACGATTTTATTTTTACAAAAGAATTCTTAAACCTCCTTGCACAAAAAGGTTCAAGATTAAAAAAAAACTTTGTCAAATTGTCAAAGCATAGGTACTCAGACTTTAACGATTCGGTTTAATTGTTGCGCATAATTTATTCGTAGTAATCTCTGGTAGACGCAAATAAATAAAATTAATACATGATTCATAAATATTCTCGTAGAAGAAGTTTAATGTAAAAGTGATAGTGATGTGTGATAGTGATAGTGTATTTTAGTTGTGTACGAGACTGATGAGTAAAACTCGTAATCGTTAGTTACATATTTAAATTATTTCAGATATAAGCCCTTAACAGAGACCGTCTTTTTGTTCAAATTACAGAATAAAGTCTCAGTTTTCTAAACCCCATGCCTCATTTGACCATGAGTAGAAACATTTTCCAGTTTGTTTGTTTACAATACGTTGTGACACATGTTATGAATGAAGTAGTTAAGATGGGGCACACTGAGAGCATCATCAGGAAGGGCGATGACAAATCAGTCCGTAACTCAGTCAAAAATTAACCTAAAAAAAAAATACCAATGTAGGGTTGATCCAAATCATCCACCCTACCTACTGTTAAAAAATGTTGAAAGGTTTTTAAGACACCCTGTATACTTGTACTAGTTGTGACAACTTTTAGTTGTTTAATTAATATTTGTGAAATTGTAAGCTAGGTGTCCTTTATATTAAAACTTAGCTTTATAATTTTTTGTTTATTTGGCGTATGCTATCTAAGCACATCACAGCAGAAATATACTGAATTGTCTCTATAACCTGCCTACACCTGCATCGAAAGAATAAAAGATTTGATTCGATTTAATTTAATTTAAAATAAAATATAATTATATCGATATAAATAGACGAACGAACCTTGGTGGGCTGGTACTTGTAGCCCTCGCGGCAGATGCAGCAGACGGCGCCGGCCTCCTCGGCCAAGTCGGCGACCTGCTGCGTGAGCGAGCACTGCGCTGTCACCTGCCCGCGCTCGTTGCTGCGCATGCCCAGCGCGCCCAGCTGCCGCTCGCGCACCGCCATCGCTAGGCGCTTTTTCTCCTGTTGGCGGAACAAACCAACCTTTACACTGGGTACGACAGGAGCGTTACCACATTTAGCGCCAACAACTCTACGTTACATGAAAAATAAAAGACCCTAATTCTTATTCTTATTCTATATCAATCCATTCGTTCTACCTCATGCAAAATTACTAATAATGATGATTTTTTCACTTCTCATGCTTTTAAAATTTTACTTTGACCCCTACTGAAACCACTAAATAACCTATCACGGTGTTTGTGAATGGAGGATTATCGCCATTCTCAGTGTATAGACAATTTTTAGGGCGTAGAAATAACCTCAAAATGACAACTGTACAAAAATATACAAAAAAAAAGATTTAATTTCGTGAATCATGAGTAATGATTACGAATATGAATCTATTTAATTATATTAAGGATGAATTCATTTAGTTTAGTCCAATTATTTTTAAAATAATTTTCATGTTTGAATCCGTTGGCTAAATATGCAAGCATTAAAAGCTTTGTTCAAATAAATATTGTATTTATTTTATAGAATTTCGTTTTTTTCCTCGCATTTAAAGTGAAAAGTAGAGTGTTTAACGCGAGACTAAACAACCATATTGACACTCGAACTATACCCACCACGTATCGGTCGGAGCGTCTTACTTTCGGTATGTACATGCAGCATATATTATATTTCAGACTTTACACTAACCATTAAGAGGGCGTATACGAAATTTTGCCGATTTCGCTGATTTACATGATTACATGAAAATCACAAAAATAAGCAAAACCGGCAAAATTTCGTATACGGCCTCTTAATGTCTTATTTACAACAAAATAACAATATTTAATCCGCAACTAAGAATGTTTGGCCAAGGTCGGCCAATATACGCACAAACATTTGTTTAACGGAACAGTAGACGCATGGAATGGATTTTTATTATTGTACCAGTACTGCTCCTCTATTCTAGGCAGTAAATTCCAAGTCGTATTCGACCTGTTATTGTATTGTTTTCAACTCTGTAAATAAGAGCTATCAAAACGTTAACAATACGATAACAGGTCAGAGATGATTTGATTTTGGTGTTGAATAGAGGTCCTGGTACTTGTCACTCCTTAACACCGTTCTCCAATCAGTCACTCACATGAGTTGCGTGCTAGTGGTTACGTTGGGTTTTTTTTTAATTGCACTGAACTGTACTTTGCATTCCTTGACACCGCTCTCCAATCAGTCACTCACATGAGTTGTGTGCTAGTGCTTGCGTTGCATTTTTTTTATTTCTTAATTACACTGAGCTGTACTAATGTACTTGTCACTCCTTGACACCACTCTCCAATCATCCACTCACACGAGTCGTGTGCTAGTGCTTACGTTAGATTTTTTATTTCTTAATTGCACTGAACTGTACTTGTCATCATATAAAAATGTAAAGTATAAATAAAGATGTTGAATTTAGTGCTATTTTTATTTATGATATCCGGTGATGAACAACATAGCCATTTTACTAACGTTATTTTTAGTATCGTTTTGTGTTTGTTTGTTTTCCTTTTGTATTGTTTATTTTTTAATTTTACATAATGTAATAAAATAAATAAACATTTTATACCTACACAAAAATATAAAAACAGATAACGTCAATAAAATAATAAATAACTTTGTACTATAAAGAGTTTATAAACAGACAAATATGTATATATACTAATCAGCATACTTACCCAAAACATAAGTAATCTTAACTAAACAACTCAACTTTTATGTACCTATTTACTTAGTATTGTTGATCGAAGATTAAAATTATAAAATGATATTGGTTGCGAACTGACTTGTCTAGTGAACTCGCGGGCCTCCTGCACCTTGGCCGCGCACTGCGGCTGCGAGCGCAGCGCTTCCAGCAGGTTCTCGGCCAGCGAGCCCACGTGCTCGCCCGACGACACCTGTTCCAGCCGGTGTACTATGGGAATCACTTTCTCGCACACTAGCATCTGACGGAGAAATAGAAAGGTGTTAAAACTACAAAAGTTGTACTACGTATGAACAGACGCAGGCCGCTATTGTCTAACGCACTCGCAATCGCAACCGGCTTCAAAGTGAAGCAACTGGACCTGAGGGCTTATTGTCTAACGCACTCGCAATTACGATCGTTTTCATTTTGAAAATCGAAGGCTTGTCTGCATACAAAATGAAAACAATTGCTCCACTTTAAAGCCGGTTGAGATTGCGAGTGCGTTAGACAATAGCCCCTCTGGCATTGTTTTTACCTCGGCTGCCATTACTGTCACGTAAACAAGACCTATCGAAACGTAGACAATACGATAACATGTCAAAGGCCCTCATTTAAGTCGACGCCTCCCACTTCCTAAGTCTGTCTCATAATCATACAGTTGACGAACAACATCGTTTACCTATCCTCCAAAAGAAGAAAAAAAACTAAATATGTTTAATAAATGTAATACTATTTTATATTCCGTCGCACGAACCCATGTGGGTTACTCCACACTTATTACAAAACTTTGGAAGGTTCATCATTTTTCTCAAAAATGACCGGAAATGTTCACATTACTATCTACATTTGAGACGCGAAGGACGTAGTTTACTGACAGATTTCAAATTTAAAAAAAAAACATGTTGCATACAAATTCCATTACAATCTAGCTTGTAACTTTTTAAGAAGTGAAAAGGGCCATAATAAAATGAGGGCACAAGTCTTATACATCCATATTTTATTTGATACATAACTTTTTTATCCGTGTCTGGAATAGCTTGTGTTTTTTAAAAAACAAAGCTTGCGTTTCTCCTAGTCATAAATAAAAAATCGAAAAATACGCCGAACAAAAAAGTGTGAGGTTCAGTGCAGTCACCTGAGTAGGCTCGTGGTCGGCAGCGAGCCCGGTCAGGAAGCGCAGGATGTACCGCAGCGCGGGCCGGCTGATGAACTCCTTGAGCTCGTCCGAGTCGTTGCACACTAGGGTCGGCTTCACACACGGCGCCATTTTCTAAGAGCGAACAAACAACAACATCATCGAATCTCGACCTTCAACTGGGCACAGGTCTCTTATTATGGGAGCAGCACAATGAGAATAATCAGCCAACACACAAAATATCATAGTAATCATTGCACTACATTTAATTACGTAATTTACAACAATGCTCGTATAAATATAAAAACCAAAATAAATCCGGTTTAAATTACGAACGTCGCTGAAAATTAGGAAGTTATTGTTTATATTTTGATAACCATAAAAGACAAATGAGCAGACGGACCACAAGCCAGTAATGCTATCAATGCTTCGTAAATTATACTCACCACAATATACTCCAAAGCGTCCCGCACCACTCCTAGGGATATAAGGTAGTCCTTGAGCGTCCCTCCTATAGAGTTCCTCTCAATGTTGGCGCAGAGGACGCAGAACAGTTCCATGCGGAACTCAACCTCCGTGAAATGCACTGTGTCAAGCCTGTCGAACATCAGCACGGGCTTAAAGTGTTCGACCAGCATCGCCATTTTGAGGTCGTTGCCGTAGACCAGAGCGGCCAGGACGCGCGTCAGGTGGCCGAGCGCTACGGAGTTGCTGCGGATTCCTGTGGGACAAACACCTTGAGAAAAACCAATGATAATACGTAACGGATCGAGTTTTGTAAGTGCCAAAGACTGCCATTTAAAAAGCGGCACCTTATTTTACAGATGGGCCCTTTTCGGATACACTTCGACCCTTTAGGATCTTTTGTGCAATTACCCTCTTACACTCTTAGCTGTTCGAATGTGCAGGTTTCCTCACGATGTTTTTCCTTCACCGTAAGAGCATCGGGTAATGCACTTAAATTAGAAAAACTCATTGGTACATGGTGACCTCGGAAGTTCGAACTCGGTACCTTACGATCACGAATCGACACCCTAAGCCACTAGGCCACCGACGCTCTTTAAAAAGCGGCATAGACGTATCCCAAAGAGAAAACTGTCGAAGACTAGATTCTGAAAGTACAGTTGTTTTATCCTTACTTGTGTGTGTAGTCTGCACGTGCAAGTTGTGTCTAAGTGCGTAAGTTTTGGAGCGCTCAGCTCAGTGTAGACCGAATCGCCGGCCGGTTAAGTAGTGCTAGTTAGTTCGCGCCAGAAAGAACTATAGTGTAACATCAGCATAGCAATTATGACATTTATGACTAGGGTTCGGAAATATACCTAAACTTCGGGCTCAGTACCTACATCGCGTAGATGTTGACTAATATGGAAGCGGACTCAGTTTAATTTTACTAATAAATTTTCCGGGATTTCCCGGAACATCGGAAATTAGAATAATAGCCATACCAATGTATGAAAGTATTTAAGTAGACTCATTTTATATATGCTGTGATCAAAATTTTATGTAATTCATGTGATTTTCATTTAACTGACAGTACAGTATTAGCAGACATCAAACGAAAGTTGTATTGTTACTTTTCGTAAAAGTAATGGTATAAAGGGACGTATCTTCGTTAAACCAGTAAATCAAAACAAAATGTACATTGTACATTACATGCTATGCAAAAGTAAACAGGTAATCAACAAACCGCGGCACACGTGGTATATTTTTGTATTTCCGTCATTGTTTGGTGTTTAGCAGGTAAATAAAAAAGGACAGCAAGACTGCAATTGCCTGACATCGGAATCTATTGTTTTAAGATAAGAACTTTTTGAAGGGGTGGGATACAGATAAGAATGTTTCTTAGTGATCTAGGGAAGTTTATGATTAATTCGTCGTTTTGTTTGACATGCTTCGGGTGTCAAATGTGTGCTCTGTTTTTACGTATTCTCAACGGTTACGAAACTAGTATTGTATCGGTTAGTAATTTTCTGCATGATTTCATTCTCGTAAATATAAAAATATATTACTCTTTTCAGCTCATCGTGTTTTCGTAAGAAAGAATTAATGAAGTGAAGAAACAAACTATACCATAATTCTTTTCACAAAAGAATATCTAATGTATCCTAAGACGGTTTTCCTGTATCTCCTATACTTCAGGATTTCCATAATATACTGAAAACCACTCAAAAATACCCTGTTTAAAAAAACACGTTAAAAATATTGTTTGTTTGATATTATATTATCAATGTTATCATCTTAACACAATACCTATAATTATTTAAGCCCTTATAATATAACGGATTAACACGTGCCTTTTTGATACATTTTGTATGTCGTTAAAACATCTTGTATGTTGAGGAAATTCGCTAAAAAGGCATAACCCAATGACAATTGATACGTATAAACTATTTTCTGATGTTGCATACAATCCCGGAATCCCGGAATTTCAATAATAAAAAATATTATTTTTGAGAAGCCGACTCCATACTTGCTTAGCTTTTTCCGGAATTTTGTTAGTTGTAGGTATAATAGCTCCCGATTTTCCGAACCCTATTTATGACTAAAAGGAGAACAGTTGATCCTAGTGAGGTAAGATATATTAATGTTCAGTTATTAATTTTTGTTGTGTGTAGTTAGTTAATATAATAATTTTCAGTTCAATAACAATATGTTAAACGTGATTTTATTAATATATTGTTTATTTTTAACGCCGCAAATGATTTTAAATGTTTATATTTAAAAAAAAAACATGACTTCACATAACTTTATCATAATATATATACCACATTTGTGTAAAATTACGCAATGCACCAGAAGCGACGGGAATTAGTGAAAGAACAGTGCCAAATATATTATATAAAGAATGAAAAATAGTAAAAAAAGACAGAGATGTCGCTAACATAACTGCAAATGGAGATAAAATAAAATAGACATTGATGAATTTACAACTGATGTCATTCGGAGCACAAAACAAGGTGTTCATGTCGTACAAAAACAAATTCAAATATTGGCACAATTAAATGAAAAAAATGGTCCTAATAAAATCTTATATTTGTTATTTTGATGAGTTTGGTTTCGCTAACGTTACGGTAGTTACGCACACAATTCGCATTGCAAGTATAAGTATGGCTCATCCGCTTTCGTGAGAAAAAAGAACTATACCTATACAAACGATGTTGTGTTCATTTTAAGGACGAATTGTACTGATACAACGTTATTAGGTACCTGGGTTGTCTGTGCAGTTAAGTAGAGCCTGGACGTATTCTGGTCCTCCGAACGTGAGCGAGAACTGCAAGAACGACTCGAGGCTTTCGCTCGCGGCCACCGACAAAATGCGCTCCATGATCTGGAAGGAACAACTCATTCATTGCATTTTCATTCATTTACATATATCTAACCATGAAACCTTGGTGGAAAGTCTGAGAAATAAGCGAACCTCTAATAACTGGTAGACGAGATGCGCGCGCGGCATATCCTTCTCCTCGTCGGCGGCAAGTTGCAGCGCGTGAAGCAGCACAGGCAGCGCACGCGTGTTGGCGCGCGTGAGCACGCGCACGCATCGCCGCACGCGCGCGCACAGCCCCAGCAGCCGCAGCAAGGTCGAGCACAGCGAGCGCGCCGCACCAACGCGCTGGATCGCGGCCAGTCGCTGCAGCATCACTTCAAGACCACCTAGCAACCAATAACAACTTTATCATCATAAGTTCATAACATGCCTTTCCAACTTTATCTGACCCCTCTTCACAATTTATAATCATTATGCCTGCTTGATTGTGAAGTCTTTCACAAGATGGCTATGTTCATTAGTCGTATTGCCGTTCTGTGCGCAATATACACTGTAACAGGAACAATAAATTAACATATAGGTCTTTTAAATTATCAGTAAACGTGTCCAAGTGGTTTCAGTTAAATTAAAAAAAATGTTATTCTCTAAGTTAATTGCACTAGCAATATACATAGGGAGGCAACCATTAAATCACGATCGTGTCTAGTCGGGATACGTCTTTGAACGTGGCACGAACGCCAACGTTTGTCAAGCACACGTCAATAACAGGAGCCGTTTGTGTTCTCCAAAGATTACGTTAAAGTAATTACACCTAATACTTGATAATGATAAGAATTAAATTATTAAACACTTAAACTATGTCACCACTTTCTTTTTAAATGTAATTCAAACTTGGCCCCTAATCTCGAACCACTAGAGATGAAATTACATGGGAGATATGGCGAAACAAATACAATTTTATATGGAGTTGACATCTTCATTTCGAATGTTAGTTTAAAATAAAGTTATCTATGGTAAAATTGGCGGTGATACAGCTTCTATATTACATGAATAAAAATTTGAATATGAATTTTTATTTTTGTTCCTCTAGTAGTTGTGAAAAGCACTATGTGGTGCTGTGGGGAGACAGCGCTGAGGCCCGACAACTCTTTGTTATGCAAAAGAAGTGTATTCGGGTCCTAGCCAACATAAGTATCCCCAATAGTTGCCGCCCGTATTTTATTAAATATAAATTGTTAACCTTGCCCTGTATTTATATAATGCAAGCAGCTATTTTTGCTCGTGAAAACCCACATTTATTCCAACTGAAAAGGGATTTACCGAAAACTAGAACGCAGTATAGGAACAAATTATTGCTACCAAAAACTAACTTAGTAATGTATAAGAATAGTCCTCATTATAAATGTATAATTATAACTAATAAAATTCCCGATTCGGTTAAACAAGAACCGTCGGACAATCTGTTTAAAAATAGGCTTAAGAAAATATTAATTGAGAAATGTTATTATAGGGTGAATTGCAGAAAAAATGTACCTTTTAGTTTATCTACTGTCCCGTGAAAACGCGGTGGATTTAAAATTATATTATGGGAAGAAACGACAATGTAATTATTTTTCTTTAAGAATAAGGATTCTTAAAATTCAGATAAAATTATTTTTATTTTTATTCTTTTTTATTTATATAATAAATAATAAAAATAAACCTGTGATACGCGAGTATAGCTCATGCAATTTATGATGGCGAGTGGGCTTTACTTGTGGTAAACACATATCTGTATACGTGTCAAAGTGTGCGTGACAGCGAGAGCGGGTATGGTAAGCATAAAAAATAAAGGGAAGTATTGGACACATTATACTTATTATACTGTCGCAAACCCTCTAGCAAATAATGATAAGAAATAATGCAATTAAGTATTTTAAACCGACTTCAAAAAAGGAGGTTCTCAGTTTGACCGATTTGATTTCTCCATCAATTACCGATTTCAAAAATTCTTTTTTTGTTTGACCTTAAATATTATAAAACAACAAACTACTTATTTATGTTCTTGATGTGATATGCGAACTACTTAGTCATACTACATGTAGTAGCGACACTAGCGACCTTCTTGGTTGCATCTTCTACGAAATTGATGTACCTAACTCTATCTTGTCGCGAAGATGACATTTCAAATGTCTCCGTATTTTCTGTCTTAAAATTACGTACAATTTTATGTTACTTAAAATTAAAACCTATCTGTAGGTTTATCTTTAATTTAGAGGGCTTATTATTGCCGTGTTTCTTGGGTGACTAAACGTGGATCAAACATCCGTCACTCTCACACTTATATGTAATGTACTTGTCAGAAAGTGTCGAATGTTTTATTACCGTTTTGTCAAGCGATAAACACTGACGGCCCACAGTTCTAAATAAATTTACTATTTTTATTTTAGGATACTTCAAAATAAAAATCCGTTATACCTCGCTATGAATAACTTTGCGTTTTTTCCGGATATTGGACATGCTGACGGTAGTTCGTGGCAGTAAGCGTCGTGGAAACAATATGCACAAGTAACTCGAGCGACGGCGCGCTCGCGACTGATCGCTCCGTCAGACACGCACACTACCGCAATGTGCATGTACACGTTCAACCACTAATAAAGCCCACTCGCCATCGTGAATTGCATGAGCTATACTTCATATATTATGTTCATGTCCCGATTCCGAGTGTGTTTTTATCTGCGAAATTTGTTACGATTTATATTAATTCTTATAAAGCATAACTGTAAATTATTCAGTCCTTTTTAGTTAATCTTCAAGTTCCGTACAAATATATTCAATTTTATTGTAAGTAGTTTTGAAATTTTAATATTAATGTACCTGTCCCAACTTACTGGACTTTCGTTACTCAGCTTTAGTTACGGAGCATTTAATCCCAATAAAATGTTTTATATCTTAGTAGAATTACTTTTTATCAATCTGGCAATACCTTGACATCCTATCAAACTGTTGAACACAGCGAAACCCTTTTTTTTGTCAACGAAGTGGCACGCGGATCGACAGCCTAGTGTATGAAATCTAAAAATCTCAGGGTGATAAACGGCGATTTTCTCAGGTAAAAGTTTCACTGTCGTACACCACTATTCATTACCTTAGTTTTACTCTGCTTCTTAAGAATTTACAAAGTCCTAAAACAATTTATTACACTTTTGAAGGGAAATAAATATGTATTTTAGGTTAAGATTTCTCATATTATCATTCTCGTTTCGTTATTTTTCGTTATGTAACGAAGCTGAGAAAGAGTAAAGCCTAGTTCATACAATACAACTATAGGGAAAATGTTGGTGTGTAAGTTTGTTTTTGTTTGTTTTTTTTTAAGAATACCGTACTTACGGCCCTTAATGCACAATGTGCTATTTCACATCAACTATTCGGAAAGGGGACTTTTCTTCGCTGCTGGGAGGAATCGAAGTGGCACTTTTCTGTTCAAGGACATTTTGTTGCCAAATTTGATATTTATGTTAAATTTGATAATTTCCTGTAGTAAACTTTGATAATTTCAGCACTTAAAAAGAGTGTAAATAATTAAATTAGTTTTCTCACTAAGATCTATTATTTTCCTCATAGGTGATGTGTGAAAACAGTAGCAAAATTATTTCCACCTTGGGCGTTAACACTTGAATCCCTCACTACGCTCAGGATTTAATGTACGCCCTCGCCGTAAATTTGTCATTTTGCTCCCTTGTCACACAATCTACTATTATTTTGTTGTAAGTAGGTTTATCTTTGTATAAAAGATTGTTGCTGTTTTCCATATTGTATACCTATATGATAGATAACGCAGTGAAGACCTTTTTTAGAGAAGAAGACAAAAGATTATAGATTTTTAAAGAAACAAAACAGTTGGCTGTGTTTAATAAAGACTGTTACATTCTAACCTCCTTACTTATAAACGTGGAATTAGCTTGGAATAGTTTATGCCATGCTTTGTCACTTTCTGTCAGATGCAAATGTCATAATTACAGATAAGGACAAAGCATGGCATAAACTATTCCAAGCTTATTCCACGTTTATAAGTAAGGGGGTAAGACTGTTTATTCAAATTCTTGAAACGATTAAGATACATTTATAAAAACTATTAGAAATTACTTAACAATTCAGTAGATCATTTGTGTTATTGTATTCACTATGATTATGTAAACCAAAAATTATGAATAAATACTGCTGATTAAATTAAAACATTTCATTAAATAATTCTGTGAATGAAACCACAAGATATCACTAGTATTATTCCATGTGTCCGACGCTTTATGTTATCAGTTTCGTTACACCAATTATCAATTTCGTTAACTCTCAGTTTCGTTATGAAATTCAAAAGGTACATATTTTCTGCAATTCACCCTATACTGTTGAAGACTTTTTGAAAGATGACCAATTAAAATAATCAGATGATCAAACTTTGATATGTGCATGTACTTACTATTAGCTAAATTTATTATTTTATTTGATTTTATTTTAGTTTATATTGTGTGCCCTTTCAGGGCGTCATGGTCTGACCTAATAAATGTAACACCTGCGCCTGCAAATGAAATGTACATGACTTTACAATGAAATAAATAAATGAATAAATATGTCTGCCTCGGTAGAAAGTGCAACTTATGGACTCATACACTAGAGGGCCTCAACTACGTTTCGGCCTTCTATATGACTCGTCCAAAAATCGCGTACTTTCTATCCTCTGCAACAATGTACTATTTCCATGGCTTCACACAAAGCCCGATCGTGATGTACTAATAAACACTGTCATTTATTTTAATAAAGTGTCTAGTATATTGCCCATTTTAAACTTATGAACGGATATACGGTTGCTGGAAGCCATAAATAAAACATACCACAGTCAGCGAGCACGTTGGCCATGCGGTAGACCTGCTCGTCATCGACTGCCTCTGCGTTAGTCTGCGACAGCGTCTCCACGAACTCCTCGGTGGCGTCGCCCAGCAAGCCGCGCATTCTGTACACGACGCGCATCGCGTCCACGCCCTCGCCCGACGTGGACCACACCTGCGCACAAACGTTAGCATTTACTACAAATTCAACTTAAATTAAGTGACACAGGCAATATCTCCATTTTTCAAGTTTTTATATTGCCTGCCACCGTTATATCCGACACGACACTGTCATAAAGAAAACATAAAAAAAACTATAGGATCGAGTTCACATTAGCTCCACGCGAACGATACCCAGTTTCGGGATAATCACCGGATGATTAAGAAAATCATTTTGAGTAAAATACAGCCTGCCGCTTATTATAATGCAGGAAAAATTAAATATTTTTAGGCCGCCAATCTGTCATATTGAGTCTAACTTTACGAGTATTATTACTCGATAACGCATAGCAACTATTAATCACCGGTTGATGGTCCAAATTATGTTTCGCCATTGGTGTGCCGCAAGCTCCGAAGCAGCAAATGCTAGATATATGGTGTTAGTAATTGGAGCTATAAAAGTCCAAAGTCGACACTCCTATCACTGACCTTCTTGTAGACCTCCTTGACGAGAAGATCGAGCGACATGATTTTGTTGCAGACGAGCAATTCCATTCCGTTGTCGTCCTCTAGCAGCGCGACCAGTTCGCAGTCGGTGCAGATTTTGTTCTTCACGTCGCGCATCAGAGGGCCCATGCCGGGCTCCAGGCAGGAGTAAGGGTTACCTAACATGCGGCCCTGTTCAAAATATCACAAGTTATAGTTCTTGCAATGCAGCTTGTTGCCTGGAACATTTAGAGTAACGTTCCTTAAAACTTGTGGAAGTTGCCGCGATCGAGAGACGTAAGGTGGTATTTTACGTGTGCCATAAATATCTTTGGTGTACAATATTTCATTCTTAATAGTAGTTTATGTAACTGGTGCACAATGAGAGGCCTTAAAATATGAGAGTGCTTTTATGAAACGAGCGTTAGCGAGTTTCATAATACGATCACACGAGTGTTTTAAGGTTGCATACACTACTTTATCTACACACATATCATAAGTACTCTAAGATGGGTTCAGAAGCCGACGACTTGACGACAAAAATGGCGGCAAAACAAACTTGTAGTGTCACAAATATGAAGGGTTTTTTGTTAATCATCGACAAACGAATGAAGTCCCTATTCTCATGTCACTCGAGATCAAATGTCGTGCGGTTTATATTTAAAAAAAAACACGAATTGACGTTTCGTATCCATAACTGTTTTAATATCTATGGATAGAGATAGAGACGAGAGAACCTTACAAAAATCGATGCTGTAATTACATTACAGTACCTACAGATTTTACCTACTACCACAGACAAGAAAGTTATCATAGTAAAAAATTAGAAACAATAACCTTACCATTAGGCAACTTACAAAATAAGTTAAATATTAAATTAGGTTGTTTGTGTGTCACGTAACGTCAAATACCCTTTGATGTGATTGGACATCGTGCTATGTCAATGTTGAATGTAGGGAAACGAACGTATCGATAACTTTACAAATAGATGATATTTTTATATTATTTTTACCTCTTGATAGTGTTTAGTATTTTCTTTAACATTAGTGATTAGTGATACTTATTATTAGATTATTTATCTTATCATCTACCTAGATTTAGTAATTTAAGGCTCGAAAATGGTGCATGGGATGATGAGACAAGTATAGTATCCGCAGCGCGCTAAAGACTGGTCATGGTGAATTTTTACACTACGACTTGTCCTTAGCGCGCTGCGGATACTATACACTGGTGTTCTTTTTAAATATAAGTAGTTTTATTTTGATAAAATGGAGCTTTATCGATATTTTTAAATCAAGGTTGTTCGTCCCTAGTCTATAATAACAGCCGTCAGATATGTGACCGCCGCACCAAGCTATATTGCTATATTGTGGGGTGGGCAAATAGTTTATTACGACCAATTTTGATTATCTACTAAAACGTCTTGAATTTTTTAACTGATATGTGAAAGATAATAAAAATGTATGACAATTCTTAAAGACTTATTAATAAGTTTGTCTGATATAAGTCAAATGGAACGGAAGTATTAAAAAATTATGAAACTATACATGATATGAATACGGCATCCTACATAATGTTATAAGTACACAATGTTCACAATTTAGGATAAGCTCACCTGTAGGAAGTCCTCCTGTTGCGGGTCTTTCTCCAGGGTAAGGAAGAACTCTCCGACGTCGTTTTCCTCCGGGTAGATAATGGAGCAAAGCCGCTCGAATATGAAAACGGGCGTGCGATAATCGTGCAGCGGATACTTCTGCACCGTCTCTATGCATACCGCCATAAACTCCGCCGTTTCCGTTTCCGTGCCTGATACAAACATGTTTCACTTTTAGAAATGAGTATTCTAATAGTCCAATAGGACATATTATACGTTTTAGTGACTCAGTGGCCAAAGGAATGACTCACCTTTGCCCCGAAAGCGAATTTCTTATTCTTATAACTTATAAGCCACATAGAGTAGGATCATTTTTGAAAAAGTAGAATACAATGGGCAAATCCCTCCGAAAATGACCCTTATTTAAGAAAAAAATATATTTACTTTGCACATCTGTGTTTGGGTCATAGGATTACACCATCCTACCAAATTTCACCTGATTTGGTCCAGTAGATTCGGAGCAAATTGGCTGTGACGGACGGACGGACAGACGGACAGACCCACTGATCCTATAAGGGTTCCGTTTTTTTTTCATTTTTTATACGGTACCCTAAAAAGTAGCAATTTTTAACGCTAGTTCCCCATACACAATTCCATATCTTCATCTCTAGGGGTGAAAAAATCTTGGAAATCTTGCAATCTAAAAGTTTTAGCAAATGTTCTATTGTACAATAACGCAGAACCATGATTAGCACTAGAATGAACTTTAACCACAGTATACGCAAAAAAACAGAAAAAAAGTGTCAGTTTTCCAAGAAAAACTAGAGGAAAAAGATATAGACCTGAAGGGGCAAAAATTTGTCTAAAAGTCTTTTACAACATATCAAAAAACAATAACAATCGTAATCTTTTTATGGTACAGTCACGGACGTTAATTGTTATGCCATTGTGAAGTTATTTAAATTTGCAGTATTATGGCATTCACGAGCATTTACGAGATTACTCGATTAATCACGAATACATGACATACCGCGGGAAATTGATTCGGCATCTTAAGTCTAAATTGCTGATGACATTGTTGTTGTTCTTTCTTAGCAACGCGAACATGACGTTTGTGCCGCACAGTATGACATGTTTATTTACCGCGCTTTTCCGAGCTCATGTCACAGTTTGACATCTTTCGAAAATTTTGCATGGCATATAACAAAGACAGTAGTAGCATTTCTTTCTTACCACAATCGAATATAGCCGAGTTAATCCGATTAGCAACGAATGAATCAACCTATTCATTGGTCAACACCATGACGAACGTTATTGGCTGTTGCTATGGGTGATTTGAAAATATTCGCCGTTACCCGTTTTCAAGATGGTGGGGTTTGACGTGTTATTTATATTAAGATATTTGCAACAGTTATCACATGTCATTGTCATGGATGTTTTTAATTTTTTAATCTATGTTATCACCAATAGTAGACGTTGTTTAAACGTTGTCGTAGCAACCCTATTAAACGACAAAAATGATTGTGTTCAGTAGAATAGCTGATTGGGCGTTGTAATCACCAATAGTAGCTGTTGTTTAAATGTATAACCATAGCAACTAGACATGCAATTTGACTTTGTGTGAAGTCACTCTGTGGTCTGATTGGTAGTCATGGGGTTAGCCAATCGTTAATGTTGCATGTCATTTTGTTCTTCTATCATACGAAGACGTGCGAATTTCCTTATCTCGATATACGAGTAAAACCGACTGAACCCGATTTTTATTACACGGCTAAAATACGAACATTGGCAAGTGGCATATCAATTAACGTCCGTGACTGTACCGGAACAACGAATTACTAAATGTACGACGAATTTTTTTTATGGGCTTTCTTTTCCGTTATAGGTGGTTATAGCGTACTTCGTTCCATTTAGTCCCCGAACTACCCTATTGTGACGTTTGCCCCCAAACTGAGCAATTGATAACGGGGTCTACTGATAACGTTGTCACCCCAGCTGTTACATGATTTGCCGCTTGCATGGTTCAGAGACGCGCTTTCCAGTTTTGGGTCTAGTCTAACAAGTTAGATGCAACATTAAAACTACTTGGAGAAATGGTGTCTGAATTCAATGTTAATAAGTTATACAGGGTGTTACAAAAATTACCCGTAAAGTAGAAAGGGGGTTAAATGGTCCCTCGTAAAGAGTCCATTGACAATGTTTACTTTAGTAAAACCAAAGAGCAAACAACACAGATAGTCTGTTTGAATTCTTACTTAATATCCCCGGAGAAACAAACAAGAATCATAAAAAAAAAACAAAATTAAAATAATAAAAACAGATTTCGTTTAGGTTGGTGTTACAGTCAGCGTCATATAGAAGGTAACATTCAAAGTGCTCAAATAGTTCGGTACACCATATTAATTGTATGGCGTACCGAACTATTTGAGCACTTTGAATGTTACCTTATATATTACGCTGACTGTACAAGCTGAGTTTTGGGTTGATATTAAGGATTTAAAATATCTATTACGGTTTAATAAAGTACCTAACCTACCTAACCAGCAATAACTGTTCAGAAGGTCGTCTGCTAGTATTTTTATAAATACTTTTGCAATCCTCTGGCTTTGCAAATCTAGGCCCGATTAAATGATCTGCTTCTTTGGTGTTTTAACTTTTTAGATATTTAATTTAACGTTTTTAAATTTTTCAATATTCCTCAAGGACGCAAACGCAAAAAATCACTACTTTAAAAAATCATAACATGGTTTAGCGACAATAAGTACCTTACAGCTGAGTTGAGCTGAGTCGGCCTTTTTGTATTAAAATATTATTAAGGAAGTACTGCACAAGTTTCCACGGTGCCGCAAACACCTACACAAAATTGCTTAACGCTCTTGGACTAACAACATAAGTAATGCTTAGAATAATAATATTATGCAATTAAACGACTACGTGATAAAATATACATAGTAATAGTGCGTCACCTGTGGTCATCTCCTCGAGTAACTCGAGCAGCTTCTCCTGCGTGTCGTCGGTGAGCCGCGTGCGCTGCACGACGAGGCGGCGCAGCGAGAGGTACCCGCCGAGCACGGCGCCCACCAGCCGCCCCTTGTACGTGCGCCGCGCGCCGCTCTCCTCCAGGAACATGGCCAGCAGCTCCGTGAGACGTTTCAATGCGTAACCTAACGGGAAAGGGTCAGGTCAGATGAGCTAAAACGATTTCAGCCGACCAATTAATCATCCTAACATACCTAAAAAGCTTTAGTGGAACCTATTATAGATTATGCTCTTGACTGTTATGGATTGCCTGGAAAATAGGCAAACTAGATTCCTAAATCTTCTTATCACCAAAAAAACTAAAGCTAAGTGCAAAACAAAGTATCATCAATTAATTGTTCAAGATCTATAAGTCATTATCCCGGTTGGCCTTAAGCATCAATTCTTGTTAGCACTTAATCATCACGGCGCTCAAGAGCATATTCTATTTCGAGTTTCGGTGAAAACACTTTTAATCGGGTATTCAATATCGGGATTGTTTTAAGAAAACCCCATCAGTACGGCCAGCTTATTGTCGGATAGCCGCAAAAAAAGGCTAAACAATCGATACGATTGATTCGGCTTTTCGCTTTCAGACTTACGGGTATCAAAAATCCATAAAACGCTTGCCACTTTTAAAGAGGTTTTGAAAGATGTCAAGCTTTTTCAATATAAACAATTGTAAACCTCATGCCATTCACGAAAAATCGCCCGAATGCGCGGGTAAGAGGCAACAATCACTAAGACTAACCCAACACTAATGATATGTTGTTTGTTCAAGCTGCAAACCCCTATCAGACAACAAGCGCAATGGAAGCGGTAACTTAATAACGATACGGCAACACCATCGATAGGGCTATCCGTTGTATGGGTAGCCGAAAGCGCTAAGCGAATAAAGGGGTTTTCCGGTCCCTGGCCGAGCCACTTACTACTATGGTGACAGTTACCTGCAGTAACGTCTACCCTACATTCTTACTAGCTTTCCCGCAGATATTAGGTAAGAGGCAAATAAGGCAAAGTTTAAAAAAAGACTGTTTAATTATTTACTTAGTATTGTACCTATGCATTTCAAAGTTAAAATTTAGTAGAGTTATATGAGACACAATGATCCCGCGGTCTTTCTGGGACAATGTTGTAACCATTTGTTGAGATCGATCTGTCAACACGATATCAGGCTTATTGGCGGCAATAGACCTGTCCGTGGTGACAGATCGATCCCAATAGAGCGTAATAAATATTATTATTTAGATATTTAATTATGTTTCTGCGAGTTAGATTTTTTACAATAAATATTCAAATATAAAAGTAAAATAAACAATATACTTTCAACCCCGGGTACCTACTTCGAAATACTTCACCAATTATATAAAAAAAGAACTAAACATTTGGTTGCGAGGTATCCTACACGACTACACGTTTATCAGACAATGCTGAATATAAATATCAGGTTTTGTATGAAAAACGAGCATTTTCCCCTCCTACATAAATAGGTATTTTTTTCAAAAATTATTACATTCTGCTTTGGCCAAAGTTGTTGAGAACCCTACGTTTTCCTTTGTAATTTATAAATAAAGATTATTATTTTTCAATATAAAAATACACAAAGACGTACAATATAATGTTTGAACATATGAAAATCATTAGTAGAAATCGTTTTGAAGTAGCTATTTGGGGGTGAAAACTGAAGCTATAAAAAGTGGGGTTTTACAATAAAATTATTAATTGGTTTTTTTTTCACGGAATTTCCCTTAAGGTTGACTTCCATGGGTAGCGGCTGATGCGACAGACGCGTGCGGCTGACGTGCGCGACTGTCGCGCGCGTCTCGCGACAGTAGTAAACACTATGAAAACGTATGGCACCGCTTCCGTAGTAAGCGGCTCAGCCGCGCACGGCTTGCAGATTCGTCAGCCGTTAACCACGGAAGCGGTGCCATACGTTTTCATAGTGTTTACTACTGTCGCGAGACGCGCGCGACAGTCGCGCACGTCAGCCGCACGCGTCTGTCGCATCAGCCGCTACCCATGGAAGTCAACCTTTAAAGTCAATAAATATGACTAATCTTTCCGATAGATATACAACTTTCTATAATAAGTTTGACTTTTATATGAAAAACGCATGGGTGCTCAACACCTTTGGCCAAGGCTGTATTTAGAAGCATGCATGATCTAAAATTTTAATCAATTACTATTAACCATAGGTTGATTCACACTCTCATCTTAAAACAACACTGGTTTGGCGTGGGTGTAATGATCTCGAAGCGAGTGCTCAGTGTCAGGCAAACTAGTGGGAAATACCTTGCGCCAGATCAGAGGTTAGAGTTGTCTCCTCAAGGCGGTGTAGCTGCTCGATTTCTTTGGTCATCAGGTCAGCGATCTGCTGCAGCACTCCGCGAAGGGCGAGGTACTGCTTCCACGGCGCTTCCGACGCGAGACCTAAGGACAGGAACAAAATGGTTAACCGAGTCTTCTTCTACCCGCAATCGTATTTTAAAACTTTACCGTTAATTATATTTATCAAATATTACATAGAGAGGACCTACTTTGGTAGAGCTGCAAAAATTGTTCGCTCGCTTCGCCGGCCTTACCGACCTCGGGCAAGAAGCTGGTTAGCAGCATAAGTACCTGAGGAAAAACCAATCAAAAATATATCGTTATACTTTTTTCAACGCCAATAAAGCCAGCTTTCACGCACGGTATATATCCTTGTTGATTACTACAGCATCAATAAAAAGGGTTGGGAGGATTCTTTCCCGAGTGATGGTTATGTAATAACTAGTAATAAGAAACGGAAGTCTTCAGAAAATTAACTATAGATTATTTACGTATCGATGAGTCACAGTTTGCATGTCGCCATAAAAGTTACCATAAATGAGTAGCCTTTTCGTATACTGTGGACTGTAACCTAAGGTATCTAATCAGAGATAATGTTAACTCACGGCTTTGCTCCGCTCGTAGGAATCGCAGAGAGACTTGACCATTTGACAAGCGGTGTCACGCGCGATACGGGAGCTCGGCTCGAACATGACCGGCCGCAGCCAGCCGCCGTCTTCCAGCGCCAACGGACGCATGCCGTGGGATAGCAGCATCTGCAAATAAAGGAGAATTTTAACAAATAATTAACTATTGAATGACTGTGCAGGATTTATTTATTTATTTAATCTTTACTGCACAAAAATACAAATTTAAGTACAAAAGGTGAACTTAATGCCTAATGGCAGTCTCTTCCAGTTGACCGTTGGGCAAATCAATGCGGAATGTGATGTGCCTATAACAAGGGAGGATAGGGTACCGTTATCAAGGATCAAAGTTCGACCGAAATATAAGATTAAATGAATGTAGGTACATTATTTATTATTATATCTATACATATAAAAGGCAAACCTGACTGACTTACCTATATATCAACGCACAGCCGAAACTACTGTACCTAGAAACTTGAAATTTGGTACAGGGGTTCCTTTCATGATGTAAGTGAGCACTAAGAAAGGATTTTCCGAAAACCGACCCCCAACGGGAAGAAATGGGGGGAGTAGCGGGAAACAAATTCTACGCGTACGAAGTCGCGGGCGTCCTCTAGTCTATTATATAATTCAAAAGACTAAAAGATGGATGTAACGAACTATGATTTCACAGGCTAATTGTTAAACGCATGATCAATACAACTTGTACAACTAGCCAAGCCCGTCACCTTTTCGCGCCAGCGTGCCACATATTTGTGCGCCAGATGCGTGTCCCGCGGCGGGCGAGCCACTATTTCTGCCGGCGGGGCGACCAGCCGACGCCACTCGTTATGCGACACTTTGCCAGACAACCAGCCGGCCAGGTCGACCACCACGTTGCCGGTGGACGACGCGAGTGCACCTGTAACAGGTGCGGCAGACACCGTTGCCGTTTCCTAAAAAAAAACCACAGAGTTAGATAAACGCCCCCCAGGAAATGATTATCAAATAGTAAAACGGTTTCATTTTTTTTTACAGTTACGTCCAATGGTTTGGGTAAATTTGTTAAATTAACTTTATTATGTTTTTGGGATTCTATTTAATGGTATATTTCAGTTTCATAAGTCGTACCTGTTTCGAATGTAAATGGAATTATTAGTTTTGTCGATGGTGTGATGAGGCGACAACTTCCTTTTTTTAAGCCAATTTTGGGACTGTGTTCAATATTAATAACAATTGTGATATATTTTTTCTGATTGTTGTAGAAAAGCACTATTCTGGCCTCTGCCGAGTAGGGCAGTTGCTGGACTCGTATATACCGCGGTCGCGTCGCGCTAACTCATACTCGTCCCGCAATGGCCTTTTTACCGGTCTTTAGTCTATGGCATTTTAAAAACTAAAATAAACGTGTAAGAATTTTGATTGTACGAGTGTTTGGCTGTTTGAAGCTAGTTATCCTTGTCCAAACCTGGTACTAAAAAGTAAAAAACGCGGTAAGTAATGAAATTTCATACATTTTCGTGGTTGCTGCCGTTTGTATTAATTTTGCCTGGGCCTGGAATTCAGAACTTCGCGGGTTATTTTTACAATAGTAAGGCCCTACATAGGGGAAAAATAAGTTTCAAGTTTTTGGTAATAAAAGTAAGAATGCACAACACCGCAAAAGTCAAAGAAAACTGTCAGACTTCTGTTGACGACGTTGATGGCCTACCAGAGCAAGGAGCACTGTGTTCGATCGATTCTTAGTTTGTCCACGATATTCCAACCCCAGCTGTGCGCGGTGTAAAGTAGGAGCAACATTTATTTTTAAATCACAAGTGCACTTATGCTTTGTGGTTTTCTTATAATATGCAGATCTAAAATCTAACAACAAACAACATGGATTGATAATCATAGTTCATCGACTGACGGCCACTATAGGTGAAATGAATGAGTGAATGTTAATGTAAATAAAAACTAAAATATATATTTTAATAGGTATAAAAAACAGTATAAAAATGCTTTTATAAACTATAGTCACTTGGTATATCTTCATCTGATTCGTTAAGATTGATTTAATTTATTTTTTCCTATGGTTGGCAACATTTTCGGCTGTCAAGTTAGTTCGCCTAATTCAGGACTCGATTTTAGTAAGGAAATAGATGCGTGCATGAATATGATCACTGAGGTTCGTTAGTCGTCTTTATATGCTTAAACCAATAAAACAATTTTTACAAGACAAGAGTTTATATCTACGATTAAAACCACAATAACACTACTTTAGATATCGATGTACGGCAGCTCTGAAAAAATGTGTGAATTTTCTACTGCGCAAATACATTGCTGCTTGAAGTTATTAACGTAATTCCTCCTTTATATGATTTGTAGAGCTGTAACCTACGTTTAGATTAAATATTTGCTCGTATAGCATTTACACACTGAATAAGTCTCGATTTCGATGCACTATAGATAGGTATTACATTATACATTATTTAACAAAATGTGCTATGTTTATTTCGAATTTATGTTTATCACTGGTTTATTGTAATATACCACTTTTTCAAATGACAACACTTTAACCCAAACCACAATGAAATCCATATTTTTAGTGAGTTTGCAAACTCACGCTCACAGGAACCTGAAAATAGCTGCAATGTAAGAATGATTTGGTAAATCGACAGAAAATTAACTCTTTTGCAGTGCAACTCAGAGAGGCATTAAATTGAACAAAGAATAATGTCCAGTTATCGAGTGCGCACTAGTAAAAAGTTGCGGGAGTCCGATATTTGGGGCTGCGCAAGACCGGAAACGTTGAGGCGATTCTTGAGGAAACTCATGGCCGGCAACGCACATCTCGGGGGCGCATAAAGCTAAGGTGGGGTTACCTTGGAGTCCTTGGTGTGGTCGGCGTCGGAGCCATTAGCAGAGACGACGGGCGGCACGGGCGCCATCAGCTGCTGCATGTAGCGGAGACACGGGAGCGCCACCTGCTGCAGTGCGAACTGGTGCGCTACGTGCAATTACAATTGAACGGCATTTAGAATGTTCTAATAAGGTACGGTACATGGCTACTAATAACAACTTCAAACTTTTTACATTAACACAAGATGTTGTCTAGCGAATCATATGCACTCGCTTAAATCGAATTGCAAATAAAAGATATCCTGCTGAGACCAAAAAACATCTTCTAACTACTATATAAATACAGTGCCCGGCGATAAGTATTTCACATCGACCTTTGGTAAGAGATATCGGCTAATTTCGGCTTCGTAGAGCGTTATCTCTGTCGCACACTACTTTTATAATGTTTGCTTTGATTCCCGCGTGAACTATACAGAGCTGTAAAACTATTTCTTTAATATCATTTACTTATTGAATATCATTTACTCCTTTTCAACAACCAACGAAATTAATACAAAAATTAAACAAAATAAAATACTTCTTCAACCGACTTCCAAAAAAGAGGAGGTTCTTATGTTTGACAATTAGGTAGGTATGCAACTTAATTTAATATTTATCTGACGACTGACGAAATACGATGTTTGCCAGGAGACGTTAAGAAAATAGAAGCATTGTAGTGGAACCAGTAATGGACAAGAACCCAATGATGGACACTCGATTCTTATTTTACAGAAGATAAGGGTTATTCATTTGTTTTGCAACAATCAATTCAGAACCGTATGAAATTTGAAGTAAGAGTGAAGTATCCATTACTGGTGCCTGTCAGCTAAAAGTGTCCATCATTGGTGCCGTCACCCTAATATAATAGGTATGTAATTTCTAAATATAATTATTTATGTTTTTAGGTTGAGGAATAATGAAATATGCAAAAAGAATAAAAAATATGTTTAAATCAGTAAAATTCTCAAATCCTTCCATTTCACTATCCGTTCTCTCATTGAGGTTAATATCACTGTCACTATCAGCCGTATTTATCTTATCACCAGTCTATTAGTGAAATTGTGTACACATTTCTTACATTATTATCCTATTTTTTTTAATATGTCGGCTTCGGTTACAAAATATTTATAAACATTGTAGATAATTTCGCGTGACTGGCCTCGTAAAGGTTTCCCTTTTCTTACTATAGATGCCATCGGCATCGTTCAAAATTATTTATTATATTGAATGTTTGGGGTTTTAACAACTCTATATATTATTATATATTTTGGACTGGACGCGACCGCACTCTATCGCATCTGAACCACGACTAGCTAACCACAGTAGCTAACTTTATAAAAGTAGTGTGCGACAGAGATAACGCTCTACGAAGCCGAAATTAGCCGATTCTCTCTTTCCTAAGGTCGATGTGCAATCTTTATCGCCGGGCACTCTACAATACTATGGGTACAGTCAGCATCAAAAGAAGCTAAGCGGAATAACAAGCTCAAAATGATCTAGACACGACGTATTCTCTTGACAATAGGGTTGAGTGCAGATCATTTTGACCTCCTCGGTTGCGTAGCTACTTCTGCTACTGACTGTACTAGACAACGATAAACTTACTTATATAGATAAAAACATACTTTAATACATAGAAAGCATCCAATACTCAGGAACAAGTACTCGCGCTCACCGCTGGCTTCGTAGGCAGGGTCACTACCAACTAGGCTAAGGGCCCCCCCACGTCTAGCGTCTTTTTCCGGAAGCGTCGCAATAACGCCCGCTCGGCGTCGCATTTCACCTACACGCGGCGACGCCGAGCGGACGTTATTGCGACGCTTCCGGAAAAAGACGCTAGATGTGGGGGGGCCCTAAGACGCCGTCATATCTAAACTTGTCATTTATAAACTTATTCTGATGAAATCTGGTTTGGCCTCGTCTTATAAGTTATAGGCAATTTCTATTACTTGACGATCTTTTCACATTATCCAAACGTTTCCAGAAACCCATAGAAACACCAGTAGTAGTAATAACCAACAAGCCCATTTCGTTTTTCGTGTGTTATGTTCTACAGACTTCAGGTTTCAGACACTTACAGTTAGGCGACGAGGTGTTAATGCCGGGTATGCCGATCATCGCCTCCGGTTTAAGCAGCGTGCTCGCGGCCGAAGGCACACCGGCCACCTTAAAATAAGTATATTTTTTTAAACGGCAGACGTACAGACGTATTAGTAGGATCTCGTTAGACCCTTAGGACACTATTTATAAGAAACAGTCTTAACTAGTGCGTGCATAACCCAGTGAGTGGAAAAGTCTCGTTAACATCTAGATGAGCAGCTTATTAGAATGCATCTACTCATAATTTGTTAACCATACTCATAATGTTTGTAAGTAAACGATAAAGTATCGTGGTGTAATAATATACAGCAGGCAGTTAGTAACCTCGGTGAGCGCGGGGCAGCACCACACCCAGAGCCGCACCACGCAGCGCAGGCGCGCCTCCCAGCACAGCACGCCGTCCTGCACCTTCACCAGCGAGCCCAGCAGCAACACCAGCGGGCGGACCTGACGATTATCGTTCATACAATCATTTAACTCATTTGTTTCTTCTAACGTTGTACCCATTTGGCAAACTATTGTTTTTAATTTTCTTGATCGCTTATCTTATAGGTTAACTGAAAGAGACCCCTTAGGCATAAGTTCGCCTTTGTACAGTCACCAGCAATAACATTATTATTATTTAACATTGAGCTAAAAATATAGGCCGCTAAAGGATACGTCCATAAAATGTAAGGGAAATGTTTTTCATTTCACTATTATCTCACATTCACATTTAGTAACAAGCTTTTATTTAATGCAGCTAGATAATGTTGATATCTCCACGCTGACCACGAGCGAGCTGTAATTCAACCAAGCTGTGTTCACGGCCTTTTTGTTGCCAGTAATGTTATCAGCAGGGGTTGCACTTTTGGTGCCGAACACGTCAATTTGCACATAGGTGATTAAAAATTGAATATATTAATGACGGATCCTGACGTTAACCTTTTTTTTTACTGGACAGTTGTCTGTATCGCCACCTTTAGAAAGTTACACAAACCTATGAATTATTCAATACATCAATAAAGACTATAATATCTTGTAAAGAACATACATAAGGTTTTATTGTAAGACGTCGGCAAAATAAGTACGATATTTGATGTCCTATTAATATTAATGGCGAATGAAAAATAAACTAATCGGTTAACCCTTTTCCATACTTACGGAGTTGTTGAGGTCCTGTGAAGCCGCGTGTCCCATGAGCGAGAGAGTGATCCGCTGCGACAGCAAATTGCACAGCGTATCGGTAGCCACCAGGTTGTCGCGCGTCACCAAGCAGATCAGCGAGCGCACTTCCTCCTGGCACTTGAAAAAGGAATAACATGAGTATCGCAATGGCGGTGTAGCACTAAAATTGACGTAAGAGACTAAGAGTACAGTCTAGTAAAGATATGCATATTCTTTTACATCTTATTCTTTTTAAATAAACTGCACAAACAAGTCAATCATGTTTTATAGGGGGCCGGTCGGTATCGTTTAGCCCTCGTAGGGGTCAGTTAACCGCGAGGTTGTGTAAGGAGTCGTAGAGCAGTAAGGAGTCATACGTAATGTGTGGTGGTAGGGGTGTACCTGCGGGGTCCCGCGGTGCAGGTTGTGCTGCACAAGCTCCTGCACGAGCCCGAAGCGGCATAGGCGCGTGCGGTGCTCGGGCTGCGACGCCAGCGCGCGCAGCAGCGTCAGGCAGTGCTCCGCGCATGCCAGTGAGCAGCCGTAGCAGCTGCCACCCGACTCTGTGCACAACTCACACTTTAAACAACCCTAACTAACCTCATTCTCAATACTCATGCATACTCATCATATCCATAAATGAATTATTTAAAAAAAAACATACGAATCTGAATTTCAAATATACAGGGTGTTCGGCAGAAGGTTGGACAAACTTCAGGGACTAACTCTGTAGGTCGTACTCATCAACTTTTGTTATGGGACCAACATCCAAATCGCGAAAAAAAAAACAGCTGTCCAACCTTCTGCCGAACACCACCACACAATATATGAACTGTCTTCCACAGTAAAGAATGACCTAGATATTTTAATCACAACAAAGCTTCAAGAAGGTAGAAAATAGTCTTTAATAAAACCGCAACAAAACAAAAACAGACTTCCTTCTACCTCCTACCTTTGGTAAGATCACCTTCGTAGTTCTGCAGTAAGCCAGCGTATACTGGCAGAATGTCACCCTTCAACTGTTCGCTCTGAGATCTGTCGAACGCCACGAGTTCTTTCCTGCAACAACGTAATCAGTCAAGGGCCAGATCCAGGATGTTTTTGTGGGAGGGGCACAAGGGGCAGACGGGCCCTGCGTTCTCCGACCCCGCCGCTCCCGCAATCACCAGCACTGATTATCATCTAGTGGATTTCAACGTCTGGGGGGCACGTGCCCCTGTGCCCCCTCCTTAAATCCGCCCTTGTAATCAGTACAAGCACTAACAATTAGCCTTTCCTTATTTGTTACCACACTATTTTGCGCAGCAGTATCCGCAAAGGAGCAGTCAATATTGCCAGTCCTCGCCGTCGGCGCTTGAGAAGTATAGTCGGGAACTTTTCATTCCGTCACTCATATAAACAAAACAATTTACGCAGCCAGTGTCATAGGGACCATGCCGCGAGCGGACCTCCTAGAGGGTGTTCTTTTTATAGTGGTGATTAATATTTACATCTTTAATATCTGAGTAGCTTATTTTTATTTTAATTTAACTAAGTTTAGTTTTAACTTTTAATTGTATTATATTAAATACTATTGACTATATTACTCCATATTTGTGTACTTTTGAAGGATGAGCATGGTCATATTATTTATTTATACACTTAATAATTGTCTTCGTGTTTATTTTGAGGTAGTAATCTCTATTTAATCTTGTATTTTTTGATGAAAAGCACTTTCGGTGAAAATGCAATGTGACTGACTGATGCTTGTCATAATACAATTTATTTTTCGAAATATTTATGACATGAAAATGTAATGATGTTTTTATAGATTTGATTGATTAATTAGATAAGAGAGGTTTTCGTCTCTGTCGCACCCAGCATATAATACGATGATGATCATGAATATATATTCAACCTTTTCAATTTTCTAATTAGAGGTAAAATTATTCTGATCACTATTTAATAATATTGCTATTGTCATTGGCAGTCTGAATAGGAAAAGACTTTGCAGTTACCTTACCTATTTATGTAAGCCTGATTGATAAGGTCGAGTGTTCGGGTGCGCTTCAATCAGAGTAAACACTTTTAGCATAATTTAATTTAACTACCAACGAAATGTAAAACAAACGTCCAGCATAAAAGCTAAATGTACACTTTTTTGTAGCATAAGAGAGTGACAACACCAGAGCTGTCACGAAGCGTAAATTACGGTCCGTCAAAACTGACGCCATGTAATTATTATAACCCATTCTTTTGTTTACACAACGTCACCGTATTTTATGCTTCAGTGTGGCCGATCCTTTACAGTCACATAATAATAAAACTAATTTGGCATATAATTCATATGCAATAATGCCATTTGATATTTTACTATACATAAAGTATAATAAAAGTAAGTATAAATGACCAGGTGATACAACTAATAATAAATTATAATATTTTTAAATCAAGGTCATGTAAACCAATATCTGCTAAATTAGATCAATCTCGCCTTTACTTATAGGTTAGGTTAGGTTAAAGTTGCGTCAAGGCTCGAAGCGCCAAACTACTCGGACTTGTTCGTACAGTCTATTTCGTAAATATGTGTACACTTTAGTACCTAGTCTATTTAATTTCATGTTTTAACAGCCATATATGTATTGTCACAGCGGCTAAAGTGACAAGTTACAAAGTGTACACATATTTATGAACTCGACTGTACATTCTTTTTAAGTTACTATTATACTATTTATTGAGTTAGAAGATGTGTGTGGGAAAATAAAAAATACTTAAAATATTATTTTTACAATTATTCAGCGTTATTAGCAGGGGTCGGAATAGGTAGTGCTTATTAACCTAAACTTGACGCATGTTAATTCATGCGTGATTGAGTTGGGAATACGTTATTGAATGAAGATGCATCAAGTTTAGGTTTATAAGCACTACCTATTCCGACCTCTGGTTATTAGCTGCGTTATTACATTACACATACGTTATGTATTTCAATATTATACAGAATGACTTTAATTATGATTCAAGGCATTATTCATTTTATAATTATCTTTGATCTTTATACAAATCAGAATTATGTAATTTGTGTTATGCAAAATGAAAATAAGTACAATTATTTTGATACAAAACATTCACACCCTGAGTGTTCTCCTATACGTACAGAGTAAATCATGATGGTGTTAGTCTGTTTACGGCTCACCTGCACGCCAGCACCTTCTGTATAATCTTGGACAGGTCCTCGAAATGCCCCTTGCTGTCAACGCAGTACTTGTGCGCGAGCGTTTGGATGACGCGATTAATCTGAACACCGCCGAACGAAGTGGTCGACGCGTTGCTGTTTTCGTCGCCCGGCCGGCCCTCGAGACGATGTTCGCTGATCTTATGCACCAGAGACTGTACACACACACACATTAATTAGTTCACTGGACCGAACCAGTTTCGACAATTACATTATATACTAGCTGTCCGCGCCCGGCGTCGCCCGGGTGTATTTTTTTTTCATACAATCCTTATGAAAAATAGTTTACGTCCTATTCTCAGACCTACTGAATATACAAACAAAATTTCATAAGAATCGGTCGAGCCGTTTCGGAGGAGTTTGGTTACAAACACTGTGACACGAGAATTTTATATATTAGATTTTCGCGCTAGCTAGCCAACATGGATTTGCTTGGTAGTAGTAACAAGCTCCTTAAACTGGTTTCATGTTCTGCTTTGTGTTCAGCTGCACTACCTCGCAGCTATAGCCCCCCATATAGGGGTTCGAGGTCCCTCACCTCGAGCACAGGCTTGTTGGCCACCAGCTGCCGGTACACGCGGTCGGCCTTGTCCAACAACGCGCCGATCGTCTGCACCATCTTCTTGCGCTCCTCGTCGTTCTCGATGTTGTCGACGGCGCAGCAGGGGCGCGCGGTCAGTGTATAGTCAAACTTGGCGTATTTGCAGAAGCCGCACGCGTGACAAAGGAACGGGTCTTTCTCGTCGTAGTTTATGGCGCTGTAGCGAACAAAATATATATATAGGTACACAAGGTTGCATATAATTTTAAAAAAGTTAACTTTAATGATTTTTTTGGTATTGATATGTAATCTCTAGACGGAACTCACCGACACTTGTGGCACTGGAAGACGTTTTCGCCGCAGTTGGCGCACACCCCCGGGTTGGCCGGCACGGACTGAGAGCAGCGCGGGCACTGGAGCGACTCACCTGCAAACGAACAGACCAATTAAATTTTAATTATAGTTGTCTTTTTTAACTGAACAGACTTATCAAGAAAAGAGTCCATATAAAATAAAGTTTAAGCTTCAACTTAGATATAATTTACCAGTTGCCTGTTGGTTTTCGTAGAAGTCAGCATACTCCATCATGAGATTGCAGGCGACGATGGGCAGCGGGAAGTCGACGCGCACTTCAGACTGCCCTGACTGCAGCTGAACTCGCTTCGCCTTGTGCCACATTCCTGTTCCAACAGTTCAGAAAATTATAAAGACCCAAATCACAAATCCAAACAACCCTATTCTGAGAAATGTGTAAAAGCCCGTATTGATAAAAATGTTTTCTAAACAAATGCACCGCCGCCAAAAACCGCCAGCAGTTGTTCGACATGAGTTGGCACGAATGACTTGTATGAGCAAGTGAAAGAAAGGTTGTGTGTGTTTCATCAAGTCAACGATATTAGCATGTGCCATCCAACTAAATCCAAAACACAGGTAAGTCCACCTGGCGCTTGCATCCAGCGACTATTAAATATGCAACACACCACATTATATTAACAGAGTAGTGCATCGACTGACCTGGCTTGTTCTTCAGTTCCTGCACGGCCTGCACGGTGCGGTTACTGTAGTAGAAGTTGATGCTGCGCACCATCTTGCTGCGCTTGATGTCACCGATGCGCAGGCTGATGCGACTAATCATGTGGCTATTCACCAGCTTCACTATCTGGGTCGTCGTCGTGAACTTGGAGTCAATCTGAGGATTGGATTTATGTGAAAAAGATCACCGGAAAATAAGAGATAATTTCACAAGAGGTGACACAAATGAATGGCTTGAGTAAACGAATTAATATTGAATGAAGGAGACTAAATAAAACGGCAATAATCAATGGCTAAAAACTTTGTTTGTCCCTTACCTTGATGGTGGGCAGCTTGATGGTCGCCATGGCCACTTCGGGGTTGTTGCACACGAGGCACGGGTCCGACTCTAGGTAGTAGCCGTCCAGCTCGACGTATGCGCCGAGCGCCGCGTACAGGGACGCGTTCCCGTGAGACGACAGTAGTTGGTTCTGACTACGTAGGAGGTCCACTGCACTGCCCACGTATTTCTGTTTGGAACAGTAGTTACTTAACTACAACCTTGTTAAAAAAATCGTTGACTAACATTAAAAGTAGTTTGTAGTTATATTTGAGTTGTAATTATATTACAGCCTTACCTTGATTTAAGTATGTCACTGTCTTTATGAATTGAGCAGGTATGTTTATCTTTTTTTAATGCCTTATCGATGCGGTATTTCTCTGCGTAGTCTGTGACTTACTCGTGTCTTATTATAAAATATAAATTCATAAAATATTTAACAAATCATTCATTATGTGAACATGTGAAGCACAATTAAAATAAATGTGGTATCATTATTTCACAGAATGACATTTGGCTCTGTCATTTTACCGCAGTGAATTGAAAGTACATGTATTCATGTCACTGCATAAGAAACGTGAACTGGGTTACTTACAATTAACATAAGAGTTCTAATATACTTATTGGATAATCCAATAAGTATCTTAGAACTCTTCTGATCCCTCGGAACTCTTGGATCAATGTTAATGGTGATAAAGATATGAAAATTATGTTGATAATTACACCTTAAAGTAGCCACCGCCACAATGCAGTGTTTCTCTATTCTGCTATACAAAATCTAACACTACAGTTCTACAACACAACTATACAACATCTCTATCATATTACATAGAGAAGGTTCCTTTGAACACACTTCAAATCTGTGGTATGGCCTCTTGTACTATACTAAAGAGGTATGTAGTGTAAGAGCCCGCGTACCTCGGTGTCGATGTCCGCGGTCTTGAGCGTGAAGTACCCGAG
The DNA here is from genome assembly GCA_948252455.1 of Acleris cristana. Classification (NCBI taxonomy): domain Eukaryota; kingdom Metazoa; phylum Arthropoda; class Insecta; order Lepidoptera; family Tortricidae; genus Acleris; species Acleris cristana. The sequence continues at coordinate 15,106,524 of OX411772.1, read as the reverse complement.
CAGGTCCACGAACTGCGCCGCCTTGCGCCCGTACAGCGGCAGCGAGGGCCATATGCCCCACATCAAGGACACTAGCGACGCTTGCTCCGGTTGCGGCGAGTTGCTATAACACCACAAAACCACATTGTTATCCTAATAATGTTTAAGTACATAGAACAGTGAAATAATGGCTTAAGGATTTAAAAGATGTAAGTCTACGTAATTTACGGTGAGAGTTTAATTTATTATTTAAAAAAGGTACAAGCGGAAAAATCTAAGAAATGTCTGGAGCTGACTCTTATAAAACATAAACAAATGTAATTTTTAATCGACATTAAGTGCTTGCTACTCTTACTTGTAAATGGCGAGCAGAAGCGCGTGCGCCTGCCAACGCACCGCTGTCGAGTTCGTCTCCAGAAGGAACACTTTCACGAACATCTTGAGCTCTTCAGGGGATACCTGCGAAATAAATCGTCAATGTTAAACCCATGCAACTATGCTTTCATTACTAATAGTTCAATACCGCGTAACTACCGAGACAAATCCTTATTATCTTTCACTAAGAAAAAATCTTATTTTTGCATCTTATTGTATTTGTTACTGGGTGTAGCTCTATCACTGAAGTAATATTTCTAATAATTTAATTATCTTGGGATATATTTTTCGTTCCAGTAGAAACGCCGGTAAATAAAAATGAGGTATATTTTTCATATCATCTATCTTATTGGCCTTATGGCGAAAAAGAGGGGATCCCTTTGCCCTGCTGCAGTGGGACACTAACACAGGCTTAAAAATAGCCTGTGATAGAATGAAATTTTACATTTAGCAGTCAACTAACTTTAAAAAATACGTATCATCGTATAAATTAGTTTCAAAAAACAATATTGCTTTACGCATTTAAAAAAAAACTGAAAAGCTATCCACATTTTTCAACTAAAAAAGGAACTATATGAGAAACAGACCATCAATAGTGTTCGACAACAACCTAGGCTTGTTCGATTACATTTCTAGTATAAACCTTATCGTTAATCGAAATTTATGTATGCGATTTTAACTAGGAACATCACTAAAATTGCTAAAAGACACCTGTCACAGGCCCAATAAGATATGAAAAATATTAGAGTTACTAGTTTTAGCCTTTTGTTCGTATGTATGTGCTGTAAATTGATTTGAATGGGTTTTTCTTTTATTTCAAAGGTTGGTATTTTGGCGGTGGTCCTTAGGTCTCGTGTTTTTGTGTTGCACTGATGTGTTTTGCTAACGGTGGTTGGGAGTGGTAGATGACCTGTTTGAGGATCTGCTGCACGAGCTGCGGCACGCGGTGCTCCTGGAACTTGGAGCCGTCCGTGATGAACGCGTCGCTGTCGGCGGCGCGCTCGCGCTCCGGCCACTCGGACGTCGACGCCGACGCGGACGGGGTCTGGGGAAACACAAAAGTAGGGGTAGCTAAATAATCACTACTTTACAGACCACTTGTTTGTGATACAAATAAGATAATAGGAAAAATTGGCACTGTGCCCACGCATTGCGGAATATTCCAATAAAGGCTTACTGTCATGTACGTTCTCTTCCTACTTAACTGGTGATACCCTGTGCACGGTCCGTCCGGATCGCTACCACCATCTTATCTTTTAACCTACCGCCAAGTAGCAGTGTTCGCATTGTTATGTTCCAGTGTGGGGATAAGACTACCAGTAAAATAACTAGCTTAGAGGCATTACTTCTTAGTCCACACGGTTGGTATAGATGAATTACCGAGAGCGTGGAATTGCATATGTAGTGGTTGTACCGTTCGCAGGAAATGGAAAACCATTTAAGTTTTCTTCTTAATTGAATGAGATTACCCTAAACAAGTGGAATAAGTATGTCTTTTTTGCTTTTAGTTGCTATCATTTATTAAAATTTTCCTCTTTGAGTTTGGAAATTGCTTATGGGTCAGATGAAAAGTAAATTATATATCCTCCTGATGACTTCTTGATCAAAATCATCTACTGCCGTCGGACCGTACTTAACTTTTTCTTACTCGGAGAGAGGATTTTTTCGTTGCTTGAAATTTGTCTCTTTTACTCTCAGTTAAAATTTTATAAATAGTCGAGAGAGAAACACCTGTAGCTTTTTCAACGAATTGGGCAGCGGTGAAAGGTGAATTTAAATTTTTCATTAGTTCGCGTTCAAAATATTTATGACAGTTAAAATTATTTGTTTACTTTGACTCTCAATCGGACCAAAATTACTGTTACTTTCTGCCATAATTTTTGCAACCTGAGTAACTTACATAAAATAGTTTTTAAAGTTGTGGGTAATTCTATAGCTCTGCCTAACCCACTCTGGGATAACAGGCGTGAAGGTATGTATGTACAATAAAATAAGACGTATATTTTACTGCATTGTAAAAAGTATTTAGAATTTGACACTGACATTATTTTTGTACTTACTTATTTAATATATAACAAAACTCTTTTTATGCTGATGGTATAAGAAGTAGAGGAAATTTAAATATAGAATGCCTGTAAAGACATGTTACCCCCGCTTCCTAATTCCCCGCTCTCGGTAATTCATCTATAACGCATCGGCGTTCTTAGGATTGCAGTCTTGAAAATGCAAATAACTATGGTTCACAGATCCCGATTACCATCAACCATCAAATTTAAAGTTAGATATGGTACATGAGAAGTGCGTCGCGCTGTATCCAATGGCAGCAGCAGCCGAGACCCGGTGGGCGCGAGCGAGTGATCTATTAGTCCTGTTTTATGTGTATGTGTTAGCCCGTGTGTATGTATATGTGGTGCGGGAACCCGTCGCATCGCCTAGTAATTGTTTGTCCTAACGATTGTTTGGTCGAAAATCTTTTCTTCTCACATCCTTTTGGACGGAAATTACCGAATTTAATAAACATCAATCGTGTAGTTTAGTTAAGTTAGGCTAGGTTAGTTTTAATACCATTAAAAAAAATACGGTTTCAATTGTAAAAACCGTTTTCGACCAAATAATTTTGCACCAAACAATACTCAGGACAAACAATAGTTATGGCATTCGATATATACCCGTTAGGTACCTTTTCGGGTGTCTGCGAGCACAGTGCTGCCTGCAACAGCTGCAGCACAGTCGGCGCCACGTGCGGGTGCACGCGGCGCGCGCAGCGCACGAGCCACGCGAGCGCCTCGCGCCGCTCCGTCGCACACGTGTGCTGCCAGTTGCCGGTGCGCGCGCTCACGATCTCAGCGCACGCCTGGAACAATACGGACATACAATAACATTTTTTATATTAACAAGACTCTGTTGTCATAACTAGGGATAGGAAATTCGGATGCTTTTATTTTTTGTTTTTGTTTTTGTATTGATATTAAGTAGTATGGAGGCGGACTCAATTTAATTTTGCTAATAAATTTCCGGGGATTTCCCGGAATACCGGAAATTAGGATACATATACACATACGTATTTAAATTATTTAAATAAATAACACGGTTTAGTTGTTTATTTTACAAAATCTGTGGTTTGTTTACCAACGTGTAGGTATGTAAATAAAATTGCTAAAAATAGTCATAACCTAATTATTTTGACAGTTATCACTATTTCCTGATGTTTTATACAATCCCGGAATCCCGGAACTTAAATAATTAAAATAATATTTTTAAGAAGCCGACTCCATACTTGCTGAGCTTTTTCCGGATTTTTTCCGGAAATTGTAGGTATAAAAGCATCCGAATTTCCGATCCTTAGTCATAACCAACATATTCTCAGGGTAAATTCGTCATCTCAAGAATAAAGCCAAAAGTAAAAGTGAAACTCTTTTGTGCCGTTTATTGAGTACGTATTGAAAATAATCATTATTAATTAGCGCAGTAGTTTTATTTACTTTAATTAATTTCGCGTTCAGCCTAAACGGTATGAGCTGTAAGAGCGGCGCGCGAGTGAGCTTGAGGGAGATAATTAAATTCTTTCCAAGCTCCCGTGCAGGCTCGATTTTTAATGTGTATTGCCTTTGGTCCTGTTACTGTGCTCGTTTTCAATACGTACACAATAAACAGCCTTCGAACATCAATAACAAAAAAATTGCTATTATCATTTCAACCTACAAGTTTACCTAGTAATATTTTACACCGAAGTTATGGTTAAATTCTTATTATAAAATTAAAATAAATTTACTTTTTAGAATAAGAAGGGCACGTCTGGACTAGCTTCACATCACTTCATAGCACTTAATTGGCAACCAAGACTTGGTATGGGCACTAGTGTATACTTACCTTTTTGAGATTATTTAAGTTTGACTTCCATAATAAATAAATTGTTTTTGGTAGACGGGTACCTTGAGGTGGTCCATGAGCTGCACCAACTTGTCGTAGGCGGGGTCGGTCTGCAGCAGCGCGCGCGCGGCATTCAGGTGCGTGTCCAGCGCGTGCACGTCGCGCGTGTGCCGGTAGCGGTCGCGCGTGCCACACAGCAGCAGCAATAGCTTGCGGACTTGCTTCCTAGAGTCATAGCGGAAAGAGACCAAACAGTTACAGAAGCTGTTAAGTTAAGACCCTTCGATTATACAAGCAACAAGAAAACAATAGCGCATGAAGGTAGACAATTTATGTGTTGCTTGCACATCTATAATATCATGCCACAGTTTTTTGTATTAGTTTGCATGACAAGTTAAATGTTTCCATAACTTAATTTTAAATTCAAATGTTAAACCAAAAATGTCTACTGTATAGTAAAAGGGTATTTGCAATTTGTGCCAAAACCAGAGTTCAGAGTTTTTCCCTATTAGGGTACTATAAAGTTGTCCGGGGTAAAAGTTTCACACATTAATTTCATGCAAACCCGGTTAGTTGTTTATGCATGATTGAAAATCTAAATATTCTAACAATCTTTTATATTTAAGCGTTCGCCAAACAGCTGGCGTGGCGCGACACGACAGTGACGTGGAGCGTTCTTACCGTGTTCTTGGCGTGAAAATGAACAAGGAGTTGTATCAGAGGCCGTCACAGAAATCACGCCGCGTCGCGCGGCGCGGGCGTGATGATAGCTTGGCGCGACGCGGGGTAATCCGTGTGACGGCCTGCGTACAACTTCTTGTTAATTCCCACGCCAAGAACGCGCCACGCCGGCTTTTCGACGAACGTTTTATGTGTAATATTAACATAACATAACATAATAACATAATAATATGTTTCTATGTGACTATATTATAGTCCAAAGAAAACCAGCGTCGTACTCCCAATAGGTGGTAAGACTGGATGCGATACCAATTTCGCAGCACTGTTATTCACACAATGTAAAAAGTGTAAAAATTATGCGAAATAAATGTTTTTATTCTATTTTATTATATTCTCTTAGTAGAAAGTAATACGTGGATAAAGGTATCATACCGAAGCCGACCGCAGACGAAAACGGCGTCACTACTGGTTTCTATGTATTTCTATGAAATACCTTCCGTAGCGAGCGTCGCGACGCTGCCACTCCACTGCAACCGCACCCGTCGCTGACGCCCAACCTATTTACTGGTTTCTATGTAATTCTATGAAATAACTTCCGTATCCGACCGCAGATGACGTCGGCAGGCGTCGCTGACGCCCGACTGCAGACCCAATAGTGACGCCGACGTCCGACGCCTGCTGTTGACGTCTGCTGCTTGCAGTCGTGTGCTGAATTAGGACCGCAGACGGCAACGGCAGACGGCATCAGCAGGCGTTGGACGCTTGCCGTTGCCGTAATAACACCTTAAGAGTGAAGGAGATAGAAAGAGAAAGTACCTAAGCGGCGTCTGTTGGTTCATCATGTATTCGCAGAGTAACGTGCGCCAGCGTTGGTCGAAGTGCGAGGCGTCGCAGTGCTTGTGCACCTGGCACGGCAGGCGCAGCGCCATCTCCATCAGCAGCTGCGGATAGTTGTCGAACACGTCGAGCGCGTGACCTGCGGACGCCAAACAGACAATCACGCAATTAACTATGTCACTTCACCACACCAGTAGTCAAAGGGGTCTAATGGATATGACTGCTGTTAATCTAGTAGTCCTGCCATCGAATCCTGGGTGAGGAAATAAGCGAGTTTTGTTTTTCTTATTTATTCAACAGATTCATCTCAATACCCGCAAAAAATTAACAGCGGTTTTATCAAACACTAGAGGACGCCCGCGACTTCGTACGCGTAGAATTAGTTTCCCGCTACTCCCCCCATTTTTTCCCGTTGGTGGTCGATTTTCGGAAAATCCATTCTTAGTGCTCACTTACATCATGAAAGGAACCCCTGTACCAAATTTCAAGTTTCTAGGTACAGTAATTTCGGCTGTGCGTTGATACATCAGTCAGTCAGTTTAGCCTATAAAATATAGATAGATTGTTTAATCAGCTCCAGTACCACTATAAAATTATGTCAGTCACTCTTTAGCATCTTGGACGTCAAATCAGTATACTTCTTATTAAGGAGCGTCCCCACTGAGAGCATTCGCGTGTAAAGAGCATTCGGCGCGAACATCGAGTGGTGCGTAAGCTTTGTAGTTTTGTTTTGTTGTCCACAAGTGGTGGCATTTGCTTGTTCATCATTTATTGGAAAAACCGGACAAGGCGAGTCGGACTCGCCCACCGATAGGTTCCGCACATGACACGGTCAACTCGATTCAAAATTTGCACCGCCGCCGTTCCTTGCATAAAAACCCTGTTTTTTTGTGATTTAACAAAAAATGTACAGATTTCAGATTTTTTCCTATACTTGTAGTAAAAGACGGTGTTACTTGCCAAATTTCATAGTTCTAGGTCAATGGCCTATACATTTTGATTCCCTCGAGAGTGTCGAAATACACGTTTTTTGCGACATAAACAGCCGTATCTTTTTTTTACGTAAATGTAGAATTTTGATTTTTTCACAGCTTCAAGGGACTGTAGATTTGAGTATATGGTTTAAATTTCAACTCGATACCTTTACGCGTTCCCGAGATAAAGGGTCTTGACACACAGACAGACGGACAACAAAGTGATCTTATAAGGGTTCCGTTTTTTTCCTTTTGAGGTACGGAACCCTAAAAATGAATTTTCAGTTCCGTGAAGTATTTTTTCACAATCGACAGGTTTAAATCAAAAGACGGAAAAAAAATCACAATATTTAAAAAGTTAAATAACTCGAAAACCAGGGACATTAGACCCCCTTACATAGGGCAAAACTATTGCAAATTAGCTCTAGAATAACCCGTTTCAGGGAACAGGTCGAGTTACCTGTCGCCCTGTACACACTCGAAAAAACAAAAGTGGTCTCTCCTGTGGTCAATAGTTTAAGGCACTAGTCCCACCGCCGGCGAGTAAGCTATGAACTATCGGCTATTTTCTTGTCCAAGAAACGAACAAAAGATAATCGCTGCCGTGTAAATAACAGAGAGAGATATAAATTTATAGTTCATCGCCGAGCGAGTGAGCTATACTCGCTCAACTATGAACTATATATCTCTTTTATTTACACGGGAGCGATTATCTTTTGTTCGTTTCTTGGGCAAGAAAATAGCCGATAGTTCATAGCTTACTCGCCGGCGGTGGGACCAGTGCCTAAGGCGCGTGTGCATATAAGTTATGTTTTTATTTGACAGAAATATAGTAGAGTTAAAAACGTTCACTTTAACGGGTATGTCCACAGGAAAGACGGTAACCTAAATCTGTGTATGACCCATACTCACTCTTCACGTATTCCTTGACGAAGAACGGTTGCATATCCGGCAGAGGATGCGGCGCTTGCGGTTTTAGAAGTTGCACAGCTGAAGTCGGCGAAGCAGTGTCTAGGGGACAAAGCAAGCATATTTTAAAAGCACGACACGTGTGATTATTGCAGTTAATGTATGTATTACATTATGTACCTACATCAAATACATGGAGACTTTAAGATTGCAGTGTAGTTTAGCAACGAACCTACAGATGTTTGCCCATGTGCATTTTTAACGCAAACCCAAAGCATCACATACTTAGGCATAACTATCGACTGTTATCTCCGCTGGCATCTACAAATTCAAAATATAATATTTGGGCTATATTAAGAAAAATATTATACGTTTTTAAGAACCTCAGAGCTGCAGTTAGACCTGTAACTTTAAAGATTGTTTATTTTGCACTAGCGCAGTCGCCTGTGTCGTATTGTGTGGTGCATGGGGTGGTGCCGCAAAAACGTTACTACTTCGTGTTGAAAGAGCTCAACGCGCAGTACCAAAGGTAATGACTAAATAGGAAATCATTTAGACACCCTACTTTATCAGGAGTGCGGCGTTCTGACTTATAATTACAGATCCTTGTATATCCGACAGGTTGTCTTAAGGAAGCACAAAACATTTACTTTTAATGAAAACCTAATTAAAATTATAAATAGGCGGCGTGCCGACATGGTATGTAGTGTTGAAAGTTTTCGTACTGCCCTGTCTGTTCGTCATTTTAGTCCCCATACAATGTTCAAGCACCCTTTAAATAACAAAAACAATAATTTAATTAATTTCCATTATAGCCTGGCCGGAGATTCCTTTTAACTTTTAGTGAAATCCGCATTCAAACCATTCAGGTATTTTCACGTGATGCGCGTTCAAATAAACAGACAAACAGATAGGAATTCCAAAAAAATATTGAAACATATTCTGTTATCGATTCTAAGGGTCACCAACATATTTTTTTTTTAAATATCTTTAATATACAGACTTTCGACCATCTACGGCTTTATTATAATTAGACCCCGTTATCTTGTCGCATTGACGTCGCTCTGTTGTAGTGATTGAATGTTTATTCTATCGACCCTCTCTATATCGATGTTTGTAGTTTATATTATAATGCAACAATGCGACTGATTTTTTGCCTTTTAAATCTCTGCTTAATCTCAATATGGCGTAGGTATTAAAACTTCTTGATTAAAAATTAGAAGATAACTTCATTATTCTAACAAGATGCGATAAACTGATATAAATAATTTACCTATTTTATTTACCTATTATTTATTTATTATTGATCCCATTCTTCTTATCACATTTTTAATAGTGATTGTCTTTGACTCATTGACATATAACTCTAAGTACAATACCATCGACATTTAAATAGTCGATAAAATAAACATTCAATCCCTATAAAAAAGTGACGTCAGTGCGACAAGATAACGGGGTCTAATTATAATATATAGATAGTGCGATAGCATAGTATAAATAGACAAGTAGCTCGACTCCGGCCCTTTAGGAGATTCTGATACCTATTGCCGCTCGGGCGTCAGGGCTGTCCAAACTTGTTTTAAAATTTTAGTCACCTACTTGGCCCTACCTTGATCTATAATCATAGTAATTTTCATACATTACACAAACCTAAAGTAAGTATTAATATTGTTAGGTACCTAAGTACGAAATTTGAATTATTTTACTTATATACTTTTATCAGTTGACACTAAATATTAATTATGTTTAAAGGTATGTGATGTGATATGTTAATTCCTTTTCGACCTTTTAATAATGCCGCTTTCGCGCAAGGCGGCTTCCTTTGACTAGGTACTTACCTATTATTGGCGGCACGCGCCGCCGCCGCGCGGCTTTCTTTGAGCATTGGCAGCTCGCGCCGCGCGGTATTACACAACATTGAATAAATATCTGAATAATAATGTCACGGGAAAATCTTACACAAATTGCCCTAGGTAGTCCCAAACTAGGTTCTAGGCTTGTACTTTGGGTACTACGTAACGATAAACATACTTACCTATGTAGTGACAAATACATGCTTAATATTACTATATAGGTACATATAAAACACCTAAGACTCAGAAACAAATACCTACTCGCACTCATCACACGAATATTTGCCCTGACCGGGAATCGAACCCAGGACCGCTAGCTTCGTAAACAGTATTAGTCACTAGGTCACTACCAACCACCTAGGCCATCCACGTCGTCACATGTTAACTGACACGTCACACTCAATATCTTAAATTACCTACTTAATACGTATTTATTTCACCTAAGTAGGTACGAGTATCTATAGGTATCTATAGGCAGGCCGGTACGAAATACCTAATTAATTTAGTAGTTATTTACATTAATCACTAGCAGCTTTTATTAAATCTGGATAGTTGTACCTATCTAAGCTAGGTTTAGGGCACAGTTTAGGCGTTTTGAAACGAATGAAAATGTCACGCTGACAATACAATAGATTTAACAATAGCTGCAAGTGGGCTATAAGCAATAGGTAAATATCAAAAAATAAACAGCATTCTTCACAACACAAGCTCTAAATAGGTATGTAGGTACTTTTCCGACTCAGAAGGTATGTTGAAAAACGATAGCTCCGGATTTATTATACCATTATTTAAACACCCGTAAACTGAGCAATATTTTCTACTTTTCGGCAAAGACATTGTCGCTCGATGTTTTAACGCGCAATACAACCAAACGTGACCAAACGCAATGACGCCGCGGCCCCGTCTAATCACCATTCCTGCACCTCTATTTGTAGTTTCGTGTGGGAGGTTCGCCCCGCCCACAGCCGTACGGTCGGCGTAACGCACACATGCAAGCCGCGCGATGTACCTTTGTTTGAAGACGACCTACTTTTCTATTTATACTATGGCGATAGTGACACACTGTACCGGCGCGCACTGGAGGTCGGACGGAGCAGACGCCTGCGAATTGTCGTTGGGGGACGCCGCTCTGCCCCGCACCGCCCCGCGTAGTTGCCCTGTCTACGGCCGAGTTAACTCACTTTAGAAATTATTACAAAAAAAAAAATGAAAATGTTTCTACGCTATGTACTCGAAAGTAGGACCCACAGGCACCTTCACGTGGTTAGGTACCAGCGAAAATATTTTCTTAAATTACTCCTATTCATATTCAGATTCAGATTTTATTACTAAATATAACACAGTAAAAATAACATGACATGTTAAATTATATGCAGTTGCATATTGAGATCGTCAGAAATAGAATTAAATGATAGTAGTCAAAGTCAACACATATACAAAGTACATTAAAAATTTAAATCTTATTTATAAGTCAAGTTCCATATACTCATATAATACCGAATAGACTGGGTTATCCAACAAAAGATTCCTAAGCCGGCGCCTAAACATTTCGTCAGATGGTTCGCGTCTGAGTTCGGCTCCGATTTCTAAGTTTACTTTTGGCAGCCGGATATAATGTAGTACGTGTCTAGTCACGTGACCACTACTTTTCGAAAGAAAACACCAGGCGAAGTAGTATTATATGTACCATGACACTTATAATACACATAAATAAACCTTATGGAAGTTATATTTTAAATGATGGTTAATACCGCCTTAAAAATGTATTAGAACGAAGGAAGCTTAAGGTAGTCCTACTAATCTTATTAATTAGAAAGCTTCTAAGGATGTTTGAGCGTTTGTTTTTCAATTGGTACACCTATGTTGACGAAATAAATATAATTTGATTTGATTTTGAATCGCATACCAAGTCTGAGAACAGGTGAATAGTGTTTTGTAACTGTCTTCTAAAGTAACGTAGATACAAAAGGAGTTAACTTACTCGCGTCTCCGGTAGCTTGTGGAACAAACATAACGGTTCCGAGTTAGGTAACTATAGCTACTACATGACGGCTGGAATGAAATTTAAATTTTGTTATCAGCTTGCATTTCAGGAAAATGTAGGTGTTCTTTGCTAATGGCGGGCCGGATAGTCATAATCTTATCTTATTAATATTAATATTAATCCTACTAATATAATATGATCGAAAGTTCGTGTGTTTGTTGGAGCTTATAGATACCCTGCATTAGTCTGGATAGCCTACTTTTCAACCCGGAAGTTTAAAAGTTCCCGCGGGAATAACGATAATCGAAATCTAAGCGGACGAAGTCGCTGGTAGAAACTATTTAATTATAAACGTTTTCGATCGTATTGCCACGATCATGGTGGTCAGGTTAGCAATCGATCACAGGAATATAGAACAGAAAAAAGTGCCTGCAAACTATATGAATCAGTTAACCTTTTTTCAGGTTAGGTTGTCCAGTAGCTTTATAATAGAACAGGGTTAGTTTCATAGTGCAATACCGTGCAAAAAGAAGAACTCTTATTTCTTTATTACTTGCGAGGTTTTGTACTACTATCGACTATTCATATAACCTCGCTGGCAATATGACAGGGCGCGTCAACAACTTGCGGTTGAGCGCAGTCACATTGGAACAGTTTAATAAAGCCTGCGTCACGAGACGCAGCAATGTGCAATGGGTGTCACAAAAGTATTCATTGTGAGATTGATAAATAGGGACGTAATTGACGCAAAAAGAACTTACTGCTAGTCTTGTCTCGGTAGTAGGGCAGCAGCGCCGAGAGCACGCGGTAGCAGTGCGCGGGCGCGCCGGCGCGGATGAGCGCGGCGGCGGCCAGGCGCGACACGTGCGCGGCGCACGCGGCGCCCGAGCCCTCGCGCTGCCCCCCGCTCGACGACGACTTCCACCGGGCCATTAGCACGCCTGCGGACACAATAGAACAACCTTATTTTACTTCCACAGTATACACATCAGCCGAAACAAGTTAACTACTGTACATAGGGACCGTTTCTAATGAGCTACTAGCGCAGCAGCTTTATCCTCATGAATTTTACTTGTTTTTCACACGTAGCGTCGTACCGACGATTTTGTGTTTGTAATATATTAGATGTATTCGGAAGTGCGGAAGTTCGGAACTAACTGAGCAGGCGCATGACGACGAGCTGCAGCTCGCGGCGGTTGGTGCGGTCCTGCACGGGCGGCGCGGGCGCGTCCTCGTCCACCATGTCCAGCTCAGACACCAGCAGCTCCAGCAGCCGCTCCAGCACAACACGGTCCGCCTCCACGCTGCTATCCAGGTCCCCCGCTAGCATAAGCACCACCTAGATAAGATAAACATAAGTCACGTTTTTTCTTATCCAATGCTAAAGCGTGAATGTTTGTTCCGTCTACACGGTTTTAACGTCTTAACCGACGGTTGTGAACTTTGGTAAAAAGATAGTTCATATCCTGCAAATAGGATACTTATGTATAATGGAAACAACTTCTGCGCAGTAATCGCGGCAAAAAGCTAGCTTATTTCTAAAACTCAGCGGGACGCTTCACAAAGCAGGATAAAAGTCTTATTTTTAGCTCGTTCGGCGCGTTGTTATGGATAATGAATAGAAACTGAAACTTCACTTCAGTTCCACACAATACAGTTATTTACCTGCACGAACGGTATCGCTCGCACGCCGGGCAGAGAGCGGAGCAAGGGCAGCGCGTCGAGCGCGGCAGAGAGGAGCGACAGGCGCAGCGCGTGCAATTTGCGAGCCTCGCTCTCCACCTCCACGGCTCGCGACGTTGAAGCCCCGTGCTGGCCCATGGAAGCCGACGCCCCCGCTACATTCAAATGTATTCGTTAGTATATCTTTAAAAATATTGTAACCGTAAATTTACTTCGGTTTACAGTAATTTAAATAGAGGGACCATGCTTAGGGACTATACATATTATACACCGTGCCCAGGACGTACCCGAAGGGTTTTAACCATTGATTCTAGACCCTATTTGCAGTATATAATGTGGTATCATGTAGTACAATATCGGATAATTTCCGAGATTTTTATTATTTAAAAAACAATTCCATAGTTAATTTAATTTGAACTCTGTCACCTTAACCTAAAGCATTATTTACTAAGAAAGCTTCATGTTGTAAGTACCGTAAAACGGGGCTATTTGGGAATCAAGGGGCTATTTGGAATCGAGTAATTATAAGCTTTTAGTTGATATATATGTTTGTCTTGGCAATGATAGAACTGAAAACTTCGCCTGACACCAAGTTTTACAGTTCTATCATAGCCATGACAAAAAATATATCAACTAAAAGCTTATGATTACTTAGTTCCAAATAGCCTCGTGATTCCCAAATAGCCCCGTTTTACGGTAGCAATATCATCAACGTACAACATAAATTAATTAAATTAATTTCTTAGTAAATTATGCTTTAGGTTAAGGTGACAGAATTCAAATTAAATTAACTATGGAATTGTTTTTTAAATAATAAAAATCTCGGAAATTATGCGATATTGGACTACATGTTATACCACATTATATACTCCAAATAGGGTCTCGAATCAATGGTTAAAATCCTTCGGGTACGTCCCGGGCACGGTGTATAATCAAGGGGCTCTAGTAGGGATTGATTCTGCACTCGGACCGGATCTGATAATTGTTTAACTTTTCCTTAAGTGCATTCTACAGCTTAGCTGAGATTCCTGGCAGTCAATAAATGTTCAAGTGATGTTGCCCTGTCCATTTAAAAAAACTATTACGTTACCACTAAAAATGAAACACGCTAAACCGCTAGTGAAATAATATTGTAATTCCTAGGTGATTTTAATGGTGGTAGAAACAAATACAGGGATAGGTTAATTTCGTGCTTAAAGTGTCGGACATAACATTACGCGTTTGCTCGTTAAAAGTGCAATTTACAACTGACACAGTTCTGCAGTGTCATTAGTTTCATATTGTGGTAAAAAATAAACAAAATATTTATATATAATCCTCCCCAAGAATAATGACACAAACCTAGATAGGTTAATTCATTGTGCAAAATGTGGTTACCGAATTTGCAACAAGTCTTTAGAGTTGTTGGTAATTCTGTAGCTCTGCCTACCCCACTCTGGGAAGGAAGGCGTGAAGGTATGTATGTATGTATGTATGATACAGATTTACTTAAAATGTGCTTTATTATTTGGCACACAAAGCTCGTGTTATAATTACCAAAAATGGCCGAGGAGTCCAGCTGGTGACATAACGTGATTGGCCAATTCAAGACGCTATTGTAAAACACGTTTGTTCTTGTGAATAACGTAACGAGACTTCGCAAAAGACAAAAAAAACTTATTTTTGTGCGATAAGGGCACGAAAAAGTAAAATATTACGAGATTATGACAACCATTTTACAGCTCTCATTATACACGATGATTTTTAATTGGTGATCAGGAGTTGAAAAATATTAATTCCCAACCAAAATGATAAACATAAAACAAGTTTATTCAGTAAGTAAATATTTTTAATTTTTTGTCATGTTAAAGTCGCCGTGCGACCGTACAGTCAAGGAAATTGATACGTAGACCATTTTGGACTATGTCAAAGTGACATTGTCAATAAAATCATAAAAAGTCTCTTACGTTTTGATTGATTACTTGACTTTGACATGGGTCAAAGTGGTCTACGAATCAATTTCTTTGACTGTACTTACTCAATAAACTTCGTTGAAAATGTAGTGATGTATTGATAGATTTTATTGATTCATTAATTAAGAGAGGTTTTGACCCAGCAGAGCGACAGAGACGAAATTAACGTTCAAAAAACAAAAAAGGTGCTCTTAAATATTATGAAAGGCTTTTTCTTTTAATAACACAAACATATTAAGATGTATGAATGTGGAAGAAGCGAAAGAGATTTGTCAGGATCGTAGCAGGTGGAAAGAAGTTGTCTCTGCCAACCCGTCTGGGAAACAGGTGTGATTTAATGTATGTATGTATTAATGGCTACGAGAGATACGCGCCGAGTGTTTAGTCCCCAAATCGAATTAGATATTATGTTACCCCTGTTCTGTCCCTTTGTTCCGATCACGTAATAACAGTAGAGTATAAAGGGTTAAGCTCACAAAGTTTTTTTTTTTTCGATGTAAGTCACCTGGAAGCCTGTGGCTATGAATTGGCTGGCTAGACATTGCGAAACGACGACTTGGCTACGTGGTTTACGAACTTTGTATTTTCTGATGAAAACATAATTGACTTGAAGGCTTACTAAATTATAAATAACTGGGTTTATTAGCTTTATTTGAAAGAGCCGAATCGCCGCGAGCCTGGTCCATCAGGCGACTCTTTGCTAACTTATACGCCAAAGAACCTTTAAAATTACCATTCGGACTTATAACATGATGATCATTGATGATGATGATGATGATGATGATGATGATGATGATGATGATGATGATGATGATGATGAATATACATATATATTCAACCTTTTTAATTATTTTGGGTACCTTATTATTATTCCCATTCATGTTTCATTCTCTATCTAAAGACAATTAAGGTCTGGTTTTTTTATTATCATTGGCAGTCCGAATAGGACCCGACCTGATTTTTTATGGTTTCTGTAAGTAAAATTATTATTTTCTAAGATAAAAAATAAATTTAAAGAACGTATCTATCTTAATTTTCAAAAAGTAAAAACTCATTAAACTGAACCGTTCCTGGTATACAAGGTGTTACAAAAATACTCGTAAAGCCGATAGGGGGTTGAATGGTGCCTTATAACAAGTCCATTTACAATATTTGAGAACCGTACTATCACCGTTTTTACCTAATTCGTGAAACGATCAAGAGACATACTAACAAAATGGACAGAAATCGATTAGATAGATATCACAAGTCGAGTTTTGGAGTCGTAATATTCTGAGTTAGAAAACATCGTCATCATTGGAAAAAACACGAAACAATTGTAGAGTATCGATAAGAAGATTTGAAATTGACAACATAACATTAATTCCGTCTTTTCGTTTTTTGAAGCCAGTACTTAAGCATAATGACAGTATTGAACCTTTGTGGATAAAAACCAGAAAAACCATTAAAGTAGACAATTATTAAATTGGTAGGTTGGCCTCTCTGTTAAATAATCTATGCTAACTCCGGTTCCCTGACATGACAGCTTACTAGGGTTGACCTTATTTTTGGCTTTGATAATATAAGTTTTACGGGGTATTTTGTAACACGTTGTATAAGTTGAGGAATATATGTATACTCAAATATAAAATGTTAAATATAAAATGTTCGAGAGATTTTATTATAAGTAAGCTTATTTAGGGTAACCCCCTAAAATAATCCAAAAAAGATATGTAAATACAGTATTGCCAGCTTCTTAATAGCTTTTGGCTGGCTATTGCTATCACGCTTGCACGGATACTGAAAAACGAAGATTGCCGACCGCTATTAAGTATATGGTAGCACTTTACCTATTTGTCCTTATAATACGAAGTCAATATGTTTATAAAGAAGAAAGAAAGAAAATAAAAAAAAAATACATTTATACACTACACACACGAGACACACAGAAAAATAGTGAAAACAGAAAACAGAAATAAACAAGTAGCGGGTGTGTCTTCGTTTTTATGTTGTTTTTTTATTATTATATCATTGTTTTTTTTATTTAAAAATACAATATGTAGTGTACTCAGTCTGAAAGTGTTACTTTTCAAGAAAATAAATACTAGCTTTTTACAGCACAAGTTCAGATATAACGTCATTTGTATTAATTTGGTGCCATTCCCACTGTTTCCACTTTTTGTGTTGTTACGATGAACTTTTTTTTTTGTGGGACTTATGTTCTGTCTTATATTTAAACTGATTGCTTGCTAATTGCCTATTTTATTTTGTGCCATTATTCATAAGAAGCACCAATATCCTGCTAGTTACTATTACACCGATGATAAAACGCGTAAGTTATGATGCTTATGATTATTAGGTCCCTAATGAATGACATCAACAAGGCAACGTCAATGAATGATATCTAATAAATAAGTAACACTAGGAGCCTTAATGGATTATCATAAACAGATCAGCAGATTTATGTTCATGTCCAATAATCAGAACGCAGAGAGATTTGGTTACTTTGTGTAAACATATTGACATTTGCCACATATCAACCCGAGGTAACCAAATCTATCCGCGTTCTGAATATTAAATTAAAAAAGAAATAAATGGGAAAATCTTATACATATTGACCCTAGTCCCAAACTATGCTCCAGGACTTGAACTGTGCTAGACAACGATAAACAAACATACATATATAGAGAAATATGTACACATACTTACAAAACATTCAAAATTATCGCTATCATCACAAAAATATTTGCCCCCACCGGGTATCGAGCCCGGGACCGCTAGCTTCGTAGCAGGGTCACTACCAACTTGGCTAAATGGATTGCCTATATTGGAAGCATTTGCGCACTAGAGAGGATAGTTTGTCACACAGTATAGTTGTTCCCGTGCTACCGGTGCGTAAACACGTCATGTCTTCGAATTTTCGAAACCAATGTATTTTGTGGTAGCACGAGGATAACGTTTTGTCACTTTTGTAAGAATATTTCAATTGCCTGGATACGGGCGTCTTTGCGGTTAGTACAGTTTCAGGGACGTATCCCTTAAACGGAAAATCTTGATTTATGTATATGATTAATATACATGGGTTTGTATTCAGCAGTAATACCTCTTCCTCTTAGCGCTCAGACTCCATTTTGGTGTGTACTTCTTGCGCTTCGGAAGTCGAGAGACCACTAAAACGCCGAAGAGTACGCTGCTACGTACATACAAGTGAATGCGGTGCGGAGCGCACCCAGTTCGATCCGCAAACTATCGAACCAACCGCATTAGTAATAACAAAAATTATGTTCGGCGCACCGATCTCCACACAATCGAAATTAGTACGGACCGCACCAAGGTTATGCAGAGCGCATATGATCGATCATCCGGCAGTACTATAAATCTACTTATCTGCTCATAAAAATACACCTAAGGCCCCGGTTTTGATCTGTAACTGAATGATACAATGTTTCAAGTAGGCTGTATTGTGTAGGTTCTGACATTTTAGAGGTAGGTACATACAGTGAACCTAATATGGCATTGAACCCGTAGTGAGGCCAAGGGTTAAAATAGTTGAGTCCTCAGAGAACCAAGAAAGTCGCAGTAGGTTGAAATTAGACATTTCTGTAATAAATCTGTCAAGCGTAGCCTACATAGGACGGAAAATAAAGTTATAAATCGTATTTGTAAAAGCACATTTGTGAAGGCAGCGATTAGTTCAAACGACGACAGTCTTGATCTCGACTCGACTAGAAACTCAAGACTTGGCAAAGGCCGTGATTGAGAAAGGGTCGTATTAACGAACTCATCTTGGCTGAGATGCCCGTCACAAGATATGTCGAAGTAGACGTCAAGCCATAGAAAACTTACATTTTTGACGCATTTTGGGACAAGCATTACAGTAAAGATCAGTCTATAATACGGCTCTTAGTATGATGAGACGTCGCTATTGAATGTTATTCGGATGGATAGTTATCTTCGTGACGGTGAAAAGCTAGTGAACGTATTGCCGTCAGTGGGGCGATAGTACTAGCCTGTAAGCGCGGTCGCCGCGATGATATTGCTTGGCATCACACCGGCAGAGGGCGTGGACACTATGTCCCCTAGAACATTCCACACATTTACCAATGCATATGTTTATAGCGTGAGATTGTAGCAGATTTACAAAAGTCAATCACCTTATTTTCACAATTAGATACACTAAAATGTGATGGACTTGTGATAGTAGGATGACAAGCACTACTGTCAAACCGTAAAATACTGATTCAACTGGGTCACACAATTTTTTGTTGTACATACCTCGTTGCCGCGGTAAAAGCTCTTGAGTCACTTTTAAAAACTGTTTTTATAGTACATTACATTACTACAGAGACTGTGAAAATGGCTGTTGCGGGACGAGTATGAGTTAGCGTGGCCGAGACGCAGTCGAGGCCCCGCTATACAGGGTGGAAAGTTGAGATGGGGGCAGTAAGGGCAGCTACTAGATCCCTTGCTGCTACGCGAAAATGCTCTTAGGAGTCCTTTACTAACTTTTTAATTAATGAAAATCGACATTCACAGATTTTTGATAAAATGTACAGTCAGCGAGAAAATCGTCTGATTTGAGTTTTTTTTTAATGCCAATCGATCCCATTTCTATCAAGGATTAAAACACTCTTTGGGACCAACTAAGGTTAGAGTACTAGAAAACCCACAAATCAAAGAAAACCTTTCCCATACAGTTCGTAGGGTAATTGGTTACAAAGTGAAATTTTCTTTAGCTTTAAGATCATTAAATATGGAGAAAACTGCGATTATAATATTAGAAATGAGAAAAATCAGTATTATGAGTTTTGTCGATGATGATGGCGACAATGTTCTTTTTTTAAGGAACTGTTGGGACTGTGTTTAAAATTATAAACAATTGTGTTATATTTTCTCGCATTGTTGAAAGAAAAGCACTGCCTATACGAGTCTCGGTCACGAAGGGCGTTTGCTGAACTCGTATATGTCTCGGCCGCGCTTACTCATACTCGTCCCGCAACGGCCTTTTTCCCGATCTCTGCAGTAATGTACTATTAAATCCACCAAACATCCGTTTTTGGTGTCAATTACAAGCCCATTATTTTACAGTTTTGCTTCTTAGAATGAATCGCGTATATTATACCTAGTCGGTTACTAAGTTAGTAATGTTTATTTTTTAATTTCAATATCTATAAAAATAAATAGCTTAATTAATGTACATTTTGACAAACAAATAATCATTCTCGTTAGTTGCCGCAATTTTTGACACAATCTTTTAACATTCACAGCCAGCATCGATGAAAATACGCATGACTTTTCCGTAAATTTCACTTTTTGAAAACTGTTAAAAGTTAGTCTTTGTTTACTAAAGAACATTTTTCTGATAATATTATAAAACTTCCTATCTCTGTGTATGTTTAGAGACGGAAAATATATTTCTCAACATGACTTAATTCCAACTTATGAAGCAAGAGATTTGGTGTGTTTTCGTATTTCTGCAAAATCATGTGAAATCGTAAAGTCGATTTAATGAGACATCAAGATTGACCGGTGTACAAGCGGATCTTTAGTTGCTTGGAATAAATTTGTATCAGAATCCAAAGCTACAAGTCTATTCAATATGTCACGCAAATTTGAACTCTCTACAAGAACTCTTACGAAAGTTGTGGCCGTTATCAGTATCATCGTCGTGCGTGATTTGAACTATGATTTTCTCGTCCGAAATGGGAAAACTTCAAGCTCGTACATCAAATAATTACAATAGTTTAGAATACATTATTTTTATTTATATTCTATATAAATCAAAGTTTTGATTAATATACAGGTTTATGCAAAACTGCTTTAAATATTTTTTTTAATCGTAATAAATCTCAGTAACAGAACTTAGCAACCGACTAGGTAATCACTTTTCAAGAAACTATTATCACTGTTGACTCCTAGCTTACAGGACAGAATAATAACAACAAAAAGTTAATCAACCCTGTCAATGATTTGATCAAACAACGAACTAATAGGGAATATGCATGGATTTTTTAAATTGCATTTCTCAACAAAATCTGAAAAAAAAAATCCGTTGGAGATCACTAAAAGTGAAATTAAAATTAAAATAGGCCAAGAAATACGGATGATACAAGCATTTTAAGCAAAAAATTAACTGCTTATTAGACAAAAGACCTGTTACAATGACGTCACAGTGCACATCGAATCTCTCTGTCTAATTAGCAGTTTAAAATGCTTGTATCGTCCGTATTTCGTGACCGATTTTAATTTCAGTTTCACTTTTTGTGATCTTCTTTTACGGCATTTTCATATTTTGTTGAGAAATGCGATTTAATAAATCAATGCATATTCCCTATTGTCCTTAATGTACCGCTTAAGACTGCACCGAGCAAACGTCGAGGGTCCAGTGGCGTCCTCATTACTATTAATGTTTTTTCTAATTAACTAATTTCCTTTGAATCGAACGATGCTTTTTTTGTAGCGCAAGCAAAAACACATTTTATGGGGTACAGTCACCAGCAATAATATATTATCTAACATTGGGCGCAAAAATATCTGACACGTCTTTATTGCTAGAGGTATAAGAGCGTGTCAGATATTTTTGTGCCCAATATTGGATAATATATTATTGCTGGTGATTGTACATAACAAATTTTAATAACAAATTCCATTTGAGTAGTCAGCGTAACGGGAATAGGTGACATTTTCCGTTAAGTTGATAACTCAAATTCAAATTCAAATTGTTTATTTCGTATCATATTTCAAAAAAACCGGTGGGAATACAGGTAGGTATACATGTGACACCCTGCAAGGGCACATCAACTTAGATCTAGAAGGGCTAACTGTATTTTAATCAACCTAAGAACATTTATATGAAATTCACCAACAACTCAACTTACGACAAGAGTGCCAGCTGTCAAAATGTATGAACTAACACTCTGTTATAGATGTAGTGCATAATTGTAATCCATCTACTAGTTTGAAGCGATCCGCTCAGTGAACGAGCGCGCACAACCCTTGACTGCTCGAAAATTCGTTGACCAAAACAATCTATAGCAATTTTTGTTGCAATTTGTTTCGATTTTTTTTTAAAGGCGTAAGAAATCCACAAATTATTTTTAAGACACAAAAAAATATTATTATTTTAATTCCTATTTAAAATTTTCAAAAAGTTGGTACGAAAAGGTTATCTCGAAGAGATGGCTCATTCGTGGTAAGACTGCCTGTTGTTTACTTCTACTCGTAATCATATTTTAAATATTCTATTCTTTATTTATCGATATAAATTATGTAAATCAGAAGTCGATAGACGAGAAGTCCCTATGACAGCTCAAAAATGCTACAAAAATTCCGGCCTCTGGTCATTAGGTACAAATGGAAAATCGTCCACGTGAAATAACCGTTCTGAAGTTGGGTCAAATGTAATAGTATCCAAAGAGAATTTAGTCAAAAAGTAATTGTGCTGAAAAGTATTTATAACCAAATTTATGTTCGTTTTATAGTAGATTGTTCAACAAGGGACTAAAACAAGCCATAATGACACGAGATGTTTAGCCACGCGAGCGAGCCAGCGAGCGAGAGTGGCTATAGTTCGAGTGTCATTATGGTTGTTTAGTCTCGCGTTAAACACTCTACTTTTCACTTTGAATGCGAGGAAAAAAAACAACGTTCAGTGCCGGATTAGCCACGTACCTAGCAAGAGTAGCAAAATGCTACGGGCCCCGCGCATCCACGTCTAAACTCTAAAATGCTAGTACTTACATCAGTATGCGTATGCGTGTACTCATATTATTATGCATCAGGGTTGACGATAAGATGAATAATCCAGTTGATATTCTCCACCAGAATAACCTAAAACAAACACCCACGCAAAATAGGTGCATATCTAAGTCGCTCAGTTGCGGAATAAGCCCGCCACAACCAGTAACCTAAAACAAACCCAGGGGTCTCTTTATAGAATTTGCTACGGACCCCGTGCTTGCTCAATCCAGCACTGACGAAGTTCTATACACATTTATAAAATTGATTATTAGAAAGTTTCTTACAAATTTGTTCCGCGGTTTTTTTCTTTTCTTTTGTATTTTTTTGTGAAGTGCCGCTTTAAATGCTTGCATATTTAGCCAACAGGTTCAAACTTGAAAACTATTTTAAAACTAATTGTACCAAGCATAATAAAATGAATTCATCCTTAATATAATTAAATATGTTTATATTCGTAATCATTAATCGTGTTTCACGAAATTAAATAATTTTTATTTTATATTTTTTCAGTTGTCATTTTGACGTTATTTCCACGAGCTAAAAATTGTCTGCACCACAGAATAAAAACTAGAGGCATAGAAACCGTACTAAATAGACAGAAAATACATTATGCTTGACTTCTTTTTACTTATGGTTTTCATAGTGAGTTGGAAAGAGATCGTCACAAGGCGTGATTTGGACCTTTAAGCACCAGTGTGGAAGAAAGTAACGCCAAAGAAGACCGGTCGTTGATTTGACGTTTCTTCACCTTCTGATCATGACAGATTAAAGAAGAAAAGACACCTAGGTTTTGTTTCTTTTCCTCTTATCAAAATGTAATCTATAAATTAGAGACAAGTAGCTAGTGCAACGTTCATCTTATTGCACGGCTTCTATGCCTTTAGTCTTTATTCTGTGGTCTATACAAAAAGACTGAAATTAGCAATAAATCCTCCATTCACAAACACCGTGATTGGATGTTTAGGGGATTCCAAAGTAAATTAAAACAATTTTAATTTAATCCCTAGAGATTAAAAAAGGAACTTTAGTCCCGATGTGCAGAGACTAAAGTAACATTTTAAGAGCATGAGAAGTGAAAAAATAATTAAGTCCGAATTTTGTCCATTATAAATTATGAGCAAAATGAAATACGCACAAGTGAATGTAGTCTAATATGAGTCATGACCATATAAATATAATATAAATTGTACATATTTCAGGTAGGACGTATTTACAATTGGTCATATTTCTGAGTGTCCGTACATACAAATATACATATTTTTTTCGACCTATATCATATTGGACAATTTTACCATAGGACTTAATTCCATTTTAGACGTTATTCAGGATGGACAATTTTCCTTCTTGTTGTATTTCAAATGGCAATTTTTCTAAACTGACGTATAATTTCAAGTGGACGATTTTCCTTTTGAACCTAATGACAGTAAATCATATTCACAGGTTATCTAGTTGGTATTGTTGATCGAAGTTGATAGGGCCCGTACTACTGATATTATTATATTTTATATAACAAAAAATAACTCATCAATTATCATTCATTCAAAATGATCATGGAATCATTAACTAGTAAACTCGAATCGTTGTTTACAAGACGTAAAACGGTTAATGTAGCCTAAAAGAATGAAGTTCGAAGGGAATTTCGGCAACAAAAAATACAACGGCCGGAACATCTGCCGCCGTCTAAGGGCGGCCACATACATTCGGGATTCCGTTTCGGAATATCGATTCGGAATTCCGAAGGCAGCTAATCCATACAAATCAATGACCCTACCACACACAGTTTTCCGTTTGATTTTCTTTTCGATTCCGAATGAAGGCCTGTACGTTCGGAATTCCACACGAAAAAAGACCGTTCCGAATGCAAGTCATCCATAGAATTTGTATGGTCGCATCACACATTCGTAAATTCTGTACGGAACGCGCTCAGCTTGCGTCGCACGACTTTATTTTCTATGCAATAAGGTCCATTTTGACTAGCCTAAATTATAATACAGATTTCTAAAGTTTATGATATTTTTCCCAAAATTGTATAATTTTTGAGTGTATATCATAGTTTCGACTACGTACAGTCACGAGATTTAATTTGGTACCCACCTTAGGTCAAAAGTCAATCTGACATTCTACAACAATAAGGTTGAGTTTCCTAAAAGTTACAAATGACTTGACATCTCTAATGACATTGACGACTTCAAGCATATTTTTCTTGAAATCGGTCCCAAATTAACGCTCGTGACCGTACTCTCGGAATATCATGCTATCGAATGTTCGTTGGCTAGACTGTTAATGGATCGAATATTCGCTGGGTCGAAAAGCGTAGAAACAATAAATCGTCAAATCGAAATAGAGATTTCGATTGTCATCCAATAGAAAATCTCAGACACGAATGTTCATTGGCTCGACTGTTACTGGATCGAATATAAAGAGTTATCTTATCATATTATTGCAGGAAGGAAAGCAAGAAGCGTTATTCACCTCACGAGCTTCAAGGGACTGTAGACTTGAGTATATGGTTTAAATTTCTACTCGATACCTCCATGCGTTCCTGAGATAAAGGGTCGTGACAAACAGACAGACGGACGGACGGACAAGAAAGTGATTCTATAAGGGTTCCGTTTTTTTTCCTTTTGAGGTACGGAACCCTAAAAAGACTCAACGAATGTCGATCCTGCAGGTGACCGACCCAGTTTTGATTTAACCACTGAAAATTCGATACACCACTGATCGAAACCATAATATAATTCTAGATAACGTTCTGTCGATTGTACATATTTCGGTCACAAGTATTTCGATCCAGCGAATATTAATTACAATAACAGTCGAGTCAATGAATTTTCGACACACCACTGATCGAAACTATACAATTCTAGATTACGTTTTGTCGATTGTACATGTTTCGGCCACAAGTATTTAGATCTAACGAATATTCATTACAATAACAGTCGAGCCAACGAACATTCGATAGCATGATATTCCGAGAGTACGGTAGTCGAAACTATGATTTACACTCATAATTTTTGGCTAAAAATCAAAACGTACGCCACGGATAATTATAAAAAAAAATATGTTTTGAAATGCGCAGATTGAGCCTTTTCATATGACAAGCCGTTTGCTTTCATCAAATCTCTTTCATTTTTCAACCCCCTTTTCCAGACCCCTTTTCAATTATTTAGAAATATAATTTCATTTTGTTTCAGAACAGATGCGGGCAAGCAAGTTATACAACTATGCCAAATTTCAAGTTGATAGCTTCCGTAGTTTCAGAGAAAAACTGCTGGGACAACGGAATTTCTATTCAGAATTCCGTACCTATATACATCAAATCACACCAATACGTTTATTTTTGTTCGGAATTACAAGCCTCAGTTGAGCGTAGCTAGTCATCGAGTACCGACAATCTGGCAGCGAATAAGTATGGACTTCAACGACGATTTCCTGTTCGCGATTGCATTGTTGATATATTCTACTAGGAAAAAGAAAAACCCTCGCCGTTACTGGGTGCATCCCCTTAACACCCAAAGACTGCAAGATATTAATTTTTATGTAAAAATAACCAAATTACTATACAATCCCGACAGAATCTTTAAATGTTTTTAAATGTGTTTATTATTATTTATGTTGATTATATTTTTAGGGTTCCGTACCAGAATGGTAAAAAAGGAACCCTTATGGTGAGACTTCGGTATCTGTCTGTCAAAGCAGTTTTTCTCTGAAATAATTCCGTATGTATGTTGCCGCCCTAACTGTTTACCGTAGGCGCTGCTGCGGCCGGAGACGCCGCCGATGCTGTCGGCGCCCGAGCCGCCGCTCTCGGAGCCGGCCGAGCCGGGCGGCTCCGCGGGCGACGTGCGCAGCGTGCTGCCGTCCGTCGCCGCCGTGCTGCCCTCGTCATCCGAACTGCTGCGACCGACCAAAACATCAGTCAAAAATAACAACTCAACACATTGAAACATTTTTCGTTTTATTATATTTACTGATGCAATTTGACATATGTACATATATTTACTTTATCTTCAAAATGTAAGCATATTTATCGGATAAATAACAATTTGCAGGCCATCACATAGCGCAATTTTACGCTAAACGTCATATCTGATGTCGAATGAAGGCTGAGGAAAATGACGGGCTGCAACGACCATAAAGTACAGCTACAAGGTTTGCTATTTTTGATGATTTTTCACAACTCCTCGTGATAAATCGTCCTAAATGTTATGTTATGCTTCCAAATGACAGTCAGACAGTCATGTGCGCCTGCGCTGCATAGATGTAACACTGACCCGGTGGGCGAGGCAGTAGCGTCGCTGAAGCCGGGCGCGGGCGGCGGCGGGGCAGAGGGCGCGGGCGGCGCGCGCCGCGGCTGCTCCTGCAGCGAGAGCGCGATTGCCAGCTCCACCATCGTCTCGTCGTCTGCGTCCGGAGGAATGTCGAGCAGGGCGTCCAAGCCTGTACACCAATTCAATCATAAGGCACAGTGCTTATACAAGCAGGATACAATAGTGACAGAAAGGATGACGTGTTAATTGTACCTGAGTCAGGTGCCAATAGAACCATCGGCTCGATGGTATCATCCACGTCCATATAGTGGTTGGCCTCATGATCGGCGTGCGACATCTCTACGGCGCTCACGATAGCTTCTACCACTGCGCTTGATGTATGTGCGACAGAGCACGTCGCAACGACCGAACTGCTGGCACCAGCGCCTGCGGCAGCAGAAACGGATAAAAGAAATGGAATAATATCCAATGTGATAATCTTCTTTAAAGTAAAATTAGGAGTAAAAGTAGTAGTTACCTGGCGTGTTAGGCGGCGAGGGTATGTAGACGCGCCGCCGCTTGACCCTGGGGCGCAGCACCCGCATCAGCGCCGCCTTGGCGCCGAAGCTGATGCTCTGGTCCTCGGCCAGCAGCAGAGATAGGTAGATTTGGTTGCCGAAATCGATCTACAACAAATGTAATGATATTTTTATTGCGATTATTTATGAACTCGTGATTCTAGTGTCTTTCCTACATAAAAGCCATGTATTTTTGGAAGCCGGTTGCACACTACCTTAGAAGAAAACTTCAGCAGTTTTCTAGTTCAATAGAGCCGACCCCCTACTATTATGTTTTTTTGGTATGTTAATTTGGGGAGGAACCTCTCATCAGAACGCAACAACCTTTTAATTTAGGTTACTGTCCAACATCGGGCAAAATACGTGACACGCCTCTATTACAGAGCCGTATTTCTCGAACGGTACAAGCCTTATATTACTTATATTACTTACTAATGAAACTATTACTAATGAAATAGTAATTTTGTTTCTCAAATGCTGTGCTTTACACTTGTGGCTTGTTACTTGTCAATAAATAATTAAGAGTCTCTATAGACTTCTAATTTTTATTTTTCAGAAATATATGGAGAGAAACAGTAATATAAGGAGCTATTATGATAAGGAAGGAAGGACGTAGTAGTCGTAGTAGTAGTAGTAGGTGTAGTTTTTTTTTACTTTATTTTATTTTATTTTATTTTGTAATAAATCATGATGAGACTTCTGTCGAGTTTCTCATTCTTATTATTATCATTTTCATGTAGGTAGGTAGTTACACTACCGTCAAAAGTGTTAGAACAGACACAAAATATGCAAATAATCAACATTTTCATGAAGTTACCTACAATCGAAAACATAAAGCGTATACCAATTTATTAAACAGAAGTTTGATTAAAAAAAGGGAAATAATGGTTTTTTAACAGCAACAAAGCCTCGAAGACCAAGTTGAATTAGTCGGTTTTTCACTGTAGAGACGCACAGAGGCTTTTCACTGCTGCTGTTTATTTCCGCACAGCATTCTGGAGCAGTTAAGCGTCGATTGCTTTTGCTAATCGTCACTGATATATGTAACCTCAAATATAGAACATCAATCAATATGTACTGATATTCTTCCTAGTTTCAGTTTATCTTTTTTACTGTTGTTTAATTCCATCATTTTATAACGTGTGGTATTTGCCTGTAAGTGATTGTGACATACTTCACTATACGTTAATGAATGTAAAATTTGAGTGCACTGATGTCAACAATTTTCAGTGAACCTTAAATAAATTACTGAAGTCATAAGATGTGTCAAAGATTTTGAGCTCAATATTGGATTATATATTTTTGCTGCTGACTGTACGTCTAAGCGCATCGCCCTCGTGCGTCTAAACTTTTGTTTTAACTCCTGCGAGATGTATATACTATTAATCTACCTTTATTTTTTAAGAATGATAAATTCAACGTAATAATATATCGTTATATTGTTACGTAAGCCAGCTAAAACATTGTATATTCGGCGGCGAACCTCGGGCGTGGTGTATCGGACACGCTAGTGTTGCCGGCTGTGGGTTCCTTCGTGTAGCAAGTAGTGACTCACGCAGTCGGGTTCGGCGTGCAGCTGGAAGGCGTGCACGGTGTCTGCGAGCGCGTGCAGCGTGTGCTCCACGTGGCGCAGCCCGTAGCGCAGCACGCCGGGCGGGCCGCCGCTCGCCGAGCGGCACGCCGCAAGCCGCCAGAGCACGTTGGTGAGAAGTGCGCACACGTGCGGCTCGCGGTCCTCCGTCTCGCCCTTCCACAGTGCCGACCAGTCGCCTAAACAATAATACAACAGATACAGCGTAAAATACCTACATGAATACTATCTAAATGGCAAGCATTTTTTTGTATTTTACAACCGCCCGACACTCAACAAGAACTTACTCTGTAGATAAAGACGAAATGTTGAACACGCTATTTTCCTTTTAGGCCATTTCAAACCTATTCAAAAACTCAAGGAATAAAGTTGAAAATTCAACATTCATGCAATGTACTTCTAAACTTTTTCGTAAAGTATCTTGTTGGCGGTTTCGAGAACAAAAGCAGATAATAGGATTGTATAGATACAATGACCATTGTGTTTACAGGTAAGTGGAAGAGCTCAGTTCAAACAGTTTCAAATCAAATGCCTTCACTAACGGATTCAAACTACTCGCTACCACTAACAAAATACTCCCAATTTAGGTTATAAACCCCTTCCTTAACAAATATTTACATCGATTGATTGAACCTTGACGATAAACCGTTTTTATAATTTTAGTACAAGGTGTGATTCTTAATTGGGATACACCCATTTTCAACAATGTATGAAAATTTAAAACCATTTCGAGCCCAGTAGTTAGATAAAAAATATATATGTTACAATGAATTAATTATATTAAAATTAAGAAATGACCTTCATTTGACCCCTAAATGCCCGTCCCAATTGCGCTATATCAAGCACTTTTGTGGTTTTATATAAAACATACAAAACCTCTCCAAATGTTCATTTTGTAAGTACAATTTAGATATTCTCATTTTTTTGTTATCACCCGTTAGAAACAAGGTCATATAGGACGTGTTGTATTAATTGAGGTCTAGGTAATAAGCAATGGTTGAATGCTTATATACTCTGAAATAATAAATTATATCATAATATTGCGATTGTTTGTTTACATTATGTTTGAATGACGTTCGTCTATTATGACTTTGAAAACAGATCACAGGTAATAAAAAATCGTCTTTCTGAATCTTAGACGAAGTATACCCGTTTATTATAAATATCTACGTCATCTTGTCGTTACAAGTAGGTAAGGTTACTTCAATTTAATAAATTATTTCGAATATCAATAATACATTTCATGATGAAATGCTTCAAATTAGTTTCTTATAAAATCTTTCGAATAAAAATGTAAAATCAAGCAGTATTTTTTTTTATAACTGCTTTGTTTTACATTTTTATTCGAAAGAATAGCCTTTTATAAGAAACTAATTTGAAGCATTTCATGATTAAATGTATTATTGATATTTAAAATAATTTATTAAATTAAAGTAACCTTACCTATTTGTAACGACAAGATGACGTAGATATTTATAAAAAACGGATATACTTCGTCTAAGATTTAGAAAGACGATTTTTTATTATCTGTGATCTGTTTTTAAAGTTATAATAGACGAACGTCATTGAAACATAATGTAAACAAACAATCGCAATATGATATAATTTATTATTTAATAGTAAATAAGCATTCAACCATTGCTTAGTACCTAGACCTCAGTTAATACAACACTTCCTACATGACCTTGTTTCTAGACAAGATTTACTTAACACAATCAACTTAAAATTGTTGAAAAGGCGGATTCCATAATTCCAATCAGTTTCTACAATAAATGTTGAAGCCGTCTTTTTGAACCTCTTGTAAAACCTTACAACACAATTTATTAACATTTATCACACATAACTCAAAAGAGAAATGGTCTCATTAATATATTAATTTCATCAAATAAATTACAGTCAATTTGTAAACAAATAAATTTGACATGATAACAGCAGCTGTCTTCAAACGTAGGTGTCAGCTAGATATCTAATTTGTACTTATAAAATAAAATATTGGAGAGGTTTTATATGTTTTATGTTAAACCACAAAAGTGCTTGATACAGCAGCGCAATTGGGACGGGCATTTAGGGGTCAAATGAAGGTCATTTCTTAATTTTAACATAATTAATTCATTGTAACATATTTTTTTTAAATCTAACTACTGGGATCAATTCGAAAAGAATATTCCTGGAAATGGTTTTGAAATTTTCATACATCGTTAAAAATGGGTGTATCCCAATTGTGTGCAGTAGAATGACAATCGCTAATGTCAAACTAGTAATGATACCACATATAAAACTGGTAATGATTCATTTTGTTACCGTAGTAAATTATTTAATCAAAGATCGAACTCATTGGCAACATGTCTAATTATTTTTTAATGTGCCTGAGAATTTTGTAAATTCACTTTTTATTTACTACTTATATTTTTTTTGAATAAATTAAATATTCAAAAAAAAAAGTATTCAAAATTCTTTATTTTCTTTAAACACATAGTACTTATAAAAATATAGTATCGAAATGACCAAGACAATGTAGCATAAAGCCAAGCCTACAGTTATGGTTAAAAAACGTTTATGCCGCAAAGCGGGGTGTATGTTAACAACTATGTTGTTGTTTTGTAAATATTTGAATATATAGGTAAGTATCACAACTTCAGTAAAACAAATTTATTTTGGGCCCATAAGGCGGTTTCATTCTTTATTTTTAGTTTTGTCAAATATAATTCAGTAAATAAGTTGCAACACTATTTATTATTTATAATTAACTTACAACACCGAAGATTTCACTTTACTAAACACAATTAAAGGTCCGACTGTACTACACAACCTGACTATCTATACTCACACATTTAAATATGGATAGCTTTAAATGTGTATTATAATTATAAAAGCCAAAGCAGGTCAATGGAAGCCAAGCTCTTTGGAACGGTTAACTTGCGCAGCATTTTAAGTAATTAACGTTGCACGGTTGCGTCAATGTATGATAAACGAAGTAGGGGCAGGACGGGTCGGATTGAAAATATTAATTTTAAAACGAAAGAAGTGCTTTAACTAAAACTAGTAATTCGCTACACCTTCATTTTATTTACCATCCCACAGGAACAGTGATATTGTTCGGCATATTTCCAGAAAGTCGTCCAACCGTTTCAACGTTAAGAAGTCACAAATATATATGTATGAATGGTGTAAGGTGTCGGGTACCGTCGATCGGGCGCTGCGGCGTGGGCGCGCTGTACTTGACGAGGTGCGCGGGCCGCGTGACGGCCACGCCGCGCGCCAGCAGCACCAGCCGGAAGAACGCCTCGGGGTCGATGTTGCGCGGGTCGCGGGTCGCGCGCAGCTCGCGCAGGGATGCGCACACGTAGTTCAGGATCGCTTGGTCCTGAGACATACATCATATACGGACTAAGTCAATAAACGCACATCGTTTTTTATTGGAAAGTTCGTATTTATCTTGCTTTCCCTGTCAGCATTAGTACTCGTCGATAAGCTCATTGAGAAAGCAAGGCGTATACAACATTTTCCAGCTAAAAACGACGTCGTATGTTTACCTAACTGACATGACATGACGATCAACCTTACAAATATAGACAACGAGAAATTATTTATTATATAAATAAACAAGAGAGTTAAGGTTAACTAACACACATTTTCAAACATTGCAGTATTATGTGACTGTGATAAAATCATAAACGAATAATCTTAATAAATGCCAAATTGCCCACACAATGATCGACCAACGACCAATCAAACTTTAAAAATACAGGATTCCCTGTATTGTCCTGGGCGGGTTTTCAAAAGTCACGTTAATTTCAAACCATAATCATGTGACTTTTAAAAAAAAACCGCCCTAATTACTATTTCAAAAATAGAAAAGAGGTTCTATATTTTGAAAAATGCACCTCTTTGAAAAAACAGTGACAACTTTGTATCAACAAGTCCAACACACGTTTATTGATGTCCCACTGACCTTGTACTGATGGTAGTGCTGGTGGTGCACGGCCCGGAGCAGGCACTGAGCGCGCGCGTGCAGCTGCGCGCTGGCGGGCGCACAAAGCAACTTGCGAGCCGCCTCGGCGCCGCCCTCGGCGCCGGCGGCCGCGAGAGCCGACAGGGGCGCGCCCGCACCGAGCTCTAGCGCTTCTAGTGCTGCGCAAGCTAACCTTTCCAAAGAGCTTGGTTTCCATTGACCAGCATTGGCTTCCGCCTCCTGTTGGAAGTTTGTAATAATAATATAAATTTGAAAATATTCAACTTCACTTTCAGGTTTTGACAGTTCATATTTCGGCCGCCGTTGGGAATTAGATACAGGATATTTCTTAATATGAACTCAGATCTGTCAAACTATTCAACTCCAATGTCACCACTTTGACCAATGCAGAGGCTACAACTTGTATTTAGCGAGTAAGTGTCTTGATATTTTTTACGCTGATTGCAGACTACAAACAAACGTTAATTGTTAAACCTCTGGTGCCGAATAATCCATAATAGGCGTAGAAAATCCCGCATAAATATCGCCATAACCCATACATTTTTAAAACAACAGGAGTATACTATCAGTAAAGGACTCTGCAAAGTAAAAAAACCGGCCAAGTGCGAGTCGGACTCGCGCACGTAGGGTTCCGTACCACTATAAAATATTTATAAATATTTACGATTTATAACGTATTAAAAAAAAACTAATTATTAGATCCCGTTCAAACCAATTTTCGGTGGAAGTTTGCATGGTAATGTACATCATATATTATTTTTACATTTATCATTCCCTTATTTTAGAAGTAACGGGGGGGGGACACACATTTTTCCACTTTGGAAGCGTCTCTCGCGCAAACTATTCAGTTTAGAAAAAAAAATTATTAGAAACCCGTATGGGCTCGATGAAAAAAAAGTTTCAGTTTCAGTTCCAAGTATGGGGAACCCCAAAAATTTATTGTTTTTTTTCTATTTTTTTATGAAAATCTTAATGCGGTTCACCGAATACATCTACTTACAAAGTTTCCATAGTATAGCTCTTGTAGTTACGGAAAAAAGTGGCTGTGACATACGAACGGACAGACGGACGGACGGACAGACATGACGAATCTATAAGGGTTCCGTTTTTTGCCATTTGGCTACGGAACCCTAAATAGGCCATTAGTATTGAAATAACCTGAGTAGTCTTGCTAGAAGACGGGCACAGCGACGGATCCTCGTTCTCTTCTGGCCATCCAAACTGCTCCTTATTCTTGCCGTACACCTTGACAGAATCCACCATGGAGATGCCGTCGGGGTCCTGCGAGGGTCCCAAGTTGATGATCACTTTCTTGTCGGACTGGAGGGACTCCTCTCGCGTCAGAGGCATGTCGAACCAACGGTTGCGCAGTACTACCGATGGTATTGTTCTGCCGAGGACCTAAGCAATAAGAATACGTATATTTTACCAAAAACATCCTGAACTTTGTATCTTGAAGATCTTAGGAATTAAAAATCCGATGAATGTCGCCGGTTTTTTAATCATCGCTCTTTAAGTTCAACATAACAGAACAACACATGACACACATGACAGATAAACCAATCACCTCTATAAACGTAGGCGTTCTAGCGACATCTTGACTGCCAAGCAGCACTCGTATTCCACAAATGACCATGTTCGGATCAGAGTTTATGACTTCCAGCGAGAATCCAGACATTTTGGTGGACACCACGTAAAGTCCTGAAATATAAACTCTAGTTTAATACTTAGCTTCTAGTTTAATATTAATTTCTATTTCTTAACGATAACAATGCAAGATACTGTGGTACTTTGACTGATATTATTTTCTATACAGCTAGCAGAAGTTGTATTTTCTCGCTTGTCGGTCAGTGCCTCTTTATCATTATAGACCGGATAGAAAGGGACATCCGAGCGACAAACAAGCCGCGGACAACTTGTGCTAACCTTCCTGAGAAGAAGAGGTCACGTAATGGGACACATACTACATAATACAATTAGGCCCCAACTACACGGGAGGTTCTTTCACGGGGAATCCGCTCCTGAACCGCACTAGACACAATTAAATATGTAAGTTGTATGCTGCATACTTCACTGCGCGGTTTTGTTTATGTATTACCAAGCGGATTTCCGCTGCAGGAGAACTGCCCGTGTAGTTGGGGCCTACTAAAGTTTTCAAACTTTTAAATCGGGGTTTATTTTATTTTTTATTTAACAGCCTATAATGTCCGACTGCTGAACAAAGGCCTCCTTCCCTACCTTCCACGTAGACCTATCTTGGGCAATCTCCCACCAGTCTTAAATGAAAGCATAAAGCTCATCTCGCCAACGTCACCTTGGTCTAACCGCGACACGCCGAATTCTATCACGTGGGACCCATTCGGTACACACTTTAGCCCTGAATTCCTCCGGCATGCGACAGACATGCCCAACCCATTCCCATTAGAGCTTGGCGGCTGCTTGGGCTATATCAGCTATTTAAGTTTTGAAATTTTACTCCCAAAATGCTACGCTCCATGACTCTCTGACAAACCTAGAGGGCTTATTCCTTAATGTTTGTCAAAAACCAAGTCTGTGCTCCGTAGGTGAGGATCGGAAGAATGCAAATGTCCATGAGTTTACGCTTATGTGACGTTGCACTGTGGATCAAAAATGGCCTGTCCATAAAATTAGGGACTTCATTTTCTGCCTATTTTTTTAATTGATATAGTCTTCTCGTCATAATTAAATAAAAAATGAATATGGGTAGTATTTTTTTTACGAAAGTTTTGTATGGAGCGTATATGAAAAAACGGAGTATCTCAGAAAGTGCACAATTTACCGTATTA
This sequence comes from Acleris cristana, assembly GCA_948252455.1. Taxonomy (NCBI): domain Eukaryota; kingdom Metazoa; phylum Arthropoda; class Insecta; order Lepidoptera; family Tortricidae; genus Acleris; species Acleris cristana. The sequence continues at coordinate 15,070,509 of OX411772.1, read as the reverse complement.
TCCTTCCGCTCGAATTTAGTACCAATTATTTATGATTTTTCGGCGTACTCAAAATTTCCCAGCCAGGTGCACTTTTTTTTTAAATCAACTATGTTTTTAGTAGTTATTTAAGTTTGCAAGACACGTTTAATAATAAAATTAAATTAAATAATGGCTTTATATAACATTGCTTAAATACAAAGCGACACAAATCAAAATGTGTTTGTGATGCATTTAAATTCGGAATGCTATTTACTTTAGTTTCAAATCAAACTACATTTATTTTTGATTTGTGGCGCTTTTGTATTTTTAAGCAGCGATCAGATGCATGCTATACAAAAATGAGTTTATGGGAATAATTTCATTTTTGAGTTCATATCTCGAATTTACAGATTTTATTACTTCTACAACTTTATAATACACACATGTAGATAAATATATAGATAGAATAGATAATCTTAATGTTCTATCTGCGAACGTAGGGTTACTGATCCACATAGTAAACGACATAAAAGCCAAAATCCGACGGTAACATTTGATTATGGTATGACAAATACATTTTTCACGTCAGCACCCCAAAAATGCAGGTTTTGCCGTTTAAATACAGTGGATAAAATTCGATTTCGCTGCTAGCGAAAGAACAAAATTCGTTTTTGCTGCGAGCGTCAGACAGTATTTTTTTTATAAAAAACAAATAATACCGAAAACAGTGCTGAGCAAAATAAATGTGGTTAAATTTTTACCATATCGTATTTTTTTATCTTCAGCTATTATGTACTGGCTGCTGAGGTGAAAAGTTTTAAGTGCAACACGTCACGAAAGGTATTTGCATCCAGTGTCATTAAATCACTCAAATCAACCTTGCTCTATTGTTGCAATAACAAATGTCATTATGCATAGGAATTGAACAGTGCCACAGCTTCTATAACAGTTGTAAGAATCTTACCAGTAGTGTTGAGCCTGTGTTTGATCTGCGCGGTATTGTAGACCTGTAGGAGATCTTTGCCTCCGAACTCTACGTCAGCCATAGCGACGCAATGCTCGAAGAAGTCGATCGGGAACTGAGGCGATCCACTGGCGACAGATTTTGATGCGGCCTGAAAATTATCTTTATTATTAACTAATTCCCCAAATAAAAGTGATTGGAACCGAGATACAACCCACCGCTTGTGTCTTTCCCTTGCTATGCGTGAGTGCTCGAGGGCGGCGCCGCGGCGCGTGCGTCGGCTGTATAGTGGGCGACAGCCAAAACCCGGTGTGCTCCGCACTGGCCGCGTACATGCGCAGGCTGCCATCTTCGCACAGCAGAATGAGCGTGCTTTTCTGTTCGCCGCCCCCGCCGCACCAGTGGCGGACCGCTACCATGTCCGTAATTTTAGCTTTGGCTGGAACCACCTGTGAATTTTTGCTAGTGTAGAGATTGCTCGTATTCCCGTTGTCTAACCCCAACCCCTTCCTGTCATTGTGACATTTGACAGAAAGGACAAAACATTATATAGCTATACCACCTTTACTCAACGTTTATTAGTAAGGGGGTAAATGATTATTCTTCTAAGATCAACAATACAGTAAAATTTGTCAATGAGGTAAACTACAATTAATTTGTTCGGAATTTTGTGCAATTAGTCTTAACTGCCCATAGTCTGAAGCTCCGTTTCTCAGTAGGAGTAGCTATTAGGTTATGGAAATGATTCCAAAACCAAATTTTAACGGATTAAGGCGGGCCTTACACTCGTAAGTTTTACTTACGTAAGTAGGGACGCAGCTATTTGTTAGAATTAGATAGCAGATAGCCATGTCTCTATTTACGAAAGTAAAACTTTACGAGTGATTCCCATCTTCCAACCTAGCCATCCCACCCAGGTTGGATATTTAGAAATCATAGTGCCATATTCCAACCTGCCTCAGGTTGGATAGGGGGAATAAAAATTATTATTTATTTTTCATCCCATTATCCAACCTGTACTGAATAGGGTATAGTCACAAATAATATCCCGGCCACCACTTAACTTTACCCGGCGAAGCGACGGTATTACAGTCAAGTCGTTAGTATATTTGCATGATTATATATATAGGTTTGTATATTTGTCTGTTTTTAGATTTGTAGGTTTGCAACGTTGGCTAAATATTTTCATGTTACAATCTTATCTCCTAGCTCATTAAAAAAAAAAACAAAAAGAAAGTTTAAAAAAAAAAATGTTGTGATTATGACTTACGGTAATTATAACCAAAAACACATTATGACTAAAAATAAGAGTGTCTGAGGGAATATGGATAATTGAAATCTACGCGGACGAAGGCTACCGCGGGCAAGAGGCAAAAAATTACTTCTTTGAAAATGGTAGGTACCTACCTATAGGTAAGTCCAACTGAAGTCGGATTTGGTTAAAAATATTGTGAGTCGCCGACTTCAGTCTGACTGACCTTTATGTAAGGTACCTACCATTTTAAAAGAAGTTATTTTTTGCGTTTTTGAAGGCGGTTTTTTGTTTTTTTTTATTTTTATTTTATACCGCTATATTCGATAAAAAATTAAAAACGCAGCTAGACACAAAGATGGAATAAACAGTGAGCATAGTATCTGTGGAACTGATCCGTGCTTGCGTAGTTCCAACATGCACGGATACGCGTCTAAGGGCCGAGTTCACCAACCAATTTAACAGACGGTTAAGTCTTAATCAGCTGTTAGTCAATACATTTGACAACCGTTAAACTGCTAACCGTCCGTTTAATTGTTGGTGAACTCGGCCCTTAGCATACGAGTGGTTAAAAGGTTAACCAATACTAAAACTAATATTTACGCGCGTACACATCCTATTTGTCAATTATAAAAATAAATGCCCACACAAGTCAAAGGATCTAAAGATATAAACTTTATTTTCATAGTAATATGCTTTGTGGATGCATTATGTTGTAAATTATAGGCGGGTACGTATTAACGGCAGACAGTAGTTTAAGCAGATCAATCAGATAAAATGAGGGTCATTTGAAGTGTTAGAGGATTACTACCTTGATCTCCTGGACGAATATATTGTTCGGCGTGAGCATGAGTACGACCGGGTTGTTGGAAGACTGCAGGACCGCGGTGACCATGCCCGGGTGGCCGGGCACCTCGGCCCACTGGCAGAGCGCCTGCACGCCGCCCTGCTTGCCGCTGCCGCGCCCGCCCTCTTTGGGAGGCGTGGCCAGAGATTGCGGGATCAGCGCCGTGCCTATGGTATAATTATGAAATATGATAATGTTTGTAAGATTATCAATCACCACGATTCATACGAAGAGCTTCCTGGTAGAGAAGTAGCTCTATAGTCTGTGCCAATTGAAATTGGCAAAGATGTAAACACAACCAAAAGAAACAATTTACCATTATTACTCAATAAAAGCTCAAGTGGCTTTTAAAGATCAAGTGAGGTTTTAGCAATGATTTATACACAATGATCTTTACTTTTACACTAAGTTTTTTAAGATAAAAGAACTATTAAGGTTATGTGTCAAACAGTACTTGTTTACATCTTTGGTAATTTCAATTGACGCAGATTATAGTAGTTTTTGATTTAATAACCAACTTAATGTTTGTTCTCAGATTTCATATTATCTTTACAATTATTTAGCCGGTACTTTAAAAATTACGCTTTGTTGCGTTGTATGCGGCACGGAATCCTGAATTATTGGGCTTGTACTAGCTGCTGTTTAAAAAGGTGTAGGACCATATTTAGAAGCTACAAACGTTCACAGGCTATTGATCCCATACCTTTAACGCTTTCTTCCACTGTGTTCAGCGGAGCCAAGTAACTCTTCCCATGGGCATAAGAGAAGAACAGCATCTTGAGTGTGTGCGAGTAATAGACGGACACGCCGCCCCCGCCGACCATCCCCGCTACATCCTGTACAATAGAACGTCTATGCACAAGCGTATACATCAAGATAGCTTCTTAGTGCTAGCAAGATATAACCATATGAAACAATCCCGAGCATTCATCTCAAAGAATAGAACAAGTAAAAGTTCAGTTTCTAAAACAAAATCTCAAAAAGGGTCTCACAATGACCGAATATTTATTAATTAGAGAAGACACAATTAACGCTTACTTTAAATTTGTATTATTTTATATGTAACGACGTTAAAATACTAAATGAACACATTTTTAACACTGAAAATAACGAATGCCACCGCCTCAATTTATGATAAGGTAACTGTAATTGTTTCATAAATACATTATTATACTTCGTTTTTAGCAAAACAAAGTTGAGATAAACCTTATGCTATGATAATGAAAATTACGGAACTAATGCCCTTGATAAAAAGTAACAACCTTTTTGCTTTAATGAATTTGTGACAGGTGCTTTGCTCATAGTTTTGAGCACCTAGTATCCAAAACTGAGTACCTTTATAAAGGAATCCTAATGGTTACCTGCATCTCCGGGTGCAGAACTTCCAGTGTGTTTGTAATGTAAAACGTGCCCAAAGACGCCCGGGACTCATCGCTCGTCGGCTGCCAATACATATGCCCCGCCGAGCTCATGCATATCATGTGCATGACTCCTTCTTGATTCACGAAGGTCACGTCGCGGACCTACGAAATATATACCAATACAGAACAAATTCTCATCCCGATTAAATCACCGTCTAACAGTTAACATACATGCACATCGCAGGCACTATTTCAGCCTAACGCATGGAAAAAGCTCAGCAAATTGGAATGAGGACAAACAGGCGGGAATTCGGCCCATAGCACTGTGAGGGTAGAAGAGGGTTGAAAAAAGATATAAAATTTAAAACGAACTATTGTGGACAAACCCAGATACCTGAAATACCTGGGTGAAGAGAGAAAACATCAGTCAATGTGGGAATCTCTTGCTTAACAAGGCTTTGAGGCTGACCCAACTGTTATTATGACCAGAAGAAAGATCTGAGACAACGCATGAGTTTCTTCGAGACATTTGCAATTCAACGTGCTAGGAGTAGTGTATTGAAACACCGGTGTATTTTGAAACTTTTCTGAAATTCGCTACGAAGAATCTATGTCCTCAAGTACCAAATTCACCATACGATGTTAAACTTAATCAATGTTAATCGACTGTTACTTCATACATTTTGACAGCTGTTAACGCTCTAATCGTCTGTTAAGTGGTTAACATCGTTTGGCGAAATTGGTACGAAATATATTTGAGCTTGCCCTATAGGGCACTGTTATTCGATCTATAAATAACATGACGGTTAAAAACAGAAGTCGTTTTCTAATAGATTGTTTATTACAGTAAAATAGTGTCACCAGGGGCATGTTTTATAAATTTTACAGGTCTAAACTGGCAACACTGCTCAATTGGGATTGTTCATATTTTTACAATTACTCTAATTCGAAAACCATTTCGAGGAATAGGGTTTTAAAGCCGTTCTGCATAATTAAGTTTTTGAAATATTTATCTATTTCGGATATTTCGACACAAGTATATTTAACCTTTGTTTGACTTTCGTTTTCGGCTTAAAGCCCTTCTAGGTGTATCTTAATGGTTAGGCGAAAACCGCTTGAAATAGTATGTTTTAATACACTATTACAATCACTTTTTATCATTAGATATCATTTAATTGTTTCAATTTATTAGGAAATGCCAACTCAAATTTGAAATAATCATGTCATCCATAAAATGTCTGCTAAATAAATAAATAAATTAAAACAAAACTATGGGGCCAAATACAGAATGAATGAAATTGGTCTCTTAAACTTACCCATTCTTTCGAATTAGAATGTAAAAACCGTGAGTTAATTTTTTTGGTCTATCCCAATTGGCTGGTCGTCATTGGTCGAAGTTGTGTCAAATGGAACGTTACCGTAAAATTACCTCTATTGGATGATCTGGCGACCGCACTATACGTATAATATCAATACTTTTAAATACCAATAGGAACAGACTTTATATACACGGGCGCTCGACGGGTTACACACTAAAACAAGGCGAGAGTCTTTACGTAACTTGTGAGGCTGTAAGAAATTAGTCATGACAAGTCATGAGAATGTCCATGTTTCAGTATTGACTTGACATAAATGGTCGGTAAAGTCTTTGCTATTTTTCCAACACTTTACTGTATTAAATCACCAAGACATATCAATTTATACAAAGATATGATAAATATTAAATATTTAAATATAAATTACAGTAAAGAACTGAAAACTGAAACTGGTTCACCTAAATACATAATTATCAAAATAGTTTTGTTTCCTCTATCTAAAAAAATAGAAAAGCCGCTCAAGTGCACCGTTCAAACGTATCGACAATCCGTGGACATCAGGAAACTATACGTTGAGGTATCCAGCATGGACAGCCAGTGTTAAAAAATAGTCATGCTGTCTTTATAACAATGTTTTATTCGAGAACACTAATCAAAGGGCCAGCCTCTGTAAGTTCCCAGCCTACTCACCTTTCCGCTCGGGACGAGGTAGTAATGTATCGGGTTGTTGAGGTCCTTGCTGAGGTCGAATATCTTGACAAAGTCCGAGGTGACTAGGGCGATCTGCGTCTGCGAGCCGGGCAGCCAGAGCGCCTTGATGATATAGTTGTGGGCCTCCAGGCCGGTGCTGATCACGAGGTGGTCGGCTACTGTACCTGAGGCAGGTTTCAAGCATCATTATCATAAACTACTTATTACTGTTTTTTTTGTTTGCATATACGTTAGATTTGGTAGTCAAACCATAATGACGCAACTACTTTTAAATTAATTGATAATTTATTGGAATATTCTATGTGTCGCTTTCAATATATGAATATACAAGGATAATTATAAGTTTTTAGATCCTCGGTCTGGGATACGGCTAATAAAATTCATTATTATTTCTGTTGATTGTGTCCTAAGTATTTGTTTATAAAGATCAGCGTTTGAAAACGCAGTGCTGTTCTAACTTATCTCGTAGGAGGAGGAGGAGGAGCTTTGGAGTCTGAATCGAAAGCCAAGATTAACCGAAGCCGAACACCCGAAATAAGTGATCCAGTCGATCGTGAAAAACAAGTTTCGTGGCGACTGGTTCTGCCTGAGACCGTATCCTCACCTCCACTGTTGAACGTGAGCACGTGGCACTCCTTGATGCCGCAGACGGCGAGCAGATCTTCGTTCCAAGGGTTTCCGCTTAGAGACAGCACCGTGAAGGGAATGGGCGCGGACGAGAGCCGCGTCAGCGTCAGCTTGTGCTTAGAGGAGTCCGCCTGCTTGAGCAGCGCCGACAGTTGGAGCACTGTGATCTTTCCTGACAAAATAAAAACTATATTACTATATCTGTTAAATATACGAATGATTTGTTATTTCGCACTAATCCATACTAATACTGTAAATGCAAAAGTAACACTGTCTTTCTGACTGTCGCTAATGCTTTCTCGGCTAAACCGATAAACCGATTTCGATGAAATTTGGTATGGACATAGCTTAAGCGCCGAGCAAAGACATAATATGGTACTTTTTATACGCGTATAGCGATAAACGACTTGTACGTGAGCGGAGTCGCGGGCAACGGCTACTTACCTATAATTCTTAGAAATCAGGCCTTTAATACTAGTAAACAATTAATTTTATTATATTATTAAAAATAAATCGATTTTCATATGGCAATATTTTTATCCTTTTCTAAAGTTATATGAAAGAAAAGGACGGAGCTAAAATTTACCTTCCGGATAGCTTTATCAGTGGATTGAAAAATCAGCCCTTACTCAAATATAGCGTTAGTTATCAGGAAAATGCCCTTAAGGCCCTTCGATCTCAGGCGAAAAATATCGTTTATCATGTGTACTGTAAAAATTGTGAGCAACAACAAGATATAAATCAACTGATACTTTAAGTTCCTTTGTACATTTTCAGGAACGTTACATATAACTTCATTTGGCTTTTATATCTGAAACGTAAAAGTCCATTTAGGGCTGATTTTTCAATCTCCAGATAACACCATCTTGCATCTGTCAGGTAAATTGTAGCTCTTGTCCTTTTCTTTGTCATAAGAAAGATAAGGACTAAGCTACAATTTACCTGATAGATAGTGTTATCTGGAGATTGAAAACTCAGCCCTTAGAAACCTTAATAATGAGGTGCCATTTAATTCCAGGATTATTTATTTCCACCACCTGTGTGGCACGGTCTTCGTCATGTTAAGTAATATGCTTAGTTACGGTAATATAAATGACACGTTAGAATTAATAATTAAATGGCTTAACCGCAACAATTTACGGATAAATTTAGGTAAAACTAAAATAATGAATTTCTATCAGAGGATTAATAAGATGAATAATTTGACTGTAACATTTAAAGGACATAAAATTGAGGAAACGGACAATACAAAATTTTTAGGATTAACTTTAGATAATAAGATGACATGGAAGAATCAAATTGATATTGTTTGTAAAAAATTAAATAGTTTTTCGTATGCACTGTATAACTTGAGCAAAGTAGTAAGTCTACCTACAGCACTCACCGCCTACCACGCCTACGTAACTTCCACACTAAGATACGGAATAATATTTTGGGGAAATTCCACTGACCGAGAATTAGTGTTCAAGGCTCAGAAAAAGTGTATCCGGTCTGTTTGTAATTTAAAACCAACGGAATCATGTAAGCCGTATTTTAAAAAATTAAGAATATTAACTGTACCCTGTTCATATATTTATGAAACAATTTTGTATGTTAAAACCAATTTGCACCTATTCCCTGCTTTTAAAAGTTTTCGTCAGCAACACAAGATTAACTTTAGACCATTAAAAACGGCCCTACTTGCAAAGAGTGTATTTGGAATGGCACCAAAATTATATAATAAGTTACCGGAACATTTTCGAAGAAAATCTGACATATTAGAGTTCAAAAACTGTTACTAGATTTTTTAATAAACGGTTCGTTTTATTCCGTATTAGAGTATTTAAATTGTAATATGTAAAACTAGTTTCAGTAATGCATGATGCATGCTACCATATTTGTATGCCTATTTGGCTAAACATAGTGATACTTACCCACTTTTACAATTGTACCATTGTTACCTATGTTTAACAAATTAAATAAATTGATTGATTGATTGATGTTTTCATGAGAAAAAAAAGAAGTCACATTTCCTCAGAATACGAAATTGGTTTACATTAAAGTGCATAATATATATTCGCTAGCTAACAAAACCACGTAAAACAACGATTGAACATGAACTAAGAGTTAATTTATTATTAGACAATTCAAAATTGTATACATTCATTTGGACCTGTGCGGTATTGTTAGCTAAGCAATGATACGTCACTGAGTTTTTGAAGTCATTTTCAACTAAAGCCTAATAAACATACATAATGCACATGATTGTTTTAATTCAAGCATATTACTTAAACAATAAGAAATGCAAGTCTAAAGTTGGTTTTAAGAGTGAGGTAGGTAACTAACCGTTATTAATAAATCTTATAAATATATTGGTTTCTTCTGTCTTCGAATTTCCCTTTTTTCATCAGATTCTGGTAGATCTATACAAATTATTATTTATCGATGTCCAGATGCGTTATTTATGACGAGTTCAAATTGTAGAAAACATAACTTATACATTTACAACTACCTTTTTCATGTGAGACGGCAAGATGCTGCCGCCGACCCTGCGGGGAAGCGAGGCAGCACATGGCAACGCGTCGGAGCTTGTGATTAGACATAAGCTGCCTAATCGTTTGTCCATTCTCGCCCGTGTAGGACATGCGGACGTTTTCGAAGGCGCCTTCTTGAGAACCTGTTATAATGAAAGCCACAAATAGTTTATGTATTTAGCTTATACATATTATTAATTGATCATTGATTTTTCTTACATGTTTAAGTTTCTTACATACTTACGGTTTGTAAATAGAGCAAAAAACTACTGACAAGTAATATAACTAGTTTATAGAAGGTAGCCTGAGTGTTTGTTGGATACTAACCAAGAGTCGGCACCATGAGATTGTCCGTGAGCCGGAACCTCTTTTCTCCGAGATGCAGCTGCGCGAGCGCGCGCTGGGCGCGACCGTGCGCGCCGACGGCCGCGCCGCGCTCGCACGCCGCGCGCACGGGGCCCGACAACACGTCCAGTAGTTTGCGCACTCGGTCCATGCATGTACCCCAGCCAGGGTACGAGGATAAGTACTGGCGGCAACCTGAGGTTATACACATTGTCAACTAAAATACAACGTTTCCTGTTAAACACATCCAGTAAACGATAAAAAAACAATATGGACATTTTGATCAATCTAATGCCAGAATAAAAGAAAATGGTAACTTCAACACTTTCTCCCACAATGCTAAGCATGTACTAACCCTGTATGTTAGCGGCAAGCACGGGGCGCCGCGGCGGCGCGAGCAGCGCGGGCGGGAGAGGGCTGGACGGGCGGCGGCGGAGCGAGGGCGCGGGGGGAGCCTCCTCGGCACCCCCGGTGCGCCCGCCTAGTGTTACTGAACGCTTCACTAGCGCTTGGCAGCTGGTGAAACAACATATTAACTAAATACACCTTTGAAATTTACTATGTTAATCTTTTAACATTCGCAGCCGGCATCGATAAATTTATGCACGACTTTCCTGTAAATTTCCCTTTTTGAAAACGCTTAAATGTTAGTATTAGTTTACCTAGGCATTTTTTTTGTTAATAAAACTGCACATCTCTGTGTATGTTTAGAGACCAGCATTATATTTCTCAACGAGCATTGATTTAATATATACTAGATACACAATCAGCAGGAAAAAATGGCAAGTCATAACTACTGCCTAATCGACTTGGGCAGTAGTTTTGCTTTTAGTCTTGTTTCGACCACAGACAGTGGCAGTTGTCAATCATGACGAAATGTGCAGTGAAAAACTGCAAAAATAATAACAAGAAAACGAAAAAAAAAGGATGGAATGTCTTATTTTACGGAAGTTCTATTTATTTATAAACAGATTCTTGTTAAACTTATAATGCTTTCATGATTTTTGTAATTTATATTGTACGTACAAATGATGACTTATCACGAAACAAAAATATATGGAGTAGCTATTACTTTTAAAAATTTAATTAATCGAGTTTGTTTGTTTTGACTTATGACCAAAAAAGTGTTTATAGAGGTAATAATATTTCTCATATTTTTAAATTAAAGCTTTCCACGAAATCCTCTACGACGAGCAGAAATGGGTCGCAATATTAGCACGAGATAGGCGTGATCAACTGTTCAAGCCAAATAAGTCGTCTGTTGTGTGTTTGACACATTTTCGTACCACAGACGTATATACCACAGAGAAAGGCTTTAGTAGACTGACTAAATCTGCAATAACTGTCTTGAATGTAAGTAAATGTCACACAATAGTTTTTATATTAATCTCAAAAAATACAAACTACTATTAAAGCTTGACTTTACAATCATCAAATAAAAGTATCTGTCAGTTAAAGTGAGCCCTTTCCTTTTGTTATGTAAAGAAAAGGGCGAGCAAAAATTAACTATGAGATAATGTTTATCAGGCTGGTGATTGTTTCTTTTATAATAATAATAATTGTAATCACTTAGTTAGTTAGGATAAGATCTTGTTTTGTTTGGAGTAAAGGAGTGTAATATTTTCAGGGTTCATGTATGTATGTATGTACGATTCTTTATTCCACCATAATTTCTTAACGCCTGAGCCGATTTAAATGTGTGTCTAAACTGTTAAAATTGAAATAACAACAATCGACGGGACGGGTTTTTATAGCTTGTTTTCCCTTTATTTATATATAGCTTAAGTTGTGTAATACAATAACATTTATAAAACATCTCATAAGCGTTTTTTTTAATTTGTCATTTCGTTATAATTAATACAATATAAAAATGAGAATTGCGACTCCATTCGTCCGATGGTCACTTTTGTCGTAAATATTGTGATAATGGCCGTTTCACTAAAAAGTTGCAAATACTTTGAAACGTTAGTTTGCAGATTTGACACTTGACGTCTATACTTGACGAGTATATTGAGTTCTTTTTTGCATGAATGTTTAAGGTAAAAAATAGCGATTTTAGCATGTATATGAATACAGCTGTCAATGTCATTTGGGATAGTTTATAACAACATTTTTGTAGCGGATTGTGTATCTTGTATATATTAAATCAATGTCAACGAGACTCAATTCCAGCTTATGAAGCATAACTAGCATGAGATTTGGTGTGTTTTCGTATTGCTGCAAATTGATGTGATATCGTATAGTCGATTTAATGAGACATCAAGATTGACCGGTGTACAAGCGGATCTTAAGTTGCTTGGAATACATTTGTACCAGAATTTAAAGCTATAATTCTGTTCAATTTGAACTCTTTACAAGAACTGTAACAAAAGTTGTGGCCGTTATCAGTATCATCGCCGTGCGTGATTTGAACTATGATTTTTTACGCCCAATGGGAATACTTCAAGCTCGCGTACATCAAATAATTGAAATAGTTTAGAATACATTATTTATATCTATATTGTATATAATATAAAGTTAAAAATATATTGTATAAAGTTTTGATACAGGTTTATGAAAGGCTCGTTTAATTATTGTTTTAATTGTAATAAATCTCAGTAACAGAACTTATAAACCGACTGGGTAGATATGAAATATGTTATGATATATTAAACAGTAGGTATATTAAACATTAAGCAGATTTCGTTATAGTGAGAGCAACTTTCTTTCCCCGGGGAAACTTAACTCATGCCCTTGTGTTAAACCGATACCGATCAAGTGATCAATGCTCAATTTGCATACATCTTTTTGTATAATTTTAATGAAGTTTACGTTTCGTATACAATGATAAACTGAAGAGACTAGAACTTGGTACTTTTTCACCCTATAGCACACCAAAGGTTAACCAAGAAAGGGCATTGGGTACTTTTTCCGCGAGTAGCGATAAACGACTCCGCGGGCAACAACTAGTAAATGCGATAGTAACTCCGACTGTCTGTTACGTTTTCACGGCTCAACCGTTGAACTTATTTACATGAAAGGTATGAAGATAACTTACGTCCCGATAAAGTTGTTTTTATCTCAGAAATTGGACGGTTCCCGAATTCCGATTTAAATGATCAATATCTCCGAAACTAGCAAAAGTCGCTGAATATACGTAGGGGTTAAATCGATAGCTTTTAAGCTGCTATATCAGCCCTAGACAGGTTGACGTCGGTTTCTGGGACACCCTGTATATTTATTGTCCAATAGACTATTCACCTCGAGTCAGGCTTTGCACCGCAATCGCAGAAGAAGTTCCCGAACTTGGCGTAAGACACGTCATGACCGCGGTGGCAGACGCGCGCACATACGGTGCACACGCCGACGCCGTCGACCATCTTGCACGTGTGGCAGTGGTACCAGTGCTGGTTCATGAACTCGCGCTGGGTCACGGTGAACGTGCACAGCTTGTATTGGAGCATGGCGTCTTCGTCCTGCAGGGAAAATTTCACAATAAGTAAGGGATAAACAAATGGCGCCTATCTGTTTTTCGGTCTCATAGTAATAAGTTATAAAAATAATAGTTTTTGATCATCACTTCATCACTTACGTTATATGCGATACTTGACAAAAAAAACACCGTCGATCATTATGGAATTTGTACCGTGAAGTGAATTTACTAGACAACGTAATAAAATCACCGTAAGAGAATCACAAGTAAATCAAGCAGTAATGTTTGCTTTTCTTAAAGACAAACTTACAGAATCATCGGCGCTGGTTTCGTCCTCGTCCTGCTGTTCGTCGGCGTAGTCTAAATCGAAGCCGAGATCATACGGCGCCTCCCAAGTGGGGCTGACCGAACGCCATGCTGGAAACAAATATAACTTGAACATAGACCAACAGAATAATTAATAATATGACATGAACTGCCGCACTCAGAGACGTCAATTAAATTTAATGCTTGTTTAGAGACGTGTTGTCTTATTCTATTGCTGTTGCAAAGAAAGTGACAGCAGCAACTTTAATCAAGCATTAAATATAATTGACGTCTCTGAGTGCGGCAGTAAGTACCAATTTCACCAAACGATGTTAACCATTTAACAGACGATTAGAGCCTTAACAGCTGTCAAAATGTATGAACTAACAGTCGATTAACATTGATTAAATTTAACATCGTTTGGTGAAATTGGCCTTAAAGCTATCATTTTTTTGTAGTCGGGATTCAGCTTTTTATTAACTTTTAGTTTTAGAAATAATATTTTAAATTTTTGTGTACACAATAAGTTCAAAATATGAATATTTGTATGTGTGTACTGAAAACTGCGCTAAGATTTTTTAACTTCTTTCCACCAGCGAATGGTGTGGAACAATTCTGTCAAAGGCAGATCAGATGAAGCGCCAGGACAAAAAATTGTCATATATATAGAATATCTCTCCCTCAGAGTTAGTTATTTCTATGAATTATCAACATCTTTGCACAATACACTTTAATTATAAATAAAATAATGTACAAACGCCGAACGTGATTCTACGGCACACACTTTCAGTCAACCGTATGATCTAAAAGTTTCGTCGCTAATTAATTGCTTCATTACCGACAGCTTCATTGGCTCTGCTCGTATGACACCTTGATATTTTAAATAGTTCCCAACATGATCACGAGGTATAAAATTACAATTCGGCGTGCAGTCTTGATGTATCATGCAACATATGAATTATGCTTTAATTAAATAAAAAATAACAATAGCCTGTCTACTTCATCATTTGCAGCTTGGCCTACACTGACAATTACAACGAGAAAAGATCAAATTATTGCTACATACATTTTGCTTCTGAACCTTTTAAACATCTACATCGAATGGGCCGTTTTGAAATTACAGTGTTTAGCTATCCTAAGAATCAATTAACGGTGTTCAACTACCATAATTACCGTAGTATTACTAAAATTTAGTTTTATTTGTATTTTAAGGTCTTATTTCTTTTTGTTGAAAAAGTGCTTTGCAATAACATGCATGATTAATTTATATAAAGTTAGATCTAAGAGCTCGTTATCGACACTTCTTAACCTCTACGTCACTCGACCGAGCCGCGCGCGAGCCGTGCGCCGTGCGCTAGAATGTGAGATAGCGCACATCTACCCGCTAACGCTAAACGGACGAGTTACTAGGCGAGGCGAGGCAGTGTTAATATGCTACCTACCTACTTATTACATTACGTAATTTAAGATTCTCAATGTAAGTGAAGTTTGTATATCTACTTATTGAGAAAATAAATATTCTTAACCCGAAAAACTCGATCAAGATACCCCAACGTCATCAGCAAACATAAATTTGTAAAAAAGATTCTAGATTCCCTAAATATTTATTTAGATGTTTCATTACTCTAATGAAATAGCTTTTATGCTATTCGGTCTAGTGGGGGTGAACCGTAGTCATTGATATAGAAACATCAAAAAAGTATTACTAAGTTCGTCCACAAAACTCTCAATTACATTTTGATAATATTATAATGTTATATAATTCATTAAATAGCGTTATTTGAACATTTTCGCTTTACGAATAGCAAAATCCCAGATTTTCCTGAGTTTGCCGACAACACTAAGGAGGCTGATAGGGCGGTAGTTTTTGCAGTCTTGCTGTGACCCCTTTTCTTTATACAGAGGGACGATAACGGCCTTGACCCAATCTTCCGGGACTCGGCCGCTACTCCAACATGCATTGAAAAGGCGGTACAACAGACTACCCACCACAACATCTCCTCTCCTCAACATTTGTATCGACACTCTGTCACAACCTGCTGACTTTCCCGCTTTCGTACTTTTTAAAGCTTTTACGATTTCACTAATGCTAATCACACGTTCATCTTGGCTACTGGCATCTTTACTCATGCTTTCTAGCTCAAGAAACCAACACTTCTTCTTCTCTTTCACTGCATCAATATACTCTAATAAAACTTAACTGTTCAGATTTGCCAGCGAGCAATGGAGCGCAGCACTCTAGGTGTTCGCATAACTGATAGAATCAGAAACACCGATCTGCAATCCAAGACCGTACTGTGTCTCAAGACCGCTAAGCTCTGGGCTGGACACGTTTGTGGTATGTATCCGTAACGATGGGCAAGAATTGTCACCAAATGGACCCCACAGGATGGCTACCAGAGCAGAGACAAAAAGGCGCTTGCGGTATGATTTGTACGTGTTTCAAAACGACTGGCCAGAGCATGTAATCAGTAGGAAATAATGAAGAAAAGAGGTGAGGCCTTTCCACTACAAAAAACATCCTAACTAGGTACTTACTCGGCTGGTATGAGCTGATAGAATTCAATGCGTCAGCCAAATACGAAAGCAACACGCAAGCCGATTCGATCTGAGGCGAGAGTGTGTCGTCCACCTGCCCTTCTTCCAGTTTCTCTAACGCTTCGGCACTGCTGAGTTTGTTGACGCTGTTCGAAAAAGGTTAGTATTCGTTAAAATGGAGCACAATCTTCGACTGCTAACGAAAAACTAATCCTCCAAAGTAAGAATGTGGCCGAAACAACCATGTATTTAAAAGTAAAACAAAAAAAGTACAATGAAGATATATACAATACAAAGGCAAACTTATCCCATTAAGTATCTAGCAATCCCTTGAGAGATTGAGAAAGTGGAAAGTTGTTGTGTATGTATCGTCACTAATGTAAATATAACATCTATTTTAAACATTTTGTTTGATGATATTAAGTAATATATATTCCAGATGTTACCATGACGACAGCCAGCCGACGGCAGCCGGGAACAATTGCTTGTGGTCGGCGCCGGAGTGGGCGTCGGCCAACCGGCACTTCTCGCGCATCAGCAACGAAGAGCATGCGTGCTCTCCGCACACCGATATCAATGTGGCTAGGGTGCGCTCGCTCACTTGCTCATCACTGTCAAACGAAATTGATATTAGTTCACGAGTATTTGGGTCACATTTTTTTTATACAGTAACGCCCACGCTATCTTTAAAAAGTAAGCGTTGTCTACTAAGCTACCAAGCCTTGCTCCGCAATCGCGCATTCAAACATGCACTGTAAGTAACGCTTTATACTGATCAAATTAACACCAATAACATCTCACCAATGCAGCACAATATGCTTGCATATCGCTGTCAATAAAGCGGCATTATCACTGATCACATCTGTAAGCAACACAGTTTCTTCCGCCGCAACGAGCGCCGTTGCGGCTGACGGTTCAACCGCGGTCGTCTTGTCTTTGTCACTGTCGACCCAATTCTCTGTGAAAGAACAGGATATTATGATTGTGAACACACGTCATCTCATTTGACAAGTTAAGGAACTTCTGACCCTACAGTAACTGTCGGAACCCAGTTATCCGGAGAAAGGCTAAACGCGACTAAACGGTCATGGTTTTACATCTTAATACTTAAGTATTTTACAGGGGCAAATGAAAATTAACGAGACATTTATGTTAATTAATACTGTCATTAAACTACTTAATGTAGTAATAGTAACATAAATATAAACATACACCATCAGGAACACTCTGAACCCACGACTATTTTCGAACACTGGTTCGAGCCTTTAAATGACGTTTTTAAATACTGATAAATGTGAAAAATAAATGCAAATCTTCAATAGTCACTAAATATAAAAATAAAATTGCTATTCGAAAATTCCGCGTCCGTAAACAGTCTGTATAAACAGACATAGGAATCCTCAATTATCGGATTTTTGCTATTTATGAATGGTTTAGCGATATATTGCTAATAAATAAGGATATCGGGATACAGATGGGGTCAATGTAACATATTGCCACCTTATTTGGCACACAGTATAGGCTAACGTGTCGTCAAATTTATTGTGCTGAAGCCGATAGTTTTGTGGCATATTTATTGTTCGTGCCATTTTTCATTGAAAAAATTAAACATCATGTCTATCCAGGTTTATTATTTTTTTTACTTTTGTTCTGTTGCACTATTTTGAAGACAGGTATTTTTAAAGGAAAACATTTACCAGATTGATCAGGTTCTGTTGGTCGAGCAGGCGGGGACCTGAAAAATAATATCAGTCTAAGTTTTTATTTAAACCTATCAAAAATCATCGTCTTACATTTTTCGGTGTTTCAAGCGTGTATTGCTCTAAAATGGGTAAGAACTGACGATCAGGCCATCGACGTGGTGCAGTGTTACTCACGAGGTGGCATTGAATTGCGGCTCTTGCGTGTCGGAGCGGCCGCCGGCGTCGCTCTCGGTGCGGAACACACTGCGCAGCGCGTTGCGCAGCGCCAGCGACGTCTGCGCGCCGCCCTCGGCCGCCGTCGACGTCGGCGTGGGCAGCTCCGTCTCGGACGGAGATGCATTGGCTGTCCCGCCGGTGCCTTCTAGGACAATAGCACAGTAATAAATAAAACGGTCAAGATAAGCTTGGGCTGTTTGTAGCACTCTGCAATATGAAGAATATTTAAAGTTCTGCGACACAAGATCGTTGTAATGCCGGAGAGGCATGCGTGACTTACCATTGGTCCTATGGCAGACATGGGCGAGCAGGCTAGCCAGTTTCTGCTGGTCTGCGACCCCGATGAACCGGCACACCGATATGCAGAGCGCGCTGCTCATCTCTGACTCTTCGCAGCCAGCAAAGATCTTTATGAACAGCCTGGTAGTGCAACAGAAATAGGTATAATCAACCTGCTAACATAACTTTTTCTACAAGAAAGGAAACTACAAAGTTTGTCGTTATTAGCTTAGTTCTAACAGGCGGTTTCTAAATTGACAGC
Organism: Acleris cristana; assembly: GCA_948252455.1. Classification (NCBI taxonomy): domain Eukaryota; kingdom Metazoa; phylum Arthropoda; class Insecta; order Lepidoptera; family Tortricidae; genus Acleris; species Acleris cristana. The sequence continues at coordinate 15,051,896 of OX411772.1, read as the reverse complement.
GACCAGCCGACCACAGAGAATAACTCTAACTATAGCGTCATACGTCATGCAGCCTAGTTGATTTATATTATTTTTTATCGTTTCTTCGTGACTATTTGTTAAGCTTATTAATTTAATATTTAGGATATTTTTACACATTTCTTTATTTTTTCAATACTTCAAACAAAGTATAGGAATGATATAGAATGTCAATTTTATTCACCAAACGCCATTTCTGGAGCCACCATATTTGCAAAACATCCGAACCAATGAATTTTATTGATTTGTTCTTAATTATTATTTCTTAAGCTCCTGTTACGGTAATGAATTGAATATTTTTGGGAAGTAATTAAATGGTCAGCCGTTATTAAAATTGATTCGCAGAAAAAAATAAGCAATTAACTCATTTAGCTGGCAATAAATAAAAATCGGACTACAGCTCTTGTTCAGCAAACAATTTACAAACGGTTAACATTTTAACCAATATCAATCTGTTTTTTTTATTATTTGTCTGCCTAATAAACCAGTCGAGCTTCAAAATAATTACTTGGGCGGCAACATTTCACAATTGGTCAGCAGAGAAAACATGTCTGTTAGCAGTTTAATTGGGAGGTGTGCATAATAAAATAATGGTTTTCTATATAAATAAATGGATTGCATTTAGTTTGATTAACCAAAATTTGTATCATAAATCATAAATAAGAGGTAGGTTAGTTTAGGTTCGTTTGTATATCAGGCCCGGAGGGCCAGAACAACCCAGAAATACAAGCTTCGCGTAAGCGGAGCTCCGGCGACTCTGTTCGGCACGGCAGTAAATTTGCCCCTTTTTTTGATGGACAAAATGAAATATTTTGCTTACCTGCTGATTGCTTACCAAAATTTGAATAACTGTGCGTCGGTCAAACCAGCTCAAATATTTAATTTGCTGACCAAAATAATTTAAAGCAGTTCAGTATATCATTAATTGTAGACAGATTTATAAATGTCTGCTAATCATAACTAATATTAACTATTTTGGCTGACCAAATACATATTTCTGTTCACCAAAATAAGAATATTTTGCTGATCGATTAAATGATACCCAATATTTTTAGTATATTTAAACATTCAAATTGTTGTAAAAACAGATGTTGGGACGTTTTTGCTAAAAAGAGTACCCAATTAAGGACTGAAATTAAGGAACTTTAACTTTATTGACTGCCGCAATGTCTTGCTAATTTTCGTCACAAAACTGACAAAGTTAAAGTTCCTTAATTTCAGTCCTTAATTGGGTACACTTTTTAGTGAAAACGCCCGTTAATAAGTATAACATGAAAATTGAGATGAGAGTTGATCACCAAAGAGAACAAAGATCAGCACTGTTTCTTAAAATCTAGTAACATTATTTTTACGTTTGACATTTGTAGGTGTCATTTTAGTCCACTGAACAAAAAAATAGACTGCAGCTTATTATCTTAACTTCGTTGTGTTACACGAATGCCGCCGTTTTTCGTTATTGAAACGTGACCATAGCAACCCTTTTGTAACGACCAAAAAAGACAGTTCAGTTTGAACCAATAATGACTGTTGTTTAAACGTGACCATAGTAACCATCAAAACAACACTAACATAATTCCTGACGGAGAAGGGTAAGAAGACACCTTTCAAAAACTGCTTTGTCTCTCCATCTTTTACATTTCTGTCGGAAATGATCGTCCCGAGCTCGTTCCGTCGAGTTGTCATAATTGAGCACAGTTGCCCTAGTAACTTATAAACAGCGCACAACTTGTCGTCAATACCAATATTACCAACAGACATAATTTACTATTAAGAGGTTGCGATGGTCACGTTTCAACAACAAAAAATGGCGGCAAAATTGCAGAGCACCACGGACCACTATTGTTGACTAGCTTATCATGTTTACTTTATCATTAAGCCCATCACAAACGGAGCGATAATTACATATTAATATACCGTAATATAAATATATTACATTATAGCAAAGAACCACACATTACCAAGGTCTAATTTTTATTCCCACGGAAAAAATGTAAACAAAGTTACGTCACTGTCAAAGTGACATTTCAGGGGATCTCAAAGTACGGGCCAGCAAGAAAAATAGTATTAGATATTATCATCTCGTTGGAACAGTGATTTTAAAAATAAATTTGAGAAATAATTAAAATTAAAATCGCACAAATCTGTGAAATGAAACAGCAATAAAAAAATTACATTTATTAACAGACCATCCACCTACCGCATGTCCATCCTACCACACAACAATAACAAAAACACAACGGAAAACTTAACAACGAACAACGTAATAACAATAAAAACATAACAACAATGAAAATTTAACAGAACAATTTAACAAGAGTAACTGGAAAGCTAATACGACGGGAGCACTAACTGTGAAGCGAGTGAAGTGACGTGAATCAAGCCAAGCGGCCCTCGACTTTTTAAGACGGGTGTATCGAATCAGTGATACCAGTGCAATAAATAAATTATGCATACGAAAACAGTATTCTCGTTTTAAATTAATATAACAAAGAGTATATTTCAAAATAAAGTTTGCCATCAACAAATTAAATTCTTTCATCTTGATTACAATTATAGTTTTTTTATAGTAAGTCGATTTCTTATAAAAGTGGGAAGTATAAATATTTTAAATGCTGGAAATGTTTTTCGTTAGCGGCAACACCTTTGTTTACATTTTTTCCGTGGGATTAAAAATCAGACCTTAAGATAAGAAAATATATATCCATCCTATTTTATAATGGCGAGGGAAAGAGGTAAACATATGTTATAACAAGGAATATTACAACAAATATATATTAGGGCATATTAATGCATATTATAGGAGATATATACGTATACTGTCTTTATCATGAACTTTCCAGTTGGAACAAGTTCAATATGACATGCAATCTTAGTAAGTTAACCTTTGATAATAAAAAGTATTTATTACAGTTTATCCGATAATCTGCTAGCGGCTATAGAGAAGTTAAATAAATACTTCATAGTTGGAAATGTCATTGAAATTCTAACGTTCAAAAACAACTCTAAAAATTTTTTTTTTCTCGTAATGGCTTCTGTCCATATCGACAACTTTTCCAGTGTCAATGCATGTCAAATAACATTTATTTCTTGCTTTCAGAAATGGCACTTCTCGCCTGTCAAATATGATGACAAAGATGAAATACTTTCCTGCGACTTTCCTTGTCTGGATATACGAGCATAACCGACTATACCCGATTTGTATTTATTACACGACCAAAATACGTACCGTTATATATGTAAGTTTCATAGTATTCCTTTTATTGTAGAAGTGTTGGAAAGTGAAAACCATATCATGTTTGATCTGTTATAGTATTGTCAACGTTTTGATAGCTCTTATTTACTTGACAGTAATGGCGTCTGACGTCATAACAATACCATTACAGGTCAACTACGATGTCGTTTTTACCGTCGGGAATGGAGGCGCAGGTAAGTTACAAATACTAAGTACGAATACTCGTTTTCTTGTAAACCTTACTAACTGACGTAAAAAGAATCCTTGCTTGCGATGTATGAAATTTAACCTTAGTGAAACATCAGTGTTATCATCCCATAGCGTAGTACTTACTCGATAACTTTCTCGGCGTATCCAAGCCTCGCGTTGGGCGCAGAAAGCAAAATCTTGCCAAGGCAGTATTCAGACTCGTCGGCAAACACATTTTCATAAGCCAGACGGCCGACCGGTGTGTTCAGTGCCTTCTCCCAGTAGTTCACCTGGATCAGAACATAAACATTAACCTTCTTCTTAAAAACAGTCTGTTCAATTAAACGCAGCAAACTTGAAATATCCAAACCAAGTACATAATGGTACAATTGCGTGGTGAGCTAACCATGTGCCTCAGAGTCTTCTCGGTTGTGCGCTGCAAGTGGTCGACCAGCACCGGGTAGGTTGTCTTGAGTATGTGCTCGTGTATAAGCTGGAGGCTCTTCTGCTCTTGAGGGACGAGCACGTTTAGGGTGGAGCCGAGAGGTTCAGGAGACATGAACTGAAGGCGGCCGTCCGTCTGGTGGGAGGACAAACTTATTCATAACATATCCCAATGACTAGTTGATAAGATAATGTACAACCAAGTGTACTAAGTAAATTTACCAGAGCTGGTACAACAAGGTCAAGCGTCCGCTTCATAAGCGTGGGGTTCTCGGCGATCTTGGCGGCGCCGACTTCAAGGAGTTTCGTTGCAGAGTACGCAAGCGTCATCAGCGAGGAGCCGATGGAATACTTCGGCGCGGCGCTGATGAGCTCGCAATGCGACGCCACTAGGCTGAGCACGGCACTCTCCAGGGGTATAATGTGGGATGCGTAGAAGTCCTGGAAATCAGAGTAAAGCTTTTTAATAAGTAAAACATGCAGCGTCTAAATCTAAGCTATTATATGTATATATGCATTTACTTTAACTATTTTTTTACAAATAACAAATTGACATTTACAAAGAAAATAAATGATGACAATGCAAGTGCAAAAGCGGACTCATCTCTTCAAGGGATATTGACACTTAACCGTAACAGTGAAAGAAGAGGAAAAATTAACCCGGGAAATAAGACAACGGGAAGGAAGATATCAGCATCCACTGACCATGTTGACACAGGCGAGCGGGGGTGGCGAACAGAGTCGCTCGAGCGCGGCGGCTGCGTTGCTGGGCATCTGCATGCTGAGCCAGCAGCCCAGCGTGTTGGACGCTAGGATGGCGGGGCTGTTGGTGCCGCACACCTGCAGCCGCGCGCGCCGCACCGCCAACCGCGACGCGTTGGTCGTGCTCTCCATCAAACTGTCCAGCTCGAGGTCTGCGCTCAGCCTGTATAGTCAGAATATCAGACGATAACTTATCAATTGTTATAAATATAGGATAGACAATAGGGTAAACATTCCTTTTAATAATATGGTACCCTAACGATTATTGATACTGTGAACTTTGTTTAAAGTTTATATAGAGGTTATAAATCTACAGTAACTAGATGCCAATAACTGGCATTTTGTATTGGATGCTAACAATAAAAACATAAAAGGCTAAGTAAGGCTATTAAAAACAGCATTATCCAATAAAATATTTAAAAACTGTTTAAACAGTGCAAAGAATTATAACGTAAAGCATATAGCATAGGCACGTCCAATTCTCTTTAGTTCTCTTTCATTTCATAAGAATCAGTAATTACGTTGAGAATACAAAGATATCCTGGTTAATGAAATTCTACGTACCGACAGCACTCAAAGACAGTTTCAAGCAGACAGAGCAGGTCGGGCATAAACGCCTGCACCTCGGCGGCCGAGGCGGAATCAGCCAAGTTCTTCTTGAGGCGGAAGAGGGCTGCGTCGCACGATATTACGTCCAGGAGAGCTGGTAGACCGTTTGCTGGAAATGCATTCATTGGATAACGATTTACTTGGTTTAGTATACATTAGGTAGTAGAATAATGTTTTCACTTCTCATGCTCTTAAAATGTTACTTTAGTCTCTGCACATCGGGACTGAAGATCCTTATTAGTCTCTACCCTCAACAACCAATCACGGTGTTTGTGAATGGAGGATTATCACCATTTTCAGCTTAGATGAAAGTAAAATAGCGGAAGATAGGCGACGTTCATATATTCCGTACTGGAATAGTGTATGTGATACTACAAATACATTTATTCACACAAACCCAGTTAATATTAGAGGTCAACAGAGAAAGAGACAGAAAGACGCAAATAGGTGGCGCGAGCAAGACGAACTCTTGCTGCTGTGACTCGTGTAGATAGTTACTTGGTAACGTTCGGCAACATTCGGCGAGGTCATTTAACCAAATGACTTAGCGTTAAACATCGGTATCAACGTTCAACGTTCATGGCAAGTACGGTTTGCAGAAAAACAAATACAAATAAATACTTCAGTATTTATAATGTATTACTTTCTGTCGAAATAATAATAAATAAGAAAACTACAAATAACAATAAAAAAATAAAAAATAAAATATTTTGAACCTTTATTTTTTTTTAAAATAAAAAGAAAGACGCTAAATATGTATTATAGGTTTGAATAAATTACTAAAATTTGTTCCATGGATTTTGCTGTCAACATTTGACGTCTGTTATAATATTATATCCATTTTAAATGACCAAATGACCTTTTCACACTAACTAATATTTATTTGATCTGACAAGTATTTATTTTTTGCTATCGTTACCGGGTGCCATGAAAGTTCAACAAAAAAGTATTATATTCGGTGTGTTTATTTCTATAACAATTTAAATCGTATGTCCTACTTATTAATAATAATAAATGTTTGCAAATTCTACGAGTACAGTAAATTTTTAACAACTTCTTAATAACAAATTACAAAATATTTTATTTATTATTAATTTTTATTTAAACTAATCCGTTTTTAATACTTATTAACATAGCTCGGACAGGTCATAACTTTATTTGTATTATTTTTTGATATTTTTTTGCTGACGCTACTGTGAAAATCAAACTGGTGAGTGCAGCTAACATTTCGCACAATTATGTATCGTATATTTTTGTCCCGTTCTGCAAAACGGCGAACGCTTGTGCTAACGAAATGAAATAAATCGAGGCATATTTAATAAGAAACATGTATTTAGCGAGTGAAAAGTAATGTTGTGTAATTAGTTTTTTCTTCTTGAATTATTTGTATGACCATTAATTACGTGCAAGCGGGTCTAATAGTCAATTGCAGCAAAGAGATAAATCTAGTTTTAATTTTTTCTAGATTAACGACTGACGGTCCATTCAGTTTGACGAAACTAAACTGTACTGAAGACTAAATCTAGATTTATCTATTTCTGCAGCTAACCCTAAAGTTGTAGTTGTTTTACATTTCTTTGACAAGTTTTGTCAAATAATGATGTTTAGTATAGTATCCATGGTGCGATAAGGACAAGTCGTCGTGTAAACATTCACTACGATTTGTCCTTAGCGCGCTGCGGATACTATAACAGTAGTTATATTTTATCGGTCGCAATGTGTTTGAAAAATCTTCACGACGATTGACCTTAACTAACTTACGTGGTATGTTGTCCCTGAGATGCTTCATAGTTTCACCGGCGAGCCAGAGTTGGTATTTGATGTTGTCACACGACGTGCTTACACCGGACAGCAAGTTTTCGGCGTACTGGGGGAAAATAATAATTTCGTTATATTAATATAATATAAAGTACCTGGAAGACCAAGCGTCTCTCGGGTTAAAAACGAATCTTCCTGAAGAAGGCAACTTGACGATCGATTTCTCGCCCCAGTAAACCTCTATATTGCAAATTTCATCGAATACGTTGGAGCAGTTTTCGAGAACCTGATTACAAATATACAGGGTGGAAAAAACGAACGCCACATGGACGGCAGCTACCTTAAATATTGGAAATAGCAAGTTCTACGCAACGGAGACTTACTTTTATTTTTGAGACCAAAAAATACTAAATTATTGGATTTTTGAAAAAAATCCTCTTCTTAGCCGGGAATCGAACTGATCGAATAACACAAAACAATTTAAATCATAGACAAACGAATAAAGTACCCATTATCATGTCACTCGAGATCAAATGTCGTGCGGTTTATATTAAAAAAACATACTGAATTGACGTTTCGTATCGGTAACTGTTTTAATATCTATGGATACTAGAATAGAGACCCTCTTGAGTTTTGACAGCTGTTCCAAATTTAAACTCATACATTACAAAAATTGATACTGTAATAACATTACAGCACAGATTTTACCTACTACCACAGACAAGAAAGTTCTCATAGTAAAATTAGTTGAAATAATGCTAGTCATTTCCTACGGTTTAAACTTATTGTAATGATGAATTTCTTTACAGTTATTTCGCCTCTTCGTAGTTTTATAGCGATTTTTTTATATTCTTAGATAAGTGAAGTCACCAAATGATGTAGGAACTTCTCTCTCTTCAATCCAAGAGAAGAGGGCCTAGTTTCTCTTTACTCAAACAAGCATTTTGCAGACGGGACATTTTGCGTATGTTACATTTCGCATACGGGACGTTTTGCGAAAGGGCTATTATGCAGGGGGGACTTTCTGCGAAAGAGGCTTTTACAGAAGGGACATTTCGCGAAAGGGAAGCGACCTTTTGAGAAAGGGGCATAATCGAATGGGGTATTTTTCACAAGGGGCCGTTTGCAAAGAAGACGTTTTGCGAATGGGACGTAATTTTGGTGGAGGGACGTTTTGCGAGTGGGACTTTATTCGCCCAAACCGCTCATTTCTGATTGAAATAATCGTCCCGCGCTCGTTCCGTCGGGTTGGTATAATCGAGCACAGTTTCCCCTCGTAACGCATAAACAGCGCACAACTTGTTGTCAATACCAACATTACTAACTGACATGATTTACTTTAAGAAGGTGATATCAAGAAGTATTTATTACGGATAATCCGATAATCTGCTAGAATCATCCCACAATAACTCTGCAATGAGGTGACAATAGTAGAAATCATAAGTTTGTTTATGGCAATACTGATTTTTAGTCACACAACACGTTTTGATACTTACAAGTATAGCTCTAATTATTATGTACGGTAACAGTCGAGCCAACGAACATTCGATAGCATGATATTCCGAGAGTACGTAGTCGAAACTATGATATACACTCCTATGGAAGTATGTATATGCATACTGGATCCTTACTTCTACACTAATATTATAAAGAGGAAAGATTTATATTTTTGTATGTTTGTAACGATAAACTCAAAAACTACTGGACCGATTTCAAAAAATATTTCACGATTACCTGCGCGGGCGGAGTCGCGGCAACAGCTAGTATATTATTTATAAATGCGAAAGTATGGTTGTCGCTTACATAAACTGCTGCACTTTGGCATAGGGATAGTTTGAATCCCAGAGGACATAGGCTGCTTTTTATCCTGGATAATTTGGCAGTTCCCAATGAAACGCTATGAACCAATTCTACACAGACAAGGTCGCAGGCAAAAATGCATGTATGCCAGCGGGTAATTTTATAAGTTGAGGTCTTACATGCATGAGGTACAGTCAAAGAATTTGGTCCGCAGGCCACTTTGGACTGAGTCATGACGTAAGTAATCAAAACGTTAGAGACTTCATATGATTTTATTTACAGTGTCACTTCAACATAGTCCAAAGCGGTCCCTGATTCCTGAATCAAATACTTTGTTTTTATTTAATAAAATGCAAAAGATTTTTTGACATGTTTAATCAATAAATAAATGAGATATCTGAGTCTAAAAATTCCACTTTTTCATACTGTTCTTCCTGAACTTCAACTTCTCCGAACCCTTCTCCTGTTTCAACCTCACTATCATCATACTGCTCACTGTCATTATTACTTTGCGCATTTATAACATACGGCAGGTCCAATTTGTCCAGTTCTATTTATGCTCTGTACATAATTTGCGATTGAAGTCCGTGTTGTAGTATGAACAGCTTCAAACAATTTCACCTTAAAGAAATTGAACAAGTTAAAATACAATCCTACTAATAATATAAACGAGAATTTTTGTGTTTTACTTTGTATCCCAGAATATTTTAAAAATCACGAGGGAATAACTGTACCTAATCGACATCTAGGCGGACGAAGTCGCGGGCAGAAGCTAGTATTATAATAAAATAACATCATCTTAGCCTAATCGTTTCGTTAATATGTTATTTTTTCATAATAGAATATTAATTCATGGGGTTAATATAAAATAACACGGAACGCAGTAATAAAATATCAAGAATTTACTCGTAGAGTTTAGAATTTTATGTAAACATTGCTCCTTTTGCTTACGGACGGACTCCATTTCTTCTTTTACATTTTGGAAATGAGTTATCATCTTGAGTATAAGTTCTCGAACTCCACTTTTAATAGGTTTATCCATTTTGAAAATAGGAATCGTTAAAAAATCCTCGACAAAATATTCACGTAATACCAATATGTCATGTTTGAGTGACATGAAAGAACACAGATTATAAGGGTATTTTATGGGTTGCCGGTTAAAATCTTGTGCAAAGTTATTGTGGGCTGACTCTAGCGGCTATAGAGATGTTACATAAATACTACACAGTTGTGGAATGAAATGACACTGAGATTTTAACTATCAAAAACAACTTTAACCCCTTTAAGATGGAGCCTTTTTATAGTATAGCTCATGCAATTCACGATGGCGAGTGGGCTTTATTAGTGGTTGAACGTGTACATGCACATTGCGGTAGTGTGCGTGTCTGACGGAGCGATCAGTCGCGAGCGCGCCGTCGCTCGAGTTACTTGTGTATATTGTTTCCACGACGCTTACTGCCACGAACTACCGTCAGCATGTCCAATATCCGGAAAAAACGCAAAGTTATTCATAGCGAGGTATAACGGATTTTTATTTTGAAGTATCCTAAAATAAATATAGTAAATTTATTTAGAACTGTGGGCCTATCCGTGTTTATCGCTTGACAAAACGGTAATAAAACATTCGACACTTTCTGACAAGTACATACATATAAGTGTGAGAGTGTGATGTGTGTGATGTTTGATCCACGTTTAGTCACCCAAGAAACACAGCAATAATAAGCCCTCTAAAATAAAGATAAACCTACAGATAGGTTTTAATTTTAAGTAACATAAAATTGTACGTAATTTTAAGACAGAAAATACGGAGACATTTGAAATGTCATCTTCGCGACAAGATAGAGTTAGGTACATCAATTTCGTAGAAGATGCAACCAAGAAGGTCGCTAGTGTCGCTACTACATGTAGTATTACTAAGTGTAGTTCGCATATCACATCAAGAACATAAATAAGTAGTTTTTTGTTTTATAATATTTAAGGTCAAACAAAAAAAGAATTTTTGAAATTTGACCATAATTGATGGAGAAATCAAATCGGTCAAACTGAGAACCTCCTTTTTTGAAGTCGGTTTAAAATACTTAATTGCATTATTTCTTATCATTATTTGCTAGAGGGTTTGCGACAGTATAATAAGTATAATGTGTCCAATACTTCTCTTTATTTTTTATGCTTACCATACCCGCTCTCGCTGTCACGCACACTTTGACACGTATACAGATATGTGTTTACCACAAGTAAAGCCCACTCGCCATCATAAATTGCATGAGCTATACCTTGATATAAAGTTTAAACAAGATTGAGTTTACATGAAAATTTACTTTATCTGAAATTACTCCCCCATACACAACTAAGTTGAATATGTATTTTATTTATAATACCTAGATTGGTGTGGCCTGCTTAAGGGTTAAAATAATGAATGCTTAGCGCTCGTGCTCGCATGGCCTCCCAAACTTCATGGCAGTGACTTTCAATGACTGCTCCGGCTCTCTCGTTGAGGTGCTCCCATCTCTGAACCATTAATACTCAAAGATTCTCTATCGGATTAAAATTCGGACTTCTGAATGTGTGGATGTTATGTATTGAAGAAAATAAAATTCTTGCAGATCCGTACATATAGTCTGCTTGACTCCATTGATGTATCCGAATGCACAAAAGATTCACTCGACTCCATTGGTGGATTCTGCCATTGGAAGCTAGTGGCCGAAACTAAAATATCAGCTCGCTCTCCGAATCGTGCTCATATTAAATCATTTGTGACGTAAAATTAGAGACAACAATATACTTTACATAAAACCACAAACAGATTGATACAGTTCAATTCGGACCCCTTTTATGGGTCAAATGAAAGTCATGTCAAGTCTGGTTATATAATTTTAAAATCTAACTGCTTTATATACAATTATTTAAAACGGGTGTATCTCAATTAGCTTCTGCTTTGATCGCTTAACTTTAACTTGTATTCTTGACTTACCTGAGTATACATTCCTTGTTTGACCAGTGCGTCCTTGAGCCAGGGGTTGAACACCTTCTTATTGTCCGCTCTGGGAGCCCAGATGATCGCGTGAAGGGGCAGCGGCGACGGCAGGTCGGCCGCGGTGCCGGCTTGCAGCTTGTCCATGTGAGGAGTCGCCGGCGGCATGCTTACTATCAACCTGAGAAAGGAGTTGCACTATTTCTACGTGCTCTAGATGCCACGACACGAAGCGTGCAACTCCATGATTTTCGGGCCGCTACGCAAGGAGCAAATGTGGACTTCGTAGTCGACAAACAAATTTATGGGCCACCTGACGGTAGGCAATTATTAGGCCGCGAGAATTGCTAGGAAGTAATTTATATTTACAGGTCCTCAACTGATGACTGTTGCGTATAAAACTGCAGTGAAGTGTTGTTTTTACATTTTTTATTATAAAAGCCTACCTCCAAGCAGTTTGGAAACAGTAGTGCGCCGCAGTGAGCGCCGCCGGCGACGACAACGACGCAGGGTTGTCGCACACACACGCGGAGTTCAGAAGTGACAGAAGCGCGTCCAGGAGCAGAGGGTATTTGAGCTTGTGAGGCGTGCCGAGCACAAAGTTGCACGCAAGGCCATCGAACTTAGGGTTTTCCTGGTTAATCAAATACAAAAACATATCGGTCAACTAAGAGTTTGGTCGAGTGTATTACATTACATACATTGCCAAAAAAAATAAACATATTTCCGAGCTCTCTCAGCAAATAAACTAAACCGGTCTTTTACCTGGTTGTTAATTTCCGAATTTGTGAGGGCGTAGAACTTGGGGCGCATAGAGGTCTCGTTGAGCGCCAGCCGCCTGTACGCTTGCTCAATGTTAGGCACCTCGCAGTATATCCGCGTCTTTTGGTGCCCGGTGTCTGTGGTCGTCTTCGCGCCGTTGGTTCCCGGGTCGGACGAGGACTGCGCGAGGCCCGTCGCTATTACAAGGTTCCATTCGATCTGCACGAAAGAAGGTAATTCAGTACGACTCGAAATCATATTTGCACAATTTTATATAAGTGTAAAAGTATCTAAAAAACACACGAAAGTGGCTTCATTCATTACTACCTGACCATTTAATAAACCCCTTGGCTAAATTATAGACCACAAGTGATTTTGCTCTGGAAGGTGTAAAACCCAGAAAGGATTTTGCCTATTAAAAATATAAAGATGGTGAATCAATCATGTTGTATTTTGATTTACTTATATATTAAATCACCTCATTAACGTTTTATTTTAAGCTACCAAGTAATAAAATAAACATACTAATAATTATTATTATTTACAAATCGTACCTGTTGTAGTAATGTCTGTGGGGCGTCATACAAATGTCTCATAAGATATTCCAATAGCACCATCAGCCGTGTTGTGAGGATAAGTTGATGCGGTGCCAAATTCATAGCTCTCTTCCTTTCAATGATCGCCAACGTTTCTACCACCTTGGATAAATAGAAAATGTATTAAAAATACTCTAAAACATATAAATGACCCTAGGACAGTATCATCACTAAATATATAAGTTGTATAGCTGCCTAACTAACAGATGGACATATCCAAAAAGCAAGGGTTTGCCTTATGGATTTAGCCTCCCTTGATATTGTGTTTTTAGTGTAAGTAGGCAACTAGATATTGTATTAAATAATAAATTGACATGTAATATTTCATATTATAAATAAATGAGTATGAGTATGAGTATGAGTATACTGGCTAGTAGAAATTCTACTCACTTTGATTATAGCGTTTGACGTCATTAGCAAGACAGACTTCTTCTGCATAAGAGTCAGTGAATGAAAGAGGTAGACCAGCAGTTGGGCATGCTCCACGTTTAAATCTGAAATGACCAGTAAATTAGAAAACAAATCCTAAATTTAAATTTATATATCCTCTCTATAGTGTGTATGTTGTATGTTGTGTTACTTTCGGTATAAGTGTAAGCGGTCGAAAAACTACTACTAACTATAAATCCATAACTATTACTAGCATTTACTCAAACAACAATAATAAGGGGAGAGTACTGCGTCTCTACGAAATCGTCATCTACGAAAGACTAAGAAGACTAAAAAGGCTAAGAACTGCCATACCCTACGGAAAACGAGTGTTGCCCATAATTTCCGAAAATCAAACTTTATTGGTTGTAGAATTACCATTCCCATTTTTTCCCGATCTTATTTTTTCCCAATCGCTTATTTTCCTATCCGAATTTGTCCCAATTGCAACTTTTTCCACTTATAATTAGGTCGAAAAAGGAAGGTAGGTTTAAGATATGTTAGTTTTGCAGCAGGCCCGAAGGGCCAAACTGCACAGAAATAGGAGCTCCGGTCGACACTATCAAATTAATTGGAATGGAAAAAATGCGTCAGGGATAAACCAGCCAGTGAAAAAACACGACAGTGAAAAATTAAGATCGGGAAAAAATGGGAATAGAAATTCTAGCATCTTCGTAGCATTCGACGTGAGCACAGAACGTCAAAAATTGAACGATCAAAAGACGCGCATGCCGAAGTTAGGATACGAGACGGGCAGAGTGTCCTCATTACGGGGAAATTGAACACAAAATTAGGCCAATATTGCATGAATTAAAAACAACACTTTTTTTTCAAAAGAGGGTGGTTGTATCCCGCAAAAGTTCAGCCCCGCGCATACGTTTTTTTAAAGAAATTACGTTTCTTAATTTAACTTGGTAGAAAAAAATATTAACAGGCATATGTGGGACATACACAGATTTAGGTTACTGTCTTTCCTGTGGACATAACCGAAGTTAACGTTTTTAAGGCCTAATTTGCTGGCTGAACCCACATGCTCATAAGCGCCGTCAGGTCTATTTTAGTCCTAGCAAATAAAAACATAACTTATATGCACACAAGCCTTTAACTATTGACCACAGGAGAGACAACTTTTGTTTTTGCAAGTGTGTATGACCCATGTTTGTAAAGAGTATTTGTAGAAGAGATAAAGTTTTACCAGTAGGTAGGAAATTAACCCCCTTACTAATAAACGTTGAGTAACGGTGGTATAGCTATACAATGTTTTGTCCTTATCTGTCATTGTGACATTTGCATTTGACAGATAAGGATAAAACATTGTATAGCTATACCACCGTTACTCAACGTTTATTGGGACTAGTTTTTTTGTTTGTTTCTATCGATGAATGTTAAGTTTTAGTAACGCGTTTAATTATGTATCTGTGGTGACGGCACCTTCGTAATCGTGGTCCTGTGACGGCTGCGGCTGCAGGGCGCACTCTTGCAGCGTGTTCACGATCTTGTGCCACATCGCGAGGATGCTGTTTTCGCGTTCTGCCGCCGGCTTGCTGAGAACCATGCCACCGAGCAGTTTCACTACGCGGGGTCCCACCTGCATTATTAAAAATACCTTTACCTTTCGTATCCCTGGGAGATAAATACTCCATAATACGTGGATATAATGTATGCTATGGTAGGGAAACATTAGAAACGCTAGGTTAGAAGTAAAAACCATCTGCCATAACAATCGCTGTATCTCTTGAACTGTATTCGGTAGACAACAATAACCGCAAATAATAATAATAAAAAAGTTGAAAATAAATGGTAGCCAATAAAAAAAACGTTAAGTGTTTTTTGATCAATCCTAATATTATATGTTACGGAACTCGTCGTTTATTCGCACTAGGGCAGTTTTTGTTTCAACAGTTCCCAAATAGACCTACTAGGAAAAGTAGGAAGGCCCATTAGTCCACTAAAGGATTTCTTTTGACTAACAAGGTGATGGTGACGTGGATGACGTCGATGTTGAGTTGAGTAATGCAGACAGAACAGCTTAGAGGTTATGCTTGCTTGTACCTGTAGCGGAGTCATGTTGCCGCGCTCGACGGCCGCGCACGAGAGCTGCTGGTACAGCGCCGGCTGCAGCGCCGCGAACCCCGGCGCGCTGATCAGGTTGTGCAGGTAGCGCACCAGCGCCGAGCTGAACGACGCGTACAGCGCGCCGATGCGCGCCCCGAAGCACGGCGAGATAGTGCCTGCGGACAAATGGAAGATCGACCCGTCACTCTATCAGATGGACTAAACCACAAAATGTATGTTGAAATTAACTGCTATTAACAGTGGTGCATACATGATTACATTAGGAACGCTTGCGTTTTACAATAGCCTGCGTAACCTGCCTTAGGTATAAATACTGTTTAAAATCACGCACAAGTAAATTTATTTCAAGGCAATATACGAGGTTGAATTGAGTCTTGTAAAAAAAGGGGCTCACTTTTTATAAAAAGTTTATTTTTCTACATAAAAGTCAATTCAGTTAGTCCATTTAGCCTCCAACTTCATTATCCCATCAAAAAAAAAGAATCGCTCCCGGCCACATTTAAAATCAGCTAACCATCTTTTTATGATAGCATATGGGCATTGATACATAACTTGAAATATTTGTTTTGGTGTTAATTCACTCTTTTGCAAATATTTTATGACAGAACGGTGCTCCATTGTATCCATTACTTGAAAAATCTGTGACTTATGTAGCAGGTTCTAGCATAAAACGCAAAATTATGTCAGGAAAGAAACAAAAGACAGTGCATAATGGCGACTAAACATGGCACTTTTACCTGCCAGTATTTCTTTTTCTTCAGTTTATATTCAATCGTAGGCTTAGAACTTTCAATGCGCCCTCGTTCTAATAGCAATTAAGGCTGCGTTTGGGTCGTTCTTTAAGAAACCAACTCCTACTGTTTTAATAGGTTTAAGTTATGTTACTTTTGTAGCAGGCCCAAAGGGCCAAAGCACACAGGAAGCCCCCACTATTTTAATGGATTTCTGGAAAAAGGAAAAAGCACAATGCGACAGGTCAGAAGAAAAACAAGACTAAAAACTTAATTCGGGAAAAATGCGGCGTGTGGAAATTCTGCTGCTATACCGAGGGTCCCATACTGCCCGACTCGCATTTAGCCGGTTGACGGCCGCATGACCTATTTATCCAAATGACCTGGTAGCGGATCGTCTGATCATTAGGATCTGTTTTTTTATTAAGTGTTTGAAGCATCTGCAATATGAAAATAACATGGGTCTGCTTTACACACACCGGATAACAAGCAGAAACAAACAGCGCAGCTTACCCAAGACATCTCGAGGCTCGACAAAAGAAACGTCAAGTCATAGCAAACTGTCATCTCTGATTTAAGAATTAATGCAGCCTTTAACTATATGTTTGGAATAAGTAAAATGGCCGAGATAGCAGACGTTGAATTACCGGTATCAGTCCTTGCGGTCTCCCGGTCCAGGTCCTTGGCCAGCGCGGCCAGCAGCGCCTGGTGCGCGTCGTGCAGCTGCAGCGCGCCCGGCCCGAGCCGGTCCGAGCCCTCGCTAATCACCTCCGCCGTCAGTAGCAGGAACACCTCCGTCGCCAGCCGGATGAACTGGAGTAACGGAACAATTAACAACAACCGCATTCCGAAAACATCATCCGTCACTGGCGGATGTCGAGTCACATATCCTATCATGTACATAGGAAAAATAGCATATATTATATCTACAAGGTAACCTTTTTCTTTCTCATAAATATGAAAATCAATTGCCGTTCGTTAGTCTCGCAAAAATTCGAAAATGGATGGCCTGATTTGTTTTTTTTTTGTCTGATATGGTAAATTAACAGCTTTGCAAGAAAGAAAAGAAAGCCAACCAGCCATCCAACTCAACGTATTTATTGAACTTTTTTTGGATTTGAATAATAACAATGAACATATCCACAGATCACAGAAACAAGGGAGATATGTTATGGGGGCGAGGTTCGTAACGCCTCGGTATGGTCAAAATGGACATATCGGCACAAGGTGCGTCAAGCGTTGCCTTATGGTCGAACCCTATATTCAAACCGCGGACAGATAGCCTAACTTCGGATTAAAATTAGACACATCTTGTATGGGCAAATGTCAAATTTTAACCCGAAGTAGGCCTTATCTATCCGCGGTTTGAATATAGGGTTCGGCCGTTAGTCACCCGCTGATCGCTGTCAATATACGAGCTCCGTTTAAATGGTAAAATGACTGTTTATAGGTTCAACTGTATTGCAGATTTAATCCATTGATTGGATTTTAGATAAAATACAAATAAGATAAAAATAAATTAACCAAATACAAAGGCAAAGGGCTCGGTAGTGAGCTGTGCTTGCACACAGCGCTGATTATCAGCCCGCGCCGACTCACTGGGATAATAACTAAGATATCATTTTTAAAAAAGGTTCAAGGCTAGCGTAATAGAGCGTAAGCGTAAGACGCACACATGTTTAAAACCGGGTCTTGTACGAATTTGCGCTCATGACATATCTCCCTTGTTTCTGTGATCTGTGAACAAACATATCACTTACAGAATATGGCTCAGTCTTGTCTGGAACGAGCGCCTGGTGCGGCCGCGCAGGTTTCTCTGTGTCCTCACTGCCTTCCGCGCCGGCGCCGGTGCGAACCAGGCTGCTGCTCTCTGTGGCGTTGGCAGCCGCCAATGTCGATTCGAACCACAGGCCGAACAGTAGTTCGCTATCTGTAGTGGGCATTGACATGCTTAAGTGAAAATAAATAAATGCGCATTGCCTTGTTTTAGACGGTTGCCTAAAGAGTAGTCGTTAATAATCCTTTTTTCTTTAAGCGACGACCATTTTTTTTAATCGTGCACTTGTAAAGTTTTGCGGGATATGGCCCAGATGTAGGGTGCGACAAGTCAAGCGTTTTGAGTCACATTTTTTTTTAATGAATAATATTTAATATCAGTTATTCGCTTGGATTCAACCTGATAGTTTTAGAAGTCTCAAGTCTGACCACATCTGTTTTGTTCATTAATGTCCTGTACAAAAATGTACGCACGTTGCGGCGAATAACAAGATTTTCAAGCTATTAAGTTGCACTTTCGTTACAATGAACAAGTGCAGTTTCCCGTGATTGTCTTACCGTCGTCAGTCTCGGAGTCCTCGGAGCACAGAGTCATGTCCTGGAAGTAGACAGTCGAGTCGGAGCGGTCGGGCTCGGCGTCCGCGTTCTGCTTCTGCACCACCGTGCGCTTCAGGTTGGTCGCCTTGCGGTAGCAAACCACGCCGAGCGCGACGAGAAGCTAATGGAAAAAGGTTACGTTAGACGCCATTTTCCATTCCATATAGTCGAAATAGCGACCTAAAAACTGTATCGTTAAGTATAAATACAACTTGACAGAGGTTTATTTCAATTTAAATAATCATATTCTGAATTAAAATTGTTGTCAATGTATACATATCTAAATGTTAGCTTTGACTTCCATCATTTAACTTTCAAGTTATTAGTTCAAAATGAAAAATGCGAGGTCTTTCTCCTGAAAAGAGAAAGTCAATTGTGGACAAATGATGTCCTATAAAAGGAATCACTTTCGGAAAACTGGCTAAACTTGAAAATGTTGAGTGTTGGTGCGATCTAAACTGCCATGTAAAACGACCAACAGAAATCAGGTCGAAAACCGGGTCATTCAAACCCCATTTTGGAAAAAACATAGTAAAGGTAAGCAAGAAAAATATAGAGACATCTGTCCGGAATATTGCCAATAAATGAAGAATGTCAGTAGGTATGCCAAATCGCTTGAAACTTTGTAAGAGTGCTTATAAATAAACAAACATACTACTTTTTGTTTCATTCAAATAGACCCAGTACTTTGATTCTATGAACGTATACAATTTTGGTCAATAATATTAAAGGGTGCGGGCGCCATCTTACTGGAGTGACGTCATGGTTTCGCAGCGGTACGCCCCATTATATGACTGAGTTAATTTACAGGGCTATATTTTTTTAACCGTAATAAGTAACCAGCTGAAATTTTCACAGATTACGTGTTATTATAAACTCTAGTGTTTAAAATTACAAAATGAACAATAAATCATATCCCAAGAGGGGTCCCCATACAAGAAACATGACAAATAACCATTTTTTTTAGCATTTTTATACGGATTATATTTTTGTAATGGCTTATTATTTTGATGCTATTTTAAGCATAAATTGCAGTCGAACTGTCATAGTTTACGACTAAATAACAATCTCAAGTAAAACTGCTAAAAATATGTGACAGAAGTGATTTTATCAACACGATGTTTTAAGCGGTCACCCATCCTGTTTTAGAATACGCTTGTAAGTAGTTGCTTAACTTTGGAAGCCGAAGTACGGGTTGTATTTGTATTAGCTTTTTATTTCGGTGTCACACAATAATCTAAATCTACCCATAGTTTACGACCAAACAGTACAATACGATTAAAATCTGTTAACACTTCGGCCATCCTCGGTTATTATCGGTATCCCTCGTTTTTCACATAGAGTATATCAAATCACAGACATGACCTTTAATATATTACCCGTTATTTTATTAAGCACAGTACAACAGAACGATATTATTATCAATAAAACCTCCTAATAGCTCTAAAGTAATACAACCTTTATATTGAAATAAGAAAAATAAATAGTGTCTATTTTTTGACATATGACAGCATGACAAATACGGGTTTAAAAACGCTGATTTCATTAGTGAATATAATATTCGTTTGTATCGAGATTTAGTAACATTAAATTATAATAGTTATATATCATGGCATCAACGAATTTAAAACGTAAATAATGTACATACCTATTTTTGCAAAGAAGCTAATAATATTTAAAAAAGAAGAGACTAAATAACATCAAAAAGTTGTGGAAAGGGTTTGTGAACAGGAATTTCTAGAAGCGAAAATTAAGGGCTGCTGGTAGAAATATTGTTTATACGGATGAATCATATATTCACACAACTCACACAAAAGCCAAAAGCTGGACGGATGCAGCCAATAATAGTACATTACTGCACAGACCGGGAAATAGGCCGTTGCGGGACGAGTAGAGTTAGCGTGGCCGAGACGCAGTCGAGGCCGCGCTATATACGAGTCCAGCAACCGCCCTTCCCGGTCGAAGCTTGTATAGTGATTTTCTCCAACAATGCGAGAAAATATAACACAAATTGTTAAAATATTAAACACAGGTCAAAATTTCCTTGAAAAAAAAAGAACAGAAACACGTACGATTAAACGTACTGAAACAAAGCATTAAATAAAATCACACATTTAAACGTAATAAATTCAATTTCAATAAAATATGGTTTAAATTACAACATTTATTACGCGTTTATGTTATTTCGGCAATTTCTATAAAAAAAACGTCGAACTATTTGACACACTTTTAAATACGCTGTAAACGCTGTTTGAAAATGTTTAACTTTTTAGTCTATGACATTTAAAAAGCAAAATATACAAGGAAGAATTTTGTTTGCACGAGTGTTTGGCTGTTTCGAGTTAGTTATCCTAGTCCAAACATGGTTTTAAAAAGTAAAACACCAGGTACGTAATGAAATTTGTATACATTTTCGCGGCCGCAGCCGCTGGTAAATAATAACTTTTTTTTTTAAATTTGCCTGGACCTGGAACTCAGAACTTCGCGGGCTGATTTTGCGACAGTAAGGTTAACATTTCCGAGCATGTGGGAGAAAAAAAATAAAACAACCAATATCAAAGGCCCAAAGATTTATTATTGTTCACGCAGGTAATGAAAAGGGCTTTGTACCTGGAGCTCTATTACTCGATCAATCGGCAGATCCCGAAGGAGATTATCACAAGGAGATGAATGCAGAAAAGTATGAGAAGTGGTTAAGAAAACAACTAATACCTAACTTACCCGATAACTGCGTCGTTGTTATAGATAATGCATCTTACCACAGTATGCGAGTATTTTTTCGTGTTTACAGTATAGTAGGGTTCATAGGTATTAGATATGTATGTATATCACATCAGCACCTTCTTTCCAAGGAATAATATGCAATACTAATACTATCATCTTTGTACTCTACTGTACCTAATGCCTGGTGGTAGTAGTTAGTGGTCCCGAGGTTCTGTAGCTGCATAAAGTGAAGAGTACCTGGTGAAGCGGCGCCGCGCTCGCCAGCCGCAGCTCGCGCTGGTGCGCCGTGAGCTGCTCCAGCACGAGCAGCGGCGCGGGCTCGTCGGGCCCCGCCTCCCCGCCGCTGAGCGCCTCGAGCCGCGCGTCGCTCAGCAGCGCGCCGACCCAGGCGAGGCAGCGCCCGCCGAGCGCGACCCACACCGCGCCGAGCCCTTGTTGCCTACCACAATAGCACACAATCCATACAATATTCATCAAAAAGTGTAACTTAGGGCTGATTTTTCAATCCCCAGATAAAACAATCCGTGAGTTAAATGTATTACTATCCTTTTCTGATGTCATATGAAAGAAAAGGACAGAGCTAAAATTTACCTTCCGGATAGCTTTATCTGGGGATTGAAAAATCAGCCCTTAATGTTTAGCTGTTTTATCGTCTGGTCTGATACATTTTAAACGTAATTTTTGTCAAATTAATATTTGAATTTAGCGCTTTTCCAAACAAACATAAATCATTTATAAGTATCTCTAATCAGTTATATGCAACTCATGTGTATTTGCGAATGTCCATACGTATATACTCTGCTTTTTAATTCAAGATCAAAACGGGTTGCCACTACGGTAACATAATTTTCCCTCCGGCCACTAGGATCCATTCGAACTAGGAAGCTAGGAGCATAGAAAGTTATCTGTGGTTTCGTTAGAGTCTAACGGTTAGGCTGATACCTATAACAAGGTTGGACTCACATCTTAGTAAGGTTGTAGGGTCGCGACTGGGTCTTCGCGGGGCTCTTGCCCGGCGCAGTGGTCGGACACGGAGCGCCCGCGAGCGCGTGGTGCAGCCCGCACAGAAGCACCCAACCCCCGTTCATCAAGTGGTTCTGGTATACCTGTCGAGGCCATAATACATCTAGTTGACACCAGTGCTAAGGTGGAGGTAAAATGGGGTGGTAGGACCTTGTGCAGAATCTGTCCGAATTGCTACCACCAACTTATACTTTTACCTACCGTCAAGCAGCATTGTTCACATTGTTGTTTTCTGTTTTGGGGGATAAGACAAACGGTGAAATGCCTAGCATAGAGGCATTCCGTCTAAGTCCTCAAGGTTAGCAATGCATTTGCAGTCTTAGGGCCGTAATAATAAATTCATCTTGGTGGAGATGCCCGTTTCAAGAGACATCAGGGGCCTAGTGCATGATTGAACCTTGTTGTCAGCATCTGATAAATGTAGCATTTATAGTACATTACTGCAGAGACCAGTAAGTAAGCCTTCCTAGACGAGTATGAGTTGAAAGCCTGAGGCCGCTAGGCGAGGGCTTTTATAAATTTATATGTATAAAAGCCCTCGCCTCATAATGGTCGAAGCATGTATAGTGCTTCTCTCAAAAATAAAACAAGTAGATAGTAAAAAAATGTACTTAATAAAATAACAAGTTTTACTGATAAATTCTACTTTTTGTAAAAAAATCCAGCTTTTTTACACCATGGGTTCTGGCATCGTTCGTGAAAAGCCAAAACAATAATATTATTAACTTATACTTATTTCCTCGTACATTTGTAAGTTTTATTTAATTAATTATGCAATATAAAGGTAGAAGTTACAACCACACAAGTCACTAACACTATTAGCTTGTGCTTCATTAATTAATTATGCAATAGGCCCCAAATATGACAGATTTCTAGTTGACGTGTCTTTAGACGGACTCTCAGCTAAGATCCGTTAATACGGCCCTAAGAGTTTGAGGTCTTGACACTGCAAACGTCTATGTATCTCAGGTACCACTTACCATCAGGTGGTCTTTGTGCTCG
Source organism: Acleris cristana (assembly GCA_948252455.1). Lineage (NCBI taxonomy): Eukaryota > Metazoa > Arthropoda > Insecta > Lepidoptera > Tortricidae > Acleris > Acleris cristana. Next base: position 15,028,397 of record OX411772.1, on the reverse strand, counting down.
TTTGCCTTCTCCGTGGCATAAAAAAAAAACAATAATTTAAATGCTGCTCATTAGACCGATAAGATTGCACAAGCTGCCTCAACCCTTAAATGCATGATGTAGGATGCATCTTACGTAACAGAACACTCAAAAATATTACCGATAATCAGCAAACTATTACGAGTAATAACAAAAAATCGACCAACATAATTAAATCATGCATTTAAGGGTTAATAACAAGGCCCAATTATATTATAATTAACTAGAGGACGCCCGCGACTTCGTACGCGTAGAATTAGTCTCCCGCTACTCCCCCCATTTTTTCCCGTTGGGAGTCGATTTTCGGAAAATCCTTTCTTAGTGCTCACTTACATCATGAAAGGAACCCCTGTACCAAACTTCAAGTTTTTAGGTACAGTAGTTTCGGCTGTGCGTTGATACATCAGTCAGTTTAGCTTTTTATATATATAGATAATCATTTGAATAGATATCCTACGAGATTAACAGAAACATTGAAGTAATCAGTTCGAGTTGACTGAGGAAGATTAATTATTCATTCAAGATGATACTTAACGGTTAGGATGCGCACGGCCCTGTTCGCAATTGAAAACCTTTTTTTATAGATTTTTTATGGGTTTTCCTGTAATCTACAAACAATGAACTATATTTAGTAATTTTTTCAATATTTTAGGCTCTGTGTCTTTGGAGATCAGGGGGGGAATGGTCTATTTCACGTCTTCTTTCATGAATAAAATCAAAACTATTTATTTTAAAATAATAACAAAAATATATTTGAGATCCTCATGATATGCGACACGGTAAGGTTTACAAAACTTTCTTTTTTATTTTCCTAATTTGTAATGATGCTGATTTAAAAAAATAGGTATCGTCTTGGGTCGTCCCATTCGTTTTTTGTCAAGTTCTTTATTCGTCTCATTCTGCTTTTGTCATCCATTCTTCATTCGTCACTTTCGCTGTTAGTCATTGTCATCATAGTTGTTATGTCTTGTTCTTATTCATGTTCATTCGATGTTCGTCTCTTCTTCTTATGACATGTTCGGTGTTAATCTTTTTATTTTTTAGTCTCATTCGTTACTCGTCGCATTTTTTTTGTCACGTTCGTTGTTGGTCCCATTAGCAGTAAGTCACTTTCGTTTTTAGGTCTATTCATAATTCGTCTTGTTCGGTTTTCGTCTCAATTCCCGCTTTAGCGAATAACCTAACCAACAAAAAGTTGGAAAACCCCCGACATTGACATTTCAAAGTTCAATACTTACTTCAAAAACGGCTGAACTTATTTCGATATACAATGTCTAAGAACCATCGCTAGAAGACTCTGTCCACCCGTTTAAGAGCTACGGTGCCACAGACAGACACGCAGACAGACATACAGACACATATTGCGGTCAAACTTATAACACCCCTCTTTTTGCAGGCGGACTTTAAGCCTGTCACAATAGTTCGAAAAATGCGGCGAACGCTTGTCACTTTCATACATTTTGTCGATAACAAATTTCGACAACGGATAGCGAAGCGTTTTGTCTAGAACCCCAAATCACTATTTACCTAGGAGCCGAATTTGCTCGTACAAAGGAGTGGAACCCCCTGACTAAGCATAGTAGACAATTTTATACTTCATAATTTTCGTAATTTCTCTTTTCGTGATTTTCGTGATTCTAGTCGCCTGAAAGAAAACAAGTCAAATTGCGAATATCAAACAGGACAAATAGTGAACGTCTCCAATAAAGAATGAGATCAATTTCTAAAGAGGCCAAATAAGAAAAATACGAACTTAGAATAAGACCAAAGACGAGAGGACGAATAACGAATGAGACTAAAAAAAGAGATAGACTAACACCGATCATGACCAAAAAATATGAAGATTAATAGCGAAATGACCCGGAATAAGAAAAAGACAAACAACGAATATGACTGAAAGTAATTTAATTGAAAGTAATTATAATGCCATTTATTTGTGCAAATACCAGTAAGTGAGCCTTCTTAGACGAGTACGAGTTAAAAGCCTGAGCCGTGAGTATTACGCTGGCAAAAAGCTTACAAACATTTAGCATTATCAATAGTCGTTTATGTAACTGATACATAATGAGAGTCGTTAAAAAACGAGTGTGGTTGAGTTGAAAAATAAGTGGTGGCTCGCCTTTAGCTCGTTTCATAATAATATCACACGAATAGGAATATACATTACATAAAAGGGTAAATTATCTAGTATTAATGATTTATTCAAATGTGTGTACGTGTGTGGGTGAGCTCGTGCGCGTGTGCGTGGGCATGGGCGCGGGCGTTTTCAATATCACTATAACTATAACTTGTCTTTTTTACCCCAGACAGGAATCCAGTGACCAAGGACAGACTGCGCGGGAGACACGTATAATTGGTTTAGGAGGTTCTTTGGTGCAACCTGCCTCATGTTCCTAAATATGTAGATGAGTTTCCGTGTTCTGGACATTAACATATCAGTGTGGACGAGCCAGGGTGGTCGCTGATCACGTGATCACTCATGACCCCGAGGTATTTTGTACACTCGACCATTTGGATGACTGAGCAATTCGGCAAATTCGTGGCATTTCTATATTAGTATTCAGTAAAACAAAATACCCATAATAATATAGTTGTAACCTACCGCCAAGCAGCATTGTTCGCATTGTTGTGTTCCGGTGTGGGAAAAAGACAACCGGTAAATTTACTAGCATACAGGTATTCCATCTTGGTCCTCAGGAATGCGGTCGTCAGGGTAACAGATCCCACTTACAATCATGTGGCCTGTGTGCTAGTTTGCTATAAAAAACAATACACGCCAGTATTGCTAGCTTCTTGATAGCTTCCGGTTGGCCATTCGCTATCACGTTTGCACTCGCAACTGACAGTATATTTGTCAGTCGTGTGTCATAGAAAACGAAGATTGCCGATCGCTATTAGGAAAAAGGGTAGCACTGTACAATTATTTTACTTACGTAACCACCCGCTCTAGTTGACTCCCGGAATGTCTCCCCAACAGTGTTGTATAAGCTGAGCGCGTTCTCGACCAGATTCGCTGTTTGATATTCGCTCTCCTCGTCCTTAAGATACAGGGAGGCCTGTTGTACAAATAAAACATATAAACAGGTGAAATTACAGGAATCTTTATTATGATGAAATTGATGAATTTATCAGCATGGAAAAATAACAGCTGTAGAAACCAGAAAAGACGTATAGTATGAACGTAAGCTAACTACGAGTATTTAACACACGCTTACTTGAACTCTTTACATGTTTTTTGGTTCCTACAAACGTAACAATTGATGTCAAGTAACTTGTGTAGGCCTGGTTCCATTCCGAGAAAACTTAACAAGTGAACAGTGCAATAGATCTTAGGTGTTTCGGGTTTGTATTTATCTCTCACTTGCTCTCATAAGATCTTATTAAGAGCGAGTGAGAGAGAAGTAAAAACCCGAAACACCACCTAAGTTCTCAAAGACTGTACAAGTCGACAATATTGCCAAATAGTATACTTGTAAAGTTTTGTGGGATAGGAGGCTGGCCTAGACACGTGTGCCATAATAGTTGGTTCCGCTCACCTGAGCAGTAGCGCACAGCAGCCAGGCGGTGCTGATGTCACTGAGCGTCTCTATGCGCTCCGGCGTAAAGGGCTCCAGGCAGGGCAGCGACAGCGCCAAGCGGCACACGAGCACCTCGTTCACCAGGAAGTGTTGGCTGTGGATGGTTGATACGTTAATACGAGGAAAAAAGAAACTTGGGTCTCATTTAAAGTAATAGTAACTTACAGCGCGACGTCAGAGTGGAACTGCGGCGACATAGCAGTCTCCTTAGCTGACAGCCAGCGGTTGAGGTAGCGCTGCAGGCAGGGCAGCGATGAGCAGACCTTCAGTATTACGGAGCCGGCACGCAGTTCCATCAGCAAAGACGACGCGGTGGTCGACACCCATTTCTATTACAATAGGTATCATTTACATTAAAAATTAAAAAACTTAAAAATGTCTCTTTTATATGTATATACAAGCTTTAATCCACTTTGACGGATCAAGGTAGTTCGCACCCACAGACCACTTACCCTATACACCCCGCACACAAAGGCCACCGTGAGCCAAGCTTACGCTCAAAAAACAAACAGTCTTTTAGTACGCGGTGCCTCGTTGACGAAGTAACATGAAATATTCGGCTACTTTTGGGAATAAAGTGTTAAAACTATATTATGGTGAATTAATGTGGAAAGTGTAGGAAGACATCTAACATCTTGCAAAGGATGGGATTTAATTATACAAGTAAGCTATTTTTACTAAAAACCATAATAATTCATATACAATATGTTTTTTTAAAAGCCTACCTTTTTTAATCTATGATTTTAACTGTAAGTCATTTTTTTTCTTGAACGTAATCATAATCTGTTATAAGAAATACTTGTGGCTTTTTTTATTACAACAAATTTTAATTGTAAACAATTTATATTTTCACCTTATAATAAACACTCTGATACAATCATGTAAATTATTTTTCTGATTTAAGTAAATCTTTGCTGTCTCTGACTTTTTTCATACGGCAAACGACATCAGTTCATATTTATCTGGAGTACAGACAACCAATTGGATTTCTAGGCCACTATGGATTATGTTAAAGTGACGTTGACAACCAAAACGTAAGAGACTTTCTATGGTTTGGTTAACAACGTCACGTTGACAAAGTACATAGTGGCCTAGGAATCAAATTGATTGACTATACCTACATACTGTTCCAGTTATAATTTCAAATATTTTTTAGCAGTGGGGGCCCATTAAATTTGAATAGGTAAGCACGTAATTTTGGTAGTTTATTTTGGGAGATTTCGGAACAGGTGGTGAACTTGACTAAGGGCGTGTAATGGGCGGCAGTAGTTTGTATGAGAATTTGTCAAATTTGAAATAAGAAATGTGGAAATTAGTATCTAGGCTAGGGTTTATAAACGAAAACCATGACTTTGGGCGATTTACAAAAAAGTGTAAGCTTGAATGGGAGTTCGATCTTTTTGATTTTGTATCTTAACTTTATATCTATATATATAAAAGGGAAGTAATTCAATGGTCAGCCGTTATTAAAATTGATAGCAGAAAAAATAAGCAATTAACTCATTTGGGCAGCATACAAAGATTTGGCTGGCAATAAATAAAAATCGGGCTACAACTCTTGTTCAGCAAACAATTTACAAACGGTTAACATTTTAACCAATATCAATCTGTTTTTTTTATCATTTGTCTGCCTAATAAACAGTCGAGCTGCGAAATAATTACTTGGGCAGCAAGATTTTACAATTGGATTTTTAGATTAAAAAACCGTTTCTCGTATTTTCATTGATTCTTATTAAAAAGATGAACACTTACACCCATAATGGCGCGAACCACGAGGCGCACGCGTGATTGCTTGGTGACGTTGAACTAGCCAATCACGGTGCACTTGTCGCCATACGCGCCCCGTCATTTTGGCGAAATGAGATAGTAGACAAAATTGTATGAAGTGGCGTCTAAGGTATGTGGTCTGTGTTTGCACCCCTACTGTGAACGACCTCGGTATAGAGACGACAGGCAGGTAAATTCCAATTATCATGTACAGTCGACTACAAAGAGATGTATCCACTTTTGGACCTTATTACAATGCGATAAGGTGAAAAAGTGGATACATCTCTTTATAGTCGACTGTACTTTATTTCAAACCACTTCTGTAATGCCTCACCTTCATGTCAATGGCGGACTGTTGCGGAGCACCCCCTTCCTTCCCGCTCTCCAAGCTGTCCTTACTTCCCGGAGAGACGACTGTGAGCGTAGGATTCTGAGACGACATCATCGACGAGCCGGCATTTTTTAGCGGCGCCGTTAGCTGTTCCAGGAGCGCGTCAGAGCGACGCTGCGTCGTGGACGGCGCTTGCTTCTCGGTGCTGGTGGTTTGAGTGGCTGGAGACGCCGCGGCATCCGCTTAATAATAAAAATACGTTCAATATCAACACCACATCATTCAAGTTTTAGAAACAGATTGCCGACTACGAGGGCTGCATTGAAAGTTTCGAGAAACTAATACTTACAAAGTTATTTACATACATACATATTACATTAAATCACGCCTGTTTCCCAGAGGGGTAGGCAGAGACCACTTCTTTCCACCTGCTACGATCTTGACAAATCTCTTTCGCTTCTTCCACATTCATACATCGAGTCATGCACGCACGTCGGTATCGGGTACTTAAAATTCGGCCCTTTTCCAGTATTTTTCCGATTTGATTCGAAAAAGTACGCCTAGGGCGACCCCTTCCGACCCTTCCACTCACTTTCGCTTTGTATATCTCTTTCGTCAATCTTCTTTCATCCATCCTTTCCAAATGACCGAACCATCGAAGCATGCCCTTTTCAATCTTAGTCACTACATCTTCTTTTAGTCCACATTTCTCTCTGACTACTTCATTCCTTACTCTATCAGTCAGTTTCACACCACACACAAAGTTATTTTTGATATATATTATACCTATTTCTACTCGGGTACTAAAAACCGCTAATATTAATATCGTTAACGGTATCAGAATACCACATATAGCGTAACAGAAGCGTGAAAACAGTTATATAGGGTGAAATCTGGGTCGTGGTACAAATGATCACCTCTGTGTTCTACCCACGAATATGAACAACTTTCACAATGGGACCAACTGTGAAATCACAAAAAAAATTAACAACTGCTTCATACATTTTGGTCGAGTAAGTATTGAACTTTTCTATGAAACAGCTGTTTTTTTTTTCGTGATTTCACAGTTGGTCCCATAGTGAAAGTTGTTCATATTCATGGGTATAACACAGAGGTGATCATTTGTACCACGACCCAGATTTCACCCTGTATAAGGAGCGTTGCCATGTTAATAACAGATCTTTTGTAATTATTATAGCATTGTTATTACCATGATTATGCTCATGAACAATTTCAGTAATTGTGTTTGGTGACCAAAAAAAAACCAAAAAAAAAAAACAATTAAAAACACAGTATACAGACTAGGTATAATACTATATTGCTGTGTTTTATTATGCTATTTTATACTGTAATTTAGCTCTTTGGATTCATTATAAAATCATTTTCATGTCACGACTTTCTTGACAGACTATAAAACGTTCCGTTTGTGACATCTGCTTCTTTGGGTTATTTATCAAGCAATAATTTTGTGATAAATTAAAATTAGCACAAAAAAAGATAACGCATTATTTATTGAATACGTAAAAGCAAACCACACATTTTGCAATTTTCTATTGGGATGCAAAATGCTCCAATATGTGTTTATAATAATTTTCCAGTTATTCCGTCATACTTCCGTAAAACATTCCAAATAAAAAACCTTACATTTACTTCTTGAAATGTAAGGTTTTTTTCGTCTTTCTAATTCCAAAAAAAAACAAGGTGAGAATTCAACGCCGCGTGGTGCAACGTATTCTGAATTCTCACAATGAAATGTGTAACTTTACGTGTAGTAATAAATTAATTTTGAGTCGCATGTGCGCGCAGCGTCGCGTCGCGTCGCGTCTCGGTGTGAGTTGACTACCATCTACCATATTCCCAAAACTAGGCAAAAAATGTGAAGAGTACGTAGACCCCCGTCGAGTCTCCTGTGGACCCCTGGGGGTCCACCTGGACCACTTTGGGAACCCCTGGGATAGATAATTATAAATACATAAACCATTTACGTACAGACACCATAGCTTTCATAAACGTTATAATACGTACCAGGCACAGTGACGTGGGCAGGCAGCTTCGCGCTCTTAAGTATCGATGTGAGGATGACGAGGTCGAGCTGAGCGTAACCGCCGCCTTCAATGCCGCATAGACCCACAATGGGCAGCAGCAACTAATAAAATAGAGACAAGGTGTAAGATGATGTACTGGTAACTATTATAACATCAATTATTGAAGCCAAGGAAAAAAAATGGTTACTTTTCAAATTTTAAATCCATTCCGTCGTTGGATATCATATTCGCAAAACATGATATTCTCAAAAATATTATAAAAGCAAAACACCATATTCGCAAAATATGAACGTTTCCACGTCAATAATCTACCAGCGCATCCCAAGAGGAGACCACTGCTGAGAAGAAACGCCGCAAGAAACTCAGAAGAATGATCTTTTGTGAATGTGATATTCACATATGTTCGGGGACATTGCGCTCAGTAATTAATTAATATAAACGTATATAAAACAAATGTATAGTCAGCGTAATAAATGACATAATATTTTTTGATTATTGTTTTAAATATTTAATTTACATTTACGCTAGATATTGAATCAAAATATACCCAGTAGAGATTTTATCATGAATGAAGCTACATAATCTAGTGGCACAATGTAGGACAGTGTGTGTTTGTGTTGTTGTTGTTTGGAGATCGTAAACACCACCTCCAACATTAGCCATTACGCACGATACGGCGTAATAATAATTATTATAATTACATAATTTTGTAAATCCCGTGGATTATGGCATTATGGCCCACTTTGCCTGCATCTAATGATTACAGTATTTATGAGTGATAAAGTTCATGTCGGTGCATGAAATGACGGCCTTTATCTGTTCGAAAATCGATTTATGAATATTTTTAAAACCCAATTGAACACTTTCCATCACTATTTACGTGATACCAACAACTCTCAGCCGCACCAAGCTACAATGCAAGAACTATAATAAAATAATGTATGCTTAATGTACTGTCGTGCATCTTTTGGCTTACATCATCACGGCTGACATCCTACATGAATCCGAGGGCTTATTGCTAACGCACTCGCAATCGCAATCGTGTTCATCTGACAGTCCGAAGGCGAGTCTGCATACAAAATCAAAACAATTGATCCACTTTGAAGCCGATTGCGAGTGCGTTAGGCAATAGCGACACTGGTTTTTACATTATTTACCTGTTTAACTGAGACATTGGAAGCTGCACTAGTTGCTGATGTGTCCTCAGCGCTCACTCCAGCTTCAGAAAGCTTTTTAAGTATCTGCCGAAGTATGACACGAAAAGCATCGCGCGCCGTGTCCAGTTGGTCAGGCAACACTGAAAAAACGAACTCTTAGTAACGAAGTTAACCAACTGAAGCTGAATAGCACTTGCGCAGAGGGTGACCTATTTAAAATACTGCATGCAAGGACCTTCTATACATAATGTATGGACAACTCACGTCATACAACAAAAATATAATTTGAAATTATAATATAAAAAATCCGGTTAAGTGCGAGTCAGACTCGCGCACCGAGGGTTCCGTATTTAAGATTTTCATACGATACCCCCAAATGACACAGTTAACTCAGTTCAAAATTTGGACCGATGTTCCTTGCATAAAGACCGTCTTTTTGAGATTTAATAAAAAAAAAATAGTTTCAGATTTTTCCCTATACTTGAAGTATAAAACGGTATTACTTGCCAAATTTTATAGTTTTAGGTCAACGGATAATACCCTATAAATTTTTATTCCCTTGAGAGTGTCGAAATATACGTTTTTTACGGCATAAACAGCCGTATTTTTTTTTACGTTAACTTAGAAGTTGGTTTGTTTCACAGCTTCTAGGGACTGTAGACCTAAGTATATGGTTTTAATTTCAACTAGATCCCGAAACGCGTTCCCGAGATAAAGGGTCTTGACAAACAGATGAACAGACGGACAACAAAGTGATCCTATAAGGGTTCCGTTTTTTTCCTTTTGAGGTACCGAATCCTAAAAACGGCCTACTTTATCATTTTTATTCAAAACAATAACCTTTTAAAGGAATTCAATTTAAAGCATTTTATGATTAAGGGCCCGTTGTTTGATTAGTAGTTAACTCAACTAATTATTAAAATTAGAAAAAGGAAACGAAAATTTGACACATTTCCTTGAGATTTAACCATTAGCATCGACATACCAACTATAGACGCCGGGTTCTATACAAAATTCTCTTCGAAAAGTGTCCTAGGGCGACCTATACATACTTCATACTTGTATAAAATCATTGTCAAAATAAAACATTCCAATTTAAATGGTATGTCATTAACGCAATGCTTAATTTTGCTTGAAACAATTTATCATCTTATGTGGCTTCGACTAGAAGCTCGTATTTTTACCTTATGCAGCTTCTACTAGCCGAGTGCCGATGTCACCGCGAACAGAGTACAAATGGAGTAGCTTTACACTTAATATTATTGGGTAGCAGGTGGGTTTAATATAAACAACAACTCACGCTATTTTTTAATTATTTAAGATAATACGTATATATAATATTGTGGGCTTATAAATCGTCGTATATTTTTTTTGTAACAAGAAATAAAACCGTTTTCAAAAACCCTAATAGCTACCTACTTGAAAAACTTAGGGTATCAATTAACCGGTCAGCAAAATATTCTCATTTTGGTGAACAGAAATATGTATTTGGTCAGCCAAAATGGCTAGTTGGTAAGCAACTTATGGTTAGCAAACATTTATAAATCTGTCAGCAATTAATGACATATTGGGCTGCTCTAAATTATTTTGGTCAGCAAATTAAATATTTGAGCTGCATTGAACGACCCACAGATAATTAAATTTTGGTAAGCAATCAGAAGTAAGCAAAATAATTCATTTTGTCCAGCAGAAAAAAGGAAGCAATAAAATTAAATTGGTCATCAACAAAATGGGCGCAACTTAAGGCGCAACTATTACAAAGTTCATTCAAATATACTCTCTTTTTTTGTAAATTATTCAATTTATATAGAATTATTCCTCTAGGGCACACTTTCCTCGCAGATACACCCTTGAAAAAAGTTCGCCTTTATTCCTTATAGATCCCCTTTTTAAATACCAATGCAGTGTTTCCTAATAGATACACTCTTGGGTACAGTTGTGTACACAAAGGTGTAATTAACAAATTTACTGCCGTGCCGGCAACACACACATCCCAAACCCACCATCAAATTTACAAATTTAACAGAGTCGACGGAGCTCCGCTCACGCGGATCTCCTATTTCTGGGTTGTTCTGGCCCTCCGGGCCTGATATAAAAACGAACCTAACCTAACCTACCTCATATTTATGATACAAATTTTGGTTAATCTAGGGTGTGATTGTGATAGAAAATTGTGTGACAAAACTTAACTTGTAAACACTGCTGACTTTTCAAACTAAACGCAATCCACTTCTATATTATAGATGACCATTATTTTAATATGCATACCTCTTAATTAAACTGCTTACAGACATGTTTTCTCTGCTGACCAATTGTAAAATCTTGCTGCCCAAATAATTATTTTGCAGCTCGACTGTTTATTAGGCAGACAAATGACAAAAAAAGCTGATCGAAATTGTTTAAAATGTTACCCGTTTATAAATTGTTTGCTGAACAAAGAGTTAAAGCCCGATTTTTATTTATTGCCACCCAAATCTTTTTATGCTGCCCAAATGAATTAATTGCTGATTTTTTTTTGCTGATCAATTTTAATAACGGCTGACCATTTAATTACTTCCCAAAAACTTATATCCACTGAATTATGTCGGTATGTATATTTAGTGGGTTTTTGGAGACGGTTTTTTTTTGTAAAATGATAATCGCTTTTTATTGATAAATGATTTTTATTTTATTATTTTATTTATTGATTTTTCTAATATTATTTTGTGATTCACTACAGCACTTATACATTACATTAACAAATCTTATGGTCTAATAACAATTTTACATCAGTCTTAACAAAATTTCTCTGTCGAGGATGCAGGGCTGTTAATCATTAAAGAGTTCTCCCGGTACTTCACCATCAATTACACTTCAGTACATGCGTGAATAAAATTAGATTCATAATCTAAATAGAGAAATCTCATCACTGACCGTTAAACAATTACGATTAAAGATTTTCGGTGGTCATCTTTGGTCTTTCTTTTTGGTAATTCTCTAGCTCTGCCTACCCTACTCTGGAAATGAAGCCGTGAGTTTATGTATGTATCTTTGGCCTTCATCATCAGTTTCTCTTCACCAAGAGGTGTTTTTAGAATGCAAATCCTTATTGTCTTACAGGAAATACCAAAATCGCTGTATGTGTGTCTATAACTTTCGAGGGGTTTCCTTGATTCGTCATGGATCCCATCATTAGACTCTGACTGGATAATAGGGGGGTCAACACCAAAATAGAATTCCATACCGCACAGTGAAATGGATCACCAGGAAATCTACAAATGAATATTAAATTTACGACTGCAATAAATATAAAGTATTAAACTACTCCATAGACGCAACTGTTCTGCAACAACCAAATATTGACAATTGTTGGTTCGAAACTAAAAAAATATATTTTGTTAGAAATAATTAGTTATTTATTAATTAATATTACGAGTCGACATTTACATATCGAAAGTATGATATTCCGTCTGAAAATTTCTTTCTACGGTAATTATTTTTGCAGTTTCTAAAAACGCATTGAGGCATTGTGACACGTGTCACTGTTGGCGTAGTTGACAACGAACTAAATTCAAATAAACTCCCAATTTGAAGTGGGTATATATTCCCTGGGCCGTGTTTTGTTCTCTGACCCGTTATCTAGTTGTGTATTGTTGATCGAAGACCATTAGGCTGGGTTTTATAAAGATCCGTTAGATCAAATTTCGGTCAGGAATGTCAAAACTTGTATGAAGTTACTAAAATTTGATCTGACATAATTATTTACTTACGGACCTTTATAAAACCGGCCATTAGTTACGGTTTTTAACGATTAGTTAGTTTAACTACTGATCAAACAACAGGCTCTCAGGGCCGAGTTCACCAACCAATTTAACAGACGGTTAAGTCTTAATCAGCTGTTAGTCAATACATTTGACAACCGTTAAACTGCTAACCGTCCGTTTAATTGTTGGTGAACTCGGCCCTCAGTGTTACTTTTACTTCAAATATTTGGATGTATATCATAGTTTCGACTACGTACTCTCGGAATATCATGCTATCGAATGTTCGTTGGCTCGACTGTTATTGTAATGAATATTCGCTAGATCGAAATACTTGTGGCCGAAATATGTACAATCGACAAAACGTAATCTAGAATTATATGGTTATGGTTATTAAACCTCAATTTCGATTTGACGATATATCGTTTCTACGCTTTTCGTACCCAGCAAATATTCGAACCAGTAACAGTCGAGCCAATGAACATTCGTGTCTGAGATTTTCTATGGGATGACAATCGAAATCTCAATTTCGATTTGACTATTTATTGTTTCTACGCTTTTCGAACCAGCGAATATTCGATCCAGTAACAGTCGAGCCAACGAACATTCGATAGCATGATATTCCGACCGTACGTAGTCGAAACTATGATATACACTCCAAATAATTTATTAAAAAATATAACCATATTAAAACCTCCACAAAGTATTAGTTTATATACCAGTCATGACGAAAAAAATGTTAAAAATCTTGACATTAACATTTCATTATTTTATCTGGATTTCAGTTCTAATTATTTGCTTCTAAGGATTGCATAAATAAATAGGTATTAATAACTACTTAGATGTTTTAAAGTGTAATAAAATAAACACATTGTATTCATTTGCCTTTTCTAACAACATAAAGCCCGGATTCCAGGGGCATATCCATACTAACATAATGATTGAGGTCGTTCACCCTGTGTCTAAACCAAATCACCGATCATTGATTATATATTACTGTAAAATTATTTTAATGCTTTCAGTTTATGCCAAAAGGATCTCACTTCCGTACGAAAAGACATCTGGTAAACTTAGCAAGGATTAAAAACAGGAGTAGAATATTCTTTGCCTACTGCTGCAACACAGAATACAGTGTCATGATCTGTCCAAAGCCTGCCTCATTCGATATCTTTATTAGAAGTGTGTAGCTCTATACATTTTTTTTATGAAACAATCTTAACAGTATGGGCAACCTGTAATGTTTATTTAATTGCAATAAAACTTTGTATAGCCTATTTTCACGTACTTTGAAAATATAAGAAACTTGTGGAGAAACAATATTAAACACTTTTGTTTGGACCACACTAATGTATATGCCATCATTTTCAGGGATGGTTGATAGATATAATAGTAAAAAGCCATTACTGTCAAAGAACAATGTTACTTACAATTGTTTGCATTTATGGTTATGAAATGTGCAGAAAGGCACGCAAAACATGTGTAGAAGAGATCATATGTCTCCGCGTGGTTCAGGAACTCATTTTCACTGTTGAAAGAAAAACAAAAACAATATTAGTTATAGGTAATAAATACTTCAAGATGAGAGGCGGGTCGCGCCGTCGTGGGTTGAAAACACATGTGCTGAATTAAAACAATAAAAGGGTGATTTTATAAAAATACTAACAGGGGCACGTTTAACAAAGCTACAAGTAACAATTTTACAGGTCTAAACCAGCAACACGAGGTTGTGTCAAATCGAAACTTGAAACCTGTAAATTGTAATTTTGTAGCTTTATAAACAGGCCACAGGTGAGGAGGAGACTCAACTGACTAAAGTTACCATTTCTTAATTTTATTTTAGTTCTAAATTACTTTTTTTTTTTTAATCCACCCTAATATATTTTTTCTTCCAACTTAAATTGCTTCCAAATTCACCTTTTGTAGACAAATTTGTATTTTTTTACAAGGTTAAATTAATTAATAAAATGTTTTATACAATAATCTCAGTGCAACCTGGCTACTGTGCCAACAGACAAAGGTTTTTGTTTGAATGGATGAGAGGTGACTGATAAGATTTTTGCCTATGAAACAAAAGACACTTGTGGCTACTTTCTTTTTTTAAATTTAGTTTATTTGCTTAACAGCAAGAATCAAATACCCTTACAGGGATTCAAAGAATGGCTGGACAATGGCTGGCATCATAGGCACTGTTTACTGCATCGTTTAATTTGTAATTACGGTATAAGTTGTGAATTGATTTACTCTATTTCACCATATTATTCGACATGAGTCATCTCTGCAACTTTTAAAACAACAAACATGCTGGTTTACCAAAATTTAAAATTATTATTTTTCACTGCATTGTAAATGTTAAAAGTTTTATAAACACTTTATTTGATAAAGCTAGTAAAAAATTAGAAAACATGTAAATGATCAATCACATGTTTTTTTAATTAGAGATTTATCCTGGATTATTTTTGTGCTAAACACTGTAGATGCAAGTCTTTTACTAGTGTGTGTTGCAAGTGTCGCCAGTGATGATAAATTATGATGACATAGTGTTTTACAATGAGGCCAGAGGGCAATGAAAACAACTATGATTCGAGTTTTGCTGCGGGATCTTTTTAGGAATGGGAAGACCTGCAGCACATCTAAAGATAAAAACATAACTGCAAATTGACAGTGTGCAGGGCACATTCCTCATAGAACCGATGGCCAGTGGGGTGGTAGGGTCTAATTCTTCTTTGTTTAGAAACAATATTTTACTACAATTATCCCTGCAACTAAGTAAATTTTGCAAATGACATTTTTGTTCAAATTTAACCAGTTTTTATTTATGAAAACTGTAAAATTGGATTGAATATGGTGGTAATATGTATGTATGTTTATATGTCGGTATGTATTAGTACTCAATACTGTACAAGAATGAAAAAGAAGTACAAACAACTGAAATACAAAACCAAACAAGTACAAAGGCGAACTTATCACTTTTATACGTCTTTGGCCATTTCCATGGATTAGTTCTACAAATAAAGATGTCTCAGTGCAATGGTTGCATTGCACATTGTTTTTTCACTATATTATGTCCAGTTTAGAAAGGTTATGTGATTTCCATATTTTGAATGATGAGAAAAATTGTGACTAAAATGGAGCCTTCTAGAAATTTCTAAATATAATTCCAATTCTATTTTGAGATTGTTTAAAAGTATACAACAGATGGTATTGCTAAATTTCCCTCTTTTTCTACATGGTTTTGGTGTGTATTATCATATCATCCACTGTATTATCATAATATATGCCACCGGTTGCGGCTTTGCCGAAATTTCGCCGTAGCTGCCGGACCCACTGCACCGTTATGAATTTATCAGATGCCGCTTAACTCTTATGTAGTCAAAATAAGCACAAAATAGAAAACCTAATAGTCGAATTGTACATAAAATGCGAAATAACACTGGTGGATCGAATCTAGGGCAGAACAGTCTAAAAAACGCTCCGTAAGGCTACGGATTAACTTACCTTTTGATGATCGACTGTATAATTTCTACAGCATCGTTTTTGTCGAAAAACGGGCCATATAAAGCTGTTAAAATAGGTTTTATAGTTGTAGACCACTCGATATTTCCTCCCGAAGCGGCCATTGTCGGTTGTAGCACAAATATTTTCCTTTTCGAGTACTTCTCACATTTGCTGAATATTCTATTCTGTCACTTGAATAAATTCAATACTTCTAGTCATCCACAGACTACAAAGGGATATTACATATTACTCATCTGTCTTCGGCACAGATTATAGAGTGTCTTCGGCCGGTAGGTAGGTACGTACCTACGGTACAATTGGTACATCCACAGGTAATAATTAAAACTGGCATAAGAGGACAAAGTCTATTTCAACTACTTGTACAATATTACTGGGTTTGGCTAACATGACTTTACAATGTTCTATATGAATACTACGGGTTCGGAGCTAAGGTTCGGAGTTTTCATAGCACATGTCTCTCTTTAGTCTTATGGAGTCGACATTCATATTAAAACTCGCCCCATACTGAAACTCATACTCAATCTATATATATAAAAGGCTAAACTGACTGACTGATGTATCAACGCACAGCCGAAACTACTGTACCTAGAAACGTGAAATTTGGTACAGGGGTTCCTTTCATGATGTAAGTGAGCACTGAGAAAGGATTTTCCGAAAATCGACCCCCAACGGGAAGAAATGCGGGGAGTAGCGGGAAACTAATTCTACGCGTATGAAGTCGCGGGCGTCCTAGTCATTTATATCATTCCACAGTTTATTCATATCATTAACGAAGAAAGTAACAATTATTTCTATTTATATAAAATGCTTTAACTAATCTGATGAAAGGCATTATTCCTGTATCGTATTTAAATGTTTTGTTTATCAGTTAATGCCTACCTACAGTAACAACACTTAAAACGAGCGCTTTTTTATTCATATTTTAATGAAATAATAATAATTTGATGCAATAAATAATTGAATATGAGTATGAGTATGACACGGGTTAGAATATGAACGTCGACTCCAATCTCTCTTTAGTCTTAACGTGCTATGAAAACTCCGAACCCTGTTAATACTAGGAACCTGCCCTCGCTACACTTCGAATTATGTGAAATGTATTTAAACAGAATTTATTACTTACATAAAAACTTTTCGTGAATAATTATCGCGAGGCACGTTTTATAGCTACAACTTACAATTTTATAGGTCTAAAATAGCAACATTGCTCAAATGGCTGGCTCAAACGTATAACCTGAGGCCCTACTTTTAAAATGCGGTTTTCACCATCACTGGCCTGTTTTATAAAGCTACAAATTACAATTTACAGAGACTCGTCATTTGAGACTATAACGAGAGAATATGGAGAGCATAGGATGAAGCTAACGTAACTTCGAACTTCGATTTTCAAAGTAGGGCCTCTGTAAATTGTAATTTGTAGCTTTATAAAACAGGCCAGTGATGGTGAAAACCGCATCACATCCGTTGCGTGGCTTCGAAGTTAGCGCATATACAAACAGACAGACATACGCGGCGGAAAGCGACTTTGTTTTAACCCTTTATAGGACAATTTTAAAACCTGGTACCTACTAAAAATCACAAAACTATATCGTGATAGAAGGAAAGAGTATATGTGCCTCGCGTGCTGAAAAGGGGTACGAGAGTCTCATTGCTCGCCGCAGTGCTCTGAGGCTGTACTTTGAAAATCGAAGTTCGAAGTTACGCTAGCTCCATCCCATTCTCTCGATTTAGTCTCGAATGACGAGTGACAGGGATGAAGCTAATGTAACTTCTAACTTCGATTTTCAAAGTAGAGCCTCTGCTCAGGGACCCAATTCTCGTGACTTCGAGATGATTTTTCATGCGAGATTAACTGTCAACTGCATACATTTTTTCGACATATCTCGCATGAAAAAATCATCTCGAAGTCACGAGAATTGAGTCCCAGGTCAGGTCTCGAGTTCTCGACCGGTTTCCTCGTGTGACGTTCGAATATAAAAACAAAATGCCCTCTTGCTCGATAATCAACTGTTCAGACACCACCAAAAAAATGCTGTAGATCAAGATATTTCCTTTCATCGGTAAATACTCTTTGCCCTAAAATCTCGATTATTATATAAAAAACAATTTATTTTGTTGCTCTCCGTATTAATTTCATATAAACAGTAAGGGGCGACTCTGTGTCTAATGCTACTTTTTCATTGCGGCTTTAATTTGATGCGCCAGACTTGGTATGCATTGAAAACCAGCAACGAAAATAAAACAATCCAAACTGTCGAGCACTTGCCGAGACGCGTCCAAGGTTGAATTCTCATTTTTCTGTCAAATCAAAAGTAAGGTATAGTGTTGTACCCTGCGATTTTCAATGCCGATTTCTTAGTCGATTAGAATCGAGATTGAAAACAGAAAATTAATTATTATTACAAGCTTTTATTTAACTTGCCTTTGTCTTTGTTTGTTTGTGTTTGTTTGTTTGTTTGTTTTTGTCTGTCTTGTAATGTCTGTATGTAAGTATGTACGTTAGTACGGGTCAAATCTTGCAAATGAAATTTGACCTACTTCCCGTTAACCGAATGGGCTGAAATTTGGACCACATATGTAAACTCGATGACAATGCAATATTATGCTATCTAAGAGGTGATCTGATGATGGAGTGGAGTCGGAAGGTGGCGACAAGATCTCCGCTATTCGTAACGTAAACCCACCGTGTTAGAACTCAATAGTTTGGTCTCGATAAGCAGATAAAGATTTTGCAAAAGAAAGTACAGTCGGCAACAAAAGCTTAATTAGCTCTACCAACTATTATGTAGCCGTGTGATGAAGTAGTAGTTAAAATGAAATATGATTACCAAAAGGATGATAATTGGGATACACCCATTTTTAAGAATGTATGAAAATTTCAAAACCATTTCGAGGAATAGGCTTTTCGAATTGATCCCAGTAGTTAGATTTAAAAAATATGTTACAATAAATTAATTATATTAAAATTAAGAAATGACCTACATTTGACCCCTAAATGCCCGTCCAATTGCGCTTTATCAAGCACTTTTGTGGTTTTACATAAAACATATAAAACCTCTCCAATTTTTATTTTATAAGTACAATTTAGATATCTACCTGACAACTACGTTTGAAGACAGCTGTTGTCATGTCAAATTTATTTGTTTACAAATTGACTGTAATTTTTACGATGGAATTAAAATATTAATGAGACCATGTCTCTTTTGAGTTCTGTGTGATAAATGTTAATAATTTGTGTGGTAAGGTTTTACAAGAGGTTAAAAAAGACGGCATCAACATTTATTGTAGAAACTCATGATTGGAAGTATGGAATCCGCCTTTTCAACAAATTTAATGTGATTGTGTTAAGTAAATCTAGTCTAGAAACAAGGTCATGTAGGAAGTGTTGTATTAACTGAGGTCTAGGTAATAAGCAATGGTTGACTGCTTATATACTCTTTAATAATAAATTATATCATATTGCGATTGTTTGTTTACATTATGTTTGAATGACGTTCGTCTATTATGACTTTGAAAACAGATTACAGATAATTAAAAATCGTCTTTTTAAATCTTAAACGACGTATACCCGTCTTTTATAAATATCTACGTCATCTTGTCGTTACAAGTAGGTAAGGTTACTGTAATTTAATAAATTATTTTAAATATCAATAATACATTTAATCATGAAATGCTTCAAAATTAGTTTCTTAAAAAAGGCTATTCTTTCGAATAAAAAAGTAAAATCAAGCAGTTATTTTTTTTGGTTTAAAAGTATATAGTTTCTATATTGCAATTTTTTTTCAGTTATCCGAAAGATCCTCTTGTAAAAAAAATTGGTAGAAGCATCGGGTTTCAAAAACTGGTTTTCTACAAAAAACAGCCGAATTTGTTCTACCTATACATTTTCACAGAGATACCCTTACTGGCTTATTAAAGTACCGACGAATAATCAGTACGGTGAATGACACGATTGGAAACGATTCTGTTTATGTTTTGCACATCACTAAAAGACTCGCGTGACGTCAAAGTACCTACGCAAAATGTTACACGCTGCTCGGTTCTCATATAAATCAACGAACTCTTTCCTTCTATCTATCTCGATATAGTTCTGTGCTCAAAATGACGCTGCAATGAATGAATGAATGATGATGATGTGCTGTGATACGGCTCGTCGTCATTGGTCGAGGTTGTAACCTGTAAATTGTAATTTGTAGCTTTATAAAACAGGCCCCTATTATATTTTTGTCTATAATCTCTTTTGTTTGTGTACAACAAAGTGTTTACGTACAACAACAATACAGAGGCTCTACTTTGAAATCCGTAATTCGAATTTCGTCTATTGCTATCCCTTTTGCTCTCGACGCGCCACTAATTCGCAAGAAAGTGACGGGGCGATGCGAAGTTCGAATTACTGATTTCAAAGTAGAGCCCCAAGCAGCGGTATTACAAAAAGAAGAGAAGTTTTTGCTTATGTTGGTATGCATATCGTTAGATTTTCTTTATGATGTGATGTGATGCACCAATGTCTATTGCTTGCTATCTGTGGATTTATTGTGTCAAGTCGAATCGTCAGCTTCTAAACAAGCAAAATTGGTTATTTCGGTTTTACCTCACTTTTTTCTTTGCTTTTCTATAAAGTTTTGTATTAAAATGTCTAAAGTCGAAGCTAAAAAGCGTAAGGTATCTGAAAGTAATGGTGTTGAACCCGGTAAGTTGATTTTAGAAACTAACCTATAACTTTGAATTATGTCGATCTACGAGTGTTTTCTGACCATAATTATCTTGATTCCAGAGAGTTCAGCGCTTTTAGTTAAGGTTCCTCACATACAATGCCCATATCTAGACACTATAAATCGTCACGTGCTCGACTTTGACTTTGAGAAGCTATGTTCTGTCTCGTTGACTAGAATCAATGTTTATGCTTGTCTGGTCTGCGGAAAATACTTCCAGGTAGGACGTGTTAATTAATTAATTAGGCTGCTGACATATAATCTCCTTTGTGCCTTCTAATTGTAACATAATTATCTATGATCTTAACTTATGTATTTCTTCTTCTTCTTCTTTAAATTAATAGCAGTCCACCAAGTGATTTCGCGAGTGTCAGTGAGATAGTATAATCAGTAAATAGAACAGTAAAGCAAAATTAACAGAAGTAAAAGTATTTAAAGTCTGTTCCTATCCGGAATGCCAATGAAAATAACAAGTATACTGGACTGTAATTGTCTTTTGATAGAGGATGAAATAGTGATTGGAATAATTTTATTTACCCCTAATATGTTAATTAAAAAGGTTGAATATATATTCATTATCATCATCATATTATATGTGCGAATAATTATTTTGAAGGCGCTTCTCCACTGGTGAAACGCACAGAGAATTGGATTTGAGTCAATTGAATTGCAATGATTTTTTTAGGAATCCGTGGTGGTAATTTTCTGGGTTAGGTTAGGTTAGTTTTTGGACATTCTTATTCCATAAATATTGTGTTCGAATTTTTGTGTTTTATATGATAAAGTGTTTATGTTTACGTAGATACATACATAAGTACACATGTTCACAGACCTATCGAAGTTCATTCAAATTTTACGTCTTAAAACCTTGTAAAAATCTCAGTTCAGACGAAAAAAACAAACTTCTTTTTGTTTCATTTTCTCTTATTACTTACATAAGTAGAGAAAGATAGCTGGTGCCAAGTTCATCTTATAGTCCAGCTTCTATGCTATAGTATGTTCTTATTGTATATTGAATTTTATTTAACTGGCAACTTTTTATTTGACACTAATTCATGTATGACATATAATGTGACACTAGTTAACGCGTAGCATACTAAGCCCACTGGTCAGTAAAGGTTAACGTAACATCGGATCTTTCTATTCTATTTAAAGAAGAAGAAGAAGCTGCCTATGATAGAGGATAATGGCTCTATTTCTTTTAAGACTCCTTAAACCAGTCATGGCTTTAATCATACGTCTATTTCAGGGCCGCGGCACAAACACCCATGCCTATACGCATTCAGTAGCTGATGGGCATCATGTGTTTTTGAATTTACACACACTCAAGTTCTACTGCTTGCCTGATAACTACGAAGTTATTGGTGAGAAATTCATACTGTTTACTATATTTATGCTGCAATTGACTTATGCCCGGTTTCAATATTCAAGAAACAAACCGTTTTCCTTATGTCTCGTTAAAATTTGACATTTGCTACGCACAAAATGTATCAAATTTTAATGAGACACGAGGAAAACCATTTGTTTCTTGAATATTAAAACCGGGCATTAACAGTTTAACAGAGCTACTCCTGATATGCTTTTGGCGTGGGGAAGCCTGTATTCAGTACATTAATACTGCTGTTCAAGCATGATTTATACTCTTAACAAATAATGAACAAGATAAATTTATTGTAAAATTGACATAATGTTCTAAATAATTTTAATGATATAAATAGTTTTAATGTGCTGAAGTGATTGTGATTTGGTCAGATTGACCACTAGCAGGTGTTCTGCGCAGGGTCCAAACAAAATTATAACACAAAAAAAACTTCCAAAAAAAACACTGTTTGGAATATTGAGTGATGTGATGACTTTAGGTGTTGAATAAAATAAATATCTTAAAAAATTCCTACTTTTTATCCTTTTTATCGTCATGTATCATAAATGTTTTTGAATTTCTTAAGAAGGCTGCTGTTTCTCTACAACTGTTTTGTGCTGTCCTGGTAATAAAAAAACATAGAAAGGACTATTACCGAGTCTAACATCGACAAAGTTTGAAAACACATTAGCCTAGTTGGTAGTATCTGCGTACATAGCTAATAATCCCGTCCCGGGTTAGTTTCCCGATCAGGGAAAATTTGTGGAGAGCTGTAAGGCGTAAAAATTGTACAGTCGAGTTCATAAATATGTACACTTTAGTACCTTTTCTATTTTATTGTCCATGTATTTATCCAGATAAATACTTTGGTTACCTTGACCATTTATCGTTGACAAAAATTGTCGTTTCCACTATATTATTTAAATAAATACTTTAGAAGATATGGCAGATTCAAAATTATGAGCAACATAGATTAGAACTTAAGAAGCCGTATACGAATCTCGCATTATAATACTCGACAAAAATAATAAAGTGCCTCATTTATTCGTAGCTCATTTATTCGATCATAACTAAAATGACATTTAATGTTGAGCATTAAAACTTTTTCGTATACGGCCTCTTAAAACAAAATATATGAGAGTTTCGTTGTCTGCAAGTATGTATTATGAAAACCGGCTCTTTGCAAAGTTGTTGCTCAAAATAGGAAATTTAAAGATGCCCCATGATAATAGGAGCGTTAATCTTAAAAATTAAAACCTTAGCGTTTTAGTAAATAGCCTTCAAGAATTAGTCCACAATGTTTATCCTGAAATTAATAATATTAATTCTAAGACTGTACCTCGGTTCAAGGAGAGAGCTATTTTATCACCCAATAATAATCAAGTACGTATAGTAAATGACTTAATTCTATCGAAGATCAATGCACCGACACAAACATACTACTTTGTAGACACTGACACTGATCGACCTGGAAGAGGCTGTCCATTTCCCAAAGGAAGTTCTCAATTCCTTGCAACCTTCAGGATTGCCCCCACATTTGGTTTTGAAAGTAGGGTGTCCTATCATTTTACTACGGAACCTTAATCCACCCATATTGTGCAATGGTACACGTTTGCAAGAACATCTTTAAAAACGTTCATAATAGAGTGCACAATACTAACCGGATGTGTGTGGAGAAGTCGTTTTAATTCCCGGATTCCATTAATACCAAGGGATCTTACCTTTCCAGTTTAAACGACTGCAATTTCCGTAAAATTATCGTTTTTAATGACAATTAATAAGTCACAAAGTCAAACGTTCAATAATTGCCGGCGACCTGAGCGTTGAGTGTTGTCCCATAGACAGCTGTATCTATATGCTTTCGCGCGTCACTTCCGGGCACAAGTTTATATTGTGCAATAAAAAGTCAGCTGTAAACATTGTAATAGAGAGATTCTCAGATAACTAACAGTAATTATTTGAATTGAATTTTAAATCTAACGGCATGAAAAAACTCAATTTCACAAAAAGTGTCAGATAGGACGTCTTTGAAAATCGTCGTAAAATAAAACCTATCTATAAATTCTTTCACCATTTGAAAAGTATTTTATTCCAGGTGAACTTGTGTTATTTATACTTATATTAACCGAAGCGAAGCGAGGGTGGGTCGCTAGTGTACTTATAAAAAAATCAATTTAAGACACTTAAATGTCGAATTTAGAAGAAGTGAAATATTCATGGGAGAACTTTGCTTCGTACAAGAGTTTGGCTATTTGGAGTTAGTCGTCTTACAATTAGTCAAACCTTGGAATTAAAAAGTAGAATTACTGTGAATTAATGATATTTCATACATTTGTCGCTGGCGATGCCATTGTACAGTAATTACTTTTTTTTATTTTCCCTGGCCTGGAACGAAGAACTTCCCGTGCTGTTTTTGCAACAGTAAGGTGAACACTTTCGAGCATGCCGGAGAAAGTATTTATAAATGTTTGTGGTTGTGTGGCGACTTAAGCGACTGATTTTTTCCTACTTGTTTATTGCTGAGTTAAAATTGCTGCTAGTGGGTGTGTCTATCTAGTATAACAGCATTAATGTCATGCATTGTATGCGTAAGTGGATAGTCTGGCACTGAAGCAGATCTAGTTCAACAGCGAAGTGTATGTTTTATTTGCAGACTCGTCATTAAACGACATCAAGTATGTGCTCAACCCTGTGTTCACCCCAGAGCAGATAACGCAGATGGACACCAATACGAAGGTGTCTCGGGCCATAGACGGCACCATGTACATGCCAGGGATTGTGGGTCTGAATAACATCAAGGCGAATGACTACTGCAATGTTATTTTACAGGTAAGTAACTATGTATTACATCATTATTAAATATGTCGAATCTTTTTATCTGCTTCCGGTTAAAACCGAGTTCGAAACTCGGTAATTAAATATAATAAATATCAGTAACTAGGACCGACTATGAGTTCCCTTTTTACAATCGCATTCAAATTTAGTTCATAACAACTTTATTTTTAGGGTTCCGTACATCAAATGAAAAAAACGGAACCCTGTGCGTGTGTCTGTCTGTCCGTCCGTCTGTCACAGCCAATTTGCTCCGAATCTACTGGACCAAATCAGGTGAAATTTGGTACGATGGTGTAATCCTATGACCCAAATACAGATGTGCATATTTTTTTTAATAAGTTATCATCTTAGTGGGACCAATAAGGAAATAAAAAAAAAGTTTTCAATCCTTACTGTGTCATATATCAAATGAAAGGACTCGTTATGAGGATCTCAAATACGTTTTTTTGTTATTATTGTAAAATAAATAGTTTTGATTTTATTCACCAAATAAGACGAAAACTGACCAGCAAATACAACTTTAAACCGTCGGAAAAGTATGGTATGGTGATTTTCACGGAATAGAAAAAACAGTGGAAGTGGCATGAGCTTCGCTTAGTATCAGACCTGTTGTCGCCAATACTCAAACTATCATAAAAACAACACGCCACCATGGAAAATGTTTTTGGTGCGACTATCGTTTTTACACTCCAAAATAACACAATAAGGCATGCTTCTGCATTTATTGTCTATTTTAGAAATATCGAAATATCGAAAAATCGAAATAAGCGATCGCGGCAAAAGTATGGTAATTATGCGGAACTCCGCATAACTATGCCACACGTTACACGCCCACTTGACACTTCTACTGTTTTTTCTGTTCTGTGGTGATTTTCGTGAATTGACGATGATTAGCTGTGCCAAATTAGCCTGGTACAAATGGTTGAATTGTTTTTTTTTAATTAATGTGTTTTGAGAATTTAACCAGTTCTGACAATTTAACATAGAAATTGGAATGCCAAACTAAACGCCATTTTGTTGATATCCATATTGAACGTAACCATGGTAACCAAATAACAAACCGACGGATATTAACCAAATAATTTTAGTAATTAAACAAAAATGTAATTTTAAACACAGTTTCATAATTAATTTTGTTCTTAATATACGTAGTTTTAATTGGTATAAGTGTTCACTAAACGTTAAGACTGAGATCCGGAGTGACCGTAACCATACCATAACAATCCTATAATAATTATTATAGAACTGTTATTACCATGGCAACGCTGATTATAGAATTGTTTTCTCGCTTCGGTTACGCAATATACCACCTATTTACGCAAGATACCGTTAACGATATCAATATTATCGGTTTATAGTACGCGCGTAGAAAAAGTACGTGTAGTGTAAGTAAACTGGAATTTGAGTTATACAGGTTAAAAAAAATTCAGGAAAACTATAGTTTTAAACCTGCCTTTAACAAACCAAAATACATGAAATTCTTAGTTTTTACCCGACTGCTGAGGAAGTGGGGTAATGGTTTTGACTGTATGTATGGACCTTTGTTTAATTTTACGAGGCTGTACGATTAGCCTGATTTTGCTTAACTAGATTTCATTAGATTATTCTTTATAAATTTATTATTACCCAGTCGTGTTTATAAAGCTTGCTCCATCATCAGCTAATTTACCGGATGTTAGTTGATACATTCTATTAATTTGCTCATTTGCTTCTTCTACGTCAGTGCCTGTCACAAGTGAGGCCGCTCCGCAACTACTTCCTCCGCGAAGCGAACTACGCGCACGTGAAGCGGCCCCCCGGCGATTCCTTCTTCTTGCTTGTGCAACGATTCGGGGAGTTGCTCAGGAAACTATGGAACCCCAGAGCCTTTAAGGCGCACGTGTCTCCTCACGAGATGTTGCAGGCTGTCGTTCTGTGGTCTAAGAAGAGGTTTCAGTTCATAAAGCAAAGTAAGTATTTAAGATATTTGTAAAGTATTGTCATGTTCATACCTTTCACCCATTAGGTGTGTTGTGATTTATAACGTTAATGAGATGCTGCCATGCCTATTTTTTATACCATTATTTTTATTATTACTCGTGTTTTTGTGCATTGATATTAGTAGGTAGTTAATAGTACATTGTAGCAGAGGCTAGAAAATACGCAATTTATGAATGATTAATATAGAGGGCCAAACGAATTTGAGGCTACCTGGTGGAAAGTCGTTCGTTTTTAGCAAACGGTACTATTGTGTGGTTAACCGCTACACGCTTATACGTGTTGTGAAAAGTCCTTGAAAGTTCAATAGATTATTGACTCTAACTCCATGCAAGCTTGTGGCAATATTTCCGAGGAGTGTTGAAAAGGGAAAAAAAATCAGTAAATAGGTCGCACGGGCACTTTTACACGTTGAGGAAAGTAATTTTTCTTTGATATTAAATTTGTATTGCGTCTTTATTTTAAAACAAGGCTTATGCGAGATTAACACTATATTGTAGTTTTAGTGACACGCCATTGCTGAATTTGTTTAGAATTTAAAACTGTTTAAAATGAAAAGATGGCGCCGCAAACGCACTGCTATGCCAGGCCTGGTTTCTACACAAATTCATCCAATATCAGTTTCCTGTTGACTGTCCTGCTTACCTACCTGCTTGTCGATTGATTTACTCGCATTGCATTAACCACGGATCTGCATTTATCGCTTTGTTCTCCAACCCAAAAATAATCTTAAAGCTTGGCTGTTTAGGTGCCACTTTATAGCCTAAGCAACGAACCAAACTCAGGGGAAATAATTCGTGTATAAGCGAATTTTGGCATAGTTGTAGAAAATCGTGTTTTAAACCACATACTAAAAGTATGACGGGTGGGGGTGTAAAGGTCACTTTTTTTAGTTTTTCGTAAATAACTCGTAAACGGTGGCCCATAGCAAAAAATGTTTCATTACATGATTAATCGGCATATAATTCTCTACAAAAAAAACATAAATTTTTTATCTGAGATCAATATTTAATGAGATATGGAGGGAAGATTGATTCCCGAAAGGCCATAATCGGGTTTCCATTGTAAGTCGCCCACATCAAATGGGCTCGGGTTTTTTTTTGTGAGTACCTCTTATAGTAAAGAATATTTATGCTGAGTATCAACATCTTAATTGTGACAGTTCTCGATCTATGATTTTTTGAAGATTTTTTTTAATTTTCTGTTTTTCGTATGATGGGATGGATTCAAGCGATTTGGTTCAAATTTTGAAATGATGTTCTTTTTATAGATTTGCATCGCCTCCCAAATAACAAATACTAGCTAACGTATAAAAAAAAGAAAATGAAGACCAAATAAAAAATAAACATTATTTTTCATGTGGTTGTGAAATAGTGACACATCTAGATTTTTTCTCATAATAGACCATACATTGGCCTAATACTTGCCAAAATAACAAAATTTTCCAGGCGGTACTTCCTATCAAAAATCAGCAATATGTGTTACCAATAGCCTAAGCAATAAGGCAAAATCAGGGAAATAACTCGTGTATAAGCGAATTTTAGCATAGTTGTAGGGAATGGTGTTTTAAACGGGACTCCTTTGACTCGCATAATTTATTTTACTCATAATATATCATTACGCATAGAATCGTTTGTCATAACACCCTTTTAGGCTGACATTGCCGAAGTTAATAAACGTCTATTGTGTAGATTAAGGGTTAGGTAAAGTTAGGTTATAATAATAATTAAAATAAAACCCTTTCTATTGTAAAAACCGTTTTATGACAAACGATTTTATGCGTAATGATACATTATGCGTAAATAGCATTATGCTAGTCAATATGGACCCGTTTTAAACCACATACTAAAAGTAATGTTGGGGGGAGGGGGGGGCTGTAAAGGTCCCTTTTTCAGTTTTACGTAAATAACTCGTAAACGGTGGCCCATAGCAAAAATGTTCGATTACATAATTAATCTGCATAAAATTTTCTACAAAATAGTTATTTATGTACAGTCTGTTTCCCGCTAATAGCACATTTTCCAAAACGAGTGCTGCGTACGCTTCACGTTATGAGGCAGTGTTCCTTTGTACGCACCCGAAACGCCGCTAAGTACATGAATAAATCGAAGGCGTTTGTAACTAAGTGGGTGAAGCGATATACAGAAACAAAAACCGTCGACGACTTACCAGAACGCGGGAAAACAAGAGTAACCTCTTCCGCGGAAGATAAACGGCTTCTGGATGTATTTTCAAAAAATCCACTATTATCATTACGTTCAGGGCGGGAAAAACTGAAGAAAAAACGTTTAGAGATGTCTATAGATACAATAAGGAGGCGTTTGATTGAAAATGGTTTGAAATATCGGAGTACGGTGAAGAAACCGCACCTTACTGAAAAACATATAGAAAAAAAGGTTGTCATGGGCGAGTAAAAACAAAAACCGGAAATGGGACAACATCATTTTTTCCGATGAAGCTTCTTTTTGGGCAGCTAATTACTCGACTCGGGCTTGGTCTACGGCGGATAATAGAACAGTTGTACGGACTGTGAAGCACCCAGAGGCCTGGTTTCCACTATGCCGGATCCGGCAATTTTGCCGCATCCGGTAAGGGTAGTGGCTGTACAATTTATATGAAGCTGTTCACATTATGCCGTGTGAACAGCGTCATAAGCCACTAGCCTTACCGGCATCCGGCAAATTCGCCGGTCCGGCATAGTGGGAACGGGGCCTAAGGTGCATGTTTGGGGATGCCTCTCAAAGCAGGGTTTTGGTCGTTTGCATTTGTTTACTGGTACTCTCGACGCCCAAAAAATGAACAAAATTTTTGAAAAGGCATTATTGCCTTCTGCTAAAATGATGTTCCCAAGGCATGAATCTTCTTGGATCCTGCAGGAGGATAATGATCCTAAACATCGAAGTCGGCGTTGTACTGCGTGGAAGGCTGAAAATGGATTCGATGTTTTGGATTGGCCCTCACAATCACCCGATGCCAATCCAATAGAAAATGTCTGGGCTTGGATGAAGCTAAAATTACGAGGAAAACATATTGTTGGCGTTGCTGACCTAACTCGAGAACTGAAGTCCGTGTGGAGGTCTTTTCCTCGCAGTTACGCTGAAAATTTAGTAGAAAGTATGCCTCGAAGATGCCAAGCTATTGTAAATAATTCGTACGACTGGACTCCTTATTTTCTAATAAATAAAGCATGAATGTTTAATAGGTCAGCTGATTAATTGTAGTTATTCGAGTAATAATTCTTTTTTTTTCTTAGACGTTTACCGGTCACGCTCTTATCGAACATAGTGTAACTGGTATATAATGTAGGTTCATAAGGTACGAGCGCCGAGGTTAGAATTACACGTACGAGTACCTTAAGAGCTAATTATGTACTGTTGCATACATAACTTTTTCTACAAGCTTAAAATTATACTGACAAAAGTAAACTATCGGTAACTTTTCTTGTATACTTTACTAGATTTTACTGCTAACAAATAACTTGTCAGCAAAGTCATTTGCATTATTTCGATTGGCGTTAATAGGTACTTAGTTTGTGAATATTAATGTTAAATGTTAACAAATTTCATGCAATCAAAAGGTTAAAAAAGTTCTGACAATTTTATCATAAAAATGGGAATGCCAAACGAAACGCCATTTTGTTGATATCCATATTGAACGTAACCATAGTAACCAATTAACAAATCGATGTATATTTAATCATCTATGTTTTGTAATTTAATAAAAATGTAATTTTAAACACATAATTAGTCTCAAATTTAATTTGGTTTTTAATATACGTAATTTTAATTGGTATTAATATATTTTTAACGGTTTATTAAACAAATTAGGGTGTCAAGTGTTCACTAAACGTCAAGACTGATATCCGGAATGACTGTAACCATGGTAATAACAATGCTATAATAATTATTATAGAACTGTTATTACCATGGCAACGCTCATTATAGAATTGTTTTCTCGCTTCGGTTACGCTATAGGTGGTATTTTGATACCATTAACGATATCAATATTAGCGGTTTATAGTACGCGAGTAGAAAAAAGATTTTATACACTTTTGTTGCTGGGATCATATTTAATGTGATATGGAGGGAAGAAGATGGACAATAAAAAACAAACTTACATTTCTTTAAGTATGGCACGTATATTCCTAAAAATAAAAATCCTAATTATCTTCTAAATCTAAAATATCATCATCAACGTCATCGTCATCAATTATAATCAATTCTACATATATTTTTGTTATAGTTGTGCATAAATTTATACTACCGGGGTAACCCGTTGCCGGGGGGCTCAGGCGAGCGCGCACCGCCAGTGAAGTGGCCGGGAGGGAGGCTAAAAAGAACATCATTTCAAAGTTTTAACCAAATCGCTTGAATACATCCCGAAAAACAGAAAATTAAAAAAATCATAAGCCGAGAACTGTCACAATTAAGATGTTGATACTCAGCATAAATATTCTTCACTATAAGAGGCACTCACAAAAAAAACCCGAGCCCATTTGATATACATTCTGTCAAAAAAGTATCGGGAATTGATAATTTGTTTATGGTTCCGAATTCAATTTTTATTTTTTCATTTTTTTGCTTGTTTGGCACGGCTGTTTTCCATTTTGGCGCGGAGTTTGAGTTTCATCTGTCAAATAGATTAAATACAGGGGCCCGTTTCATAAAAGCTTGTTACTTGTATTACGAGTGGAAGTCTCTTTTTAATACATACTGTTGGAAGGAGAGTTCCGCTTATAATATAAGCTATTATTTTATATGCAATAGGCCCCAGTGCTGTTTTTTGTTCAATCATCTCTAGTGTGTGATGCGAATTTCATAATGCACAAAAACATCAAACAAAGAGTTTGTCTCAAATTTTGCATCGTAAATGGAATTTCGTGTTCGGAGTCGCTGAAAATGGAACAGAAGGCTTACGGTGACTCGATGTTATCAAAAACACGTGCTTATGAGTGGCACAATGCGTTCAAAAGCGGTCGAGATGTGATGGAAGATTTGCCTCGCTCTGGTAGGCCCTCAACGTCGTCACCAGAAGTCTGTTGACTGTTTTCTTTAACTATTGCGGTGTTGCGCACTTGGAGTGCTTTCCGAAAGGTCAAACGGTAAATAAAGAATATTATTTGAGTGTTATGCGGCGTTTAAGAGAGCCAATTCGACGAAAAAGGCCAGATTGGTGGAAAGAAAATTCTTGGATTTTGCACCACGATAATGCGCCTGCGCCAAGGCAATAATGGATAAACGAATTTTTGACCAAAAACTCAACAAATACCATCGAGCAACCACCTCATTTACCAGATATGGCTCCAGCCGACTTAATTATTTTTCCTAAACTCAAATTACCACTTCGTGGCACCCGTTTTCATTCGGTAGCAGAAATAAAAGAGAATTCGCGCCGAGAACTGAACGCAATTCCGGCAAAAGCGTTTAAAAAAAAACCATGATCGGATTATTCGTGAGCGTGAGTGTATCATTTCTGAAGGAGCATACTTTGAAGGCGATAAAATAAATTTGGAAGAATAACTTACATTTTTTGTATTATTGACCTTTTCCCGGTACTTTCTTGACAGAGAAGTAAGTGCCGACTTACAATGGAAACCCGATTATGGCCTTTCGGGAATCAATCTTCCCTCCATATCTCATTAAATATTGATCCCAGAGAAAAAATGCCTAAAACTTTTTGTAGAAAATTTTATGCGGATTAATCATGTAATGGAAAAGTTTTTGCTATGGGCCACCGTTTACGAGTTATTAACGAAAAACTAAAAAAAGGGACCTTTACCCAAGTTAGCTCCATCCCCACCCGTCAGTACTTTTAGTATGTAGTTTAAAACACCATTCCCTATAACTATGCCAAAATTCGCCTATACACGAGTTTTTTCCCCTGAGAGGCTGTGATGTTTGTTATATGTATACTGTTATTTATGTTTATAGTGTTGTCATTAAAAGTGTATGGTGTTGTTCTTATGATCTTGCGAGCATTAGTATTAGTAATGATTAAATAAACAATTTGTATAGTCGACCAGTAAAGTCCTTTACCGCTTTTGGACCTTAATGTTGTAGAAATAAACTCAAAAAGTGGTAAAGAAGTTTTTTGACATACATGAATCGATGTGATGATGCTAGTTAGTAATTACCTATATAATATTATTATTATATTTTATACATTTTTGTGTTTATTTATGTTTGTACTATACTTCATCATGAAAAATAGAGGGCACCGTTGCGGTGTACTACACAATGTAATTGTCCCTTGAGGATGACAAAAGGGGGTTAATATTGGCTCACCTAAAATTGTTTGCCCGAAATTTTCTCCTACTACCGATTGTAGTCCAATTCATCACTCTTCCGAATTTTTAACTTCATTATTTTGTTGTTCATACATTTTTACTACTACTATCGGAGTTCATAAAATACTGTATTCAGATTTTTTTGGATCATAATGGTATTACTTAAATTATATTTGTACACATAATGCTGTTTTTAATGAAATTGTTATTCATATAATAATTTGACTTATATTAGGTATTTGTATTTTTTTATGTAATATATATTTTATTTATTTAAAGCAAGATGTTCTGGGTTGTTACAAAAAATACTCTCGCAAACATTATTGTAACAATAAATCTTATTTATTTTAGAGTTAATATATATTTTAGGTGATCCAGTTGACTTCCTCTCCTGGTTTCTGAATTCGTTGCACATGGCTCTGAACGGGACAAAAAAGGCGGATAGCTCGATCATCTACAAATCATTCCTCGGCCACATGAAGATATACACGAGGTAAGCCATGTCGACAAATAATAAGTACTTTCTTTAATTTAAATGCGTTCCTGTGTTTAAAGTATAAAAACGTGTTAGGCTTAGCACGTATGTTACGCGTTACGGTTACCCGCATGCGCTATCAGTTTTGATGAACCCACGGGTCTGATGAAACACTCATAACCAAATGGATTGACTGAATTATGTACTGAAGTTTAAATAGTGCGAGGACAACTAAAACTAATTTTATAAGTTGATGTCGATAAAAATGACGTACCAATGTAAAGCAAGTTGCACCTTCATCTTCTATATCTGAATGATCAGGTATCCATTAAGATAAACGATATTTTTTCTTGCGAGGAGGTTCTCAATTCGTCGAAATACTAAGGAATATTATTGCACTGAATGAATTGTACATACATACATAAACTCATGCCTTCATACCCCACGGTAGGCAGAGCTACAGAATTACCAACAACTCAAAAAAATTGTTAATAATTCTGTAACCACATTTTGCACAATTAGGCTATGATGTTTACCAGTGTATTAGTGATAGGTTGCAAGCCCATCGCCTAACAGTACTGCAAGCCTTTATTGCACAAAATAGTGCCTTTGAAAATCATACATCTTCATTGATGTTACTGCCAGGGCCCAGGAGTTGGATTGAGCTCTATATTTACCTTGTTCTATGGACTAAATCATTGACATCAGTGTCCTGGCTTGTGTTGTTCTCATCAAGTGATTCCTCATCACTGCTCCCTCCTCTCCCTCATTCCTTGTGAGGTAAGTGCTGTTGGCGTCCTCAGTTTCACTCTTAACTTCTTCAAGTTGGTTCACAACATTTTTGATTCCAGCAATTCCTTTAGCTGGTAATGTTGTTGTGTCTCCCTGAACCCTGCGGCGCCTGGTCCTTTCGTTCTGTTTCATTTGCACCATGCTTTGAAAGTTGATTCGATAAAGGGCTCCAGCAAGGAGCAGTGTTCAGTATTCCCAGCATTGAATTTTCTAGCTCAACATTGCTACGTTCATCATATTTCCACCATCCATTCCTTCTTTCATAATACCACTGGTACCCTTCATTTACTTCTTCTGTGCTGTGATGGGTTTTCCTCAAGTAGTACTGGATGATCCAAATAATCAGGTGGGATTTCTGCTCTGCACATAGCACATCTTCTGCTTTGTGTATTGCCACATCCTTTACACAAAGGAAACAGAATATGTGACCACACGGGAACTGAGTTGGGTGGTGGCATTTTTGTAAGCATAACTATAGTAGGGATAAGTATAGATAAAAGAGGTATGTAAATTATTAATTATGATGATTTTAAATGGCTTTTTAACGATGTCGATAAAACTTGCTCGATATTTAATTAATCACGGGGGTTTGCTCATAACCTAATCCTAATTACAAATGGAAAATACTACGTGAAATTCAAATAAAAAAATATATCACATGAAAAAAATAAAAACGGAAATAATGAACTATGTAACAAAACCGCCCGTCAAATTAACAGGCCATTTAATCAGCACCGCGCTAACAACTTAAGTTTTTTTTTGTTATGACCACCCTCCCTGACAAGTATTATTGTTGTACATGCAACCACTCAAACTCGCGAACAAACCATTAGAAGAAACGATCATGTTTTTGCACACATATTTAATACCGTTCCTTGTACTTTCTATTAGTAATTTAACATAAATAACGAAGAGAATACTAAAACTTCTGATTCTTTTGAATCTGAATGTGAATCTGAAGTTTCAGTATTCTCTTAGTTGAAAACGTATGCGAATTGCGCAATTATTATTCAAATAAATAGCGCAAAAGCCCTACTGTCAGTGAGTGGCTATGCTTAAGAATTTTGATTTTCCATACATCCTCATCAATGTTCAGCTGTGGACGTCTTTCGGCTGACATGATGATTCATAAGTCTTGGTCTTGACGTTTTGGGCTCCTACAGCTCAGGTGTGAAGGTGGATGACTTAACTAAGAGCAGAAAAGGAAAAGAAAGGTTCTCGGTATTCGCAAATAATGTATGTGTTTGATTTCGCTTAGAAAGTTGCCTCCGCCGGACGCGGACGACGCGGCCCGCGTGGACCTCAGCAGCGACGAGTACAAGGAAATGATAACGGAGTCGCCGTTTCTTTACCTCACGTGCGACCTGCCCCCCACGCCGCTCTTTACCGACGAGTTCAGAGAAAACATTATACCTCAGGTAAGTTCACGTGGAGATCTATAAGGGGTTAAGGAGCTTAATTATATCTGAGAACTTTACTAAACGTAAACCTATTTAGCTCACGATTGTGAAAGCTTTCTTGTTAATAATTATCCCCAATTGCTTCACAGGTAAACCTGTACCAACTGCTCTCCAAGTTCAACGGGCAAACGTCGAAAGAGTACAAAACTTACAAAGAGAACTTCCTAAAAAGATTCGAGATAACGCAACTACCTCCTTACTTGATATTGTATATTAAGCGGTTTACGAAAAATACCTTCTTTGTTGAAAAGAATCCTACAGTCGTCAACTTTCCTGTCAAGTAAGTTTGTATTTCTAGTTAGGCACTGGTCCCACCGCCGGCGAGTAAGCTATGAATTATCGGCTATTTTCTTGTCCAAGAAACGAACACAAGATAATCGCACCCGTGTAAATAAAAGAGAGAGATATAAATTTATAGTTCATCGCTGGGCGAGTGAGCTATACTCGCTCAACTATGAACTATAAATATATATCTCTCTCTTTTATTTACACGGGTGCGATTATCTTTTGTTCGTTTCTTGGACAAGAAAATAGCCGATCATTCATAGCTTACTCGCCGGCGGTGGGACCAGTACCTACCTTATGTTGGGTTTTCTATTTTTTGACTGAAAGTCGAGTACAGTCAAGGACTTTAATTTTTATGCCACTATGGAACCCTGTCGCATAACGTTAATCATTAATTTTGGCGTAATATCCTTCATGTGGTTTGACGCTGTCATTATGACAGGGCTCCATAATGGCATAACAATTAAAGTCCTTGACTGTACCTACTTTAAAAGACGACGTCTGGGTCTCGGGATGACTCTCTGGAGGATAAGAGGTGTCATTTTATAATCTAGGAATCTATATTTTTAATATTCCACCCCGGTCATGTACCAAAATAGAGGCCAGAGAAACGATCTAGTTACGATCAATATAATTTAATTACTATGCAAAATTGAGTTTATACTTTTACCCGATTAGTGTACATACTCAAAGATAATCGTCAAACGACTTAACCGTAGTGTTTACCATAGGAACGTGGATTTCGGCGACATCCTGACGGCTGAGGTTAAGGCCAAGCACAACGGGCACACGACGTACGAGCTGGTCGGGAACATCGTGCACGACGGCACGCCGGAGAAGGGCACCTACCGCGCCCACGTGCTGCACAAGCCGTCGCAACAGTGGTAACCTACTCTACTATCTACCGCAGGGCAATCTATCGTTATAATTAGAAAAGCCTTAAATATGACACTGATCACAAAATATTATAACCTAGCCCGCCCTACGTCCAAGAATCAGACTACCAACCAATAATACAAATATACAAAACTGTAAGTCTTTTGGGTTCCTTTGGAAAGAGTTACGACTTACGACCCATTTTTGACCCAAGTTAATTGGCAACAAAACACTACAATTTACATCAAAATTGGTTAAGTATTTTCGAAGTTATTAAAGTGCGCATTAAAGTGGCGTCACGCCTCCGACAGCGTCGTCACGTCCCCGACACGTGCGAATTCAGAACTTATATTGTATACGTTTCTGTTGGAAAATAGACTCCTCATCAGTCATTGCATGTCTCTTGCCTCTTATAGCATCTCCATCACATCGCAGAATATGGAATCGCGAGGTTCCACGTACGAGACACTCCTTCTCCCACGGCGTTTTTGTTGCAATTTCCAAATTGTTTTCTGATTCAGAGATATATATATCTTTTGTTTTGGGATCCAATTTGGTAGCCAAGTTAGCAAAGTCTTCAGCAGACTGAACAACAGAACTTCCGTCTTGAGACATCGCCTTCTGCCTGACAACACTTTTCACGTTGCCTCCTTTTCCATGTGCAGTAGCAAAATACTTACCCGAAATCGGTTTGTTGTGTTTTTAGTTAAATAGTGCATAAGCCTAGTCATAAATTTATTTTTGTACTCGTCGATTAAAATCGGTGTATTAAGATTTCATAGAGAATACTGCAACGTCACTCTTTTCATCGTTGTATAGTCTATGTTACTTCCGAAACAACCGAAATAACTTTTTCGATACGCTCTAGACAACCGAAAAACAATTTAAAATAGAACTTCATATTTCAATAAATATATGTCCTTGTTTAAGGGGACTCGATCCGATACAAAATTGCCAATCTATGGCGTTTCGGAACGTACCAGCGTCGCGTCATCTGTCAAAAATCTACAAACTTGCTGCTGTACCCAGGGCATTAAAAAAATAAAAAACTACGCTTTGTGATTGGCTAGTATTTAGCCAATCACAGCCTAGCACAGTACTGCAACATTACGGACGCCGGTGGTGTGATATCATATCATAGTACTTACGATATTTCGTTTTCTTATATACTCGTATTTAGACTTAAATTATTAATTTTAATAAACTCTTACAAAAAGTATTGTTCACAATAGTGTCATAATCAAGCTCAGCTGAAGTTGATGTATACGAGTCCTCTTTCAAAACTTTTTTTCTTTCCCTTTCTTGTCTCTTCTCTTCACGTTTTTTTGTCTTTAAATCTATTTTTTCGCGACTTGTTTATCAAGTCCTTCATCTTCTTTCTTCTTAGTAACTTCAAACGATCCGTTTCTTTTTTTTTAAATCTGGATACTGCTTTTTTTTCACTATTTTTCCTCATTCTTTCCGCACTTGTACTTGGTTTAGTGGGTGCCATGTTCAAAATTAACTTCCGCGATATAAAAAAACAGAATAACTCAGTGTTTGTTCACCATTAATCAGAAACGCGTCACGTCGCCGACAAATTATCGGGTGTACCAGAAAGTATAAGCACGAGTTCTATATAAAATAAAATGTTGCAATTTAAATTTTTACACATTTTTTTTTAAATAATTAAACATTTAACTTATTATCTAATGATATGATGTACAATTTTTTTAACACCGTTAATGGTATGCCAAAGACCGGACCTTGGACCTGACACTAGACATACGTTTCAGCACAGAACTGTTCCCCACGACTTTGGAGGCTTTCAACCAATTTCTTTTAAAGGTC
Source organism: Acleris cristana (assembly GCA_948252455.1). Taxonomy (NCBI): domain Eukaryota; kingdom Metazoa; phylum Arthropoda; class Insecta; order Lepidoptera; family Tortricidae; genus Acleris; species Acleris cristana. The sequence continues at coordinate 14,989,357 of OX411772.1, read as the reverse complement.
TCAATGGAATCCACTGTCTTAGTATTTTTCTAAAGATATGCTTTGGTAAGTGCCCAAAAAGTTTCAATAGGCCTGGCTTCTGAGCAGTTCGGAGGATTCATATCCTTAGGCACGTATTCGACTCTGTTGTTTTTATACCAAGCTAACGTGGTCTTCGACTAGTGCACGGATGCCAAATCCGGCCAACATAGAACAGGTCCATCAGGCTTGCGGATCATAGGCAGTAGGCGACGATTTAAGCACTCCGTGATGTAAGTATCGACCTTCATTGTTTGCGTAGTGACAAATGGCTTAGATAACTTGCCGAACTCACAAATAGCTTGCCACACCATTACTTTTTTACTAAACTTTTTAGTGTAAATGGATTTTTTGGCATCACTGATATCCTGGCTCTCTTGTACGGTATAAAATGAATCACCCGATAGCATTTTGTAATCAAAATTTATGCATGTCTCATCGTCCATAATAATACATGCTGATTTTCGGCACAAGAGATTGTCGTAAAACTTTCGAGCTCCTGGTTTCACGCATGCGGTCTGCTTATCACTTCGTTTTGGTTTCTTCTATTTTTTGTATGTTTTAAGACCAATTTGTGCTTTGGCTCGGTGGACATTACTTGCCGATGTTCGTAGTTTTATGGCCACATACCTGACAGACAGGTCTGGTTTTCTTCTAAACGCATGAGCGATTTTCCGGTCCAAGTTTCGGTTACAGGTCCAGTTTAAGGGCCTCTTTTCAGTGCATCATAAAAGGGAAATTCCTCACCTTACTTCCGAGTAGCTGTACGTACGGCTCCGATGCTGACACCTACCGTTTTTGCCAACTCTTTAAGAGTTATGTTAGGAATCGTACACCATTTGTGCACGATCTCTTTACGTTTTTCTGGATAAATGCCTCGTATTTTGCGTATTTTGCAGAAATAAACACCAAATAATAACAAAATTTGTTGGTAACCATTGAAACAGAAAAACTACATTCAAACTTTTTTTTTATCATTATTATGAAAAAAATTGTAGCACTGCAAATCTGTGCTTATACTTTCTGGTACACCCGATAATAATGAAGTTTATCCCAAGTTAACACCGCAAGACGTAGCATTGAAGTAAGACTAACAGTAGCTATCCTAATGTGCTGTTTGATCAGAGATAAGCAGATATTTAGCTACTCTTTATTTTGAAATAAAGGCAATTTTAATATCACATATCCGACACATGGAAAGATGTCATAACCACGGAATACTCGTAAACTAGTTTCAAAATCAAAACTAATAATATAAAAAAGGTTAAATAATATTTGTGTTAAAAATATAGTATATATTTTTAACACAAATATTTCGTTTTAATATGTACAATATCGAAGTAATTAGAGAGGAAAGTCAGTAACATTTTATTGATAAGTGCCAACTATTTAGCTAGGTACCATTGCGTTTTATCTTAATTAAGAGCTACTACCAAATTATAATTAATGTAATTATTCCGAAAACGGAGACCAAATTATGGTAGTTTATCTTGATAAGGATCATAAATGATTAGAGTGGGATTTGAAAAACTGTACAAATGTACCGCCGTTTTGCGTGGAATGCACCTGTACATTTTTTTTCTTATTCATATCTCTGTTCTCAATGTGATCTCCACATACTTATTGCAATGTATGTAATTTTTCTAGTTGAATATATATTCAATCCTCTTTTCTCACTAACTTAACCCACTACTGCCTGCATCTGAAAATATTTCATAATTAAAAAAGTTTCTTACATCTAAGGAATCTTAAATAATTATCAGACTCATAATCATAACAAATAAATTAACGAATCATCCATCATTGATGTATGGATGACAGGATTGATTTTCTGTGAAAATGTTAATTTGCCGGATCAGATATCGGTGCATTTTCAGTAAAAACGTTTAAAAATAGACTGGACAAAAAAGACAACTAAAAACACAAGTAGTAACAAATAAGTATTTTTGTGGTCATATTTCATGCAATTCGACTAACTTTGCGTAATTATTTGCACTGATAAACAAATAAGCCTTTATAGTTAAGTATCTATAGTGCACAATAGAAGTATATTACATCTATATAGTATAGTATAGTATAGTTAGAAATAAAACATTGAATTTAGTTTGTATTTAACATGCTGAATTTAAATGTGACTAAAAAGACCTCCACATACATAATGCAATGTTTGTAAGTTTTCTTAACAGTTCACGGACGCTAAGTCAAGCGGAGATAAGCGGAGCGGAGAGGAGAAGTGTAGGAATCGACCAATCATATTAGTTGAAATTTACATCTCGTCCCCGCTCCTCTTCAGTGGAAACAGTCAAGCGGAGACGACCGGAGCGGAGAGGAGACGTAAATGCATTACTACATTGTAATGCATCGCTTTGCATACGCTTCGCTCGTCTCCGCCTCAGTGGAATCACTTAGCTCTTTTCACAGCTCTGCTCGTCTCCGCCTCAGTGGAGCTGCAGCCTAAAAAGTCTATGTAAGGCGCCCGTGCAGCTCTTTGCTCTTCCACGTTCTTGCGGTTCTTAGGACACAACACCGTTGTTTTGCGCCAGTTTTCGTTAACCACAGGCTTAACTTCAGACTCCGCCGGGAATTTGTGTGGCAGTTTGAGATTGTTTGACAGCGATTTTTCCATCTCAATTATACGCTTTAAAGTTTTTATTATTTAAGCAAAAAATATATATCACAAAATTATGATAAAATTAGAGATTGTGTATTACTAATACCGGAAGCAAATAAGGCAAACATATTTTTTTGGATTTTTGCATTTCCGCCCCTTTAGAATGTCCGCAATATGTTAAGATAATTATAAGATTTCTATTATATGCAGACAGGAATCCAGGGTGATCCTATATACATTATATTCAATTTGTTTGACTTGATGTCCAATAACTTTGCCTATCAGCGGACTCATCTTTGCGTAGTAATCTCGTGTGCGGCCGCGCTTATTATCACACAAGTTGCTACCAACAGTGACGGCGCGGCGGCCGGCCGCGCATTCTTAATTCCGCCCCCGCTGTGGCCGGTGCTCCGGACTGTCACGTACGACTCTGCTAAGTTAAAGTGCCTTCGACTGTACATACAAAATGAGTTGGTAATTCGTTTCAGGTACGAGATGCAAGATCTCCACGTCACCAGTATCCTGCCACAGATGATTACGCTTACGGAAGCTTACATACAGATATATGAACTCAACCAGGACCCCCCTAAACCCTAGTCATAAGTAATAAAACATTTCCAAGTAAAATATATTCTTTATTTAACGCATATACAAAGTCCTGATACTCTGGAATACCATTACACAAACTGTGGCCTATGGAATGAGCCTTACACTTACATTCTTAGATACAACTAAAGTTGCGAACAACAGTTTTAATGTAAATAAGATCATTTAGTCAAAAATATATTAGATTATTATTGCAATCTATAAACACAGTTTGAGAAATGTTGCAAGTGTATATCAGTAATTAGATTGCAAGGCAAATATATAGGATGCCACCACGATTGAAAAGCTAGTGGCTTTCGCCTTTCTTGCCAGCCACGCGCTTAAATTCGCCCATGTTAGTGGTGCAAATGGGAGAACCGTAAAACGCTAGATGGTCGATCTGCGTCAACTCGCCGCCGGACTGGTTGTCTCTGATGAACAGCTGGATGTTCTGGACGTTTTGAAACTTGACGAACTTCAGAGGAATTGGGTTTCCCTCCAAATCACTTGGAGATACTCTGTTAACAAATTGCATTTAGTTAAGTTTTAACTTTAATTAATAAAGTCTATGTATCGGACCTCCCTTGAAAATTTCATGGAATTTCTAATTTACTTATCAGTTTTGGGTTAACATCTTACACAAAGACCACATTTTAAGTCTGAAAAGACTTGCATGAAGACCCGCGCCGTGTAACGGAGTTGTAGTACCTACTTTTTTGTTTTACTGGTTACGCGTAGTGTATTCAACCCACGTTGCGTAACCTTGCAACGCCATGAGAGGTACGGGCGCGCCGTTTATTAATTGCACACGTCAAAAGTCATAGTATATCAAAGTAATAAACGAGATTTTAATAGCCATAAAGTTCCGATGATTATGACTTAAAACACTTTCGGACTACAATTTTTTATATGAGCCAATATGGACCCTAATAATTTGTGTGTGGTGAGGTTTTCCAAGAGGTTCAACATGACGGCACAAGCATTTATTGTATAAACTCATGATTGGAAGTATGGAATCCCTTATCAATAAATTTAATGTCGTGTTCAGAAAATCAACTCTACAAAGAAGGCTGTATATGGCTGTATTAACTTTTTCAGTCAGGCTAAAATTAATACAAAATCACAAAACCCGCAGCTTTCTTTACTTTTGTTGATATACGATGACTTTTGACGTGTAACAGACGTGTAACATAAGTGTTGTAACCGTTCCCATTATATTATAAGAAATCAGTTCTGCTAAAACTACAAAACATGGCCAGGGTTTTTATGTTACTTGTCAGGGTTTATATACTTCACTTACTTAGTGCTTACTGGGGCGGTCCTAATACTTAGTGCTGAATCGGCTATCAATTGGCATAGTCACCGTGGATTTTATATGACACGAAAATAATTAAAATAAATTAGTCAACGGACATTGATGTATGGTAGTGAATCTTGGGTATGGCAGAAGAACGAAAGCAGGATTAATGCAGTTGAAATGAGAGCTCTAAGAAGTATGTGTGTAGTTAGGATGATAGATAGAGTAAGAAATAGCGAGATTCGAGAAAGATGTGGATTGAAAGAAGATGTAGTGACTAAAATCGAAAAGGGTACCTATGCTAAGATGGTTTGTTCATTTAAAAAGGATGGATAAAAGAAGAGTTACGAAAGAGATATGGCGAGTGAGAGTGAGCGGAGACATAGTATAAATAGAAAAGTAGATCGTATTCAAACAAAGGTACGGCTGTGGGCGGGGCGAACCTCCCACACGAAACTACAAATAGAGGTGCAGGAACGGTGACTAGACGGGACCGCGGCGTCATTGCGTTCGGTCACCTTTGGTTGTAGTGCGCGTTAAAACATCGAGCGACAATGTCTTTGCCGAAAAGTCGTAATATTGTTCAGTATACGGGTGTCTAAAAATGGTATACAAAATCCGGAGCTATCGTTTTTCAACATACTTTTGGAGTCGGAAAGGTGAGTACCTACGTACCTATTTAGAGTTTGTGTTGAGAAGAATGCTGTTTATTTTTTGATATTTATAGCTTATAGCCCACTTGCAGATTTTGTTAAATCTATTTTATTGTCAGCGTGACATTTTTATTCGTTTCAAAACGCCTAAACTGGGGCTAAACCTAGCTTAGGTATGTACAACTGTATCCAGATTTAATAAAAGCTGCAAAATACCTACGTATTAAGTAGATAATTTTTAAGTTATTGAGTGTGACGTGACAGGTAACATGTGACATGTGACGACGTGGATGGTAGTTGGTAGTGACCTTGCTTACGAAGCTAGCGGTCCTGGGTTCGATTCCCGGTCGGGGTAAATATTCGTGTGATGAGTGCGAGTAGGTATTTGTTTCTACGTCTTGGGTGTTTTATATGTACCTGTATAGTAATATTAAGTATGTATTTTTCACTAAATAAGTATGTTTATCGTTACCTAGTACCCAAAGTACAAGCCTAGAACTTAGTTTGGGACTACCTAGGTCAATTTGTGTAAGATTTTCCCGTGATATTATTATTCAGATATTTATTCAATGTGTAATGCCGCGCGGCGCGAGCCGCCAATGCTCAAAGGAAGCCGTGCGGCGGCGGCGCGTGCCGCCAATAATAGGTAAGTACCTAGTCAAAAGAAGCCGCCTTGCGTAAAAGCGGCATTATCACAAGGTCAAAAAGGAATTTACATATCACATCACATATCTATAAACATAATTATTATTTAGTGTCAACAGATAAAAGTATGTAGGTAAGTAAAATAATTTAAATTTGGTAGATAGGTACCTGCCTAAAAATATATACTTTAGGTTTGTGTAATTTATGAAAATGACTATGATTATAAATCACAGATTAAAGTATGGCCAAATAGGTGACTAAAATTGAAAAACAAGTTTGGACAACCCTGACGCCCGAGCGGTAATAGGTATCAAAATCTCCTAAAAAAATTATACTATGGCGGAGATGTTGGTAGGGGACGTCCTAGATGGACATAAGGTGACTAGATTCGCGATGTACTGAATAAGGGCCAAATCAAAAGCACCCGAAACCGACGTACGTGCATGAAGAGATTGATGAATAGAGGAAGTGAAAGTTGTATGTTTGGACCGGTGCACCTGGCGTTCCATAGTCTCTGCCTACCCCATTGGGAGACAGGCGTGAAGGTATGTATGTATGTATTACGGTGTTATAATATTGAGATGCGCCATTTATTCAAATTGGACCCATTCCCAAATTCTTTCCTTTAATAAATATAATAAACATATTTAAATTATAAACATCAGAGCACCATGCTACTCAAATTGACCTAGTCTCAAACTCAGAGTTGGACAGGATAAACATACTTATGTAAAGTAATACATAATTAGAAAATTCCTCAAGTAGGCCGCCCGGGCTTTTTTTATACGCGTCAAAACCCTACCAGCTTCCCAAGAGGACTACTGCTGATAAGAAGTGCCGCAACAAACTCAATAGTTCGTCATTCTTTAAACATGATATTTAATCAATCACATATATAAAACTACTAAGTAGTTGTCCGTGCCCGGCGCCGCCCGGGTGTAAACTTTGTCCAGATAATTATGAAACCAAAAATATATACATTCAAATTGGTCGAGCCACTCTTGAGTTATGACATAAATAAGGGGAGAAGGGATTTTTTTTACATATATAAATAAATCAAATAAAAAATTGATTATAATATTTATAATACAAGAAGTTGTTTTTCAACTTACTCAATTTCTTGAATGGCATTATTCCCAGAAGCTTGGTCAAAGTCCAGTGTTCTTGGCTGGTTGATGAAAAGTTTTATGAACTTGGGCCCCTTGTCTGCTGGCCCCTTGATTTTTAAAGAATGCAGTTTCACCACCTGAGAAAAAACAGATCAGCCTGCCAGTTACCAATTTAAGATAGAGCTGTTGGCATACCTATTTGGTCTGATTTATGTTTGGAGATATTTTTTACATCTTTGTTCACTTTCAGATTTAGTTATAGTGAGGCGGTTATTTGCACACAGATGTAAACAGCTGTGATTACTACAGAATAAAATAATAAAAAAGTTCATTATAATCGTTATATTACTCAAAACCAGTCCATCTGCTGTACATAGGTCTCCCCCAAGGATCTCAGGAGATAAATAAATATTATTCAAGAGTTATAAGAAACTAACTTGGTTGAATGTGATGTTGATGATGAGCTGCTCATCACAGTCACTGGCCAGGTAGCCACTACCACCAGTCAAAGCATGCTCCAGCGGATGGTCATCGGCTTCATTAAGGCTCTCACACTCTCCCTTAGTGATGAAAGTATTCAGGTCCATCTGAAACATCACAATGATAAAATGTGTCAGGTTTGCATATTTATTAATAGGATTTAGTAATATGGATGTTTCAGATTATAATCTTTTGAATAGAATAGAATAGAATAACGTTTATTGTTTTATCATGAACAGAGATGTTAAAAACAGCTATTCCATACATTTCCGCCGTTTAGCTCTCAAAGTTTGTATGGAACAGCTGTTTTTTTTTTCGCAATTTTGGTGTTGGTTCCATAATAAAAGTTGATGAGTATGACCTACAGAGTTAGTCCGTGAAGTTTGTCCAACCTTCTGCTGAACACACTGTATAATCAGAACCGACAGTTTATCCATCACGGATATAACAATATTAAATCACTTTTTACTAAACAGAATTTAATAATTCATGCACAATTTATTACTTATTATTAAACTCATTCATAATGAAGAAGACTATCTATAACTAACTAGACTGCATAGGTTTTTGCATTACAGGTGTTTTTTTTTTATAGCTTAGATCGTAAGATCTAACATTAAAAGAAAGAAATTTACCATATTTCTTACCAATTTATAGAAATCAGCTTACCCATTATTTTTTAAGTTTTTTCATATTCCCAATTCTGGATTAAGCCATCTTTTAGTCTAAGGATGGCATAGTATTAGTCACACCCCATACATTTGGTGCCGTTGAGGTTGACACAAAAGCGAAATCACGCTGCATATATGTATGTAGGCTGATTTAATTACTTTTTTCGTAATCATTTATTACTTGCCAAAATTATCAACCTCTTAAGTTAACCATTATCAACATTTAAAATAAGGGGAGATAAATAAAGTTATACATATATAAATAAATGAATAGTTATTTTCATATCATAGTAAATCGTTTACTTAGAAATCCAGGGAATTTTATTAATACAGTAAAATTCCTGCTTCCTTACATCTGGACAACAACGCCATTGCCAAAGTTTAGGTAAATATGTATTCAAATTTCTGATCCCTATAATAACCCAAATCTGCTAACCTCAAATAAAAATGTAACTTAACAAGTTCATTTTTGATGAATATTTCACTAGCTATGAAAATGAAGATGATGAAGAGGATATCTTCCTGGATTATAAAAGAAGGAAGGACCTGGAAGGTTATAGCACACTTTAGTTTACAGCGGATTACTGAATAATTGAATTTTGGTAACAATAGTCTATAATAATAAAATATTGAAAAGCAACACAAAAGAATTATGTATTTTTATTTATTTGTAATTTATTTATGCATTGGTAGGTTTTAGAAAATTAAATAATGATACTGTAATTTAAAGTACATGTAGTGTTTTATAATGTTTTATAAAACAGCTTCCTTTATGTGAAATTACATCACTTTTACATCAGCAGCACCAAATGCATGGGGTCTGGTAATATCCATTCTAATTAACATTTAATGTGGTAACTTACCAAAAGAGTATAAAAGCTTTGACCACTACATTGCAGTTAACTACTCTCTTTAGTATTACAGCAGTGCTACTTACATGACCAGCAACAGAATTGTCCTCATCTTCAGTATCATCAGAGCCATAATAGTGTCTTACTTTGTTCTCAAGGGCACCAGTGTCGGCCCCTTGAAGTCGGTCAATCTTTGTCTAAAACAAAGAGATGTGAAAGGTGAATGATCGTCATAAGCAAATTGGTGAGTTTGTAAGGCTCCATTGTTCTCGCAAGTAGACTAATATGACACCGCGCGGTCACTTTTACAAAGCAATATTACGAACTATTATCAGTAAGAACCTTACCCGGTTTCTGAAGAATATGAAAGTTGGCATCGCACTCACGCCCTGAGCGCTCGCCGTGTCCGCACATACATCTACGTCTACTTTCAGGAATACAGCCCTTGGGAATTTCGCCGGCAGCTGCTCGAAGAAAGGAGAAATCCTCTGGCAAGGACCGCACCTGCCAACACCAACAACAGTTACTTACAAATTTTCCGACCATGACTTAGTAGTTTTGATAAATTATAGGTTACAACATACCAAGTGGCAGTAAAATCCACAACGACCAGTTTGGTGCCAGCGTTGGCCATTTCGCTTTGGAAATGGGCTTCATTTTCAATCACTGTCGCTAAACCCATAATTTATTTTGTATTTGGTAAAGGATAATCGCTTAACCCTGCAACGACAACTAAGATAACGACAACAACCGAGGAATGATAGGTACTTTACTTTACTTCAAATACTTCAATATGGTTGACAGACGCCTTTTTTGTGTTGCTTGTTTTTAAATCGATTATTGTTGCCATGCGCAATGAACACAGCTACAGCATAAAGCCATAAAAATGTTCACTTCTCATGCTCGTAAAGTCCATCTTTATGCTGGGTATAGGCTGCATAAAACCGCATTTTATGCATTAGCTAGTTCATAAAGTATTGTCGTCATCTAGACTAAGACAATTAAGCCCTACCGCCAGGGGCCAGTTTCACGAAGCTACAAGTTACAAATTACAAGCGGATGTCTCTTTCTAACTCCTTTTGCTAGAAAGAGAGTTCCAGTTGTAATTTGTAAATATATCTTCGTGAAACGAGCCACAGACAGACGAGACGTGCATTAAATAAACTTGTTAGAGTCTGTCTAATTAAAGCTGAACCTGAAATAAGCGGTAAATTCAAAAACTTTCATATTTTATTGCCGATCAAAGTAGGAATAAACGATTTTGATATTTTTCTTATTTTGTTTATTTTGGTGGGCACCAAGGGAGAGAAAAACGCGTATATCTTTACCAGAATCTCATGAAAAAAAGGGAATTTCAAATGTAGTGCTTGCAACTGCGGTTTAATTGAATTTAAAGGTATTGAAACTTGATTTTCCACCAATCCAATAAAAGTATGGTGTGGTTGACTAAGGGACCCAATTCTCGTGACTTCGAGATGATTTTTCATGCGAGATATGTCGAAAAAAAGTATGCAGTTGACAGTTGATCTCGCATGAAAAATCATCTCGAAGTCACGAGAATTGGGTCCCAGTACGCGTAGAACTCTTTATTATAAATTATTCCATTTTTAACCGACTTCAAAAAAGGAGGAGGTTCTCAATTCGACTGTATGTGTTTTTTTTTTTTTTTTAATATTTGTTACCTCAGAACTTTCGACTGGGTGAACCGATTTTGAAGATTTTTTTTTTGTTTGAAAGCTGGTGCTTCCCATTTGGTCCCATTTTTATCATAATGAAGATTTGATGATGGAGTCTATGAGGAATCGACGGAACTCTTCAAAATTTATAGGCACACCTATAGCGATTTTGGTATTTTTCATTGTAAATCGTGTATTTGCTCTTGGAAAACACTATTTGGTAAAGTGGAACTGATGATGAAAACCACAGATGGCCACCGGAACTCCTAAACGGTATATATTTCAAGGGTGGCGACAAGATATTTCGATTAAGATAGTTGAGCGACTATGACGAAGCATATGTATGTTTAAGTATATGACTATGACTTTCCCACGGCGTTGCTTGCGGCGAGATTGAACTTCAATGTTCTATAGTTTCTTATTAATTCTTATTCATTAAAGTGGGACTACATAACAGCATAATTATGATCACTAAAAAGTATAAAATAAAATAAAAGTTTAAAAAAACAAAAAAACCGCCTTCAAAAAGCAAAAAATAACTTCATTTAAAATGGTAGGTAATAGGTCAGTCCAACTGAAGTCGGCGTCCAACAATATTTTAACCAAAAGCAGACTTCAGTTGGACTGACCTATTACCTACCATTTTAAATGAAGTTATTTTTTGCTTTTTGAAGGCGGTTTTTTTGTTTTTTTAAACTTTTATTTTCCAGGATAAAATTTTAATATCACATCTGTGCAATTAACTATCTATGCCGTGAAGATGGAACAAACCGTAGAGGGACGGAAAAAACCAATATATTTGTAATATACAGTGATCCTGATCGTACTTTTTCAGCATTTTGGGTGCGCTGACGTCAAATGACACACGACAGCGACCTAGGGTTGTCGACGTGTATAATATGATTGACGTTTAAAATTATGTAGGTAATTATTATGTTGGGTTAGGGCGCATAACGTCCCACTCGCAGAATGTCCCTTCGTCCCTTTCGCGAAATGTCCCTTTCCTAAATGTCCCTTACGCAAAATGACCCTTCTGCAAAAGGTCCCGTTCGCAAAACGTCCCTTCACATAAATAAAGTCCCGTTCGCAAAACGTCCCTTTCGCAAAATGACCCGTTCGCAAAACGTCCCTTTCGCAAAATGACCCGTTCGCAAAACGTTCCTTTCCATGAGAAGACTCTACTTAAACAAGCTTTTTCCAGACGGGACATTTTGCGAATGGGTCATTTCGCAGACGGGACGTTTTGCGATAGGGGCGTTATGCAATAGGGACGTTTTGCGAAAGGGGTGGGACCTTTTAAGAAAGGGACGTTTTGCGAATGGGGTATTTTACATAAGGGACCATTTGCAGAGAAGACGTTTTGCGAATGGGACGTAATTATGCTGGAGGGACGTTTTGCGAGTGGGACGTTATGCGCCTTAACCTTATGTTGTCGTTGAAAATGAAACACTATTTTTTTTACTTAATTCATTATTAGAATTGTGTATAACCTTTATTACTGTAACCCAAAATTCCTCAAATATTTTCGGAGGGTATGCTTATTTTCACACACAAAATCAACGCAACTGTTGCAAATGTGCAACTGACGGGACGTCAGTGAAGGAACAAAATGAATTCTATATTTATGCACTGCCATTACCTACGCATTATACTGTCTATGCTAATATATAGGGTTAGGGCACATATCGTCCCACTCGCAGAATGTCCCTTCGTCCCTTTCGCGAAATGTCCCTTTCCTAAATGTCCCTTACGCAAAATGACCCTTCTGCAAAAGGTCCCGTTCGCAAAACGTCCCTTCACATAAATAAAGTCCCGTTCGCAAAACGTCCCTTTCGCATAATGACCCGTTCGCAAAACGTTCCTTTCCATGAGAAGACTCTACTTAAACAAGCTTTTTCCAGACTGGACATTTTGCGAATGGGTCATATCGCAGACGGGACGTTTTGCGATAGGGGCGTTATGCAATAGGGACATTTTGCGAAAGGGGTGGGACCTTTTAAGAAAGGGACGTTTTGCGAATGGGGTATTTTACATAAGGGACCATTTGCAGAGAAGACGTTTTGCGAATGGGACGTAATTTTGCTGGGGGGACGTTTTGCGAGTGGGACGTTATGCGCCCTTACCATTTTTTTGACATATCTCGCATGGAAAAATCATCTCGAACTCACGAGAATTGGGTCCCTGTGCGGTTTTGTTAGCTAAGCAACGATACGTCATTGAGTTTTTGAAGACATTTTCAACAAAATCCTAATAAACCTAGGTACATAATTTATGCACATGATCGTTTTAACCTTAATACTTAAACAACAAGAAATGCAAGTCCAAAGTTGGTTTTAAGGGCTAGGTACGTTACTAACCGTTATTAATTAATATTATATTCAGTGATCGTATTTCTTCTAGCATTTTCGGTGCAGTGGTAAGTACTTACTATATATAGTTAGGGCGCATAACGTCCCACTCGCAAAACGTCCCTCCAGCAAAATTACGTCCCATTCGCAAAACGTCTTCTCTGCAAATGGTCCCTTATGTAAAATACCCCATTCGCAAAACGTACCTTTCTTAAAAGGTCCCACCCCTTTCGCAAAACGTCCCTATTGCATAACGCCCCTATCGCAAAACGTCCCGTCTGCGAAATGACCCATTCGCAAAATGTCCCGTCTGGAAAAATCTTGTTTAAGTAGAGTCTTCTCATGGAAAGGAACGTTTTGCGAACGGGTCATTTTGCGAAAGGGACGTTTTGCGAACGGGTCATTTTGCGAAAGGGACGTTTTGCGAACGGGACTTTATTTATGTGAAGGGACGTTTTGCGAACGGGACCTTTTGCAGAAGGGTCATTTTGCGTAAGGGACATTTAGGAAAGGGACATTTCGCGAAAGGGACGAAGGGACATTCTGCGAGTGGGACGTTATGCACCCTAACCTATGCGCCCTAACCATAATAACATTGAGATAGAAACAATTAATTAGTGTAGCAAAGTTTAGTTTTTTAAATAAATATAATTCAATTGATTGATTATTTGTTGTTGTTATTTATACAGAACGTAGTAAAAGAATAATTTGAATTAGTTTAAACTTAACCTAACTTACTTTTCTGTCACAAGGTCACTGTAAGGGATCATAGATGTAACCTAACCTAACCTACTTTTCTGACAGCCAGGGGTATTTTTTTGTAAGCCGGTGTTTTGTTTATGTATGACATGTATTATTACTGAATTTTAAATTTAGTCTTTTAAAACATTAGAGGATAAAATAATACGAATAAAAATAATACTAATTTGAAACTGGTTAATTACACTAGAACCACTCGCTAGTCCTCGTATGATTGATATGAATATCTTTTTCACTTTCCTCCCGTATAAGTAAAGCAAAGGTTTTTTTTACATTATGACATCGAGTGAGGTACCTCACTTGACCATTGGATCACTTGGTCTTTGAATAGGTCTTAAAATCATCACATCACATACGTTAATTATAAATTTTTAGATTAGGGGGAGGGAGGAAGGAAACCTGTCTCTGTGCCTCTTGCGGGAAATAATCTTAATACCTACTCGTAGTTTTCAAAAATTAGATTCTCAAAAGGAGATTCTTTCTCAATTCGTGGGTCGTTCTCAAAAAAGTGGGACCGCCACCTGTCAATAGGTCTCTCTTAGAACTTTTTTTTTACAAAGCGTCATCCATATAATTTAGTTATCAATTCATATTAAAAGACACTTTTTGAATAGAGGCCAAATGCTTAGATATAAAATTAAATTATATTAATAACCATAAAAACAATTTGTAACTACGTTTTGTCGCTCACCTGCAGTGTCCCAACGCGAGGCACTCATGTTTCAAGTTAATTAAAACGTAAAAATCACCAACGAAACGTAGTTTTAATACTATTTTTTACTTACACATACACTCAAGATTTAAAACTGTAGTGTTGAATAAGAATACTATACTTATATTTCGAATTATTTGAAATTTATTTTTGTCCACGACAGTTTTTGTCGCTCACCTGTCATGAGATAAACGCTACCTCTGTGGTTATACTATCTCGTCTTACCTGCATTACCCCGCATAATTCGAGACCTACAGTCACCAGCTAACACTGTTAGAAGTAACACGTCGTCAGCGAGCCGTTCTCAAAAATTATAAACAAAAAACTTACGCGAGCGGGAGTTTGTAATGGGTACGTAGTCGCTATTCTGTCTTCCATATTTTGATAATTGTTTGACTTATTGTATTGATATTAATTTATAGCACGTAAAACGTGGTTTATTTTAATGTGAATAAATATGCAGTTCATTTATCAAGTACTTAACTAGTATTGATGATATAACTGTCATTTTGTCCATCACCTGTATGTCGTTCACCTGTCTAAAAAAAACAGGTGAACGACGTTGACGGCAGGCGAACGACAATTATTTAAAAACGTATACTGTAAACCAAATATTTTTGTGGTGTTAATGTTTTTTACCCGACTGCACGAAGCAGGGTTGTTTTTCGAGCGTATGTATGTACGTATATATGTATGTAACACCCTGTAGCGTATACGGTTCACCAAATTTCAACATATGAGATGCCGTTACGCTCAAAAGGTAAATAAGATGTGTTATAATTTATAAATAATTTAGATAAGGAATAAAACGAATCAAGAATATTCAAATTAAGCACTTGTTGTTAGTTTCATGTAGTTTTTATTTAACAATTTACTTAACTGCACCCGTTGTCGTTAACCTGCTAACAGTTTCACTTTATTTGTACGTATTTGTTGCCAACCTGCCCCTATTATCGATAACCTGGTTACAAATGGTCATTCACCTGCCTACCGCATAATTCAAATACCTGTATCTTCTAAAATAATAAAATAAATCACTTCCCTCCATGTAATATCGACCACACGATTTGATTTCTAGCGGTCTTAATAAAAAAAAACAGCAAAACCGGATTTTTTTTAAAAAATTCAAAATTAATTCAGCGGTGCCAACTTTTTGAGAACGACCCTCGTATTTTTTTTACAAACACTAATCACTATGTATTTGTATAATTTCTTCGCATTGTCAGAGAAGAGTATTATACATATGTTTATGCCTCGGCGGAAACGGGCTTGGCTGGTTTGTATTTGTGTAGGCTTCGCTAACCACCTCGTCAGGCCATCCCCTACTTTCCGGGCCTCGGCAATAATGTACCATTGTAACTTTGATTAACTACGCCAACTTTTGATATAATTATAATATACCACCTTGGTTTAATCTTGGTATTTTCTTTTCTTCGTACTGATAGTAGGGGAGCCCACAACACTATTCATAGATTGATGAGACTACCAGATGATATAATATATAATTAGTCACGTCATGAATGGGGGAAAACACGAAATGGCAATGCTCCAATGCAAAAAACCTGGCAAAGCTTTTTTTTATTTATAAGTCCGATGTCTAAAGACTCCTAAGTTTCGTTTGTTCCTCGGAACAGGGGTAGGACTATACGAAAATGCGGTGCTGCTATATAGGCCTCTGATTGGCCTAATCAGTGGCAGCAGCATAGCAGCTTCAAAAACCAAAGCTCATCTGAAAGATCATCAATTTCTGTGTAAGAAAAACCAACGGTGCATTTTCCAAACAGTGGAGAAAGTGGTTGCTGCAGTGATTGAATGTCGCCCTCCGCGCAGCCAGGTTTTTTGCATTGCAGCATCGCCATTTCGTGTTCCGCCATTAATGACGAGACTAAGTGGCTATTTATGTATAAGTACAGGGTGGAAAAAAAGAAACGCCACATGGATGACAACTACCTGAAATATTGGAAATAGCAAGTTCTACGCAAAGGACACAAAAAAGAAAAAAAACTTTATTTTTGAAAACTAACAATACTGCATTAAGTATATGATTTTTGATAAAAAATCTCTTCCTTAACCGGGAATCGAACTGGTCGAATATGACAAAATAAAGTCGTGTTTTATGATACAGATCGAAAGAGTCATTGATATCTAGTGATCATTTATATCTACAACACATAGTACCTACACCTTTAAATTAAATAAAGACCGTAAAAAACCCTTCTTTATTATATTGTCATATTCGACCAGTTCGATTCCCGGTTAAGGCAGGCAAATTTTTGAAAACTCCATGAATGCAGTAATGATTGTTTTCAAAAATAAAAGTAAGTCTCCTTTGCGTAGAATTTGCTATTTCCAACATTTAAGGTAGTTGGCGTCCATGTGGCGGCGTTCGTTATTTCCACCTTGTATAAATATCATCTGTTAGTTTTATCGAACTAGGTCTTAGACTAAATCAAATTTGTAGAAAGTAAAACGAAAAATGTAGTGTTAGAATTACAAACGATAGGTATTGATTTACGTACCTATTGTATATGTAGATATAATGAATGTATGATACCTATATACCTAGGTACGGTCTTAGTTTATTTTGTAATAATATGAACTAATTAAACCGACGACGTGCTTCTACCCCGGCCCACGCGGCGAGCAATATGGGACGCAGCACATAGCGCTACAGTTTCACTCTTATGCCGTCGGAGCCTTTGGCGGGAATAGAGTTACCCCCATATTCATAAACGCATTATAAACCTGTTTTAGTTAAAGTATGCGTTGTCTCTTTCTGTCAAATGAAGATGTCACAATCACACATATGGATAAAGCATATTTCAAGCACACCTTAGTTATTGTGCGTTTTTGAATAAGAGACTCAGGGATTTTCAGTAAGCGTTGGCAGAAACAAAAAAGCTGTAAATATGATTATATAATTGGATTTGATCAAAATAAAGCCTAGAATATTTTAACAAGGATTTATTATTTACAGCAGCGCCTTAAATTAGTTGCTTGGAAATTATGAATTAATTTAAAATATGTTAATATTTAGCAACTTGGGCACAACACTTTACCCGCCTACATTCCTACGTTATTGAGTACTTATATCTAGTTTTGAAATAATGAATTAAGTATAGTTTTTTTTAGCAAAAGGATTAAAGGAGCATTTACACACACACACACACCTATACCTACAGACGTTAGACATGGAGAAAAATCATAATCTTTTCTTGGGCAGTCGAGTAAAAAGCAAACCAGAAAATTAAGATAATGCATCAAAGTTTATCCAAATACGGGGTTTTGTTTTGATTTCGGTTTATTAAAATGAATTGGGCACGGTTTAGAGGGGATCGCGCGGCTTATCGCGCGTCGCCGCCTTCCGTCACCCGGCGGGGGGCTGCGAGCCACTCGATCTATTTTAGAAGACTATGTAACAGTGCGTACTATCCGTACACTTGTTTTTTCGGCAGATCGATAAAAGCGACTTAAGCGTTGTTAGCTTGTTATTACGAGGGGTGCACTGAAAGTTTCGGGATTCATATGTACTTACAAACATTTTTTTGACACATATACCTTTTTATAATCTCTTAAGTTTCATTATCTTAACACACTGGCCACATAGAAAAAAAAAACGATGGTTCGGTTTCAATTGTTTTTTGTAGTCGTCGAGTCGCTGCTCAAAATGGAATAGTGCCGTGAAAATTTAAGAGTTATGATTTACTAGTTTCTGCCCGCGACTTTGTCCGCGTAAAATTAGTAATTTTGCCATCCCACGGGAACACTGATTTATTTCGGGATTCAAGGTAGCCTATATGCAGTGTATAGGGTGACGGCACCAATGATGGACACTTTTAGCTGACCGACACCAGTAATGGACACTTCACTCTTAATTCAAATTACATACGGTCCTAAATCGATTGTTGCAAAACAAATGAATAACCCTAGCTTATCTTCTGTACAATAAGAATCAAGTGTCCATCATTGGTCCTTTCCATTACTGGTTCCGTTACCCTAAGCAATCTCTATTCTAAATGATATCCAACCAAATTCGTCCATCCGTTTTAGCGAAGAAGTAACAAACTCACGCACGCATAACCTTTCGCATTGATATTATATGTAGGATAGGATGTAAATAGGTACATCCAGCACACACAATCGCTCCGGCCGAAATCATAGTCGATAAAAATACCCTCGGTGCGTGAGTCCGACTCGCACTTGACCGGTTTTCAGTATTTGACGCTTGCGTATTTAACCGTTATAACGATACAACAAAAAAAATAGTTCGCAAGTCTTTTTAATCTTAATTTTGTATAGAATAATACAAACTGACAATATCCCAAACAAAGCAAGTAGGACGAAGTTCTTCGATCAATGAGCGCGAGCGGGGTTTGCCACTCCTATTTTACACCCCCGGCGTCCGCGACACGCTGCCAAGAACTTTGTCGCTGTATATTATACCTACTTTCATGTATAAACTAAAGTCGCACAATTTAACACTGAACAAATTTTACGATTTAGATGTTAATGCGTAATGTATATTATAGTAGATGTAAGTGCCCAATTAGTTTTTAATTCTAAAGTTGAATAGGTAATAAAGAAAAGTTAGGGTATTTAATGTTTAATTTTCGGTACTGGGTGGTCAAGAAATAACTTAACCTTACTAAGCCTATTCGGATTCTGGATGCTCAAAAAAAAAACTTTACCCTAACCCAACCAACTGTACTTACTCCCAGTACATTATAGCTATTATCATAGCTCATAGCTATTAGTTTATTTAACTTCGATACATACCTCTATCCCCCATTTCAACTACTTAGGAATATTTTTTCAAAATCGCCAATAGTATTTTTTTTTATAACACCAATTTTAACGTTTCTAACTACAAAAATGACGAACTCTGATATAAAATTCTACATCCCCCTTTTATCGCTTAGGAGTAGTTTTTCCAAAATCGCTGTAAGCTATAAATTTTTATTAGTATACTTATACCAATTTTCACGTATCTCTAACTTCACAAAATAAATGCGTCTTTGTAGGCGGTATTTTGTTTTTTAAAACATTTATTTTATTTTTGACTTTTAGAGATCATAATAAGCTTATGTTTCTAGTCCCACTTCTTAGTTGATATGAAACTTTAAGACATTTCACGATCGCCGCCAGCAACGCCGCGGGGAAGTCATAGTCATATTTAAACAATTAAATGTCCTTCGTTGTAGTCGCTCAACTATCTTAATCGAGATATCTTATCACTACCCTTGAAAAAAGTATCGTTGAGGAGTTCCGGTGGCCATCTGTGGTCTTCATCATCAGTGCCATTTCACCAAATAATACTTTCTGAATGCAAATGCTAGATTTGTTACTAAAAATACTAAAATCGCTATAAGTTTGCCTACAATATTTGAAGAGTACCCCTAAATTCCTCACTGATCCCCTTAAAAATTTACCCTTTAGGGTTAATAATATGAGCAGTATTAGTAGGACACTCGTATTAGTAGGATTAGTGGATAATAGCTTCTAGTCTTCGTCCGCTTAGATTTCGATTATAGTTATTCCCTCGGGAACTTTTAAATTTTCCGGGATGAAAAGTAGCCTATGTGTTAATCCAGGGTATAAGCTATCTCCATTTCAAATTTCATCCAAATCCGTCCAGCTGTTGCAGCGTGAAGAGGTAACAAACACACACACACACACACACACACACACACACACACACACACACACAAACTTTCGCATTTATAATATTAGTAGGATTACGACTTGAAAAGTGGATTAACACAAAAACAATGTGGAGACCGGATGATTGCCAAAAATATTGTCAAACCTAATAAGCTGTCGTATATGTCAGGGAACCGGAGTTAGCATAGATTATTTAACAGAGAGGCCAACCTACCAATTTAATAATTGTCAACTTTAATGGTTTTTCTGGTTTTCTTCCACAAAGGTTCAATACTATGATGTCATTAATTCATTATGCTTAAGTGGCTTCAAAATGCGTCAAGAAGGATTTTTTTTTATGTTGTCAATTTCAAATCTTCTTATCGATAGGTACTCTACAAATTGTTTCGTGTTTTTTCCAAAAAACTATGTTTTCTAACTCAGAATATTACGACTCCAAAACTCGACTTGTAATATCCATCTAATCGAATTCTGTACATTATGTTAGTATGTCTCTTGATCGTTTCACGAATTAGGTAAAAATGTACATAAACATTCTGCGTAGTTTACTCTTTAATTTTACTGAAATAGGGTTTGCACATCAATGAAAACGATAATGTTTTTTTTTTTGCCGGTAAGTCATTCGGTGATAGTACGGTTCGCAAATATTGTAAATGGACTTGTTACAAGGCACCATTTAACCCCCTTTCGGCTTTACGGGTATTTTTGTAACACCTTGTATATTCAAGGGAGGAAGCTCAAATGCAGTTTTTAGCATTGTATCAGGTGACGAGTGTTGGATATATGCA
The DNA here is from genome assembly GCA_948252455.1 of Acleris cristana. Taxonomy (NCBI): domain Eukaryota; kingdom Metazoa; phylum Arthropoda; class Insecta; order Lepidoptera; family Tortricidae; genus Acleris; species Acleris cristana. The sequence goes on along the minus strand of OX411772.1, from coordinate 14,968,493 downwards.
TATGAGCATGAAAATAAAAACCAATCTCCAGTATGGGTCTACGAAGATGAACTCAAGCCGACAAAAGTTATTCGTTCTCGCAACACGGCCAAAAAGGTGGTGGCTGCGTTTGTCTCCAAATCGGGTCACGTGGCTACTATTCCTCTTGAAGATCGTAGAACGGTCAGTGCCGATTGGCACACCACTATTTGTTTGCCGATTATCATAGCTGAACTCCGAAAAAAAAGCCCTAGTCGCCGCATCATCCTTCACCACGTCAATGCCATCCCTCACACCGCTCGGGCAACAACTGAGTATCTGAACGGTGAAAAAGTCGAATTACTGGACCATACTCCATACAGCCCCGACTTAAGCCCCAATGACTTTTTCACATTCCCCAGAATTAAGGATAAGTTGCGTGGTCAGTGGCTTCAGACGACGGAAGCAGCAGTGGGGGCTTTTAAAATGGCCATTTTGTCGACCCCATTTCAGACTTCAATAAGTGCTTTAACAACTGGTTTGAACGCATGCAAAAGTGCATAAAATATAAAGGAGAATACTTTGAAAAACAATAAAAATACATTTATTCAATTTAACTGCATATTTTTTTCTATTCCCGAAACTTTCAGTGTGACCCTCGTATATTCGGTACAAAGATTTCTTCATTGAATGCTCCTCTTAAGTGGAGAATAATTGCATGGAGCCGTTTCGCGCGAAAGTTACACCCACCCGACACCCGTTTAGTCAGTCTATAAGTATAACTACATATATTTGGAACTGTGGTGGAGTAAACGTTTACAAGCACTATCTATGGCTAACATTTATATTTCGAAACATTAATCAACATTTTCAATTTCCTATGTGTTCTTATCGATCGAGATCCGGAAGTACGGGTAGATAAGTTTCGGCGCCACCGAAAGGGTCGGCACTTTTTTGACCGAAACTGGACCCTCAGCCGAAACAGGTTTTTTATGTCGAAACCGGCCAATACCGAAACCGAAACTGCTATCGGACATTACATATAACATAAACATTAATAAAATTATGAAACAAATAATAACAAACATGAAATAAAACATAACTTATATTATAAATAACGTATTCCTTCTACAGAGTTCTCTTAGGCGAGCTTTCCGTAACAGCATGCTTAGCTTGCGTACTGTCCCTTGAAGAATTGGAGAGCTCCAGGGCCGGCTTAACCATGTCGGGGCCACTAAGCAATGCTATTCTAACATCCTAAAACACATTTATTTGCGATTCCTAGTTGCCTACACTGCTTTATGGATAATCCAGCCTTGGGTGCTGCACACGAAGAAGTCAACTATGTAGTTTCTCGACGGAATAGACTCGTTTGGTGTAATTTCCGAAAGGATCGGCCGAGTTGAGCCTTAAATATGCTTGAGCTAATACTATATTTTAGTGAAATCTAGGTACCTACAAATACATGTCGTATCATCTTTAGGTACAGAAAAATAATTAATTGGGAAACCGATTTTAATTTGGATAGTGAATGGATTAATGGGCGATAAATCGATTTCACGTTTAGCAAGGAATCAATCATGATGAGTTCAGCTTCAGCGAACCTACTAGTCGTTTAACTGTCATTCGTTTCGCGTGAACACAACGTATAAAGAGAGAGAGAGAGAGAGAGAGAGGATGGGAGAGACAGAGAGATATTTAAGAGTTGAGCAAGTCTTAAATGAATAATAGTAATAAATACACAAATAAAAGTTTTTTTTTTGTGTCGAGTTTTCTATTTTTGGGCCTGGCAACAGTATCTTTATGTATTAAACGGAATTGACCTTTAAAACCTTGACCTTTTTTAACACATGTCATAGTATAGATATTTAACTAGTACCTGGAAAAATTAAACCTATTTAGCTAGATCGATTTATCGCCCCCAAAACCCCCTGCATACTAAATTTCATGAAAATCGTTGGAGCCATTTCCGAGATTCAGATTATATGTATCTATTGCTCGTAAAGGTATTAGATACCGCGCACTAAGGCCAATGACGATATAAGCAAAAACCAGGCAGAGCATACAAAACACTATCTCGAAAAACAATAACTATGAACTAGTTAGTTGTGAATGTTTTCATTTTCGTTATAAGGTGCTTCCATTTAAGACAAAAAAACCGGTCAAGTGCGAGTCGGACTCGCGCACCGAGGGTTCCGTATGTAAGATAATATGGTTAGAAAACGCAATAGTATTTTCTTCATTTTGTTATGTACTTTATTATCTATGCAACAAGGTCCATTTTGACTAGCCTAAATTTCAACACAAATTTTTAACCCTCTGCGACTGACGAAACGTCTATCAGACACCGCCAAAAAAAAACTCCGTTTAGCGTGTTATAGCTCTGTATCGCTCAGTACCTTCTCGACTCGCGGAATTATACTCGTAAGTTAACCTAATTAAAAAAAAAACCTTTTTTTACAAAGACCTTAAATTTACTATACAACTTAAAATAATATAAATTCGAAAATTAGAGCAAATTTCGCCCTTTTTACGTCATATTAAACCAGTTTAAGCTGACCTCACATTTTATGGGAAATCAGCGTACAGGGAGATCAAATTATACTGGATATTAAGTTTTTTCGTTAAAAATAGCTTGTTTTTCAACTTTTTATAAATATTGATATTTCTAGCTTCAATGTGTTGAGTTTTGATCTTATATTTAGCGTCAAATAATATTGTCCACCTAGATCGGGCTCTTGTCGCACTGTACGCCGTTCCTTGCATAAATACCCTGTTTTTTGTGATTTGATTTAAAATGTACAGATTTCAGTTTTTTTCCTATACTTGCAGTAAAAGACGGTGTTACTTGCCAAATTTCATAGTTCTAGGTCAACGGAAAATACCCTATACATTTTGATTCCATCGAGAGTGTCGAAATACACGTTTTTGTGACATAAACGGCCGTATCTTTTTTTTAAGGTAAATGTAGAAGTTTGATTTTTTCCCAGTTTCAAGGGACTGTAGATTTGAATATATGGTTTAAATTTCAACTTGATACCTCCACGCGTTCCTGAGATAAAGGGTCTTGACAGACGGACAGACGGACGGACGGACGGACGGACGGACGGACGGACAACAAAGTGATCTTATAAGGGTTCCGTTTTTCCCTTTTGAGGTACGGAACCCTAAAAAACGTGTCTAGAAGAAGGCAAACGGGCGCACAGACCACCTGGTAAGTGAGATCCGTGACCCTACAGACATGTGTATGCTGAAGACTACACTACCTTGACGCAATCCTTACACCGCAAATGCATTGCACCGGTTGTCTTATCCCCACACCGGAACACAACAATGCGAACACTGATGCTTGGCGGTAATTAAAGGATAAGGTACTTTTAGTTTAAAAAACCGGTCAAGTGCGAGTCGGACTCGCGCACCGAGGGTTCCGTATTGAAGATAATATGCTTGGTAACCGCAAAAGAAAATACTCATTTTGTTATAAGCTTTATTTTCCAGGTAATAAGGCCGATTTTGACTAGCCTAAATTTTAATACAGATTTTCTTAGTTTTTTTGTTATTTCTCAAAAACTGTAAATAATGAACACTTTATTTTATTTTTCCCAGAAAATATAAATAATTATCTATACGTTAGGATTTTTTTCAGAATTTTTGTTTAATAAACTTCGGAGATAAGGGGGGGGAACGGTCATTTTTTGTACATTTTTGGCTATAAATCAAAAAGCACACCACAGAAATTTTTCAAAAAAATAGTTTTTAAATGTGCAGATTAAGACCTTTCATATGACACCCCATTTGCTATAGTCGAACCACTTTCATTTTTGAACCCCCCATTCTAGACCCCTTTTCAATTATTAATAAAATTAATTTCATATTTTTTTTACTACAAATAGATGCGGGCAAGCAAGTTGTACAACTATGCCAAATTTCAAGTTGATAGCATTTGTAGTTGCTGAGAAAACCTGCTGTGACATACAGACAGATAGATAGACAGACAGACAACGAAGTCTCACCATAAGGGTTCCTTTTGTACCATTTTGGTACAAAATAACGCGATAATTTCGTGAAACACGATTAATGATTACGAATATGAATCTATTTATATATATTAAAGATAATTTTATTTTATTAGGCATGGTCCAAATAGTTTTCAGGTTTATATCTGTTGGCTAAATATGCAATCATTTGTGTCACTACAAAAAACTAACAAGTCTAACAACCTCAATGATTAAAGAAACAACCAAGAACAAATTTGTCAGAAACTTTGTTACATATTTGCTAAATATTGTAACGTCGTTATTTTCCTCGCATTCAAAGTGAGAAGTAGAGTGTTTAACGCGAGGCTAAACAACCATAATGACACTCGAACTATAGCCACTCTCGCTCGCTGGCTCGCTCGCCTGGCTAAACATCTCGTGTCATTATGGCTTGTTTTAGTCTCTTGTTGAACAATCTACTATTTCACTTCTCATGCTCTTAAAATGTTTCTTTAGTCTCTTGCACATCGGGACTAAAACTCCTTATTAATCTCTAAGGATTAAGGTAATTTTTTTTATTTACTTTTGTAACCCCTAATTTTTTTTTCCCGGTACTTTATTTTCCTGGTATCACGTTGCAAGTATCTTTTCTGCACTGTATTTTTAATGTAATTGTATATTGGTCTATAGGATTGAGTGTCTTTTAATAATTGATTAAGCGGCGGCGGGCGGGAAGAAAAATCACTATAATTTGGACACACTTCACTAAGTTCACTTGCAAGAATTAATCTATCAAGAAGAAACTTTTGACAGTTGAATGTGTTGTGCTCAACGGTTGCCTCATTAACTCCACAGAAAGTGCATTCATTGCTTTGGATTATTCCAAGTCTTGCGAGGTGTGATGGCGCAGTATTGTGTCCATAACGAAGTTGAGTAATGGTGGTGATCAACCAATCACGGTGTATGTGAATGGAGGATTATCGCCATTTTCAGTGACTGTGTGTGGACCATTTTTAGGCTGTGGAAATAACCTCAAAATTACAACTGTTTTCAAAAATATTAAAAAAAAAACGATTTAATTTCGTGAAACATGATTAATGATTACGAATATTAATCTATTTAAATATATTAAGGATAATCTTGTTTTTTTAGGCATGGTTCAAATAGTTTTCAAGTTTGTATCTGTTGGCTAAATGTGCAAGCATTTGTGTTACTATGTAAAGTATAACTTTACAAAAACCTAACAAGTCTAACAACCGCGAAACAATTTTTTTGACAGAAACTTTGTTACATATTTGCTAAGTAAGTATTATAATTTTGTATAGAACGTCGTTTTTTTCCTTGCATTCACAGTGAAAAGTAGAGTGTTTAACGCGAGACTAAACAACCATAATGACACTCGAACTATAGGCACTCTCGCTGGCTGGCTCGCTCGCGTGGCTAAACATCTCGTGTCATTATGGCTTGTTTTAGGCTCTTGTTGAACAAACTACTATTATAAATAATTGAAAAGGGGTCTACAATGGGGGTTGAAAAATTAAAGTCGTTTGATTATAGCAAATGGGGTGTCATATGAAAAGGCTTAATCTGCACATTTCAAAACTATTTATACTTTTTTATTTTTTGTTAATTACTTCTTGATTTATAGATAGCCAAAAATGTACAAAAAATGATCGTTCCCCCATTATCTCCCAAGTTTAATAATCAACAAATCTAAAAAAATCCTGACGTATAGATTAGTATTTTTCACAATCATGTTATAATAGAGAGCTTTTTAGTCGAGTACCGTGTTTAGGCCACGAAGCTTGCTGAGTGGCATAAGTAGGTAAGGTACGAGATTAAAAAGCTTGATTATGACACTATTGTGAACAATACTTTTTGTACGAGTTCATTAAAATTAATAATTTAAGTCATTAATAACAGTATATGTATAAGACAACTAAATATCGTAAGTACTATCACACCACCGGCGTCCGTAATGTTGCAGTACTGTGCTGTGATTGGCTAAATACTGCCCAATCACAAAGCGTAGTTTTTAATATTTTTTTATGCCCTGGATACAGCAGCAAGTTTAAGTAGATTTTTGACAGATGACGCGACGCTGCTATATACGTTCCGAAACGCCATAGATTGGCAATTTTGTATCGGATCGAGTCTCCTTAAACAAGGACACATATGAAATACGAAGTTCCATTTTCAAATTTTTTTCGGTTGTCTAGAGCGTATCGAAAAAGTTATTTCGGTTGTTTCGGAAGTAACATAGACTATGCAACGATGAAAAGAGTGACGTTGCAGTATTCTCTATGAAATCTTAATATACAGATTATAATCGACGAGTACATAAAATTACTTATATTTTATGGGAAAAATAAAATGAAGTGTTAATTATTTACAGTTTTTGAGTAATAACAAAAAACTTGGAAATCTGTATTAAAATTTAGGCTAGTCAAAATGGACCTTATTGCATAGAAAATAAAGTTCATAACAAAATGAGTATTTTCTTTTGCGATTACCAAGCATATTATCTTAAATACGGAACCCTCGGTGCGCGAGTCCGACTAGCACTTGACCCCTTTTTTTTCATAGGGCATTGTTGAAAAGCGGGAAGCGTCGGTTACTGCCTAACTTTGCTGTTACATATGTTTACATATAACTGTGACATTTTCTATCATACCAACTCAAAAACCGTCTTGTAAATGTTGTTGTGGATATGTGTCCCAAATTTACACGCGTTTTACTTTATGTACGGACTAAATATACAATATGAACTTTACTTATTTAACTATAGATATATTATATCATTTACTCCACCCTTAGTCCGCTTGAAGTGCGGCCTAACCTTTATTCTATTTTTATTTGTTTACCGCGGTCAGTTTTGCACCCCGCGGCCCCGCCAGACGATATAAAAGAGGGGTTTGAAAGAAAAACGACAGTCCGTACTCGAAATTAAACGCAACATCTTCGCGCTGACAATTGTTTCTCCTTACACCATGATATGTATTCTCTCGAAAAATTTCGGTTTTATAACTGTATTGTTAATATTAAAACTGAGTTACGGTGTACAAAGTTTAAAAAAAGTATCAAATACAAGTTTACCTGTGAAAGGCGATGTGATTGTGTACCTGAACTCTCTGGAGCGGGCAGTAGAGTTTTGCAAAACTCAAACAACTGATATAGATTTAAATTTGGGTTTCGGAATATTCCTTGTAAATGGTAATTGGATTTATTTAAAAAAAAAACTTGATCATTGTGGATATTTATACGAAATGCTCAGTTTATTTTTGCATTGCGATTGAAGGATAGTGTGATCTGAAGGTGTAGGTTTTAAATGTAGTAAAACCCAGTGAAAAAATTGTTTTTCAGTCAATTTAAAAAATATTATTTTAAAGAAAAAATCGACTGTGCCTGCGTCGCTGCAAGTGAACTTAACTCGGATCGAGCGCGCAAGCAGTGCCTTATTAGAGTTCTTCCAAGACATGGTTACCAAAGACCAAGACCCGAAGGAGGCTGTCGCGAAGAAAAGTGAGCATCACTGGTTTATTTTACTAGCTCATAACTGTTTATTTGAGCATGGTTTTCTAATGAATCGGCGAAGATTATATCACTTCCGAAGTATCACTTCCGAAACAGTTTATAAATACCATATTTTCACTTCGGCCAGTGATCATTTGGCATAAGAACTTTTTGCACTTTCATTTTTAACTGAATGTTTTGGCAAACTGTTGTTTAACAAATCATTACTTATTGCAAAAAAAATAATGCTATTTATCTTTTCGTCGAATGAGTCGAATGGCATAACATACTTTTTCCGAAATACGGAATGACATAAATATTTCTATTAAGTAGGAAATAAGATACAAATTTAAGACCAACTATAAACTTTTAATTTAAGACACGGTCGACGGAACTCCGCTTCGCGGAGCTCCTATTTTGTGTAGATGAAATGCGCATTGACACAACCCTAACCTAAATTAGCAACTTGTTTCTGTTGTGGTCACAGTTCTAACCTAACCTACCCTAGAATTTGTAAAGTATGGACTAAATTATGAGTAGTATGCAAAATATTGATTTTAACAAATATGTTTTCGCGTTAGATTATTGCTTTTGCTATTATAGCTATAGTAAAATGTTTGCTAAACATCTATTGCCAAAAATAAACTTGGTATGTAATATTTTGCCAAATGATAATTGTACCAAATGAAAAATGCAAAATAAAAATGTGCTAAAGATGAACGCCTTTGTACAATATGTATTGTTACTAAACTAATGTACAAAGGCGAAGTCATCCCTAAATGGGATCCCTTCCAGCTAACTCTGAAGTAGATGAGTAAGGACTATGCATGGGGTTGGACACATACAAAATGTGATTTGTCAAATAAAAGTACTGCGATAAGTTAGTCGGGAAATTATATAGGACGAAATATATTTCGGGAAACGGCAGTACACTATCGTGATATTAGCTTTTAGACCATATAGTATAATATAGCTTTGACATCGGGTTTACATCGTATACTTCCGGTCGTTGTAACAACTGGACCTGGTTTAATAGACTAGCAAGGTTTGAACTAACGTAACGTAAATTTAATTCAAAACTTGTAAAAGCAGAACTCGTTTCGCCCGCCCCAAACATTTTATACTTAACTATATCCATCTCCGAGGGATATTAAACTTAATAGAAATGTAACTTCACTTACTAGTCTCATACATATTTATAGTTTCACTTTGTCTTTCTGTCTGTCTACCTGTCTGTCTATCTGATGGCTGGCTATCTATCATAGTATGTTACAGTCACTTTTTCTTAGTCTCAAAGCAAGAATTTCTTCTTCTTCCATAGACAATGGTGGTCACATAATTAGGGACGCTTGCATTTATCCCATACAATTGCCTACTAGGGTAAACGTACCAGTGAATGAACCCTTAAGGAGATTTTCGTCTTTAAATATTGTTTTTTTTATAAAATTAAAGCAGTTACCGACAAATATTATTTTTCACAACACTGCTCGGAAATTGCGCCATAGATGGTCTTGTTTGGGGTCACAAAACGTCACTTATAAGGACACACCAAGAATGTTTTTGGCGGCATGTTTGCTGATTGGTCGAGAATATTGTTTAAGAACCAATGAAAATCAATCAATCAATTTTTGTGTCCTAGCTCCTTAAAATGAAAAATTGAAATCGACCAATCAGAACACACCATTTTGTGTCGTAAAATATTAGGTGTATTTTTGCTAAAAGGTACACAGACTAAAAACTATGCCACTGCTTTTTTTTTAAATGTAATTCAAACTTGGCCCCTAATCTCGAACCACTAGAGATGAAATTACATGGGAGATATGGCGAAACAAATACAATTTAATTTATTCGAATGTTAGTTTATTAATCTCGAGTGCCACGAGAATAGGAGTCCAGAGTAAAAAAAAAAGTTATCTATGGTAAAATTGGCGGTGATACAGCTTCTATACTACCTTTGAAAAACCGACGCCAATTGACTAACACTATTGAGTTTTGAATATGATTTTTTATTTTATTTCCTCTCAATAGTTGTGAAAAGCACTATGTCTGCCTCGGTAGAAAGTGTAATTTATGGACTCGTACACTAGAGGGCCTCAACTACGTTTCGGCCCTCTATATGACTTGTCCAAAAATCGCGTTCTTTCTATCCTCTGCAACAATGTACTAGTCCTTATCAATCAAGAAAGTGTTCTAGTTTGCTTATATAACGTTTGTTTTATAATGATATTGCCAAATTTCAAGTTATAGCTATTTTAGCCGAAAACGACCCAAAACACCACTGAATAAACATAAAAACACCAGTAAATGAATAAATGAAACCAGTGAATGAACTATGTTTAATAGTTTACTATGATTTTTTCTTCTTTTTAATTTAAAAAAAAAAAAAATTTTACTACTTAGTATTCATTGACGTGCCACTTTCCCGCCTGAAAACGCTATAGGTATAATAGTTTCTCGTAAAATAACGATCGTTCATTAACTGGCTCTTAAATTTTATGCGAAACCAATGAATGAACAAGTCGTATTGATGGTAGTTCATTTACTGGACATTATAAACGATCATTTTTAGCATTTATGAGTTTGTTCGAATACTGGCCATATGACGGACAATCAATTAACAGCTATGTTTCTGAAAAATAAACATTAATACAACAACGAAAACGCACAATATTGTAAAATAAGTAATTCACATGGTTCTAGTGAATGAACACCGCGGTTCATTCATTGGTTTTAGCGGTTACTGTGATCCAGTTATAAAACACTTGCTTAAAATGGCAATTTGAAAGAAAACACATGTTATGGTCCGTAAATAGAAAAAACATATCCTTAAGACTTGAAATAAACACATACTACGGGTCGTTGTTGTTTGGAATAAGTACAGTATCACATCAAACACAAGGTAAATTACCATCCGCTAACTAGGTACTGCCCCATACAACGAAAACATGTCTGCAATACGTCCACTTTGTGTATCCGTTATTTTGCAACTAATGCACCTGAGTTGAATTCAATGTTACCATGATGTAACTAGTAATGGTGCTAATCCAAAAAAAAAAATGTTGTGTAAAAAATTACAGAATTCTTATTTTGCGAAAATATGCTGACTTTGTTCATTCACTAGCACTGTTCATTCACTGGTACGTTTAAGTATGACTTTTCAATTTTGACCACCAATTAAAAAGTCCTTGACCAATTTTATTGCTAATTACGGTTTACTTTAGATCATCAACTAACGTTTGAACTGATGTATAGTGAAATAATGTTAAAAACGGATCTCATATTTTGTAGGGATTTAAAAACTTAGTGCTAACGCGTCGATACAAAATTTTACAACATTGTATAAACGCCAAACTTTAATTTTTTGAAATCCTCTCAAAATGGAAGATTCGTGTTCAACATAGATAAATTACACATACATTTAAACTTTAGTTTATTAGTAAGTTTAGTAGTGTAACTAAAAATACAGTGGGTTAAGTACTATTTGATTGGTTGTCAAAATTTAAAAGTCATATTTGTAGGCAATTGTATGGGAAAAAAACAAGTGTCCCTAATTTTTATGTGACCACCACTGTATGTGTAAAAATCAGCTGCTGTGTGTTAATCTCTAAAAATTGATAATGGCTCGACAGATTTGAACGATTATTCGAGCATACAGATGCGCGGGATCTTTAAACCTAGCTGTTTGTGACCGGCGTCGCCGGGTGTTTTTCTTATACAAACTTTGTCCTGATTTACCAACACAAAAAAAACTTTTAGGTAGAGCAATTAGCGACTTTTTTTGCGACTCTAACGCATGAAAGTTGATTTATATGTCATACTGGAGGACGCCCGCGACTTCGTACGCGTAGAATTAGTTTCCCTCTACTCCCCCCATTTCTTCCCATTGGGGACCCCCAATGTAAATATTATTTTGTAAGAAAAAACAATTGTAAGAAGTAGTTATTTTATTACCTATACTTTATTGATTTTTGTTTGAGCACGGAGAAGGCAACGAGAACGTGACTAGTTGATGGTAAATGGCGTCGAGACAGCAACCCCTAAAGTTAGGGATCCCTTGCTTCCAAGCTAGTACAATGTTTTTCTGCCACACTCAGAGACATCAATTAAATTTAATGCTTGTTTAGTGACGTGTTGTCTTATTCTATTGCCGTAGCAAAGAAAGTGATAGCAGCAACTTTAATCTTATATATTATACTAGACGACGCCCGCGACTTCGTACGCATAAGTCAGTAAGTCAGGTTTGCCTTTTATATATATAGACTAGAGGACGCCCGCGACTTCGTACGCGTAGAATTAGTTTCCCGCTACTCCCCCCATTTCTTCCCGTTGGGGGTCGATTTTCGGAAAATCCTTTCTTAGTGCTCACTTACATCATGAAAGGAACCCCTGTACCAAATTTCAAGTTTCTAGGTACAGTAGTTTCGGCTGTGCGTTGATATGTCAGTCAGTCAGTTTAGCCTTTTATATATATAGATATAGATATTCACCCTGACCCTTCCTCTCTGTATTATTCATACAGTAGCATATAAGTTATCTATTGTACAATCGATTGATACTGGATAGAAACAATTATTTAAAATAATCGTTAAAATAAGTCGTATTTAATATTGGTGACAACCCTAATGGACCTATCCACGTACCTCATGTGATGTGTCATGTGTAGTCCGATGTTCGTGTCGTTGGCGACGCGGTCAAAAGCACGTACAATCATCCGACTATCTGTTGGACGTGCTGGAGGATATCCCTACCTGTATTGTCTAGTTGATAATAATGAATTGAGATAAACGGCGTGTTTAGGAGTGTGACATATGTAAGAGTGACGTTCTTACTTCTCTTTTTCTTCTTTTAAATAAATCTGTTTTAGGACACACCGTGGCTCCATTGAAAAATGACTAAGGTCTTCCAAGGTTCAAGAGAAATACGATATTCGTCGAGCATAAGACTTGTGTCCGTTTTTACTAGGACGACTTTAATTAATTTCAATTATTAATAGACGACATTAATTATCGTAATAACTATCGCGAAATAGGTTGCAAAATATAAAAATACTATCGGTGTACCTCTTTAAGCCATCGGTCAAAAACTTTAAAAGATTGTTGTTTACTAGTGAGGTTAAGGTCAGGTCATTGAACGTGTACGCTGTTAGGGTTGAAACAACATTTTTTTTAACCGACTTCAAAAAAAAGGAGGAGGTTCTCAATTCGTCGGAATATTTTTTTTGCATTAAAGTTTAACAAATTACTATGCGAAAACGGCTACAGATATTGACACAGTCATCGTAATAAACATAATTATTCATTACCGAACCTGCGGGCTTAGCACGCGAGGCGAGATTTACTGTCAGATTTGACGTTATCCATGAATTAGTGTCAATTAGCAATACCGAAAATGACACATGACATTAAATCCCACTTCAAGATGCTTAGTAATAAAAGGACTCAAGTCACACAAATTACACTGTTATTTAAAACCTTAAACGTTTACTCTTACGTTAGAATATGGAATAGACATATTTGACACTAAATCTCGTTTGACGAATTTTGACGTATAATCCTCACCTCGCGTGCTAAGCCCGCTGAAGGCTTATTGTCTAACGCACTCGCAATCACGATCATTTTCATTTTGAATATCGAAGGCTTGTCTGCATACAAAATGAAAACAATTGCTCCACTTTGAAGCCGGTTGCGATTGCGAGTGCGTTATGCTCGGGACACACGACGACACTGACACTCAACACAAATGTCGACACTAGTGTCCATTGCTTACCATCTACATCTGCAACTACTAAGTGGACACACACAGACAGTCGATGTATACACTGAGTGTCTAGTGTCAGGCGTCGTCGTGTGTCTGGAGCATTAGACAATAGCCCCTCTGGCCCACCATAGAACTGTGTCACGTGATGTTATGACTCAAGTCGTGAGAAGTGTCAAAAAAATTGTTTTATAATGTCACTGTGACACCGTTCTATGGTGGGTCAGGGTTCCATTGGGCTGATAGTAAGTAAGTGGACATAAAAAAACCGAATTCTTTAATGTTTTCTTAAAACTTATTTTTCCAGTTACCAGTTTATTTAATAATGCAAACTTTTGGGTCAAAAGTTTGGAAGGATATCCGTTGCGAGGCAACACTATGAAAGAACTGATCAGAAGAACGGAACTAATGAAGAAATTTCCGTCTTGGAAATCATATATGCATCACGTTAATGATATTTTCAATGGAAGCCCTACGCCGGTGCAATCAGGTGCTTATACAATTTTAATACAATTTATTATTTAATAAGTAACAAAAAATACGATTTGAAGCCAAAGGGTATAGCCGGGTTTGTATGGGGCACTGGCCCCAGAAGCCAAATCGAAACATCCATGACTCAGGCACAAATACTCGCGGTCATCACACAAGTATTTGCCCTTACCGGGATTCGAACCCAGGACCGCTAGCTTCGTAGGCAGGGTCAGTACCAATTAGGCTAAACGTGTCGTCAATTAATACATCTCGCGACAATAATCAATATTGTAGGTAGGTAGGTACATCAACCACAAACTTAACAGACCATCAGTAGACCTTATTAACATTGACATAAGACCTATTTATGGCCAACTGTTCCTGTCTGTACTATATACATTTTATTTTGACGATGGTCTTATGTTATTTTTATTAGATTCTTGTAGTTAGCCATTTTAATTCCAATAAATGTATGGTATATCATAAGTTTGTTTCATTTTGGCTATGTTGCACCAAGTGAATATTTTTGAAAAAAATATATGTTATAGAATATTAGTTTGTACATAATATACTTAACCAAAATTGGTGGGTGTCCCTATATCGGCAATGTTTTTTTTTTAAATTGAAAACTTAAAAGTGAAAATTTTACTACTTATAGAGATATTTGGAAATTTTCAATAATGCATCTTTATAACTTAAATAATGTAAGTAAGTTTCAAAAAAATCGATTCTTTAGTTTAGATGAAAAAAAAAAAAAAAACCAATTTGTTTTTTTTAATTTTCTCAATAACCTGCAGCAATTTGGG